>OZ018320.1:157861124-159343624 GCA_963969495.1 Ceratothoa steindachneri
AACGCACAAGCTGAGAATATCAGGTGTAGCTTGGGCAACCTTGCTGCGGATGACGTCAGGAGGACAGTGTGCCTTCCTGCCCTCAATGCCTGAAGGAGGCATCTACGACTATATATCTTCCATTCATTTTTTCTTTCTCTAGCTTGCCAATGAATCTGCGTGATTCACCCTCTTTGTTATTGCGTTTTAAATTTGAGATGGGAGGAAATGGGGATCCCTCCCAGCATCTGTATTAGGTTTACTATAGTAGTAGTCCTTGCTATTTAGGTCTTGTTATGTATTCTTTTTCCACTGCTTCATTCCTTTGAAAGGGTGAACAGGGCGTCTTCGATTGCACAATACCTTGTGATTTCTTCACAAGATAACGGCCAGAAAGGCCCTTTCATGCAAGCTTTCGATTACTGGAATGACTTCGTATATTTAATGACTAAGGGACCGCCACTTCCCTATCATTATTCCTCACACGAACGGCCAAAAAATATATTCTGATGCAGCGAGAATAATGTCTTGTTATTATGAAGGTGAATAGCATATACAAGTATTTTCAGGTCTTTTATTTGAAGGCGGGAGCTAGAATTGAAAGTGGCATTCTAGCCATGGGTCACTACAGAGACTCGAAGCGGGACTCCATCCAGCGACTTTGCAACACCCAATATTGCTTAACTTCGAAGTAATTGGACAACAATATGGTCTTTAATCCACTTTTCGACAATAAACCCAACCCAGATTTCTTCGGAATTCTTCCTAAGAACAGCATATAGTATCGTTATGTCACTAAATCCTCTCTATCAACTCATCGGAAATTCTAACTCCGACTCCTGGTTTTGGACTATAAATACCAAGAACATAAATCGTTGCCCACCAAATTTTCAATTCATCCTCAAGTAAGCCTCCAGCCAGACTCCATTTCTTATCGTACCTTGATTGAAATTCAAGATTCATAAACTAGTAGAATCGTTAGGTCGATACTGTTAAATTATTCATAAAGTGGTGTTAAATTATTTATAAATTAGTTATATTTACCTGGTATTGCAAAAGTCCTTTTACACTCATTACGCGCTCTCAAGAAAGTTTTGATGAAGTTAGACACGTTTTTATTTTTTAAACATATGAATATGTGTAATTTGTATTATTAATCAATTGGCTCTCGGCGGTGAGCACGCGCTCCAGGCGAGATCTGAAGCCCACGCACACGTTGTGTACGAAGTCATTCCTCATGCTGGCCCACACGCAGTTGACGGAGGACTTCAGCTCGTCGAAGTTGCTGTGGCGAACCTTGCATGCTTTGCCCACAACATGCGCCCACGCGCTGTTGTCGAGGGGATTGAGGTCGGGTGATTGCGGTGGCTAAAATTCCTTCGATCAGAAGTTCATGTTCAAACTCAACCACCCTTGCACCGTGTGGACCGGGGCACTGTCCTGCTCAAAGACATAGTACGCCTTCTTCGTGATATTTATCATCCGGGGCAAGACTTTTGTTGCCAAGATGTGCCTGTAATCGGCCGCGGTGAGCATGTAACCAGCCGCGAACCACAACGGCGGTATCTTCTCACCACTCGAAGCCACGACACCAATTATCATCACGGAGGCCGGGTGCTTGGTCGTAGACACAACGGACCTCGGAGACGTCCTAGCCGAAGCTTATCACGCGGTCGTTATGCTAGTTGATAACCGGATCGAGTCTGAAGTTTTTTCATCAGAAGAAATTAGTATTCGATTGCCATGACTCTTCAAATCGTTGGGAGGCGACGACAGCGCTCCCGACGTTGTTCTTGCATACGTTCGGTGAGCAGAGGCCTTTCCACATACCTCTAGCTGTTGACGGCTGTCGAGGAATTATGGGTGTACAACCTAGTCCGTGTGTCCGTACATGCATAAATAGGCGGCCGAAAGCTGAGAGGCAGCGCGTGAATGAAGAGTGGGGAGATAGGCCTCACTCCAGTTCAATGGGAGGCTCAAACAAAAGGGGGCGTAAGCGAGTGCGTGAGGTTGGCCTTAAAAGGTTCGTAAAATGCCAGGATTCATTCAAGGTTATTTAAAGAGATTACCCCAAAATAAATAATTTAATTACAAAAAAGGTAATCACAAAAATATATACACGGGTCAAGATTGAGGTATCATGCAATTGCAATGAGCAGATCGGACATAGACTATGGCAATAGGGAAATGAAAATGAGACTCGGTAATTAACAAATTATGGACAGTGGGGAATAACCTCCAGTGGGAGGGGTGCATTTAAAAAATGAGCGGTAGGACCTTTACCTTGCGGACTAGCTTCTCGGAGAAGAGGAGAGTGGTGACGGAACCAAGACTCGGATTCCACGAAAAGAGAAGATCTTGCAGCTCGGCAATGAGATCTTGCAATGGGAGTCGATTACCTCAAGGAAGAGTGAGGTGAGGTTGGAGCAAGATGAATTACTCGTGGACGAAGTAGCGAGATACACTTAGGATTGGGGAAGTGCACTCGGTAGGGGCGACGTACTTTCATGAACGGGATGAGAGCAATATGTCGCACGAATTCTTCGAAGAAACCGATTCACGAACTTGCCTATAGAGGATGGTCAAAGGTTTACGGTGGTGATCTAGCCGACGAGACCTTCAAACTTCAGGGGCTCGACTCGAGACGAAAGGGATGCGTATCTTCGATTGACGTGAGGTGTACTCTCTGTCGAGTAACTGGGGACCCTGAATATAAGTACTCAGCCGGCTAAGTCACTAAAAGGCCTCCGGGCACGGCTGCTGTGTCAAGGGAAATAAATCCTGGCGCCGAACGGATTAGCTGTTTCAGATATGGGTTTGAAAAGATGCTCGTATGGCGCCAATTCTGGCCTCGAGGCAGGGGGGTTGACTGGAGGCTCCTCCTGACTGGCGAGGGATTAATTTGTCCGCGCGTCATGTGGGGGTGGGGGGATCGGCTGATTTAGTCAAACGCAGGTGGGGTGTCTCACCGGCTTCTACGTGACAATCTTCGTTATTGTCCTTCTTTAGGATTTTATTTCAGACCTCGCGGTCTCTGCTCGAAAAAGGGGGGGGGGGGTTGTCAAGGTGGTCCTCCAAGGGCGTCCTCCTACAACGGCCCTGGACACCGTGCTCACCGAAATGTTCTTCTTAGCGAGCGCAGTCATTTTGAGAGTGTTCACCAAATAAAATCGTATTTGGATTTAGAAATAATTTAAAAAAATAACTATTATATACTTGACGTTTGGTAAGATGAATGAGTGGACTTCAGGGGAAGGAAGGAATGTAAACGCGCACGGAAAGAAGCTGTCTTTCCTGATGTGATGTGAAGGACTGTGTTTCTTGTGAATCCCTACCACCGGAGATTTCTTGAGGAGGTGAATGGGTGGACTTTAGTTGAGTTAAAAGTCCTTCGTCCGTGGATAGTGCATAATATGAACAGGAATGGAAGAGACTTGTTCTTTCTGAAGTGATATGACCGACTGTTGTGATATCTGAGTATTTTTGTGTAAAGAAAGTTTGCGTGACGGTTTTGATCAGCAATCAGCTTTCTCGGGAGAAGGGCTTTGTCTGAAAGTGATTGTTTGATGGTGTGTGTGTTCAAGAGAGAGAGAGAGAGAGAGAGAGAGAGAGAGAGAGAGAGAGAGAGAGAGAGAGAGAGATAAATAGAGAGCGAGAGAGAGTAATTAATTGTATTCTTACAGAATTTAGAGGAGAACAGAGATAACTGATGATAAAAGGATTAATAATGGTCTAGAAGAGTTCGGGATAGATGCTTTATAGGATTTCAGTCTAGCGGGTTGACGTTAATAAACAAATAGAAGGAAACGGTTAAATGGCAGTATCGTGTGACCATGGTTATTGTGATTTGGAAGGAAGATGTTTGACTGAAAGGAAATAAGGAAATCTATATTGACCATATAGATTTTCTTATTTCCTTTCAGTCAAACATCTTCCTTCCAAATCACAAAAGTTTGTGCCTGGGAAAATCCCGTGTATGAGAGTTCTTGTGTTAGTGTACGTTCGTGAAAATGATTGACTATCAATCACTTATGTGTTATCCCTGCTTTCGAAGTGAATGAAAAATTTACTTTTTCCATTCTAGTTCTGCTTTGTGAATCAAGAATTATTTGCAGTTTCGCAATCGTAATTATGCGGTTAAAAAGGCATTGTTGTAGCTAACTAAGCTCTTCATCAAGCCCTCCAAAGGAGCTCTTTTCACAGCCACGAGAAGATAACGCATAAGCCAGCCTTTCTGAGGCAAACAAACAAAAATTTGCCTATCAATTAGTTATTTTAATTGTTATTGCGCAACTGAAACTTGATATATATATATATATATATATATATATATATATATATATATATACTTGTAGCTCAGGAAACATGTTGGAGGAAACATTTCGGCACGACTGAGCTTTCTGAGTCCCATCAGAAGAGCGCTCTTCTGATAAGAATCTACACACGATAGTATGCAGAAAGAAGACTCATACAGACCGTGTTTTTGATTTCGACAGTGTTTATCCCATCACACACAAGAAAAACACTGTCAACACTTTGTACAAAAGGGCAGGGACACTCTGCAGCAACTCCCATCTAGTGAAACAAGAGGAGAGACATCTCAGAGAAGTCCTCTCCACCAACGAATACTACGAAATCGAGTCGACGAAAGAACACAAAGCAAGAGGGTTACACTTCTCTACATACAGGGGGCGTCAGAAATAGCGGCAAGACTCCTGCGTATATGCAACAAAGAGATAGCGCACAAACCCAAGAATAGCATACGTGGACATCTTACCAAAGTTACAGACACTCGGAGCGGGGAGGAACAAGCCGGGCTGTGTACAGAATCAAATGTCACAAATGCCCGACGATGTACATAGGACAAACGGGAAAAAAACTACGGACAAGAATTGTCGAACACCCGAGAGACGATCCACTCTCAGCAATTGCGTCACACCAAAGGGATCAGCAACACCAAATGAATTGGGAAGAAACAAAAATATTGGGACGCTCAACAAACAAGAAAAGCAGAGTTCCTCGAAGTCTGGTTCTCCAACGAGTTTGCATGAACAGACAAATCGATATTCCAGGCTGCTACAATAGTCTTAGACAACATAGCTTTCATTATAATCGGATTTCAATTTATCTTAAATTTTCAATTTGTTCTTAGTCTTTATTAAACCATACCATGCCTTAATCAAATTTAGTTTACTCGATGTGATACCCCTTACCATATCCTTGCCGCCTTTACCTAATATTCACCACCTTGGCTAGCTACTCTAACAGCCGAAGCCCGGCTACAAATACATGTTTCCTTTCCAACAAATCAATAAAAGACTCACTCACCCAACTAGACCACCACACAAAACTACCTAACGAAATAACGAAAAGGTACCAAGTCTGTATACTAAAGACGAACCCCCTATGGCTGGCTTTCACTACCCCAGACCTACTGACCAACCTCAGGCTTGAGTACGGTGAGGAAGTCATTCAGGACTTTTATTTCAAACGTACTAAGCAGTAGGCGGTCATCACACTAGCCAACGCAAACACAAAGAACACACTCCTAGACCAATCAATCAAGGTATGTGGTACCCTCACACACCCACACAACATAGAAACACAATTGAATATAAAATTTCAGCATTGCCGTCGCTGTTACAAGACCGGCCACGAGGCACACACCTGCCAAGCGGACAAGGTCTGCTCCAAATGCAATGTAGGAGTTACTATTACTCCAACTGCACCTCCACACACACAAAATGCCTCAACTGTGGCGGCGACCACGTCACTGTCAACTTTAAGTGCCCCCTACCTCTCAAAGGCACGGACAGACGCCGTCTCAGCTATAAGGCGTCCACACAGGTATACCACTACTACACACATTAACTCTGCCCCTGCCCCCTCCCTTCACACAAACATATGCCGCCACAACTGGCGCAACAGGGGCAGCTCCAGCGCACACATCTACCCAGGTACACCTCCAACCCCACAACCTACCTAACCTCCCACTACAACGTCTACACATGATCCTGTAACAGTCCATTCATGTTCTCACACAACAAGGCCACCTCATTACACCAGCCACAGGACACACCTGGCTGCCGTGCTTTCCACAGTGGCAACTGACCTATCATGGGGAAACCCTCGATTATACGCAAAGTACCTCAATGAATTGTACGCTTCCAACGGGCTATATCAGATTGTCTTCTCCATAAGACTATTTGCCCTGCTTCACGAGGACAACACTAAAATTCCAGCACTCCTACCCACATCCCCACTCATAAACATAACTTACCAAACACCCAACGATCTCACAGATCTTGCCACAACAAGCTCCTCTTCCAATACCGCTCGCCCCCCTCTCCTCGCCATCCCTCTTCCTCCTACGACTGTCCCACTCCACCTGCGATCTCTCCTACCTGTGTTCAACCCCGTCTCGCCCCAGCTCCTCTTGCTACCACTTATGCTCTTTCTACCTCCACTCACGCTTTTCTCCCCACTAATTCCGCCCGACCTATCCCTTTCCGCCCTCTCTCCTCTTCCTGTTACCTCTGCCTTTTCCATTATCGATCCTTCTCCCCCTTCCACTATTCCCACTCCTACCACTTCTAAGCTTTTCTCCCCTGCAAGAATCCCCTCTTCCAATCCTACTCCTCCCTTTACTCCTGCTGTAAAATCTTTCCACTGCCCCCACCAGCACCTCCACGAAACCCCAGCCGTCATAGACACGAGTGAGGATGCCCGTCGCCGGCTCTGACCTCTCATCACAAGAGCCAGCCGATCAGACGGCGGCTGCATCTCACTCTCTGCGCTCCCTGTGCTCTATACCATAGGTCTAAGTGTGGTACAGTTAAACGTGCGCAGCGGGCATGATATTCATCATAATGTCGCCATCTGGGTACTGAACACACAGAGACCTGACATCATACTGCTGAATTACACCAGTCTACACCCCACCAAACACTAGACTCCGCATTGCAGGTCACCACACGCATTTGACACCTTAAGAACCTCACTTTGGTTCAGCAATACTGGTCAAATGGTCTATATTCCACTCCCTCATAAACACACGAAACGATTCTTTCCTAGCCTGCAAAATACAAACGTGCTCTGGCCCCTTCATTGTGGCCACTCACTACAGACCTCCACGGTTACAATTTGACTTAGATGCCCCACTCCTGGCTCTTTCCAGGAGTGGGCCTTGCAGCGTTTTCGCGGCAAGGCCTGAGTGGTTCCGACTTCACGCCGCTGAGTTGGAACCCGCCCCCTGATACACTTGGATATGTTCGATAACACCACCACACTTACCACTCCCATCACCGCCGAAACAATCTACCCCACACTTACACACCTCTACAATGCCTCACTGGCTTCCGGCCTCTTCCCTCGTTCATTCAAGATCCCTCACAACATCCTACTTCACAAGAAAAACAAAGATCCTTCACACCCCAACAATTACAGGCCTATTGCTCTGTTAGAGTACTTAGGCAAGATACTTGAGCGCATGGTTAACAGCCGCCTGCACAACTTTCTTGAGGACATGGACTGGTTCTCTCCCTGCCAGTATGGCTTTAAGAGGGGGTGGTTTACTCAGGCGGTTGTGACCATCGTTGACGATGTCATCCAGAGAGCATGACAAACACGACAAAAGGCACTTTCCATATGCAAGGATGGGGAGCAGGCCTTCGACAAAGTGTGGCACGAGGGACTCCGTTGGAAACTCGTAAACAACATGCAGCCCCCTCTTTTCTCGAGGAGACTTCCCTCCCATTACCTCACAGACCGGAGATGTCTTATCAGATACAATAACACAACATCACGCCCGCTCACACCACGCGCAGGCTAGTGTCCTTGCCCCAACACACTACATTATATACAGCAACGACACCCCACGCCCACCAGAAGACTGCAAGCACACATACACATTGTCCTCTGCCGACGACGAGACAATTCTCATCTGCGGACGTGGACCTGCCATGATCGCACGCCATGCACAATGGATACTAGATGAAAAGACAAATACGAGGATAAGTGGCTCATTGATACAAATCCTCAGAAGACACAGGTGACACTCTTTTGCGCCAGCGATCACCACATGCACAATATACAAATTTATTCTCACAGTCTAGGCCTCGACTAACCAAATCCAACGAGACTCACTTACATACATCACACAAAAATCTTAAGGGTCACATTTGACAAGTTCCTAAGATTCCACACGCACCAAACCATCACACAGGCAAGGGCGAAAAAACATAAATAGGAAGCTGCGCAGGTTCTACCCTGCTAGCCACAAACTATAGCTACACCTGTACAAGACCTTTGTCAGACCACTGTTAACATACCCAACAATTACACTTCTAGTTTCAAGTCATACAATGCAGAGGGAAGCACAGCGCATCCAGAACTCCGCTCTGAGGGGCGCCTGGAGCTCCCCGATGTACACTAGAATGTCCACATTACATAAAAACAACAGGCTCGTACCGCTAAACTCCTACACCCACACACGACTGACCAGACAGGTGGGGAAACTCGAAAGAGATTCCATATACACGCACATTCACAGGCATAATGCTCCGCGGGCGCCCAAGTACCCCATGGCTAGAGACTATCACGAACCCATTCCGATACACACATAATGTAACAGCATTGCGAGTAGACGTGTTTCCATGAGCGCAGGCGCTTCCCCGGCTTGCCTTCCCTCCCGCCACTTCAGTCATGTAAAAATACTCAGTAATGCATCACGTCTATTAACACCCCGCATCGGTGTATAACCCTCGACCTTTTAATCTCCTCCTATCCAGTGCTGGGCATCGCAGACGAATTTGAACTTCCGCTATCACAAATCCACAAACTCATTTCATAACATCCGCAACCTCAAATCTGCAAATTTTTAGATTTATTTTAAATCGCAAACGCAAATCCGCAATCGCATTTTTTTTTTCCTAAAGCTCCGGTAATCGTATTAGTGTATGATGGTGGAGTCTATCACCCGTTGTTGGCGCAGACGATTTTAATAGTGTCGCCCGCGATGAAAGGCTCATGTTGTAGACGTATCCCCAGATGCCACAGGCTGGAAGTTGAGAAATAGTGGGGTCTGGATATTAAAGATAAAAATCTGAAAAATAAATCAGACAAAGAGAGTGAAAAAAGAGCAAAAACTAGTAATACTATCAATTTATTACCTTATGAATAATTACACACTAGAGTTCATACTTTATAGTATATTAAACTAATAACTTAAATTTAACAAGCTATGACATGTACAAGTCATTTATCCGTCTTCTGACAATGGGCTTATTGGCTTCAGCAAATCCATATTGCCCTTCATAAACACCAACCGTTCAAAGTTTTCCGATTTTAGGCTGACCCTCTTAGGTTTAACAATATCAGATCCCTACGAAAACAGTCTTTCCACGGCTGCAAAGCTAGGAATTGCAGTGTTTTATTTTAAAAATACATCAACCCAGGCGGAGCGACGGAGGTTTGGGAACATACCCATGTCTAGACTGGTAGTCTTTTGGGATTCAGAGCACCAATTCTTATACTCCTTTACCAGCCTGTTGGAGAGGTGGGTTTGGGTGCTCGACCCAACGACTTTCATCTGTAGCTCCTTGAATAAGTCATCCCCTTCATCCTTCTCCTCTGCACTGCTGCTATCACTGGCCTCGGTTTCGATGGCAATAGCACGCTCCTTAACTTCTTCCATTAGCCTTGTCTTTACTGCATCAGCTTGCTAGGGTTAAGGAGGCGGACTACAGGAAACTTGAAAGAGGGGTGGATCGCAGTCGCCATGAGCAAGTCAACTTCACTGAAAAGGGCGGAGAACCTGCTTTTGAAACCCTTGGGTCTCTTCTCCTCATTAAGCGGCTGTCAAGGAAGTAGTTTAGCAAGGGCGTGGCCTTTTTCAAATTTTTGGTCTTCATGGTCTCTAAGCCTTGACCTGAGAACATATAAGGTGGGAAGCAGGACCCCCATGTAGGCTTCTTTCTCCGACTGTAGTTTGTCCAAACTAGTCACCGCAGGCTTCCTCACTCACAGATATTCCCCAATGACCTCTTTATCTGTTTGGTTGAAGCTTGATATGTTGTTATCCAAGCAGATTATATTAATTTGGTCCAGCTTTGTGTTAAGGATACCATCCCGTACTTCTATAGAGTCATAGAGAGAATTCCAACGTGTGATATTGGGCGCCTTCAGCTTCGTGCCCACCTCTCTCCTGATGGCGGCTGCAGTGGTCGGCTTCTTATTTTGCTTGTGCCAAAGAGCTATAGCTTTGGCTCTTACCTTCGAAAAGCAGTAACGGGTACCTGATGACCAGAAGGGGACTTTCTCCACATCAACTGTGGCCAACAAATCCAGCGTGTGGGCGGCACATCTATGGTGGCAGAGAAGTAAGACGTCCCCTTCAGGAATGTGCCGAGCATGCTCTTCAATTAGTTGGCCCAGATTACCCGGCTGAACTTCCTGCCTTTCTTCAGTGTCATCAGCGTCCTCCTCGTCCATGAACATGGGGTCATCCACGTTAAAGTCCTTCTGAACGGCGGCATCTCCAGAGTCATCAGACTCACTACCACCACACACAATGAAGGCCTTCACAAAATTGCTGCCGTTGTCCATAGTTGTCCTGGTCACCTGCCAGTCATAAAAAGTAATGAATTTGCAATTTAGTGATACTAATCTTAGTTATTACTGTCTTGTAAGGTTTCTACTTTTTTTCATCCCTATTCTATGCAACTTTTGAATGCACGAATTATCCAGTATTTTAAATTCTATTACTTCCTGTTTCTATTTTTCATTCTCCCTTTGATTTTAATCTAAGCGAGAAGTGTCAAAGACACCTTTCGAACTAAAGCCCTCCCACGTTTATTTAATCTCGTACTCTCCTCTTTACAGGGTTTGGCATCTTAGCAGGCTTATATCTTTTTGTTGCCATTGGTCAGAACCTTTTTTTAGATAAATAAATCAATAAGAATTGAAAGAAAATTACTTAGATATAGAATTCTATTTCTTACCTTGGCCTCAATTAGAAATTTTTGGTGGACGTCCTGTATGGTGTTAGCGAGGACATCATAACTACGAGACACAGGCAACTCCATACAGGTAAGGACGGCCTTTTTTCTCTCTAGTGTCGAAGGGTTAATCCAATGGGCAATCATGCCAAGGGAGGAGCGGTTGTGAGATGTCCAGCAATCCGCTGTGGTGGCCACAAAACTGGACACTAAAATATACTGGTCAGCTCTGCCTTCCAAGTTTCGCACTTTTTCTTGAGGATCCTCATGTAGTTTCGTCTTGAGGGGGCCTTGAATTTTCGGTTAAGGCAGCTGGTGAAGGCATGAAAGCACGGGGACTCGATGAACTTAGCAGGAAGCATGTCTCTTATCATGCACTTGAGGAGAAAGTTTTAAGCTATTAACCCTAGTATTACGAGTAGTTATTGGGTAAATTTTGACCAAGAGCTATTTGACGTATGGTTATGTAATATAATTTAAACAATAGGCTTCATACTAGAGTTATTATCTTTTTATGGTTATTTTGTGTAGTTCTTAAAATATATTAAAGATATTTTCAGACAGAAAAAAACATGTTATATTCAAATCTGACCTCATAATGAGAAATTTTGTTTATCCACTTAAAGCCATTAGTTAATGAGGCTTGATTTGGTCTTATAAAATTAAAAAAAAAATGTAGTTGTGTCCTTGGCTTATAGGAATGGAAACTAAATTTGTGAGAAAATACTGAATTATCATTTTTACTACTAGTGGTTAAATATGACCCACAAATTATAGATGTGTTTGATAGCAGCACAAGTGTTAATCAAGAAAATTAAGTTTCTTGGAAAATGCAGTTTTAATTATTACTAAATAGTTTTATATAGGGATAATACCTATTATGTGAGTATGGTTTACCTGTATAGAAGCTCTTGTGCCTTGCTATTGCTGAAGGCCGCAGATTCAGAAAAGGAGGATTGAATACTAGGTTGGTACATTCGTTTAGCCTTGCTGGTGTCCCTACTGCTGGTAGAGAGAGACCGGCCGTGCTTTGATCCTCCCCTAATGGCAGCAACAAGGTCGTTATTACGGTCTGGGCGCATCTGCTGATAGAAGTAGTTTAATAATAGGGTAGTGATATTAAAAATAAAATATTCTGAAAAATAGTGTTAATGTTAATGCCCAGTTTCCGTTAGGGGGTCTCATGTGTATGCAGGAATATGCAGGAATGTTAAAAACAATAATTATAAATAATGATATTGATACTAACAATCAGAGCAACAATGAAAATCAAGTGATGTTTACAATACTCAGAAAATATTTATAACAATAATAATATCCGTTATCATGATTGGTATTATTGATTAATAACAGTATTACCCTGTGTGTGCGTTATTTTCATGAGAACGATTGGAATATGATTCAAGTTTAGAACGTGCACACACGTGAGACACACACACACACACACACACACACACACAGATATACAACTCGATATTTGAGCTCGCCTCGGATAAGGTAATGCTGGCGAGCGAGGGCCTGGCTCGTGTGGGATAAGACCATAGGTAAATTACAACGAAAATTATCAATTGTCACTCAGGAGATATATATATATATATATATATATATATATATATATATATATATATATATATATAGATATGGATATATATAGATATATATATATATATATATATATATATATATATATATATATATATATATATATATATATATATATATATATATATATATATATACACACACAAGGAGCTACAAGGATAAGAAGTACCCTAGAATACCTTACGGTCCATTCAGAGAGGGTAACTTTGGACTAACAGTCGATCAGGCACAGTTCTGCTCAACGGCTTACGTGCCCAAACGGCCACTTTTCAAGACTTTGTCCAGTCTTGACTTGAACTGATCAACATAATTACTGTTAACAACTTCTACTGGAAGTGCGTTCCAGCTACCACAGATGATGTATGTAAGAGATTTCGCACACAGATCGCGGTGGTAACGCTTCAGTTCAAGTTTGTAGCCGTAATTTCTAGTTCTGCCGTCAATCAGTTGGAAAACATCAGTGTAGTCTACATTTTCGAAGCTCGCAGCATTTTAAACACTTCGATAAAATAACCACACAGTCTTCGGGTCTACAACGAGAACAGATCTAATTCCCTTAATCTATCGTCGTAACTTTTGTGTATGATAGAGGGAATCAGTTTGGTTGCCCTGACTTGCACAAGTTGCAATCTCGCGATATCCTTTCGAAACTGAGGACTCCAAAATTGTACGGCATACTCCAGGTGCGGTCGGACAAGTGAATTGTACAGACAGAGTACTATTTCCTTGTTTTTATATCCAAACTGTCGCTTTATATAGCCTAACATCCTTTGGACCTTTTTCCCCGCCTCTATGCACTGTTTCGAGAACTTGAGGTCACTAGTGATTGTTACACCCAAGTACTTCTCAGTGTCGGTGGATTCAAGAGCATTGCCCTTAAGGATATACTGAGATTGGGGGTTTCGGTGGCCAATATGCATTACTTTGCATTTGTTCACGTTAAAAGGCATTTGCCAGGTGTCCGACCACTCCCCAATCTTCCGAAGATCATCTTGAAGGCGGGCAGTATTTCCATCCTTTGCGACGTTCATACCAAGCTTGGTATCATCGTCAAATTTGGAAATCTTCGCAACCATGTTACCATCTATGTCGTTGACATAGATAATGAACAGTAGTGGACCCAGGAAATAACCTTGAGGAACACCGCTAGTAACGGGCACCCACTCAGAAGCCTGACCATTCAACGCACCCGTTGCCGTCTGCCACTTAGCCAGTTCTCTATCCAACTTGCTACATTTCCGTATATGCCCAGCGCACGCACTTTCCGGAGTAGGCGGCGGTGTAGTACCTTATTGAAAGCTTTTTGAAAGTCTAAGTAGATAACATCCACCGCCTTATCTCGGTCGTGCTCACTGAAAACAAAGTGGAAGAATTCCACAAGATTCGTTAGGCATGACCGTTGCCTTCGGAACCCGTGCTGGGAACTCCTCAATCGCAAGTTGGCTTCTAAATATGACGTCATTTTGTCCACCATGATGCTTTCCATGAGTTTACCGACTATTGAGGTAAAACTAATAGGTCGTTAGTTCGACGGCTGGCTAGGGTCTCCTTTCTTGAAGATAGGAATCACCTCCGCTTCACGCCAGTCTCTAGGAACGCATCCGGTCCGGATTGACATGTTGAAGATTGTGCTCAGATGTCGTGACACTTGATCGCGCACTTCTTTCAACACTTTAGGTAGAAACCCGTCCGGGCCAGGGGACTTATTCATCTTTAGATTCGTGATCTTTTTTTCTATTTCTCCTTCGGTGAAGTCCATATCCTCCAGCTTCCTCCATCCCCCCCCCCCCGAGTAGGAATCCATTGGCTGGGGGATCGGACTACACTCTTCAGTAAACACTGAAGAGAAGTAGTCGTTCATGAGGTTAGCATTTTCTGTATCTGAGTGCTTTAATGCCTCCTCCTTATTCACTATATGGCCAATCGTACGATGGATTTGTTTACGGCTATTTACATAACCAAAAAAGTCCTTGGGATTCTCCTTGCAAAGTCTCGCCACTCGGAGCTCCTTGGCACGCTTTGCCACCCTTATGCTGGACTTCACTTTCCTAGCTAGCTCACGGTACTCCTCAAAGTCTCCAGAAATCTTTGACTGCCGGTACACATTTCTCTTCTCCCTCAGCAGTAGACCAATTTCTCGATTAAACTACTTTGGTTGAACAGAAGACCGACGAAGGCTTTTCAAAGGGATGAATCTGATTGAAGACTCATGTACGTAGTTTTCAATCTATTCCACGAATCTTTAATATACTCGCACACTTCTAGCCTCGCATCAGTCAATCCAGCACGAAGACCTGCCAAGTCTGCTCTTCTAAAATCAAGTTTCCTCGATTTACTAGTCGCAGACTCTACCTTGGGGACCTTGACTATAATTCTGACTAGTTGGTGATCACTGCCACCGAGCTCTTCGCCTACAGAGAGACCCTTAATGATGTCACCCTAAGAGGTGAAAAACAATTCGAGGGTATTATTGCCTCTCGTAAGCTCTCTCACCCATTGAGTCAGGAACTCACTGTTCGCGAACTCCAGGAGTACTGCGTTCTCGCCACAGGGTTCTCTGGTTTCCCAGTCAACTTGGGTATTGAAATCACACATGACAATACACACACTGTCTTGAACAAGTTCACCCAGTAGCCTGTACAGATCCCTGTCCTTTTCAACGAGTTGGGCAGGGGATCTGTAAAGCACCAGGGGCCTGCATCTGGCAGGACCTATATCTAGGTAAACTCCTAGTAGCTCGTGGTCGGATACAATGTTGCAGTTCGTCGATTTGAGTGTATCCTTGGCATACAACATCACACTGCCACCCTCTTTGTCTAGCCTATCTTTTTGAAAGAGTTAGTAACCGGGAATCGTGAATTCCTCTTCAAAATCTCGGTTTGATGTTTTTACCCACGACTCTTTTATGGTTAACATTTCAGGTTCTTCCGTCGCTACGAGGCCATAAAGTTCAAGAAACTTGTTCCTGATCGACCTCGCATTAAACAGAAGAACTTTGAGGGAGTCGCCGAATGTAAAACTCCCTACCCTCTTCCGTTTCCCGGCTTGTCTGTTTGCGCGGTGGCACTCCTCTAAGCTACCTCCAAAAAGGTTGTACCAGGAGTGACGCGCGCGTACTGGTGCACGTCCGCCTTCACTCTGGGCGGGACACTCCTTCGGGTCCTCTCTACGACATCCTGGATCATGTTCGACAGAAAGGCCTTTCCTTTAAAGGAAAGATGTACCCCATCCCTTTGGTAGAGATCATTCCTACAATAAAAGGTGCGGTACGGACCACAAAAAGACCCCCTCTGCCGTACACAAATCTGCCAGGCGCTGATTCAAAGAGACGTTCCTCGAGTGGGCGGTCCGTATTCGACCTCTCCTCGGGAGCATCCCGACCACAACACGCATGTGAGTTTTCAGTCTACAGTCGTCCACGGCGCCCATGACTGTGTCGAGAATTTTATCCGTAGGGCCTACCCTACCTCCTCTCAGGTAGAGGTCGTTGCCATTTACCATCAGAGCAACAATTGAGCTCTAAGAAATATGAGATTTCTCCGCCTCTACTCTGATGTGGTGGTTACCCCGTCCTGGCAGGCAGCGTGAAGGTGGGCCGCTAGCAGGAGTTGCAGACCCCGTGGTTGAGAATCACCAATATGGGTGACCCTTGCACACTTGTCTGCAAACGACTGAGTCTTCCCTTTCGGAAGCGACTTGCCTGTTTCCTCTTTTTTCTCTACATTTTTCTTCTTCTTCTTCTTCTTTTTCTTGTCTTCCTTTGTCTTCCCTTCTTCTGTTTCTCTACATTATACTTCTTCTTCTCCTCCTAATTTCTCTTCCTTCTTCTTTCCCTTCTTCGTCTTTCTTTTCTTCTTTTTGGCTCGTTGAGCCAGTCCTGTAGCAGAAGGTTCCTGCTCTTGGAGGTCGGAGGCCTTCTCTCCTTTGCGCTCACCTGAGCGTCTGCACCTCTCTGATTTTAAGAGGTGAACCTCCCTTTTGAGGAAGAAGTTCTCTTCTCTCAGTTGAGCGATGCTCTCGCCCAGACGCCTCTTCAGTTCGCAGAAGTCACAGACACTAACGGCATGCGTGAGCTCCTTGCATCTCCTGCCCGCGAAGTCTTCACTCCATCTATAAACTTTGTAGATTCTGCAGGTTAACTTGCGGAACGGAGAACGATTCTTCTTCGCCATTTTAAAAACTCTGGGACTATAAGCATTAAAAAAGGGATTTTTTTGTGTGATTTTCTCTCGCACTAATGACATCCACCTATTTCCAGGAGGTTTTCGGTCGTTCGGCCAACAGAAACCTTTTGACCAAGCACACCAACCCTAAGGTCTTCCCTGGGCCGGACGTCCCCAATCGTGCCGCAGCTCTCAACTGAGCAACACGAGAGCCCCAGGTAAACTGGATCTCTGATTTTTAGACAGGGGTGCTTGAGGTGTAACTATCTTCCTACTAAGCCCTACTAATCAACTAAAAACGGCCAGACTTAAAGCAAATAGTTAAGCTAAGTGCCCACGACTTCATCCGAGATCTTTAGTTGATCTGGCAACCAGCAAGGCACAAAAACTCTCTCACTAAAGATCAGTTGAGCCTTTGTTCACCAAGTAATGGTCACAGGGGGCTGGTCAGGCCATTACACGTAACGGAGAAATCTTCTAAGGGGTACCTAGCATTTCTCCACTAATCGTACTCCAAACACCAGAGATCCCTTCAATCTCAGTCTCTTGCAACCTATGAGTGCTCCAAGGCGTTATTTAAAGAGGTTCCAAAGCCTCTCTTCTCACACGGCATAAGGTAGCTGGTGAGGCCCTTATGACTAAACAACATATGTGTAATAGAGATGAATTTATTTTTTTTTGGGGGGGGGACAGTTGAATAAGTTGGTGAAACTTAGTACTAATAGAATCGAAGAGGTTAGTAGGGGGATGCAAGGAGACGCATCAAAGAAGTGGTATAGAAGTTTGACAACCCTTAGTTTGGATCCTACTAAAGCTACCTTACTGGCATGGGTGACCCTGCCGGACTAAAAGTCCCCCAGCTTAACTAGCTTAACTGAAGCAGATCGCGCAAGCTCTCTCTGGGAGGGAGGGAGGGATATATATATATATATATATATATATATATATATATATATATATATATATATATATATATATATATATATATATATATATATGTATGTATATATATGTATATATATATATATATATATATATATATATATATATATATATATATATATATATATATATATATATATATATATATATATATATATATATATATATATATTTTTTTTTTTTTTTTTTTTTCTAGAGAGAGAGAGAGAGAGGTAGTATTATTATGATTATTGTTAATAATATATCACCATATAATCATTACATATTAATTACTATTACGTACACGGAACAAGTATAGTACACTTATCTGGTAATGTGGTGTGATATGCGAGTTTAGGATCAACACATCACACCATTTCTCTAGAACGTAGAGTAAGTGAGTGACTTTTGTCTTACGTTAAAATTGGTTAAGTTATAAAATTGGTAATGTTACGGCTAGCTTCCAATGGACTTCCATTACTGGTTTGATCGAGTTCATGATTTCTATTTTTGATTGATTTTGTCATTTCAGGAAATGACATAAAAGCCTCTTTGAAATTATGCTCTTGAAATTGCTGGAACCCAGACTATTTTTTTAATGAACCAGTCAAGCATCTTCCATTCGTGGTCATGACAACAACGTACACACATTGTTACATAATTAACATTATCATTGTATCATTATTGCTATTATTCACTATCACTATCCTGTACACCCCCACAATAAGTAAAAAAAAGCCCAGTAAATGAAAGGTTAATAATACTTACGTGCTCATAACACTAGTCAACAATGATTTTGCTACATGGGTATCAGCTTGTGATTTATACTAAATCGAGTATGCTGATTACGAATCTGTAATCAGAATTGTTCTATCACGTAAGGTTCCTGAGTTATACACATACTCTTTAGTTACACATATGGGCAGTGTTTCTTCAGCTACCGTAGTGAGAGGATGTGTCGTGTGTGTTTGGTTCCTGCGTCACACTGCTGCTTTATCACGTTGTCAAATTTAGCCATTATAGTGGTGGTGTTGAAACAGTATTTACATACAGTGATTAATTGCATTTTTCTTTCAGATGTATCTCTCAATTAATTTGTAAATGAAATAAGATTGGACAAAAGTATATAACAGGATATATACAAAGTAAGTTGAAAACATGAATCGGCGAGGATGTATAAATAACCCAGACAACTTGTTATATATGTGGAAGATATATTCCAAGCAACCAGCGGAAAAATTTAGCTAAAGGAGTGAAAACTGCAGCATACAATTATTTTGGTTGTAAAGTTGGTGACCAAGTCAAGCCCTGGGCACCTCACAAATCTTGTACTGTGTTATACGGGGCTCACACAATGATCAGAAGGCAAACGGGAGGGTATGCCTTTTGCTGTACCAATGGTTTGGCGTGAGCCAACAAATCATGTTTTTGATTGCTACTTTTGTATGACAAATATTGCGGGATTCTCAAATAAGAACGAGTCAAAAATTGTATATCCAGATTTTAAGTCAGCTATAAAACCAGTCTTCCATAATATGGAGATGCCAATCCCAGTTCCTCCCTCAGCTAGTGCAGTTAAAGAAGATGATTTATCGCCTGAAGAGGAGGATAACGATGACGAGGAAATGTATGAGGATGCTTCCAAGGAAAAGAAGATCCAGTTGATAAATCAAGAAAGATTGAATGATTTGGTAAGGGATTTGCCATTGTCAAAGGAGAACGAAGAACTGTTGTGCTCCAGACTACAGCAATGGAATCTTCTAGAGGACGATGTGAAAATATCTACTTTCCGTAAACGCCATGAGGCCTTAGTTGCCTTCTATAAAGAAAAATATGGTGCTTGTTTCTGTACTGATGTTAATGGCCTCATGAATCAGCTAGGAAACGAGCATTTACCTGATGAATGGAGACTATTCATTGATGCTAGCATCAAAGCTGTCGCACTTATTGTTGGGCTGATAGAGACATATGACTCAATGAAATTTATTTTGGGAGGTGTTCATTACTCACATCATAAGTGGAATATCTGTAGTGATCTAAAGGTAATTTCTTTACTTCTTGGACTGCACCTAGGATATACAAAGAATATGTGTTTCTTATGCCTATGAAACTGCCGTGACGACAGGAATCATTATATTGTTAAAAAGTGGCCCGAAAGAGAAGAACACATAGTTGGCCGATACAATGTGAAGCACATGCCTTTGTTACCTCCACAGAAGATCCAACTTCCACCACTTCATATGAAACTTGGCCTTATCACGAATTTTGTTAAAGCAATGGCCCATGATTCTGATGGATTCCAGTATCTCAAAGAGAAATTTAATGCAAAGAAAACCGATACTAAACTTAAAGCTGGCATTTTTGTAGGGCCGGAGATCAGATAATTGATACGTGACAGGGAGTTCAGAAATAAACTAATTCCCCTTGAGTTGGCAGCATAGAATTCATTTGTCCATGTAGTGCAGAACTTCCTTGGTAATCAGAGGGATAAAAACTATGAAGAATTAGTGGACAACATGCTAAAGGCCTAGCAACGAATGGGGGTTTCGGATGTCTCTTAAGATGCATTTCTTGCATTCGCATCTAGATTTCTTTCCATCTACTATGGGTGATATTAGTGACGAACATGGAGAAAGGTTCCACCGAGAAATCGCGTTGATGTAAAGAAGGTATCAAGGCCGCTTCAACGAAAACATGATGGGTGACTACTACTGGTTCCTCCAACGGGAGGATCCTATATCCACGTACAAGCGCAAGAGCAAGAGTCTCAAGGATTTTTGAAGAAATTAATAGTTAGGTGAGTACTACCTCTTTTATATGTAATACATACGAGGGGCGGTCAATAGGTTTTGCAATTTGGATATAAGGAAACGAGATATGAGGAAAAGTGTTTTATTATTTTTCAATATAACTACCCTCGACTTCAATGCACTTGCGCCACTTGTCCCTGAGGCTTCGAATTCCCGACTGCTGTTCAATCCACTCCTGGACGGTGAGCTGGACATCTTCATCGTCCCTAAACCGGCGTCCACGCAGTGCAGCCTTGAGCTGGCGGAATAAAATGTAGTCGCTAGGGGCCAGATCTGGACTGTAGGGGGGATGGTTGGGTTCCTCGAATCTGCACTCGCGCAGGACAGCTTGTGCAACTCTGGCCTTTGATGACGTTGAAGTCGATCATGGGGCGTGAGGTTTCTAGGGACCCAACGGGCAGAGACCTTGATCATGGCCAAACTGTCGTGGATGATGTTGATAACACTTCCATGTGATATTCCAAGTTCTCGCTCGATATCTTTGACCTTCACCCGCCGATTTTCGAGGATCATCCTCTCTACACGGGCCACATTGTCCTCGTTGGTCACGTCTGACGGGCGTCCTGGACGGGGATCCTCTTCAAGGGACTCACGAACATGGCGGAACTCCCTATTCCACCGAGTAATGGTTGCATAGGAAGGGGCGGTGTCGGTTTACACTGCAACCATGCGTTCATGGATCTCTTTTGCATTCTTACTTTCCTTGGTCAAAAATTTGATCACTGCGCGGGGCTCAACCTTCTCCATTGTTGAAAAATTTGTGACTGATGATCTGCGATCAGCTACTGCTTCTTAAATAGACGAGGCAG
The DNA here is from genome assembly GCA_963969495.1 of Ceratothoa steindachneri. NCBI lineage: Eukaryota > Metazoa > Arthropoda > Malacostraca > Isopoda > Cymothoidae > Ceratothoa > Ceratothoa steindachneri. The sequence goes on from OZ018320.1 coordinate 157,882,406, forward strand.
GAGCGTATGGCTGCAGGTCCTGGCTCGTCATAGCTTGTCCTAACACCTCCACAAACAGCCATCCCCCTTCCTCTGTTTTGCCATACCGATTCACAAAACTTATTGGCTGCCCCTCGTATCTTGTCTGGGTCTGCAAAAGGAAGTACATAATGCCAAATAGGGTGCCCCGATTCCAAACCTTTGCCCAGAAACGTCTCAATATTCTCAAACTCGTAATAATTATATCATTAATTGATCCAAGGTGACAAAGTGAGCCATATAGCCTAGTTGCATAACTCAGGAACATTACCTGCTAGAACAAATCTGACCACAGATTTGGATTTAACGCACCAAAATTAGTTAGTTACAACAACATTTACTCAAGTAGCAGATACAAAGTTAAAATTTGTTGCCTAGTGATAATGAATCTTCATAGTGAAGGTGTTGTATGTGGTGTAGGCGACCTTTACTTTGCAGACTTCGCAAATTATGATGCCCTTTCAACACTTCTTTCCCTTTCCTATCACTCGTTTCTTGGAAATTACTGGGGAATAAAACCATTCTAAGTGAGGCCATGGGTGGCTCAAATCCTCTTCCGATTCTTCCGTTGTCAAATCGTCATCGCCCAATTGCTCTTCCATGGTGACATGGCTGGTCGATGGGGCATCGCCAGCTTGGTTTGTTGTAGGTTCTGTAGACCCACTATCTACACTAGAATCACGGCTAAATTTCTTTAGGTAATTAACGAACTAACGTTCACGCAGTGTGGGAAGTTGGAGTAGAACACTGAGAAGTTGAGACGTGAGAACACTCGTAGCTTGTGTGAAGGCCGGTACTGAATCAGTCAGACTAAATGAGTGGCAGTGAGTGCCTATATGGTAACTGGTAACCCTAACTTCCTGACTGACGCGCTCGTCACGTAGAAAATTACCAGCCACTGCATGTCAACACAGGCGAAGTCAATGGCGGTTGGGTAGTCACCGGGCTGGCTTCTATGTGTTAGCGGAAGTTTGCGGAAGTAATACCGCAAACATAAATCCGCAATTGCGGATTTGCGGAAGGGCCTAGCTCTGCTCCTATCCCCTCCTAAGTTATTTCCTAACCGTTCCTGTCATACTAGAAAATCTCCTGTATACCTACAGGAATCCCTCTCTTTCTCTTTTTATACAAATATTCGATTCGATCGAACTGAAACCATTCCGCTGTTCGACTCCGCACTGCTCAGTTCTCTGAAGAAGGACCCTAGCTTGGCCCAAAAGTTTAATTTACTAGACTAGTTTTAGTATGTAGTTTATCATACCCTCTTCAGTCGTATACTGAGAATGCAATTATTATAAAAGTCTATAAATAGCGTACAGATCAGAAAAAAACAAAAAGAAAAAATCACAAAGAAACACAAAACGGAGAGAAAAGGCCATTAATTAGAGGGTGCGAGTTTAAGATCGTTGACTAAGCTGTTTACGATAAGGTTACGGGAATGGGGGCTACATTTCAAATGCCCATCTGACAAATTAAAATTGGGAATTTCTCCTATTAATATAGATTCTACTATTTTTCTTTTACGGATATATTTACAATTATATATGATTTGTGCCTTTGACTAGTCAATTTGGTGGTTGAAATTTCAATATGATTAAAAATACTGGATGTGGTACTGCCTCGTCTTACATCACCTTTATGTTCATAAATTCGTTTTGTTAAGGTTCTTCCGGTCTCCTCTGTAAAATGAGGGACAGTTTGTAGAGCCACACAGGATTAAATATACACCTGCTTCATTTGGCTGATCCACGAGCTTGGTCGAAGGGAAAGACTTAAGGATAGAAAAAGGGTATTTAAATAACTGGAGAAATAACTTTGTCAAAGGATCAATCTTTATTTCAATGTTTCTCCGTGCACTTCGTGTGGTTAGTCCTGAATTCTTTGACTCTAAAGTTTCCAAAATTTTTTATTTCGGCCAAAAACTTTGCTCTCCTTTTCATTTCCTTGGTAAATGCCTTCAGTTAGCTAAAAAAGTCTTTTTATCGTTTTGAACCTCGCGCGCCTTTTAATAACAAGAATACTCTTGTACTTCCTTTCGATCCACTTTTCACTTCTCTCCCTCATATTTTAAAATCCCTAGGCATTTGTGTAGTATTTAACTATAATAATACTATCTCTAAACTATTAGTCAAGAACGCTCCTTCCCTATTGGTAATGTATATTGCGTAAAATGTATCGATTACTCTAAATATTACTTTGGCCAATCAGGTAAATGTTTAAAGAAACGAATTTCTCAGCATAAATATAATGTCCGTCGTAGCGAAGAAAGCAGCTCATTTTATGTTCATATGTCATATCTTAATCACAATATTGATTGGAATTCTGCTAAAATCATAATAACGATACAATTTCACGAAATATCATTGAATCGACCTTTATTAGTAAATTCCCAAATTTTAATTTTAGTCTTGGCTTATATAAACTCGATGGTTATTTTTTAAATTATATTCACAATACACTGTCGAAACTTTTAATTCGCGACTAAATATTTATATTAATCTTAATAAACTATTTAATTTTTTTGTGTGCATCTATGTAGCATTATGTTTATGTATTTATTTTCGTTTGAGTCAAGTCTTTAAAACATTTGTATTTATTCTACCTTGGTTTTTAAATCATGACCTCTGATATTAATCTCTCGCTAAGACTTTCTCCCTCCCTAATTGCTTAGGCGGTCTTTTAATCCTCTTGTCGTCAACCTTTAGTCTTTTGAATTTACCTGATTTAATGACCTTAGTTTGTTTTTATCTTCCTTTTTTTCTTTATTTTTTGTCACTCTCTGCTCCTCCTAAGGTTTCCATTTCATATTAATTCATTTTGTTGATTGATTTTTTGCTTTTTTTGTGGGCGTTCCCTCTCCTCTGTATCATCCTTATATATATTACAATTTTCAATACTTTTGTTATTCCTTAATAAAGAACTCGAAATAAAGTTCGAAAGTACTTGAAATCCTCGTATTAATTTTCCCTGCGGGCTTTGTTGCATTTATTGCTTACTCACGCGATACTTTGTGAGTCCCTATCCCCCCCCCCATAGATAAATATATATATATATATATATATATATATATATATATATATATATATATATATATATATATATATATATATATATATATATATATATATATATATATATATATATATATATATATATATATATTCACCTAGATTTCTTCTACAAAGCTCGAGTCTTATATTCAGTAAGAAGGACAAAACAAAGAAGGCGGGTCCCATCTTTAATTCCAACGTTTCGGGTTATTACAAAACCCATCTTTAGGAGCTAAAAAAAAAAATTCTAAATGAGTAATCTAAGCCTAAAAACATAAATAACAGCAAAAATTCAAAGTTAAAAACTACAGATCAGAGAAAATCATAAAAAACGACGTTAAAAAATATAACATGAACGTTGCGTTAATGAACAAACAAAATAGTGAGATAAGGAACAGCAAAATATTTGTAAAGAGAGACTATCAATTAAGGACAAACAAAGTACACGTAATATTACAAAATTAAACAAATGAAATTGAAAAATAGAGAATTGTATACAAAAAAAAGGTTAAAACTAAAATATAGACACTAAAACATTACCTTACATGGTCGGATCACAATGACGAGTGAAAACACGAAGGAATTCAAAGAACGAATACAGCTTGGTTAAGTTATGAACAGAGGAAAGGATGACGTGTCTTCATTTAAATTCGGGTGGTTGTATTTAATAAAGAGTGATTATTTAATGCGGAGAGATGAAATAGATTTAGCAAATTTTAAGACAGAAAAATCATTTAAGGACACGTCTGTTTTACAATCAATAACATGTTTCCTGATGGAAGAAAACTCTTTGTTACTTAATGTTTTACCTGTTCTATGGCTAATTTCCATGTGAGAATAAAAACGCGACTGAAGAGTACGTACTGTGCTTCCTATATAGGTCCCCAACTTACAGCTAGGGCAAATGAATTTATATACAATGCCTGAACTAAACGGCGTGGGAATACTGTCCTTCACTTTAAACAAATTACCAATATTTTTGTTATTAATGAATATAAGTTTAAAATTAATTTGACAATAAAATTTCCTAAGAATGGAAATTAAACGTTTTCGGAGAAGGTCATTACAAGGGCTGATGTCTGGTAACAGGACATACCTGATTTCATTTGGGACATTAAAAGAAGTGAGGGGTTATAAAGCCTGAAGAGGAACTTCCTAATACAGCTCTCAACTAAAGATAACGGGTAATCATTTTTTACAAAGTATTCTTTTAAAAAATTTAATTCAAAATGCATACTAAAATAAGTGGAAGACAAATTAAAACCTCTGAAGAGGAGTGTTTTAATGGCGCCAATTTTGTATGTTAAATCACAGAAACGAAAGAAATTTAAACCCTGCCCTGTGAAAGTTGATTTTCTAAAAACACACGTTTTAATGCCGGAAGGGGTACGAGAGACATTAACATCTAGAAATGGCAACATATTATTAATCTCATGTTCTTGAGTGAAAGTAATATTAGGGTGTAAATTGTTTATAAAATCGAAAAACCTTTTTGAACAAGAACTAGAAGTAAAAACCGCAAAGGTATCATCAACGTATCTTTTGTAGAATAAGGGACGAAACTGAGAAGGGCAATCACGGAAGAGTCTATCTTCAAAATTACACATGAAAATATTTGCAAAAATCTGACCTAGTGGGCTTCTCATCCCAACACCTTCAATTTGATGATAAACCCCGCTATTGAAAGTGAAATAGTTGTCCTTGACAGCTAGATGCAATAACTGTGGCAATTGTGAAAAACTGAAATCATTAAAGAGGTCATTTCTATCCGGGAAGGTTTTAGTAAAAATAATCTCTGTAAGTTGGGGACCTATATAGGAAGCACAGTACGTACTCTTCAGTCGCGTTTTTGCTCTCACATGGGAATTAGCCATAGAACCGGTAAAACATTAACTAACAAAGAGTTTTCTTCCATTAGGAAACATGCTATTGATTGTAAAACAGATGTGTCCTTAAATGATTTTTCTGTCTTAAAATTTGCTAAATCTATTTCATCTCTCCGCATTAAAGAATCACTCTGTATTAAATACAACCACCCAAATTTAAATTATGACACGTCATCCTTTCCTCTGTTTATAACTTAACAACCAACCAAGCTGTATTCATTCTTTGAATTCCTTCCTGTTTTCACTCGTCATTGTGATCCGACCATGTAAGGTAATGTTTCAGTGTCTATATTTTAGTTTTACCTTTTTTTTGTATCTAATTCTCTATTTTTCCATTTCAATTGTTTAATTTTGTAATATTACGTTTACTTTGTTTGTCCTTAATTGATAGTATCTCTTTTCAAATATTTTTCTGCTGTTGTTTACCCCACTATTTTGTTTGTTCATTAACGTAACGTTCATTTTATATTTTTAACGTCGTTTTTGTGATTTTCTCTGATCTATGGATTTTAACTTTGAACTTGTGTTGTTATTTATGTTTTTAGGCTTAGATTACTCATTTAGAATTTGTTTTTAGCTCCTGAAGATGGGTTTTGTAATAACCCGAAACGTTGGAATTAAAGATGGGACCCGCCTTCTTTTTTTGTCCTTCTTATTGAAAAAAAGATTACAGATTTCGCATAAAATTTCAATCTTAGTCCCGGATTGTTCATGCTAGACCCCATTATCACTACATACACAAAATCTCAAATAAAGTTGTTTCAGGATTTTGTACCACCTAATTAAAGTTCAGAGGTGTGTAATCTAATTTTCCCTTCCACTTTTTAAAACAATGTATGTTCTGCCTCTTGTTCATTCCTTGAAAAGGTTTTTAAGAATAAAGACGAAAGCGCTCGGAATTGTTTTTCACTTTTTCTTTGTGGGTGTATTTGCATATATATATATATATATATATATATATATATATATATATATATATATATATATATATATATATATATATATATATATATATACATATATATATATATATATACATACATATATATATATATATATATATATATATATATATATATACATATATTTGCTCAGCGTAAATATTTATATTTGTGTTTACACATTTTTTTTTACTTACATATGTATCCTTCTATTAGATTTTTTCTCCGCGTTAATCTCTTTTATTTTAAATTTACCTTATATTTAACTTATTAAATATTCATGATATGCATGCATTATCACTAATATTTGTACCTACCCACATTGTATATTTCAATAATGTTAATCAATTAACATATAAATCTTGTTTCAGACAGTAAAAAGAAAATATGCTCCATAGATAAATTTATTTTGCCTTCAGCCTTGGGAAGGTCACTCACTTTCCATGTTTCTCACGCTTGTCATCAAAAGCTCTCTGAAATTTTGACTACTCGGAGGGGGATGATTTGCTTAACAAAATGAGTCTTATAAAATGTGCATTCCTTAATTCAGGATAAGTCGAAGAACAAAGAGAGAGGGAGAGTCGTTTTCTGTTTACAATCTGCATTCCAGAACTTAACAGAGTAATTTCTGTCCTGATAAAAGCACAGCGTTCATATTGTTGCTGCCTCCCCTTTTCCATCCAATATTTTCACTTAAGACCCCATACTCTATTAAAGATCTATAGATCACGCCCAGGAAGTATGACCATGCTGTTCATTGTTGCTTTAAAATTTTATTATAAGCTCCACCCATCAATTTGGATCTATTTATCTTCTGCTCCACTAAAATAACTATTCATTATCATTATCACTAGAAGAGTTACGCGACTAGTAACTAAAGTAGGAGAGTGGTGCTACACTCCTTATTCTGAGTCCACCCTATGCTCCCTCAACAGGCTCTGATCCACTTCAGCCCTCTCATCCATCCTCCATTCATCGTTCCTGAGGGAATAACGGTACTCAGCTCAGCTGCTGTTATTATTTTGTGAGAATTAGAATTAAATTACCTTGAATTGATCGACTTAGCATTTATAACGACTGCGTATCAAGAGGGAATTTCAAGACAGACTTGCTGTATACGAGGGATTACAAATGAGAAAAAGGGCGAAAAGTTAGGGATTGTCAGATGTAACTTAAATCCCGAGTTATCTCGTACGCCAGCAACAAAAGTGTAAAGCTCTCTTCATAGATTTGAATATTTAACATATTTAATCCCTCTTATTTGAATTTATCATATTGTTCATAAATTTGTATGATAATAATGTGAAATTTGTTAATATGTTTAAAGTTGTTGGTATTTTACTAAATAGTGAGTTTTTTTTTAAGAACATTTAATTCCTCTTTCACCATCTGCTGGGTCTAAACAGGCGCGAAAACGATAATGAAAGATTTAAAAGAAGTACAAAGAATGACCTATAAGAGAGCACCACTTTTTCGTGGGGCACTAGATTTGGGGTGGTTTGTCGCTACTCTAGGTTTCAGTTGTAGCAGGGGTATTGGCCCCTGCTACGCCATCCACCCCCTTTCGAGGCTAAATGGCCTATAATTAATAAAATAGTATGTTTTCTAAAATCAGAATTTAACCAATATTTCTTATATTTCAGCTTGAATTTATAAGTATTATGTATTCAATATCGTTCTAAATAAGTAATATAACTAAAACTAAAGAACTTACAGAAGCACAGAGAGCACAAATCCAAAATACTCATACTCAAGAGTTGGTTATCACAAGTAGAAATTGTTAAAAAAAATCTATTACTCGGAATCCACTAGAGAGTCCCAGAAAAGCATCTAAACTTGCCGGGGAGCTCAATATAGCTTCAAGTTAAAAAAAATCACCCAGAACAGCTACAAGATGACTTGAAGATCAATGGCTCAAATGATGAAAGGCGAGAAAGAAGCCATCTATATCTGAGGTCAACAGGGGAAAAAAATGTCTTCAGTGGGCCCAAGATAATAAAAGTTGGACACATGAATAATGGTCTAAAGTTATCAGGTGAAATGAATGTAATTTTCAGGTATGTAAGAAAGACTATTGCATTGCTGTTTTTTTATGTAATTTATTTAAATCGATTTAAATATATCTCGGAAGAAAACTATTTAAAAAATGAGTTTTTATGACAATTTTTCAGATTTTCAGCGCCTCTTGGGCTACTTTTCTAAGACAAATAGTTAGACAGGCATTTAACCCTGCTTCTGTGGTACCACCTATAATGCATGGAAGTGGTACTATCATGGGATGGGGAGGCATAGCTTCATCAATGCCAGGAGAGACGTTTTTATGCTCTCTATCCAGAAATTGCAGCGTCCAACAACAAGAAATTAAGTTATATTTCGACAGGACAATGGCCCATGCAATTTGGGGATAACTGTATTTTTTTTCAGCATGATGGTGCACCTTGTCATAAAACAAAAGCAATAACAAAGTTTTGGGGCTGAAAATAAAACCAAACTCTTGTGACGTGGCCCGGGAATTCAAATTTGTATATTTCACTTGCAAATTATAAACTGGTCAACACAGTTTTTCTGGCATAAGGTTTTCCAGTGGAATTATAGGTAATTTTTGGTTCTGATTCCAAATATACCACCAGTTTTTGTCTATCACATCAGGCTTTTGAGATACAAGTTTATTACCTGTCACCGAGCTACAGCTGCACAAACTTCCTCTTCTTTGACATTATGTGATTCACAGCATTTGGAACATCTCTCATCAAGCTCTAGCAGTAATCTGCCATCATATTTGGAGTCCCATCGGCCTTGATAGCGTTCTTCCATTACTTTAATATCTCGGGGAAAGCATTCACCTTGCTTGTCACTAACATCACCCAGGTTCTTTGGAAATTCGCCTAAGTGACTATGTAAATAGTGCAACTTGATACTCACTATGCATCCAAGTAATTGAAAACTCAAGAGCAGATCCTCCACAATCTCTTTGTAGTTTGCAGCTTTCTTGTTCCCAAGGAGATTTTGTGCATTAGAGAAAGCGTCCCAAGCTCTAGCCTCTGCCGCATTCATCGTTGTAACAAATTGGGTATCTCTGAGGAGTGTTCTTATCTGAGGTCCATCAAATATTCCTGCTTTTGTCTTCTCGTCACTCAGGCTTGGAAAGGCTAAACATATGTGGCGGAAGTAGTCGCCACTGTGATCAAGGGCTTTTACAAATTGCTTCATCATACCAAATTTTATGTACAATTGTAGAAAGACGATTTTTCTTCTATAAACCAGATGATCTTTAATGATGTTCTTGTCAAAGGCGTCAAACTGGCTTTTGCTGGCCATTCTTTTTACTCAGTGGTCTGATGTAACCCTACTGTCCGAATAGCACAAGAAGCAGGGGCATTTTGTGCAACCTGCTTGCTGGTCCAGCAGAAATTTCACCATTTTCAAATTAACACATATTACCCATCCATGAAAATGATATTGCAACCTCTCCACAACAATTTTGATGCTTTTATATTCTTCTTTCATCTTTCCCGAGTGCCCTATTGGGATTGAACCATACACGTTTCCGTTGTGAAATAAAACGCACTTCAAACTCCTTTTAAAGCTGTCAATAAAAAGCCTCCACTCACTTGAATCGTATGCAGGCAGTCCCATAGTGAGCAGAAGTCCTTAAACATACCTACAATAAACAAGTTGACCATCAGAATGGAAGTACTTATGCAGCTCTGCTTCTCTGTTACGATAAAAGGAGACACTAGTGTCACGTTTCAGCAGGGTTTTTCCTTGCAGCCTGGAAGCCAACAAATTGGCAAATACAAGTCTCGGGCTAGATCATTTAATTCAGGCTGACTAAACAGCGAAGGTTTATCACAATCTGTATCAGTTGCCTCAAAAATATCAATCTGGTTATCTTCATCATCTCTAGTACCAGTTGATGTATTGATGGCGTCGTCTGCAATCTTTGGTAGTTCAGTAAATACTGATACAGGTATTTCATCACAGTGCGCAACTGGTCGAAAGGCAGAAGTGATATTTGGATATTGCAAGTGATATTTGTTTTTCTTATTGAAACCTTTTACATGGACAAGGCAGAATTAGCAGTTATCAAAATGGTTCGTTGGTTCTCTCCAAAACATTGCCACACCAAACTTGAGCTTGGCATTCTTTCCTTGAGACCATGATCGCAAGGTTTCAATGCAGGTTTTGCATACTTTGCGAGGAGCCCAGCTTTTGTCATGATCTCCAAGTGGTACTTTGAATTAGCCAAGATATGTTTTCCTGACAAAGTTACTTATGTTGCGCCTTTGAACCTTAAAAATGAAGTTGCCACAGACGTAGCAAAATATGTTCGGTTCATTACAGCATGTCCTTCTTTGGGATGATGTAGCCATAGATGCCGTCACTCTAACAATAAAACTTCTTCTGATATATTTATTAGAAAAAGCATAAGACATTACAATAAATTAATATATATAATGTAACAGTAATAGAGTTGAAAAAAAGAAAAATATATCGCTGAGAAGGAGAAGGATTTTAGGGGAAGGCAAAAGTACATATAGAGGGGTTCTCCTGGAGCCTATTACGCAGGAGCTCAACTTTTTAAACATTAAATATTTCTATTTACACTTTAAATATTGATCTTTAATAGGGTTTAGTTTATATAATCAATTTTAGTATAATGTTTGGTTCATATTTTTATATTTATCCGATTATTTAACACTCATATTTACATTCTATTTCACTTATCGGTTTCTATTACATTTGTTATAATTTTACTATCACTTTATTCAACAACTATATTATTATTCTCGATTATTATTCTACACTTATTTTTGCTACTATTTACACTTATTATTATTTTAATCATTCACTATGTTATTATTCTATACTTATTTTTGCTTTTCGTCATTATTTACACTTATTCTATTTAAATTCTTTACACTATTTTTGCAATTTTACTACTTAGTACCTAGCGTACTCCCATTTATTATTACAAATTAATTTATCAACTTATTATTATTCACATTTACTCATTGTATTACTACTTAAACTTAGATGTTTAAGTATTGAATTTTTACATTTTATAGTTCTCATTAATTATAAATTAGTTATTTATGGAACTATTTTTATATGTTTAAGCACTGTTTTGATTCTATTATTATTTAATCATGAATTTTTACACTTTATAATTCTCACTTATAAAACTATATTTATATGATTATGCACTGTTTTGATTCTTTCACTTTTTTATTGTTTAGCACTGCCCTACACTATATCCGACGTCTTCATCCCGCATTTGATGCGTTTGAAGGTCGGCGCGTTTACCGTGTGAAGGCTCGTGTCCGGAATGTACACGGTACCACTACACATTAGACCTTCGATTTCCTTTGGGGACCAAGGCCCCTCGAAGGTCCATTTGAAGTCACCGTTGCGAATTCCTTGCACTGATTTCACCTGGTTGCCTTTTTCCGGACGCCGGTTGATGCTTCCGAAGATTTTCAGCTGGAGCTCCTCTCCGTCGAAAAAAAGTCCTTTTTCAAGGACCTCGGTTCTCTCGGTGAGAGGCACTCCTGGATAGCTTTCATCATCTTCCGAACACTCGTCGGTTTCCGTATGTCCATCTTCTACTTCCTTTGTAATTGTCTTTGTGTTCTTCTTCTTTCTTTTCGATTTCTTCGGGCTGCTTTTGGGGGTTGCTGGGCTTTCCTTCTTGTCTTCCTGGCTATCTTTTTCTTTGTTTTTCGTGGACTTCGGTTGTCTTTTTTCTTCATCTTGTTTGGGCTGTTCCTCTGGAGTTTCCTTCGGTTCATCCACAAACTTGATGTTGAGGACATCCTGCGACGCTGGGTTCGGGGGGAACCACAGCTTTTTCTTTACCCCATTATGTTGGAGCATGGTGTTCAGCTCCTCCGAGAAGCAACCTGGGCGTGCAAGGTTCGCCAGGTGGGCGACAATGACCATAGTCATGATCTCCTTGCACTCCATTGGCATTACCAGTTTCGGAGAAGCTCTTTCTGTTGGTGTTGTTGTGGTATGTGTAGATGCTGCAGCGGCGTAAGATGTTACGCTTGACTTTGCCTCCTTTTCCAGTTTTGATTTTGGCGCTTTTCTCGGATTTTTTCCTTGCGTAGGGGACATCTCATGGCAAGAGCCCTGTGTTCCCCTCCGCAGTTTACGCATCTTTCCTTCTCTTCCCTGCACTCTCTCCAACCGTGGCCGGTTCGAGAGCATGCCGCGCAGGTTTGCTCTTTTTGGGGGCAGTCCCTCGTCGCATGGCTTTCCAGGGCGAGGCATTTTTGGCAGTTTTCTAGAAAGATGAATTCTTCTGCCTCAATCTGCTCGGGAGCTATCCTAAGGTAGAACCCCAGCAGACCGTCTCTCATAGCCTTTTGTGCCATTTCTCTCTTCGTGAAAATTATTTTTACGAGGCTCTTCCCAATCTTCTCCACTTTGGAGATCTTGGCCCAGGACTGCTTAGATAGCAGCTCGGCCTTAATGTCCTCAGTGGAGTTGTCCAGGAAGAAGGGGTCGACGCGTTTCAGGATGATCGTGCGACTCACGAGCAACTCGTGGGGGACGATCGCCTCCAGTCCAATTTCCTTCAGTGCAGGTCTTGCGTCTTCAGAAACAAGGACCTCCACGTCCTTGCTCTTCCAACACACCGGAGCCCACCCATTAGATGTCTCGAGGAGACGGGTTAGCTCGATATTGAGCTTTCCGACGACTTTTTCCAGCACGGCTTCCCTTGTGGGTTTTTGGTGCCCCGCAATTAACCGGAGGGGGATCCGTTTGGTGTCCTGAGGGGCCGGGGGACCCATGTCCCCCTGCGGGCACTGCTGCCCTTCCCCCTTCTGGGCCTCGCCTGTGTCACGGGAAGGTGGAGGGCCTCACTGCACCGACGTCGGGTGCGTGGCTTTCTGATTTGGATGAGGTTTTTGACAGTCCTTGCCTGAAACTTTTCCTCCTTTGCCGGGTGGAGATATTACGGAACTCAGCACAGGTACAGGTACTCAACAATAAAACAATTGGACATTGGACATTGGACATAATAAGAGATGAAAAGATAGAATTAGAGAGAAAAAGTAAGAGAGTAAAGTGGTTAAGAAGTGAGTTTAAAGAATAGATGATGTGTAGAAGAAAGAATAAAAGATCCCTAGTGAAAGGGTAGCTCTGTTTGTGTTTTTTTCTTTGGATTTCTTTGTGTTATAAACTATAAGATTTATAGTTTATTTAATCAAACCAGCATTGCTGATTTGATTAAAGGTTCTCATCTTGATGATGAATTTTGTTTTTGGCATTCAAGCCTTTTTTAGAGTCGGGGTTTTTACATCCCGCTTTGGGTATTTGAAAAAATATTAAATTTTCCTAAATTTTAGGTTAATTTGAAATTTACTTTATTTTGATTATTATTAAAAAGTTAAGTGAATTTGTTTCATTTGTGAGGTTGAATTTTAGTTAAAAAACTTTAACATTACACTGGTTGGTTGAGTCTCGTCTATTGTCGATCGCGTTGTGTGTAATGGGGAGTCACGTCACCGTCAGACTGTAATTTACTGCTCTTAAAGGGTCTTATTTGTCTGTCGGCCTCGATGTCTAAGTGTGCACGAGAGAATTCAGGGGTCAAGCGCGCACCAATGGCTTGCCATATCCTCTTAGCTCTCTCGTGGAGCGCCACGTTGATCGGAGATAATCCAACCGAGGTGTGGAGCTCCCTCTGTTTTTTATGTTCTCTTCTTCGGGTATTTGTAATGAGTAAAACCGCCTTGTTCTGGATGGTTTGTAGTTTCGCAATGTGGGTCCTGGCGCACGCATTCAACGGCACCGGGGGGTACAAGAGTCTCGAGCGAATGCACGCATTGAATATCTTGAGCTTATTTGAGCGAGTTAGGTCCATGAACCTATAAAACTCCCTCAAATCTCTCTTGACATTCGCGACTGTTCGTCCGATATGACTCTTGTATCCTCCTGTGGTGATTTTGAGCCCCAGAACCGTCCCTTCCGAGCAGTAGGGGATTCTCTCCCCCTCTACCCGTATATCATTGAAGGTCTTGCGAAACATGGGAATTATTTTGAATTTTTGGGCATTGGTCGAAATCTTCCATTTCCTCTCGAAAGAGTTGATGTTGGAAATCTCCCTAGCCGTATTATTCGCCATAAATTCCCTGTGAACGTAGGCGGCTGTACAAATTTGCGATATATCGTCAGCGAACTGAACGTATATCGTACCTTCGGAAAGAGGTTGTGGTAGGTCGCGTGTATATATGTTGTATAAAAGGGGGGAGAGACACCCCCCTTGTGGGACCCCAGATTCGAGCTCGAACTCGGGGCCTTTGTGCTCTTTGAACTGTATATACGCTCTCCTCTCCATTATATAATCGCATAGGATCCTTTCAAGTATGGGGTCGAGGCCCACTTGCAGGATCTTAAATTGCAAGCCTCTTTTCCAAACTTTGTCAAAAGCTTTTTTGACATCGCGGAGCACCAGGTCGGCATGCCTTTTACTTGCTTTGATGTTTGCAAGTTTTTCCGTAATAACGGCTAGTGCCGTGTCAGTCCCTCTTTTCTTTCTGAAGCCGTGCTGTTGCTCGTTGTGCAGGTTGGCTTCGTCGAGAAAAGAGTTGACCCTAAATGCCAATATTTTCTCGAAGACTTTGCCAGCAAATTCTAAGAGAGATATCGGCCGGAAGTTTGCAGGGCAGTCCGGGGGCTTTCCCGATTTGGGAAGGAAGATCATCTTGGCCACTTTCCACTGGTCGGGAAAATAGCCTGTGTTCAGAGCGGCATTCATGATGTTAAGAAGCCCACTCAGAACATTAGGCGGGGCCTTAATGAAATTCTCCCTGGTCAGCCCCGTGGTACCCGGTGCTCTTTGACGAAAGGATTTTAGTGCGACGGAGAACTCTTGGGCAGTAATTTTACTCCCATAGCCCTCCATCGCCCTTTCTTGCGATACACAATGATGAGGGGAGGTTTTATGTATTTGCGTGTTTAACTGTTGGATAATGTCATTTTCGAATTCGAGGTCATAATTGTCATTTTCTTCGGGGGTAATTTTAAAGATTGAAGACCAGAAAATCCTAAAAATTTCCTCAATCTCTGTAGTCTCGTCAATTTCTTTGTCGTCTCGTTTAAGTACAATTTTCTTTTGAGGGGGTTGTCCTTTTAACCGTTTGTAAGTCTGCCAAAAAGTTCGTGCGTCTCTCTCTATGTCAAGTCCCTCAATTAGTCCGTCCCCTACCTGTACAATAAAACAATTGCAATGCATGCCAATCTTTAACTGCCTGAAATTGTATTTGCATGCTGTAAATAAACGATGGAGATGCCAGATGTCACCAGAAAAATATTTCAGCATATCTCAGAAAATAGTAATAAAAGTAATATATAATACTTAATAAATATAAATAGTAATAAAAAAAGCATAAAATTTCATCAATGTACATAGTAACAACATGAAATTAGGAGTAACAAAAAGTTAATCTTAATGGTAAAATCCATGAAAATGGGGTATACCGATAGCGCAAAAATGTCATGTGATAGAAGAAATCTGAGATCAGATTTGAATTCAGTAACCCCAAATTAGTCTATAAAAGCTCTAACTTTCCCTGCCAGAATTTTTTTTACCAGTGTTATGATCCAAACATACTAAATCAAAATGCAACGTTTGATTAGTTCTTTTAATTTTCTTATATGAAGAAATATAATAATCTCAAAACCTTTGGTCATGACTGTACACTCATCCTGCATCGCATAAGTGGCAACCCTACTCTTTGAGTTAAGCCAATTTCGAAAACCATTCCGTCCTTTGTCACGCTGGATTACGAAGCCCTCGCCAAAACTCAATCATCAGACGATGAATTGATTAATTTGCAAGCGGATTCTTCTACTTTGCTTAACATACATCAAATAACTCTGCCTTCCTCTCTTACTGCTATTATTTGCGATGTTTCATAAGGTTTAGAGAAGCCATATATCACCCCTGAAGTTCGGAAGCTGGTGTTTAGCCAGTTGCACACTTTGAGTCATTTGACTCTAAAGTAAATCTCGGACTGTGTGGGCAAGTTCAAGATTGGGTAGAAGTTGTTCTTCATCCCAAAAGGCGAAGATGCATTGCCATATAAAAACACCCTATACACAATTTATCACTCCGGACGGTGAGTTAATATGATAGATCCTTTTCTCCCCACAGTTATCTGTGCTTACACTAAATGGGTGGAAGCCTTTCCCCTAAAAGATATGACTGCAGAGTCTATCTTAGAAACTCCTTTCAGCGGCTTCCTACCACGATTCGGCTGACTATTCAAGATCATACTCATAACGGACAATTCCTTGCAATTCCAGTCAGGATTGATTAATCATTTGTTACAACTGACAGCAACAGAGCATATTTGTATAAAGCCAGAGAATCGCCCTGGCAATGCGCTAAGGGAACGAGTAAACCGAACCCGGAAAGCCTCGCTCCTCGCAAAATGCAGCCCTAATAGTTGGTTATAGGGCCCATCGCAATACACTTAATTCGGATAGCCAATACTCACTCACCTGCAGGAATGGTGCACGGCTGTAGTTTGCGATTTCCGAGTGACTTATTTTCCACTTGAAATAACCATTCATTCAAAACAATTTATTTTAGACTTGCATTCTAGAATGAATACAGTAAGACCTATAGTTTTCATGGAACTGACGCAACAAAACACCTATATCTATGAACAATTAGATAAGTGTAACCATGTTTTTGTAAGGCACACATAGGTACGTAATAGCTTTACAAACCATTATGCAAGTCTGCATAAGATTTTTAAACACAATAAACACGAGGCGATTCTGTAGTAAGCTCAAGCCTACCCTCACAGCCATGGTTACTTCAGACACAACGACCGATCAATATTACCACTGACGCATTCGAAGAACTCCGTGAGATGTAATTTGCAATCCAAAACTCCATTACTTACATCCTCCCAGAGTCACTACGACTAATATTTCCCATGAATAGCCTGATCGTTGTTAGCCTCCCCCCTTATTTATGTGTTCAGTCATTTTTCCCTCGTTCAGGAATAGTCGCAGTAACAAGTGGAATATCAATTAGCATTGTTGTATTTTTCTAGTTATTGTATACCCTAAGCCCTTTGTGTTTAGGCCTAGGAAACTCCTTCGAGAGCTCGGTATAGTTCTTGGACCAGTGGCGCCCCTGGTTCTACCCAGGATGCCACTCTGGAAGGTACCACCTCTGACTATTTGTCTCCACGCCTCTGCACCCAAAGCTTGTACAGCGCCGGGAGTATTACGGTCGACCTTTTTAGAGCATACTTCGTGTCAAGCTGCGATCGTGCCAGTGTATATGGATGGCTCCAAGTCCCGAGAGGAGGTCGGTTTCCACGCCGTATCCCCTCTGTTTGAAGTCAGCGGGGCTCTACCAGGCCCTGCGTCTGTCTTCACGGCCGAGGTGGTTGAAATACACCGCTTGGTACGGGAGATAACGGGACATGCCCGGTTCGGAGACCGGATTGTGATTTATAGCGACTCACAAAGCGCCCTGAGTGCTCTCGGGGCATTGGAATCTCCGCATCCCCTAGTTCGCGATATCCGTGACGCCACGGATTTGGCGAGTCGGGTAGATGTCGAGATTATCTTCTGCTGGGTTTCTGGACATGTAGGAATTGCGGGGAAGAGTGCGCCGATGAGGGCGCCAAAGAATCTGCGAAGACTGGGCGACCAGACCAGCGTTTCTCTCTTCCTCACACCAATTACATGGCAGGAATACGGGCAGCTCTCCAGGCTGCATGGCAAAGAAGACGGGAGACGGTTGAGAGGAACTTAAAGTTGCGTGCCATTGCGCCGCGACTATTGCTATGGACCTAGCCCCTCCAATGCCGCGACGGCTTCAGGTTGCGTTCTGTGGTCTCCGAATTGGACACACTCGCGGGACGCACCGCCATCTGACGAAGCGCTCGCCTACGCCTTATTATGACGACTGCGTTGCCTCCCAGACTGTTTGGCACATTCTTGTTGAATGTCCCAGTCTGGGTGATCTTCGCGCACGTTACCTCTCCCGGTACCGGGACGAGCGAGGTCGCAGTGGGCGTGCTACTGGCCAAGTGCGCGCGCGTGCCCTTCGCGCAGACACGATCGCCTGAAACAAATTCCTCACCGAATGGCATTCGTCTCTGTTTTCTTTCCGGCTTTTTTTGTCTAACAAGTCATATCGGACACAAACATCAGCCGAGGAGACCAGATAACTGACCACGACGACCACGACTACGACGTCCCTTGTACTGGGGCCTACCCCCGACGCTGGAACGCGTCCTTTTCTTGTTACTTTTGTTTAATTTGCTGTTGTTTTGGTTTTTAGTTTGTGTCTTGCCTTTGTTCCATTTTTATCTTTGTTATTTTCTTGTATTTTAATTTAGCCTCGTTTTAGGATTTCCGCTAATTACGGCGATTTTTACCCTAGTTGGCAGTCGCCTGATGGGCTCTTTAATTTCTTTTTAAAATCTATTTATTGGCATTACTTTACTGATCGAGTTCTTTGTACTATTACCACTGGAACAACCAACGAGTAAATTAGTCTTTTCTTTCAACTCAATTATCATATAATGTCGCATCTGATCCATTCTCAAGGTTCGGTGTTTGTTGTAGAAATAGTCTCTGCTCTCCAGTGTTTAAATTATAACGCTGAAATGTTAACCAACAAACCACGCTTCCAGTCGCCTCTTAATGACAAGCGACATATTTTGTCTCCCCATCTAAGCTTTATAGATCATTGACGCAGAGATGATATTCAGACAAATTATTTCTTTTATAACCGCAAAGAAAATTAGCCTCGCCCCGCCAAGAATATTTTTAAGGTTCGTAGGTGCGTTTGAAAGAAAACCTGCATCGTATATGATATACGAAAAGTCATTGTAAGCCTATTTGACCAATTACAGTTTAGAATGGTACTGCCCCGTTGTAACAAAGTAATTCGCCCCCTTTTTCTATACTATCTAATTCATTTTCTGCACCCATGGTAACCATCTGTCTGTAAATTTATGATTGTTCGATCTTGTGAAACTATTGTCACCGCCCTCATTTTATTTTTATTGATTTAAGCTTATGTACATAGAAATTATTATCACTAATCATATAATCAGCTAATTAAATTTCATTCATTCACTCGTAGATCAAATATTCAATTAAATTCAAGTTAATGAATTCAAGATTTTATTTTTATAATAAATCACTAAAGCTCTAAAGTTTAAATTATATCCCTTGTTCGAGAGAGGCGACCATCAACTAGGCCTCAGAAGAAGCAACAATACTGTAAAGCAGGAGCCTTTAAATTTATTAGAGAACGGGTCTGATTAGACATTCAAGAGGAAGCAGCACACGAGTCGGAGTAACACACGAGAATTCTAAAGTGACAATATGCAAGAATTTTTTGAAACAAAAATTCACTGAGATGGATGGTTCTGATCGCCATGAAGAGGTGACTCAAGGTCCGGCTCGATGAGTTAAGTAGATAACAGAAGAATGTCATTGAAGTGGCGGTCGGGGACCGGAGAGAGGAGAGACCGTGTATTTCTTGATTTTTTTTATTATTGCGCCCATATGACACTTGTTTTCAAGGGCATAGTTCACCGTAAATCGTGACAACCTAAAAGTTAGGATACGTTACATTAAAGAAAAGAACAAAATACATAAAAAAAATTATGAACCCGCAAAACAGACCAAATCAAAATGCATGCCCCTGCGTAAGAGAGAGAGGAACCACCCTCCATCCCTGCCACTAGAGCATGCACCCAATACAATTTTTTTTTAAAGCGAATAGAAACGGCCAGTCTCCTCCTGAAAGTCAAGAACACCACAATTGGTTAGTTATTGTCTTACATCACAATGATAATGAGGGTGAAGAGGGAGTTTCTATTTTGTTTAAAGTAAATATCGTTATCTCCAAACAGCGTTCGAACTCCAGGTATAATTTCTGTCCATAGCATTCGTGACCGGTAAATGTCCCATTAAAAAAAAAATGATCCAATCGAATTCCTAAATGATAAACCACACCATACTGTTAATCCTGGTAAATTAACATGTTTATCTACATAAACGTGTCGATTATCAAGTGACCAATATCCGCAGTTGTGTCAATTTACTGTGCCATTCAGATTGAAGGTAGTTTCATTGGACCACACGATTTTTTTGGCTAACTGTACGTCTTAGGCTTCCATTGACTGAAACCATTCACAAAATTCGAGTCTGTGATCAGAGTACTTTTCAATCATGGCGGGCAATAGCCTTGGAATGTAGGGTTGTTTTTTTTTCATGGACACATTGCCCAGGCGCGGATCCGGAGAGGAGAAAGGGGGTTGAAGCTCTTCCTAAATTTCGAACTCGTTTATGTTTATATTTCTTTTTAAGTCATACTTGTATTCTACTATTCAGAAAGAGTTATGTAATAATATAGAATATATATGAAAACAGTTTTGCAAACTGTTGCGATCGAATGTATCTTATGATACATGTCTAAAATACAGGTAAATCTCAAAAAAATAATTATTAAATTCAGTATTATACCTTAGCTGACGTCCTAAAACTACAATAAACTACAATTCCTAATTTTCTATGTCAAAAAAAAAATTGGATCTAGGAGAGAGTTAGTGCTAACTCCTGTGTGAAATACTGTTATTTATTATCAATCTGTGTAAGATAACCATTATTAATCATCAATGACCTTTTCTCAGACTACCCAGAGGGAGGAATTCAGGTTATTTTTATCCTAGATCCGCCACTGACATTGCCTACCTGATTTCTGTAACGATCGAGCAAATGTTTGCAACACTAAAATGGTTTTCGTCGCTCGCACTAGATTCGCGTCGTCCAGATCTTTGCCTGTGCTTATCTTGATCAGTATTACCCTCTGCCTCAAACTTATCAGGGATGCTTGGAATGGGGAGACATATCGGTGGTTTTCTACCAAACTCTCAGATCCATTGACGTTGGACTTCGACCACATTCTCAAATTCCCAATACTATTTCAGATCACTTTTTCGTTGCTCCAGTGTCAAATGCTTAAGCAACATGAGTCATTTCGTTGAACTAAATCAAATTGAGTGTTGTAGAGTTTGAAACAAGGAATGAGTGTGTAGGCTGTTTCGAAGCAAGTTAGTGGGTAACTAAATTACGTTCGGTCCATAGGCTAAGTCGCACGGTTGTCCAACCTTTTTACCCAATCGGCCAAATTAGAAATTTAAGTATATTCACCGGGCCACAGAGGTACTTAAATATAAATTTTAAAAAGTTCAAAGTGTAGTGAATAACAATTTTCAATAACAAATATATATACATACAAAGTAGTCTATATTAAAAGTAAAAAATAAAATCAGACTTGCACAAAATAAAATAAAATCACTGATTTTTGGCATTGCCTTCTTTTTATGATATTCTCAATATATGCTTTTCAAAGTAAATGAAAATATACCAAAAATATACCCCATAAAAAATAGAATTTGAGTAAGTAGTCGGCGTCAATGCGGCCCGCAGGCCGCGGGTTGGACGTCCCTGATGCTAAGACATTACCGATCTTTGATAAAACAAAGCCAAGTTTATCTGACGCATACATGCGTGCATTCAGGCCGTTGGAGAAAATTTTGAGCATTTGGCGTAGTTAATTAATTTTTTTTTATATATAGAGACAACTCGGTATAGCATTTTAATCATTCAGATCACAAATTTACCTTTCATTGCGATTGCTGCATATAGACAGTCATGGCCAAAAGTTTTGAAACTACTATATTTTTTAATATAAGAAAATTACTAAAAATAATCAGAAAGTTGCATTATGTTTTAATATGTTTGTATTGTAATTTGAAGGTGAAATATTACAGAAAAATTAGAGCCCAAACCCATTTTATTTAATAAATACAGTTAATATTTACAATGATGTATGTCCCTTGTTCTTCAGGACTGATTCAATTCGTTTTGGCTTTGCTTAGAGAAATTTTAGTAATAACTTAACTGTATTACTTCATTTGTGTTCAATAAGCCGCAACTGTCCGCAATTAGATGATTTATATTCATCAATAGCCAATTTGATTATCCCCACAAATTCTCTGTTTGGTTGAAATCTGGCGGTTAGTATACGGCAGGATGCGACACCGCTCGCTTCTTAAAGCACCCTCGGGGGGGAGGGGGCTAGTCACCACCAGGAAAGTTCAAGTTTCAGTCAGCCGTTTCTAGCCGAAAATTAATTTTCCCTGGTGGTGGTGACTAGGGCAGCATCTCCCAAGGTGCTTTAAGAAGCGGGCAGTGTCGCATGCTGCTGTATACTAACCGGAACATATATATATATATATATATATATATATATATATATATATATATATATATATATATATATATATAGAGAGAGAGAGAGAGAGAGAGAGAGAGAGAGGCCTATGAGTGTGCCTTTCCGTAACACTAAAGCCTTTTTAGGGTGATTTTACCGATGATGTCTCGTTTTACAACGTACTAAATATTAATTTTATTACATCATTTTTCTGAGTCGGCAAATGTGAGTAGATGAGGGAAGCAGTTATATCTTTCTCGTTCGTTTTTATCTGAAAGCTGCCTGGGCATTATTTTGGTGTCTTCGCCAAATGGTGGCTGGTCTTGGTCTGTCTCCAAGAAACAGATGCGGATAAACGCGCCCGGTGGTCCACTTATATAGGTTGGCACCGGTCCTTCTGCACCGTGTTGCTAACTACATTTTATGGTTGCTCCATGCATGGCCCAAACGTTTCGCCGATTTTCACCACACCGTACTTGACCGTAGCTACGCATGCTTTGCCACCACCCTCCAGGAAAATTGCACAAAGATGGCTCTCGGCTGACCTTGAATGCCTGACATCTAATACTCTGGCTTCTGAGTGTCAGAAACATCAGATCAAATGCCTGACCTAGTTATTGAGTAACGCAACGTTCATGTGTACATTTCCCCGCCCTCACATTGACTCTTAGACTGAGATCGGTGCTTGCCAAAATTGCTATGATTGATTACACTGTTGTACTGCTTTGGTCATTTGTAATTGTGGAGTCTTTCGTGCCCTGATTCCGAGCTCGAGTACGGCTAGTTAGGACTAAAAACATTTACGGGTTTTTGTTTTACGCTCGGCACATTTTGTCTGTTGCGATGACTAAAAAGAGGCACTCATAAACCCAAATAATCGTCCTATAACAGGTATTTCAAGAGTTATCTAAATAAAATACAGTATAAATCGGCTTTTCATTTAATACTCTGTTATTTAGTTGGGTTTTTTTAATGAAAATTACATCACTATTGAATTGGTTGTCCCCCTCCGAAGGCTTGTAGGGAGGTTGAATATCCCCCATTTATCGTATTACCATCTATCCGTAACGTATGAAATTTGGAATCTGGTTGTGCTTGTTGGATCCAATTGGCATGCCCCGCCTCCCACTGATTTCTTTGCGGAGCGAAGGTAAACAAGGAGAGTTACGCACCCTCCTGGCCTCTAATATTCTCAGTGGTGGTATGTAGTCTGCTCGTTTCACCATTCGGGAGAGGTGTCTTACGCATACTCTCCTTTGTTCTAACTTCAGCAAATTAGCCCCCCTTCCCCTTTCAAAACATCTTTTAAAATATGCATCGTAGGGTGTAGGAGGGGCAAGCACGCTACACTTGACGTTTGAGGGATTGTGTCCTCGCCCTAAACGTTTTTACTAGGGATATGTACATCCAACACCTTTTCACTTTTCCTAACTACACCACTTTATTTAAGAACCTCTTTTTCACAAACGTTCTGGCATTGATCCTCGCGCTGGATTCGCCATAGCAACGGGATTGATCTCTACATGGTAAGGTTTATTAGATAGGCATGCTACCACACTTCCCTATTACCACAAGGCACTTGGACTATGCACCCGCCCACCCATTTCCATGCCGATGATACTTAGATCTATCCCTCCTTCTCCCATACTACTTCTCCCCAGACTCTCAGAACTCTCGTTCCGAAACTCAACCATGGAAAATCTGAGGTTCTTTCGGTGGGCACCGCTAAGGATGTGGCCCCCTTTAGAAAATCATTGGAGAGTGGCATTGTGCCAGTGGCATGGAAGAAAGCCAATGTGATACCTATATTTAAGAAAGGGGATAAAACAAATATGTCTAATTACAGACCAGTAAGTTTGACATCAGTGGTAGGGAAAATGATGGAATCTATTATAGCAAGGAATATTAGAGATCACTTGGATAAGCATAAGTTGATAAAAGAATCACAGCATGGCTTTAGTAAGGGTAAATCCTGTCTGACTAATTTGCTGTCTTTTTATAGTAAGGTGTATGAAGCAGCAGATAATGATGAAAACTATGATATTTTATACTTGGACTTTAGTAAGGCTTTTGATCGAGTGCCACACTTACGACTTCTGAGCAAAGTTAAAGCACACGGGATCGATGGCAGTATATTTAGGTGGATTCAGTCATGGCTTGGTGACAGACAGCAAAGAGTTAGTATAGATGGAGTTAAATCTGAGTGGGGGTGTGTTAGCAGTGGAGTTCCTCAAGGATCTGTTTTGGGTCCCTTGCTATTCTTAATTTATATTAATGATCTTGACATAGGTATAAGTAGTGACCTGAGTAAATTTGCTGATGATACTAAGCTAGGTAGGGCCATTAGGGCTGATTCTGATGCTGTTGTAATGCAGGAGGAATTGACCATTCTGTCCAATTGGGCCGAGAAATGGCAAATGAAGTTTAACATAGACAAATGTAGTGTACTTAGTATAGGTAGAAATAATCCATTGAATAGTTATAAATTAAATGGCAGAATTTTAGGGAGGACTGATTGTGAGAGAGACTTGGGTATTTTGGTAAGTTCAGACCTTCGTCCTAGAAAGCAATGTCTAAATGCTAAGAATAAAGCTAATAGGATATTGGGATTCATTAGGAGGAGTGTAAGCAATAAGAGTGCTGAAGTCATTCTAAAACTGTATCTGGCGCTAGTTAGGCCTCATCTAGACTATGCAGTACAATTTTGGTCACCATATTATAGGAAGGATATTGATTTGCTTGAGTCTGTGCAGAGAAGGATGACAAAGATGATTGGTGGGCTAAGGAACTTACCTTATGGTGAAAGGCTCAGAAAACTAAATCTACATACATTGGAAAGGAGAAGAGTCAGAGGGGAATTGATTGAAGTCTTCAAATGGGTAAAAGGATATAATAAAGGGTATCTGGGTAAGGTTCTTATACTTAGTGAACATGACAGGACACGTAGCAATGGGTTTAAGCTTGATAAGTATAGGTTTAGGAAGGAGATTGGGAGGAATTGGTTTACAAATCGTGTGGTAGATGAATGGAATAGGCTCACTAGGCATGTGATAGAAGCCTCCTCTCTGGGTAGTTTTAAGAATAGATTAGATAAATATATGGATGAAGCTGCTAGATGGGACTGACTTTTTTTTATGTACATATGTATATATTTTTCTAAGGAGTGGGAAGAATATATTTTGCGGTTGCATGAATGGACATAATCCTCTGGATGCATTTTATGTATATTGTAGATTAGATCTGACGAACTCCTGTAAAGGGTGACAATGTTGATGACTTTTCTCTGGTAAGAAATCTTTTGTGTGTTGAATGGAACAGGAGCTGCCAAGTGTAGGCCATGAATGGTCTTTTGCAGTCTCCTTCTTTTCTTATGTTCTTATGTTCTTATAAATTCCTCCACAAATCTCGGTGGCACCTCAGTTCCCTTCTCCGATACAGCCAGAAACTTGGTGTCACGTTTGATAGTCAAACGTGCTTCAATAACCGCACTTCCCTTGTCTGTCGGTCCGCTCTCCTCTGTAATCTCAGTTGGATTCCCTGAAGAAATCGCATAAAGTTTGTTAGATTCACCACCTCCAGTGGTCCTTTCTGACTTCTGGTCCGTGAAACATGGAAGCACATTGTTTATCAGGATAGCAGGGTGAGTCTTGAGGACAAAGAGAGATGGAGAAAGAACCATGCCAAAGCACTGCAAAACCATGGCAGACTTTCCAAGCAACCGCCTAAGCAAGTGTGGCGGTTTACGAACTCTTGAATCTGATTTATTTTAAAATTAAATGTTATGTGTATATTATTGATTTAAATGACTACCCCCAACCCCACCTCCCCTAGATCGTGCATCAACGTCTCAAAACAAAAATATTCAAATATTTTAAGTGTACATTCTAGTTAATAATAATATTATTAATAATAATAAAAATACAAGTAATAATTAATAAAAATACAAGTAATAATTAATAAAAATAACAAAAGTAATAATAATCATAATAATAATTTCAATTATAATAATTATAATTATAGTGATGATGATTTGAATAATGAAATAAATAATAATATTAATAATTATAGAAATAATAATATAAATAATAATGAAGAGGATAATGATAATGATACAACATATTAGATTAGCACTCTCCCGAAATTAGAAATTCTGTTTCTTTTTAACTTTCACCCTTCTTCATCTAGGATCAACGTCTTCACCCTGTGCATTTATACTCTTAAGCACTACTGTTCTAAGATTGACAGCAACCCGCTCGTTTCTTGGAAAATGTAAAAGAAAGAAAAAAATATTCTGGCAGAATTTCAAACATACCCCGGACGTGTTCATCACAACTCTATTTTTATAAACTCATCCACCTTTTGATCTTCAGCTGCCACTGTATGTCAGGTGAGGGGCCTCAATTACATAGACCTACCTATCTTGAAAATTCATCTGACCACCGACGACACACACACACACACACAGATATATACATATACACACACATATATACATATATTAATAAAACCACTGTTTAGGAGCGTAGTATTTTATTCACGAAACCAGTTTCGGCATGGAGTTAGTCATGCCATCTTCAGTCGTATACTAAGAATAGATGCATTCACACCATACATGAAATATATATAGGAACAAGAGATCAGATTAAAATTCCTAATCAGGGAGTGTGAATTTGAGGTCATTAAGGATATCTTTCGAGATTAATTTTTTGATGTAGGGGCTGTATTTGAATTGCCCATCCGAAAAGAAAGGTTGAATCCACCCTTATCAACGAAATCCCGAATTTCAACCTTTCGGATGGGCCATTGAAATACAGCCCCTACATCAAAAATTTAATCTTGAAAGATATCCTTAATGACCTCAAATTCACACCCACTGATTAGGAATTTTAATCTGATCTTTTGTTCCTATATATATTTCATGTATGGTGTGAATGCATCTATTCTTAGTATACGACTGAAGATGGCATGACAAACTCCATGCCGAAACTAGTTTCGTGAATAAAATACTATGCTCCTAAACAGTGGTTTTATTAATGTATGTATATGTGACCCGTTATTCGACTTAAGAATCTATCTCATATAGAAATTAGCTTTGACTTATGTTCCTAATATTTTGCTATTTTTATTTTTATGGGAACCCGATTTGCCAATTTAATTATTGCATTGATTTTGTATTAACATTATTTTATTTCTCTTCCTCTCTCTCTCTCCTTGTCCCTCTCCCCTTCGTATCAATTTACTTCTCATGTCTCTTCTAATCTCCCTCTTTAGACTATCCTTCATCCGTTAATAGTTTTAACCATTTTGACTCTGTTCTTGACTCTTTCTTGCTTCTCGGTTTGACCTTGCTACCTGTTAATAGCTAAATCTTAATGTGAATTTACCCATCCCTCTCCCACTTCCTCATTGGTCATTTCTTGTCTTAGAGGCGGTCCTTTATCTTTTACTAGCTTGTATATACCCTTATTATATTATTTTCTTTTGTAGTTATCTTTGAGAATGAACTGAATAAAATTTGAAAGTACTAAGATGCACCTTTTAATTTTTCCTGCGGGACATTGCATTCATTTCGAACCTCATGTGCTACTTTGTGTGTTATTCATTTCATATATATATATATATATATATATATATATATATATATATATATATATTAGAGATGGGTCGATTAATCGGAATCGGGAAACATAGATTTATATATATGTTAGTTATATGGTAACATATATACCCCCATACTTATACAGAATGCAATTTCTAAATGACACGAAGGTACATTAAAATGGTTAATCAATAACGATCTCACGATTAAAATGAGCAGGGATTATTATTCAGGGCGTGGAGACGTAAGGGAGGGAGAGTAAACTGTATGTTTGTTTTTATATTTAATAGAGTTGTTTTTTCTTTTATATATATATATATATATATATATATATATATATATATATATATATATATATATATATATATATATATATATATATATATATATATATATATATATATATATATATATATGGTTTCTAATATAAGTAGCTGCCAGCGGTTTGGAGCATGTGTTAGGATTTCGTTATTTTCTTGGAGTGACTTCCAGTCCAGTTGCGTTCCATGTTGTTCCATCGTGTGTGTTTTGGGGGCACTATTGTTTAAATGCTAAGTCATTCTTCGCGTTAGCTTAATTTCTGTCATTCCGATATATGAATGATGTTGAAGCTCACAGTATCCCATTTTGCAAGTGTATTCATATATCAAATGACTTCACTGCTTAGGTGTAGATGAGGGCCTGGGTCGTTTTTCATGATGAAGTCGGAAGTACGTTTATTATTGTAGTTAATTATGAGTGATACATTGTTTTCATTTTGTGTTGGTTTTACTCCTCTCTTTATGGTTTCCTCCATTACTCTTTCATCCGTTTTGTATGGTGTGCTCATAATGTTCTTGTTGTAGAATTTAATAGCATTTCTTTCGGCTTGCTGATATATACTGTCTGCAGGTGACATGTTCTATCTATCCATTTTGTTATGAATAGCGTTGTGTATGTCATCGTTTGCAAAACCGTTATTTACGATTACTTGTGTTGGACGCTCGAGTTCTTCGTGTGTCTCTTTCCATGTGGAGCGATGGGTGAACTCACGGTTGATGTACGAATTTATTACACTCTTTTTTTTATAACGGTTGGGATATTCACTTTTTGCATGATGTAGAGATGTTATGCGTGCATGTTTGAGGTTTGAGAGGTTAAGGAGGAGGTGTTTGGTTGCATCTGCTGCATGTTGGTGATGGGGTGATAAAATAGGGCCTATTAGATATGAAGGGATAATGAAAGAAACTGATGAGGAAATAGTAGAGGTCCTTAATGATCATTTTGCTTCAGTATTCACAGAAGAGAAACCAGTTAGATTAATTGATGATAATTCTAGGTCAAGGAAAGTAGTTATAAATTCTATTAATGTAGACAGAGAAGAAATTAAAGGGCTTATAATGGAGTTAAATACTAGTAAGGCATCTGGCCCTGACAACATTCATTCTAGGATACTCAAAAAAGGTGTAGAAAGTATTGCGGTAGCTCTTGAGAAGATATTTATTAGATCACTAGAGTCTGGAGAAATAACTAATAATTGGAAATTGGCAAATGTAGTGCCAACTTTTTAAAAGGGAAGCAAAGAGGACCCAAATAATTTTAGACCGGAAAGCTTAACTTCTATAGGCTGTACAAATCTTGAGAAGATAGTTAAGAAGGGAATTTCTGATCATCTAGAGAGTAGCAGGTTAATTAATGATGCTCAGCATGGGTTTAGTAAAGCTAGATCGTGATTAACTAATTTACTGGATTTTATGGATTATGTAACTAAAAAAATGGATAGGGGAGAGAAAGTTGATGTGATCTACTTAAATTTCAGGAAAGCTTTTGATAAGGTTCCACATAGAAGACTAGTTCATAAATTAAAACTGCATGGGATATGTGGGAAAGTTTTATATTGCATAACTGAATGGCTGAAAGATAGGAAACAAAGAGTTGTAGTGAATGGAGTGAAGTCAGAGTGGAGGAATGGAAAAGTGGCGTACCTCAGGGATCAGTTTTAGGCCCTTTATGATTTATAATCTATGTAAATGATCTTGGGCAAGGTGTAAATAGCAGAGTGTCAATTTTCGCTGATGACACTAAATTGGCAGCTGAGGTCAAAGAGGTTGAGGGTAGCTTTAAAGTGCAGGGTGACTTAAATAAGTTGTTAGCTTGGGCTCAGAAGTGGCAGATGACTTTTAACCTTAATAAATGAAAAGTTATTAACATTGGGAGAGATAATAGGGAATTTAGCTATGAGATGGATGGGTATTGGCTTAATTCAGTTGAAGATGAGAAGGACTTAGGAGTAGTAGTAGATAGATCACTGAAGTTTTCAAAGCAGTGTATTGAGGCAAAAAATAGAGCAAATAGGGTGCTAAGTTACATTAAAAGGAATGTTAGCTACAAGAGTAAGGAGGTTATCCTTAAACTATATAACTCTTATGTCAGGCCACATTTAGAGTATTATATACAAGCATGGTCACCAAATTTTAGACATGATATAAACTTGTTAGAGTCAGTACAAAGGAGGGCAACAAAAATAATACCATCCCTGAAGCACCTTGAATATGAAGATAGACTGAGGGTATTAAATATGTTCTCATTTGAAAGAAGGTGTGTGAGGGGAGATATGATTGAGCTTTTTAAAATATTTTCTGGGATGGATAAATTGTATTCAGCAAGTTATTTGAGTTAGAAGGTAGTAATAGGACTAGAGGTCACCACTTAAAGATTAAAAAAACAGAGGTGCAGATTGGATGTTAGAAAATATTTTTCACCAACAGACTGGTGGATTATTGGAATAGTTTGACACCTGAGACTGTAGACAGCCCAAACTTGAATGTTTCCAAGCGCAGATTAGATGATTATATAGGGATGGCGGGTTAACTTCTTACTTTTTGGTATAGGGGTATGTTTCTTGACTCATTCCTGTGGATGCAGTGTCTTTTTATTGTATATCTTGGGGGACTTTGATTTTGTTTTTGAAAGACTCCTATAGAGGCTTTAAATTATATATTGTAGATGCATGGTCTGACATA
This sequence comes from Ceratothoa steindachneri, assembly GCA_963969495.1. Lineage (NCBI taxonomy): Eukaryota > Metazoa > Arthropoda > Malacostraca > Isopoda > Cymothoidae > Ceratothoa > Ceratothoa steindachneri. The sequence continues at coordinate 157,913,181 of OZ018320.1, forward strand.
ATCCTATGGATTGTTTAAATTGTATATTGTAGATGCATGATCTGACAAAATCCTATGGATGCATTATGTTGGTGGGATTTGATGGATACGGACGACCTTTGATGGGCCCTTGTGGCTTTTGTCATCCGTGAAATTATGTTATGTTATTCTATCTTGGTACTATTAGAGTAATGGCCGGACTTTAGTTGGTACAGGATGACTTTGATTATCTGGTGTAAGGATTTCTCTGATTGATTTATATGGGGGTATGGGTCATTTAGGATATTTGGGGGGTGGTAGAGTATTTATGTATATTTTAGTTGCGAAACAGGTGTTAAAATTAGTGGGCTCGGGCTCCATATTTGTATCTAGGTGGTGGAGGTTTCGTTGTTAGGTGATGGGATCTGTGGGATGGGTTCAGTGCTTTGGTGAGCTGTTGGATTCGGATCATGTTAGGGTGAACGATGGGAGGAAGTATTTTTGTTTCGGCATGTAGGTGGGTGTTGGTGTGGTTCGAGTGCATTCCGCGATGACTCTGAATGCTTTGAAGGTGTTGGATTTCTTTATGGCTTTGTTTTCGATGTTGGTGCCGTGAGTTTTAAATATCATGTGAGTGTTTTGGGATTCCCAGGAAAGTGGGGGTTTTGTCTGGGAGGTGTTCCTTTAATCTGATTTTATGGAAGATTGTTAATTCGTCGTAGTTTGTGAAGAGTGTGATGGTTGATTTGGAGGCTGAGCTTGGGATACGGTTTTGTGTGAATCAGTGTTTCAGTGTGCTTATAGATTGTTGGAGTGTCTTGTTTGCTATGCGAACTGATGGTTTTTGTGTAGTGATTGTGATGTAATCCGCATAGGTGTTAGTTTTAATAATTAGGGATTGTAGTTGTGGAATGTGATGCGTGAATAAGTTGAAAAGTGAAAGTGATAGAATGACTCCTATGGGAAAGCCATTGTAAAGTGGTCAGGTGCGTGATTTGTGTGTTTTGATACAGTGTCTGAAGCTTTGCTGTTAATGGCAGCAAGGATTGTGCGTGATCGGGAGGGGTACTTGAGGAAACGGTCGAATGTGGTGCGTGAGGTAGGTGAGGAGGGTCGTATTGAGTCATCTTTTTAGAAACCGTGTTTTTGTTTGTGAAAGGAAGTGTTTGGAATTATTCTTTTGTGTATTAGTTTTTCAAGTGTTTAGGATATTGCTCACAGTACTGAGATTGGGCAGTATGAGTTGTGTTGTGTCGGGGTTTTACCTCGCTTGCATATCGGGTAATGGGAAAAGGAAATTACAGGACATATTACTTAACACAGAGATAAGTCTCTGAGTGAGGGAATGTTACCGGTTGGATTCCTCAGGGGTCAGTTTTGAGGTTCGGGCCTTTGTTGTTTTTTTATTTATATAAATGATCTCGAACTAAGTTGGTAGGATTATAAGGTCTGGCTCCGATGTTGAGGTATTACAAGATGAATTAACCAAAATATTCGAATGGGCAAAGAAAATGCAAATGGAATTTAACATAAGCAAGGCCAAGGTACTTGCTATAGGTAAGTGTAATTCACTGAATAATTATAAATTAAGTGGGAGAGTCTTAGGAAGGTCAAAATGCGAAAGAGACTGCCTAGAAAGTACTACTTAAGTACTAGAAATATAGCTAATAGGGTATTATGGTTTAATAAGAAGAGCGTGAGAAATAGGGATTGCTAATGTCCTGCTTAAACTGTACCTGACATTTTTTAAGTCTCATCTTGAGTATGCGGAGCAATTTTTTTCACCACACTATAGGATGAATATTGGTGTGCTTGAGTGTGCAAAGAAGAATGATTAAGATGATTCACGGGTTGAGGAGCTTACCTTATGGCGAACGGCTTATGAGACTAAATCTACATACGTTAGAAAGGAGAAGAGTTCGAAGAGACTTGATAGGTCTCCAAGTGGGTAAAAGATCATAATAGAGGAGACATAGGTAAGTTTATATTTATTGAACAAGATAGGTCACGCAGCAATGGAGTTAGGAAAGAGATTGGTAGGAACTGCTTTACAAATCGAGTGGTAGATGAATGGAATAAGCTAACTAGTTATGAGATAGAATCGTCCTTCTTGTTGAGTTTTAAAATAGATTAGATAGATTTATGGTTGAGGATGTTATGTGAGACTGAACTGGGTGGTGGGAACAGGAGCTTCCTCGTTGATTAGCCCTTACAGACTCCTTTTTTTCCTACTTTCTTATATCGGCTTTTTTTCCAAATCCAAGGGATTATGTTGTTGTTTAGCCAGGAGTGGTTGAATATTTTCATATTTTCGGAGATTGTAAAGTGGCCAAGGTGTTTGAGGTGTATATTGGAGATGATGTGCAGATCGTTTGATGGCTCGATGTATAGTATCTGGATTAAATGGAGCTGGCTGTTCTTTTATTTCAGTTTTTTTTTATTTTTCTGTAGATTTGTCTGTTTTGTCTTTGTGTGGGGAGAAAGCTAAAGCTGGTTGTTTCGTGTCACTAGTGACTCGTGTGTTTGAGTCGGGGTTCTGTGCGAAGCGTGAATTTTCTTTAGAGTTGTGCAGAGTTATGTCGAGTTAGTCTTGCAGTTTATTGTGTTTATGTGTTAGCTCCAGTTGTCAGATTGTTTTGAGATCAGGTGAGTGATGTGATTGTTGATTTGTTGAGTTTCTTGTAACTCTTGTTGTATGAATGATATGTTTTGCTTTACAGTGTTTTTGTTTTTTTATAGAGTCTGCTATTTCTTGTGTGAAGTTGGGACTGTAAGATATTTTGTGACATTTGGAATGAATATTTTGCTTGCTTAGGTGATTGTGTTGGTGATGTGGGGCAGTGCTTTGTCCAATGTTTGATAGTTGTTTATGGAAAAGTCTTGTGTAGTTTATCTATTATATATGTGTTAAGTTTTGCTAGTTCGCTTTCTTGAAGTTTATGCATATGGTTTTGAAGGATGTTGATTAAGGGTAAGGGGTTTGAGGTGTTATGATGATGGGAATGTAGGCTGTTATTGTGCAGAATTGATCATGGAGCCCATAAACTGATAACAGAGCTAGATTCAGTTTTTCCACACAGTTTATTAGAGATTTGAAAACTAGTTCACCATTCAAGGTCAGGCATTTCAGAACATAAAATGGATTACTAGCACAGAGGTCAACCCAGTTTACCATGTCGATAGTAGCTATTTTGAAGCAACTGTGGAAATTTTGGGAAGTTTCCTCATCTTTGTCACACATATTAGTAAGAACATCCTGTATTTGTTATCCAAAGAAGCATTCTGCGAACTTCCTTTTCAGTTTGTCATAAAGACGCTTGGCAATATCATACAGCTCAAGGAAATATGTATTTTGCAAAAATTCACTACTAAATTGTATTTATTTTAAGTAATATTGTTGTAAATTGTCATTTTCATCAAAATATTGAAATATGGACAAAAGGTATCCCGGGAAGGGTCGATACGGGTTACTGGACAAACTATATAAATACGGGACAATCCCATAAAATACGGGACGTCTGGTCACCCTAGGTGTCAAAGACCTTTTTTGAGATCAAGATATAATATATGACTCTTTCGTAAAAAAATAAAGCAAATTATTTAAGTATGAGCATCCACTTCAAAAGCCGCATTATGTTATTTATTTATTCAACTTCAGATGTTCCACGTTCCTATCTCTAACAATGGACTTCAATAATTTAGCAACAGCCGCGCTAAGTGATATTGGATAATAATTTCCATGATCAGTCTTTATGCCTTTTTTGATAATTGGTGTTATATTTTCCTCTATGAACTTCCTAGGAACTATTCCCTCGCTAATACCGGATTTTTCAAAAGTTATGTTACACTGCTTTTTTTAATTTTTCAAAAGGTTTACATTTGTGATTCAAAGAGTTCAGTGAAACAAACTTAAAGTTCTAATTTTCTGGAATGTGTCATAAAAACTATTTTCCATTGTGTGCAGGTGTGCCGAGATCTCTGCTCTTCTGCGCGTGGGCCACAACGAGCCGGACATCGCCAAGCGGCTCAACGTCAGCCGTATGACCGTCCACACAGAGTCGCGGAGAGACTCAAAAAGGGAGAAGACCTTAAAAATCGACCTCGTTTAGGTAAACATCAAGTTGTCAATCGTTTGGCTGTAAGAAAAGCCTTCGAAAGTGCTCCGACGATCAAAATGACTGCGCTCGCGAAGAAAAGATGATCTCGGTGACCACAGTGCCCAGGGCCGTCAATGAGGAGGATGGCAAGAGTTTGAGGTGCGTGGAAAGGCTTAGGCCCGCCAAGCGCATGCGAGAACAACGTCGGGGGCGCTATCGTCGCCTTCTCAATGACTTGAAAAATCATGGCAGTCGAATTCTCTTTTTTTCCTAATGAAAAACCTTCACGATCGATCCGGTAATCAAAAACAGAAAAACGCGTGGCAAGATTCGGCCAGGACGTCTCCGAGCTTTACTACGTGTCCAATACCAAGCACCCGGCCTCTCTGATGATGTTCGGTGTCGTGGCTTCGAATGGCGAGAATGTCGGTGTGATTCGCCGCTGGTTACTGGGTCACCACGGCCGATTAGAGGAACACTTGGCAACAAAAGCCCTGCCCTGGGTGAGAAAGATCCCGAAGAAGGAGTACTAAGTCTTTCAGCAGGACGGTACACTGGCCCACATGGCCAAGACTGTGAAAGAGTGGTTGGGGTCGAACATGAACTTCTGGTCGAAGGAATTTTGACCACCGCATTCGCCCGACCTTAATCCCCTCGACTACAACATGCGAGCCCATGTCGAGGGTAAGACCTGCAAGATCCACCACAGCAACAGCGACGAGCTGAAGTTCTCTGTCAGCCGCGTGTGGGCCAGCATGAGGAAAGATTTCGACCGCAACGTGTGCCTGGCCTTCAGCTCTCGCTTTGGACCGAGTACAGCATTACATGAAGAAGGTCTGGCCTGTATGGGGGGAATTGTTGCCCTACAGAGCAAGAAACGTCAAAAACAACCATCTTCTGCACAAAGACAGGATACTCTTCCTACCGCTGTTCATCAAGCTCTGCTTGATCAAACAGTTCATCAAAGCTCTGGACAAAGATGGTGGCTGCTTCATTTATTTGTGCTACCCTTTTTCCAAGCTTGATCATGGAGAAGCTGAAAGCGGCCATCTTTGACAATCTTCAACTCCGTGAGCTTATCAGAGATCCAGAGTTTGAAAGCTTAATGAACGAAGTAGAACTGGAAACGTGAAAGGCTTTTGTTCTGGTCGTGAAGAACTTTCTTGGCAACAAGGCCAGGAACTGCACATAACTTGTCACTAGTATGGTGACTGCTCTCGGAAACCTCGGATGCAACATGAACATCAAAATGCATTACTTATTCTCACATATGGATCGGTTTCCTGAGAATCTGGTTCATTGAGCGATGAACGGGGGAAGAGATTCCATCAGGCCATGAAAGAGATGGCGATGATGGCTGATTATGCTAAAGAGAGACATCCCTACCGCTGAGCATTCTATGAGTTAGAAGAAATGGAAGTTCATGCTATGAATTCTAAACAAAGATGACCTAATATTCAATGTACACTAATTAATTTTTGTAAGATTTAATTAATAAATTTGGTTAGGAAACGATGTTTTTTCTCTTCGAAAACTATTTCGGATGAGAAGTATTAACAAAATCAACCGAAAAGGCCACAAAAATCTAATCGATTCAGTTATAAGATCGGATTTCTTATGAATAGACTTAACACAAAAGAACTTAGCCTGATCGGAGGGAACGGATGGCATTTTCGAATTCAGTCGTGTAAAATGGTCCTAAATCAGTTAAAAAAACCTTGGCAACCTCCTAAGATTTTTTTTTGTAACCCAGTGTTACTTATTAGCTGGGCGTTTTCAACTTTTGAAATTTCACCCTAATTTAAAATTATTAAGTGGAATCGAAAAAAGATCAAAACTAAGGCACTTATTTGTTTAGGAGACACAAACCAAAAATGGCTGGTGACGTCACCAGGGTGGCTACCTGTGAATAGCTTAAACACGCGTTTTTTATTTAAAGACAAAACTCCCGATTTTGGTACTTTTTTGGTTATATAACCTAACCTATCCTTAACCTAAAAAATAAATGTAATGGACCGAATGAACTTGATTTAGTGAAAATAAAAAGTAAAGTAGCGGCCAAAAATTATTATTTTAAAGGATAGAAATTTCTTATGTCTTTATAAATTTGCTGAACCAAATCCAAGTGAAGCAGCTTCACAGAATATTATTATGGAGTCACAATGGCCAGTCGATGTCTTTGGCTGGTGACGTCACCAGCCATTTTTGCTTTGCGTCCCCTAAACAAAAAAGCGCTAAAACTACAAGATTTGATGTAGGAATATTTAGATTGAATCCAATTATATTATGATACCTGTTCCCAAGTATTTCGACAACTAATTTCTCTTCATTTGTTAAAATTAAGCCTAGATATCCTGTTTGCGTGTCGTTTTATTACAAATAATGATCTAAGTTCGGAACATTTAAGTCACTGTACATAACTGTTATTTTTGTCTAATTAAGCCCGAAAGTGTTTTACAAAAACAAAACAAAAACAAGAGGAGCTTCGCTCTTCGCAGGAAGTCAGTGGTCTGCGGCCTACTCCAATCTGGCTTTAGCAGTGTAGTTTTAGTCTGAAAAAATGTAAAAGATTTGCAGTACAGATCTCCAAATAATTTATTCTTGGTGTTTGTTTATATTTATGCTTATTATCTGGGCCTAAAGGCGATTTACATTAAATTTTTTTGTTATAAATGGTCAATTCTAATTAGAGGAGTGAGTTAAACAGTAAAAGATAATATTAAAAATGTATAAAAATCCCTCAATGAAGGAAAATACAAAGAAAAAATACTAAATTAATTTTTATTTCATACTAGAAACATGAATACTATGACTATCTGTATAAAGCACGAATATCATTTAAATATGCAATGCAGATCACAAGCTATACCTTGTGATCCTTTACGTCTATTCAGGAATTTTCTTTTATTTAGTTCTTTTGGGCTCAAGACTAAAAGTGTATAAACTATATAAAATTGCTTTGTTTTATATACTAAACCAAACGGAAGTCAGGTAAATATTATGATTTTTTTAATGTAGATCACAAGCTATACCAGAAACATACATGAAGATCACATACTAAACCTGCACCGAATATTGTCACACGTTGCCAAGTTATCATTCATCGAAAAATTACTTACATGGAAAATAAGCTTTTTTTTCATCTAAATTTCTTTCTATATACGAAAAATAATTAAAAAAAACACCCATGCCTTAATTTTAATGTTTTCTGAACTTATGATTTCTAATTATTTTTGTTTTATAAATTCCAAAACATTCGATAATCTTATTTATTTTTTCTGAATTCTTAGAAAGAACTTTGATAAAAACTTCAAATATATTTTGGTGTCTCACAAACTAAATTTCAAACTGTTAAAAAATTGAATTCCCCAAATATTTCGGGGGGAAGTCCATCGAGGTTGATGCTGACGGATGCCCTCATGGGCATCAAACCTGCACTAGGTTTAAACGGGTAGGAATGTGTGCAGTCTTCGGACCCGTATCTTGACCGACCGGAGAAGGACCCTGGTGGCAGGAAAGGCTCGAGATGAACAGGCTTCATCCTCAGCTGCGGGGAGCTGCCGAGACACCGGTCTGTTGGTGCTCGCCTATAGACAGTCCCGATCCTGGTTTGTGATCGAGGTATCCTTCCTCTAGTTTTGCCTAAAAAGGCAGAACCCACATGACAGGGGGGGGGCAGTGGTTGTTAGGCTCCAGGGCGTGTCTACACACCGGTGGGACAGCACGCCCTACCTCTGAGCATATGCTTCAAATCCACAAGATTGGAGGGCTGCCTTTCTCCAACATAAATTTTCAACTCTTTCTAAAGATGTTCCATGGGATTCAAGTCTGGGGATTAGCTAAGCCACTCGAGGACATATATACGATGCCTATTGAGCCAATCAGTTGTTTGCTTTGACATATGCTTAAAGTTGTTATCGGGCTGATACACCCAACTTCTACCCATCTTGAATTTTCTGACGGAGCTACTGAGATGTTTTCCAAATTTTCCAGTTTTCCTTAATATTGGGGCAAGTTAGCTACATAAATCGTGACAAATGTGCATTTTTTGAGGAAAGCTCCAAACTTGGCACATTAGTAGACTATCATATTATCAACAAATTTGGATATTGGGCCATGTACGATTCAGCCCCTCATGACTGCAGCAGGCATTTTTCGAAATGGCCACTAGTGGCCACTGTAATTTTACAAACCCTGAGTCTTCACCGAAGCGGCCATGGTTGGAAACAATGCTTTGTACCATCAATTATGCAAACTCAAATATAATAATAAAAAACTGCAAAGAGCAGAGAAGCAAACACTCATGACAGCAGGAGAGATCCTTGACGTACCGGATGCGTACAAACGTCCCAGATTTCATCCAAGATCATCCAGTACAGAGAAGGCCGCAGAAATCCAGTGTTTTTTTCTCCAGACAACCTGCAGAACCGATGTTCTTCACCAAGTTACAACATTTCAAATGGACAGTAAATTTCGATCCTAGGCAGCCATTCTTGAAGACACAGAACTTCTCGGCCGACTCAATGCAGGAGACATGATCGGCCAGGATGACAAGTAGCATAAGAAGTGCTTCACAGTTCTACACAACCGTGTTAGAAAGGTCCAGTCTAAGGGGTCCAACTACAAAAACAACGAGCGAGAATTATCTGGTATTGTCTTCGCCGATCTGGTCCTCTACATAGAAGAAGCTAGGCTATGATGTTCACGCTTACACACGAAAGAGGGAATTAATAGGCATGTTTTCACACCTGGGCATGAGCATCTCCTATGACCGCGTTCTCCAGCTCTCAGCTCCGATGGGAAACAGTGCCTGTCAACAGTTTCATAGAGAACAAGTGGCCTGTCCCTCAAAGATGCGCAGCAATGTCTTTACACCGTCAGCCGTAGACAATATTGACCACAATCCCAGTTCAATGACAGCAAAATATTCCTTCAATGGTACAGCCATCTCCCTCATCCAGCACCCCTCTTTCACTGGCGAAGGAATGGACCGAAGCATTGTAATCGGTGGTGGATCACGAAATGATATCTCAAAGATGGTCGGCAACTTGCCACACTACTATACCCATGTGCCCCCAGTCACTACCTCCATGAAAAACCTGTCTATTCTTGCTAGTTAAGTGGTTTCCTTGACCAGAGATGGCTTCAAGAAGCCGACTGAGGAAGAATATCTGTGGCTAGAGCACGCAAGGCGGGTCCTAGGGGACAATACTTGGACAGACGCGAACATATCGTGGTCAGCGTTTCGTGCCAGTCGCCAGCTGCCTTTAGCTCGAACCATCTGCCCCACTACCCTGCTTCCACTGTTACTCGACAGTGCCCACACAGTGGTCATGATCCAGTACTCCATGGATGTGGTAAAGAAAGCTGTAGAACATGTGAATCCTGGCCAGACACTTGTCGTCACCTTGTACCAGCCACTGTTTGCCTTGGCAAAGCAGATTCAGTGGAAGTGGCGAGCGAAGTATGATGAAGATAAGATAGTAGTGATGTTCGGTGGGTTCCACATCGAGATGGCTACCCTGAAGGCGTTGGACAACTGGCTGCGAGGAAGTGGGTTGGTACAAGCCTTGGTGCAAGCTGAGATTGCAACGCCAGAGACAGCCGACTCCTTCCTCCGAGCTGCCCAAGACACCCACACAAGAAGAGCTCATCAAATCACTGCAGCGGCACTGCATATCTTGCAACACAATGCGTATGAACGCCACTGTGTGATATATTTTGGTAATGCAGAAGATCTGCCTGAGTTCGAAGACTGGTATCACCAGAGAGGAGAAGATAGTCCCAACTTTCAGTACTGGTCAATTATGATGGAACTAGAGATGTTGCTACTGGTCTACGTGCGTTCTTTGCGGGAGACTTCATTCAAGATGTTTCTTGATGCCGTGACGAAACTGTCCCCATGGTTCCATGCCTTAGACCACACACACTATGCCAAGTGGGTCCCTATTCACCTGAGGTACATGGTTGCGCTCCCAATGAGGCACCCAGATCTAGCCAGAGAATTTATGGCTGGGAACTTTCCTGTACGAAAGACGAAGAACGTGTACTCTGCGATCCCATTCGACCAGGCGCATGAACAGAATAACGCATGAATCAAAGGAGATGGTGTAGCAGTCGGCCTCACTGACAACCCAAGTGCCCTGCGGCGTTGGAAGATTGCCGGATCAGAAGTTGCCAGAGCCATAGAAGAGTAGTTCCAAGATGGCCATAAACACTGGGGGAGGCCAGAGGACACTCGTTATCACGACCAGACACCAAGTGTGCAGACCTCTTTCGCTAAGGATCTCCGCGCCCTCGTTGGCGTCATGGAAGAGCTTGGCAACCCCTTTGAAGAATAGAGCATGAAGCTGATTGTCCTTGACACAAAGGAAAGTGCAGGTCCTGTTGCACTTGAGGCTGTCAGGAATGTGAAGAAGATTGGCCAATTGGAAAGGATGAAGCCAATTGATGATGCAATTAGTCAGAACAATCTGAAGGTGTTCAGCAATTTCACCCCGAGAAGTGTTAGCAAAGGGAAACAGCAGTTGGTCTCTCTTAAAAAAGGACGTGGCACTTTTCTCACGGCTCTACATTAGTTTCCAGACGAGGGGTGTAAACCTTGAAGAATTCTTTTATCAAGAGAATCAAGTTTGTCCTTCAGCTCTCTCCGATGGAGAAAGACGAAGAGTGATCTAGGTACGAAGAGTGATCTCCTGAAATGCTTTGAAGAGTTCTTCAATGCCCAATCAGAGGCTCCTGATGCCCCATGCCTAGTTCTTGACGAGACAGTCATTCTCCAGATGTTGAAGCCTGCGGTAGCTAAGAACTTTGATGACTATGCCCAGAATGTCTTCATACCGTATTTGTCAAGAAAGCTTCGGAATGTGTCACGCCTTGACTTGGTCTGGGACCGCTACATTGCTGATTTGCTGAAAGGAAGTGCAAGATCAAAACGTGGAAAAGGAGTGCGTAGACGCGTCTTTGAAGCAGTAGTTAAGCCTGGAAACTGGCATAACCTCCTCCGAGTGGACGCCAATAAGACCGAGCTGTTCAAGTTCCTATCAGAAGCTGTCTTCAAGTGGTTTGACCAGGATAACAAGCAGCTCGTTATCACGGATCGAGATGCAGTCCTGAGTGAGCCACCGCTGTAAGACCTGGTCTTGCTGGCCCCATTAAACCACGAAGAAGCTGACACTCGAATGTTGTTGCATGCATCCCATGCAACCAACCATGGTCACCACAAGAGGCTGCTCAAAACAGTTGACACCGATGTAGTGGTGTTGGCTGTATCAGTGGCGCAGGGACTGCAGCCAGAAGATGAACTGTGGCTAGCATTTGGCACTGGTAACAGTTTTAGGTACCTGGCATCACACGAAATAGCAGCTGTTCAAGGACCAGAGAAGGCACAGGCTCTCCCTATGTTTCACACTCTAACTGAGTGTGACACTGTATCTAGCTTTGCTGGACATGGTAAGAAGACTGCCTGGACAATCTGGACCGTTCTAACAGAACTTACAGATGCAGTGTTGAAGCTATCCTCTGCACCAAGTGTCACAGCACTAGACGATGTTATGCCCACCATCGAGCAGTTCGTGATATTGCTCTATGGCAGAACCAGCACGTGCAAGGACATTGGCAAGTCCAGGATGAAATCTTCGCGAAAAAGAACAACGTGTAGCTGATTTCGCCAACCAAGGCAGCTCTACAGGAGCATGTAAAGAGGGCTGCCTACCAAGGAGGTTATGTGTGGGGTCAAACACTGTTACCAACGCCAGAGCTGGCTCCTCTATCCAGCTGGGGCTGGGTCAAGAATGACGACGGAGTGAACGAGCCACACTGGACGAAGTTACCTGAAGCAGCCCACGCTTTAAATGAGCTAGTAGCGTGCAAGTACAAGAAGAGCTGCCTGAAGCGTTGCAAGTGCAAAAAAGCTTCACTTTAATGCACAGCTTTGTGTAAGTGTGAGGGAGAGTGCTCTCAAAAATGATTGGCGGCCATTTTGTTTGAGTGGCGGTCATTTTGATTATGATTTGCGTCCATTTTGATTGAGAGGCGGTCATTTTGATTATGAGTTGCGGCCATTTTGATTATGTACTGGTAAATTCAGCTTATAATAAATGTTCAGACCAATGTTCGTGTTATGTTATCCTATTAACGACTTTTAATAAGGGATATTGTAAAATTATAATAACTACTAGCGGCCATTTTAAAAAATGGCTGCCACAGCCATCAGAGAGTTAATTTGAGATGCCCCAATATCCAAATCAGTTCATAATAGGATAGTCTACTATTGTACCAAATTTGGTGCTTTCCTCACAAAATGCACAATTGGCATGCTAACCTGCCCCACTATAATGGACTTGCCATCGCCTCAGGGGGAAAACAGTGTTGCCATACCCACTAAGGATTTGAATTTCCCTAAGGTGGCCTTCTTTTTTGAGTCCCTTATCCTGCTGTTGACCGTCATCTTATTCCCGTTTGCCCGAATTCTTTCGGACTGCCAACCGGCAATTTACAATACGCGGATGGGAAAGGTCCCTCTTATTATCATCACTCAACTCTCGGCCTCCGCCTTGGTGGGCTTCTCTCAAAAATGCAGGAATGATTTTCGCAACATTCGGTACACCCGTGGACCTAATGACATCCCGGATGCTCTGTCCCGGACCTTCGACTTCGTCGCGGAAGACCATCGGTATGGCCAGGTCCTGATAATAAGGCCGCCGGACCCGGATGGACATCATTCGCTCTTAGTGTCCTCGTGGTGACAACACCTCCGTGATTCTTCCGATTTTTTTTATTTTCGAAGCCTCCGTGGACGGCGCCCGTCCGCCAAGACGGCATCATTATTATTATTTTCCTTATTTACTCACTTGTGTTTTTTTCATACTCTTTGCATTCCTCAATTCGGTCGAATTACTCTTTATTTAATGTTGATTTGATTTGTTTTGTATTCCTCACATTGGGGTCCGACTCACTTGTTTCTTTATTTTGTAATTTTTTGATTTAACAAATATAAGGTCATCTCTTCCTCACTATGGAAATTTATTTTATTACTATGTATCACAAGCTCGCTTTCTAAAATTTAGGCGTAATATCTTTATTGATGTCTTGCAGTGTCGTCAATAGTTCTTTTTTTTTATGTATAAAATAACACCTCCGCTCTTTCTCTTAACCTATCTTTAGTAAAAGTCGTATATCCAGGTAATTTAAATTCGCCTATAATGTTCTTTTTAGCACTTTCTAGCAATGACTCCGTAACTGCGATAATATCAATCTTTTCTGCCCCAAATTGCGCGTGTCTACATAAAAACGTGAACCTTCGTACTAGATTTCTAGAACTTTGGTTGCGTGCATGATTATTACGTTGTTACGAACATCACTCCCACATGTAATATCCAGTCTCTGATGTAGTTCTGTCGTAAAATCTATCTAAAAGTTATTTTAAAGTCATCCTATTCTCGCTATGCGTACACCGTTCAGGTGCGGTCTGTGCCTCCAGAGAAGCTCAGTGCGGTCATAAAACTCGTCTAAGAGTTTGATAATGTGCACACCACTTCTTTCTGGCAGATAATTAATTCTAAGAGATATTTTTAATGTACTAGCAGAGGCACTCGGCGTTGCCCGGGATAAAAAGTCATGTCACAAATAAATACAGATGTATTTTGTTTGAAATTTTTATATTTTGGCAAAAAAATATCTTTGCTTGCTGATTATTATTATTATTTGTGGGCTGAAGGCAGATTCAGGAGAGTTGCGGACTCTCCCTATCATATAATATAATTACAATGAGTAAACGTTTTACCGCGCACGCCCATCAGTTCATCTGCGGTGACTTCAATGCACACCACCCATCCTGCCTTAGCTCCTAAACAGCAGAAAACAGAAGCACCCAGATAGCATAACAGCTACACACCCTAACATCACTAAACAATACATCCCAACCAGCCCAACAACTACCCAACATACCTAGGGGCACACCTCTCCAGAGTAACGCTGGTATGCAGATGAGCAGGGTTAGGTGTGTTGACAAGCCCAATAAATAGAAAGAACATTTTCATACAAAGCAGATCACTCACAAAACAAGAGTTACAAGAAATCCCACAACCCAACATTCATATCACACACCTAATCTCAATACAACAATCGGAAAACAGGAATAAAAAAATAGGTACAATAAAACACAAGACAAACTTGACAAAGCTGAGGAGGACCCTAAAGAAAGTTCACACAACACACAACCCCGGCTCCCACATACGAGTTATTAGTTGCCCGAAACTACCAAATCGAAACACTTTTACAATACTGCAAAATCCTGATGAAACACTATTCCAGCATTAGCTTCCTCTTCACACAAAGTAAAGACAAATCTACAGGAAAAGAAAACGCATACAAGAACAGCCATACCCATTCACCACAGATACTTTACTCCAAGCCATCATATCCCTCAAAAGCTTCAAAACCACAAGCTCAAACATCTCTAACACACACCTCAATCACTTTAGCGACCCCAAATCTCCCCCATTACGCAAATATTCAACCAATGCTGGTTAAAAAAAAAATCATCTCAATCTGAAAAAATGAGGGCAACATACCGATACTCAAGCCAGACAAACCCCAACAAAACCCTGCTCATACCGTTCCATCTCACTACGATGCATACTATCAAAAACATTTGAAAAATTAATACATAAAAGAATAAGTCCTAATATCACCTTTTCTCAAACACAACGCTGGTTTAGAAAATACAAATCAAGTGCAACCCTCCTCATTGACTTCACACAACACATATTCGAGGGCTTCAACAAGCTCTCACCCCCTTCACGCACAATCCTCGCCTCAATAGACATAAACAAAGCCTTGAACACACTACCAAAACACATAATCGCAAGAAATCTTGAACACAAACTTCACCAATGTTAGGTCTTTCGGGCAAAGACCTGCTAAATTACGTACAGGAAGAAGAGAGGAACGAACGGGCAGCGCGAAGGGAATTGGAGATAGAGAAGAACAAACTGAAGATGGAGATGGAGGAGAACAAACTGAAGATGGAGATGGAGGAGAACAAACTGAAGATGGAGGAGAACAAACTGAAAACGGAGATGGAGAACAAACTGAAGATGGAGATGGAGAAGAACAAAATGGAAGAGAACAAACTGAAGATGGAGATGGAAGAACGTGAACAAATTAGGCAGCATGAGCTTGAAATGAGCCGAAATCAAATGGATTCTCAGTCCATCGGTTCCCGGGCTAAAATTCCCCAAACTCCTTCAGTCCATCTTCCCGCTTTCAATGATGGAGAGGACTTTGGGTCATTTTTGGCCCATTTTGAGAGAATCTTTTAGATTAATAGATGGGATCTCGAAAATGATGGCGTCGCTCGCTTACTTCCCCTCCTAAATGCCAAGTTAAGGGATATCTTCGTATCCCTTCCTCCGGATTGCTAGCCGCTGTTCACATGAATAGCGAATTCTACCGCTCCCGATTCCGTCAGGAAAGGATCCACCCTGGCCAAACCTTTCGACAACACGGGTACATCCTCCAAAGAAACCTTCAGTGTTGGCTGGATGCAATACTTTGGACAAACCGACAAATCATTAAGTGTACGATTGACGCAACATAATGCTCATTCATTAATTCCTCGCCTAATTTTAATATATCCCCTGGTCTCTTTAAACTCGACCCTGTTATTAAAAGGCTTATTTATAACGAAATTGTCCATTCTAAATCTTAACCCTTTGATTTATTCATTTAGTTTTCTCTCTTGTCTATTTTTATGTATTCACAATCGGGTGTGTGTGTACTTAGTTTAGTCACATAAATGTCTACATTATTTGCGCACAGGCTATAATTTTCCGGAAGTAGACCTTATCTATTTGGTTTTATACTTTATATCCGTCCTTCATATTAGTTTTCTATTTTGGGTCCTTTCATTGTACATGGGCGTGGCACTATAAAAAAATGCTTTTCAAAAAACAAACTGTAACAAACTTGAACTCGAGGAAATGAAATGAATCCGTCATTCCGCGAAGAGAGAAAAGATAGAATGATTTTTTCTTCGAAGAATTGTTCTTCCCAATTGAGAAAAAATATGTGCGGGAGTGAGGATCGAACCAAGCAGACTGAGGCAGCGAGCAACCGCTTTGATCTCAGTTAAAGCAATGCGTTATTATACTCGGCTACGCGTCTTCCCAAGATTAATAAGCATGGGGTTCCCCTCGCCCTATAATCTCAAATGTGGGGAGTTGTTTCCAAAACTTAGCGAAGGGGCTGCTAGCCCAGACCCTTTCCACTATTGTAGGAAATATCTCAAGTTCCTATATAATAAATTCTGTAGCTTATTTTTTAAATAAAACAATAAATATTGACCTTAAAGAAAACCCCATGGTGTCCTTTGATGTTACTTCCCTATTTACGAGAAGTGTCCGTGGAATTCGCACTTCACAGATTAGAGGTTTGGCTTAATGTGAACCTTTCTTTCCCCGATAAATCCTAAATTTATCATAGATCTTATCAAGGTCTGTATCAAACACAATTATATTAGTTTAAACAATAATTATTATAAGCAAAAGGGATTCTTCTCTCTCACCGGTTTTGGCTAATATGTTTATGGAAATTTTTGTAAAAGAATTTCTGCCAGATTTCCCTGTTCCGGGTGCAATTGATTTCGTTCTGCTGGCGACACATTTGTTGTTGTAAATTTCTTTTTTAGACATAAATTCCTTACTTCGCTCCTTAAACTCCTTACTTCCTCCCTTCCATACCTTCTGTAGATGCCCTAATATCGAAAAATAGTCAAAATAAACCGATTTTTAAAATATACAGCAAACCCACCCATAATGATCAATATGTGCCTGCGTACTACAACTATTATTTTTCCGTTAAAAAGGTCTTATCATGGTTATGTATCTACAAGGTTGTATTCGAAGATACGGTTATGGCGCAAAAAGCAAAAGAACTAGGCTTACTGTTATACAGTGTTAGAGTCTGCTCGGATCAAATTGAGAGGGAAGAATTTGTCGATTTACAAATGTGCTTCAGGTGCTATAAATACGGCTAGCACTCCACCTCAAGCTGTCCTGAGAAAAAAGACCTAACCCTTTGTTCCATATGTGCAGGTCGCAACCATTTTTGGCGCGACTGCAAGAGCACATCATCACCAAAATGCTTAAACTGCGAAGGCCCCCACCGGACTATGTCCATGGCATGCCCGGTCAGGAAGTCGGAAATCCTCAAAGAAACCAAACTACGACGTGAATCAGAGGAGAAAAAGGTGAATTCAACATACGCCAAAGTCGCAAAAGCCGCTATTGCCGAAACGAATAACCAAAGAACCTATCTGCACATCGAAAATGAACACTCCACAAAAATTATGTGCTGCATTTACTATGCACACATAGCAAACATAACTCGCCCAGGAACATTCGCAACCGAGGTCAACCGTATGCTTGTAAAGAACGGCTTACAGGAGATGTGGTTCCCCGACAACCCGCCGTCAGAGGAGGTTATGCGCATAAGTGTAGCCCCTCAGTGCCCAGAACCGTGCCAGAAGGTACCCACCCCACAGAACACAGCCATCACACGCGACCCACGACTCAACAAAAACAAACATACTCCACAGACAGAGAAACAAGCGCCACTTACACCCAAAAAGACTGACACAAATACACCCAAAACACACGAAAAATCACCAACAAAGGAAGCGGTCCGACCGAAAGAGACCAGGTCTCCGAGGTCGAGAAAAATCTCAAAATCACTTGGCCCCAGGTCAACCTCCTCATCCCGAGGCAGAGAGACCCAGTTGAAATACCACTCGAGAGGTTTCAATTTGAAACTATATGCCCCCGAATCGGCCCCTTTCCCCTCCGAAATCGAGTCTCACGAAGTGTCTGAAGGCCTTAAAACCGGAAGATACAAGTGGGAATGCTCCGATTCGGTACCGGAACGGCAAGTTGAGGAGGCTCTCTCGAGGAACATGGTAAAACTGACCACCGACTGCTTTCACACAATTACAGATACAGAATTTAGAAAAAAACGGAACGGCAGGGAGCGCACCCCGCCCAGTACACCACATGGGGCTAAAGTGGACCGCGAATAAGCGCCCACTTTAATCCCATACATATAAAAAACCACACGCTACACAAAATGACTGACAGACTAACAATAATACAGATGAATGTCGATGGGTGGGACGGAAAAGGTTCCATCTACGGCAACATCTTGCGACAAAATGACCCTGACGTAATACTCATTAATGAACACGGAATGACCTCTCATAAAGAAATAAAAAATTTTCAATACGACGTCATCAGCAAAAATCACAGCCAGGAACGGTATGACGGCTGCGCAATAGCCGTCAAAAAAGGTTTAAAATACAAAAGACTACCCGACTTAGATGAATCTTACCTTGCCATTGAGGTAGGCACTACTCTGGGGGGGTCTAGTCGTGGCAACGGGGTACCAACCCCCAAGACGCGGCTATGTACCCTTGCACAACCTTCTACAGATCCTCAGCCATAAGAGAAACGTAATCTTTGCTGGGGATCTGAATGCAAGATGTGCAGCATCAGGGTATACCTCCTGCAACAATGCGGGTAGAAACATCGAGGTAATACTAGACAGACGCTATGCGACAAGAATCGGACCCGAATTCCCGACATTTATTACAGGTAATGCAGCAACGAAGCCTGATATTGTTTTAACCAGTATCAGGTTTCCATACAACTATTACATTGAACCAGGCCCCATTATTCCAAGCGATCACCAGGCAGTTAAAATCACAATTGGTGTAAACCCCATTCAACTAGAAATCCCAGAACGCAAAAGCTATAAGCAGGCGGACTGGGAAAAATATAAAAACTACCTTCTAAATTATATCCCAGACCCTTTAATTGACGCAAATTTAGAAGAAATAGATGAGGAGCTGGATAAAATCACTGACCTCCTTATAAAAGCAGATAAAATTAGCATTCCCCGCATTAAGTATAAAACCCTTCCAGCTCCTATTTGGACCCCTCCCATGAAAGCCCTGGCCCAAGAGTATAAAGACCTGTCCAATGTAATAGCGCTGATAGGCCCCAACCACAATGCCCACAGACGAATGAGACAGATAAAAGACGAACTTCAAACACTCATTACAGACCAACAAATACAGGTATGGGACAGACTAATTGAGGGAATTGACATAGAGAGAGACTCACGGACTTTTTGGCAGACGTACAGACGTTTAAAAGGACAACCCCATCAAAAGAAAATTGTACTTAAACATGACGAAAAAGAAATTGACGAGACCACAGAGATTGAGGAAATTTTTAGGACCTTCTGGTCCTCAATCTTTAAAATTACCCCCGAAGAAAACGACAATTATGACCTCGAATTCGAAAATGACATTATCCAACAGTTAAACACGCAAATACATAAAACCTCCCCTCATCATTGTGTATCGCAAGAAAGGGCGATGGAGGGCTATGGGAGTAAAATAACTGCCCAAGAGCTCTCCATCGCACTAAAATCCTTTCGTCAAAGAGCACCGGGTACCACGGGGCTGACCAGGGAGAATTTCATTCAGGCCCCGCCTAATGTTCTGAGTGGGCTTCTTAACATCATGAATGCCGCTCTGAACACAGGCTATTTTCCCGACCAGTGGAAAGTGGCAAAAAGGATCTTCCTTCCCAAATCGGTAAAGCCCCCGGACTGCCCCGCAAACTTCCGACCGATATCTCTCTTATAATTTGCTGGCAAAGTCTTCGAGAAAATATTGGCAAATAGGGTCAACTCTTTTCTCGACGAAGCCAACCTGCATAACGAGCAGCAGCACGGCTTCAGGAAGAAAAGAGGGACTGACACGGCACTAGCCGTTATTACGGAAAAACTTGCGAACATCAAAGCAAGTAAAAGGCATGCCGACCTGGTGCTCCGCGACGTTAAAAAAGCATTTGACAAGGTTTGGAAGAGAGGCTTGCAATTTAAGATCCTGCAAATAGGCCTCGACCCCATCCTTGAAAGGATTCTATGCGATTATATAATGGAGAGGAGAGCGTATATACAGTTCAAAGAATACAAAGGCCCCGAGTTCGAGCTCGAATCTGGGGTCCCACAAGGGGGGTGTCTCAGCCCCCTTTTATACAACATATATACACGTGACCTACCACAACCTCTTTCCGAAGGTACGATATACGTTCAGTTCGCTGACGATATATCGCAAATTTGTACAGCCGCCTACGTTCACAGGGAATTTATGGCGATAAATACGGCTAGGGAGATTTCCAACATCAACTCTTTCGAGAGGAAATGGAAGATTTCGACCAATGCCCCCAAATTCAAAATAATTCCCATGTTTCGCAAGACCTTCAATGATATACGGGTAGAGGGGAAGAGAATCCCCTACTGCTCGGAAGGGACGGTCCTGGGGCTCAAAATCACCACAGGGGAATACAAGTGTCATATCGGGCGGACAGTCGCGAATAGCAAGAGAGATTTGAGGGAGTTTTATAGGTTCATTGACCTAACTCGCTCAAATAAACTCAAGATATTCAATGCGTGCATTCGCTCGAGACTCTTGTACCCCCCGGTGCCGTTGAATGCGTGCGCCTGGACCTACATTGCGAAACTACAGACCATCCAGAACAAGGCGGTTTTACTCATTACAAATACCCGAAGAAGAGAACATAAAAAACAGAGGGAGCTCCACGCCTCGGTTGGATTATCTCCGATCAACGTGGCGCTCCACGAGAGAGCTAAAAGGATATGGCAAGCCATTGGTGCACGCTTGACCCCTGAGTTCTCTCGTACACACCTAGACATTGAGGCCGAAAAACAGATAAGACCATTTAAAAGCAGTAAATTACAGTCTGACAGTGACGTGACTCCCCAATATACACAACGTGTTCGACAATAGACGAGACTCAACCAACCAGTGTAATGTGAAAGTTTTGTAATTAAAAGTCAAATCACTAAAATCAAATCCACTTAACTATTAATCATTAAAGCTAAAAATTATAAAAATCAACCTAATTTTTTTTTTTTTTTAGGAAAATAAATTTTTTTCAAAAACCCAAAGCGGGATGTAAAAACCCCCGTCTCTAATAAAGGCTTGAATGCCCCAAAATAAATAATCATCATCATGATGAAAACCCATAATCAAATTAGCTATGCTGATTTGATTAAATAAACTATAAATCCTATAGTTTATAAATAAAAGATATATCCAAAACACAACATACAGAGCTACCCTTTCACCAGGGATCTTTTTTTATTCTGTCTTCCACACATCATCTATTCTTTAAACTCACTCCTTAACCACTTTACTCTCTTACTATTTTCTCTCTAATTCTAGCTAATTTCATCTCTTATTATGTCCAGTGTCCAATGTCCAATATTTCTGTCATATTCAAGTATCAGTCTACCATGTAAAAACTGTTGATTCATAATAATAACAATAGTTTATTCTGTCGATTGTTCAGTTTGCCCTAAGCAATACCTAATTTTAATATTTCCCCCGGTCTCTTTAAACTTGACCCTGTAATTAAAAGGCTTATTTATAACGAATTTGTCCATTTTAAATCTTTTAGCCCTTTGATTTATTAATTTAGTTGTTTCTCTTGTTTATTTTTATGTATTCATAATTGCGTGTGTATGTACGTAGCTTTGTGACCTAAATGTCTACATTCTTTGCTCACAGTTATAATTTCCGGAAGTAGACCTTATCTATTTGGTTTTTACTTCATATCCGGTATCTAAACCCGTCTTTGATAATATTTTTCTATTCTGTCGCCTTTCGTTGTACATGAGAGGGGAATCTCTCTGTTGTTTCTTATATATATACCACCATGATAAATTATTCTTTATTCCTTGAGAATGAACTGAACAAGTTCGAAAGTACTTGGAATGCGCCTTTCATTTTCCTGTGTGATTTTTTGCATTTATTGCTCTACTCACGCGCTACTTTGTGAGTTTCTCATATATATATATATATATATATATATATATATATATATATATATATATATATATATATATATATATATATATATATATATATATATATATATTAGGGTGGTCCTCCCCCCCAAATTTAGTTTTTTATCTCCACATGCCTGATTGTATTACCATATACTCAATTTCATCAAAATCGAACAATATTTACTGGTCGCTATATGGATCTTAACTTATTAGTCTGCTGGTAAATTAATTTTGGGGATAGACATGAACAGTCTTTGCAAATACTAGTTTATTTGAAACAGATCTTGGTGTTGAAAGACAATTTTTTTTTAAATATTTATATTGAAGTAAAAAGAAAATATTTAAATGGCAAATGATTTTTTTTTTACAAAAAATTATAACTAAAATTGCTGATTAAACATTGATCCTTTTGAGCATGAGTGAAAATTTTCGTGATGTTTTGCCAAAAGTCTGAGAAGCAATTGTTTCTGTTCTTTATCTTTTGTTAGCGATACATTATACGATTTGATAAGTGCAATACCTCTTTCTGCTGGATCGTTAACAACCATTAAGTTATTCGCTCGACGTTGAAATTCTTGAAAGCACGTATTCTCTTCCCAAGAACTTAGGTTAGTCTTCAGGAATGTATCCTCTGCAAACTTGTAACCATCTTTCATTAGGAGACTGAAGATTAGCTTAGTTTTTTGAGTTACCAGTTCATGCAAGTCCAAATCCTCGATGTTTTTTTGTAAGATTCAATCGGCGAACAACTTTGGTGTTTTCATTACGTTGGAGATTGGAGACTATCTCCTATTTGGTCTCACTCAGCATTAATTCTATGATCGAAAAATGCAAGACCAACAAGATGTTCTCCAAGATACCAAAGGTGTCTGTGAAGGGCTGTGGTTGCTTCTTTAGATATTATCTGATTTGGGGACTTTTTCAAAGTTTTAAGAAGCAGAATTTCATTTAAAGGAGCATTAATTACAAAATGGGCTTCATTCCAAAAATGAGAGTAGACCAAAGCAATAAAAAGAGAGCACTCTGTAATATTGGCCTTTTCACGTTCCGTTAGTTTCAGTTAATGCTTAAACAAGTATATTTTCAGGACATATATAGCCTTAGCCATCCAGCGTGCATGATGAGTCACTCATGGGGCTCTTAATGTAACTTCTATCTTATCAATGCCCCCAAGAAAGATGAGACTGAGTCGCAGCAATTCTTCATAATCGTCACGCAACTGACGAGATTTCAAAGCTTCCTGAAAATATGGGACCATTTCTCCTCGAAGATTATGTATTACTGGATTGACGAATAAACTGCTATCCGTCTCTAAAAAAGAATCCTTTTTAAGTGACGACCATTGTTTTTTAAAACGTTCAAAGAGACTCCTCTTTGGACCACTTTTAGGCCCAAGTAAAATATTGCAAGCACATGACAACATAATTTCGAAAATATGATGACGGCACGCAATCCAAACAAGCTCCCTTCCTAATACTTTCTCAATTATGGTACAGGCTCCTTTTTGTATGCCTGTATTTTATGCAGTTGTGTCAAATACAAGGCCTTGAACTTCGTCACGAAGATTCCAGTCATTAATTGATGAAGTGCATGCCATAGCCTGTTCTTCTCCTGTTGCTCGTGTTATTTTTGGCACACCAAGAAGTTTTTCCATTCCATTTACATAAATTATTATTGCAATTCGTTCTACTGTTTCCTTTGCCCCATCAATAGCAGGTAGTAGTTTTCCATCCCAGTGAAGAAGGATCGATCCTTCAACAGACAACGAAGCTTTGTCTTCATTGTATGTTGCCTCTCTTACTTGCTTTCTGGAACGTCGTATAGAACTCCTGGAAAGGGTCATAGCTGCAATATCCTGACCCAAGGATTGTGTTATTGATCCAGCAACCATTGTTGCTTTTCTATCCGTAATATTTGCACGATCAAGAACAGCAGCCACATCTGAAGTTGTAAAGATATTTTTTGAATTTGAAGGACTACATTGTGCATTCTTTTTTCTAGTTGAAGAAGGGGGACAAAACTCTTTGTCTGCCGCAATTAAACTTTCTCCTTACGATGATGATGACTCGAAATCTGCATGAGCAGCAGCCTCTGCTTGATTTTTAAAAGTATATACTTTTTCTTTGTATTGTAAACCTTCTCATGCCGATATCGTTTGCGGGATTCCTTGGCTGAAGTAATCTTATCACGGCACGACATACTGCAGGAGAAAATGTTCTCTCTCTGCATCAACAGAAATTGGCGGTCTTCTTCATTTTTTCGCACATTTAAAGCATTTTTTGAGGGTATGTCAAAAAGTTTTGAAAGAGTAGATTCGAAACTACGCTCATTCATTCTACATGAGTACAGTTCGGTTTTGCGGTTCTTCTTCAAAGAAAGGTATTCTTAATACAACCTCGAGAGTTTCCTAACGCAAGAGTCTATTCGCTGTGTGGGAATTCGGGCTCTTTTCCATACTTTTATGACTTTTTTGAAAGCGAGGTTGTAGCTTTGTGTCAAAGTCATTGACTCCACTTGATGGTGGTACTTAACAACACGAAGCACATCACCACATGCTGGTAGTCTTGCATATAAAAGCTCACTAGTAGGATGTCCTAAAAGCCAGACTGCCGCAGATGAACGAGTATTTCCAGCCATAATCTGAAACAACAGAAATACAAATTTATTGTAACTGAGTGAGCTCACGGTTCCCCTCCATTTAGTTATACTTAAAAGATATTTTTTTATACTCTAAAATATCTAAATATTCAATATTCATGAAAGAATAAGCTTTCATTTGACATAAATAAATATGCTCCTGTGTTTGTAAAAAATTACGGCAGTCATGCTTAATTAAAATATATTATATATATATATATATATATATATATATATATATATATATATATATATATATATATATATATATATATATATATATATATATTGTGAATTAAAATATGAACATAAAGTGTGTTAAAATATAATTCTAATATTCCTTAAGTAAGTTTGATATTGATAAAAAACTGCAAATTATCTATGCACTAAATAAACAAAGTATATTACTTACCTAAATAATTATATATATATACTTGCATAAACCAGCACTTGTATTCACTTATATTACGTTAACTGTTAAACTTCAAACTACAAATGAACAATTAATCAATCCTCGCTGATTTATATAGGAAATGGTGCGATTGCATCACCATTTGAAAAGAGGGGGCGTTATTGCGTCATCACTTTACAAATGGGCTCAGAAATCAACAAGCTGAAACAACAATTATTATTGCATCCTCCGCCGAGTATGTGAATGTCATTCCACTTTTCAGATAATGCAATATCTTGATTTTTTTGCGAATTATTGTAATTCATAAGGAATGAGTTAACAATGACAAATATATGATAGTATATAAGTAACAACCAATAAATGCCTACTATTAAAAAGTCCCAATATTTTGACTGAAATTTAAAAATATGGAGACATATGGCGACCTCTATATTCACCAATTTAGTCAATATTTTGCATCAGCTCTTTTAACATCTTATAGCATAATTTTAGCCGTGTGGAGAACATTTCCAACTCATTTCAATTTTTTGCATATATTTTTGGACCACCCTAATATATAAATATATATATATATATATATATATATATATATATATATATATATATATATATATATATATATATATCGAGAGGGACTAAAACCACACTGAGATTTAAATTTAAATATACACTTAGATATAAATAGAAATTCTACAGTCACCAAATTTTACATAATTTTTGTCAAACTATTGGTTTCTTATCATAAAAATTTAATGAACTTTAATTAAATAGCTCTTTATACTTTTATAAATAATAAAGTATGTTGAAAAATACACGACAAAAGTTTTGACGTACAAAGAAATCCGAAAACACGTCCTAATCATATTTCATACTTCAACACAACACTACATTACCTCATACAAGGTTGTTTACACAGACCTATCTGCAAAAGACTGCGATCACCTTTATTAGTCAAAATGACTGTCCCCCTCAATCACCAGGTTGCAATCCCATGGACATTGGATTTGGAACAATCTTAAAGAGATGAATTAAGTATAAAGGTCGAACAGAAAGATTGCCGAAAAAGAATTAAAAGAAAGAATACTTAAGCATTACGATAAAATAGCATTGGCAGAAATTAGAAAGTGTATCAGGTCATGGAAAAAAGGTTGCGGCTTATTTACGACCAAAACGGAAAACATTCATCATGTTTTGTAGATGAATATCGCTGACGTGTTACGAATACAATTGGCGAAAGGTGAAATTTAATTTTTAACATGTGGGAAAGCCTAAACATATAAATAACATATATGCATTTATATTCATAAATACATATACGCACATTAATGCCTAGCTGTGCATATTAGAAGGCACAAATAATATAAACCAATTAAAAGCCACAATTTAATGGAACTTATCTTTTATTTTGTATTCTTGGTCATTTTGAATAAGACGTGCAAGGGTTTTAGGTTACTAAATCTTTATACCTTGTATCTTTGTAATAGTCTCCTAGAAGTAATATTTTGATGGTGAAAAGGGTGTACGTCCCTTATAAAGGCACGAAAATTCAATATTTCAACCTGATTATGCAACGCAAGAATCCTCCAATGACTCCATCTTTAAATGTCATAAGACGGCATTTATGGCACACGGAATAAACAATGCTTCTTCTTGATTTTGGGGTGAATAAACCCCAAAACGCATGCGCCCGTCTTATCAAAATTACCTACCCCACAGTTATTGCAATAGAATTATGTACTCTCAATCTATTTTTATACGCTTATCTAATTTGTCTGTTGCCATTTATTCTATTCGGAAATCACTATTTTTCTGATTTATTAGCACTTGATAGTAATATTTTCCCAAGGAACTAAGTAGAAGGGTAGAGTTAGTAGGTGGCTAAAATACGTTTAGTTTTGGTAATTCTACAAAATAAAAGCAAACAATCGTGTTACTACAATTGTGGGGGTTAGGAACCCTTTAACTGGGTTAGCATTGTAGCACGAGCTCGAAATGACACGATGAATAAATCGGGTTTTTTTTCGTTGTTTGAGATGAAAAAGGCAAAGAAAACGCTTAAGCAAATTGGCTATTTTGGGCGTCAATCTGTAGAATTACCCAAATTGAACAAGAGCTATTGTTATTCGAGTGGATACGGCCTTGGTCTCCCAACGTTGCGGTACCGGGTTCGATCTCAGCATGAGCGGACACAAACGTCAGCACTACTACCCAAACTAAAAATGTTTAAATAACCTACATCGTAGAAGGTTGCACAATCGAGTCAAAATATTGACTTTTCGTGACTTTATAAGCGACGTACCCTTTCCGCCAGGGACACCATTATTTCGAAACGAAGTACAGGGTGGTCGAAAGTCTTGTCACCCCCTGTAAATATTGTTTTAATTTTCTAGTTCAGATGGCTGACACGAGCTCGTCTACAGTTTGGAAGAGAGGCTGATTGCAAGTGTATGGTCACATGATGGTGTGCAGCATTCTGGCAGGAGCAGGGAGAATGCGCGACATGACGTCACTGCAAGATGCGGCAGATGAGCCCCTCCGAAGAGGACGATGGGGCGTTGGGGCCATAAACTGTTTCTCACAGGATCAATTAAGGACAAACCGAAAATGATGGTCTTCATATAGACCTTCTCGATGTATGACAGTACATGTGTTTGATATTATATTGTTCCTCTGTTGTTCTTATTACTTTTTGGTAGGGAGTGACAAGACTTTCGGACCATCCTGTACCACGACATGATATAGTAGCCTAAAATGCTTGCGCCCGTTTTATTCAAAATTAGCACATTCTTTAACTAGTATTAAATGCAACCAGGAGTCAAACTAACAAGATAAATGTTTGTAAACAAGACATTAATTAAACGGTAGAGGGAGCTCATCCGCCTGCCCATCATAGAAACTATAATAATCCAAGCAGAGAGACCTAAAATTACCACGGCACCACAAACTATTAACGGATTAGGAATTTCAAAACGATCCATGAATTCACAAACATCTCATTTCACTTATCCCATTATCATTAAGTAATTCATAATTTATTAGTGGTTTATAACTCTATTCCTCGCTATATAGTAATTTGTTTACTTTATTTTAGTATAAATCGTTACTTTTGTTATGTTTTATCATTGCACTTTGCCATTTCGGTCCTAAGCCCGACTGAGAAAGAAGGAAGGTTAACTGGGGAGGGGGGGGCAGATGCCTCAGCCATAAAACCAAACACGAGTAGAAGGCAACTTACACACACAATGCAAGCGATTAGCCAACCCTCCTTACAGCTATTTAATCCCCCTTTTACCCCACAAAGGGATGGATGGTGTAACAGTGTTGATATTCCTGCTCCAACTGAAACCTGGAGGACGACGCACCCTCCCGACATCAGTACCCCAAAAGAAACTGTTTATACCCGAGTTGTCTTTTACACTTCTTTTTCATCTTCCACGATCTTATCCGGCCGCGCCTGTACATATAGACCCATCAAAGGATGAAAGAAGCCGTAAAACGTTTTAATAAAAATTATATTATTGTCCTACTTGTTATTAGCCTAGAGAATGAATATTTCCTATGATTTCTGTCGCAATCCGGTAGCCATCTTACTTGTAGTTGCGCGGCGCCTGCGCCCATTCAAGCATCTCTACGTCCTTTCGCAGGCGAGAGCATCAGAATTGCACCGCATATTTCGGGTGTGGCCTAATGATGGTCTTGAACAGTGGACGAACGATCCTTTTCCCCTTGTATAGGAAAAACTTCTATACTCGTAGAGCAGACAACTGGCGGATCCAGGATAAAATGGAGGGGGTGGGGTGTTAACCCGAATTCCTCCCTCTGAGGAGTCTGAGAAAAGGCCATTGATGATTAATAATGGTTACCTTACACATCATTGAAATAAATAAGAATATTTCACACAGGAGTGCGCACTTACTCTCTCAGAAGCGAATTTTTTTCCACACATCAGAAAATTATAATTGTAGTTTTTGTATCTCAGCTAAAGTATAATACTGAATTTAATAATTATTTTTGAGATTTACCTCCATTTTAGACATGTATCAAATAAGATACATTCAATCGCAACGGGGGAAAAAAAATGTTTTTTTTATATATATTCTATATTATTACATAACTCTTTCTGAAGAGCAGAATACTATAATATAAAGATAAACGGGTCTGAAAAGATTTGGAAAGGACTTCAGCCCACTAGCCCCCCCCCCCTCCCCCTCAATCCGCGCCTGGATCCAACCGAAGACTTTGTTGGCCGTTTTGCGTGCCTCTTCATATTGTTTTGAAAGTTTAAATTCGTTCTTGTTTGACTCTTCTACGTCCCTTTCAGCGTCTACTTTACCCAAAGATATTCTTGACTTGGTATGCAAGACTACCCTTTCCTTTATTGCGCCCCATTTGCCATCTAATTGATCATTACAAGATTTTGTTGATTTGTAGTTGAATTTTCCCTCGGTCAAAAGCTTATAACAAGTTTTCCTCCCAGTTTTATATCTTATCTGAATTTCGATCTTATGCTCAAAAGTTCCTCTACATTATGGCCGTACAGTAAAATAGAAGTGGCATTAGTACAAATCCCTGCAGGACGCCGCTATATACTCACCGCAATATTAATTCTGTTGATATATACTTGAAATTGAGAGTAAGTGTCATTGCATTATATGATGTTGTCAAAGAAAAAGATCGGCAAGATGCAACAACTTTTACGTAAGTTACACCAACCAGTTCAATTAAGAAAATTTGGTTTTCAAAGGAAAAAATGTTCACGGTTGAAATTCTTCGAAATGCCCAAAAGGATAATGATGGAGATGCCGTTTCAAGAGCGAAATTGATCCGTAGCAAGTTGGGCGCGGCGAAAAGACACTTCCGATCCATCCTGGTTTCCCTATCGGTTGATTTGGAATAATATTCTTAAGCTCCACCAATCATGGAGTAAAGGTTAATTCAACGTACCATTGCGATGAAATTTGGAACCAAATGTTAACTTAAATGAATGAATACACCGGGGATTAGGTATTCATGCAAGATGGAGCTCTCACTCATACTCCTAAAGAGAATTTAGAGCTTTAAAAAAAGTGTTCTACTTGTATTGGACCGTGTGAGTGGTCGCATTGCAGTCCATATTTAAATCCTGTCTGTTGATTATTTTGTCTGGTCTACCCAAGAGAAAAACGTATTTCAGAGCGAGAGAAAAATAACGAATTGAGAGAGAAAATCCGATCTGCTCGGGAGAATTTTCCTCAAGATTCCATTGTCAAAGCAATTTTGAAGAGGAGAATAAAATTAAAAAGACATCATCAATCACATTTATGACCTATTGAAAGATTCTTTAACAATTAATTGAAAAGAATTTTAACACTATTTTTTTTAATTAATTTCGATATCAAAAAGACAATATATGAAATAAAGTTATTCATGGATTCAAATTGAATAAATTAAACTTTCATTTGGTTTTATTTCGACTTTCTAGTAAACTTGGTTTCCGAGATACAACCCAGCAAAATTGATCCGGGTTCCATAACCATATATATATATATATATATATATATATATATATATATATATATATATATATATATATATAACAAAATTCCTTCTTTATAGGTGTTCACAACGTAATGGCAGAAAGGATCTACCAATTAGGCGCTTCTCAATTAACCATTTCTAACAATCGGATATTTTTCCTTTTCGCTTTCTTTTTTTTACAGCGCCTATTTAGCGACTGCCACCAAAGGCATAAGTCACCACAATTAAAGATTCAGCCTAGTACTAGGCTACTTAAAATTTCACAAAACCAAGCCAAACAAACAAATCAATAAACAAACAAAAAACGCGAAAAATAAGAAAGGGACAAAGCAAGAAGGAAACACCACCCAGCGGTCGGAGTAGGCCCCTCCCCACCCTCCTGGCACAGGTTCATGCGACCAACATGAAAGACAGTCATATAAAATAGAGGAGGTCAGCCTCCTCCAAAAAGTCAAATAGTCCGCAAGTCTGTGTTAACAGTCTGACGGAAAAAGCAGTTGTCGCAATAAGGCGCAGGCGAGCGCTCCATCAAATGGCGGTACGCACCCGCTCGTGTGCCCATTTCGAAGACGACGTAAAGTGACCTGAAGCCGTCGCGGCATTGGAGAGTAGGTCCATGGGAACAGTAGCAGCGCAATGACCCCACTCTTTAAGTTCCCCTTGGCCCTCCCCCATCTTCTTTGCCAAGCAGTTTGGAAGCCTGCCCTGATTCCTGCTATTTACTTGGTGTGAGGAAGAGTGAAACGCTGTATAAAGGGATCAGTGGGGCAGGAGCAATAGGATAGAGATTTAAATGTCGAAACTAATGGATATAAAGGCTGGCAAATGAGAAAAGGATATGGACAAGTGGTGTAGAAAGCCCTTTCTTCTAAGGAAGGAAGGAAGGAAGAGGTGGCTAAAATATACGGATACAAATTTTGAGCAAATAGAGAGAATAAATTTAAATTATCAAAGGAGTGTTTAACGCAGAGCTGTCGTAGGGAAGGTTGATGCCAATGTTTCGGTTTATTTAGTCCTTGTCGGAGTCCCTGAGCCCAAACTTCCTCTCGTGTCCGTGGGGGAGACAAGGGGACGCGACAGCTGACATGGGATCTATCCTTCGCGAGCATCTGCGCTGCTCTTCAGCCCTCATTTGAATCTTCTTAGCCGTTTGACCGAACACCCCAGTGAAAGATTTCGGCGATTGCAGGGAGCTACCACCACTCGGCGGTGCGTTGAGTATGAGGCATACGCACAGACACCTCCAGCCGCGTACGTTCATGCACATCCAATTGCAACTCCGCTATCTCTCCCTGCTTTCTTCGCACAGAAGATGTCTTCCGTCCCGAAACCTAACGAAGAGCTTTTCATGTCCACACTCCAATCACGCGAAACTGGTGCCTCTCCCTTGGGCCACGAACAGTTCCCTGCTCGCTGGTTGGAGGCGAAATCCACTACTACTACCGATCTCTCTACACCCTTTCCTTCGACCTCAACCAGCCCCGACCATCCATGGACTCGCCAGTGCTTGTCATTCTAATCTTAGGGTGAATTTCATTATTCGGTCGGAAGACCTCTTCCATACTTGAAAAAAGGATGGGTGGGTGGCGGAATTAACTGCGGTAATTATTATTTAGTTGATAATTTTGATCTACAAAAAATAAAAAAGTAGACCGAGAGGCTTCCGTTGCTTTTCAGTTTTCTTTGGAGTGGATGAATTTAAAGATCGTGAGTGCTCTCGGGGTCTGGGAGAGCAGGCTCTCCACTTCGATGAGGGGCTCCCCCGCCCCTCAATGTTTCTCGATCGGTAATTTCGATATGTTGATCGAAGAAAATGAAAAGCCCCGTCTTCGTGTCCCATCCCCGCGATCCTCATTTTGAGGGCAGCAATACCTAGATTTTGAGGTTTGTGATTTATTTATTTAAAAGGCAAAAATCTGCCAAAATGTATCGGTACTAAAATATCTTTAGACAAATCGTGATTTTATTTTTAAGGTTCAAGCGCACTACACTGGCCACCACCACCGAGAGCATGATCGTCGATAAAACGTTTACCATAAGTATTAGACTATATATAAAAAAAACAACTAATAGCAAAAAGGACTGACCGTAATAAAAAAAAAAAACAAATCCCCAAAGTGAAAAAAAAGAAAAGAAAAGAAAGGCATACGTCGGAAGCAGGCTATCCTCCCTCCGACGCTGGGGCATGTAGCCAACACTTAACAATTATATACAGTGGAGGAGGCCTTCCTCCTACAAAAAGTCAATCATGTCACAGTCAGGTGTGGACGAACCCGTCCCGAGTGCAAGGAAAAAGTGGTAGCGACCGCGCCTGTCCCGGTATCGGGACAGGTAGCGTGCGCTAAGATTCCTCAGACTGGGTCATTCAACACGAATGTGCTGAAGAGTCGGCAGACCACAAATCACAGAAAAAATATCCTGCGAATATACATACAACTAAGTATTCCTAATTAAAAACAATTCAGGAAGATTACTATTCTCCATTAATTACACATTTTACTAATCCATAGAATTATTAGTCAAGACTTTGTAAAATTCGTTAGGAGGTGCTTTCCAGCATAACACTTTTAAGGGTCAATGAACTTTACATGTCTGCCCTCATATGTTGTTTAAGGTGTTTTTATTGGGACCGGACGGAAACGGGTGTAACTTACGAGGGTATTTACACTCAATGAAAAAAATAATGAGACAAATAAGCAAATTCGATTAATAACAAGAATAATTAAGAATAGCGGGACTACACTACCCAACTTGAACTCCTAAATACTGAGGACGCAAGAGTTGTGATGTAGTGACGGATACAGGAGGTTGCGGAGAGGAGTAAAGACATTAATTAATTTTGTCAACCGAAAAAAAACTTTTGCTAAAAACATATGGATTGCACCAAAGATTGGAGTCATGTTCTGTGGTTAGACAATCAAAAATTGAACATACTACGTTCGCCTTGACACCGTTGCAATCGTGTTGAATTTTGACTTGTCGGGCCACAGACTAATGGTTTCATTGATACCCCGTGCCCTTCCTATATATTTAAGGGTTTATTTGCAGTTGGTCAAGCTAATGGATGAGTTTTGTACTGCTTCATAAACTTTTGTAGTCGTCCGCTTGTTTTATATTCTGCAATGCCCCGGTCTCATGATTCATTACAATAATTCTACGGGAACTAATATAATTCAAGGTCATCACCCGAGTAATGTCTTTGCTGCAATAGACATCTTGCTTCAGGACATTTATCATAATCTATAAAACAAACTCTAATAATAGAACAAACTCTGCCAAATAATGATTCGTTCACATGTAACAATTAGAAGCTTTGGTCAGGCGCTTCTTATGACAGTTTGCCGAAAATGACCTCGGTGCAACTCGGCGTGTGTCATTATGGCAAACGCAAAAATTGAAATACAGATCGTGTATGTTAAGTTTAAACTCCGGCTGTAAATACACAACCTCTGTTCATACTCTTTAATAACAGAGGATTGTATGCCAAATTTTGTTCGATCAAATTCTTTGCTTAAAAATATACAATAAAGGATAAATACAACGAGGAATGAATGAATAGAAAATAATGATGGCTGACGGCAGCATAGGCTAGGCGCTCTGTATTGTGTAGCCTATGCATATAGCGTTATATATAAAATAAATCAACTGAATTCCTGTAGCCATGAATCTCATGCATATGTTTGCATGCAATTATGTATATTTGTAGAGGACACACAGCTTTAACATTCCTTTGACTCTCGAACGGCAGACTCAACATTTTTAGTCGCGTGAGACTCTATATCTCACTATGTCGATCGGTCCGTTGGTCCCAGTTTTGCTGGGAGGGGGGTAATAACACCGTAACCATTCGGCCGATTCTAACGAAATTTGAAAACCTTATGTTGGTTTACATTCTCTTACGAATGATATAACTGCCAAGGTCCTCCCAAGGTTAGCCCGGGATTTATTTTGTTTTGGAAATATCATCATAACTATTTGGCCTATTCGGACGAAAATTGCAACCCTTATGTCGTTTTACATTCTCTTTCGAATGATATAATTGCTAAGGTCCTCCTAAGGTTAGTCCAGTAATTATCAAAAGTTTCGAAGGTCTTAAGGTCATATATCAAAATAAGTGAGAGCACTTGACTTTGGTCAGCAGACCTTGTTTTTCACCGTGTCACTGGAGCTTGAATTTTTTATTTTAAAAGTGGACCGTAACGTGGGCATTTTGATGGAATAACGGCAGTACTATGTTTTGCCACCAATCAACGAGGGGCGGGACTGGGAGCCATTCACACCAAAGGGAGAGCCACCCGTTCCACGTCAAGGGAATGTGGATATTGACACCCTTGATAGTTTTCGTAGGTGGAAAAGTGATATGATGCGTGTTTGAAGGGAGTAAGTGAGGGAAACCGGTGATGCGATTGCTATGGGTGCGATCATTGATTGATTGGTTGGTTCTAAGTGGTGCAACTGGGTGTGATGATGTATGCGGATAGACCTTTCCCACGCATGTGTCAGACTCATAGCTCCACCGTGATTGGCGGCTGCCCCCCGTGAAACCCAAAATTATTTGTATCCGCTTTCGCCGGGATTCGAACCCGAAAACCCTGGCGTGGGAATGCAGTACATTTTGGCATGGTAGTTCTTTACGAAGGCCTATGCCTATAAAGTGGATTCTTGTATTGTGGCATGGACAGCCTTGTCGCGTGAGTAGACTCCAATTAGCCCAGAGGAGGCTCAATCTTCTATGCCCCCGAAATGCCGTTAGGGCATCGCCTGGATATACATTGTAGGGCATGCAAAGTATCGCCGATGACCGGAAGCATTATTACTGGTGACGTGGAAGTTATTACGGACGCTCCAATTTTCCCGACGATGTGGGACCCCATTTACCCAGGGATCAAAGAGCCAAGATTCGCATCTGGTCGGCAAATTGAGCACCCGCGTAAATTTCGCGCGAACCAAACAAGGTGAGGATAGTTGTGTATGGTTGCAAGGTCGCGAAATCAAAATAATTGGTCGTATGTTCTTGGATGACACTACCAATGCCGGATGCTACTGTATTTTTTCTTATTCTCCCATTCATTGAATAAGTGAAGAAGAAATACTCTGCATTCACCCTAAAGAGATGGTGCTGGTGCACACAGAGTCGCGTCTCTACGAGAATATTACGCGTTTATAGAAGAGATGTCTTCAAAGGGCCATTTGGGCAGAACTATAACGTCCCTCGCGATTATTATCTCAGGGATCAATGAAAAAAGATTTATCAGGTATTAACGAAAGTTCTATCCGATTTTAACTTGTATTTTATAAATCAAAATGATTCTATTGATAGATATATTTAACCATCACTATATTATATTTTGGTTTAGATGACCTTAGTCCATCTGTCACAAGCTTATATATACCACGTTTATAAAATTCCTTAGGTTTTGATGTGAAATAGGAGACTAGTTCATTTTCGCACTTTTTCCTTGGTGTTAATCTAAGTCCATTAAAAGGATTATAAAAACTCATAAACAAATAGTAATCAGAAGGAGTAAGGTCGGAAAAATATAGTGGGTGAAGCAATCGATCCCTGCCGAGTTCCTCTAGCAGCGCTTTTTGTCACTTGTGCTGTAAGAGGACAACCAGTGTCGCGATGGAGAATGAGACATTTTATGTTGAGTAAGGACGGGATTTTTTGGTCGTAAACTGGCTTTAAAGGCTGAAGTGGTTAGCAGTAAACTTCAGCTGTGATTGTTTGATTATTATTTAACAGTTCCTTGGATGAAGGACGTTCTCGGCAGGTTGGCAAATAAATCACAATGACTAAGCCACTGACGACAGCGCTATACATTATGATAAAGTATTAATTTCTAACACCCAGTAACGCCTGTTTGTTAAAAAAGGCATCTTGTGTTGTCGTGTATGCAATGACTCAACGTAATCGACACGCTGTTGGCGATTCTCTTCAGACAGGTGATGCGGGACCAATTTTCCAATCTTTGAAACTTTTCCATACCTTTTCTATTCGCGTTGGAGAGTCTTATTACTAATGACACCGGAAACCAATTTTTATTGGAATATAACGATTAAATTACTGAATTATCAGTGTAAAGCTTACGTACAAGTTATAAGTAATTAGTATTTAGTGTGGATGACTTTATTATCGATAATGCTTTGACATCTCTTGCCTCAGGGACGAACCAACTGTTGACACTTGCGCAGTAATCTTGGTCCATTGATATTAACGAATTTCGTAGAATTTTTTAACTGTTTCCAGATGCCTCGCTTTAGACCTCTCTCTGAGTATCTTTCAAACACTTCAATGGGATTCAGGTCAAGACTCTGTGCAGGCCAGTTCATAACAGTGATGCGCTCGTCATCCAGGAAAGCCTTCACCGACGTGGTCGTCTGGCCGGGGGCGTTATCCTGCAGAGGCTCGCGTATGGGACAAAGCATGCTGTTGCAGCAATTACTTTTTTCAAAGGTGCATTTAATGTGCCTCGTAAGTACGAACGTGGCCCAGTGCCTTATAATGAGATCACGCCCCAGATCATGAGACTTCCTCCGCCAATCTTCACACTCTTTTTTGGTGCAATTAACTGACAATCTTCCGCCTGCTCTGCGGCGAACGAACCTCCTGCCATCGTTCGGATCCGTACACATTGAACTTAGATTTATTATCGAAGTGGGCTTGGCTCCATTGGTCATCAATCCATGTAACTGATAAATAGCTTGGCCGTGGGTATGCAATAGTGAAGATTGTCTTCTATCCAGTCAATGTGACACGTTTTGCCTGGAAACATGATGGCCAAAATCTCGCATATCTAGAGAAATTGCTGCAGCCATCTTGAAACGGTCCTTCTTCATAATTTGAGTAATGGTTTGGTCTTCTCTTTTTAAGGTATTCCTTTGCCTACTTGTTGATTTACCAGCTTTGTATAAACCCGTTTAGTCATAGGTTGACAGAATATTATGGATCGCTTGGCAGTCTCTGCAATGGTTCCAATTTAAAGACCACCTTGGTGGCACAGCTTTACGATTAGCACGCAGACAGATTTCTTAGACATATTAACTGGATGACAGCTGGCAAAATATTTTTTTATTGAGTTCTAGGTGCGTGCAACCACTAATGATTATTTAAACACGTGTTTGGTTTTATAAGTGAGGTAGGTATCTGCACCCCTCATCCAACCCTACTCCTTTGCAAAGGTGAAAGCTTTTGGAATCACTTATGTTTTCTTTTTCCTGTGAATAATGTATACCCTACTTTGTTAATAAGTACTTCAAAACGGGATAAATGTGAAGATGTGTGCGTGCAAAAAGGAAATCATTTCCAATAGTCCGTCTAAAGTAAATTAATTGTCGAAAACTTTAGTACTTTAACCTCTCAGCAATATGGATGCAGTCTTTTTTTAATCACCCTTTATTCAATTCCATTGCCACACTTACACTATTAATTTACACAAGAACAAAGCCAAAAACACCTTAGTTGTCAACTACTTTAAACTACTGCAAATTATGAAAAAATAACTTTGTTTCAAACCAAACCTCACAAATCAAATTTTTAATATCGGAGGCATTAAAAAAGTTATAATAAATTAAGAAAAATATTGACTTCTTTCACTTTGGTGTACTTAAAAAAGGAGCCATTATCTAGTCGAGTGGAAACATCGCTTCCCATTTGAACAAAGGTTAAACCACATCGGGTGTGGTTAGTCGTCGGCTGGGACCCGATTCGGGGCGACTTCACGGCAGCTACTCTACGCTGTAGAAGTCTGTGGTTAAGATCTCTCGTTAAATGATAGGCCCCAAATGAGAAATAAGAGGCCTTAAAAACAAGTACGGATTGGTGATTAAACCTGTACCAAATTGGAAGGAAAACTGCACTTGTACGCAGTGAGGGTATGCGGTGGGTATAGCACTTTGCACACCTGAAGGTTAAGATACCCAGTTGATACAGTTCTTTTTTTGCGGTTGTTAGAGCGGTGTGTTGGTTACGGTCATTTGGCGGGGATGTGGAGCGTCCCCCAGGCATGCCTCAATGCGGTGTAAAGGTGGGTACTGATTGCTCTACAAATCCTGTACCAGATTATTATCTAGGTTACGCAATTTTTGTTCCTGTGTATTAAACGTTGTTTCTTTATTATGTTTAAAAAATATAGAAAATGGCTTTTATTAATTATAAACTTTGTTTTTTTGACCTGGATAATATTTGGAAATTTACCTATTTCCAATGGGAAAACGGCGTCAATTTCAACATTCGTACAAATGACCTGAAAATACGGACGCACCCTGTATATATATATATATATATATATATATATATATATATATATATATATATATATATATATATATATATATATATATATATATATATATATATATATATATATATATATATATATATATATATATAAAGAGAGAGAGATAGAGATATTGGTTAGGGCTTCTCCTATGGAGCTTGAATTTAAATTGAAAGATGAACGAAAGGACGTATAAAGGGAAATTCATTTCATTTTCTTGATACAACGTTTCGGGTGAACTTTTCACCCATCTTCGGGTACTAGAAAATACAATTCGTGGAATAGAAAAACAATTTAAGTTAGAATTAAACAAATAATCAAAATGATGAATTTATGGAAAGTATTTAATGTTTATTAAGGGAAGGATAGCGAGAAATTCACAAGTAATTGATATTTTTGGATTATTATGTTGCGAGTTAAAAAGTAACGATTGGGGAAACACAGGAAACACATCAGGATAAACCAACCTTAAACAATCAGCCGTTAGAGGATGACTAAGGAGAAAGGGCGAGGAGCGTAAGAAGAAAGAGAAGGTTAAGAGGTTGGTAATATTTTTGTTTAGAGTAGAAGTAGTGGATGAGAAAAAGAATCGGAATTTAAGGAAGGAGAAAGGTATTTAATATACATGGATTCAAGAATCCTTAATGATATGGGATTAGGGGTGGTTTTTAAGATTTTAAAATCGTCCGTTGTGATTTCAGTTTTACAATTAATAGAGTGAAGCCTAACAGGTGAGAATTCTTTCGTAGAGAGAACCTTCCCTGTTCTGTGGCTAACACCCAAATGGGAACCGAACCTCGCCCTCAGCGAGCGCACCGTACTACCTATGAATCTACCCAGTTTACAATTGGGACAAGTAAACTCGTAAATAACGGAGCACTTCGCTTCAGGCGGGATTCTGTCCTTACAATTTAAGTATAATTCTATGTGGTGTCTATTTATGAAAATTAACTTAAAATTGGTATGGAAAAAGAATTTATTTAATAGAGATGTAATTTCTTTTGAAAAAAATTATTTAAAAAACCCAGATCCGGAAAGATTATGTAACGGACATTTTTGCAAACAGTAGGGAATTTAAATTTGGGATGGTAAATATTGTTTAAAAATTAGGCCGTAATTTTTTCAGAGACACAGGAAAACCGTTTCGTTTGAAATAGTTAGTCAGAAATACGACTTCTTGGTGAAATCCGGAGTAGGATGAACAAATATTAAAAGCCCGGAATATTATTTGAAGCTATGGTACACTTACTGTTCGCAACTGGTCCAGAACTCTTGGATCAAGAGTTCGCAAACTCTAAGAGTTGAAATTTACATCATTATTTTCTCGAATTTCAAGTGAAAATCTTTTGCTTTACTACTTTGTCAAATTTGCCTGGAAAAAATAGAAATTCTAATTTTTTGTCAGCACCCATTGAATAAAATTTCTGACCATTTCTAGTTCAGATCTTTTAATAATTGTTAAAAAATAATGGTGATTATTATTTAACTATTGTTAAGAGATTTACGATAGAAACGGATATATTTTTCTTAAAATATATTTAATATATTTTATAAATTAATCAATCTTCCGTCAGAAGTGCAACTACTCATTATTCTAGCGTTTGTATGTGTGTCACTTTTATGGACCATACAACTTTCCTCTTTCTAGAACTTCAACGACCCTTTTTTGTTTTCAAATCTCTTGTTTCCTTCTCTATTCCTTGTTTGATTCTCCCCATTTTCTTTCTTTATCACTGAACATCTACGTCATCATCGAAGTGAACTCAACCGTACAAAAACCCCCAAACTTCTAATTTTCAGAAATATTTCTCATAAAATCCCGAGTTGTCAGGTTTTCCAACTGGCAACTGACATTGATGACTTCATGTCGGCTCCTGGTAATGAAAATGTTTCTAACTTTGACCAAATTATCCAATTTTTATCTCAATTTTATATAAACTTGGTAATTATGAGATGAGACCTATTATAGTTTTCAAATATATAAGTTGGATTTTTAAATCTTTTTCAAATATAATAATTTTCAATGAACTAATGTTTTATGAAGGAAAATTAGTCTTATTTTTTTTATTTTTTGAAAAAAAATGGGTAAAAATTTTAGGAGCTGTCAACAGCTAACCATTTTGTCAAAAAGAAATTAATTAAATTTTTAAGCGACTTAGACAATTACTGGGCTACCATTTAATTATTACTTTGGTTTAATTAAGTGGAATTTAAGTGAGAAGAATGAGAGGGTAGGTGAACATTTAAAGACTTTTGTAAAATTAACTTTTCGCCTTCTTCGAAGTCTCAAGTCGGAAAATAAAGTACGATAACTTCCCCATAGCATGAAATTCACAATGTAATGGCTCAACATTGGACGTAAAATGGTACCACTATTCGACGGAGAATTGGTAGAAAAAGAATTAATTATATGTGCATTAATTTAATTGATTTATTGCGTGTCAAAAAAAATACAATAAAAATCGATATAATGTTAATATCAGCTAATGAATTAGTTTAGAAAGGTTATTCGGACATTTTTTTTAAGCGAAAACAAGCGAGGGCATCTCCCGCAGAAAGTTTGTAAGGAGAGATCTTTAAAGAAAATGATCAAGATTGACTGCAGTCAGTCCCGCTCTCCCTATCCCCCCAAATTTCTTTTAAATCAAATGGAAGTATACGAAATATATATTTATAACTATGCATTGAACCCAAAATATAAAAATATGTTATTCTCTTCTAATTGTTTATTTAGAATTCATTTCTATTATTTAGGTTGTAATGAGATTCACTCATTCGAATTCCTTCGTTGTCCCAAGCATTCCGTCCTGCGTTGTTGTTTTTTCCTTCATAAATTTCAGACAGAATTTTGTTTTTTTACTGAAAAGAGAAAGTTGACTGGTATAACAAACGAGGGCATTTGCACTCGGTGAAAGAATTTATATATTTTGTTCTCCTGAAGAGGCCCCGAGGTTAAACAGCCTTATTTATGCTAACTTGCTAAGTCATCGGTGAGGTTCCGGAAAATTCCATCGTCCGATCCGAGGCCCCCCCACATAGGGGAGCCTCTATTTTTTGCTTTCTTGCTTCAGCATCTCGCGGGGAGTGAGCTTAGGCTTGAAGCTGCTATCCCCCTCTGGTCCGAAGTCAGTCCCCGGGGCAGTCGGCTCTTTCCTCTTCTCCAAGTCAGGGAGAGCCACCATGGGACCCTTACCATGGAAAGCGGTGTGTGCAGGGTATGGTGCCAGTCCCTATGGGCTAGATACTGGCCTCAACATTATAGGAGCCACCACGCCAGCTCTCAGAAGGGGATAGACATCAAAATGGCCACAGGAGTTGCTCTACCGCCTCAATAAAGAGAATTTCCCATTTCTCGCGGAGATTCGGGCGAAACCCGGGATCTCGTCATGTACGCATGCGGTGTACCTCCCATAATAGGACGATGCCTTAGAAAGAGAAGAAGCGCCGGCTCTAGTTTAGGAAGGGAGCCTCTTGTGGGTGGCTCCCACAGGGTTGAGCATGGTAGAGGAAAAGGTCCTCTCCCGGCCTAAGGTGATGGAAGGGCTGCATCTCCACGACGAATAAATGTGCTACTACTCCCATGGCACATCAGAACATTAATGTGAGACCGGGTTTCAGACTGGATCTCTGTTGAGGCCAGAGGGGAAGGGCTGTGAAAAATTAAAAATAAAATAATCCTACCGCCCCCACTTCTAACTCAGGGGAGATTAGGACCAGAACATTCACGTCTTTAAGACTTTAAATTCAACCAGTTTCCCACGACTTGGGGTTGGCGCGCTTCAAAGCCATCTAAAAAAAAACTACTTCACCCCCGAATCCCTACCATATTAAACACAAGGCCACCCACCACATTCCACCCCAAATCAGCCTTTCATATTGAGGGGGCGCGATGTGTTGTAAGATCTCGTCCATTCAGGCTTCATCCCTAGGCAGAACGCCCCTTGCAGGCCACCTCCCAAACCGCTTCCATGCATACCTACCATACACAATGCCATCAAAATGCTGCTCACTTAGCACTTTCTCTCTTATCGACTTATTCACATAATCAACCCACATTTTAAACATTCTTCTAACCCTTCTCACACACTGACACTCTCGTATTTTCCGTTCACAAGTCAAGTTCTATCCATTTCTTCTTACATGCCCATACGAGCTCGGAACACTTTCAGCCACAACTTTATTCACACCATAAACATATCTTACGCACTCGTTACTCACTCTATCCATCTTTCGCGCACCAAGCATGTCTCTAAAGATCTTCATTTTTCGTTCCATTCCATACTCTCATTACCATACACCAACGTTGGCCCCGGTATACCTCATGCAGCTTTCTGGCGCACTCTATACTCAAGCCCTTACCATTTACTAACGCTCCAATTCCCCCAGAGGCTTTTCTACCATGTAGAAAACTTGTGGTCACAATCTGCTTCATCTGTACCACTATCAATTGTAATTTATTCTAGATACTTAAACTTAGCACTTGTTAAAGTGTGAAACCACGGACTTGGATAGCAGACCCTAGAACACACTCTTTTCTGCATCCACTTTTAGACATTCTCACTCACACACCCTGTCAAAAGCTACAATCAACATTTATTTTTACCCCTCTCATTCTCAGCCACCGTCGCTAAGTCATCAGCATTTACCAAAATAGAAAGCCCCTTATCTCTCATTCTTATACCTACTCCTCTGAGTAATCTACCCATAAAGATATTAAACAGCCATGGCGACATCATACAACCTTGCCCTATGCCATGTATGTAAAACCATTCACTCCAGCTGTCTTTCACTCTAACGCACGCCTTACCACCAACATAAATACACACCATCCAATAGTTCACCATTCTCTCCTTACATTCTTAGCGCCTGTCATAATACTTCTCTTTATATACGATCATACCATATATAAAGCTAGGATAACCTTGTCAGCTCTATATCGCATCCAACCGATCCTGTCTTTTCCGTGTAAGATTCTCGGACCTTTCAGAAGTCACATTTACTTTGCGCAGAATTGTTAGTAGTCGCGCAAGAGAGAACACTCCCCTTTTTATCTCTCCCGGCACAGTCATCACCTGCCACAACTACCCCATTGGTCGTTCATTGACCAAAGCTTTTAGCTCCCAAATGAGCAGCCGAGGTAAGGTATGGTTCAGGAGTGGCTTTTCTTACTAACTGCTACTATTCGTTGACAGGATGGCCAAAATCTGAAGATCTGTAGTTTGAAGACCAACAGACAGATCCAGAAAAGGCATCTGAGACGTTTAGCTGCTGCCTGTGAATGTTAAAAGGCCTTGTTTATAGAAATTCCCTGGCCTCTATTCTAACACAGCATGAGCTAGTTGGCCAGGTCCTTACTAATAGATATATGAGTATGTCAGAATTGGTGAAAAGAAAGTTGGTAGTGATAAAGAAATGCAAATGAAGACCTGAGAGATTGCAGTAGTCCTAGGTCATAGCTATAGTCGTGAAAGTTAACATCACCAGCTAAGCCTCCTTTGTATAGGCGGAGGGCCTGAAAGCACGCAGTCCTACAGATCTTCATTTATGGAACAAGAAGGTGAGTTTTGTAGAGTGTGTCTTTGTCTATATCATTTTATTACCTTTCCTACCTTAGCAATTAGACTGAATCATTATTTACACATCACCTACACTTTATGGCTTTCTCCAATAATCCATATTGAATCTTATAATATAAAAGAATAGTTTCAATACCTAAGATGATCTTTATGGGAACAGATCTATATACCGGAAATCCTCGTATATAAGATT
This sequence comes from Ceratothoa steindachneri, assembly GCA_963969495.1. Taxonomy (NCBI): domain Eukaryota; kingdom Metazoa; phylum Arthropoda; class Malacostraca; order Isopoda; family Cymothoidae; genus Ceratothoa; species Ceratothoa steindachneri. Next base: position 157,957,790 of record OZ018320.1, read on the forward strand.
ACGACTGATATTTTGATAGGTCTCGTGTAAAATGAGACCGCTTTGAGCTACGGTCTCTTGTGGAACACCTCAGTACTGGGTAAAATTTTAAACGCATTCTTTATCAAATAACTATTAGTAATTGAACAGATTATCTGGATAAATTTTCAGCTGTCCTATAATATAATATTTTCCCAAGTTTCCATATTTGTCCATTTTCCAAAAATTATGGTTACCGAACTGGTCTGAATTTTAATCATCTCCCCCCAAAATTACAGTAATAGAACGGCAAAAACCATAAATCCACTCAAGGTCAGGCCAAGGAAGGAAAAAAAAGGGAGACGAGATAATCAGAGCGAAGGGCTAAAGGTGATTATATAGGAGTTATGGGCGGTTTAGTTTTAGTAATTTTAAATGTTAAAGGAATATTTTTCAATCTCTTCATAAACATATTGAATAAGGTAATTTTATCGAGTTGTGAGGAGAGGTCATTCTAAATCTGAGTAATTTTGTAATGGAAAAAAATTACCTGCCATCACAGTGTTAAATATCTTTTTAATAAGTTTATAAGTTTATTTCTAGTAACCGTTCGTTATCTAACTCAAATAGCATCTCATAAGTTATATTAATGAAACCATTTAGTATTTTAAAGACTTGGATGAGTTGACTGCGAAAAAGGCGATTTTCCAGTGAAAAAACAAGGTCTGCTGACCAAAAAGCCGCGTGCTCTCACTTATTCTGTTTTATGACCTTACGACATCCAAAACTTTCAATAATTCAAAGAGTAACCTTAGGAGGACTCTGGAAGTTAAATCATTCGTAAAGAATGTAAAACAACATACGGGTTTCAAATTTCGTTAGAATTGGCCAAATAGTTATGCTGTTATTACAAAAACAAAATAATTCATGGGCTAAACTTGGGAGGGCTTTGGCAATTATATTATTCGAAAAAGAATATAAAACAACATAAGGGTTTCAAATTTCGTTAGAATCGGCCAAATAGTTATGATGCTATTACCAAAACAAAATAATTCATGGGCTAAACTTGGAATGACCATGGAAGTTATACCATTCAAAAGAGATGTAAAATAACATAAGGGTTTCAAATTTCGTTAGAATCGGCCGATTAGTTACAATGTTATTACAAAAACAAAACAAAAGCAAAACGGGGACCGACCAACATAGTGAGTTGTAGAGTCGCACACGACTAAAAAGAAGTTCCCTCCGTCTGGCTTCCTACGATTTAATTAAGTTCAGGAGTTAAATTCGTTGCGCTACGTTGAATGCGTTCTAAGGTTAAAATATCATTTCAAAGAGAGGAGACCAAAATTAAGCCGCATAGTTCAATGGAAATCTGACTAGCTCATTAGATAAGGTAGAATAATATCTTCCTATTTAAATACAAAATTCCTGGCTGTCTGACTCGGAAATCTGATCGCTTTTTTGGACTACAACAACACACTGTTTGAAACATTTTGCTCACTCGAATTTAATATACCCATATATATTTTTTTTCAAACACAGGCGTATTCGGGTTATAAACGCCTATGTTATATACACTTTCCGGAGACTTTGGTACCCAAAGTACATTTCCTGTACTAATATTTAATCCTCCGTATTTTTAAAATTTTCTATAATATATCAATATCAAGATTTACAATATGGATTGTAAACAACAGTGGACCCAAAAATGATCCCTGAGGGACACAGCTATAAAATAGCGACCGCTGCATAGCTTGACTTAAGTCAAGATATGAACTATTTACGACAGTCTAACATCCAGTTTTCTATCCATTTAAGACAAATCTTCCCATTTTATCACATGTTTTTAACTTTATCAGCAGTTTCTAATGCTGATCATTATGAAAGGTCCGGTGGTTATGTTGTAAAGGAGAACTGGAAGAATGCTGTAATAGTACGGTTCTATACGGGTAAAGGAAGAAAGGTGAAGAATATAAGAACTACATGGAAATAAGTCTAGAGTGTTTAGGCAAGGTGTAAGGAAAAGCTGTGAGGGGTGTATGCATAAGGTATCTGTGGATTAGGCCCGGTATGGTGCAGGCGGAGGCTGGCCAGCGCCACATCTTTAATCCTCTTTGCAACTTTGTTCTCTTTTCCATCTTCAGCGACGTGTTTGTCCGAATGGCGAGTAATGAATGCGCATATGGAAAACAGATGAAATCAGATAAATTAGCCATATACATGTTGACCTTGGACTCAGTGATGGTCATCTTGACCTAATACCCGTCAAAAAGGAGCGATTTCTTACAGGGGTGTGAATAATTTTGATTGATATAACATTAATAAATAGCTACAGATATGGAGTTTAGTTCAAATAGAATAAAACTATTTGTTTATTAGACTAGTAAATGCCATCCTTCATCTTTATGTTATCCTACCATATCATTAAGATATGAAGGGGGTATAAACAATTTTAATCGCAACTGTACATTTATTGTAGAATATTTTCATCGTACGCCTGCACTCTATTTCGCTACAAAGAGAAAGTAAGGATGAATATAAGAAGGAGAAAGGATCAACAAAACAGGAGGAAAATAGGTTAACAAATAAAGAAAAGTTCTTTGGGAAATCAATCACATTTAATCTTAGTCCTTGCGATTAGAGTGATTTGAACTTAAGAACTTAACATGTACGTTCGTTGATATAAACTTAATTAGGGAGGAAGGGAGCGGATTCTAAGATTTTTATTTCTAAAGTTTGTATAATAGTATATGTACCTACATTTAGAATTACTAAAATGTATATTGTAGCTTAGTTGAAGCTAAATATTAGATATCGATTTTATTTTTGAGTCTTAACACTCCTTTAATTGCGAGGAGGAGTGGAATTTCCTATAGTGGGTGGCCTCTGGTCGGAGATAGTTGTGGCAGGAATGTTCCTGCGAGATGGTGCCTCTGGCACCACCGCCAACATTTCCGTGTAAAGGAGAGGCTCTCAAATATTAGACGGGAGCGGTTGGATTCGAGATTAGGCTCACCATTTTTCTTTAGCTTTATCTATGATCCGAATCTCTCCAGAGTTAGATGTGAGTGCAGTACAATTATTATTATTATTATTATTATTTCACAATCATCTGCTTCGAATCAACAAATATCTAGGTGGATCCTTCTCATTGTGAGACCTGGTCCTACATTGTTGCCCAGATGGGCGAGAACTGTAATATCACATTTATTCCTGATGGACGAAGGGCTTACCTTCCGCCACATTATCCCAGTAGGGATCCTTCTCCTGTACTTTACTCAACTCCGAGGGAGTCATGCCCAAAAGGTTCCCTTTAGAGACTGGAGTTGGTGCCCCTTACCTTTCTAAGTCATTGGCTCATTGTTGGAGGTGCCATTGCATGCGCACACGACGGGGTCCCGAGTTTCGTTCGAATCCCACGCGAAAAATTCAAAATTCCCACCTTTTTGGAGATAGAGCGAAACCTGGACGCCATTTCGAGGTCGCTTCGGACAGGGAAACTTTCCGGATCCCGCCGGTGACTTAATATATGCAAGGTCATCTAACCTTATATATATACGGATATGCAAAAACCCTACGATTCACTCGGGGCCAATCCAAGAAAAGAAAAGATGGAGGAGAACGGATCAGACTCGACTGAAAAACGAATACAAATTATGCACCACTTATATCCAAATTATTCTTTAAAATAATTTAATATGTGAAAGTAATATTAATTCTATTCTTAAACATGACTGAAATAGTTTCAACGATTCGCGGTGGTAAGTTATTTCATATCAGAGTGATTTTATAATAGAAAATTTCTATGCTATCGCAGTGCTAAATCTTTTGTTAATAAGTTTGAAGGCATTATTTCTAGTGGCAGCTCGGTTATCTAACTCAAATAGTATCTCATAATTTATATGTAAATATTAATGAAACCGTTTAATATTTTAAAGACTTCGATCAGTTGGCCCCGCAAAAGGCGATTTTCCGGTGAAAGAAAAATTAGTTCCCTCCGTCTAGATTCCGATGAATTATTTCTAAATTAATGAATTCCTTTCGTTGCCCCACGTTGAACTCGTTCTAAGGTTAAAAAACCCTTAGGGCCCCATTTGTTATACCATTCTACTTTATTTTTTCGACAAAAAATATACTTTTAGTAACATAAATAAACGTAGTGAACAACATTCTCTTCCAAATTTATGACTTGAAAAACAGCAGGACATGGAATAAAACAGGGCAAGTGAAAAATTTAAATGTGTAAATGTCATTCTAACATATAAATAGTAACAACCAATGATAAATAAGCACTTGATTAAAAGAGAATCGGATATAGACATATTTGAACTTCAATGCGCAGTTAAATATATATTTAGCGTGCCAAGTGCCACAGAGTGCCAATTACAGCGCTACGCTCAAGCACAAAACTTATTAAATCACATGTCGTATATTCAAAGTTCAATATAATTTCTTAGCAAGAAACCTTAAAAACAAATATACAAATTGCCCTGAATGACAGGCATGATAGTAAACATCCTCTATTCTTCAATTTCTAAAGAAAACTTGGACACATAACAGATTAGTACGACAAAAGTCAAACCGTAGATATTCCTCCATCCTTTTCTATGCATTCAAGCTTTGAAAGTTGATCACATTACAAACGACCAACTTGCACACAAAAAATCTACATGAATAAATAATTTTTATACGATTTCTGACCATCGAGACTGCCAAACCATGCGCAAAACAAATTTCCCTCATTAGTCAGAACTTGCTTTGATCAAGCATATAAAAGCTTTAGAATCAAAGACTATTCATTAATTAACGCCTGGCTGTCATTAGTGCTATTCACCTAACCAACCTAGAGCATTCTTTCAAAGGCTGAACCCATTCGCCAGCCCTTCTTAGAAGATTATGTCTTTATAAATAAAGCCAGGTAAAAATAGATTGTTTTTCTTAAACTGACATCTCGAAAAGCAAGAAGCGGCAGAGTGCTGCAGATGAGTGTCACTTATCTTCACATAAATTATGGTAACCCCTAAGTGAAACTCCTAATCCATCCCACGCAGGATTTCACCACCCAAGTTCGTGCATGAGGGATCACACACATCCTGGCTCACACAGGCGGAACTCCTCTTCCGACTGGAAAGAGTTGCAAGGGACAGTCAGAAGGTAAAATCACTGGTGAGGGTACTCCCTTACTCGGTGATTGATGGGCTCCAACCCCTGACCTATATACCACCCTTCGAGCCGCCACCTTGGAACAATTCATACCATCAGCGTTCAGAAGATAAAAGTTCCTGGCAAAGTCGAAATTTTATTTTGAATTTAAGAGCTCATCTGGCGACTGCCTACTTGGGGATTAGTCGCTGTATTTAAAACTGCCTAGTACCAGGCTACTTTAAAATAAGATGCAAAAAAACAAAAAAACAAACAACAATAAAAATTAAAAAAAGGAAAAAGGCAACAAGCAGGAAGCAAGCTCCGGCGTCGAGAAGAGATCCACCTCCTTCCGGCGCAGGAACGTGTGACCTACTAAAATAACAAAAAAACAACAAAAAAAAACCCAACTAGTTAAAAAGGGGAGAAGGCTGGCCTCCCCCCAAAAGTCTATAAGTCCACCAGTGAATGTGCAAAAACTCGTCCTGAGTACAAGGGACAGGTGGTAGCGACCCCGCTCATCCCGATACCGGGACAGGTAACGTGCGAGGAGATCGCCAGACTGTGACATTCAACAAGAATGTGCCGAACAGTCTGGGAGACAACGCAGTCTTCACAGTAGGGCGATGGCGAGGGCTCCATCAGATAGCGGTGCGTCCCGCGAGTGTGTCCAATTCGGAGACCACAGAGAGCAACCTGAAGCTTTCGTGGCATTGGAGGGTAGGTCCATGGGAACAGTCGCGGCGCAATGGCACGCAACTTTAAGTTCCCTTCGACCGTCTCCCATATTATTTGCCAAGCAGCCCTTATTCCCCCCATGTAGTCGGTGTGAGGAAGAGGGAAACGCTGGTCCGGTCGCAGAGTCCTCGCGGACTCTTTTGGGCCCTCATCGGCGCGCTCATTCCCCGCAATTCCTGCATGTCCAGTAACCCAGCATAACATAATATCAACATCCGCCCTGCTTGCCAAAACCGTAGCGTCACGGATATCACGAACCAGGGGTTACGGAGATTCCAATTTCTCTAGAGCACTCATGGAGCTTTGTGAGTCGCTATAGATCACAATCCGGTCTCCGAACCGGGCACGTCGCGTAATCTCCCGTACCGAGTGGTGTATTGCCACCAACTCGGCCGTGAAGACAGACGCAGTGCCTGGCAGAGCCCCGCTGACTTCAAACAGAGGGGATCAGCGTGGAAGCCGACCACCTCTTGGGAATTGAAGCCATCCGTATACACTGGCACGGTTCCAGCGTGACAGGAGGTGTGCTCCAAAAAGTTCGAATGCACCACCTTAGTCTTGGTCAAGGAAAACCGAAACCTGTGCGCTTCGACATAGCGAGAGACGCGGTTCAATGCCTGTTGGAGTCGACGCTCAAGAGTTGGCATCTGGGCAGCGCCAAAAGAGATCGAAAGGTCGTCCACGTAGATCGTAGCGAGAAGATCTTCCGGTAGTACCGAGGTGATGCCGTTGATTCTCAGGGCAAAGAATGTGACATTGAGGACACTTCTCTGCGGGACACTATCTTCCTGCTCCATTGGGTCGGAGAGGCCGCCCTCCACCCGTACGCGGAATCGACAATCTCGTAAAAATTCAGAAATAAAGACTCGTAGCGTCCCCTCGACCCCATCGTGTGGAGAGTCTCCATGATACCGTATCGTCATGCGGTATCATAGACCTTCTCCAGATCGAAAAAAACACCATGGCGTAGTGCTGTCTACGAAGGAAGGCCTCGCAGGCAGCATTTTCCAATCGGAGCAGAGCATCCGACGTGGAGTGGAACTTGCGGAAGGCGCACTGTGCAGAAGACAGATGGCCTACGCTGTCCAGAAAAAGTCTAATCTAATATTTACCAATTTCTCTAGAGTGATCTCTCTCCGGTTTGCGAAAGGCGAGCACAATAGCGATTCGCCAGGAATCAGGGAGGGGAGACCCTTCAACCAGATCTTGTTGAACAAATCTAAGAAAAAGGCCATGCCTCGCTCACCCAGGTGTCGAAGCATGGCGTACGGGACATCGTTCGGACCATGGGCGGTGTCTGCGACCGAAGCAAGAGCGGAAAGCAATTCACTCAGAGTAAACCTGTCGTTGAAGGGTTCTCCGCCTCTGAAGGTAAGGTCCAGCAGGCGACCTTCCGCGACATCACTACGTGCATTGAATGCTGGCGGAGCAGCATCCCGACTAGAAAATGCGGAGAAAGCGGTTTCGAAGGATTCCGTCACGAACGCGGGGTCCGAGATTGCGGTTCCATTCTCCTGGAGAATGGGAGGGGGGTCCTGCGAGAACTTGCCCTGAATCCTTTTGACTCGCTTCTACACCTCTGCTAGAGGGGTCTTTCCGTTAAGTGAACACACGTATGTCCACCAAGAAGAGCGGCGGGCGTGCTTCGAAATATACCGGAACCTAGCCCTAGCCCGACGAATTTCAGCGACAGTGAAATCGTTCTGACGGCGCTTATAGCGCATGTAGGCATAACGCTTCTGCTTGAGGGCCGTCTCACACTCAGCTGACCATCAAGGGAATGGTCGGCGTGCAAAATGGCCAGACCTTCTAGGAATAGTAGTCAGGCCCGCGGCGATGAGGGTGCCGGAGAAGAACTCAACGGCCTCATCTAACAACCTAAACTCCTCGACTGAGATAGAGAATTCAGTCATTTCCTGAAATGCAGACCACCGCGCCCGCGCCAAGCACTCCTGGCGCGGGCTCTCCGGTGTCAGCGTCCCAGAAAAGGATATTTGAATGGGAAAGTGATCACTACCATGGAGGTCATCGACTACCCCCAATCAAAATCAGAATCCCGCGCGTCGAAGTCGGCTGACGGTGGAATATACGCGGAAATAATAGTATGCCTCCTATCAAGGTGCAGCTGCACAGCTACTGCCTGAAAAGAGGTATCTAATGCGAATAGAAGAACGGAGACATCATGCCGGGTGTAAATCGCCCATCATCCAGCCCGGGCCCCATCCAGTGATGGTGAGGTCGCAAAACCCTTATACCCCAGGAGAGTGGGCAGAGGGCATGCACCAAGCATGTTCTCCTGCAAAAAGATAGCTAACGGGGAATGGGAGGAGACGAGCCTCCGCAACTCCGCCCAGTTGGCCCGGAGTACACGGCAATTTCATTGAAGGAATATGCCCTCCAGGCCTAGATCGGAGGAGACGCGGGTGCTCTCTTCGAAGAGAGACCCTAACGGGAATGGCCGTACGCTTCCCGGAGGCAGAACTCCTGGAGCTATTGGTCGGACAATGCGTTGAAGACGCTGTCGCCTTCGAGGACTTATTGGGGCGGGTTGGGCTCGCCATGCGAGTCTTTTCCCCCCTCCGCCTCGGAAGCGGGGAAGGGGGCCCTCTTTTCGAGGATCTACCGTCTCCGAGCCACTCAGCCCACGACTGGGCGTAGGCGAAAGAGTTGAAGCTCTTTAGTGCTTTTCCTCCTTTCAGGGGACAGCTTTAGGAATCCCGGAAGATCGTCTGGTGACAAACTTCAAGGGTGTTGCCTCCTGTGAGTCTAACGACTCGGTGGAGGCACGTAGCCGTTTCGCCTTGCTGAAACGGTCACGCTGGGGGAAGTGGGGGGGGAGCCCTGGTTTTAGCCGGGGCTGGGTTTGGACCCTTTGTGCCGCCAGCTTTACCAGAGAAGCGTCCGGGGTGGGTAGAACCCGCAGAAGGGTTCTGACTGGGCGCAGAAGCAACCTTACTCGTAGGCCTGGAGGGGCCATGAGCAGAGGGTGTCCATTTGAACATAGAGGGATAAGACGTCCCGGGCAGCACCGGGCGCGCCATGACCAAGTCATTAGCCTGACGAAATGAAAGACAATCCTGAGCCTGAACAACCAGGATTTCCTTCTCAAGGAGATACGCACCACATTGCTTCGAAGAAGCGTGGTGCGGCTCTCCGTAATTGACGTACTTGGCCACACACGATTTGGACTTATCGTGTGCGGCTTTGGAGCAACTTACACAGGTTTCGGGTAACCCCGACTCTGCACGTTGAAAGGAGCGATTCGTATGGCCGAAGCGGTGACAGTAATAGCACCTCCGCGGGGCAGTGGCTCGAATGCTTTCACGCGGTAGCGATACCAATCGTCATGCACCGACTCAAGGAGCTTGATACAGTCGAACGTGACGAAGAGTGTATGGGTGGGTCTTGAGGCCCCTCCCTGTTTTATAATCACACGTTCGACCTTGACCGCCCCATGGCCGGCCGGTTCTAAGGTGATGTCGGCTATGGAGTAGTCCACGAGTTCCCTCGTATAAACTACTCCTTTCACGAAGTTCATGGTAGAGTGTGGCGTCACACTCATGAGCGTGACATAAAGTGGCCGAAGGGCACTAATCATGGCTGCCTCGGACGGATTCGACGCATTCGCCAAAAAGGTCTCGTACGAGAAACGGGTCACCTTTGGCTCTCTACCAATCACACTAGCTAAAGTGTGAAGCCAGCGGGCTCGAAAATACCGGGTAGTCTCTGAATGAGGGCCCCCGACGTAATCGAGGCTCCGATCTGCGCACTTGTACTTTTACTTTTGGTGTTTGTCAGGCACTTCGCACGGGCAGGGGGGGGCAGCAGGGCCGGACATGCCGATCTCCGCTTACCGAAGCAGCAGACCCATCCGTCCCCGTAGCCCCCTGCGGATGGAGAGGAGCCCCCAGTCTTTTCTGTCCTTTTCTTGTTGTTTCTCTTCTTTTTTAGGAGAAGAGGGCGGGGAATTACCCCGCTTCTCCCCTCCGCCGGCAGGAGCCCCTAGGCTAGATGGACCGGCCTCAGCAAGGTCCTTCTCCGATATGGAGAAGGTCCTGGCGGTCGCAGGGGCAGCAGTCAGAGGGGGAGATCCCTCCCCTCCTTGTACTGCCTTGGAGACTCGAGCTGTTTGAGGGGGACCTTGCATAGGGGCGGACTCGAGTTCGGTGCTTGGCGCCGAGCCCGGATTCGCTCCCATGGAAGGCCCTACTGTCTGAGGCTGGGCGGCCTCAAGGATCATGTCTATCTCGGGAGGGGGGCTCCCTTTGGCCATCTCTTCCCAGGACATCACAGTTCCCATTGGCAGTGGTGTCACGAGTCGAGTATGGGGAGGCACAGGCCTTGACCCCGCTAAAGTCAGTATACGAGCCAGCAAGTCTCTGGAGGGAAACGACTGATGGGCCCTATCTTCCCTCTCCCCCCTAAGGGGATTTTCCCTACCGAGCCGCTTCAATGGGGAGCGGTCGGCCTTTGCTGCCTGCTGGCTTTCTTGGTAGTCCTCTTGGAAAGTAAAGGGGACTGCCGCTGGAAAAAGGGAGGCACCCGAGGGCACATCCAGACAAAGGGGTGAGGTGGAGTCCCATTCACCCGTAGGCAACGGAGAGGAGTAAGCCTCCTCTCCGGTTAAAGAGATTTAGAGGGTCTCCTGTAAAAGCACACGGGGGTGGGGGTCCATTCTTTCAGTGGAGCTGCCCGAGGGCGGCTCCGACGATGGACGGGGGAAAATTAAGGGGATTTTTTTGTTAGACACATCATTGGGCATGGTGACCCGTTTTTATTCACGGGATGCAGACGCTAATCAGCCCCTCCCCCGCAGTAGCCCACTCTGCAAAGGGTGCGTACGGGGCTAGCAGAGCCAGGTGCCGCCATTTAAGGCCACTCCTCCCGCTTGGTGACCTGGCAGCCCTTCGGCATGATGGCTTCTCCTTGGGCACGGCATAAAAAGGATAGAATGTGATGTGAAGTGAGAAGGTAAGGGGATGTGAGGGAGGTATGGGTGGAGCTGAAGCAGGTTGTTGAAACCCCACCATGCCAAACCGGAGCTCAAGGGTTAGGGAACATTGTCCCCTCCCCCTTCAGCCCCGATCCGAGATAGTTGGCTGAGAAGAAGGTCAGCATCTACCCTGTGAAAATGGAGGCCGACCAGAGAAAGTTGTGGGAGAGGTTGTAGGGGGAGTGAGGAAGTAAGGTAGAAATACAGGCTGTCTGAAAGAAAGAGAAGAGGCTAAGCTAGAGTCGGACAGGGCGCTAAGTCCCGTCAGCACGGCGGCCAAGAAGGCAAATCGCCGCGCTCCTTACGGGGGGCAAAGTCGAGAGAGCTAGCTCTCCAACTTACCTCCCAAAGATCTCTGTTTCAAAAGGCTCCTTAAACAACTGCGAAAATATTAGACAACTCTGGATTCCCTCATTGACGATGTCACTACACCCTCACAGAATTTCGAAGCTTGAGGAAAGAAGCTGCATGTCCTGGGAACGATCCGCCTCCAACCGCGGACTCATCCTGTCCTTCACTGACTAGGCACCCCAATGCTCTCAGAGTTTTGTCTTGATATGACTCGAGGTGAAGGAGGTTTAGTATACTTGCCTGTAACCAGTGGACTTTTTTCGGACTCTCCTTTCCGTAAAGAAGTAATGGTGTAGCATGTTGTGGCTAACATCTGTGTGATTGCGTGTTCTCTCGCATTTAATGCCCAGGCACCCAGTATTTTGCTCAATTGTCCGGCATTTTACGGTTTTAAGACCTTTTGTCCAGCAATAATCATTACCCATTGCTGGATAATGTAACGTCGAGCAGTGGGAAATACAAGGCGACAGGATGTCCAGCAATCATAAGTTATTATAGATTTAGAAACTTTATGCAACGCCGCATCTAACAATAGTTAGACTAGTGTGTACTCTCGTTACTCAATCTGAAGTCATCAGTCATTCGACTGACTAATAATTATTTCTTTTATTCGTCACTCACTCATTCCTCAACTCTTGTCACGTGGGCCGTACAATCAATTTTTCGAGTTACCCTTTTATTTTCAAGATGGCTTCACAAAGAAATTGTTTCTTTAGTGGCGACTTGAGAAAGAATATCCATTCATTAGAAAGGCAAAGATTGAAACCATGGTAATATGCGACAAATATTTTTTTCTCGCTTCTCAATTGTAAATGGCGGGAAACAGTGATATTAAACGCCATTTGAACTCGAATATGCATAAACGAGCTGATGTATGTGCGTCATCAAGCATGTCTTTGAAATCTTTTTTAAAAAGTAAAACTCTTGATGAAGAGAAAAAAAGAACAGTCGTAGCAGAAAGAACTTGGGTTTACAATTTAGTCAAACGCAACGAATCTTTTAGATCGACAAATTGCAATTCAAACCTGATAAGAAAATGCTTCAATATTTTTGGCGCTCAAAGTAAAAAGGCAGCAATTTTGTGTAATATCTTTCAGCCTGATCTTCTGCAGTTACTAGAGGATGATCTCTCACTTGCTAACTACGTAACAATTGTTCCAACTATGGGAATGTCAACGTGTAAGTTTTATTGGTTAGGTGTCAGAGAAAGAGAGAGAGACACGTAGGATGGGAATGCTACGCATAAATTATAGCAGATTAGCTAATTTAGTAACATCAGCGGGCAAAATTCAAGTAAAAAATATACTAATGAGATCGGCTTCTTTTGAAGACACTTAACTTCCGTTCGAATAAGATGTTCCATATAGCGAGTCTAATTGTAACAATGGGGGGGTCCGCGAGATGTCGTGAACTGTCTAAAATTCACTTCTGGTGGCTCTGTATAAATAGTAAAGCATCGGCCTGGGCAAAATTACTATTTTGCCAAGAGGACACTACGCATAAGCTTCTTTCTCTCGGCATCCCATACCCCAAGAGCCCGATGTAAGCTTCCTAGAAAGGGGAAGAAACTTCTACACTGCCATATTTGAGCCCAGCTTTCCCCCGGCAAAATACTTACTCGATCCCTACTTTCGAGGCTGGCAGTGGTTACTGGAAGATTGGTTGTATTCCCCGTCATAACTTCGAACAGGCCGAGTACTAATCGGTCCTAAGTGCAAACCCAACTCGTGCATTTAGAAAGTCATTGAGCTCGACGCTTATACCCTTGCTCATCTCGAGCAGCAAAATCTTTGGGTGGCAGATCCACCCGGAATTGGAGTCTCCGTTGTCGGTCGCGTGCGGGCGCGTGTGTATACTCACGGCTCCCACATGGAGCAAACATGCTAGACCTATTCGCCCAGTTATTCCTTTGCATTTATCTTTCACATCCATTTTATATTTTTGTTTGTACAGTAGTAAAGATTATTTTGTTTCGTCCAGTTTGGTATCCAGAACCTCCTAGATAATTGATTTAATTATGCAAGTGTAGCTGTTGTCATAAGGAAACTAGTCACTTTTACAAGATTTATTGCAACCCATAGTTAAAATCATAGGTGGGCGCGATAAACGATAAATCGATAATCGATAAATCCAAAATTATAATACAATATTGATTATTGACTATATATAGCGTTATTTTATAATACAATAGTAAAAATATTTGAATACTGTTTCTTAGTTTCTTACCTGGTGAGGCTCTCCTTCATCTCCTCATAGGTTTTGAGGATCCTCCTCACAGCTCGGACCTACATATTTCTGCCTCCAAGGCAAGCGCGGCTCGCCCCTGTGCTAAACTGGAACCAAAAACTGAAATGATCGATTATCGCTATTTTGGAACCAAAAGTATCGGCGATACCGATTAATCGATAACGCGGGAAAAAATATCGGATAACCCGATATCGTTATCGCGATAACGCCCACCTATAATAATAATAATAATAATAATAATAATAAGTCTTTTGTAATGCGCTCTTCAAGGCCTGAGGCCTTCCCAGAGCGCACTTTGTGCTGAAATGAGAATGTAAATTCAATGGAAATTCAAGAGGGGGAGAAGGCAATATTGAAAAGATGCGTTTTCAGGAGACGCTTAAATGTTTAAAATGCACCGTTCTGGGCAAGGCCCGATTGCAGAGTTGTCCTGCGTGCTATCCGCTATCCTTTCCGGGACACGGAAAGCAAACGGAGGTCAGGAGATCTAGCCTGACCTCAGAGGTGGGCAGTATTTAAATACATTTATGTATTTAAAATTTTATTTGTAAATACCTTTGAAATCATGTATTTAAATACAATACATTAAATACTTTTTGCAAATACTTTACTGATAATAGGTTTTTATAGCTGTTAAGAACGTGTAGTGCATGTTTTAGCTTGTCGCAACTTGTATGACAGAAACGGTTGACTGCGTGAGCCGGTGAGGGAAGATTCCTTGCATCAGTTCAAATTCAGTTAACAGATGGTCACAGTTGTGTTCAGTTGAATAGTGAGAACGCTTAGCGTTATTTCAACTGCTGCATGGCAACTTCAGATTCTTCGAAAGAGTGTAGAAAGGAGAGATTAGGCAATAATAAAGACGAGGAAGATAAAGAATCATGTAATTATAGTCATCCTTTACTAGATGATAAATTATTTAGAGTGAGATCTTCTGACGCAAAAAAGTGAAATGTGTATGTACATCATGCAATGGCGAATTATCTGCAGCGAGCAATGCTACTTCCAATCTACGCATTCAAGTAAAGCTAATTATATGATACTTAATTGAATTGACAAGTTTCACTATTTCTTATTTTTTAAAAATGGCAAAATTGCTAGTAGCTAACGATAATGTTAAGTAGCGTACCTACCTGAACGAACCTACCTGTTTCCTTTTGCAACACCTTTATTTATAGTATATGCTGATTGAATTTAACGTGAATTATGGCAACGTGAAACTAATGTCCTTCAATTATCTGATCATGTACATTTATCAACAGAGAAAGCATCCTGCTTTGGTGCAAAAAGCGGATAACTACGTGACAGCTCAAAGAAAATGTTCAATATTAGATGATGGTCCCTCATGCAGCGTAGTTAAAGTAAATACATTAGTGGAGTGTTTTGCGGTTAATACTAAGAAGGTCAAACAATCTGTTGTTGATAAGCTGATTGCAGATTTTATTATACAAGGTGTGCATCCCCTATCAACCATGGAGCAACCAGCTTTTGTGAGATTAATTAAAGATGAGTTCTAAGTTACAAATGTTGTTTACAACTATAGTATTAGTAGTACAGGTTAAGCTCTTATAACGACCGAATACTAAAGCGTTCGGATCATTGGTCACTACGTAGGCTATATAACTGAGTTAAATAAAGGAAGACATATACAAACAACAGAGGTTAATATATTGCAATAATTTCATGAGAATCCACATACATATATTCTTAAAGCCCGCTATCATTTAATTGAAGATATTATTGAATAAAAAATTTTCAGGAATAGTTAGTACAATTATTGATCGATTATATGTAGTTATTAGATGAATTCCTATAACAATGTATTTCGTTATAGTAGCAATACCTGTATATCATTACGTCAAAACTAGCATGCCCGCCCGTCAAAAATGTAGGAAATAAAGCTTGAAAATGTATATATTCCTAACAATACGGAAAGTCAATATTTTACTATGTAATTCTGAATATGAAGGAGTAATTATATATTTATGAATTAATGTAACAGTCCTATATAGCTATAGAATTTTCATATAGCCACATTTTATATATAAAATTTTATATGCATACCATATATTCTCATTTCACTGTGAAAATCAATTTCACTCAAAATAATCACACATTCCACTACCGCAGGTCTAAATTCTTCAGTTGACGTTATTTCAAGGCAAACACTAGGCCGAAATCTTATAGAAGAAGAGAAAGTGACAACTACTCTACTGAAGAATAAACTAGATAGCACCTCTTACATAATTATGTCTTACTGCAAATATTTGGTAAACTCGTTACCGTAGTTTTTTGGGCGTTACAGTTCATTGGGTATGTTAAGATTTTGCCCCGTATGAAATATGAAATTGCAAATGTCTTTACAGTTAGGGAGTTATCAGCTCTTGGCTGAAAGCAGGCCTATTTGTTAGTGGAATTTATCTCGATTATATTAATATGTAAAATTTATGGACACATTTATGAGACAAACATTGGACTGTTATCTAATTTTTCTTTTCAGCTTGAGAAAGCAACTCTTGTCCGTCACAGTGGAGTATTGGCATGTTGTCGCTTCAAAGGAGAACATAACTACATCAAGATTGCTGAACATTAGAAGAATATCATCAATGAAAACGATATCCCCCTGCAGAAAATCACGAGCACCGTCACTGATAACGGCTCTAATTTTGTTAAAGCGTTTAAGGAATTTGCAGTCACTGCTGCAAATGTGTCCACAGATTCAGAAGAGAAATCCAAGTAGATGAAGAAGATCAGGGTGAACACGAGCTGGAGGATAGTTTCTTAATGAGAAGTGCCTTAGATCAGGAAGAAGACCTTTCGTCTGACCCATGCAGCTTCAGCCTACCTAAGCATGTGTGCTGTGCTTCACACACACTCAGTATCGTCGCCACAACTGATGCAAAAAGGGACTGAAAATATCTTATTTTGTAAATATTCATCATGCTGCGATGGGGAAACGCTCAGCATTATGTAACAAAAGCGGTCGTCCAAAATCAGCAGAGATTATCAAAAGTGTTATCAACTGCTCATTAAAGGTGCCTTACATTACAAGGTGAAACTCTCTGTTTGATGCATTGTCATTACTTTTAAAACACAAGGACAAATTACATTAACTCATGACGTCCCCTGAACTTACAGTGTTCAGAAGTCACGAAATTGAATTTCTTGGGAGTATGTCTCAGTTTTGGCTCCTATTGCAGTGGCAATTGATTGCCTACAGGGAGAACAAAACTGTTTTTATGGAGAATTGCTCCCTACTTTGCTCACTGTGGAGAAAAAGCTGAAGAGCCTTCAGTCACGTTCTCTGGAATTTTGCCAACCTCTTCTAAGTGTAGTCACTAAGGGTTTTGGAAAGCGCTACCAATCTTATTTGACCTTGGCAAATGAAGCCAGCGTTACAGATGCCATTATTGCATCAACAAGCCATCCATTCTTCAAACTCCGCTGGTTAGATATTAGTATTTCATGGGACAGTTCAAGCCACCAAGACTCTGTTAAAAATATTATGATTCAATTGATTGAGAATTTAGCAGAGGGACCCGAAGCTGAATCATCCAGTGGTGTATCGGACAGTGACTATTATTTTGGATTTACAAAACCCACTCAAACACGATCAACCGCAGATTAAGAATTGTTCAGTTACCTTAAGGATTCAAATAAAACACTTCAAAGTTTAGATAGATATCCAAATATGAACAAGTTATTTATTGAATATAACACCATCCTTCCATCGTCAGCTCCTGTTGAACGGCTCTTCTTATTAGTAGGATTGACCTTATCTCCAAAACGGAGTTCTTTATCTGACGAAACATTTCAGCAACTGATATAAATAGCTAACTGAAATTTCATTCTATGGAACTTTCTATTTTTTTGTAGTACCTAAGTCCAATTGTCATCAAACTCTACATTAGTAATTATAATATACAATTTCACTTTAATGGATATTCTTTTGTTGCGATACCAAGGGTCCTTATTGATTGTCATTATATATCATCTATTTAAAATGTATTTAAAAATGTATCTAAATACATTTAATGTATTTAGTATTTAAATACTAAATACATTTTCAAAATGTATTTAGTATCTAACTACATTTTTATAATGTATTTATTATTTAGTATTTAAATACTTTAAATGTATTTAGTGCCCACCTCTGCCTGACCTACGGCATTAGGTAATTTTGCCTACTAATAGATTTAATGTATAAATATTAGAAGCGGCAAGTTTAGTCGGTGAGACATCTGAAATATTATTCAATTTAATAAAGAAAATTTTAGATTCGCATAATTTGTCTAATAAAGTATAGGTACTGTGTGCTGAAAATACAATTCTAAACTTTGGGGATCATCAAGAGGTGGAAAAAATAATGCTTTTGGTAGACTACAGCAAGGTTTATGTAGAAAATTAATTGGCGTAAATTTTCCAGCCCATATTTTAAATAACACCTTGAAAGGTTCATGGGATTGTTTGCCTATTGATGTAGAAGTTGTAAGTGTAAAAATCTTCGCATTCATTTACTTTTTAGAGTCAGAGTGGAAGAACTAAAACTTATATGTATGTGATTTGTTGACGGAGAGTTTCAACAGATATTCGACTATTCAGACCTTTAAAAGTATATTTATTTTCTCATAATCTCCTACTATTCTAAGATAGTTTTTTTAAAACCCGTTTACTGAGCCATTTCTGTATTTTGTAAATAATGATAATTCAGTATTCCATGATTACATGCTAAAGGTGGAATCTCAAAAAGCTTCTTGGGCAGAGATTGCCTAAAATCTAACAATTTCAAGTTAAAGTTGATTGAAAGAAAACATCTTTGCCCTTAACAAGGCTGAAGAATTCAGAGAGAAAAGGAAAGGATATAGAAAGCTTTAAAGCTGCTTTGTCATTCTATCAGGCTGGAACGAAAGCAATGTCCGGTTTTCTAGAATAAAGTTTTAGATAGTATTTATTAAAAGTAGTGCCTCCTGTTATAGTTGAGGACTACTACAATGAGTAATGGGTATCATTTTCTTTCAGATTTTAAAAAATATTCATAATCTTCCTCAGTATTTACCCCAATGCCCTTCTAAAGATCACATTACATAGACTTGATTTACTCTGAGTTTCATATTGGTGTCAATGCAAGTGCAGCAGCAAAATCCATTCAGAGCACTTATGGGGATGATGCAGTTAATGAAAGAAGTTGCAGGAAGGAGGTGGTTCTCCCCGTTTCCGAAGTGGGGATTTCAGTCTGAAAGACGGACCAAAGGAAAGTCTTTAAACGCCACTGTTCGTAGATCAGTCGAGGAGGCAGAATTTCTCAACAAACGAGAGGATGAATTCATCCAAAAAGATCATGTTGAGTGTATGGTGTGATATTGAAGGAGTGTCCATTGCTAACTGCTAGACAACAATCAAACAATTAATGCTAATCTCTATAGCAATCAACTTCGTCGTTTGAAAGCCGCTTTGCTTTGGGCCAAAGTCAACAAAAAGGGTGTCATCGTCCATCACGATAATGCCCGTCCTCCCACAGCTCAAATAACCAATAAATCTCTTGGAGGAGCTCGGTTGGGAAATATTGCTTCATTCTCTTCATCTTGCTCTTGATTATCAGTTGTTTAGTAGATTACATAAACATTTGGATGGTCTTAGGTTGACATCGAAGAGGTTGAAAATGAGTTAGATTCATATTTTCCATCAAACCTAAAGAATTTTACAAGCTTGCATTTATAAGTTTGTTGACAGATGGAATGAGAGTCTAGGAAGCAATGGAGGTTACGTTTATGATTAAATATTTCCATAGTCATAAGCGCTCTAATTTTTAATATATAACTCAAAGTCGCACATTACTTTCGTTCCAACCTGATGCAATACATGTATATAATTTTTGAACAAATGGACTGCGCATTTTGAACAGTTGGAAAATTTCAACTTCTTCTTCGCAACTTAATCCTCTGGAGAGAAGTTAAAGAAACACTTTAATTTATTCTAGACAAGAGATCCAATTTCCCTATAAATGATAATGACATTTACGGATAAAGTAACTTGTGTACAGAAGTTTGTCACGTTAGAAAAAAATAAAGAAGGATAGAAAAAAATAAAGAAGGAATGATGGTGGAATTTAGGTTGACAGTAGATGGGTTATTTGCACATTGCAGAAGTGAGAATATTTCATTTGAAAACATTTCCCAAGTATTAGAATTCCTTTTAAGTATACCAGGATAAAATACGCCGAAAGAGAGGGTATTTTTTGATTATGAAAAACAACTACTAGTCAGACGAAAAACGCGGTTTAAATATCGATAGTTTAAAAGCGGCACAATTAGCTAGGTGCAATTATGAAATGAATTATTTGCAATCTTCTGATTACCTAAACTCAAACATAAACCTCTTTGAAAGGATCCTTTCGGAATCCGTACGGAATTTTTAGAATTAGGAAATAACTTCTTCCGAAGAAAAATTATCTTGTTTTTCTGTTTCTTGCTGTATGCTGGATTCATTTCATCATTCTTCGCGCTCATGAAAGATTTATACATTGTATATTCGCTGCGTGTTTACCTCAATTTCTTTTTTTGTCGTTTGAATTCCCAATTAATTTCTTTCTCTTTCATAGTCCCGATCGACCTTGCAAAGCGTGCCTTAAAGGCTTGCTTATTCGAAAGATTTTTTGGTCTCCTGCTAGCCAAGTGGTCTAAGGGGCGGTTTAATTGAGATCAAAGCGGTTGCTCTCTGACTCAGTGTGCTTGGTCTGAATCCCACCCCTGTACGGAATTTTTCGAATTAGGAAATAACTTTTTCCGAAGAAAAATACTCCTATTTTTCTATTTCTTGCGGTATGCTGGATATATATATATATATATATATATATATATATATATATATATATATATATATAACTTCACATTAGCGTGAATTTATTTCATTATATAAAAAACACACTTTAGTAGAATCAGTTTATTACATTACAGGACTAGTTTCGGTATCTAGTACCATCTTCATCTGTACAATGAGAAGACTGGACACAAATGCTTTATATAGAGGAGAGGATGGGGAAAGGATCTCCAGGAAGGGAGGGGAAGGACAATGGAAGACGTAGGCTAGGGAACAGGTAAATTTGTGATGATTTTCGAAGCAAGTTTTGGCTAGAGAGAATTTCGAATGACTTTGTTAAATTTAAAT
Source organism: Ceratothoa steindachneri (assembly GCA_963969495.1). NCBI lineage: Eukaryota > Metazoa > Arthropoda > Malacostraca > Isopoda > Cymothoidae > Ceratothoa > Ceratothoa steindachneri. The sequence goes on from OZ018320.1 coordinate 157,978,386, forward strand.
GAGCCCTCAGACATTGCATTTCGGAATTTGTTTAATCAATATTGATTCAATTATAAGTCTTTTGTAATAATATCAGACATATAGACTAGTTTGGCATTATTATAATTAATTTAGTGATCACAATACTTGTATGGCTGAACAAACTAGAAGCTAAACTTCCTCTTCTTATGTCTCCCCCCTCCCCCCATGTACAAATATGCGTTTAGTAAAGTCGCCAATTTTTCCTACATAAGATTTATTGCAACTGTTACATGGAATAAGATACACTCCAGACAGTTGGTCACAAGGTTTGTTTTTCTAAAAACACGTTTTTATAGTGTGGTTATATTTAAACCCTATCTTAATAATGGTATTTGTGGCGAAGAGTTTTAGTTTGGAAAGTTGTGAGGCAAAAGGTAATATAAGAAAGGTTTTGGTGGAAGCGTTACTGTTGTTATTAGAGCAATAATACATCCGTCTGGCTTTAGAGTGACATGATCAAATTTACCATAAGGGATGCATTAAACCAATAAACGTACAACTAATGAAATTAAGTTCGTCTTGAAGAAAGCAAAGGCTGCAGGTGCGATAGGCTCTTAAGATCTATGATAAGACGACGCAATGCCACAAGTGAATTTGCGGCTAAATCTCTTCCACACACTTTCACTTCCTCCATATTCACAACTTTCTTTCTTTCTTTCTTTCTTTATATATATATATATATATATATATATATATATATATATATATATATATATATATATATATATATATATATATATATATATATATTTCCAGATGGTTCTGTCCAGCATTAGGTTAAAAGAAATCTGGGCAGCTTACCAATGCCAAAAGCGAATTTGCCGCTAAATCTCTTCCACACACTTTCAATTCCTCCATATTCACAACTTTCTTTAAAGATCTATCCTCACAAACTTTCTGACCGAGATGGACTCCATGCACACCCTGAGCTCTTCCTTTTTACCCATTGGACCCTCCCTGAGCACCAGTTGGCCCTTTCTTCAACACCATTTGAGCACTCCTTGTACATCCATTAAGTCCGCCGAAATGCCCAATGGGTCGTCCCTGAGCAACAAATGAACGGTCACGTAACACCCTTTGAGTCCTCTCGTAATACCGTTTTAGCCCTCCACGTAGCACAGCTCTGATATGTTTCGTCTGGATTGTAACACGCATTGAGTAATCATGTAACACCCATTGGGCCCTCGCGTAACACCCAATAAGCCTTCCTCCAACAATCTTGGAACCCTCCCGCAGTGGTGTTGAGCCCTACCATATTTCATTGCTCCCGTAGCATTCATTGTAATGTCACGCAACATCCATCAACCCCCTCTCGTAACACCCATTGATCCCTCCCGCAACAGCGTATCAGCCCTCCCAACAAGGGCGTAGCACGGCTCTGACATGTTTGGTCTAGAACTAGACGTGCATAGAGCCTCGCGAAACACTATTTGACCCTTCCCGACAGTGACGCAGCACAGCTCTGGCATGTTTAATCTTAACCCTAATACCCACCCATTGAGGGTCCCCCTTACCCCGTAACACCCATTGAGCCCTCCAGTATTACCCATTGAGAGCTTTCGTAATTTCGTAATCCCATAACAGGACTTACCAACAAATGCTTTAGGGGATTCAAATCGTTTTCTGTAGTCTTCGAATTGGGCACACTCGCGGGACGTACCGTCATTTTATGGAACGCTCGCCCGCACTTTATTGCAACGTCTGCGTTGTCCCCCAGACTGTTCGGCACATTCTGATTGAATGTCCCAGTCTGGGTTATCTTAGCGCATGTTACTTGCGTCAGGGGGAGACGGGCCTCCCACCACGCCAGAGCTGCTTCCTTCTCTTTGTTGCTTTTATTGTTTGTTTTTTGCTTTTGTTTTTTGTTTTGTTTTATTTTCTTTTTGGTGTCTTTTTCTCGTTTGTTTGTTTTTAATCTGGTCTAGCATTAGACTTTGAAAGAATCACTGCGACTTATGCACAAGTAAGCAGTCGCCAGTTCGTCGATAATAAAAAATAAATAAATAATCCCGTAACACCAATTAGGGGCTTTTTAGACCCAAATAATTGTTTTGCCGGAGAGCATGCCGCAATCAGTGCCCCATTTAGTGTGGGCCCTCCTTGAAACCCTATTGAGTCCTGCCTGAACATCCTTTGATCCCTTTCTGAAAATCCATTGATCTTTCCCTGAACACTCATTGAAACCTCCCTGGAACAAAGCACTGTTTTGGTAAACGATCGTGAACCGTTCCAGAATATCCATTAAGCCTTCCTTGGAACAAGGCGTCCTATGTGATGTGGGCACACCCCTAACATCCAATGAGATCTCCACGAACACCCAATGAGCCAAACTGAACACAAATTGTGCTCTCCCAAAACATCCATTAGGCCCTCCCTTAACATTCCCTGAGCCCTTCTTGAACACTCCTTAAGCCTTCCTAAACCTCCCATCAGCTCTCTTTGTACCCTATCCAGAGTCTATTCCATATCGCCTTGGACTTTTATTCTCACTCTACTTTCTTCATTTTCCATCCTCCTCCCCATTCACATTAGCCCGTCTGCCTCAATCGGCCGTCCTAATCGTCTACCAAGAAAAAAATATTTCCTACACTTGCATTTTCTGCAACCTGTTTTGGAAACCTCTCCCCAAATAAAATTCGAAAACTTCTTTAAATGTTTTAGAGTCGCCCAACTAATCAGTGGAAAAATAATAACAGACCATTTCATATTTCATTAATTGGGCAGAAAATTAATTGAAATTACTAGGCTATACCTACTGATTACTCATTTTGTCAAAAGAAATCTGGGGGATTTGGGGGAAGAAATCATTGTCAACGAGCAACTGGACGCGGGTGTGTAAAAGTTCATAAAATTTTATCCGAATGAAAATCTACTACAATTTATATTAATATTGAACATGATTATCTCCGGTTCTAACAAAAGGGGGATGTAAATTCAATTACAATACTTTAAATAACTTAATTGCAATTAAATATTTCAGACTAGGTTAAAAATTTACAAGTTTAATACCACTTTGGGACCTACGCCTTATATTAATTTTGAGTATATTAGAGAATAATATGAAGTTGAGATCAAAATTGTTCACCTCCCCTATCTTAATGAATTAGTATAAAATATAATATATTTTATACTAATTCATTAACCATGTCTGTTTAAAAGGGTCTGAACAATTGTCATTTGTGGGATTTAGTTTTATTATATTTGAACTAAATTCCATAAATGAAAATTGCTCAAATCCTTTTAAACAGACATGGTTAATACTTGGTACAACACCCCATGACCATAATAACTTTCTGCAGCAGTGATTTATAGCCATTTATAAGCTTTTGGCACCGTTCTTTTGAGTTTTGTCCATTCCTTGTGAGCATAGGTTTTTAATTTGGTTAGGTTCTTGGGCTTGCGTAGGTGAACGGGTTTTTTAAAATCCCCCCATAGATTTCTAATGTGATTTAGGTGAGGTGATTGCGATTGCTATTACAATTCGTCTCCTTACTTTGATCTTCAGCCACTAATTTGTGAATTTTAACGTGTGTTCGGATCGTTATCCTCCTTCCGTGTCCATTCTGGTACGAGCTTCAATTTATGTATTGAGGTCCAACGTCTTTTGTATTTCCTGGTACTGGAGCGAATCCATTATTCCATCTACATGGTGAAGTTTTCCAGTTCCTGTTGCAGTAAAACACACTCAGAACATGATGGATCTACCGGCGTGCTTCACATTGGGGAGAATGTACTTTTACTAATATGTACACTTCTTTTTCGTTTCCAAAGCTCCAACTTCGTTTCATCGGTCCAGAGAACCTTCTCCCAGCAGTTCACTGTCTTGTGTAGAGGACCCGTCGTGTAACGTGAACGATTTTGTCTCGTATCCATAACCGTTGCTTATGTAAGCGAATGATGTCTTCTTTAGCCCTGTTCGTACGAATGATGAGTAATACTGAATGCACGTATGGAAAACCAGATACCTGTTGACCTTGAACTGTTGATTTTGAACTCGATGACGATCATCTTGACTCAATAGTTGGAAAGAATGAGTGCATTCTTACAGTCAGTGAATATTTTTACAGAAAATTAACAAAATTGGTATATGAACTTTAGTTCAAGAATGATCAAACTGTAATTTCTCTTAATAAACTATCAAATGTAACTTTTTTTGTTTAATTTATCTAAGAAAGTGATACTATATATAGTTTTCACTAATTAGTTAAAATTGAAGGAGGGGGAATAATTTTGATGGAAACTGGATAGGTTTTTTTGTGTTTTTTTTTCTTCAAAATAGTGAAACATAAATTTGTTTAAAACAAATTGTTCGAGATATTTACTTAACAGTCATTGAAGGAAATTTGTTGAAATTTAACTTATTGTAAATTGTTCATCCAGAAATTTGACATTCTTGTCATTATGTTTTAGATTTAAGGTTTTGTCGATAGAGATTAAAAAAACAAGAGTCTATTGGTTATCAATCATTGATTAACGTTAATCAACTCGTTATTAACTACTTGATACAACGAAGGGGGTGGGGGTGGATGCAGTGTGTTTCAGTATAAAAAAATGACAAAATTTAGGAACTTAAACGATAGTTATTTATCGTTTATATAAAGTAAAAAAAATAGAAATTAAACCTTGTGTCACACCACTTTTAACTCAGTATTTGACGATCTCTTAATGTTAAAATATTGAGTACGATTACTATTATATAATTTCAACCAGTTACATGTATTAAATACCCCTTATAACAGCAAACGGTTATTTTTTACTTTACCGTAATCACATTTTTGTAACTTTATTATTTCTTCCTTTTGTGCTTTGTCCAAATCTGTTCTTTTTGGAAGGCGAAATGCGGCGAAAACAGTTTGATTCCGAATCGGTCGAAATCGGAGTAAACCTTGATTTTGCCGCATCCCGCCTTACGACCGCCAAAAATGAAGAACAGATCCGAACAAAACACAAAATTAGTTCAAGAAAAAATAACCTGAGCTAACATAACCTAAACGTTAATTTACAAATTACAAGTTTGTGAAACTATACAATTTTTTTTGTATCTACCTAACAATGTGAGGCTTACGCCGCTCCCATATCACCTTTTTGGGGTGATCCATCCCTATTTTTTTTTATTCACCCGTAGTATAAACAACTCGAAAACACAAACTAAGCCCCGATTTTGCCGCATTTTGCTTCATGACCACCAAAAATGAAGAACATATTTGAATATATAACCTAAAGAAAAATTTCCAATGCACAATTAAGGGTATTGTAAACTTATTTTACGAGGTGTTCAAAATCTAATTCACATCCACTACAATTCACTACAAGTCATAACGCAAAGATTTCCAATCGAAAACGGAGGCAAATGGAAAAAGAGGAGACGAAGTAAGTTTGGTCGAAATTATGTAGACAATGTAACGTCACTGTACCAATTTTTGGCAAAATACTTCTCCACTGAGACGTCACCACAATTTAGGAAGAGAAAAAATATTAAAATTCAAACTGTAAATATATTGATGGTAACATCGCCCGTTCAATAAATTCTTTATTGAAGGCTTCGCAAAAAATGGGTTGACACACTCGTGATGACTAAATTTATCTCTAAACAATTATAGTTTTATAAATATTAAGCCAAGAAAATTTCATTTTTCTGATAGGAATCTCATGGTTTACAGTGTTAAGTGATTTTGAGAATTCAGGGAATACAGCCATTGCCGAGTTACCAATATTAAGCAACTTATGACTATTATATATATATATATATATATATATATATATATATATATATATATATATATATATATATATATATATATGAATGCAATGTCCCGCAGGAAAAAATGAAATGGTGTTTTCGAGTACTTTCGAACTTTATTAAGTTCCTTATCAAGGATAACAACAATAAATAATATTATATTAGAGGTATATATAGAAAAGAAAAGTATAAAAGACCGCGTCAAAAACGAGAAATCACCAATGAGGAAGACGGAAGTGGAAAGGTAAAGATTCACATTAAGAATGACAAGAAGCAGGTAGTAAGGTCAAACTGAGAAGACGAAAGGGTAACAGATTAAAAGAAATGGAGATAGCCTAACGAGGGAGATTATAAGAAGCGAGGAGCGAAAGAGTGGGGAAAATACAATGTACATAACAGAGGAGTGACATAATTTACAAAAAAATGGGTCCACATAACTAAAGATTGTATATAAAACTAAAGACACAAGTCAGAACTAATTCCTTAAAGTAATAGTTTTTTAATTATAACATCTATTTTATAAAAACCAGGGAAAAGGTTAAAATTATCACATTGGCTTATAAAAGCACATTCAATGATATTCCTTTTTAAAGGGTCATTGGAACGATAAATCAATTTTGCCGAGTTCCATTTAATTAGATGGTCCTTATCTGACATGTGGACAAAGAAAGCACTGTTATTTTTCCCTCTTCGGACATTATATTTATGTTGATTTATGCGAACAGAAAGTTGTTTACCTGTTTGTCCATAATATTTACTTAGGCAACCAGAACACTCAACTGAATACATCCCCCTAAAACTATTACAATTATTACATACTAATAAATTCTTAATGGTCGTCTCATATTTAAAAGCAACAGAAATGTTAAAGTTATTCAAAAGACGAGGAAGATCACTAAAACAAAGAGAAAATGGTAGAACTAAAAAGTTATTACTATTAAAAATGAGAGTAGGGACAGTTTGATAAAATGTCTTTTTAGCAGAAGAAAGACAGTTTTGAAGAAACGGGTAAGGGTAACAAAGCTTATAGCCAATTTCAAACATATTGGAAATTTCCAAATCCATATATTCCGGGCTCACAATTCGTAATGCCCGTAGAAACATAGAAGAAAAAACAGAACGTTTAACTTTAGGGCTGTGAGAAGAGTAAAAATGAATATAAGAATTTGAATTAGTAGGCTTCGAAAGATAGACTATTTAAAACCTGCATGAGTTCTATGAATAAGAAGATCAAGAAAGGAAAGGGTTCTATTATTTTCCATCACGTGGGTAAATTTAATTGAAGGGATGAGATAATTGAGTCTGGTAAGAAAAACATTAACATCTTTGGAATTAGGCCACAAGCAAATGACATCATCAATATACCTGTACCAAACGATAGGGGCGTCAAGGATAGTAGGGAGAAGTTTTGTTTCAAAAAACTCCATATATAAGTTAGAAAGGATTAGCCATGGCTAATCCGAATTTTTGGAGGAAATATTTGCTTTCGAACGAAAACTTACAATTTTTGGTACAAAGGAAAATGAGGTTCACGAAAGTAGTAATGGGTACCAGCAAGTCCTAATTTTGCAGATGATCATTAAAGAAATTGAAAAGATCTTCAACGGGTAATTTTGTTAATGTTTTTCTTTTGAATAACTTTAACATTTCTGTTGCTTTTAAATATGAGACGACCATTAAGAATTTATTAGTACGTAATAATTGTAATAGTTTGGGAGGGGGGGGGTTATTCAGTTGAGTGTTCTGGTTGTCTAAATAAATATTATGGACAAACAGGTAAACAACTTTCTGTTCGCATAAATCAACATAAATATAATGTCCGAAGAGGAAAAAATAACAGTGCTTTCTTTGTCCACATGTCAGATAAGGACCATCTAATTAACTGGAACTCGGCAAAAATTATTTATCATTCCAATGACCCTATTAAAAGGAATATCATTGAATGTGCTTTTATAAGCTAATGTGATAATTTTCACCTTTTCCCTGGTTTTTATAAAATATATGCTATAATTAAAAGACTAATACTTAAAGTAATTAGTTCTGACTTTTGTCTTTAGTTTTATATACAATCTTTAGCTATGTGGACTCATTTTTTTTTTTAATTATGTCACTGCTCTGTTATGTACATTGTATTTTCCCCACTCTTTCGCTCCTCGCTTCTTATAATCTCCTTCGTTAGGCTATCTCCATTTCTTTTAATCTGTTACCCTTTCGTCTTCTCAGTTTGACCTTACTACCTGCTTCTTATCATTCTTAATGTGAATCTTTACCTTCCCCCTTCCGTCTTCCTCATTGGTGAATTCTTGTTTTTAAGGCGGTCTTTTATACTTTTCTTTCGTATATATACCTCTAATATAATATTATTTCTTGTTGATATCCTTGATAAGGAACTTAATAAAGTTCGAAAGTACTCGGAAACACCATTTCATTTTTTCCTGGGGACATTCCATTCATTTGCTACCCTCACGTGATACTTTGTGAGTCTTTCATATATATATATATATATATATATATATATATATATATATATATATATATATATATATATATATATATATATATGGTCAGATGAACACGGATCGTACTGCTAGTGTTTTTTTGGTCATTAAAACTAAAGTTTTAAGTTAGCAAAATTCCCAAAAGGTAGCTCACATAAATACCTTTATTTTCCACATACAGACCCTTTGAAATATGTTTACCAGTTCAGATTTATGGTGTCATTTTGAAAAAAGTGTTTTTGTACGGATCGTGATCATGTAGGACACGCTACGTACGCCCTTGGTACCATCCATTATATATATATATATATATATATATATATATATATATATATATATATATATATATATATATATGCCACAATTGAAAATAAAGGATCTACTACTAAACAGCGGCGTGGGAAGTGTGGGGGCCTTGCCACACTTTTTGTCAAGGCCAGAAAAGGAAATAGGAGTTTTGAGCATAGCGAAAAACCTATTTTTGGTCATTAACTAGTCAGAAATCACACAAAAAAGAAGAATGACCCGTTCAAACCCCCATCAGCCCCCGTTCTCTCTCTCTAGGCAATATTTGTGAGTTAACCATCATAGTGACGTCACAAGAAAATCCCAGATTTTGTGATGCCTTTTGTTTTGAGTTATTTCGACGATATTCCTCTGTCATCTTGCCCTCGGCGTACGTGAGTGTTATTATTGATATAGTTCTTCTATGGGGGTAAAATGTTTTGAGGGGTTTGGTCTCTTTTGGGCTTTATCTACCCTGTTTTTCCTTGCAGGCGGCACTGCACCCTTCTTTCCGCTCCCTCCTCGCCAGAAATCTGTTTTTGCTGTGGAAATTCTACAGATTTATGAAAGAAATTTCCTCAGATTTCCTTAAAAGAAATTTTTGATATCCCCCTGAAATATAATATTTTTTTGTACCACTTATGGACATAATCTATTCGATAATAAAGCACCAAATATTTTTAGCAACAAAAATAAAAGAGAATGTGGAATAAATAACGTAATGGGTTTCTCTCTCTAAGTTCAGTTCAGTTGAGAGCTAGAGTAGGCTATTGCTGTACTGTAATGCACCCTGAAAAAAACAGTCTCTCTCTCTCTCTCTCATCTCAGTAATCTGTAGTTTTCATCGAAAATATGTAACCATAGAAGGAACCAGGAAGAACTAGCTCAAAACAAATTCAATATTCAATAATCAGACCTGCGGGATGTTACATTTTTTGGTTTCGGGAGATCCATAGGGTGCATCTGAAATTCGGCAATTTGGCGCGAGTTTATTACCGATCGCTTATGAATGAATTTCATCAGCTCTAATATAAATGAAAATATATCTTTAGGTTTTATGAAATTATCTAAAAAAATTGCAATTTCTTTAGATTTCCTTAAAAAGTTTGAATTCTTTAAAAGCCTTCCAAAGAGAGCTATAATTTCCTTAAACTAAAGAAATTTCCTTAGAAGTGAGAGCCCTACTCCTCCCACGCTATTCTTATCTCTTTTTTTCTTGTTTTCTCCCTTCTTTTAGGTGTTTCTCTCTTCTTTTCCAGCTGTTTCCCAATAGCAGCTTGGGGTTTTTGTTACTTTTGGGGAGTTATTACTCCTTTGGGGTAAAATTATATTTTACACTTACGGGGAGGAGACGAATTGGATATGTTTTTTTGTGTGCATATTTTTATGTTTATTGTTTGGGTCGATGTGTATGTATTTAGCGGTCGCGGTTGGGTTAGAAGCTTGCTTCTTTCGTAACCGTGTTCATTTGTCGACCCCATGGGTCGGAGGTCAGGTCTTCTGGTGGTGAGCTGAGCTCCTTTCGATTACCGGTACCCAATTTTATGTAATTTTGCCAGTTGGTGTGTTAGGTTTACTCGCTGTTTTGTTGGTCATGCGTCTTTTAGGTGGGACATGTGTTTTGATGTAGCCTACAGTGCACGTGTCCACCGGGCCTGCCCACCGCTAGCCAGTTGCAGCCTCGGGTAGGTTCAGGGTCATCAATTAAAGATGGTCTGTATTTTGCACAATTAAAAATTGCCATAAAGGTCAAACTTGCATAATTGTTCACATATTAATTAGAGACATAATATTGGTAAATTAACAATGAATTGAAGTTTCCCTTATATGGAAAATCTGACTTAGAATATATTCTAATAATAATAATAATATATTTTAATATTCTAATAATAATAATAATAATATATTCTAATAATAATAATAATAATATATTCTAATAAAAAATATAATAATAAATAAAATCCTAATAATAAATATTTCTTTGTCACAGAAGTGGATATGTGAGAGAAACAGAAAGAAAAGACATCCTGTTAATGAACACACGGAAAATAGAGATGAGTTCCCTTCTCAATCTAAGGAAAAAGTGCAAAAAGTGAGTAAGCCTTCCAGACAGAAAGCTACCATAGCATCGTTTGTCAAGCAAAAGGAAAAACCGAATGAACTGGACAGTCAGCAAGTTGGAAAGGAAACATTACCAAGTACATCCTCTGGACTGATAGATGATCTTACACAAGAAACGTGTGCATCTTCGCCATCCTGTGATAAAACACAAATTGAAAACACAAACACCTTATTATCTGCTGGTGCCTTAAGAGGGTCATCATGAAATACAGTGCAATGCCATGTGTTATCAACGATATTTCACACCTTATCAGCCAACAGAAAATGTCACAATTGATAAGATGGAAAGAGCATTTTCATCCAAAGGTGAGACAAGAAGAGGGACATTCCAAGCCAACTGGTACGAGGAACATAATTGGCTAACTCTTTGTACTTCTAGGAACAAAGCATTTTGCCACATTAGTAGATCTGCAGCAAAGTTGAACATTTTAATTTTCAGTAAAAGTGCAGAGTGTGCATTTAAAAGATGTGGGTTTGACAATTGGAAGAAAGCAACAGAAAGATTCAGGATCCATGAAAAATGTTTTGCACATATGGCAGCAACATTAAAATTGAATGCATACAGAAATAAGGTGCAGGTGAATCAGCTTCTAAGAGAACAGAACAGAAAATCACAGGCAGATCATTGCAAAGCCCTCCTGGCACAAATTGAATCGTTGAAGTACCTGTTGAGACAGGGTTTGTCTATCAGAGGTCACGAAGAATTGGAGAGAAACCTTATGCAGCTGTTAAAGCTCTGCTGCAAAGAAGTCCCAGAGCTAAAGCAGTGGTTACATGACAAATGGTACATGTCCCTTACAACCATTAATGAACTGATTATCTTGATGGGCAAACAAGTATCAAGACCAGTCATTACTGATACACAAAAATAAAAATGGTATGGTTTAATTGCTGATGAAGTTACGGATATCAACTGTAAAGAGCAGTTCAACATTTCTGTAAGATATGTGAATGATAAGTATGAAGTGTTTGAAGAGCCACTGGGATTTTTTGAAGTACCATCAATAACTAGTGATACATTGTTCACCGCTTTGAATGATGTTCTCATAAGGTGCTCTCTTCCCATCAACAACTGTCGCGGCCAGGCATATGATGGTGCAAGCAATATGCAAGGTCACGGGACAAGATTGGCCACACGTGTGCTGGAAAAGGAGAAGGTTGCCATCAAAATTCATTGCCTAGCCCACTGCATAAATCTCTGTTTGCAAGACACAACTAGAAAGTCTAAGCCAGTACGTGATGCTTTGAAATTGATAACAGAAATTATCAACTCATCAAATTCTCTCCAAAGAGGTACCATCTGTTTGAACAGATTCAAATGGAAACATCTAATGTACCCTCACTTAAGCTGCTTTGCCAAACTCCAAAGAATAAAGACTATCTCAGGTACACGAGTCAAGAAAGGACCAATAATGTGCTGATATGTCATGCACTGAAAGATAGAACAGATAATCTGTACCTAGGTGAAAGTGCCAAATTGTTTATTGATGTGAATGAAGAGCGGGCTAAATATTTTGACATGCATCACATAATAAACTTTAATGCAATTGTGAGGTGTCTAATCTTACAATTTATTTAATTTTGTACTGTAAATATCTCTTGTAGGATTAAAAACTGAACTGATACAATAATGTTTCTTACTTAATAGTACTAACTTTCAAGATCCCTAATCTTAACTTACACATTTGATTTGCTAGGTTATATTGTATTGTGTTACGATGAATTACTATTTGTTTTCTGTTTCATTTTTTGTTGTTTTTATGTTCATCAAATACACTTTACAAATTAAAAAGTTGTAGAGTTACGGTGGTTGATTAACCTTCTTAGATGCTTGATTAATTGATTACCCACTTACCCGACCCGGCGGGAACGTATCGGAGTTCAAGTCGAACTTCTGAACCGACCATCTCAATAAGAGTGGTTGCTTGAATATTATTAATGAACTATTAATAATTGTCACTCTCTGGCCACCAACATAAGCCTAGAAATAGCTTTTTAATGTCCAGAAATTAGTTTTATTTATTGAGCTTCAATATATTGTTGCAGATGTGTTTGTCAGGCACTCCTGTAGGCTACCTGTAACTCGACATCACTCTGCAAAATCGTTATCTGTAAACAAAATAGAAGTAATTAATGTAAAAAAAATATCATAACCAACACTCAAGAGAGGTGAGTAGTTAGGGGATCTGGTAAACAGTTGCTCTCCCATCGCCGTCCAGGGCAGGCTCCTCATAAGCAAACAATCCTGCCATTAAAAATTCTATTTTTAGTCACTTTTGACTCAAGAAGCACTTAAAAATTGCAGTTTTTATAGCGCTATGCTAGACATAGCCAGCCCCGCTACAGAAGCTACCGCTCACACCAGAACCCCTAGCTACTCGCTCGGACTATATTTTTATACCTGGAGCAATCCTAAACTTATACCTAACTGTAAAATTTCTATTTGGGCACCCTAGAGTTGGCCCCCACACTTTCAACTTGCTTCCTACGCCACTGCTAAATGATACACAAATGTTATGAAATGACATATATAAAAAAATGGTTATAATTGTTATTTTACAACATTTTTACATGGGTATCAAAAATAATATAAAAAATAATATATTTCTTAATTTTACAGAACATTTTTGAGCAAGGAATGCATAAACATCATTGCATAAATATATTAATAATCTCATCAGGAAATGTAAAATCCCCATCTTACTGCAATAATGAAACTGGAAAATTGAAAATTGAAATTCACAAAATTGAATACAAAATAGCGTACAAAATGATAAATGCCAAAGAATATAATGAAAATTAGCCTACTAGCCTACAATACGATAAATTAAGCAATTACTTAATACACTTAGCACAGCACTGTATATAGATAAATCTTGCATTTAACGTAAAATAATGTTAGATAATAACACAAATAACATCATTTAACACTGATAAAAATGATCAACTTTGCAGTTTGATATCTTGTAGTTTTATTTATTTTTGGTCGCTTTTTCACATTTAAAACACAAAACAATGTGACGAGTTTAACATACAGTAGTTTCAAAACGAAATCTTCATTACTATAATTTTCACGAAATTCCCCAATTTTGTACGGCCCAGATACTACTACGCGCCATTTTATGTAAACTGTAAAAACAGAAATCCCCACGCTGGTCACGTTATGAAATCACACTCATTTTCCTTCATAATGATCATATTCACAATGGAAACCATAACCAGTGGAATCACGCATTATTCACGAACTCTGTGGACTATAATGTAACTCGTAAAAATTACATCAGACACGTAAAATATCAAAAAACTCACCTTGCAAACAAAATTGGCGTTTGAGCTCCGCGGGAAGAATAGAAAAATGACGTCACATGAGACCCATTTTCTATGTCAAGGGTAAACTGAATCAAACCTATATTTTAGCAAGAAGACCTTTTGTACGGTCCGTGTTTACTAATGAATGTAGAAAACGTAACACTGTGTCAATGTGTCAAAATAAATCTATTTGCAATCAATAAAATTAGTTTTATTAGCATTTTTGTAGAAAACTTTCAATTTTTTTGAAAAATCCATAATAATTCCACCAGTTCTGAAGGAGGTTCTTGCTTCCTTTCAATAAGCCTGAGACGGGTTTAACTTTCGTTGCTGAAAGGATATGCACCTTTTGGGAGTTTTTCTATTTATTATCAGTTTTCCTTTTGGAGAAACAAAGGGAAGGGAGTGGGGGTGTGAAGGCCTTCAGTAAGGGTAGTAAAAGCCAAATTTAATGTCTCATTGGCAATGCTCTTTGGGTTATTAGAAAGTCACACTTCTATTTTATAATGCCTCATAATATTTTTGTTTCCCCGTAATTAGACGGTGCCTCCTAAATTAGTACAGGAGAGCCTCGATAACAATCCCATTTTACAATATGTTCGGTTACAATTTTATAGCCTTATTATGGACTGGATAGTTTAGCTGATTGCTCGTAAACCATTTTTAGGGAAAAAATAGAGGAACTCATAATGCCCAAATGGTCAGTTTTTAGTTTTCAATTAAGATATTATAATAAACTTTAGGTACAGTGGCCCTAATAACGCGTGCTTATTTATATATATATATATATATATATATATATATATATATATATATATATATATATATATATATATATATATATATATATATATATATATATCTCGAGAATTATTTGCGATAACGCAAACATAATTATGCGGCTATGAAGGTAATTTTTGGCTTACTAGCTCTTCATCAAAGCCCTCGGAAGGAGCTCTTCTCACATACACGAGAAGGTAAGCCATAAAATAAGCTCTTCTAAGACAGCCAAATAACTGTCTTTCGATCGGCCATTTTAATTGTCACCTCTGCTTGTCGAAGAGAATGGAAAATTTGTTTTTATGAGTTACTGCAAATATTCTTGATTTTACAAGGTGGGGCTTGAGTGATAAAACAAATTTTCCATTCTCTTCGACAAGCAGAGGTGACAATTAAAATGGCCGATCGAAAGACAGTTATTTGGCTGTCTTAGAAAAGCTTATTATATGGCTTACCTTCTCGTATATGTGAGAAGAGCTAGTAAACCAAAAATGCCTTCATAACCGCATAACTATGATTGCGTTATTGCAAATGATTCTCGATATATATATAGGATCACCTGAAGAATCCGCCGCCCAGATGTCTTGGGTGGCGGATTCTCCAGTTGAGTAATTCTGGGTGGCGGATTCTCCAGTTGAGTAATTCTAGGTGGCGGATTCTACAGTTGGAGACTAAAGATTCTAAAGTTAACATTATAATTTTTTTTTATTCATAATCTAATCTACATAAAATCCAAATGATAAGATTTAAAGTCATAAAAGGTAAAAGACACTCTAATCTTATCGCTATATTCAACGAGATCTTGGACTTAAGCACAGGACAGTAAATCATAGCATTAACTTTGTAGATCCTCACACGGGTGTTCATACCCAAGCTATTGAGTCATATTGGAATAAAGAGAAACAGAAAATTAAACAAATGCGAAGTTGTCGAAGAAATTTATTAGCAACCTATTTAAGTGAAATGATGTGGCGAGATAGGTTTGGAACCAATGCTTTCTAGTATTTATGCGAACATAATGGCGAACTATATTCATGATAGGTGGTTTTTACTCTATAAAAATGTAAAATCATTCAATCTTTCATAATTATTTACTGTTTATTATGTTAGCATACATATTTAATTTGTGTATAATAAAGATAAACATTTTTTGCTTTTTGCTATTCTATGCCTTTAAATTATCTATATAAGCTTGGGTGGCAGATTCT
This sequence comes from Ceratothoa steindachneri, assembly GCA_963969495.1. Classification (NCBI taxonomy): domain Eukaryota; kingdom Metazoa; phylum Arthropoda; class Malacostraca; order Isopoda; family Cymothoidae; genus Ceratothoa; species Ceratothoa steindachneri. The sequence continues at coordinate 157,994,348 of OZ018320.1, forward strand.
CCAGTTGAGTAATTCTCCAGTAGAGTAATTCTGGGCGGCGAATTCTCCTGTTGAGTAATTCTGGGCGGCGGATTCTCCAGTAGAGTAATTCTGGGTGGCAGATTCTCCAGTTGAGTAATTCTGGGCGTTGGATTCTCCAGTTGATCATATATATATATATATATATATATATATATATATATATATGAAATGAATAACTCACAAAGTAGCATGTGAGGTTCGCAATGAATACAATGTCCCGCAGGAAAAATTAAAAGGTGCTTCCAAGTACTTTCGAACTTTATTCAGTTCATTCTCAAGGATAACTACAAGTGATAATAATATAATAAGGGTATATATAATCTTTATCGACTCTTCGTAAAAATCCGTCCCTTCATATTACTAAGGCCGATAAGTCTGGAACTGTTGTGATTATGGATATAAATTCATATATTACTAAAATGAACGATTTATTAAGTGATCAAGCTACTTACCCCCAGTATTGAAAGATCCCACTCTACAAATTAAGTGTGATTTCCATAAAAATGTACGGCTATTACTTAAAAACTTCCCAGAATTAGTTTCAAAATTCAAGTTGAGTAACGCCACCCTTCCTTATTTGTATGAACTTGTCAAAACGCACAAACCCAACTTCCCTTTACGCCCTATTATAAGTTTTGTTGGTTCTGTTTCTTATGTTCTGTCCAAATGGCTTACTTCTTTTCTTACACCTCTAGTTGGGACCATTTCTCATTCACATGTTACCAATAGCTACCACATTATTTCTAAACTCAATGCCATTCAGTATTCGAATAATTTTACTCTTGTTAGTTTCGATATCTGCTCATTATTTACCAAGGTTCCAGTTGAAGATCTTTTCAATTTCCTTAATGATAAATTGCAAAATATTGTTCTTCCCGTAACTGCTACTATTTTTATGAACCTCATTTCACTTTGTACCAAAAATTGTAAGTTTTCGTTCGATGGCAAATATTTTCTTCAAAAGTTTGGATTAGCCATAGGTAAATTGCCTTTCACCTGTTCTCTCTAACTTATATATGGAGTTCTTTGAAACAAGACTCTTTCCTACTATCCTAGACTTCCTTATTGTTTGGTACAGGTGTATTGATGATGTCATTTGCCTGTGGCCTATTTCTAAAGATGTTAACAGCTTTCTTACCAAACTTAAATCACTCGTCCCTTCCATTAAATTTACCCAAGAGGTTGAAAATAATAGAACCCTTCCCTTTCTCAATCTTGTTATTCATAGAACACCGACTGGTTTTAAATACTCCATCTATCGCAAACCTACTTATTCAAACTCTTATATTCATTTTTACTCTGCGCATAGTCTCAAAGTCAAACGTTCTGTTTTTTTCCTCTATGTTTTTACGGGCTTTACGGGTTGTTAGTCATGAATATATGGATTCTGAATTGTCCAATATCTTTGAAATTGGCCATAAACTATGTTACCCTTATCCCTTTCTTTTAAACTGTCTTTCCTCTGCAAAAAAGACGTTCTATAATACGGCTTCTGCTATCCCTTTTAATGCTAAAAACATTTTGGTTTTACCCTTCTCTTTGTTTCATTGACCTTCCCGTCCTTTAAAAAACTTTAACATTTCAGTTGCTTTCAAATACGAGTCAACTATAAAAAATATTCTAGTTCACAATATTTGTAATAATATTGGGGGAGTATATTCGGTCGAATGTTCTGTTTGTCCAAGTAAATATTTTGGACAGACCAGGAAAGCAATATATGTCCGTATTAATCAGCATAAATACAATGTTAGGAGAGCTGTAAATAATAGTGCGTTTTTTTGTGCATATGTCCGAAAATAACCACTTAATTAATTGGAATTCAGCAAAATTTATTTTTCGCTCAAATTACTCAATTAAAAGAAACCTTGTTGAATGTACATGTATAAGCCAATTTAATAACTTTAACATTTCCCCTAGCCTTTTTAAAATTGATGTTGTTGTGAAAAAACTCGTTCTTAAAGAAATTAGCTTTGACTTATATTCCTTTTTTTTTGCAATTTTCATTTTTATGGGAACCCGATGTGTCAATTTAATTATTGCATTGATTTTGTATTAACATTATTTCATTTCTCTTCCTCTCTTTTTCTCCCTCTCCCCTTCGTTTCAATTTACTTCTCGTGTCGCTCCTAATCCCCCTATTTAGACTATCGCTTGATCCGTTAATCGTCTTAACCCTATTGGCTCTATTCTTGACTCATTCTTGCCTCTCGGTTTGACCTTGCTACCTGTTATAGCTAATCTTAATGTGAATTTACCCGTCCCTCTCCTACTTCCTCATTGGGGATTTCTTGTCTTAGAGGCGGTCCTTTATTTTTTACTAGCTTATATATATATATATATATATATATATATATATATATATATATATATATATATATATATATATATATATATATCCTTATTATATTATTTTCACTTGTAGTTATCCTTGAGAATGAAATGAATAAAGTTCGAAAGTACTTGGAAGTACCTTTTCATTTTTCCTGCGGGACATTGCATATATATATGTGAGAAACTCACAAAGTAGCGCGTGAGTAGAGCAATAAATGCAAAAATCCCATATATATATATATATATATATATATATATATATATATATATATTACGAGTTTATCGGCCCCAATGAAGCCTGCAAGTTTATAATAACTCAAAATATATTGGCACGACAACCAACACTCTTTCGAGGCGTTTAACCATGCATCTGCAAAGCAGAGGGCCTAAAAATCATAAGGAGAGCGTGCACATCAACCTAATTAGAGATATTCTAGTTGAAAACATCACAATTAAAAGAAAAGAGAAAAATAAAGCTAGGCTGAACATCTTAGAAGCCAACTTATTAAACGAACAAAAGCCGGCCCTCAACAGTCAGGCCACGAGCTGGAATCGAACATTAAAATTGTTCTAAAAATTCCACTTACCGGATTGTCTCGTTTCCTTTGACGTTACGCTTAAGCGAGGCGGAATAAATATCCCCTAAAAATCATTTTCTTTTCATTCAGCCTGATTCTGACTCAACCATACTTCATCGGTAAATGAGGAAAGAATACCTAAAGACGTTCCAAGATGATCGAATAAGATCGAAATCTCAGCAATTTAGTTTGGTTTTTACCAAACGCATTTATAAAAAAGAGACATGAATATAGGACAAGTTATCTACCATCTACACGATGGACTTAAAAAGACAGTTAGAAGAATAGAAAGTTGCCAAAGGAAATTGATCAAGGCGAAATATACCATGGTCTTCAACAAAATTTGCATTCAAGAAAAACTGCTACCCATCTACACTAATATGTATATATATATATATATATATATATATATATATATATATATATATATATATATATATATATATATATATATATATATATATATATATATATATATATATATATATATATATATATATATATATAAGGGAAAAAGCTCACAATATGCACGCGAGTCACGATTATGAAGAAACACCCACAAAGGAATAGTGAAAAAACTATTCCGAGCGCTTTTGTCCTTATCAAGGAATAACAAAAAATAGGACATACGTTGGCTTAAATAGTAGAGAGGGGGGATTAAGTTACCTTTCTCTGAACCCTAATTACGGGGTACAATATTCTGAAACATATTAATTTGTGATTTTATATATGAAGTAATGATCGAGTCTAGCGTAAATAAAACAAGGCTAATAGTGAAATTTGGGAACGTGTTAATGGATAGACACTAAAATATTTCTAAAAATGTAATTGCTGCATCTAATGACCGATTTGGCCCTTTTTTAGGTGATACTGTGGTTATGGTTATAAATATGTAAGAAAAGAGCAGATTGTTCGCTGTGGTTACTTACATTGATTTGATGTTGTTTTACACCAGCTTCTAATTCTTTCCCGGTTTTCCCATAATGGCATTTTTGACAATTGTTAAAAACCCATGGAATAAACAATGACTGGTCGTGGGGGAGCGAATTTTTTTTACCAGGATGCGATGAATTGTAGTCTTATACTTAAATATAATATTTATGTTCAGAGGCCTGAGTAGACGAGGTATTTTATTGGAAATTTGGTCATAGGGTAAAACTAATTCGTTTTTGGTCTGAATTTTTTTGGTTATTAAGATTACTTTGATAAAAGAATCGCTTGGCGAACTTATAGTAATTGTAAAGAAAGTATAATGGGTAGCACAATTTTAAACCTATGCACAGACCTCTTAAAACCTGGACTGATCTCAGAATATTGGCCGATTGCATACAGGCCCCAAGACCATTTTCAACATTATTTGATGTTACTCGAAAAAAACAAGGGTAATAACTTTTTTGCTGTAGGATTTGTAGTTTTCATATATAAATATTGAGTTATGACAATGTATAGACGAAATTTATTGGAGGTAATTGGTGAAATAAGAAAAAAAATGTTAACTGTATCTAATTTATCAATCTTTGCTACATTGCTGCTGAATAAAAATAAAAAAAACCCAATATATTATTAGGTTTTAACTTCTCATTGGTTTCCATAGATTCTCAGATCATAAATGAACACTAAATATCAGTACAATGAACCATACAAACCATTCTGACTTCCAACACTAACAGCTGTCATTTTGTCAAAGTTCTGGTCACGAGAAACAGTATAAATTGATTTTTAAGAATTTGTTCTACATCAGATTTTCCTGTTATGAAATGTTATGCAGTTGTAGTCAATGGAAAAAAAGTCAGCCATATACATATAGCCAACATATTGAAAATTAAAACTAATTACGAAACAACAAAAAAAAAGAAACATTACTGCTAAAATTCGTATGTAGATGGGAATACTAAGAAACAGTATATTGATAAACATAATATGGATACACCAAAGGAATGTTCACCGTAAGTTGAAGATACCATAAATTTAATCACTCTGGATAGGAGGTGAAGACCGAAGGAACAGCTCTGAGTTAGAGATATTTCCGCTGGCGCTCTGTCTTCCGGAATGTTTCCTGGTGAAAGTCATCCATTAAAATGTGCAACTTAAACATGCCAGCATGGTCTGGATTCCAGCCAGTATCACTGCGTTGGAGCAAAGAGATCCACTTCTTACGGATCTCTTGCCTGTCAGACTTGGGGAAGGCAAACACTGAGTGCTTACAGGGTATTTGGCCACCCGCTGCAATAGCTCCTTTTCTGCTTTCGTGGGTCTGTACCCAGATCGGCAATTGACGGCTGCACATTTAACCATGCTGAGTTGACCATATCTGCGTGAACATAAGGGGAGGAAAATAACAAAAAAAATGTACCATAATCATTATCATAAGTCATAGCAACAATAATAATAATAATACTGAAAATAATAATTATAATAATAATAACAATAATAATAAAATTATTATTATTGAAAAGTGCTAAAATATATAAAATATTCTGCTACTTATTAATTCCTACTACAATAGCATAAAATGGTGATATTATCGATATTAATACTACTATGACTATGTACTAGCTACTACTAATAATACTCTTAGGAAAAATAGTAGTTCATCGACCCCCCCCTCCGCCGCTACACACACACACACACACATTGTTGTGATGGGGAGTCAAAAACCAAAGTCTCGTCCTTAAAAGTTTCAAAACAATTTTGCCAGAAAAACACAAGGAACAAGGCACAGACCTCTTTAACATTAGAGCAAAACGGATGCAGTTTTGGGTACAAATATACAAAAATAATGTAAACTTATCATAGCTTAGGGAGACAGGCGCGCCTGACTTGTGGTTACACTCACTGATGAACTGCGGCCGGCGGCGCGTTAGAATTCAATGGGGCCGTTATGCACAGGCGACATTCAAAACATAGCGCAGTGGCCAGTCCAGTGTTAAAGAAGTCTATGGCCTATGTTATATATTTTATCAACTTCTTTGTCTAAATATTCTGGTGAGACTATTCTAAGGGTATGGAGGAAAAAACTCTTAGTTTGATGCTGTTGTGGTGACTTGAATAAAAATGTATATAAGAATCTATGGATGTGGGTTTTCTATATATTTCATATTTGAAACACTGATTTGTCCGATGAGTTAAAATATATAAGAAGGTGAGTGTGCGATCTTTTTCAACTTCTAATGTAAATTTAATTGAGGGCACTAAGTTGTTAATTATTATGCCAAAGGCAAATAATGTCATCAACATATCGCATTCAAGCTACGGGAGTTTCATTAATTTGGGATAATATACTAGATTAAAAGATTTCCATATATAGGTTGACGAGCATGGGGGACAAACAGTTCCCTATAGCCATTCCAAAGGTTTGGCAATAAAACTTCATATTCAAGGTAAATTTGACGTTGTTGATACAAAGAGCAAAACTAACCAGGCTAAAGATATCAGGGTAGGGGAGCTCATTGAGTTTACTAATGAGGTGCATATTATTGATATGTGAAATGCAAATGATCCCAACCAAAGGGATTAAAAGGTATGCTAACCATTTTGATAGAGGACAGGAAACACACCCAACAGAGCTAATTATGGGGCACATTGGGTTATCAAGTTTATGGGTTATAATAATACCATAGAGGTAAGGAAGGGAAGCATTTGAAGATTTAAATTTGTTAAGGAGGCCAGGGGATCCTTTAAGTAGAGAGCGAACAGTCGAGTAAAATTCTCTGTTCACCTGGTCATTAGGATTCCTCAAAGGAAAGTAAGATATTCATTTTATCTAAATATAGGGATTTGTCACTTAGCACTACTGCAGCAGATTTATCGGAGTTCTAAACATGAATGCTCTTATTATTATTATTAAAGGAAGTAACCTGCAATGGCAAAATGTCGTATTCGAATTCGCTTTCAAACGAGCACCCTAAACCCTCAATTCTACTTGTAAAATGTGTAAAGTAGCCTACTCTTTGCTGTGGGACCCCGTTTATCATATGACTTTCCTTAGGATAAAAAGATGCAATGAATTAAATTTTGCCATGTGTCGAATTCTTGACCTTCTAAGTGCAACCCTTTATCCTATAAATGTCCTTTTTACCAAGCTAAGATTCATATTTCTAGCCTGTGTTCTAAATCAGTCATAGAAAGTGACGCCTCATGTTAACGCGTGGCAACGTTGTTGAAGGGGAGGGAGTCAAAACTGTCGAAGGTTTTAATCAAACTTTTAAACTCGACTCCAACTTCCTGCCTCTTACATTAATGGTCGATCTTGGATTGGGGGTAAGCTCAATCAGACCTGTGAGATGCCTAATTGTTTTCACGTCTCAGAGGTCTTATATCTCTGAATCCGTGGCCGTCTAATTTGGGACTAATATAAGACTTTCCTAATCACACTTGCACCATCAACACTTTCATCGGGACTCAAACGACACAAATGTAAAGATGAAATCAATATTCGTAAAAAATCGTCTCTAAGATATTAAACTTTTTCGAGAGTAACTTTCAGCTAAATATAAAATCAACTTCTTTTATAATTACACAAGTCATACTTCGTATTCTTTCTTACAGAAAGAACTTGGTTCTTTCTGTAAGCTAGAATAGCAAATAGGCCGTAGGCCTATTTGCTATTCTAAACCGCTTTTTTTAATCCCCCTTTATAGATTCTTTATTTTAATACTCTGAACACCTTTATCAACATAGATACCCTGAAACATTTTTTTAAAGTTATTTCACTTTTTATTATATTGTCTTTATCCCTTGAAGATTTATATATAGTTGAGAATTTTCCAAACCCTTTTTTCAACATAGACACCCTGAAACCACTTTTTTAAGTTACTTCACCAGGTTTGATATATAGAAAAACCTTCGTCAGATCTCTTTTCATCTAAATTTGTTTTATATACAAAATGATAGTAAAAAAGCGCCAAAGTCCTAATTTTAATACATTTTTTTAACTTCACGATTTGTATGTTTTTTCATTCCAAATCATTCGATAATTATATTTATTTTTTCTGAACTTTTAGAAAGAACTTTGATAAAAGCTCGAAACATACAAAAACAGCCCTGCGAATAAAAGTTTCAAATAAACCTAAACTCAAAAACATGAAAGGTTACTTGTCCACTAAGCAAAAAAAAACATTTTCAAAAATTCACCAAGTTAAATTATAGAGTTAAGGATTAATATCCTTGACAATCTCGCAGCTGTAGTCACTCGTGGTGTTTCTAATGAGAGGAATTCTATTGAAAAATTGGTGACAATCTTGGGTGACGTTAGAGAAAAACCTCTAGCCAAAACTAGAACTGAACTGTCTCAACGACTATTCCAAGAAATTAAATTCTTCCCATGTAACCGCTTAGCCTTTGTATTTATTTTTATCTTTGTTATTTGTTATCTACACAATGTTATCTATTTTTTAATCTACCTTAGTAGGAGAGCTGGGCATAACTTTGACATTGCGACTTTGCCGCCGGATCTGGTGCGACTTTGCGACTCTATTTTTTTGCCCCTTCCAGTGCGACTTTGCGACCTCGACTTTTTGCCCCGGTGCGACTCCGGCAGAAAGGCAGAAAAACATATATAAAATAGCCGAGGCAATTTCTTTCAAAAACGTCGTCTTTGTTTCTGTTCAAAGTCGCGGCAAAAAGTCGCGGAAAATTGGCGGTGCGACTTTGCTTAGTCCGACATTTTCAAAACGTTTGCGACTTTCGACTTTGCGACTTCGAAATTCATAGTGCGGCAAAGTCGCAACTCGTTGCCGCAACGCCCAGCTCTGCCTAGTAGTAGGCTTTGTTGTGAGTACGGCGACTTTAAGCCCTAGTAGGCAGTCGCTAGATGTTACTCTATTGGGCAGCACGGAGTAGGTGGCGTGCGAGAAGTTCAGGCGAGCGGCTTAAATGCTTTGCATGAATGAGTCTTTTGGGGGAGTCAGGATGGCCTAATGGTATTTAAGTCTCTCGGTAACGGTTGTCCAGCGACGCGGGAAGCGCGTTCGAAGCTCGTTTCGCTACTTTTCTTCCTTTAGTTTTTTTTGCTCCCTTTCCTACACAAAGCTATCTACAAGTAAAGCAATAATTCTAAGCACAATATTGGTGAGGAAGGAGAATGTAAGTGGTTGCATATATAAGCTAAAAGTAAGTAAATCGCCAGATCCGGACATGATTTATCTTCGTCATGTAAAAAAGATAAAGGAAATGATAGCAGAACCACCTGAAACTATATTCAATAAGTCTTTCGAACAAAGTTTCGTTACTGAGAATCTCAAACTTGCAAATATTATACCTATATTTTTTAAAAAAGGCTATCGGCAATCACTACAAAGTACAGACCAATAAGCTTAACATCCATAGTTAGCAAACTACTTGAGTCTATCGTGAAGGCCAAAGTACTCGAACATCTGAATAGCCACAATATTATCCGGGAAACACAAGATTTTATGAAAAACAAGTCCTGCGTGACCAACTTATTAGAGTTCTATCATAAAATTATCACTGAGTACAATTTGAGTAGAAATGTCGACGTGACCTATCTCGAGTTTCAACAAGGTCTGCTGACCAAAACGTCGCGTGCTCTCACTTATTCTGATTTATGACCTTATAACATTCAAAACTTTTCAACGATTCTCTAAAACAAAATAATTCCATGTTTAACCTTGGGAGGACTTTGGCAATTATGCAATTCTAAAAAAAATGTAAAACAACATAAGAGTTTCAAATTCTGTTAGAATAGGTCGAATAGTTATGATATTATTGACAAAACAAAATAATTCATGGGCTAACCTTGGGAAGAATTTGTTAATTATATCATTCGAAAGAGAATGTAAAACAACACAAGGGTTTCAAATTTAGTTAGAATCGGCAGAATAGTTATGATGTTATTGCCAAAACAAAATAATTACAGGGCTAACCTTTGGAGGACTTTGGCCATTATATCCTTCGAAAGAGAATGTAAAACAACATAAGAGTTTCAAATTCTGTTAGAATAGGTCGAATAGTTATGATATTATTGACAAAACAAAATAATTCATGGGCTAACCTTGGGAAGAATTTGTTAATTATATCATTCGAAAGAGAATGTAAAACAACACAAGGGTTTCAAATTTAGTTAGAATCGGCAGAATAGTTATGATGTTATTGCCAAAACAAAATAATTACAGGGCTAACCTTTGGAGGACTTTGGCCATTATATCCTTCGAAAGAGAATGTAAAACAACATAAGAGTTTCCAATTTTGTTAGAATCGGTCCAATAGTTACAATGTTATTACAAAAAAAAAAGCAAAACGGGGACCGACCGACCGTCCAACCGCCCGACCGACATAGTGAGATGTAGAGTCGCACGCGACTAAAAAGCATTCAATAAAGTACCACACAAATGTTTAGTAAAAAAAAAATGATGCGCATGATATCGCCGGTCAAGTATTAAATTGGATAAAAAGCATGGCTAAGCGTAAGAAGACAGCGAACAGTCTTCAACGGATCGCATTCAGAGTGGCGATGCATTACTAGTGGTATGCCCCAAGGTTCTTTACCGAGTCCGCTGTTGTTCCTAGTATATGCCAATGACCTAGACACTAGTTTCGAAAGTTATGTTTCAAAGTTTGCTGACGATACGAAGTTGGGAGGAAAAGCCACAACCCCTTCAGACACGCTCAAAATCCAAAACGACCTGAACTAGGTAGTCAAGTGATCCTAAAATTGTAGAAGATGCAATTCAATGTTGATAAATTCAAAATATTACATATCGGTACGAGGCGTGAAGGTATCAGATACACATGAGTTTGCGAAGGTTTGTAAAAAGTACCCTGCTTTGATACTTAAGTAAAAGTATTGTTACCCTGACACAATTGTGCTCAAAGTACAAGTAAAAATACTCAAACTTAAATGTACTTAAGTAAAAGTAATAAAGTATCTTATTCATTAAGTACTCAAGTCGTGAAGGTAAAAAGTAGTGTGAAATAGTAAAGTAATCATCACCTCAGACACTATTCAGTAAACCATTTATACCCGCCGTAATAACCCTGTCGTGGAATGACCCTTGGTTTTGATCACTATACTCTTTGACACCCTTTTAGTAGTGGTATGCTTTAAGGGGCGTGAGTTACTTCTATGATGAAGTAGGCTTTGTTCTAAGAGTGCTATTCAGTGGTTTTGTTCTTAAGGAAGAGCTATTTTTAAACACATAAGGATAAGAGGAAACACCAGAATCTACCAAAATAAACATGTATTTTTAACGAAACACTTAACTATTACAAACTAACAGTTACCACATTTCTATCTTTGGCATCAAAAATCTTTTGATGACAAAAACTAAACAAATAGGCTTCCCGTAAACATACCAATTGCCGATTAGTATTTTTTTCGCGACTCTATTTGATTAGCGTTAAACATTAAATTAACGTAACAAGGAAGTAACAAGGAGTAACAAGGAAAGAAGGTACCCTAGGAGACCTTACGGTCCATTCAAAGAGGGTACCTTTGGACTAGCAATTGAGCGGGCACAAGGCTGCTCAATTGTTTTGCGTCCCTAAACGGCCACTTTTCAAGACTTTGTCTAGTCTTGACTTGAACTGGTCAACAGATTCACTGTTGACAACTTCCACTGGAAGTGCGTTCCACATACCGCAGATACTGTAAGTGAAAAAATTTCCACACAGATTGCGGTTGTAACGCTTCAGTTCAAGTTTGAAGCCGTGATTGCGCGTTCTGTTCTCACTCAGTGTGAAAATATCCCGATAGTCAACATTGTCGAACCCTCGAAGTATTTTGAAAACTTCGATGAGCTGACCACGCTGTCTACGGGTTTCCAGCGAGAACAGATCTAATTCCCTTAGTCTATCCTCATAACTTTTATGTCGGATAGAGGGAATCAGCTTGGTTGCCCTGGCTTGTACGCGTTCCAATCTCGCGATGTCCTTTCGCAATGAAGGACTCCAAAATTGTACGGCATACTCCAGGTGCGGTCGGACAAGTGAGTTGTACAGGCACAGTACAATCTCCTGGTTCCGATAACCAAACTGGCGCTTAATATAGCCTAGCATCCTTTGGGGCTTTTTCTCCGCCTCGATGCACTGTTTCGAAAACTTGAGGTCACTAGTAATAGTAACACCCAAGTCCTTCTCAGTGTCACTCGATTCAAGAGCAGTGCCCTTAAGGATATACTGAGATTGGGGGTTTCTGTGGCCGATATGCATCACTTTGCATTTCCCCACGTTAAAAGGCATTTGCCACGTGTCCGACCACTCCCCAATCTTCCCAAGATCTTCCTGCAGGCGGGCAGTATTTCCATCCTTTGCAACGTTCATACCAAGCTTGGTATCGTCGGCAAATTTGGAAATCTTGGCAACCATGTCACCGTCCATGTCGTTGACGTAGATGATGAATAGTAGTGGTCCCAGGACAGAACACATATGACCTAGGTTCAAGAACAATGGTTTCTACTCTCCTTTTAAACTTGGGACGTACTAAACTTCTACTATCACAATAGAGATATAAAAGTTATTTTTAACTTACAGGTAGGTATTAGGGATTGCCGGATGTCGCTGGAGGACTTATCTCTCGCTTTGAAGTGTTGAGGCCACTGGTTAAATTTTCGTCAAGGAGGTATTGCTTGTCGCCTGTGACGGGGGTTGATTCTTCCACGTAATTAAAGAACGGGAGCTCGTTGGGGCTGGGTTCTTCTCCTCTCACTCTTATGGAGCTTGAGATGTGAGAGTCGCTCAAGTGTGAGCGGCTTTGCTTTTCTTCAGTCGGACTTCTTTGCAGACTGCAAAGGCTTCTTCGGTATGGCACCGATATAAAGCTTGACTATTTAGGTTAATATGACCCTGAAAGGGGGGATCGATTTTCTCAATCTGATCCTATCGTTTCTCACGGAAATAGTCTTGTATGGCTGAAGGATCGATCTTCACGAACTAACCCTTCTTCTGGCGTATCGACTTCTAATCTTCTAGTCTGGCTGAAAGATCGATCTTCACGAACTAATCTTTCTTCTGGCGAATCGACTACTAATAATGTTCTTGTCTGGCCGATGGATCGATCTTCACGAACTAATCCTCCTCTGGCGTATCGACTTCTGATAATCCTCTTCTCTTTCTTTGCGGGGCTTATTTATAGGCGGATTGCCGCCCCATCTAAAGGGGGAAGTGACCAGGCCACAGAAGCAAAAAGGGGGGGGGGCGAGTGGTGAGTTAGCATCTGGGGAGAGCGAGAATTCCTGAGGTGGCACTGGGGTGCCCAAGTCAGCTCGCAAATTAGAGGCTCGCAACCGCACCGCTACTTGGCGTGCCTTCTGACTCGCACCGCTTTTTTTTCCATAACCATGGGTTTATGGGTCTCGTAGGTAATTCGATCATTAGAGCATCGTTTAAGGACCTTAGGTGGTCGCCTCAAAACGGATGTTAGCTCCAACTGCCCACAACGGCGGGGAGATCACACATGGTAAGCATTTTCTCTGGCTACCTTTCCCACGCTCCTCCTCATAAGGGAGGGGGGCTTTAATGTACCTATACTCCTCCAGGATGCTTAATGTAGCCATTTCTCCACATTTACCTCCCTCCTTAAGAAAATAACGGGAGGGGGGGGGGGGTTCCAATCCGACGCTTACAATAATATACATGGGTAACTTACGGAACATTATATTATACAATAAATTCTAGTTCACCCGGGAATGCCTCGATAACATTTCACCTGACCTTACATTAATTCCTATATTACTGTGCCAACTTAGGATCTTCTTACCTACCACTAGGGGGTTACTCGCCCCTACTTACTTACAATTCTACTGATTTACACTTAACTTTGCTATAATACAATAGTTGGGCTGCTCCTTAATCGTCGACAGGGTTCCGACTTAACGAGTCGGCCATACAATTGTTGGACCCTTTTATATAGTGAATGGAGTACTGGTACTCCATCAAGAGTAACCTCCATCTCAGGAGTCTTCCATTCTTACTCTTATTTTTACTTAAGTATGACAACGGTTTATGGTCGCATTCCAACTTAAACTCGCGCCCTATTAGATAATATTTGAATTTACCTATGGACCATATTATGGCCAAAGCTTCGATTTCGATAGTAGCGTAGGCTTTTTCTCTACTCAACAGTTTCCTACTGACATAAGCTATGGGATAGGCTGTTTCGTCGTCTTCGTATTGAAGCAATACTCCGCCTAACCCTTCCTGACTAGCGTCCGTGCGAAGCCCGAAGATCTTGTTGGGATTTGGTAAGCGAAGAATGGGCGCAGTTATGAGTTTTCCTTTTAGAACCTCCAACTGAGTTATTGCATGGGGGTTTCACGTGACAGGGTCTGACGCTCTCTTTTTTAACAAATCATTAAGTGGGGCCGCAATGGAAGCGAAGTGTGGTACAAAACGCTTATAGAACGAGGCCGCTCCCATAAACGATCGGAGTTGTTTCTTTGTTTTCGGCCGGGGCATCTTGACTATGGCGTCCACTTTTTCTTGCTGGGTAGTCAAGTGTTTTTGTCCTATTTTGAATCCCAGGTAGTCAATGGATTCATAGGCAAAATAACACTTGGTCGGCCCGGCGGTTAGACCTTGCTCCTTCAATTTCTCCAGCAATGAGCGTAAGGCGTGTAAGTGTGACTCCCATGTACGGGTAGCTACGTACACGTTGTCGAAGTAAAACGACACGTCACTTAGTCCAGCGATAATTCGCCTCATCATCCTATTATAATTGCTACCGGCTGTAAGTAGTCCGAAGGGTAGCCTGGTAAACTGTAACAGACCTCTCTCGGTCGCAAAAGCCGTCAGTTTTTTGGACTCCTTAGCGAGAGGTATTTGATAGTACGCTTTACACAAATCCAATTCGGTGATGAATTTAGCGTCTTCAAATAAATGGAGATTTTGATCTATTAGTGGGATGGGCTCGGCGTCGAAAACGGTCACTGAATTCAATTTTCAGAAGTCCACGCACATCCAAAATGATTGATCAGGTTTCTTAACCATTACTATGGGGGAGCAATAATCGGACTCCGATGGCTCTAAAATTCCCAATTTTAGTAAATTCCGGACTTCCTTATTGAAGGCTTCTTGTAGGTGGATCGGTAAAGGATATGGTTTGCTCCGAACCACTGAATTAGTTTTTAGTTTTATTTCATGGCTAAAATCCTTGGCACATCCGGGGTTTTCAGAAATGACTTCTGGGAATTCCATGAGCAAGTTCCACATTTCCGCTTTTTGTTGAATCTCTAAGTGGGGATTTATCTTTAAATCCACCCGAGGGTCTTCCGGGGTAGGTGAGAGCGAGGGAAGTTCGTATTCCTCGTCTTGTTCCACACACACGGTGTGTATGACTTGCAGGGGCGTACCCGGGTAAACGGCATCCATCGGTTCTTCTTCGTCTAGAAGGGTAATATTCTTTATGCACGCGCGGCGGTGATATTTTTTTAGCATGTTTATGTGATAGGTTTTTCGCCCTGTTGGGGTATCTATCAAGTAATCGACTGGACCCCGTGCCTCGATTACTTCGAACGGTCCCTTCCACTGGGCCCATAACTTATTATTTTCGGTCGGGAGTAATAATAAGACTTCATCTCCTGCCTTTAGTTTTCGAGCCTTTGCTTTCATATCGAAGTAGTCCCGGTATTTGGCTAAATTTTTCTCGGCGTTCTCTCGAGCTAAGCCAGAGCAGTATTCTAGGCGCTCGCGCATATCCATCACGTAGGCGTAAGACGATTTGATTTCTTGGTCGAGCTTCGCGTTGGAAAATAATTCCTTAAGAATACTCATAGGACCTCGCACATTTCTCCCGTATAATAGCTCAAAGGGCGAGAATCCCAACATCCGATGAGGTATTTCTCGGCAGGCGAAAAGGGCTGCAGGCAGGTATCTGTGCCACTGTGTAGGGTTGTTTTGACACTTCTTCAATATACTTTTGAGTGTCCCGTTTAATTTTTCGCAGATTCCGTTAGCGGATGGATGAAATGGACTCGTAAAAATTGGCTTGACTAACAGTAGTTTATTAAAATACTCCATCAATTCTGAGGTGAATTGGCGCCCTCTATCCGATAGAATTTCTTTAGGCAGGCCTACTCGTGCAAAAATTGAAATTAATGCTTCTGCGCAGGAAATAGTGTCAATCCTCCGTAGGGCCACGGCATCTGGGAACCGGGTGGCACAATCCACTAGGGTGAGGATGTAGGAGTGTCCTCCACTTGAAGGGGGGTGAATTGGTCCCACCAAATCAATAGCCACTCGAAAGAATGGTTCGGTTATAACGGGCACCTTTTGTAAGGGAGCGGGAGGTACCCGTCCTCTGGAGGGATCCTTCTGACACACGTCGCATGATCGGCAATAGGCCACAATTTCCCTGGCGGCCTGGGGCCAATAAAAGTGTCGGAATATCTGCTGCGCCGTTTTGTTGTGCCCAAAGTGTCCGGCTAATATTCCATCATGCGCGGTATTCAAAATTCTCTGCGTGTATTCTTGAGGTACACACAGTGCTTTCTTGTTCTCCTTATCCTCCTCGCTGATAGTACGGTAGAGAAGTGAGTCTTCTACGATATACTGGATAGGCTTCTTTCCTTTCACTTGTAGAATTTCACCTTTAATAGCTTTCTCCCATAGAGGTTTAAGAGTGGGGCATTCCTTCTGAGCACTGGCGAAGGAAGTCAATTTGAACCCATTGTCTTCGAGGGTAATCCTAGGGGTCAACTTAGCAGGTTGCTCTTTCCTCTGGGCTTCTTGTGCCCGGGTGACTACTTGTTGGGCCACTTCTTGCTGGGGAATTAGGGGGGTTTTGTCCGATTAGTACTGCGCAGAACTTAATCAGGGCTACTACCACGTCCGTTCAACCGGTGAAATATCTGCATTGTATATGACATCTCACGACGGGGAATCGATTGTCGCGTCCTAAAAAGTCGTGGACGATTGCGAATTTCTTATGGTTAGGGTTTACTGGGGGCAGCAACTTGTCGGATACCACTATGCACGTACATCCGGTGTCTCTGACTAAAGTGGATACTCGGCACCCATTAACAGTGCCCTCTTCAAATTGTAGGCCGCCTGGTGAACTTTTGTTGAATAGAAAGTTTACCTGTTGCTGGGGCCTTTCGGATGTTAGCGCGGGGACGTAGGACGAATCAGCTTGTCCTGCTGGGATCGCGGCAGTCAGGTTTTGCACCTGTTGTCTCGAAGTCTCCCTCAGCCGGGAGTTCTGTGGGCACTGGAAACTCAGGTGACCTATTATCCCGCAGGTATAACAAGTGACGGGCCTCCTGGGATATGTGCCGGTATTAGGGTATGATCCTTGTGGAATCCTAACTTCTTTTTTATTTTTTTCTCCTCCAAAATTTGGCTTATAAGTTCCTTTTGCTACTGAGAACTTAAAGGGCTTCTTCTGCACATGCCTGGGTGGCAGCCCATTTTTCTTTGGGGAAGGAGCCTTCTCTTTCTTGTACTCCCTCGGATATAACCGATGATTTACCGCGTGGAGGTCAGCCTCGTCCAGACACTCGTTGAAGGTAGAAGCTTTTCGGTCCTTAACGAATGCACGGATTTCCTGGGGTAGTGTACTTAGTAACTGATCTCTAAGCATGAAGTCGACGACCGCAGTGACTTCGTTCTCTACCCCTTCTGACTCCATCCAAAACTGTAGGCTTCGACGAAGCTCAAAGCCAAAATGTTTGTATGTTTGTCCAGGTCTTATACGAGACTGCCTGAACTTCATCCTATATTCTTCCGGGTTAAGGTTTGTTGCTGAGAGAAGTTCGGCTTTGAGAGTGGAATAGTCCACCGTCGCTTCTGAGGGTAAAGATACGAATATCTCTCTCATCCTACGATTGAGTAGCGGTAACAGTCTGGCGACCCCATCTTCTTCTAGGTCCCAATTATTGACTTCAAATATTTTCTCAAAATGGGAGAGATATGAGCATAAATCTTCATCGTCCCTGTACTCCGGGAGTTTCATGCTGGCTGCTGGTGACACTCCTGTTCTGGATGACACTGACTGCATATCTAACTCGTCTTTGCTAAGAGCTCTTTCGTGGGCCCTTATCTTCTCTCTTTCATCAGCTTCCATTTTCGTCTTTTCTCTTCTTTCATCAGCTTCCATTTTCGCTTTTTCTCTTTTTTCATCAGCTTCCATTTTCGCCTTTTCTCTTTTTTCATCAGCTTCCATTTTCGCCTTTTCTCTTCTTTCATCAGCTTCCATTTTCATTTTACGTTCCTCTCTTCTTTCTTCTCTTTCGTTTCTCTCTTTCTCCTGAATAAACGAGTTCAGCTCGGTTTCTTCCAGTCCGAGGCTTTGATCTTGCTTCCGATAAAGGTCAAACAATGCCATCGCGCTTATGTCAGTCATCTACCTTGTTTTTAATCAAGCCTGACCTACTCCACCACCGAAAGTTACTACTTGGCCTAACAATTACCTTTAGATGGCATCCACCTCTAACTTTACCAATTTCCCACTCGTCAAATATTCTATTATTCCTGGTGTTTCTTTTATGTGATAGCTCTTCCTTAAATAGACACTGCTGGGTTCTTTCTAATATAAAACCTCTAGACCTGACACCACTTTTATAATATGTCGTGGAATGACCCTTGGTTTTGATCACTATACTCTTTGACACCCTTTTAGTAGTGGTATGCTTTAAGGGGCGTAAGTTACTTCTATGATGAAGTAGGCTTTGTTCTAAGAGTGCTATTCAGTGGTTTTGTTCTTAAGGAAGAGCTATTTTTAAACACATAAGGATAAGAGGAAACACCAGAATCTACCAAAATAAACATGTATTTTAAACGAAACACTTAACTATTACAAACTAACAGTTACCACATTTCTATCTTTGGCATCAAAGATCTTTTGATGACAAAAACTAAACAAATAGGCTTCCCGTAAACATACCAATTGCCGATTAGTATTTTTTTCGCGACTCTATTTGATTAGCGTTAAACATTAAATTAACGTACTCTCGTCTACAAACACATATGACCTAGGTTCAAGAACAATGGTTTCTACTCTCCTTTTAAACTTGGGACGTACTAAACTTCTACTATCACAATAGAGATATAAAAGTTATTTTTAACTTACAGGTAGGTATTAGGGATTGCCGGATGTCGCTGGAGGACTTATCTCTCGCTTTGAAGTGTTGAGGCCACTGGTTAAATTTTCGTCAAGGAGGTATTGCTTGTCGCCTGTGACGGGGGTTGATTCTTCCACGTAATTAAAGAACGGGAGCTCGTTGGGGCTGGGTTCTTCTCCTCTCACTCTTACGGAGCTTGAGATGTGAGAGTCGCTCGAGTGTGAGCGGCTTTGCTTTTCTTCAGTCGAACTTCTTTGCAGACTGCAAAGGCTTCTTCGGTATGGCACCGATATAAAGCTTGACTATTTAGGTTAATACGGCCCTGAAAGGGGGGATCGATTTTCTCAATCTGATCCTATCGTTTCTCACGGAAATAGTCTTGTATGGCTGAAGGATCGATCTTCACGAACTAACCCTTCTTCTGGCGTATCGACTTCTAATCTTCTAGTCTGGCTGAAAGATCGATCTTCACGAACTAATCTTTCTTCTGGCGAATCGACTACTAATAATCTTCTTGTCTGGCCGATGGATCGATCTTCACGAACTAATCCTCCTCTGGCGTATCGAATTCTGATAATCCTCTTCTCTTTCTTTGCGGGGCTTATTTATAGGCGGATTGCCGCCCCATCTAAAGGGGGAAGTGACCAGGCCACAGAAGCAAAAGGGGGGGGGGCGAGTGGTGAGTTAACATCTGGGGAGAGCGAGAATTCCTGAGGTGGCACTGGGGTGCCCAAGTCAGCTCGCAAATTAGAGGCTCGCAACCGCACCGCTACTTGGCGTGCCTTCTGACTCGCACCGCTTTTTTTTTCCATAACCACGGGTTTATGGGTCTTGTAGGTAATTCGATCGTTAGAGCGTCGTTTAAGGACCTTAGGTGGTCGCCTTAAAACAGATGTTAGCTCCAACTGCCCACAGCGGCGGGGAGATCACACATGGTAAGCATTTTCTCCGGCTACCTTTCCCACGCTCCTCCTCATAAGGGAGGGGGGCTTTAATGTACCTATACTCCTCCAGGATGCTTAATGTAGCCATTTCTCCACAAACCCTTATATTCACCGAGGTTCCCACATTCTTCTTGTACTTTAAAAATTATTCCAAGTATAGCCATGGGTGGAAATCGCCATTATTTTTATTTTCAATGGTAGGAGTAAAACTCATGATGGTCCAGTAATGGCGCGGCAGCACGCTAGGAGTCTAGGACAATGAGAAATAATTTAATAAACTGACGCACTCTCTCAAGCGGGAAAGCGGGAGAGACAAACGAATTGTCTATCGGGTATGAAAAGATGCATGTAATTGGTCCAAACATGAACAAGCGCTTATGATTAGTTCAAACGAGAGTACTCCCTTGTGATTGGTCATCGTCTGACTTTTTCTTCTACGTCTGTGATTGGCCAAAATTAACTGAGAAGTAACGAATACTTCTATGCTTTTCAAATGTAATCTAGTCAAAGTAACATAAAAAAATACGCAAGTAGAAGTGAAAGGACTCAAATTAGTGAGTACTTTTTTAGAAAGTAAAAAGTGTAACGCAGTTACTTAAGTATAGTACTTAAGTAATTGTACTTCGTTACTTCGCAAAATCTGCAGCTAATGTCGGGACGAACGTTGAATACAGTAATCACTCAAAAGGATCTTGGCGTGATCGTATGCAACGACTTGAAAGTTCGTATATAATGCGTTGAAGCTTGCAAATGAGCTAACAGGGTCCTCGGATTTATATTTGGAAACCTCACATATAAATCGGAAGATGTAATCCCACTCTACAATTTTTTTTGTTCGGCCTCATCTTTAACATGCAGTGCAGTTCTGGTGCCTTGATTTGCGGGAAGACAGAAATATGTGAAAGGGTGCAAAGATGTGAGACAAGATTATTCCAAGGCCCCAGAATACGAAGAGCGTTTGAAAGTTCTACAGTCACTTGAGACAAGAAGATTAAGGGAAGAACTTATCCAAGTCTATAAGATACTGCATGGTTTTAATAACGTGAAAGTAGATTCTTTCTTAGAAATGGACGTGTGCGAAAGAACCAGAAGTCACGGTTATAAATTGAAGAAGAGGAGATTTGAGACAAATTTAGCTAAGAATTACTTTACGCATAAAGTAAATTCCTAGAATCGCTTGTAAGTTAACGTCGTCGAGTTATCATCTTTAAATATATTTAAAATCGCTTGGATTCCCACTTCAAACACAGGAATATTCTGAAGAGGGGCCGGCCTAGAAATGGATCCCAGGGTCTTTTGCTGGCTTCGTTCTCTTATAATCTTGCAATCTATTCAACTCTCACTATGCTCAAAAGTATGGGCTTCCTGGTAACTTTCCCCTATCAAACTGCTGTACCCCATCGGGCACTCCATAATCCATTCTGGCCCAAAGATTTCTGGTATCAATCCTCGTGGCGAAGAACAACGGGAACAAGACGCCACAAACAATGATGTCGAGCTTGTTGATTCGATCTCTTCTTTCGAGCCGGCCGGGCCGGCGTGCCACGTCTCGGCTACAAAGAAAGGTTGCTTTGCAGGCAAGAAGACCGCGCAAATTTGGACGAATAATTTTAAGCAAAAAATTAAGTTAAACGTCTTAAAATAAATATTTAAAAAATAAAATTAGTATAAGTCTAACGTTAAAACCCTCGTTGGTTTATAAGCTTTTCCCGCGCGGAAAGCTGCTAAAATTGGCACCTTAATCTTTATTTTATTTTTTTGTTAATTTTGTCTTGGGCAATGCACACCTATTCATAGGCCGCCAAAAAACTAGATCGCTAATCACATAGCAAACTTTAGCGTGAAGGCGAACAGCCATGGCCCCTCCGTCTTTTCTCGTCTCACTCTATCCAAAGGTTCACCTGGGAAACTTCATCTTATGGTCATTCGGAGATGCTTCCCTTCCGCCTCCCTACATTCAAACTCGGTCCAGACTGACTAAAGAATAGCTAGTCACAGCTCGCTTAGCCTCTTAAGGATAGCTTTAAGTGGGGCAGATGTTTCAAACTCTCCGGGCCCATTTTCTCTCTTTTTCTCTTCCCACAATTTCCTTTTATCTGTGCTAGTGATTCACCCGAAGTCACGGTAAGGTAACCGAAGATCTGTTTCATTTCAACCTTATTTATGATAATACTGTTTTTGAGTTTCTTTGATTCAAACATCAACAAACCCTTTCAATTTCTTCAAACCCTTATTTTTCGCTTTCTTGATTTACAGCTAAAAATTGGTTTGGAGAAGCTCTGAAGAGGCAAAAATAACTTTACTTAACCGATTATCCTCCCTTTTCCTGTTCACCATTTTAGCAATTTGCTATTAGATCAATCAGTACGGTGGTTTGGCTTTTCAATCGAATGCGTAAGAACTAATGATGAAGATTTTAGTTTCCTCAATAGGCTTGAGGATGATTTTTGCCTTTTTTTTTTTACAAGAAATGAGGCCATTAGGTTCGTTGCAATTGGGCTTGAAGATGATTCCTGCTTTCTTTCAATGTCTGAGGAGTATTTTTTTGTTTTCATGAAATAGGCCTGAAGTAGGATTTTTAGCCTTTTTGCAATTGGTCGAGATTTCCTCAAGCAGTTCTTGCCATTCTCCATCTTTTTCATTTTTATCCTTTCCATAGTTTCATTTTCTTTCGTCTCTCCTACTTCACTTCTTCCATCCGTGAGCTACATGTTTTGGGGCACTGAAGATGTAAATACGAAAACGCTCGTGCTACGACCAGATCGAGTACAATCACCGCATCAGATAACAGCGAAGTTAAGCTACACCGGGTATGGGGAGTCACCGCATGGAATCTCGATTCAAATCGACTTCACAGCGCACCTATATGCTGTAGATATCCGTCGTTCGCAGTCCACGTTAAATTGTAGGTCCTCACTAAGAAATAAAAAGCCTCTTAAATGAATGCAATTCAGCGGTAAAACGTACGCCATTTGTTTCATATCATTCAAACTTCGTTCTCTTTTGTTGTCATCTTTATACAGCAAGTCCTCGCTTAACGACGAGGTTCCGTTCCAACGACCCCGTCGTTAAGTGATTCCGTCGTTGACCCCCCCCCCCCCTCCATTGATCGACAACTTGGCCGGCCTGACGCTATTAATGAAGTCATACGTAGCGTCAGGCCTATTAATGAAGTCACGTGTTATCGGCACTCGTCATTTATTCTCTTTATTTCGACTAATACTGATTGGACTTATATAATAATTTGTACTCCTGTGGAAGACACGGAAACATGTGCGCCAACAAGTCCGACACGGCAATCTCGGCACTAGGAAGGTTATGCGCGCGTCGTCACTTCGAGAGATTTTATTAAACGAATATCGGACCGTTCGTGACGGCCGTCGTAACTCCGAGTCGTCGGTAAACGAGTACGTCGTTAAGTGAGGACTTGCTACTAACTAAATGCCCTATAGAGAAGAGCGGTTTTATTCCTTACTAGGAGATGATAAACACAAAAGATTCTATATATGGTATTTGTGTAATATAAAAGAAGCCTGTGAATTTTGTGTGGTTTATTTTCCAAACCAAACCTATCCTTACTCACCCACCGGACGTGGTGAAGATAGGCAGTTCCAATCTATCTTTACTTTCTTATTTATAGATTTCCCTATCTAGAAAAAGCTGAGTAAGTGAGGGGTTAGGAGAGGAAGAAAGAAGGAAGACACTTTGTAGGCTTTCTGCGGGTCAATTGCTGCTTAATATTGATTCAACGAATTTTAATTATAAAGTTGTTTTGTTTTTTAAATAATAGGCCCTATTGTCGTGGCATTTCTTTTGATATTTGTTTAAAAATTCAATTATTCAATTTTATTTATAGCTTATAAATAGAAATATCTCGGTTCAGCTAATCTTTACCAGCTTATTTTGGGATCTGCTGGTCTTTACGACGTTCAACTTACCCTTTACCTAACCTCTACCCTAACTTAGGGATTTGGAAGTTAATCCAAGAATATGGAACGAGTGGGAGCCGATTTCGTCTTCCTTTAGAAAAAAATAAAAACAAACCGTATTTCTACTTATCAAGAGACCTCATTTATAGTAGGTAGGTAGTACCATTCCTCCCTCTCGTCGTGGGCGAGATCCTTCAACCGGATAATGAAATACACATAATGATTTGAATGATAATCGCTTGGGAGCTCAAAGGCAACCATGTTTGGCCCTCGTTAGGAGGGGACGGTATCGTGTACGGGTCGTATTGTGTTGTGTGCACTACCCACTAGTAGTGGAACCCTTCGTGACTCGAAGGGGGTAGGGGTGGCACCCGTTCCACGTCAGAGGTATGTAGATATGAATATACCATAAGGGATACTAGGATACTAGTATCCCTATCTGCAGGGTTCCGGAAACAGAGGAGATAGCGGTGTGAAGGTTGGAATGGAATTAATAGGGGGCGTTGTTTTTAGCTAAGTGCCTGATGATCCGTGTGGAGCAGTTTTCCCCGTGGGGATGAGTATCAGCGTATCCTGTTAAGATTGAGCACCTTAGGCATCGAGACGAGATGCCTACCCCTACCGCCGTTCCCCACCTCGGAGGCTTATGAGTTTATTGTGGGCAGAGGGAGTTATTCGTTTAAGACCTCGCACGCCTGCCTTTCTCGTGTCCTCCCCCCTAATTATCCCCCAACTTCCCCCTTCCCGGTTCCTTGAAAACCACAGGTGGGCACCGTTAATCAAAAAATTAACTTCAATAATCGTTTATCAGTTAATTCTTTAAAAATGTAACGGAAGTTATCGATAAATTGTTAACGTTAATTATTATTATAGAAAAAACCCAAAGAATCAGTTCTTGCTCTATAACCACCTAAAAACACCTTTAAAAAGTGCCAAAACTATAAAATGAGCCTTTTTTGGTCTTTTTAAGGGCTTTAAAACCCCAAAACTATATATTTTTTTGCTTTAGAGTTAAAAAAAAGGCTGATTTTATAGTTTTAACTTTTAAAGGATCTAAAGAAGGTTGATTTAATAGTTTTGAACCTTTTTAAAGTTTTTAAAGGCTTTTAGAGCCAGAAAAGGGTTAACAAATTAAATGAAACACAATATTAGTGATAAACTAATAAAAATTATTGATAAAGTGGCTGAAAAAAAAACCCAAACCACGATATATACATAATTTAATTTTTCCTCTTCCCCTCGTTTTCCATTTTGTTTATGAGATGCATGTTGCCCTTCATGAAAATTAGCATGTCAAAGTTTTCATCAGACAGGGATGATCTCTTGGCCCTCAATATGTCCTTGCACACATAGAACAAACAACACTGGAGGGTTATGGCTGTGTTGAACTTGATGAGCAAGTCCAGCAACACTTGCTCACCCAAGAAGGCAGCATCTGTCAGCAAGTTCTTGGAGTTGGTCTCCAACCAGATTTTGACCAAGTTCTGGGCCTTGTTCTTGAGTGACCTGTGGCTCCTGTTGCTCTCTTTTGGCTGAGTTACAACTCTGAAGAAGTCATCCTCCTCCTCCTCGTTGTTGCTGCCTCCACTGTTGTTGCTCACTTTATAAGACTACTGCCTCATGGCCTCCTCGACCTTACCCTCCATGCCCTTCCTCAGCTTGGCGACCTTGGTGTTGTCATACTTATCCAACCAGATGAGGCGAACCCCTGGGGAGGAAGGCAGCAGCTAACTGGCATTCCTCATCCTCCAGGAGGGTTCTAAACCTTTTGTCGATACCTGCCAAAAGAGCGTCGACCAAGGGGCTGAAGTAGAGGAGGCCCTTGAACTTCAAGTCTTTGAGACTGAAGATTGTCGCAGCAACTCTTTGCCTCTATTCCCATCCCTCAAGCGCCGTGTTGGTTCGTGGCGAGATTTCTCCACGCCCCCTCCCCTTATGGCGGAGGCAGTAACGGATCTGGCCAGTCCCTATATATTGTTGGTCCCAATAGGGATCGACAGTATACGCCTGCATTTTACAACAAAACACGTCATTCTCGATCGCGCTCCCTTTTATCGACGAGCCGAAGGCTAGAATTATATCGAAGGATCTGAGCCCCAGTCAATTGGCCCATCCTTGGTTTCGGTACATTTCGTTTGGCACGAATACTCCCTTCAGTTACTGTTACTACTAGAGGTTAAACTGCCCGCGGTTAAAGTCCCCGAATAACCATTCAAACACCCCTGTTTCATCTTTTAAATCCTCGAACCCAAGCCAGTCTGAGGCGAATCATCTGTGGCTCTCCTGCCAGTCATATCTGTACAGAGGCTCGTACCGCCTCTCGACCCCACCCCACCCCCGTAGAGCCCGCTCTGAGTAGCTCTGATACATTCGATCCTTGTATACATAGAATATATATTGACATTATTTCATTTAATCTATTTATTGTGTATAACTTTGTATATATTAAAGTTTATTTTTGTACCTACTTTTTCCTAAGCCTCATAGCCGGAGCCTGTATTAGTCTAATATCGGCCAATTGCATCCAATCTTTGGAATTTAAAATCCTTCGCACTCGTCCCCCTCCCCCTCACTTCTATCCCCCATCTCTGTCGTGGCCATAGTAGAATCAAGGTCACGCGTTGAACTTGACGACCACGCCTATTGGGTAGAAATGTCTGGGCCATTCTACGACATATCATCATCACTAACTCTATAATTTAAGAAGGGGATTTTTTTTAGTATTTGAATAATAATTTCATCTTAGTTTGGTTATGACTTATGTTTTTTATAAGTATCGAAATTTTGTGAATTTTTTAAAACCAAAAGAATTACAAATGGTTAAGTTCAGAAAATTTATTTTTATATATCTTCTTCTATAACTATATTTTAGCAACGTGATATTTTGAAAGGGGGGAAATTTAGTTTAGAGTTCATTTTTAAAATTATTATAAATGGCGAAGTTCAGAAGATTTAGAAAAATTTAACCATAGCTGCTTTTTGGTGATTTTAAATTTTAATCTTAGTAGCGAAGCCATTGCTTGGTATATTATAATAATATATAATATTATTTTATTATTTACTTATTACCTTGGCATACTTCTTCATTAAGTTGACATCCTGTGCGTTGAAGCAGTTGACTTTCAACTGGGTCATGACTCTGTGGAGAACAGGCCTATTAATATCCAGGATGGTGTTGAGGACCACCACAGAGTCATAGGTGGAGCTCCACCTCGTTGTTTTGGGGACAACCAGCCTCCTCCCCGTCTCAGCGTAGATGCTGTCTGCTGCCACAGTGCTGCTATCCTGGTGGTTCCAGAGGGCACGTGCTTTGGCAATGGAAGCACTGTAGGGCCTCTTGAACACTGCACTCTGCAGTGCAGCATCTGCATCCTTGCTGGCCACTAGGTTGAAGATGTGGGCAGCACACCTCATATGGGCTGGCAGGTTGATGGGATTGCCAACGACAGCGTCGATATCGTCAGGCATAGCCAGGGCCTCTTCTAGGGAAAAATACTCCAACTCCTGCTCGTCCACGGATTCAGCCAACAGGGTAGCCTCAGCAGCATCATCAGAGTCGGTATCCACATTCGGAACCACTGGCAGGTCTGGCAGTGTGTCATCCTCTGCCCCAAACTGGACAAAGGCCTTTACAAAGTTGCTACCATTGTCTGTGGTAGTCCTGGAATAGAAAGACAGTCTAAGTTTTTTGTAAAATTACAGTCATTAAATATTACAATTGAATTGATTTTATAAATAAAAATAATCTACAATTTATGAGGAAAAAAATCTGATACAAATTGTAAATATAACTAATAGACTAATAAGTAATATTGATATACTATCAACTATTTAACCTAGTAACTTTTTTCTCAATGTGGAATTCATAGTGGACGTTGACCATGGCCTGTGCAAGCACATCATAGGTATGATGGCCACTCAGCATGATGCATGCGAGCACTGCTTTCTGCCTCTGCCTGGTGGTGGGGTCCAACCAGTAGAAACTCATTCCCAGGTAGCTGTTCTTGTGGACAGACCAGCAGTCAGCTGTGGTGGCCACCCACTTAACATCGCCAAGAACTCTGAAATTTGAAAAAATATAAGTTATAAATTTTAAGTTTTTAAGTTAAAATTTAAATATTGTGAATATAAATTAACTCAAATATAAAAAAGATAAAATTATGTCAATTACCTGATCAAGTAATGCTTTGAGTCAGTATGCAAATCAATGATTCGCCTGCCCAGTGTCCTCCTCAACATGGAGCTCTTGCTGGGGTTCAGCGTCTTTATCAGCCTCTCGAATGTGTTAAGACTACAACGTGGAGCAGCAGCATGTTGGCCCCGAAAAGGTCTACAATCCTTTGATCCACAGCAGTCTGGGGTATGCCACTGCCAGTAGCAGCGATGCCAAAGGACTCGGCAATGGTCTGCTGGCGTGCTTTATTGCCAGAAAGAGGTGAAAGCTGATTCGATAATTCCGAAGTGCTGCTGCCGCTGTTGGAACCAGACGAAAACCTCTTCTTGGCTTTTCCACGAGATGAACCTGCTTTGGCCTTCTCCTCAAACTACATGAACTTGGCTGAGTGGGTTCTTTTGATGTGCTGCTTGAGGTTGTTGAGGCTTGTCATGTGCCCCTTGATTGGCACAGTCCTGGGCAGGCACAGCTTGGAGTCGAAAATCAACTTGTCTCCTTCCCTTAACTTGATCAAGAAGAAGTGGTTAAGGTGTAGTCAGGGGTTCTGGGCACTGGCAGTTTCAACCTCGACGATGTCAACACTGTTAACATCAACAGATTCAAGTTCTTGAGATGCCATGATGACTTATAAAATTAAAAATCACACTAGTGTCTGAATTGAAAATCTGAAAATAATAGAAAATTCAAAATCACAGAAGTGTCTGTGAAAGATTAAGGGATAGGTTTTGTAATGGTTTTCCGTTTTAGTTATTTATTTATAAGAACTTAAATTAACTATATATGGAAAGAGGTTTATTAAATGAATTCGAGCCTACAAAACATCAGATTAGAAAAGTAAACAAGTGCAGGGGACCGTAGCCAGCCTGCGGACAATAGTAGCAATATAATATTTGTTATATTTGTTGTGCAATACGCACTAATAATAATAAATTAATAATAATATAGATAAGCACTGTATTTTAATTTTAAAGGTATACCTGGGCCAATATATATTCTATTGAATCATTAATCAACATGCATTTTATGTGGATATTAAGCTATATCATCAACTAAATTCTAAAATCTTAAACAATATAAATATTTGAAACTATTATATAACATGTGGCTGATTATTAATTAACATGCCGGATCTTACAATATCGAAAATATAATTTGGCTCTGCAAATACTAGAATATCAAATGAATGTATGCAAATGTTTAATATATTATAATAATGAAACTTGACTTATTTATTTTCTTTCAATTAACACTAATGGTATCGCCATAATAACAGATACTCACGTTGTAAGCGTAATAGTTCTCCTGAGTGAAGTGAAGCCTCTTTATTTATTTATACGCTGCGTTGCGTGCTATGGTGCAATATCTTATTTGTTTATTAAAGAAACATTATATGATCTATTAATAGAAAATAATTGCTTAATTATCGAATACATAAAATATCATTTTGAATTCACAATTCGAAGTTTGATTGAAAAGTTATTTATAATAATAAGCGTCGTTATATTGGGGTTGAAAGAATGACGCATATATTATTAAATATGCTAAGACATCTGTATTTAAAATCTGAAAATAATAGAGACTTTTAAACGTTTACCGGGTTTTCAGGAATTTGGGGGGTAGTGGACTTGAGTTAACGGAAGTTAATTAGTCCGATTATGATTTCCTAGGTTAACTTAAAAGTTAAATCGTTAACGAAAATGTTAACTTCGTTAATTAACGATTAACGGTTTAGAGCCCAGGTTTATTGAAAACCCTCTTGCAGGAGCGACAAACTGCCACTATAGCTTAGAAGCTGAATTAAGAAACAACTATCTGAAACTCCTCGCAAACTCTTTGACTCTGGGCGGGACCGTTCTGAAGCTTGAAGAAAGAATCAAACTCAACAACTCTCAAAACTCCCCTCAAACTCTTGGACTCGGCCGGACCGAAAACTTCGGCACCGTGAACGACTCCAAGTCGCAAATAGGTCCTCGCCCGGGTTCTCCGATCCAAGTAAGCTTTTATACCCTCTTCTCGCATTGGTTCTGCGAGTTCCCTCGAATTCCCATCAATATATATATATATATATATATATATATATATATATATATATATATATATATCATGACCCCATCTCTCATGGCCCCCTCTCTCGCCTTAATTCATTTAACCTTCGGTCCTTCAAACTCATAACCTTCTATCGATTTCGGAACCATAGAACATCTCTCAAGCCTCAAACTAGCCTTAAACTAAACTCTAACTACCGAGGGCACTCGGAAATAAACATCGTTTTGAATAAGTTCCCTGGAAAGACCAATATAACTTTCCAAATCAATCGGAGACAAACGTCTCTCACTTAAGCACCACCACCTTGTTTGACCCTGCCCAGGTTTCGGGGTAATAATTCTAACAACATTGGAAAGTTATAGTTTATTTCTATTAGTTATTCTAAAGGAAATTCTGATTGATTTGGAGAAGTCTATCTTCCCAGAGATACTCTCGTTGGATTACCTTTTTGCTCAACGAAGTTTCCCGTTTTCCTTTCAAACTCAAGTGGCCGAAAATCATCAAATTTCCATTTCTGATGAAATTGAATCCCACATCAAAGTCTTGGTCAGAAATAGGGCGTTGTTTAAACGTAAAATCACTGTGATCTTTAATCAAATCAGCTCTGAGTTAGAAGATGCGGAAGTCATTGCCCCCGATGTATTGCAAACTAAGATAGATACGGTCAAGTCCCACTTTGCTTCCGTGAATGATTTAGATAGTCAGATTCTTGAGGCTTGCGAATCTCTCCGCTCAGAGATGAGACAAATCAATAGTAGACAGAGAGCTTTCTGCTCAGGTCGAATACGATCTTGATTTTAAATCTAAATTGAATGAGTTTTCCATGAATAGGAAATCTCCACCCCCCTCAGGCCTTCTCGGAGTCTAACGTTAAATTCTCGGATCTCAAAGAGATTTTGAGCGACTCCCCTCGCCTGTATTACCATGCATCGCCTTTCACGGCACGACATATAAACTTAATTATCATTCCTTTACATCACAATTTGAAAACCTTGTAGGATCGAGGAGTAACCTTTCTTCTGCTACCAAACTTGCATATTTAAAGGGGTATCTTAAAGCTTACGCGTACTCCATAGTCAAGCATCTGAGAAGTACAGATGCCAACTATGCGGTTGCCTTAGAGTTACTCGAAAGGAAATTTCTCGACAAAAACGCGGTTATCGATTCGTATATATCTAGGATCGTAAACCTCGAGACTATCCCCGACACGAGTTTTCGCAAACTATCAAGTGTTCCTCAATGAAATACGGGCGGGGCCAGGGCCATCTTGTACGAACTGAAAGGATTTGGCATTGATTTTTTCAAGGAAGACAGCGCCGGAAATATCATTATATCTCACTTAATTTATGGTAAATTGCCCTCAAACTATCAAAAGGAGCTAAGGTAGACTACTAAGACTGACTATTCTTCCCTAGCACAAATCCTAGACAACTATAATAGTATAATCAGAGGCCTCGAAAAATTGAGGTGCCTTTCGGGTCCCGGCACTTCCGAAGAAGTGCTAAACATAACTCTTCTCGACTTATGTTTTCAAAACTGTTTATAACTCTCAGTACCCCTTTTCTAAGCCTCCACTATCTGTTAAAACTTTTAAAACTAATATTTCGACCCCTCTCGGCGGAGAGGCGTCACTTTCAAAGGGCAAGTCTAAAGCCAATCATAATATCAAAACTCAAACTTCGAATTCATTCCTCCCTTCCAACTTAAACTCAAAATCCCTCTTTTTTTAGTGCAAGTTGTGCACTGGAACTCACAACATGGTTAATTGTTACGTATACGAAACCCCTGATAGTAGGATTCAACGTTGCTTAGAACAAAGCCTGTGCTCCCGTTGTTCTTTCACGCGACATCCCCAAGAATCGTGCCCCGCGCTCAAACGCTTCCTTTCCTATCCGTGTAAGTTCTGCCAGGAGAAAACGCACATATCTGCTCTTTGTCCCATCCCTGCCAAACGCGATGTAAATTTGAGACTGAACCTGGGGCAGATTATGACTCTAGATTCGGATGTATAAGTAGCCAAAGGTTCCTTTAATTCAAAACTTTATTCAGATTTCATTCTTCTGACTCTGACCGGGTATCTTGGATTGGGGAGTACATTGTTGCCTGTGCGCTGCCTACTCGATCTAGCGAGACAAAGGTCGTACATCTTTGAATCCGTAGCTTCCCAAATGGGTGCCAATCTGGAGGAATTACCTTCGTATTCTTGTACGATCTGAACATTCATCGGGTCAAAAATCACACACATAGGGGAATTAGAGGCGGTCTTTCGCTTCGGATCTCTCCAAATGTCGATCACATTCTTGGTCGATTCCATCTTAAACTTGGATTTTACGGTAAAAGGAATCGAAAGTGCAATTCTGGTCCTGAGGGAGAAGGATATCACACTGGCAGACGAGGCCTTTTCCCAACCCTTTGTTCAAAGGGATAGAATAACTGGAATAGGGAGTCTGTTGGGGGTTGACACCATACAAAATCTGAAGTTTTCAAATAGGCATTACATGGATGGGGCGGTCCTCTCTGGAGACGGAGAAGGGCCTGATACCATACGGAAGTATCAACCAAAAAGCGATACCCGAGTATAGAGGGTTACTCGCGGTACCCCGTGCCCTAGTCCGCCACTCTTCAGAAAACAGCCATTGATCCTCAGTTGGTTGCAATTACCAATTCACGAGTGGGCTGGCCCATTGGGGAACATTTCACGCCAAATAACTACAAACATCCCCCACAACACTTAAAGAACTCATACACGGATAATGGTAATTTCCTTCTAGATGGTAATCCTGAGGGGGCCTGCTCCTCCAATTTCGAGAGCGAGATGGGGAACGAAGGGGGAAATAAAGCTAATTTGTGCCAATGGCCTAATTTGGAACTAGGGGCTGACGAAATCTTCCACCCTTTCAATTTCACAAAATCAGAACTTGATTAATTAGATTTGGCCCTAGAGTATATGTTTTCCCTAGAATATCTCGGGTGAAAGGACACCGATGCGGAGTCGATTGGTAGATATAAAATTAAGCAGTTTATCAGACTACCACAAAACTCCGACCTGTGTTTAATTCCTCTCTGAAATGTTGCCAGGCGCCTTCTCTAAACGAGGCTTCCTTCGGAGGAGTAAATTTATTTGCTTCTCTGTTTTTCCTTCTTTGTAGATTTCGCTCTAACGAATTTGTTCTACTTTCCGACATTCAACAAGCCTTCCTTCAAATTCGATTAAGGTCAAAGAGAGACAAGTATCGTTTTTGGATTAAAGAAGCCAGACTCGTTTCTTATGGATAAAAGTCGTTCGTCTTCAGTCTAACCTGCTTCCCCTTTGCATCAAATTTAATTTAAGACATCATTTCGAGAGTTTTCCTAAATATTGTCACCCTCAAGTTTTAAATAATTAATTGCCCCTAAATCTGATGCAATCGTTAAAACTAAGCGTATAGTCCTATCGATGATTTTTAAATTGTTTGACCCCATCGGATTAGATCAGCCAGTTCTTATTCGTGGCAGATTGCTCATGAGAAAGCTACGGTCTCAGAGGTTGTATTGGGATAATCCAATTTCTGGCACCGATGTCATGAAGTGAAAATTCTACGCTATGCCAGTGTGGATGACGGTGGAGCAGAGCTTAAAATAATGTGCGATGCGAGCACGTCTCACTACAGATTTTCAATCTATTGTTTCAAAAATTGATCTAATTGAATCATTCCAAATCGTCATTTGAAATGCAAACATCTTGGGCATGACTCCACTCTCCCCCACCTTAAGAAAGAAAGTTCATAGCTATTGTTTTAGCTGCAAAAGGTTCAATTTCTTTGCTTTTAAGTACCATAAGATGACTAATTTCCTGAAGGTTCAAACATTAGTTCAAACTCCATCAAATTCTTGATCTAACTTGATCACTTCAAACTTCTCAAACCCCATTTAAACTTCATCATTCATGATCGGGTCTGACACTTGATCATCTCAAAACTTATCAAATATCATTCAAAACTTCATCAAACCCACGATCAAGTCTAATACTTGATCGTCTCAAAACTTCATCAATTTCATGGTCAAGTCTGACGCTTGATCATATCAAACGTCTCAAACTTCAAACTTATCAAACATTATTTCAAAACTTTATCATTCACGATCAAGTCTGACACTTGATCACCTCAAAACGGATCTAACTCCATTCTAAACTTCATAAAATTCAGGATCAAGTCTGACACTTGATCATCCCAAACGTCTCAAACTTTAAAATTATCAAACATCATTTCAAAACTTCCTCATTCATGATCAAACCTGACACTTGATCACCTCAAAACTTATCAAACTTCATTCAAAACTTCATCAAACACATGATCAAGTCTAATACTCGATCGTCTCAAAACTTCATCAAACACATGATCAAGTCTAATACTCGATCGTCTCATAACTTCATCAATTTTATGATCATGTCTAATGCTTGATCGTCTCAAACTTCTCAAAAATCATTTCAAAACTTCAAGTTCATGATCAAGTCTAATAATTGATCGTCTCAAAAATGATTTCAAATCCATGATCAGGTCAAATAATTGATTACTCCTATCACTTAATTAAAATTCTTTAATTTAAATGATTCAACATTCTAATGAATTCCTCTCAAATGTTTTCCCTTCAAATACCTCCCCTTGAGTACTTATTCAAGTACCTCCTTCAAATGTCTCATCACAAATACTCTGTTCTGTTATCTGAGTTTTGCCCTAACTAAATTTCAGGAGTTCTCGCTTAAGCTTCACAACTTTATGAAGTTGTTAAGCTTCTCTGGCCGGGCGGTTGTTAAGATTACAGCCTATTACACCGTCTTGCACTTGTGCCTGTGTGAGCGTACATTAATGCATTTAAGTCAAAGAAGAATAGCTTGGCTGGCTCTCCTCTACCCCTCCCCCCTCTCTCGGGCCTATTCTCTAGGCTATCAAACACCAAATGTTTTATGGTTTGGGCATTGAGACGAGACGCCTACGGCCGCTCCCCATCTCGGTGGTTTATGAGTTTATTGTGGGCACACGGAGTTACGCGTTTCGGACCTCGCACGCCTGTCTTCCTCGTGTCCTCCCCCTAATTATCCACCAACTTTCCCCTTCCCGGTTCCTTGAAAATCCTCTTGCAGAAGCGACAAACGGCCACTATAGCTTAGAAGCTGGATTAAGAAACAACTATCTGAAACTCCTCGCAAACTCTTTGACTCTGGGCGGGACCGTTTTGAAGCTTAAAGAAAGAATCAAATTCAAAACCCTCAAAACTCCCCTCAAACTCTTGGACTCGACCGGACAGAAAACTTTGGAAGTGTGTGGCACCATGAACGACTCCAACTCCTAAGTAGGTCCTTGCTCGGGTTCTCCGACCCAGGTAAGCTTTTATAACCTCTTTCTCGCACTGGTTCTGCGACTTCCCTCGAATTCTCATCAATCTCTCTCTCTCTCTCTCTCTCTCTCTCTCTCTCTCTCTCTCTCTCTCTCTCTCTCTCTCTCTCTCTCTCTCTCTCTTGGTCCCCTCTCTCGCCTAAATTCATTTAACCTTTGGTCCTTCAAACTCATAACCTTCTCTCGATTTCGGAACCATCAAACATCTCTTAAACTAGACTCTAACTAACGAGACCATTCAGAATTAAACATCGTTTTGAATAAGTTCCCTGGAAGGACCACTATAACTTTCCAAATCAATCGGAGACAAACGTCTCTCACTTAAACACCACCACCTTGCTTAGCCCTGCCCTACTTTCGGGGTAATAATGCTAACAATCCGCCCAATGGGCGGCTCGTTTATGACGCAGCTGAAATTATTGTGTTCGCGCTCGTTGGGATTAACCCCCTGCCTTGACGTTAGAAATCCTACGCAGTATCCACTTAGTTAGCGAGAGCTCTTCTATAGTTTACAATCGTTGTTTGAAAGTGATGCAAGTGTGTTCCTTTTTGTACTGGCATATGTTCAAAATCACTTCCAAGTGCATTCATATTTACGCTTCAAGTAAGTCAATGTTTCCAGAAATACAGGGTTGGTCAAAACGAGGTTAATAAGGGGTAAAAAAATGTATTTTTTGTCGGATAAAGTATGAAATGGATTAGTGCCAGAAGTAGTGGCAAACTTGATTGAAGTGTTTCATTCTCCAACCTTTGACCGCAAGAAGTTCCAAAAGATATTCAATCAGACCACGCAAAGATATTTAACGATTAATCCTAAATCCGCAAAGCTTGTTTAGACTTCCTCTGTTGTGATGTGAACAACTGCGTAGGAAATGCTGGATATGCCTGAAGTGAAGTAAAATAAACATCAGTGATGTTCAGCAATGAATTTATATCGTCCCGGAAAGTCACCCATACGATGCAGTTTGGAAACGGATCTCAGAGACAAATCGCGTTAAAAATTACACTTTCCGAAGCCCCGCTTTAAAAATTATGCAGGGCCTAAGGAAGGCGTAAAATTTGATACACTGCTTCGGAAAGCGTAATTTTAATGCACGGTCTCGGAAAGCGTAATTTTAATGCACGGTCTCGGAAAGCGTAATTTTATATGCATTACCTCAGAAAGCATTATTTGTAATACACGGCCTCTGAAAGCGCCCTTACCTTATTCAAATCTTTCAAACATTAGGTTGTCAAATATCTTATAGATCGCATGACCCTGTGGGGGGTTTTTATAAACCAATTTTACAATTTTATTGAGTACTTGAATTTTAGTTCAAATATATATAAAAAAAATCACGTTATTGAATTACTTTACTCTATAGAAAAACTCGTTAAGTAAGTAAAAGAAAGAATTAATGAAATGTTTATCCAAGTGTGAAGACTTGACATAATAGTGACTAAATTATGTTTGAAGAGAACAAAAGGGAAAGGTCTCTCGAATGACATGCAGCGCTTTGTGATAAGATGATAAATGGTTATTGCATTGATGGTTTCCCATGGTTTAAATGGCTAAATGAGGCTTCTGCCCCTAGTTGGCACTCCCCAGCGCCAAATCCGATGGCAGATTTGAATTCTCCAGGGTGAATAACCATATGTCTCATGGTTATATGGGTCATTTCATGGCTCTAAATGGGTATAATTGAACTTTACTCCCTTAGAAAATTGAACTTTACTCCTCTTGAAAAAAAAGAGACGCCTTGACCTGGCACTTCGCCGCAGGTAAAAAGAAATTCTAACTTGAAATGGATAATTATTGTGGCACTCTCCATACTGGATTTCATCTCTTGAAGGATTCCATGATTTTACATGTTGATACTAAATATTCTTTCAACATAGAAACAAGTGGAATCACCATGTGTATTGTTAAATAAGAAGGGAATACAAATTGACGGCAATATTCTTTTTCTCGGTAACCATCATCTAAAAATTCGTTGAATTGGAGATGCAACGAAAACCTGAAGAATGGAAAATTAAATCGTGCCATGAAAAGTGAATTTGTTCTTCCCCAAATTGAATATAAAGAGCGATTAGCAGAGTTGCTAATGCTATGCCACTATTGTTTAGCATATTGGGCTTAAAATGCTAAAGCCGTTACAATGTAAGTGGAAGCAATTTTATAATAAAGTTCTGTAAATCAAGGACAGGCTAAGAAAAACAATTATTTAATATTGATCTCAACGTGTTTATGTACGTATATATAAATTAAAATTCATTTGAATTTAAATATAGGGATGTCTTTTATTTGTGCTAACCAAATCTTGCAACCTTATCCAAGCTTTTAGACGAGATGAAAAAACCTGTTCGTGTGGAATGCTGTTATATTTTAGTAGAAATGCTAAACGTCAAACTTTACTTCGTGAATCTGATGGCGTTCAACGATGAAGCCACTTTTTTTTAACACTAGCGCTTATGTGCACCGATACAACAAAATATTTTTGTAGGTAGCGAAAATTTAGGTGTAATTCGAGAGCACGAATATGCCTGCCCACGGGCGAATGTCTGATGTGCTGTTACAGCTGGTTGTAAAATTAGACCTTAACCTTTTGGCACCCAAACAGTGAATTCCGAAAAATACTCACATACGGTATACTATTAAGTCATCGATGAATTTCCACCGATAATACGTGTAGGAGGCCGGCCTCGGAGGACAACCTTGAACTTCCCCATTTTTCGAGCAGAGACCGCGTGGTCTTAAACAAAAATACTCATGAAGGATAGTAACGAAAATTCTCACGTGGAAGCCGGTGAGACACCCCACCTGCGTTAGCTTAAATCAGCCGATTCCTCCATCCCCCCCCCCCCCCCATCCTCATGACCTGCGGAGAAAGTAATCCCTCGAGGCCAGAATTAGCGCGAGACGAACATATTTTCAAACTCTTATCTGAAATAGAGCTAATCCGTTCGGCGCCAGGATTTCCCTTGAGACAACAGCCGTGCCCGGAGGCCTTTTAGCGACTTAGCCAGCTGAGTATATATATTCAGTGTCCCTCGTTACTCGAGAGAGAGTACAGTTCACATCATTCGAAGATACATCTCCCTTTCGTCTCGAGTCCACTCCCTGAAGTTTGAAGGTCTCGTCGTCTAGATCACAACCTTGAACTTTTGACCATCCTCTATAGGAAATTTCGTGAAGCGGTTTCTTCGAATAGTTCGGGCGACATACTCCTCTCATCCAGTTCACGAAAGTATGTCGCCCATTCCGAGTGCACTCCACCAAGCTTAAGTGTATCCCGCTACTCCGCCAACGAGTAATTCATCTTGCTCCAACCTCACCTCGCTCTTCCTTGAGGTAATCGACTACATTGCAAGATCTCATCGCCAGGTTGCAAGATCTTCTCATCTCGTGGAATCCGATTCTTGGTTCCGTCACCACCTTTCCCTTCTCCGAGAAACTAGTCCTCAAGGTAAAGATCCTTCCGCCCATTTTGTAAATTCCCCCCTGAAGGTTATTTTCCACTGTCTATAATTTGTTAATTACTGAGTCTCTTTTTCATTTCCCTATTGCATTAGTCCATGTCCGATCTGCTCATTACAATTGCATAATACCTCAATCTTGACCCGTGTATATATTTTTGTCATTACCTATTTTTTTGTTTGTTGTAATTAAATCATTTATTTTGGGGTAGTCTCTTTAAATAACATTGAATGAATCCTGGCATTTTACGAACCCTTTAAGGCCAACCTCACGCACACGCTTACGCCCCCTTTTTGTTTGAGCCTCCCATTGAACTTGAGTGAGGCCTATATTCCCACTCTTCATTCACCCGCGGCGGCCTCTCAGCTTTCGGCCAACTATTTATGCGTATATGGACACACGGACTGGGTTGTACAGCCATAATTTTTCGATGTATATATATATATATATATATATATATATATATATATATATATATATATATATATATATATATATATATCCCCTATATCTATTAAAAATCTGGTGTCAGCCAAATTTGGGGGGTCTTTTGTTTGTTTGCTGAGTTAAAGAAACCTTGTCATTTAAAAGCCCCCCTGCTTTTCCCCCAGTTAATTGCTGATTTTCTTTTGCCAAGGATATTCAGGTTATTCTAAGATAGTGGAACAAATCTGTAATTGTGCCATTTATTTATTTTTTTTATTTTGTGTATTGCCTGAGACCGTAAGTTTCAATTTATTGTTTGGCGGCCGTTCTGGAGACGAGTCGCTCCTGAAATAATCTTGTTAATCCCCGAGCAGGATTAAAATTTTGAGACCCCTTTGATGATACAGAGTTAAATTTCAGGAAATATATTTGTCAATTTTCCATAAAAGTTTACGTTCGCAAGAGACCCACAGCATAACTGTAAGTTCTTTACGCGTGCCACGGTTAAACGAGCTTTTACGCTAAGAAGATGTCTTCCTTTGAACGCTTCAAGAACCAGGAAGAAGCTTTAGGTTTAACTGGCAAGGAACTAATTGCATATGTGCAGAAGAGGAAAGAAACGAAATGGTAGAAAAGAGAGAAAGAGAACAGAGAGAGATAGAAAGAGGGCAGCGATAGATAGAAAGAGAGCAGCGAGAGGGATATATATATATAGAGAGAGAGAGAGAGAAAAAAAAAAAGCAGCGATAGATGGAAGAAAGGTAAAGAGTTCGGCAACACGAACGCGAGCTCAGTCGCAACCAGCTTGAAAATCTTCCCGTCAGTTTAAGAACCGATGCCCCACAGTCACCATCAGTCAACTTACCAGTATTCAAAGATGGTGAGGATTTTGGCACATACCTCACGCATTTTGAAAAAAATATTTAAGGTTAATCAGTGGGACATACAGGCCAATGGTGTCGCCAGATTACTTTCCCTCTTCAATATTCAACTCCATGAAAATTTTATTTTCCTTCCCGCCGAAGCAACTATAGATTATTCGACCCTTAAAGCGGAACTCCTATCTGCAGTTAATATGAACCCCGAATTTTACCGGTCAAAGTTCCGCCACTCTAAAATTCAGTTCGGACAGACATTCCGTCAGTTTGGCTTCATCTTGTAAAGGAACTTCAATTTGTGGTTAGATTTCGCCCAGGTTACCCACGAATATGAGTCCCTCGTTGATTTATTCCTTAGAGATCAGTTGTGGGCCACGCTACCCCCGGAATTCCGCGCATTCGTAAAAGATAAGCGATGCACTACTTTCAAGGAATGCATTGAAGAGGCGGATGTTTACGCGGCTAGTTACAAGTCCTACCCAAAAGACCCCAAGAAAACACATCCTCCTTCACCCCGAAGTAAGTCAGATAACTCCCGGTTCCCCCCTAAAAACGCCCCCAGTTATGTGAAGATACTCGGACCCTAAACCGAAGAACCGTCCTCCGTTTGATCCGAGGGATATCAAGCCCCTTATTACGTCTCCTCCTTTGTCGGCGTCCCCCCGAAGACTCATTGTGTGTTTCGCTGTGGCGCTGGGGGCCACACCAGAACGTACTCCCTTCAAAATTCTCATGTTCGATCCGCTCCTAACTATCAAATTCACCAAATTAGTGCTGCACCAACTTTTCCACCCTCTGCCCTCGCCCAGAAGCCCCCGCAACTCTCTTGACGGATACTTCCGCGGGACACCACGTGAACTTCCTATTCAATAAGAACTTACCCCGGTTAATTAAAATTTGAGCAAGGATCCGTAAATGGATGCAGGGTCTCTACGTTAGTAGGGGACACTGATTGCACTGGTATTGTGGTGTCAGAGGAAAGGTTTTTCCCAGTATGCTCTGATCATGATAAATACGCGATGATCCACGACTACCTTGGACGAGCAAACCGTTTCCATGCTACCTATAATGCCAATACTTTACTTTCTTGGCCGAAGTAGTAGAGGCCCCGATCAAATTCTGTGCCGTGTTGATCGGCCAAAGCCCCCAAATAACCCCTACCCCGGTGGCTAAGCCCGTCATTACCCGGCCCCAGGCCCAGAAGAATCCCGAGTCCTCCGCACCCTTAGAAGCCCACGATGACCCGGAATTCATTGCTCTCCAGGGCGAGTCATTTGCACAAGCCCAGAAAGAGTGCGCAACTCTCATTCCCTGTTGGGAAAAAGACAAGAGTCAGGAAAATGACCCTGCACGCAGATAAAAGGAAGTGTCTTACTTCATTAAGGAAGGCCTGTTCTGATGGGAGTAGCCCCGCTACTCATACTTTGTGTATTCCCCGCAATCACGTCCCCGAAGTCCTCAAGCTAGCCCATGATGGTCTATTGGCTGGATATTTTAGTCATAATAAGACGGCTCAAAGAATATTCCGATATTTCTTTTGGCCAGGCTCGGCTAAAGAAATTGCCGAGATCTGTAAGTCTCGCGATGTTTGCCAGAAGACTATGGCAAAAGGGCGTATACGACCAGCCCAACTCCAGAAGACCCCGATAGTCTCTGAGCCCTTTTTCAGAGTGGCCATTGAACTGATCGACCCGATTCATCCCCCCCCCCTCAAGCGAAAGACACTCTTACGTCCTCACCCTTGTGGATTTTGCGACGCGATTCCCAGAAGCAATCACCCTCAAGAGAATAGATAGTGTGACCTGTGCGGAGGCCCTCATGGCTATTTTCTCCCGCGTTGGTATCCCGAAGGAGATCCTTTCCAACAGAGGCCGAGAAATCAACTAAGGATTGATGGAGCAGGTCGGCAAGCTCCTGACCATCAAACCCCTGTTTACCTCCCCATATCACCCCGCCGCGAACGAGATCTGAAAGGAATTAAACGGAACTTTAAAATCCGTGTTAAAAAAATTGTGCAAAGCTCAGCCTCAAGAGTGGCATAAGTACTTGCCCGTGGCTCTTTTTACCTGTAGGGAAATCTCTCATCAAACCCTGAGATTTGCTGCCTTCGAGCTCCTCTATGGGAGGAATGTACGAGGCCCCATGAGCATCCTGAACGAGCTGTTCGACAACCCCTGGCTGGATGAAGAATTAAAGACTTCTTATTCATATTTATTATATCCCCACAATCCTCTAAAAGAGTGTGCGGACATAGCGTATAAAAATGCCGATCTTAATCTCGAGAGGTACCGCACCTATTATGACGTCAAGTCAAAAGAGAGACGATCACAGCCCGGTGATGAAGTTTTGCTCCTTTTGCCCACCGATACAAACAAGTTCCTTAGTCAATTGAAAGGCCCCTTCCCCGTCCTCGAAGATCGTGGCCCGTGGACTATCTAATTAAAACCTCCTCTGGACATAAACTCTTCCACGTGAACATGTAAAATCGGTATCACCGCCACGCCTGTATAAACAATATAAGTTGCTCTCGATGAGACCTCTATGGAAGCTTCTTACCCTTCCGACCCCCTTAACGCACTTCAGGTTATGTGCTTTGAGCAGGATAATGATTATCCTTTCCCCTCATTATCAGGCCCCCCAAAAGATTCTGCCCTTGAGCTAGATATGAACCTCGACTTGTACCCTCTCAGAAGTTGCAATCGGTACAATTGTTGAACAAATTCCCGGACGTAATTTCTGAAAAAAACCGGCTGTTCAACCCACTTTGAGCACACAATCACCCTTACAACCCAGGAACTCATCCGTTCAAAGCCCTATCCCTTACTAATTCATTTACGCAAGGCTTTTAACATCAAGGTGGGAAATCTTTTAAAATTTGGGATCATTGATCACTGCAACTCCAACTACTGTTGCCCCGTCGTCATGGTTCAGAAAGCAGACCAGTCTTTCTGTATGTGCATCTATTTTTGGAAGCTTAATGCTGTGACCGTTTTCGATGCCGAACCTATTCCCCTCATTGACCAAAATTTACACTTATTTGAAGAAGCTAAATTCATTTCCTAAATAGACCTTTGTAAAGCATATTATCAAATTCCCCTTCAGCAAAGCGCTCGGAAATATATGACGTTCCCCACTGAAAGTGGATTTATGCAGACTCGGCGCTTCCCATTCAGACTAGTTACTGCTTGCAATAATTAAAATCATATGATGTGTCGAATCCTGAATGGTCTGCATGATGTGTCCTTTTATTTCGACAACGTTTACGTTGCCACCCGCACCTGGGAGCAACACTTGATATCTCTCCAATCCCTTTTAAGTAGGCTTCGTGAGCACGGACTTACGGTAGACCCAGGTAAGTGTCATTTTGCATATGGCACTATGAAATATTTAGGGTTCCACATTGGAGAAAAAACAAATGGCGCCCCAGAAAAGAAGGTAAAGGCCATAGTCAGCATGCCCCTTCCGCGCATGAAGAAGCAGCTACGCTCCTTCATGGGATCAACGTCCTTCTATCGGCGGTTTGTCCCAAATTTCGCCTCCCTAGCGGCCACCCTCTGCTCCCTGCTTCAGAAGAAGTCACCAGGTCCCCTGGTCTGGAATCACAAAGCTACAGCCTATTTTCAGCAGCTGAAGAACAAGCTTGCCTCATCCCCCATCTTAAAGCTCTAGAATCCCGACAAGCCTTTTGGAATACGGTCGGATGTCAGCAATGACGCCATCGGATGCGTCCTCCTTCAATATGGAGACGATGGCGAAAGCCATCCTGTTACGTACGCCAGCCAGAGTCTCCTGGCGTGAGAGAAGAACTATGCGGTTGTAGAACGTGAGACTCTAGAGATTATTTGGGGCATTCAAAAATTTCGGATATATTTGTTAGGTAATGAGTTTATCGTAGAAACTGATCATCGTCCCCAAGCCCA
Source organism: Ceratothoa steindachneri (assembly GCA_963969495.1). Classification (NCBI taxonomy): domain Eukaryota; kingdom Metazoa; phylum Arthropoda; class Malacostraca; order Isopoda; family Cymothoidae; genus Ceratothoa; species Ceratothoa steindachneri. The sequence continues at coordinate 158,038,437 of OZ018320.1, forward strand.
CTTAAGAAACTCAAATAGCCAAAATGGACGGCTAATGAGATGGAGCTTTCTCCTCTAAGCATATCAATTTAGGATAGTGCATACAAAACGGACTGAGAATTGTGTCGCCGAGAACATTAGTAGGAACCCCGTAGGGAATCCTCACAATTAAAATAAAAATACTTAACCCTCTATAGTCTCCATTGTAAATAAATTATTTGTTGCAGACTCGGTGAACTCACATATAAAAAACGCAATCGGGTAGCCGATGTGTGTATTTTTTCCTTTAATGCTCATGTCTTTTTTGTGTGTGTAAGTTTTGACCTCGTTCCTCTAACCATGGCCTATTTAACTCTGTTATTTCATTGTGCCTTTATGTCTGAAGGGCTTAACTCTTTTAACTACTATTATCGATTCTGTAATTACCATGTCGATTAAATTGTTTGTTTTTTCTACCTTAATTCATTATTTGGTTTGTGGTAATAATGGCTTAATATTCAAATCCCCTTGCTGTAGCGATTCTTCAACTCGGTTCAGTTAGACGTTAGTGTTATGTACGAGTACACCTGTTCGAAGCAGGTTCAGAATCTCCTGTTCCTATACCTTTGGTACACCCCAACCACGACCCTTTTCAGTTTGGAAGGGGGGGGATGTCTTTTTCTCTCCCCTTCACTCCAAGAAAAGGCCATCTTTTGGAAGGGAGGAGTATATGAGGACTACTTCGGAGGACAACCTTGAACTCTCCCCTTTTTCGAGCAGAGACCGCGTGGTCTCAAACAAAAATCCTAATGAAGGAAAATAACGAAGATTCTCACGTGGAAGCCGGTGAGACACCCCACCTGCGTTTGCCTAAATCAGCCGACCCCCCCCCCCCTTCTGACCCGCGGAAAAATTAATCACCCGCTAGACAGCAGCCTCCAGTCAGCCCCGTGCCTCGAGGCCAGAATTAGCGCTAGGCGAGCAGCTTTTCAAACTCTTATCTGAAACAGAGCTAATCCGTTCGGCGCCAGGATTTCACTTGAGACAACTGCCGTGCCCGGAAGCCTTTTAGCGACTTAGCTCGCTGAGTACATATATATATTCAGTGTCCCCTGTTATTCGAGAAAGAGTACAGCTCACTTCCATCGAAGATACGTCCCCTTTTCATCTCGAGTCGAGCCCCTGAGGTTTGAAGGTCTTGTCGGCTAAATCACCACCGTGAACTTTTGACCATCCTTTATAGGCAAGTTCCCTATTGCATTAGTCCATGCCTGATCTGCTCATTGCAATTGCATAATACCTCAATATTGACCGTGTATATATCTTTGTGATTACCTTTCTTTTGTTTGTTGTAATTAAATCATTTATTTTGGTCTAGTGTCTCTAAATAACCTTGAATGAATCTTAGCATTTTACGAACCCTTTAAGGCGTTCGTAAGCCTACATGGTAAGTTGTGGCATGTTTTAGTTTTGTTTTAGGGGCGTGGGGGTAGGGGTGCAGGCTTTTGTTGGTGTGCTCCCTTCTGGCCTTGTAACGATGGGGCCAATGACCCTCAGTCGGTAGATTGAGCACAAAGTCAAGGTGATCAGGAAGTCGATGCAATGGAATCCTTCTTGATGAGAAAGGACTGCCTGGCAGTTGGTAGACCATGCAATCTGACGTTAAAGGATGATTCTTGCAGGGGGTTCGATCGTAGTAGAAGGGCGGTGACCCTCAGTAGTCATGGCAACTCGACGTTTGTCTGCCCTTTCTTGATGGAGACCCGGTACGACAAAGTGGCGGGGAGCAAAAGGAGCTGTATGACTTTAGCTTTAATCGAGATACAAGATTTGCTGTGAATGCCCACTGATCTAAAATTTACAAGGGTTTTATATTATAAAAGGTGGGGGCTCACCCCCAAAGGGGTTTTTCAATAAGATAATTCTTAGGACGAGCTGTGGGCTAGTTTAATGGAAGTCTTCCAATCCTATATTACGTGGGAGGAGTTTTCACAGGTTTTTAAATGGGTTAACCAATCACTGACCTAAGAAGGTCAGGTTATTTTCCAACACTGCCTGTTTATTTGCTGTATTCACGACCAGAGGGCGGGCATATACTTTTCCTAACCTATCTTAAAAAGTGGGTGGCACCAGAAACCTATGAGTTAAACACAAAGGGTCTTTGACAGAAAAAAAAAATTTCTAAGCTTTTTTTGAGAATTATTTAAAAAGACGTCAAACGTATGACGTCAAGCAAACGGATCTTTGACCGTATAACAGATTCCTAAGCTTTTTTGGAGAAATAACTTTATTAAACTGCTAAGCGTTTAATTTTTATCTATTTGTCTATCTATTACCTATCGATCTATCTAATTACATGCAAATGCAAGTTTCCTAAGTATGAAAGTGAGAGGCGGGCTAACTGTTCCATCTAACTATATTATAGTTACTTTGTTGTTAAGGCACTTAACCCCTTACCATAATTATTTTTTTTTAATTGTTGATGGCCTGCTGACGTCCCTGAGAGAGGCAGGCCTCCCTTAGGTACTTGAGCTTGATTTTTATATTTAAGTGTTTATTGCTAGTTGTTTGTTTTGCTTTTTGTTTGCTCTTTGATGGTGGCCGCCAGACGAAACCGCTAAAATGTCTAAAAAATTACCACAGATAAATTTAAACAAAAATTCACCAAAGTTATAGAAAAATTAAAAGTTAAAATTATACAAAAATCATCAACATCTAAAATAAAATAAATTGCCCAAGCTAAAATTAAACAAAAAAAATCACCAAAGAAAAATTAAACAAATCACCAAAACTAAAAAAAGATGCTAAATTTTTTTACAAATCACCAAACCTAAATTACACAAGCTAACATTAAACAAAAAATCACCAAAGTTTAAAAACACCCAAGCTAAAATTAAACAAATAACGAAAGCTAAAAAATATATCACCACAGCCAAAGTTAAACAAAAAGTCACCGAAGCTAAAAAGTAAATCACTAAAGCCAAAATTAAGCAAATAGTCACCGAAACTAAATTAAACAAAAATCCACCAAAGCTAAAATTAAACAAAAATTCACTAAAGCTATTTATAGCAGTAAAAAATATTGACAATCTGCAACAAAAAACAAAGAATTAAAATTAATGGAAGATCTTTAAACCTTAGTTTTTCCGACGATTTCTCGTCATTTTGCTTCAAATACATATGAATTGCCGTCAATAATAACAAACACTTTCTACTGAGTTTCTAGATCTAACCGAAAATAGACTTGCATAAAGTAGAGAAATTAGAATTGATTATCAAATTTTAAAGCAAGTACGAAAAGGAAAAATAGTAAAATTAATTTGTAGGACTGTGATAATGCGTTTAAAACGAAAACGTTTTAACTGTTCTAACAAACAGGTAGTGAAATGAAATAAATGCCGAAAATCCATACCAAATTAGTATAATTGAGAGAATAATGTATTGGGTGAAAATAAAGTCTCTCTCTGATTAAGAAAACTCATATCTCAAAGACCATTCTAGATAGAAATATGAATGTTGTAGTAGCATTGTGCAGACGAATTCATAAATTATTTTTCATAGATATTTTACAGACATTTCCTCCCCTACAGGCGGCGCTGAATTCACTAGTATCAAAGTGGAGTCTATGGAGTTGAAAGCGCTGTCTGTTTTGCAGTATCACAAAAAAAAATCGCCAGCTACAATCTAATGAAAAATCAGAAATGAGTACGGACGAGATGCTGCAAATAGTAAGAGTATCAATACAAGTAAGATAATTTAAAGAGACTAGCAGTCTTAGTAACCTCAAAAGAACTCTACAGGTCTGTGATCTGCTACACTGGTACCATGCTATCCAGTGTCTTGGTTGAACCGTCGTCGACTAAACCGGCAACTCCACTGGACCTTCCAGTGAGGAGGGTGGCTAGACAATCAGCAGAATGAACAATAATATATGTCAGAGGGCGGATGAGCTTCGAGTCAACGGCCATCTAACAGGGTAGGTGGAGCTCGTTAGCCTTGGGTGGCAGTCCTCCTAGGAGAATGTACACTCTGAATACAAACTTGGGATATAAAGGGCTCCTTCAGCTTGTAAGGTCATTTGTATAAGAGAAAAAAAATCCGAATGATAAATTCTGAGTATAGATCTTTAATCACGCCATAGCCTCTGTAACATGGTCTTCAGCATGTCTACAATTGAGTGTAGACATGCTTATAATGAGAAGCAGTCAGCATATCGTATTTCGTCAAATAACGTCTGAATTTTATTGGAGAATTTTGACTAGATTAAGATGCAGGAGAGAGAGAGAGAGAGAGAGAGAGAGAGAGAGAGAGAGAGAGAGAGAGAGAGAGAGAGAATCTAATAACTAACAGTATATAAAAAAAGAAGATTTCTTCTACTAACCAGCCTCATAAGTGGTGGGCTACTTTAAAGTTTGCTCTCTTTGGTGTTGATTCGAGTATGCCACCTCTTATACTCAAAGCCGATGGCCCCATGATAAGTCCAAAAACAGAAAGCTGACCTTTTATCTGACGTAGTTGACAGTAAACAGTGTAAGGATGACATTATTTATTGCCAACATTCTTCCCTCAGGTAAAATTCACTTCTTTAGTATTTAGGCTTCGCGAGGTCAAGCAATTTCCCCTAGGCCTGGATTACTGGATGGTGTTATGGGCATTAATGAAATTTCCCCTTTTGTTTTTAATGGAGATATATATGCCTTAGCTCCTAAAATACCTGCCTAATTACGTAAATTATGTAGGGCTGGTTGTTTCCCATCATTTTGGAGGTTGGGTGACATAGTATTATTACCCAAAGAGATGAGTGCATCTTCAGACCTTTCTTATTGTCGCCCAATCTCCTCCATTACTCCTAGTTTGTCAAAGATATTTGAGAGGCTGATTTTGAAACGTTTTAGCAAATTTTTTGAGCGTAAAGATCTGCTTTTTGGCTTACAAATTGAGTTCCGCAAAGGTCGTGGTACTTGTAATGCACATTGGACCATCTTTTCAGTCCTTCAGAAAGCTCTTGATTTTGATTTAAAGCAAGTTAAAACCATAAGTTACAGGGAACCCCTTTCTTAAATGCAACAACAAGGCTTTGGAATAGGTTCCCTAGTGTTTTTGTTGCATCTGTTAATGTTCAGAGGTTAAAACTCGTTGCTAACTCCTTTTTAAAACAAAAAGATGATCTTTTGTTTTTCCTATCATCTTTTTATGCACAGTTTTGCGCATTTCTACCTAATTTCTTACATTTTTCACTTTCCGTAGAAAGTTGCATTTCGTGCTGGAGCATTTTTCGGTGTCTTCTTTGGGTTTCAATTTGTAATAATAATGATAATAAAATATATAAACCATTACAGAAATTCTTGGATAGGTATACAAACACGAGTGACTGATACAATAAAAGGTTGGACGTTGAGATCATTTGAATACAGTGCCAAAAGGTTGTGTAAAATGAGGAATTAGTTTTAATGGGACAGATTTAAAGAGAACTTTCCCCGATGACGGCTGCTTAGATGGGACGATAAAATTCTGTCAGTGACATAGCTAATGTGTCAAACGCGTGCGTTAAATCGAGCTTAATGGAAACCTATTGGTTACAAAGTGTTACAGGCAAAAGTGTCACCCCAAAAGATATTGCAAACCATACCTAAGAGGTATGGCATTGAAAATGGCATAACATGAGAGAAAACAGCAGGCTCTCCTAGTTCACATCCCCCACCTGGGTAATAGGCGGGTATGGAACAGTGAAAAACTATCTCCGCATACAGATAAAAGAGCATACCCAAGAATTTTAATAGAAACAAATAAAAAGCTAAGATTTTGCTAAATTGTTTTCGCTAAATTACGGACCGGCAAATGCCCTGAGATCGACTTAGGTCAGCTCAGGAAATATTTTTTTTTAATTAACCTTTAAAGTGAAAATCAACGAGGGCATATGTTGGAGAAAGTTTATAAGGAGATATCTGTAAAGAAAGTGGTTAAGAAAGGGGAAGTGAAAATGTGCGGAAGATATACAGAGGCGACCATAATGATTCGGACACAGGTTTGAACCACAAAACTTACAGTAGCTTCGAACCAAATAATTGTACATAATTAATGTATGATGAATTACAGATATAAACTAAGTATGGCTATAAGTTGTACATGTGCATTGTGCATGCTAGAATGAATGAAATTGCAAGTTACGTGCAAAAGATGCAAAAGAGCATTTTTATTAAAGAAATAGGGTGGTCAAAATGATCGGGACAGCGTAATTCTTTTACTTTTATCTTTGGGACAACCAACTAATTTAGGATAGTAACTTACTCCTATGAACTCTTAACACTCTCAGTCATTACCTTGTCAAGTACCGAGTAGCAACTATGCCGAGGGGACTAACTACACTTGCCTATATCCAGCAGCTAATTGTTAAGCTACATCTAGTGGATCATCTCTCCATCAGAGCCATAGCTGAAAGGGTTAGACGCCCCAAAAGTGTCGTACACAATATTATATCACGTAACGATATCACAGGCTCATGTATCAGTGAAATTTCTAGTGGTAGGCCTAGGAAAACCTCAAAGAGCCCTCAGCCGTTTCTCAAAAAGGACCGATACATGACAGCAGCCAGGATTTCCCGGGAAGTAAATGACACTGGGAATTAGTGTCTCCGGGAAGACAGTATCACGCCGCTTGACGGAAAGATCTTTAATATCCCGTACACCAGCAGTCAAGTCATTGATCAGCCTTAAGAACAAGAAAGCTAGATTATGCTTCGCCACTAAGCACAACCTGTGGACAGAAGACCAATGGTCCAAAGTACACTTTAGCGATGAATCGAAGTACAATTTGTTTGGTTCAGATGGCAGAAGACCTGGAGTAAGATTATTTGTGTACTACTTAAAGAACAGCGTCAAGTTTGGTGGAGGAGGCGTTATGGTGTGGCGCATAATTTCGGCGGAAGGTTCTCGCCCATTTGTCCGCCAGCAGGGCAGGTGAATGCTCAAGTGTATAAAGAACTTCTGCAAGCATATGCTGTGCCCCATATGAGAACCGCCTCTGCCCATGGTGCAGAGAGAAACCCAAGCATCGTTGAAGAACTTTGGGAAATTATTACAAAGAGAATGAAGAAAAATAATACCAGAAGAAGGCCTTCGATTAGTGCATGTAACTATTAATATATTGTAACAACCGAAAATTATTTGTGAAGTAACTTATTGTACCTTCTCATGTACGTCTGTTTTGGTATCTGTTGGGATCATTTTGACTACCCTATTTTAGAATAAAAATGCTCTTTTGCACGTAATTTGCACTTTCAGCCATCCTAACATGCTTATTTTATATTTATAATTTATCATGCATTACCTAGCACTATTTGGTTTGAAGCTACTGTAAGTTTTGTGATGAAAATCTATGTGTCCCAATCATTATGGCCGCTACTGTATGTATAACCGTAAGTCCTCCTGGGGTCTTGGGGGATGGAAGAGAATTCAGCTGCGGACCTGGCAGGCTGGAAGGCACGCAATCCTTCAGATGTTTGCATCAAGAATTACGAGCAGAATACTGAGGCAATACTGACGGGGATTTTGAACTTTATCAGCAGCTGTGTGGCGACCTATTTTCAATCTGTGTATCCTCCAGGAAGATGTCTTGGGCAAAACCATGATCGCAGTGGTCCGATAATGAATTATATCAAACCATCGAAGGAGTTGCCTAGTGAAATTTACCAAAGTCTCAGTGTGCATTAGACAATTTCTCCATCAATTTTCACACGCAAGAGGTTATAGAAATTAAGGGGGGAACCAACCGGGGTAGAGTGATCTCTCCCGGATTGCGATAATCAACCACGGAAGATACTCTCCGAATAGATATTGTTAAACACAGCTAATAAAAAGCAAACCATCGATCGCCTAGGTGGGGAAACATGTCATAAGGGATTTTGACCAGATCTAGGGTGGTATCCACGCAAGAATCGAGAAGGAAAAGCAACTCACGCAGAGGTAACATTTCATTGAAGGGTTCCCCGGCTCCTTAGAGAAAATCCAATTGGTAGCCAAGTGAGATAATGGAATGATTGGTAAAAGAGCATCTAGGGTGGAATCTGTGGAAGAAACGGTGGTGGTAACGGTCCGATATTATGGTCCCTCCCCGGAGAACAAAAAAGGAGTCCTGGGTAAACCTAGCCTGAATCCTTTTGACACTCTTCCACACCTCTGTAAGAGGGTGCTTCCTATTCATTGATGACACGTATGTCCTCCCCAGTCCCCCATGAAAAGCGGTGAGCATGCTTTGAAAAGAATCGGATTCTGGCTCTTACCGGACGAAATTCCCACAAGGTGAAATTGTTCGGACGATACCTGTAGTGCTTATATTCATGTGGCTGCTTTCTGAGTGCCATCATATACTCATCCGAATAATCCCAGTTGCATCCGATGCGCAAAACACCGAGGCCTTTTAGGAATAGATGCCCGACCCGCAGCAATGAAGGTACCAGAAAAGAGATCAACGCCCCTACCTAACGATCTAAACCACTCGACTGTAAATATTCTAGTCATTTCCTCGAATATAGATTACTTTGCTCAATCGGAGTACCATTCGGGTGGTTTCTCGAGCCGCGGTTGCCCAGCGAAAGAGATTTAAATGGGCCACGAATTTCCAGCTGTCGAACTGATTCTCTAGTACCCGGTACGTAGGATTGGCCGTAAACTTCTCCCAGAGGTGGAGTATTTACGGCGACAATACCCTTAATGTCAATCACCAGCTTGATGCTTTAGAAGGTAAAAAAAATCCCAGAGGGGTTTGTGTATCGTTCAGATTCTTGCGAAGGAGAAAGATCATCGGAAACCGGCTTAACATACGGTAAAATCCCCGCCTCATTAAAGCCGACTAATGTCGTAAGGTACACCGTGACGAGAGAATGTATCTTATCAAGGTGGGCTGCACTTCTGCTGCAAGAACGGAAAGATAGATAGAAAGAGAAAGAAAATAGACGACACATCTTCTGTATATTGCGCACCCACCAACATCACTCCCAGCTCTTAGTGGGTTAGGAAAATAAACCCCTAGTACTTCGAAAGAGTGAGCAGGGGTGAAGCACCCAACATGTTCTCCTGAATGCAGACAACTAAAGGGAATCGAGAAGAAACAAGCCTCCGCAGCTTTCCCCATTTATTGAAGTCCAGGGCAGGAAAGTATGCTGCTCTGAGACAGGCCGTCCGATGGCTGTCGGCGCAGGTTGCGCCGTTGGCGCTGTCACCTACGGGGAATTATTCGAGAAAGTTCAGCCCGACCCGCGAGCTTCTCTTTTTCCATCGAATCTTTCGGTTGAAAGGGCAATATGGAGTCGGATCTCCTTTGGTTCCGAGAAGACCGGCCACTCATTTTGTCTCCTACATCCTCTGGCAGGGGTGAGTGGACCGAATATCATTTATTGATACCCTCTTGCCAGAGATGTAAACTTCAAATTAGCGAGTGAGGGCAAGTCATCTTCTTGGGTTTTGTCTTCCCTAACAAAAGCGACTCTGGGAAGGAGGGTGGCCTCTTGTTTTCCGCCTACCGACCACGCGAGGAAGTGGTGATCCGGGTTTTGGCTGGATCAGTGCTCGAGGCCTTTTGTATGTCAGCCAGACTAAGATGGCACCCGTAGGAAGTAGAACTTGCTAAAGAGTTCGGGTGGGCACGGGTGCTACTGCGCTTGTAGGCGGCCTGGTTTGGATGACACTTTCCTCAGAGTCTTAGAAGGTTCTCGGTGGCGTAGACCACTAGAGAACTACTTTCCAAGCCTCTCAAAACGAGGCACAGTACACGGTCTGGGCGGCAAAGACCTCTTTTTAAAAAAAAATATACGAATCGCAATGCTTTGCGAAGCAGGGTGTGATCCATCACAATTCTGTGTTAACAGCACGAATGCCTTGACTCGGAAGCGCTACTATCCATTACGCACCGACTCAAGGAGCCTGTTCATGTCAAACGTGACGAATAGTGTGGGAGTAGGTCTCGAGACTCATCATTCCTTCTCACGCGCTCGAACTTGGTCGTTCCCTGGTCATATAGCTCTTAAATGAGGTTCTCAAGGAGTAGTCAAAAAAATCATTTTCAGAGATTACCACTTTTACATAGTTCTGGATACATTATTTTGTCATCCTCACAGCTGTGCCATCGAAGTCTGAAGAAGGCTCATTTTGGTACTCTGGAGACGCGCAAAGGGGTTTCCCGTGTAAAATGCTTGATACCGCTTGATTACGCTTGATACCCAAATGAGAGGCGTGCCCTGTCGGTTCTAGGGTTTCCGGCAGTCGCAAACTAGAATCAGCATACCTCAGCTAAAATTATTCCTTCCAAACCTTATCAATATACCCTTTTCTCCATTTTCCTTACAATTCTCTTCCAATTACATATTTTCATGGCCAGCGGATAATTTCGCACGCTAATCGCCAACCAGGTTTCGTTCAGTCATCCCTGTTCGTGGCTAGGATGAAGGGGAGGCTTGTTCACCCCTACTTTGTGGGTCCAGTTAGGGAGGCGGTTTTAATATGACTGCGTTCTTCTCGTCGTATTCCTTTTCTACTGATATCAATCTTTCTTTTCTTTATATAACTTTAACGCACCAGCAAGTGTATGTCATTTGTAGAGTTTGGCAGTTTGGCACCCAGTGTCCAATACATGTACGAGAATCTGTGGCTATATTTCTTCCACACATTTTCATTAACTCTAACTTCACCACTTTCATTACAGATCTCTCCTTACAAAATTTCTGCGAGATTCGGCCTTGATGTTCATGCGCTTTAAATTCTAAAAAAAAAATGGTACTTTAGACGGGATTGGCCACATTAACCAAAAGGCTTCCTTCCGAAAATCGAGACTTTTGATACTCAACCATGGAAAGAAGCTAAATTCTGGCGTTGGCAGAGCATGTTTCTATCACACAACCTTGCTCCATCTGTCGAGCGGATTACGATTTGTTTTAAGCCAGCGGGTTCGAAGTCATCCGACAACCTATCATTGAAGGGCCCAGACTTCCTGGAAGATCCGCTTTATTTCAGAGTTTTCTTTTTGTGTAGGTTAGGCGGAGGTTTCGCCCATTTCCCTCCGTCTTTCGAGAGGGGGCGCCAGAACTGAGAGACCCGCACGCACCCGGAACCCTGCATAACAATGACAGCTCTATCTTTCCTTTTGTTTTGTTGTCTTTTTATTTGAGGTTTTCTTTCCCATTGTATGGGCCTTGCTCAGGAGTTGAATCAGACTTTTCGGGTCATTCCTACCACGCCATAATCCCCTTCCTGAAAAGACCTCACCTACTGGCGAAATTCCTTCTTTTTTCCCAGTATTACTAGAGTATCTGCTCTCCTTTGTAGGCGCGAAACTTCCTTACACCGATTAGATGGCAGGAATACGGGCAGCCCTCCGGGATGGTTGGCATAGAAGATGGGAGACGGCCGAGGGAAACTTAAAGTTGTGTGCCATTGCGCCGTGACTGTTCCCATGGACCTACCCCCCAATGCCGCGACGGTTGCAGGTGGCTTTCTGTCGTCTCCGAATTTGACACATTCGCGGGATGAACCGCCATTTGATGGAGCGCTCACCTGCCAAGACTGCGTTGTCCCCCAGACTGTTCGGCACATTCTTGTTGAATGTCCCAATATGGGTGATCTTTGCGCTCGTTACCTTTCCTTGTACCTGGACGAGCGGGGTCGCTACCGCTTGTCCCTTGTACTCGGGACGAGTTCGTACACACAGACTTGCGGACTATATGACTTTTGGAGGAGACTAGGCTCCTCCACTTTATTTGACTGTTTATTGTAGGTCGCATTTTTCTACGCCGGGGGGGGGGGGGCTACCCTCGACGCCGGAGCGTGCTTAATTCTTGTTGCCTTTTTTGGCTGATCTTGTTTTTTGTTTTATTTGTTGTTGTTTTTTTTTAGCCTGTGTCTTAGCCTTTGTTATTTTTTTATCTTTGTTATTTACATGTGTTTATTTGTTTTATAAGGTAGCCTAGTATTAGGCTGTAGGGTGAGTATGGCGACTTTTACCTTAGTAGGAAGTCGCCAGAGGAGCGACTAAAAAAAAAACGTGTAGGTGCGACCTCCATCGGTGAATTCCACCGTCAAGATGTTGTGGATCCCGTCTCGGATCTTCCAGGACGAAAGATCTCTGTAAAGATGTCAGGGGCTGGCACATCATCGTCACAGCCATAAGGGAGGACTAGGAGCGCCAGCACAGTGGCAGCGAAAGGTATAATATGGGCAAAGTTGGGCACAGTTAATAAAAAACTAAATTCATTTACTGTTAATCTGTTAACCAAAAAATTAATTTCTTTAATACGTTAAAAATCTAACCTAAGTTAACGCTAAAGCGTTAACTTTAATTATTATTTTGTTATTATAAAACAATACAGAAAAAAATTTTGCTCTAAAACCTCCTAAAAAACCCCTATAAAATAGCAAAATTGAAAAAATTATTAATGACAAATGTCCTTGAGTTGGTCTCCAGACAGTATTTGACCAAGTTCTGTTATTTGGCCTTCATTGACTTGTGGCTGCTGCTGCTGCTCTATTGCTGATGGGTAAGGGTAGTTAAGAAGGCATACCACCTCATTTTCGTCGTTGTTGCTTCCACTATCGCTGCTCAATTCGTCAACGTACTACCTCAAAGCTTCCTGGAATTTACTCTCCATGCTTTTCTTCCCCTTGGCCACCTGGATTTTGTCCTGCTTCTAAAACCTCAGGAGACGAAACTTGGGCTGGAAGGCAGCAGCCAACTGACATTCATCGTTCTCAAGGAGGTGCCGAGATTTTTTGTCCATACATGTTAAAAGTGCTTCGATCCAGGGGCTGCAGTAGACGAGGTATTTTTACTTCAGTCCTTAAGCCTGAAGACCGTCGCAGCAACTGTTGGTAGAAGAGTTTTAAAGTAGGCTTGCTCCTCCCCTGGATCTTGTCAAATGCTTGGGCCACAAGTGACATGAACTAGAAATAAAGCAATGGAATATTAGCTAACAGTAATTTAGCAAATTTTAGAAATTAAAATTTGTACGAAAACAGAATAGTAAAGAATATATTCCAAATAAAATAATTTAAATGTCAACATTAATATTCGAATTTATTTTTTATTATTAATTTAATAGATTATTACCTTGTCATACTCCTTCAATAAGTCGACATCCTGGTTGTTGAAGCTGTTGAACTTCAGCTGAAGCATGACTCTGTGGAGAACGGGCCTTTTAGTCTCCAGTATGTTGTTTAAGAATATCACAGAATCATAAGTAGAGTTCCACCTCGTGGTGTTGTGAACAAACATCCCCATTCTTAGTTAAGCATTAATGCTGCTTGTTGCCACAGTGCTACGATTATGCAATTTCGTGAGGGCGTGTGCCTTAGCTATGGTAGCTTTGTATGGCACTGCACTCTGCAGTACAGAATCTACATCCTTGCTGACAACTAGATTAAAGGTGTGGGCAGTACACCTCATATGGGCTGGCAGGTTGAGAAGGTCAGCCACTGACACAGCCTGGCAGTCCGTCAGGGAGACACAGTCAAATTCCTGTTCGAGCTCATCCAAGAATCCATCCAACAGGGCAACCACAGTAGCATCATTATTATCAGGGTGGTCGTCCACATCCTGAGCCACTGGCAGGTCTGGGAGTGTGTTAGCATCTGCTCCAAACTTGACAAAGGCCTTCACAAAGTTACTGCCATTGTCTGTCGTTACCCTGAAATACAAAGACATTCTAAGTTGTTTATAAAATGAGTATTGCAATTAGTAAAGATTAAAATCTTATTTATGAATAAAATTAATATATAATTTATTTTTAAATAAAATCCTAATAGGAATTGTTAATAGAACTAACATAGTAATAAACAAATAAAACAATAATCTGATATTGATAGAATTAGAATATCACTATTTAAAAGCTAAACCTGGTGACTATGTTCTGAATGTGGAATTCATGGTGGACGTTGAGTATAGCCTATGCAAGTATATAGGTATGATGGCCTCTCAGCCTAATGCACGCGAGCACTACTCAATGCAGCCTCTGCCTGGTGGTGGGTACAATCAATAGACAGTCATGCCCAGATAAGCTTGTGGGCAGACCAGCAGTCATTGTGGAGGCTACACATGGAACATCGCAAAGAACTGTGAAATCTAAAAAATCATAAGTTATAATATTTTAATTTTTAAAGATAAAATGTAAATTTGAAGATATAAAGTAACTCAAGTATTAATATACCTACCCTATACGATACCTTTTATGAAGGTAGCAACATCCTTACTCAAATATGACCTTATTTTCACTGAATTGTCGAAATATCACTATATGGATGAAACATCCTTATAAACGAGACATTTTAGAAAATGGTAAAAAAATATTAAGAAATTCGAAAAATCAAGTCAAACGCTCGATGGTATTATTTTTCTCATCAATACAAAGTTTATTGGAATTGGAAGTACCGTCTATGAGTAGAAGCAATATTTGAAATGCCATTCTTAGTATTAGAAATAAGGATTACAAAAATATGAAAATTGCCTGATCATGTAATGCTTCAAGTCAGTATGCATTTTCCAAGGTATTGATCAGCTTTTCGAGCGTTAGACTCCACAACGCTGAGTGACAGTGTGTTAACTACGAACAGATCCACAATTCTTTGGTTCACATTAACACAAGGTACGCCACTACCAGAAGCAGTAATGCCAAATGATTCGACAATGGTTAGCTAACGTGCTTTCTTATTACCAGAAGATGATGACAGATTGCTCCTGCTAGAATCAGGAGAAAACCTCCGCTTGTGTTTTGCCGCATTTCCACGAGATGAACCTGCCTTGACGTTCTCCTCAAACTGTATGAACTTAGCTGGGTGGATCGTCTGTATGTGCTGCTTGAGGTTATTGAGGCTTGTCTTGTTTCCCCTTCATTAAGACAGTCCTGGGCCTGCATAACTGGCAGCTGAAAAACAACTTATCTACTTCTCTTGACTTAAACATAAAGTAGTTGTCCAGGTGGATCCAGGTGGTCTGTGTGTGCCCCTTCCTGTTGATGTCTAATGATACTATCAGTTTCAGCATCAACGAGGTCAACACATTCAAGTTCTACAGATGCCAGAATTAGTTGATTACTTACAAAATCTGAAATATGTTATTTATGAAACTTTTGTCCACAAATTGTTTTATTATAATAATTGAAAACCACGCACTGCATGCATTACATGTATTTTTCTGTTTTTATTTCAGAACAGTATGAACATCTACGCACCGCCGCACCGTCACTGACAAAACCTCCTCGTTATTGTCAGGCGCTAACTGAGAGAGCCGCTCTGTCATTCCTGTGCAGTTGGTACGGCTATAAAAATTTACACACTGAAACTGGAATGAGATGCGAATATACTTTAAATTATTTTTTAGGTTAACGGAAGGTAAATTTAACGAAAGTTAATTAGTTCGTTAATGGTATTCAAAGTTAACTTAAGAGTTAAATCGTTAACGAAAAGGTTAAATTCGTTAATTAACGATTAACAGTTTGGTACCCAGCTCGGGATATGGGACTCGCGAACAGGTCCATCGACTCCTGGGAAATGCACAATTTTCAGCGGATTTGGCCGTTCTGCGTCCTTCCCTAAGGAGCGTATATCCATTTATTCCAGAAATTATTTATACCCCTACCCAATACCACATTTTTGTTGCTGTAGTTCATGAACCGTTTATTGCAGGATAACTAAATTTGGAGATATTTGGACGAATGTATTAATAGACACACCTACCAAATTTCAATAAGTCTGATCCACAAAAAAACAGAGTCGTGACACATTCAAACTAAAGTTTGTAACCAAAATGTATTCTTACGACATAATTTTCATATATATATATATATATATATATATATATATATATTATCTATATGATTTACATTATGATACAGTTTCGAAGTCACACTAGTAATTTTGTAACCAAATTATGATTTGAACTAGTCAGGAATAGTCTATAACATTTTAACATCTCTTTCAACGGCATCACAAATTCGAGTCTAATTCTAATAGTAATATTATGGCTAGCGTTAGTGAGCTGTGTTCCAGCATCAAATAAAGTAATTACGAAATTCAAATTTAAGATGAGCTACAAGATTAGTAATAAACAATTAAATAATAAGTGAGCTTCATAAATTGGGGACAACTGCAAATCTCCCTCATTCGGATCGTCCTCGGAAAATTCCACTCCGTACGGTTCGGAAAATCTGTTAAAAATAACCCCAAAATGAGTAGAAATGAGTTGAAGTATCGGTTAGGAAGGAGGGCGTCGATGTAAGTTTGAACAGTGTCCAATATGTTGCATAGAGCGGAAATGCATGGAGTCCTTCAAGGAAGAGACGCCGATATTGAAAAACATTCATTTCCACAGCCTGTCTGAAGTACGCCAACAATCATTTGTAGAAATATTTCACTTTTTTGATCTTAGTCATGTGCTAAGATCAGATGAAACGAGGCGTGAGTTGTTTCGCAAATATATCAAATATATTTGGCGTAAAAGTGGTGAAGTTGGTCTTCCCCAAAAAACAGTTCACACAGTAAAACATGGATGCTGGTCTCTTAAGTTATGGGACAGTTTTTGAGTATCAGCCGTTGGTACACTTAATCGAAACAAAGACGAAACAAAGATTTTGGAAGATTATTTGAAGAGTGAGGCTCATTGAGTTAAATTGTTGTATAAAGGTGTATGTAAAATAAATTAAAAGTCGATATAAAATTAAAGTAATTCAAAATTTAATATTTACACTTTACCATTTTAAATATACTGCCTTAATAGTAATCCATTTATATTTTCTTCTCAACGATTCCTTCTCAATCCAATTAATTGATTATATATATATATATATATATATATATATATATATATATATATATATATATATATTGAAAGGAAACTCACAATTTGCACGTGAGTCAAAATTACGATAAATAACACCCACAAGGAAAATTGAAAAACGATTCCGAGTGATATATATATATATATATATATATATATATATATATATATATATATATATATATATATATATATATATATATATATATATATATATATATATTAGTGATGGGACGAGTACTCAATATCGGTAGTATCGGCTGTTTTTGGTGGTATTGGAACTCGCATCGGTATCGGGACTTTGATGTCTCATTTCCAATATCAAAATCCGATACTTGCCCATTAATTCCCAAGACTATGCAATCATTTTACAACATATTATATTCATTCTATTTAATGATTATATTCTTGTGTCTTGTACGCGAAAATATTCACATAATATGCACCTAATTTATTTACACAAAATTTAACATTTTATAACCCTTTCAAACCCTTAGTTTTTCAGGGAACTAAAAGTCAAAACTACTAGTTTACCCGTACGTGAAAAATTCACGTAATTGTTATCAATCAAATTGCTGCATTTAGTTTGGTATAAATAATATAATTTTATTTAAATGTTTAATTCAATATTCGTAAATTTCGATAATTTTATCCCGTTCAAAATATTTTGAAAATAGTGACACGTGCCGTCATAAATGAGGGAAAATTTTACATTATTTTCATCTCCATTATTATTGGGTAAATCTTGAACAAAAGATTAGAATTTCTAAAGAATCACTTCCGTCACAATTAAAATTATTATTATACAAAACATAAATGCAATTAGCTTGAAATCAAAGCCGTTCCATATAGTCATATTGTATCTATGCTACCAAACCAATTCATTTCTATTTTTGTTCCATCGTTTTTTCCGACAAATTTTATTTCGTTTAAAAGAGCTAAAAGTTAAGCTTTAAATAGACTCTTTAATCTTTATTTACAACATTTATCTATAAATGTTATTTGTTTTATATTCCTTCGATATTCATATTCAATTTTCACTAATTACAGAATGAATATGAACAGTTAGATGAAATAATTGGTAGTGTTAAAGAGCAACCATATCGAACATGTTCAAACAGCGTTCATTCAAACGAACAAACACGAAACATATGACTCAAGATTTGTTATTCTATAACTATTCTTTTAATCTATAATCAAATGCGTAGAAATTTCCTTTTAATGAAAAATTATTTAGAATATTGGGTTTGAAGTAGGACTACGGCCGTATGCTAAGAAAAATGTGAAATGCCCTTTTATCAGATTTAGTGTAGCTTCACAATTATTCATAAATTTATTATATACAAAAGGCTAAAATGTAAAATACTTAAAAAAAAAGAAGTTTTTTGGCTCAAATGTGCATTTCACATTTGTTTTAGCATACGGCCGTAATATTCAAGTTTACACCTGTATTGTCTGTTGTTTTTATTTGGTTGCTAACGGAATTAGTTGTAGAATTGGATGCCTAAGTATTCTATTTTGTAATAGAATTAAACAAAGTCCCATTGTTCAGTAGTAGTATTCTTCAAACAAATTAATAGAAACCTATATAAGTATTTACTAATACACAAACACGTACGTATATATATATATATATATATATATATATATATATATATATATATATATATATATATATATATATATATATATATATATATATATATATATATATATATAGAAAGAGCAAATGCAAGTTCTGCGGGTGGTAACAACCACCACAGGGCTTTTTCGCCATATTTATTTTCTGCCTTTCAAAATAATTTTGAAGACAGAAAGAAAGGTGCAGAAACCTTGCATTGCAGACTGTATAACAATATAGTACAAGGAAGAGAAATTGGACGCGAATGAGCAATGAGACAAGAAACCGGAGTATTTTTAGAGGTAAGAGAAAGGGACATTAGAAGAACATTAGAATCAAAGAGAGCAGAGGGCGGCACAATGAAAGCAATCCATTACCGAGAAGACAGAGATAACGCCAGGGGAAAAAAGTTTGAAATTCCTGGCCGGGACTCGAACCCGGGTCTGCTGATTGCCGGTCAGATGCTCTACCGCTAAGCTACCAGGCACAACGAGTCTACTTCGCCCAAACCGTTAGCCCATCAAACCCAGTATCTCCCTAGCTAGGAACCTCCAAGGAATTTTTATACCATATCTTCTTACCCGCTCACATTTGCTCTATCTTTGCATGTGACATGGAAGATGAGCCTTTAAATTGTGAGTTGGTAAGAAGATGTGGTATAAAAATTCCTTGGAGGTTCCTAGCTTAGAGAGATACTGGGTTTGATGCGGTAACGCTTTGGGCGAGGTCAAGTTACTGTGCCTGGTAGCATAGCTGTAGAGCATCTGACCGGCAATCAGCAGACCCGGGTTCGAGTCCCGGCCAGGAATTTCAAACTTTTTTTTCCTGGCCTTATCTCTGTCTTCTCGGTAAAGGATTGCCTTCATTGTGCCGCCCTCTGCTCTCTTTGATTCTAGTCTTCTTCTAATGTCCCTTTCTCTTGCCTCTAAAAAAAGAAAAGATAAAAGAACGATTCCGAGCGCTTTTTTCTTTATTTAAATGGTCTTTGAAAATGTCTAAGAATAAAGACGAAAGCGCTTGTAATGTTTGTTTTTTTTCATTTTCCTTTATGTTTCTTTTTATAATATATAATAATGCAAATCTCTCATAAACGCAAGAGAATGATGGAAATAAATCAACCAAACCGCAAAGAAAGAGAAAATAAACTGAACAATTTTTTCGTCGGAAAAATGAATTTCCCTAATTGCGAAAAAATCCGTACAGAGGCAAGGAGCGAATCAAGCACACTGCAGCAGCGACTAGCGGTATATTTGAAGGAAAAATGCACATACAAAAAAGCGTTACAAAAATAATAGTTAACAGTGGGGAAAAAAGTTGAGCGGAGAAGAGAAAGTTTCACAAGTACTAGTAAGAAAAGAAATGGGTTCTCCAGGTACTACCGGAGGTCATATTATTGTATATATACTTGGTTAATTTTAATCTTACTATATTAAATGGGTTTAGTTCTCCAGGACATACTGGAGGACAAATATTTTACATTTTAAAAGTTTCGGAAATTTTTCCATTACAGAGAGTTATATTTCATAAATTGCATTAAGTTTTAATATATACACCATCACTGTTTATATTAACGTAACTACTGAGTATTGAATGTTTTTATCATTAATTCTTTTAACCTCTGAATTTTAGTATTATTAGACATTATCATCCTTTTTGAACGCTGTTTGTTAAATTAAATTAATTATCATTATCATTAATTCCTTAAACCTCTGAATTTAAGTATTATTAGACACTTTCTTCCTTTTTTAACCACTGTTTATTAAATTAATTCACTTAATCTTTATTCTATGGAATTACTGCTATTGATACTAAATATTATATTCATATTTTAAACACTGCTTATTATTTTTAACCATTGTTTATATTAACGTAACCACTGACTATTGAATGCATTTATCATTAAATTCCTTTAATCTCTGAATTTTAGCATTATTATACACTTTGTTCCATTTTAACCACTGTTTATTAAATTAATTCACTTAATCTATGGATTTATTACTAAATTATATATTCATTATTAATCACTGCTTATTATATTTAATTGATTATTATCAACTGTTTATTAAATGCTTTTATTTTACTTTCATTTAACCACTGAATTTTGTATTTATTAACTATCATTCACTTTCATATATTTTTCACTAAACGATATCGGACGTTTTTTGACCACTTTTTATATTTTTAAACGTTGTCATGTTCACGGTGTGTACACACGAGTCTGGGATGTAGATGGTTCTTTCTTTTAGTAATCCTTCTATTTCTTTCGGCGACCAAGGTCCTTCGTAGGTCCATTTGTAGTTCCCGCGAATTATTGCTTCGATCAGGGCCTCCAGGTCACCTTTCGGGGGTTTGCACACTACGGCGCCGAATACCTTGAGTCCCACGTCAACGGCGTTAAGAAGAATCCTCGTAGTAAGATGTTTCTTTCCTCCGTGAGGGGTACTCCGGGATAGTCCAAAATGTCGTCGTCCTCGTCTTCTTCCCCGTGAAATGTATATTCTTGTTCTTCTGTCTCTTCTTCCTTTTGGGGTTTTGTCTTCTTCTTTTTATTTTGCTGTTTCTTCTTTTGGGTTTTTTTTCGAGGGCTTTCGCCTCTTGTTTCTTCACTTTCTGTAGTTACTTCTTCTTCTGTGGTTTTCAGTTGTTGTTGAATGTCGGCAGGTTCTTTTGCTTTTTCTTGGGTCGTTTCGTTTTGCTGTGGGTTGTCTACAAATTGAATTTTTAGCACTTCTTGTGAAGGGGGATTGGGAGGAAACCAAAGTTTTTTCTGGATACCGTTCTTCTGTAATAGTTGGTTTAATTCTTCGGAAAAAGTGCCGGGGTTGGCTAGGTTTGCCAAGTGTGCGTAGATGACCATGGCCATTATTTCTTTGCATTCACTTGGCATCACCAGCTTTGGTGCAGTTATTTCTGTGGCTGTTGGTTTTGTTGCCGCTGCTGCTTCTGCGAAGTTCTTTGGTTTTGCCTCCTTTTCCTTTTTGGACTTTTCACGCTTGGCTCTGATTGCCTCTTTGCGGACGGGACACCTCATGGCCAAGGCCCTGTGGTCCCCTCCGCAATTTGTGCAGCGTGTTTTTTCAGAGGTACACTCTTTCCATCCGTGTCCTTGTTTAGAACAGATGGAGCATGTAACCTCGGTAGCTCGACACTCACTTGTTGGGTGATTTTCCACTGCCATGCATTTGAAGCAGGTTTCCAATTGAACGAATTCTTCCGCTTCTATTTGTTCAGGGGCAACGCGGAGGTAGAACCCCAGGAGTCCCTCCTTCATAGCCCTTTGTGCCATTTCCGTCGTTGAGAAAATAACTTTGACTATATTTTTGCCAAACTTATCCACCTCGCAATTCTGGCCCATTTTTGGTGCTTAGAAAGCTCATCCTTGATTTCTTCACAGCTGTTGTCCGTGAAGAAGGGGTCGAGCTTTCTGAGGATGACTGAACGACGCACCATGATTTCGTGGGGGATAGTAGCTTCGAGTCCAATTTTCCGAAGGGGCTCTTTAGCTTCGTCTGACACATTTTTTCGACGTCCTCGGGAGTCCAGCATACTGCTGCCCAACCGTTGGGCATCTCAATTAGTCTAAGAAGAGCTACGCAGAGCGGGCCAAAAATAGTCTCCACGACCGTTTGCCGACTAGGCTTTGTTGCTCCACTGATGGTACGGAGGGGGATCCGTTTGACGTCCATGGCGGGTGGCGCTTTGATCTCAATTATAGCCACCCTTAGACCATTCTCTCGCGTAGCCAAGTGGTCTAACTGGTTGTTTCAATTAGGCTCAAAGCGGTTGCTTTTCAAAATAGACCATAAAGGTGTGTTTAGTGTAGGAAATATAAGGAAAATTAAAATCTAAACCAAATGAAAGCAAAAATCTCTCCCTATGTGATAGATGGTAATCTGAAAGGTTTGTAACAACTTTACTTGGATCGGTAAATTTGGTATAAATTCCCCTAAATTTATGGATCCAAGTAAACTTGTTAGAAGACTCCAGTAAATTTAAAAAGTTAGAAAAGGAGAAAAACAAATTACAATGCAATTGGAAGGCCAAGTTCATGGGCTTCTCGCGAGTTGGAAATCACTTTCGATTATATGTTCAGATCATTATTCAAAATTACATGCTAAGGGTTCTGGCCTTGCTAGAATGTATTGTTACCAAAAATACATAAAACGGGTCCAATAATTGCCTCTTATAATTTACCTACTTAGAAACTAGCCAAAATTTGCTGTCGAACTTCTATCTTCTCTAGTAAAAAACGAATACACTATTACCAACGCTTATCAATTCCGAAAGCAACTTAGTGATTGTAAAATAGATTCTGGTCATTTCTTGGTGAGCTATGATGGTTAGTCATTTTTAACAAACATTCCAGTTACTGAAACCAAAATATAATTTTAGACAGTTTTTCGGATTTTCCTCTTTTCCATGAATTAGATAGAATTCCATTTAGCTCCCTAAATCACCTGGTTTTTAGCGGGTCGGTTTTTACTTTTGAGTGTCAAGTATACCAAAAAATCGATGGAGTGAGGATGAGGTGCCAAATAGGTCCTTGGTAGCTGATTTTTTTTATGAACTCATTTTGAAGAGCAAAGCTTTTCTGAGGTTCCAACTTAGTAATCAAACTAAAAAATCCTTTGACTTTTCAAACAATATTCACCCAAGCATTTTATACACAATGGAAACCGAAAAAGAAAATGCCCTTCCTTTTTTAGATATTTTAATTCGAAAAAATAATTTATTCATATGGACATTCAAATCGTTCCTGTAGACGTCCAAACTCCGGTTCAACTGAAATATCTGTAAATTGATACAAGACCGTACACGATAAGTCTTTATCGTGTACGTTCAAATGTGTAAATTACGGAGAGTCTTCCTCTGCTTCCTCGAAGCAATGTGTCGGGTATCTCTAAGGAACGTGATGACATGAATCCGTCATTCCACAAAGAATGAGAAGACAAACGGCATATTTTTTCTTCGGATTTGATCCAGTGATGCCCTCTGTGACCTTGGACGTGCTATGCCTCAAAGGTTAAGCAGTCACCCTCTTCTCCTGCACCCTCCAGTCCTACGAGTACGGTCGCCTTTGCGTCCATTCGGAACCCTTCTGTGGGTTCTACTTTCCCGTGCGCTCTCCTGGTACTTCTGGTGGCCCAAAGGGTTCATACTCCGCTTAGGCTAAAACCAGTTCCCTCCTCCGCCCCCTACACTCGCATGACGGTTTCCCGTAAGGATAAACGGCAACGCGCCTCCACTGAGTCGTAGGACTCACATGAGGCAAAGTCTCCACCCGAAGATGGTCAGGAGACCGTCTTAAGTCACTCTTAAGGTTATGCCCTGAAAAAGGAACAGCACCAAGGGAGCATCGGCTGCAAACAGAGAGACTCCTGCCTCCACCCCACCCCGCAAAAAAGGTTTCGAGGTGGAGGGAGGAAAAGATTCATGGCGAGCCGAACCAACCCAATAAGCCATCGAGGCAACAGCGCAATCATGATGGGTGCGTGCCATCTGCACACTCTTCGAGGGTATAAGGGTTTTACTACCCCCACCAGCTCTCTCTTCGTACGCGGTCATCGCTCATGGTCTAGACGATATCCCGTATGCCATGATTCGACACTTAGGTGAGCGAGGCATAGCCTTTCTGTTCGATTTGTTCAACAGGATCTGGACAGATGGTATCCTCCCAGATTCCTCGCGAATGAATAATGTGCTCGATTTTCTCAAACCGCTGAAAAATCATACTACGCCGGCCAGTTTCCGCCCAATCTCTCAAAACCTCCTGCGTGTCCAGGTTTTTGGGAGAAATTGGTAAATGTTAGATTATTTTTATCCTGGACAACAGAGGCCACCTGTCTTCTGCACAGTGCGGCTTTAGCTTATTGCTCTCAACTTCGGATGTTCTGCCCAGGCCTTCTTTCGTAGACAGCATTGCACCAGGGGACTTTTTTATCTGAAGAAGAATTATGATACCGTATTGCGATACGGTATCCTGGAGGACTTCCACTCGATGGGGGCGAGGGGACGTCTCTCAATTTTCATATTTGAATTTCATCGAGATCGTTGATTCCGCGTACGGGTGGGGGCTTCTTATCCGGCCCAATGGGGTAGGAAGAGGGTGTCTCACAGGTAAGTGTCCTTAGTGGCACACTCTTTGCCCTAAGCATCAACTGTATCACATCATTTCTGCCGGAAGATGTTCTCGCTATGACTTCAACAGGCATTGAACTATGTCTCTCGCTACACCGAAGCGCACAGGTTTCGGTTTTATTTTGCCAAGAACAAAATAGTGCACTTCTATTGCTATCCATGCCTTCCCCTCGACATGGATTTACTTGTTTTTAAACTCGGCTCGCCTGGGGGTATTGGAATCGCCATGTTTCCTTGGTTTTGCTTTTGACCAACGCCTCACTGGGGAGGCCAACATTCAAAGCCTAAGGCCATCTTGTAACCTCGCCATGGACGTCTTTGTTCTGTGACATTCAGCAATTAGGGTGCTGATAGGGCTAGTTCCTTGCTTTACTACCTCTCCTTTGTTTGCTCAAAGCTCGACTACGGATGCGAGTTTACGCATCCGCAGCCGAGCATATATTGCGGAAGGTGGACTCGATCCACCTCACCGGTCTCCATCTGACGACCGATGCCTTCTTCCGCACGTCCACAATTGAGGGCCGAATTGTCAATGCCGGTATGATTCCACTTGTTCTCCGACATTAACAGTCCGTTGTACGTTTGTACGCATGGGCCCAGCGTCCCTGTCGGTCGCCAAAGGCTCTCACCCCATCCGTAACCAATCTCAACGGTACCTATGTCACTGAAAGACTCCATTCATACCCAAAGCCCTTTGGGTTTAGGGATAGGAAACTTCTTCGAGATTTTGGTATAGCTCTCGGCCTGGTCCCGCCTCTTGGTTCGGCAAAGGACACCAACCTAGAGGGTAGCAACTTTGACTAGTTTTCACTGTGCCTCTGCTCTCAAAGCTTCCTCAGCGCAGGCATCCTTATGTTGGATCTTTTTGGAGCTGCAAACTTTATTTTACCCTGGATCCCTGTCAGTGTACAGGGATGGCTCCAAGAGTCAGGAAGGGGTCGACTTACACGCCGTATCCCCTCTGTTTGAATTCAGCGTGGGTCTACAAGACGCTGCGTCTGTTATTTCGTGTCCAAGCTGGTTGCAATACACCACTCAGTACCAGAGGTCACGCGTCTTGCCAGCTTTGGCGACCGGATTGTAATCTTTAAAGACTAACAAAGCGTCCTGGACACATAGGGATTGCGAGAATCAGCACGCAAATGAGGGTGCCGAAGAGACCGCTAGGACTGGGCGACCAGACTAGCATTTTGCTCTTCCTCACACTGACTACATGCCAGGAATCAGGTCAACTTTCTGGGCTGTCTGGCAAACAAGATGAGATACGGCCGATGGGAACTTAAAGTTGCGTGTCATCAAGCCGCAACTGTTCCCGTGGACTTATTTCCAATGCCTCGGCGGTTTCAGTTCGCTTTCTGTCCTTTTAGAATTGAGTGCACTAACAGGGCGCACCAGTACAGGAACGAGCTAGGTCGCTACCGCTTGTCCCTTGTATTTCGACTGAGTTTGGGCAAACAGACACGTGAAGTGTGAACTCATGGACTTTCTGAAAGAGACTGGCCTTCCTTATTTTATTTTACTCTGTTTTGGGGCCGGAGCGTGTCTTCTTCTTCTTCTTCTCCTAGCTTTTGCTTTGTTTGTTTGCTGTTTTTGTTTTTTGTTTTATTTCGTATATTTGTTCGTTTGTTTTTGTCTAGTATGTTTAGTGTTATGTCAGGTGTTGTTTTGTTTTTGTATAGCCTAATAATATGATAAATTAATTACGGTGACTTATACCCTCGGTGCAATCGCCAGATGGGCGTTGTACAGAAAAAAAATCTGCCGCAAGTTGTTTTGGAGTTTGATCTGTTCGATTCTTTCTATAATTCTCCATTTTATCTCATTTTACACCTCTTGTCCGAAATTCTTTTCATAGGTACATAATTTTTATTTAACAATTTGCCCATTTTAAAATAGTTTGCTATATTATTGTTGCACTTGTTCTTTAAGTTTATTAAAAAATGGAGGTATTTATTTTACTTTGGTTGTCACGTTTCAGGGGGTTTGTTCTCTTGGTCATGAATTTGGCCCTATCTTGTATTAGATCTATTTTGACTGAGTGATATGTGGTCGGTACCTGTGTCCTTAAGGAATGGTTTCTGTTCAAGAGTAATATGTAATCAATCTCAAAATTTGGTTCTATTTGATCTAATCCGGCTCCACCTTATGCTTTGTCTCTTTTGTTCACAATGTAAGGGTTTGTTCCTTTAAATTCAATTCCTTTTTCTTTTCCACGGGTTTGTGTGTGTGTGTGTGTGTATGAAAAATAGATAAATGAACAATAACGTCCATATCCGTTACGCTAGAAACCTCTCCATGAATTCATCAAACCTCTTTCGGAGCACCACTCATATCAAGAAGACAGCTGATTAAGAAATTTATTACTATTGCCTTTGCCTAACCGTATTGACATAGATCTTACTGTTCATATATATATATATATATATATATATATATATATATATATATATATATATATATATATATATATATATATATATATATATATATACATATATATATATATATAAATATATATATATATATATATACATATATATATATATATATATATATATATATATATATATATATATATATATATATATATATATATATATATATATATATATATATATATATATATATGTGTGTGTGTGTGTGTGTGTGTGTGCAGGGTTGTTCCTATATACGCGGAGCATTATATTGTGGATAAAGGTGAGGACAAAGACAACAGAGGTCATTTAATTAAAGTCTTGTGCTAGATGAGTCTATCAGGAGAAACTGTACATAAAAATAAAAGAGGGGCAAATTATTTACTGGTAAAAAAAGGTGTAACACAAACTCGACACAAGAACTCTATTAAAGAGAGGAAAAGTTAAATGTGAATGAGAAAAAAATTTGATAAGAGGCACAACAAAATGAGCTCACGTTACAAAACCTAAGGACGAGACGAGTCTTTATAGAAACAGGTTGAGAAGGGAAGATGATGGGAAAAAGAACATGATAATTATCTGCCATTCCTGGATATTTAATTCTCACGTTCTGGATCCTCATTTCATACATATGTCTACCGCAAACGAA
The DNA here is from genome assembly GCA_963969495.1 of Ceratothoa steindachneri. NCBI lineage: Eukaryota > Metazoa > Arthropoda > Malacostraca > Isopoda > Cymothoidae > Ceratothoa > Ceratothoa steindachneri. Next base: position 158,066,029 of record OZ018320.1, read on the forward strand.
CCTTGACTGGGATTGAGTTAAATTTCTTCAGTAGCTGCGACCTTTCCAACAAATTGAGCTCCATTACCACCCTGGTACTAAACTGTGTATATAGATTATCTTATAATTTCACCAGGATGCACAGATTATTTGAATTTCTAATATCAGTTTTCCATTTCCACCAGTTTATAAAAAATCTCTTTCGACTTTTTAGAGCAATGTATATAGCCCCAAACTCCCTAAAATTAATTTCCCAAGAATATAAAATATTCATTATTACTTGAACTTGTTCCACTTAATAAATTTGGTCACTCTATTTCTTTTAAACTACTAAGGATTTTTTTTCTTGTACACAAACTTTGGATTTATATTTCTCAATAACTTCAAACTCGGCATCTTCTTCAAATGTAAGGATAAGCTGAAGTCTGAAATGAGTAGCATGGCTTTTAACAAATCTAATTCCCCCTATTGAAGGCTAGAGCTCGTTCTCATCTTTTTTTTCTTTAGGTTGCACGCTCCTGCGCCGGGGGGACCTTCCCCCGACGCAGGAGCTTGCTTCCTTTCTTCCTTTTTGGGGTGTTTTTCGTCTCTTTAATTTTATTTTAAAGTAGCCTAGAACTAGGCCAGTTTTAATACGGCGACTAATGCCCAAGTAGGCAGTCGCCAGATGAGCTCTTAAAAAAAAAAAATCGTTCTCATCTTGGTATTGTGAGCGAACAGGAGACTTTCTTCGTAAAAAGGAAACATCTCACATACCCAAGACCATATCGTAGAATCGCTCTGTATTAAGCCACACAATCCTGCTATTTATGGCGATGTCTTCTTTGCCATTACTAATTACCTAACTAGTTTAGCTAATCCATCCACCCAACTATTCCCTATTTTTTTCACAATCAACTTCACTTCTCATCCGTTCCTTCTGTTTCTATTCAGTCTTATCTCGTCCCCGTATTGTGTAGGGTGAGCCCATTTTTATCGTGGTTCATTTAAAGGTTTAAATTTTGGAAAAAGAATTCTCATTCACATTTAACTTTGCTTCTCTTATATGTATATTGTGTTCTTGTGTCCAGTTCATGTTAGACCCTTATTTTTACTCTTAAATAATTAATGACCCCCTCTTTAATCGTCTAATTATTTAATCATTTAATGTAATGAGTTAATTTTGTATCCTCTCATATTTTTGTGTACAGTTCCTGATGATGGGCGCATCCAGCCCGAAACATCAATGCAATTAAATGGAATTTTCAACCTTTGTTTTCACCTTTATCCTCAACACACACACACACACACACACACACACACACACACACATATATATATATATATATATATATATATATATATATATATATATATATATATATATATGCAAATTTTGTTGAAGACCATGGTGTATTTCCCCTTAGTTAATTTCCTTTGGCAACTTTCTATTCTTCGAACTGTCTTTATTATTCGATCTTGTAGATGGTAGATCACTTGTCCTGTATTAATCTCTCTTTTAAATGAATGAGTTTGGAAAAAAAAACCTAAATTGCTGAGCTTTCGATCTTATTCGATCATCTTCGGAGCGTTTTGATACGTTCTTTCCTCCTTTACTAATGAATGTGGACTCGGAATCAAAGTGAATGAAAGAAAACTCACAAAGTAGCGCGTGAGTAGAGCAATAAAGGCCAAAAATCCCACAGAAAATTGAAAGGCGGTTTCCAAGTACTTTCGAACTTGTTCAGTTCATTATCAAGGAACTGAACAAGTTCAAAAGTACTTGGAATCCGCTTTTCATTTTCATGTGGGATTTTTGTTGTGATACCAATTTTCATTTCTTTGGGACTATAAATGCATCTATTATATCACGTGTCATGTGATTTCAATTATTTACAAAATAAACCCGTGCTCCACTCCTACTAGAAAACACTTGCCTTGTTTTTCACTGGATAAAAAAAAACCCCAAAAACCTACACTTCGTTATACAAAAAGTTTCTTGAATCAACTTTTTGTGGCATTGAGATGGTGGCTCAGTCAATGAGCACTTGAGGACACAGGTTCGAATCCCATTCATTTTTCATATAACGGTTAAAATTAGTTTTCACGATTTTCTCCGTCTCTATATCTCAAAATTTCTTTCTTAATCTTTCAATGGTCACCTTCATTAGTGTTGTGATACCAATTTTCATTTCTTTGGGACTATAAATGTATACATATATATGCATTTGTAATATATTAAATGTGTGCAACTAAACACAATTTTATTTTTAGATTTGAGCCACAGGCTTAAGAATTTACTGCTAGCATTTATTTGTCCAAGTGTATTTCATCGCTTTTTGATTTGATTGTTTCGTAATTCTCTTTCTCTCTCTCTGCCAAGTTTACTGAGCATCGTCAGCGGCATAAATTTAGCTCTGATATTCGTCTGCTCAGCTATTTAGTTTAGCTGTTCAACGAGAATTATATTATTTAAGTATCTTATTCACATTATTAATTCATATACTGAAAAGAAATGAAATTTAAGCCTCAAATATATTATTACTATTTGTTAAATGAATACCAGGATGTGTGAGATACGTGTGGGGGAAGTCTTATGAGCTTAGGTGGGGCGATGGAACGTTCGGGGGGCAGATGTCTCGGCCCCATTTCCAATTTTTTTGAAAAATGCTATTGAAGTTAATTTTGACTTTTGACGTACTCGCTCGAAATGAGAAGTAAACTTAGGGGGGAATTTTTTAATCTACGGACTTTTGGAATAGTTGAATCTCTTTAAATCGAACAATTTTCATGAATTTTCAATATTCTTTTTTCATTTTGGGGGGATTTGAAAACGGCGACAGAGGGTGATCGCCAGAGCTATAATCGGACTTCAGTTCCTCTCTGAGCTGAGTTGGGGTTGGAGGAGCGACTCGAGTGTGGGGACTTGATGGCTGTCTGTGAAACGATTGGTAAGTTTAGTTTAAAGTTTTCTAGGTGGAAATAAAATTGGTAGGTTTTTATGGTAATTAGAATGGCGAGCGCAAATAAGGGGAATTTAAAACACCCAAAATCTATAGTTTTCTATTTTGTATGAAATTCTTGGCGCCGACTGCGATTCTGGAGCCAATTTTAGGGCGAACGGCTTGGGTGGCGGGCGTACGATCCATGGCGACAAAATCAATTACAACGGATAAACTGATAGTTTTATTCATTCGCTTAATTATATTTAGTATTTATAACCATGACTAACGTTTTAGGGCAGTTAAATATTATAATTATTCGCCCCCATCTGTTTACTAACTGCATTAAAACCAATATCATATCATATTAATTTCATACATTTTTTATAGGTCTATCGCAAAAATATTATACTGTAATTTATAATTGTTGCATTCATAATTGTCTTTTCTATGGTAAGAACTCACAAACAAATTCTTCACCATGATGGGCTAACTTTTTTTTCTATTCGTCGAAGACCACTGACACCCGCTAATGTAATTAAATTATGTATATTAAATTAGGCTTTTCGAATTCGATTGGGGTAAATTATTTCAGGTATATCTGTTGATATATTGATATATGTACAAGGCAATGAAATGGCACCAAAAATGACGTCATTTGATGAGTTCATATTTATTAAAAACATTGCGCCCGGCGATTATCAATAAGAAACTGTTCTCCTTTTTTGAAAACATAGTTAACTATTAGAGACCCATTTGTAGTTCGTATAGTAAAGCTATTAATATAGACATAAAGACGTGTGGAAAACGACATTTTGCTAATGATAAAAGAAAAGTAACTAACTAGTCGTACCTTTAAAGTCATTTTCACACGATGGAGAAATAAAGATAAAAGGGCAGTCATTAACAAAATCTGGGAGCAAATAGAGGAATATATAAATAAAATAACTAAGATTGTCGTTGCAACTTGAGTCATTCCTAAATTCTGGTGGTAGGAAGGTACACTGTAACCCTCCTATAACAAATTCTAGAGTTCATATATTCAAGTTCATAATAATTGAAAATCACATGACACGTGATATATAATAGATGTATTTAAAGGCCCCCAAAATTGAAAATTGGTAACACAACCCGGAAAAAACGCTAAGGAGAATATTACGTGAACCAATGAAAGCTTAAGAAATAAAATGGGAGATATAGAAACGGAAAGATAAGGCAAACTATTTTAACCGTTATATGAAAATGAGTAAAGGAGTTGGATTTGAACCCATGTCATCAAGCGCTCATCACTTATATGACCACGGCGCTGATCGCCAGAGCTACCATCCTCAACCTCTGGCGATCAACGTCATGGTCATATAAGTGATGAGTGTTTGATGACATGGGTTCAAATCCAACTCCTTTTCATATAACGGTTAAAATAGTTTGCACTCTTCCAATTGCGAAATAGGAGAACGCATATCACAAATTATAGGGATACATAAGATGAAGCTTTTTCGCTTATATTCTTTGTCTTTTTTTAAATTAGTTAATCGCTGTCCCTTCCCTTTGAACGCCTCTTTGTTCCGAGGGAAGAACCAATTTGAACCCAATGCCAAATTTGAATCTATTTTATCGAACCCCTTTTAAAATGGGAATGTCTATGAGTTCGCCCGTCAATTTACGCTCTCTGCGTAACCCGCGTTTCTAAGGCTAGGAAGCCCTCAAAAGGGGGTGTAGTAAGGGTGGAGTAGGTGTATTAAGGGAGGAAAGAATGGGTTTTATGTCGCCAATGCCATTCGCACCTAAAGGAAAGAGGGGGGCGGACAGGCAGGATATAAAATGGAGTTTGTAACGGGCGCTGGGAACTTAGAAGTACGAACTCGAATGACGTCACCCGGAAAGCTGAGTTCCCGCATGGTAGAGATTATTTTAAGAGGTTCTTAAGTTCTAGACAGGAAGAGAACTTGACTCGGATGTCATTCACACACTTCAATTACGTCATTCTCACCATCCTGAAATCCAGGTTTTCAATTCATGTTTATCCTTGTGGTGTGGGCTGCGTGCATCAACGCTGCTAAACTACCCTCTATCATACTATCGTATAAACTTATTTTCGCATTTAAATGTCGTCTTTATTGAAAACTTGCAAGGGGTGGAGTCCAAGTAGACATGGTGGGGCGCTAGAAACCCTCAAGGGGTGAGCAACTCCCCTGAATCCCTGTTAATGGGTTCTGGCACAACTTTAATTTATTAGTATTTGTGTAAGCGCCAGTCCAATCGCCTCAAGTAGTCTCTTCTTTAGATTACTAGAATTATATACATTCTGCACACTTTCCCTTCCCCTAACCTCACCACTTTCTACCATATATGCGCTTGTTGATCTTGGTCTCTTAGTTCCAATTAAATAAATAACAAGAATTCGACGCCATTATTCAAATCGATTCCACTCGATTTAACCCAATGAATAATTGGGCTATTATATAAAGTTCCTCGTTGATGGTTCGTATTTTGGGGCGATTCAGGTCGGATTTTGATTATTATGGGCTCTAAATTCTGAACCCCCTTCGCCCCATTTATGTCTTTGGAATATGAATAAAAGTACAAATATTGATAAAATCTCGAAGGCTCGCTGAAATCTTTGTCCGCGCTACACAAATAATTCTAGATGAAGGATTCTCAACTAGAGAGGAATCGCCTAATCGCTAACTTATTGCTTCCCAAAACAACAACTACACATTTTGTTTCCCAAATCAACAATTAACATTTTGCTTCTCAAAACGACAATTGGAAATTTTGCTTCCCAAATCAACAATTGAATATTTTGTTTCCAAAAACAACAAATTAACATTTTGCTCCCCAAATCAACAATTGAACATATTTGCTTCCAAAAACAACAAATGAACATTTTGCTTCCAAAAACAACAACTGAACATTTTGCTTCTTAAAATAACATTTAACAATTAGCTTTCTAAAATAAAAATTGAACAAAAGAACAAGTGAACATTTCGCTTCCCAGTTAACATTGCTGCAACATACGGCCTTGGCCAAAATTATAGGGCAGGTATGAAAAAGTGAAGAATATGATTGAAACTCATTTATTTCATACTTGACATAATACAACTAAACATTTTGCGTATATTCTATCAATAATTAATATTTGATGTGTCCTCCTTTTGCTTTTACAACCGCCTTTATGCGTTTTTGCATACTTGAGACTAAATTGGCACAGGTGGTTGGCTCAATTTTCTGCCACTCTTCAAGAATTTTGGCTGTTAATTCATTTTTTGAGGAACATTTGTGCGCCCTCACTCTTGTGCCCAAGTGTGACCACAAATGTTCAATGTGGATTGAGGGGACCATTCCATCAACGTCACCCCTTTCTTTTCAAACCAATCCTTTGAGACTATATGGGTGTCATGGAGCGTTGTCTTGTTGGAAGATTACACCATCTGGTATGTTATCATTGAAAATTTTACCTAAAGAAGGTTGATAAACGTGGTGTAAGTGTTGGAATTCATTCTGCCCTCACAAGTGAAAAACAATCCTAGACCTGAAGACGACATGCAGCCCCAAACCATTACAGTGCCACCTCCAAATTTGACTGTTGGGACAACACATCTCAGATCATAAACTTCCCCAACTCTTCGACGAACATAAACAGCTCCAGGAGTTCCAAAGATCTGAGGAGAAATACAAATTCTACTGATCATTTTTTGGTATCCAATAAAAATGTGTACAAGCTTAATAAATTGGTGGAAACTAATGTGGAGAACCTACCTCAAAGTTGCTTTCAACAGACCAAACAATTTAGCCTAATTATCATCAGTCCAATCTTCATACTCGTTTGCCCAAAACAATCGCTTCTTCTTGTTCACCTGAGATAGCCAAGGTTTCTTTCTAGCCTTACATCCTTTGAGCCCAGCTTCTAATAACCTTCTTCTCACTGTGCGTCTTGATATCTCTTTGTTTGTTGCTGCCCGAAACTCAGCAGGTACATCAGAAGAGGTTTTCCTATCGGCCAGAGATGTCCTTTTCAGCAACCTCTCTTCCCTCGGAGTTGTACACCATTTGCGACCTTGACCATCACGGTTTTTGAAAGACTTGACTCGTTCTCATTATACCTTTTAATGGTTGTTTAGACACCGTTTCACGAGCATTTCAATTTTGGGGGAATTTTGACTTGGGATAATTCCTCTCTACAATGCAATGATTTGAGCTCTTTGAGCTTCAGGAATCTCTTTCTTTGGACATTTTTAACAAAAAATTACGACTTGTAAGTTAATAATAAGATAATCACTGAAAAAAATAGGAATAAACGTTAGTATCACACATTGAATGGCAGAAGGTTGCCTCAACTACTTATGCACAATATACAAAAATGCATAAAAGAGGTTATAAAAACAAAAGGAGGATACATCAAATATTAATTATTGATAGAATATACACAAAAATATTTATTTGTATTATGTCTAGTATGAAATAAATGAGTTTCAAACATATTCTTCATTTTTTTCATACCTGCCCCATAATTTTGGGTAAGGCTGTATAACATAATGCTAAATGTCTTTGATAACATATTGTGAGGGAAGGATAGGAGAAAATCTCGAGCCGGTCTTTCTGAGGAAGCTCGGGACGAGCGAAACGTTACACATAGGATCCCACATCAGGTCTTTCTCCTCTCCTTCCCTCTCATCGTACAACATAACCTAGCTTATTTTGACATGTCTAGCACTATCCATCTTTAGTAGATGCAGCCAGATTGAGGAATATTCCTCATCTGAAATCACTAACATTGCTTCATATACGTCCCCGCGTTAAAGTGATCCCAATTCACACGGGGGGGGGGGGGGATTTAGAGTTCTTATTTGGGAAATTGGCCCCAAAGATGAGTGGATTCAAACTTTTGAATGTTCTTGATACGAATACAATTCTAAAGATTGTACATAATCTACAGTACATCACATTTGATTAAATGTCGCATATTGAATTTAAAAAATAAAAATATTTAACTTTTTATCTGTAAAATATTGCATTTATAGTTGTCTCGATATTATTTAAATGTATACTTTTTGACTCCATCTTGGAATAGCTCTATGTAAAGGAGGTATAGGACAAAATAGGGGTTGTGAATCAGATATTTTTTTTGCCTAAAATTCAAATTAAAATTATTTATAAATTTCCTGGGCAGGATTTTAATTAAAAATCACGGGATGAGTTGATATTTGAATTTAAATCTTTAAATTAATCTCAGTTGCCATAAAATAACTTTTTTTCGACGTTTGGCTGCACATGTTGGCATCATATTCTGATGATGGGTTTTATTTGATTTACCCCTCCTCCCCACATACTAGAACGGGGTTGGGGGCAGGAGGGTCACTGATGGGGGTTTGAAAGAGCCAATATTATTCTGGGTATGTGGTATGAGTGTAAGAGAAGACCTATAAATTTAATATTAATAAAAGAAATAAAATTGAAATGAGGCAGGAAAATTGGTATGGACAGTTCAATGGTCAATGAAACGCGCTAAAAACAAGCGCCATTCCTATTTCTGGCATCCATATTATTATTTGAGTTCATTTTAAGCGAAAACCAACAAGGGCATCTGCACCATTTTTTTATAATTGACGTTTGAAAAGAAAGTGATAAAGTTAGGGAAGTGAAAATGTATGTGTAAAATAGAGTCGTAAACGACTCGCAGTTGGAGCGCTGCTGCCTGGAATAGAGGTCGCCGGTGGCGTGATGCGCACGCGTCCTGTGGGTTTTCGAAATCGACCGCTAACTTCAGGACTTTAGCAAATGAAGCCTTTTAATTCTAGGGGAGTTGGCAGGAGGGATTGAGTCGGAATTTGTCGGGGAGGTTTATTTGGGTTGTTGTTGTTTTTTTAAGATAAATTTCTAAATTTCATTCGACCGGGGTTTTTTCACCCCTCCTCTAATGTGAAGCATTACGCCACTCAGTTTATGAAAAAAATGAGAAAGATAAAGGGAGTGAAAATGTGGAGGAGATAGAGAACCGGATTTATGCTCCTTGTGAGCATTGGGGGCTTGGAGGGCACGCACGCTTTCAGATGTCACCTGACAAACCGAAGCCTAGAGGGAGGGGTGAACAAGCCTCTCACCCTAATAGCCCCGACGAAGGATGAATGGACGAACGCTGGTCGGCGACTAGCCTGCAAAATTAACCGCCGGTAAGAGAGAGAGGCGAGAAGAGGCTTGGAAAGAAAGTGGGGAAAAACAGGATAACGTTGAAATGTCTAAACGGAATAAAGCCCAGAGAGTCTCAATCTAGTTCGAGACTGTGGGGACACTGGGACCGGGAGGGTGTGGCGCTCTTCCAGGGACAAGGTGTAACAATCTACACCTGTCTCCTTGCTAGTGAGTCTGCGTGTGTGAGGCGTTTGCTCCCCCTCGCCCCCAAACACGTTTCCTGTGACTGCACCCGCAAACAGATGTCATGTGTAGCAAGGGCATCCTTGCTGTAGCTGACATCTGAAGGATCCAAACTTTCCACGTGATACGCCCTCGTTGCTATTGCGCTTTCAATTAGAGGGGTGAAAATCCATGCTCTAATTTTAATCAATTTTCTCTATTTTTTCCTGAACTTCACCATTTGTTAATTTTTTTTTTAAATTGCGAAAACACTCGATAATATTTATTTGCAAAAAGTTTAATTTTCTTTAAAAGAATATATATAATTAAAGAAACATACATGGTCATTCTCAAACTTTAAAAAAATCTTAGGAAATATCCCATTGATGCAGCTCTTTTTTCGGTGCTGTTAAATCGGTTTAATTGATACAGCCACTCGCTTGACGTTGGTGAGGAGCGCCCTTCAGCCGTGCCCGATGCTATAGGAAAGGAATATGAAGAGGAGGAGGGTGGCCTCCTTGAAGAGAAATTTGGAGGAATTGGAGCTCTAAAATGACGAATCATTTAATGTAATTTTATCGTTATTCCACTGCACTTAACACCTGTTATGTGAAGGAGAATCTGCTTCGCCACCGATGTCTTCTTAGAATTATATAATCATAAAAGTTTTGTGTCGAAAACATCTGGCCATTTTGGGCCTTTTTTTTTTTTTTTTTTTACCCATTTGGCATTATGTCGGAAAAATTCTGGCAACTTTGCATAGTTTGAATCAAGGAAAAGGGGAGGGGAGGGGGGCTGCTACACCCACTTCATAGAGAGAATCTTTCGAGAGGCTTACGTGCGTGCTAGAAAATGTTCCTTCAAACATTTAAAGTTCTACTTTTCCAGCATGTATCATTAAAACGCCTTTTCCATTGTGTGCCGCTGTGTCGAGATGGAAGTGAAAAGAATCGAGATCTCTGCTCTCCTGGATGCGAGCCACAACAAGTCCGACATCGTCAAGCGGCCCAACGTCAGTCGGATGACCGTCCACAGAGTCGCGGAGAGGTTCAAGAGCCGGGAAGACCTCAAAGATCGACCTAATTCAGGCAGACCTCAAGTTGTCGGCCGTTTGGCTGTGAGAAAGGCCTTCGAAAGTGGTCCGAGGCTCAAAATGACTGCGCTCGTGCAGAAGAAGAACATCTCGTAGCCACAGCGTCCAGGCCATCAAGGAGTAGGGCGGAAGAACTCCGTCAACCGCGTGTAGGACAGCATAAGGAAGGACTTCGTTCGCAATGTGTGCGATGCCTTCAGGTCTCACCTGGAGCGCGGTCTTGACTCCGGAGAGCGGCCATATTGATTAATATTATAATTCATTCACACATATGTTAAAACAATAAAACCGTGTCTAACTGCAACGAATGTAACAGGACTTTTACAATACTCGGTATGTGGGAAGAAAAGAGATGTAGTGAAAGCGGCCTAAATATGTAAAAGTGAACAGGTTTACGGTTAGCAAAGAAGAGTTAAAAATGGTAGGGCTGACAAAGACTGTCAGACTTTACCTCCAAACGGTGCCGGGTTGGTCTCGAACATTCAGGTTCCGCTTATCTCGATGGCAACTGAAAACAAATCTCAAGTCGATTTCTTAAGCACAATTAACCCATCGGAAAAAATTGTGCCCATCGGCAGAATCGACAGAAATTGTGCCCATCGGAAAAATTTGTGCTTTTCATCAAAATGGGTCAAAAAGTAGACCGTCCGCTCCTAAATTATCTGAGTTTTGCCCAGTTTCTCGCCGGGTTCCATGCGACGACTAGCGGAGAAGAGACCGCAGTTGTTACTTGACATTAAGATGCGAGAGCTAACGAGGTCATCTCCGCCAGAAAGTTTGTAAGGAAAATGGAAGATTGGGCGAAGTGAAACTGTGTGGAAGGTACATAACCCGATTAGTCTAAAGAGGAGACTACCGGGAGAGCGTTAAATGCTCTGGAATATCTCTAAACACCACAGCGAATGGAGATATCTAAGCGGGTGCTGGGGCCGGGAGGGCACGCAATCCTACTGAAGTCAGCTGCAGCATACTCAGGCTACACGCGACATCCCCTTGCGGGGAGGATCCGAAGGAGAGGGAGAGCTGCCCCCAAACTCAGGAAGGAGTGCCCCTTCCCCACCACTGCATACACGTGAATTAATCCAGGACTCAGACTTTTGGGGGTATGGGGATGACCGAGAGAGTTGGGGGTTATGATCGAGGAAATGGGGGGTCGCTTCAAAACTCGTTGCATCACTTCTAATCCTTCATCCGATGGATTTGGGAGAAAGACCTTCATTGGGGGGGGGGAGTAAATTAATCACAATTCCGGAGTTGTGGTTGGAGGAGTTCTCTTTTACAGGCCTGATTATAAACGACTTCAGGACGACGTTGTACCATCCTTCACCCTCCGCTGGCGAGGTTGAAAATCCTTTCAATGCCCTCAATGGTTGGCGCCGTGATGAGATCCAAACCCCCGCCCACCTATAAATTGGTGCGTTTCCTCACATGCGGACATTTAAATTACTGGCCAGGGTTGGGATCTAAAATTACTGGTCTTTTCCAAGGCTAATTTCGTGTAAGAAGCTTAGAGACCAACCAGTCCCACAAAGTGAGGTTGGCCAAATTCCACGCCACTCCAGATAACTCCCTCTATGCCCCCTTTCCCCCCTCTCCCCATCATTTTGTCCACACCAAGGCACTTCAAAGCGATGGGTTGCTATGTACTGTAGCGTCTCGTCCAGGTAGTAGGCCCCACCCCTAGTACGCCCCCTCTCAGCCCCCCTCCATGTCCACTTATCATGTACAATAAAATCCAGTTCCTCCTCGGCCAACACTTTCTCCCTCACGTTCACACAATCAAATCGCCTTTTAGGCCATCTTCCAACCCTTCTGCACACGTCTCTTCTTACATCTCCATGCCACCCCAAGAACACGACCACATTCACACCCTTTGCATTATAAACACCTCTACCATTCGTACAAAAAGGTATTTGCACTACTCTACAATTGCGTTTATTTGTTAGAGGTACCACTGCTCCACTACTTTAGTACTATTATTATGTGTCTTTAGTTCAAGGGTATTTCTGGGTCTTTGCCAGTTTGACTTCGTTCCCAGGATTGGGTTTTATAGTCTGCCGGACTTGAATTCTTGTTTTGTATGTGCATTAGTGTCCGTATAAGTTTATGTCCGTGTCCTATGATCATTCTATGTATGTGTATGTTTGATTTGTCCCCACTTCTGCCTTGTCCTTAAGAAACCAAATTTCAGTTCTCATTCCTCGATATCTTGATGTACGTCCTTCGGGCTCGACCCGGCTTTCGGGGCGGAGAGAGCCTACTACAATTTAGCGCCGGCTCCTCGAACATAAGGCAGCCACCCCAAAGTCTCCCTGAATCGGGCTTACATCATCCATCCCTTGACTAACCAGACCCAGTGTGGTTGAACTTCACTCATAATATTATTTCAGGCATGTACGCACAAAACTATCTCTATAAACTTATTACATCATAGCACCCAATCTCAGAGTCCAACACACCTCATCATCGCCGTTCCACCAGCAATGGCGATGAAGAATCACCCCCTCCCCATCCTCCACTCCGCGTCATACACGACTCACCCTGGTATAACTCAATACAACGCATGGTCACAACGTGAGTAACACAAGTACAAGTGAGATAAAACCTGCAAATCCACTGAGTCTTGGATCTCTGGGAGAAAGAACCTCGTCCCGTCGGTGGAGTTCATCGAGGCTGCACAGATAGGGGAAAGGAACATCAAAGTAAGAGAAACCCTTCCTCATCTTTCTGAACTACATATGTCGAACCTTTTGAAGTATAGCGGTCTCAATTGACCCATATTGGCTCTTTGACCCTCAGTTGACTCGTATTTGAAGAATAGCAGTCCATAGTGCACATTTGAACATTAGAGGTCCCCAAAAAAGTAAATATAAAAGTAAAATAATTTATTTATAGGTTTGGTCTGATTAGCGAGCTGATCAATTTTATAGTGTGCCATAGAAAAAAACTAACCTGCTATTCAGGACGTAATTAACTTTGAAAATGGGAGGGTTCTTTCTAATATTAGTGTAACCCTAAACGACATAAGCTTTTATATAAATAAAATCTAAAGCACCACGGCCTGATTAAATCTACCCATTTCCTCTTAAGGAATTAGAAACAGAATTAATAAAATCCCTTTGCGCCATTTTTAATCGATCAATTAATGAAGGTTTAGTTCATAGGGAATTTAAAAGTGATAATGAGGCCCAATTTCCAAAACAGGGATTATAACTAATGTCGACAATTATCAGCCCATTTCACTAACTTCTGTTATGGGAAAACCATTTGAGTCTTTTAATAAAGAGCGAATCATAGAACATTTAGGGTCCTAAACTTAATAAATGATACCCGACATGGCCATGGCTTTAGGCGTCAGCATCCGCATTAGTCGAGGTTTGCGAATCAGTTACTCAACGCATTCAGAAATGCAGTCATGCTGCCAAAAAACAAAATATATTGTTAGCAAATTTCTATGAAAGGTAAATTAGTAATTTTAGCGATCAAAATGATTTAGCGAATTATGCATGCGTATAAAATTTAGGCTAAGCGCCCAAACGTTGCTCATCGGGAGTATTAATACGCTTCTGAATGTATCGATTAATCCTGGCCTTGTTTTATTAAAGACCAGATAAAAGTGTAGACTATGGCTGAGCGTAGTCACTAACTTCCTTCATACTTAACCTATGCGCTCATTCTACTATACAGATTTTACCACGCTCAGCTTAATTCCTTTAATCATTTCAACAACAAAAAAAGCCAGGTTGTGTTGTATAAACAATACACGAGAAACGAAAAAGTTCTCTGAAATTTGTGTGTCCGAAGTCAAGCAGCATTGGAATTTGGTACAGAGCCACTGACATGTCTCGCCATTACAAACATCTGGGATAAATCTGAAATGGAAAGATCCGTTCAAGATATGTACAGGAAAAATCTGAATGAACGTAAACCAAGTTCAAGGCATAAAAACTTCGTTTTAGTCTTGCAAAAAAAATAATAGATCAAGGCAGAATTAAGATAGGCAAAAGTTTAGTGAGAAAAACATTCGAAATTTCTGTTGTTCCTATCTTAAAGTCGATGAGATGCAAAAGCTAGAGCCTAAGTCTGTTATACACTATGGATCTCACTACTTGGGTCGGTCGGTCCCCATTTTGCTTTTTTTCTGTTTTTTAATAGCATCATAATTATTCAGCCGATTCTAACGAAATTTGAAACCCTTATGTTGTTTTACATTCTCTTTCGAATGATATAATTACCAAAGTTAGCCGGGGAATTATTTGGCAATACCATCAGGATAATAGATCCCACTATATACAGGGTGCGGCAGAACCGATTGAGCAGTTTTAAGGAGTTATAAAAAGTAAGGGTGGTATATATAGAGAGAAATGTTATTATACTCGAGGTTACCAGTACATACCATTTATAATCCCTAGGTTCTGAAAATAATGTCATGAAGATGGCGGCCGTTAAACAGCAACACACTGTTGGAGTCGATCTCTGAAGTTTCGTACAGCACGTTCGCACATACTGTGTGGTATGGCGTTAACTTCTTCAATAATCCGCTCCCTTAGCTGTGGTAGGATGTGAGGGCGACGTTTAAACACCTTTTCTTTCAGATATCCTCAAAGAAAGAAGTCACAAATGCTCAAATCAGGTGACCACGCAGGCCACCCTAAATCCTCCCTCAGAAACACCAGACGTCCGGGAAACATTCGTCTCAAAACATTGAGTGAATTTCGGCTTGTGTGAGCTGTAGCCACATCCTGCTGGAACCACACTTCTCCAATCCCTCATCTTCAACGATCTCCTCCATTCTGGGCTACCAAAAATTGTGCAACATTGAAACATAACGTTCCGAATTCACGGTCATGGTCATTCCTTCCTCCTCAAAGAAGTACGGGCCTATCACGCCAAATTGTGATATGACACACCACACCGTTAGTTTAAGGGAATGTAGCGGTATTTCCTGGATAATTCGGGGGTTATTTTCAGCCCAGTAACGGAAACTTTGCTTATTCACAGCCCCACAGAGGTGAAAATGCGCCTCGTCGCTACTGAAAAAAACGCTGCTTCGGGAGCGATCTGTGCAAGCGTTTTCACACAGATTTTGGCGGTTGGCAAAGTCTGTTTGGTTCAATTCTTGAGCCATCATTATTTTGTAGGGATGGAAATTCAAATCCATATGCAGAATCCTCCTCAAAGTGCGGTCGGAAATTCCCAAAGCAAAGGCATGCCTTCGAGCAGAACGTTTCGGCGACTGCACGATCACTGCTCTCACCATCTCCACATTTTCTGGTGTTCTGATGGACCTGCGTTGGCTATGTGTATCTCTTCTTAGTGTGCTACCAGTTGCCTCCAACTGCCTAACCCAGGACCGAATTGTGTTCTCCAGAGGAACGGCATCGTTGCGCGGAATATTGAACCGTCGCCGAAAAGCTCTGTGTGTCGCAATCACAGATTGATTGTTCTCAAAATACGCGCGCACGGCAAAGCCGCGATATGTTCACGTCCACATCATGTTTGCTACTGAAATGGGGATGTCTATGGAGCAGAGCGAAACCACGCGCACCTCTCCCCCCCCCTCCTCCCCCTGAGCATTTACTCCTCAAAACTGCTCAATCGGTTCTGCCGTACCATATATATATATATATATATATATATATATATATATATATATATATATATATATATATATATATATATATATATATATATATATATATATGTATATATATATATATATATATATATATATATTAATTCCATGCGGCTCACAATTTGGCTTAAAATTCATAGTCTGTAGCAATCAATTTGAACATTTCACAACTCCATGAATTAGTCTATTTATACACTGTTAATGACATGCGTGTTGCAAGATTAGTTTGTTTTTTAAACCATTTAATAAGATTTTATGTGAATTTTAGCTATTAAAAATATTAACATATTGTTATTTTATTGCAATTTAATTACACATTATTACTAATTTATTACTAACATCTGTAGGAAAAAATCTTGGGATGTACAATCTAATTGTACATCCTATGATGAGCCCTTGTGGCTCTTGTCATCTGTTATATTATATTGTGGGGGACTTTGATTTTGTCTTTCCCTGGTGATGGTGCTTTTTGTGGGTGGGTTTTGACGGAGGCGGATGACCTTTGATAGGCCCTTGTGGCTTTTGTCATCCGTTTTATTATGTTATGTTATGTTATGTAATGAATCCCAATTGTATTTTTGGCTCGCTTTCTCACTTTTCTCACCATCTGCCTGGTAGATAGCAACTATCCGTCAGTCTGCGACCTCTTAAGAAACCCTCTCTATTCCATGCGATCATCAAATGTTCCTTCCGTGTTCCTTTCCTTATCAGTTCCTGTTGAACTCCTTCGATCCTTTTTTTTTGGGGGGGGGGGCTTCCAGGTGGTCTTTATCCTTGGGGGATCCAGAGCAGTGCTCTTTTGGGGTGCCTTTCTTCGTTCATTCTCATTACGTGTCCATACCACTGCAATCTTCTTTTCTCAATGGAGTTCAATAAGGGTTCTGCCCAGAGCCGTAGCAATGTCTAGTTCCCCCCTCCCCCCTAAATCAAGATTATGGGGCCCCCATAACAATATATCATACATTTACAAGTAGTGCCAGGCACGAAAAATACTATTCTCAGCAGTGCCAATGCTGCGGAATACTTACAGAAAACGTGTATTCGAAAATTTTATATTTTCATTAATAAAATAATTTGGGGGGCGCCATAGTGCGGCCCCTTAAAGAGCCGGGGGTTAGGGGGCGGTTGCTATGACTCTGGTCTTCTACCTTAAGCTAAAAATATAAAACAAGGGTGTTCATATAATTCGCTGATTTACCCGGCGTTGCACGTTTGAAAATTTAGATTTAAAATGTATTTCTTTCGGCAAACGCTGATGGATAGGCGGAGCGAGAGAATGAGCTAAGCTCTAATAGCCACGGGGGTTAGATTTGGCTATATCTCGTGCCCCATTTTCAAGGGTGCTCTACAACTTTGGACTTCATAAGGAACATGGAATTCCTGCTTCTTCCATGTTTCCATGTTTAGGTCTTGGCGGAACCTAACTTAACCTTTGACTATCTCCTAACAGAGATGTACCTCTGAACCAAATTTCAGCTCAATCGCTCGAGGCATGTGGGTGCCAGACCCATGACGTTTTCAGCCTCCCTTAGGGCGTGTTGGGGGATGTATGTAGAGTGGCGGAATCTAAGATAGTCTAAACTCTTACACACACACACACACACACACACACACACATATATATATATATATATATATATATATATATATATATATATATATATATATATACATATGCCAAATTTCGTTCTGAAAGTTATGCTACTTCCTTTTCTTGATCAATTCTTCTTCTTCTTTGCTTTTCCGTTTCCGTTTTTGATGAGTCGTTTCCAAAGATTTCTGTTTTTGGCCGCACCCGCTTTTGATGCGGAGGCCCTTTCTGATCCACAGAGTTAGGGCGATGTGTCTCAGGGCGTACGCCACAGACCGAAGGTTTTCCAGGCCAAACGCAAGCTCCTCTTATCATCATCACTAACTCTATAATTTAAGAAGGGTTTTTTTTTGAGTATTTGAATAATAATTTCATCTTAGTTTGGTTATGACTTATGTTTTTTTATCAAAGTTATTTCTAATAATTCTTTTATAATATCAAAAAACAAAATGGTGAAGTTCAGAAATAAATATAAGTATCGAAATTTTGTGAATTTTTTAAAACCCAAAGAACTACAAATGGCGAAGTTCAGAAAATTTATTTTTATTTTTCTTTTATCTTATATAACTATATTTTAGCAACGTGATATTTTGAAATGAGGGAAATTTAGTTTAGATTTTCTTTTTAAAATGATTATAATTGGCGAAGTTTAGAAAATTTATAAAAATTTAACCATGCTGCTTTTTTTTAGATTTTTAATTTTAATCTTAGTAGCGAAGCGCAAACTCCCCACATAGGGTGGAGTGGAGAAGCTATTGCCTGGTTTCTCTATTTTTAAAAATTGCATTATGGAAGTGAAGATATTTGCTTTACGTTGTTATTCAGTTTGTATTCATTGTGGCCGTGACACTCACAGCATTTTATTACCCCTTCCCCAAAGGTTGGGCAAGGTATTGTGGGTGGTAGAATCTTGGTACTTTTGTGCCAAATTTCAGCTCACTCGGTTCAGAAAAGGGGCCGCCTATAACGAACAAATAAATAAATACACAGATAAACAAAAGTCCTCGATTACCTTACCAACGTGTCACATCCACCTGTGTTGCGTGTTGCTTGTCTGCTGCCATGGACAAATCTACCCATGGAGCGGCACCTGACTCAATTATATTAACTAAAATGCCCCAAATCATTGGATATCTACCAAGTATCGTTTTTTATTAAAACCACTTAACTGGAAACAACCGGGTAATTGTGTTTATGGACATACAATAACCCAAGAAAACTACTGTTTCTACTGTTTACAAGTAGATTAAAATAATCAAAGTATGGATGTTTTTGATAACCCCCTAAAAAACGGAGGAC
Organism: Ceratothoa steindachneri; assembly: GCA_963969495.1. Classification (NCBI taxonomy): domain Eukaryota; kingdom Metazoa; phylum Arthropoda; class Malacostraca; order Isopoda; family Cymothoidae; genus Ceratothoa; species Ceratothoa steindachneri. The sequence continues at coordinate 158,084,898 of OZ018320.1, forward strand.
CACTAATTATTATTATTATTAAAATTAAAGAAGGCAACCAGCTGGAAAGCGCAAAGTCTATAAGCCCAAAAGGGCCCACTGAGTGACATCATACTGAAAGTGTAAGGAATAGAGAAGGAAAGCATTCACCCGGTTTTTGACAATTCACACAATTGGAAGACGAAATCACTTGGGAGAGTATTCTAAAATTTGACAGATGTAAAAAAGAAACATCACTGCGATGTGATCATGTGTTAAACCGATAAATAGAAAAGGCATTGCCATTCAACCCAATTGAGCATCGAGCAGTGCCTGCTGGCTGTGCACGGTTAGGCACACGACAGAGTTTATCTAGTGATTTAGATTAAATGCAATTTTAAAGACGATGTCGAAGATTAGTCTCAATATTAGGGAGCAAAAATTCAACCTGACTGATCGCTCTATCTGAGAGTTTTAAATTGGATTCTGATGCAGACAGCCAAACACTGATGACAATACTCAAAGTGGGGCGATTTCTAACGACATCATCAGAGAAAAATATTTGGCGGCACTTTCAAATCAGACCAACTTGAGAAATTGAGAATGTAGCTAAGCGCAAATCAGACTGAAAAGTAAGTTTGGAAGAGTGATGTCAAGTAACCAGAGTGAGGAACAATTTAGAATTGAAATGCCATTAATGATTATATTAGAGTGAGATGGGTATAACATCCTTGAACGACTATTAACCGTGCTGTGAGATTTGCTTTGATTCAACTTAATCCCCAACGATTACAACAGGACATGATCCTGAGACATCATGACTGAGGACATCGGCAATTCTCTTTCCATCTTGTGGAGAAAGAATAGTTGTGTATAAAGTAGTATCATCAGCAAGAGCAATCATTTCAGACTCGATCTGGGACCACATGTCGGAAGTATAAACAATAAAAAGGATGAATCGAGGACACTACCTTGGGGAACACTCAATAAAATTAAACTAAACGAGCTAAAACAACCATCAAATGACACTCTATTAGTTAAAAACTTGGCTATCATTTCAAGGAAGTGGCCACAAGGGATCTAATTTTGTGCAAAGGTGCCTTATGGTTAATTCTCTCAAGTGCTAACCTAAAATAAGAGTGGAGTCTTGACTCATGGCCAGTATCAATCAAGAGACACTTACATGTTTTTGAGGAAGCTAAGGGCATCAAAGGTGCTCAGAATTTTTCTAAAACCAAAATGATCAGGTGCTAATAAGTTATTAACATCTAAAAAAAAGGAGTGGTGCGGTGCTTGGTTACCAGTCGTTCAAAGATCTTAGATAAAACAGGGATTATAAAGATGGGTCATTAGCATTTGTTAATGAGGATAACATTACTCTGGAAATTTCCAAGGAAAGAGATTGGAATTTGCGTTTTATTACATAAAATAATTAATTTAACGATATTAATTAAATGTGCGAAATAATTTGGAAACATAATATATGGAAATATTCACTTCAATGAGAATTTCTAAAGAGAATTACTTCGCTTTTATTGCACTGAACTTATTCGCTTCACTTTAGGCACTGTGAAAGCACTAATTGATCATGATGAACGAACGTACTTGAATTCCTGGATTGACGATGATCCACAGAGAAGTTATAAATTATGATTATAAACTAGAGGGGGATCAAATATGTGGAAGATTTTTAAATTAGATAGCTGAATGGCTGAAAGAGAGGACGCATAGAGTAGTACTTTTTTCTTCGTATCATCCATCTGGCCACTGCCTAGGATAGTAGTGCATATAGTAGTTACATTAAAGGTATGTCATCAATGTACTACCGTAGGTATCAATTCTGAGTCTATTATTATTATTTCGGGTGTATATAAATGATCTTGAGTAGGTAGTTAATAGCTTATCAACATTTTTTTGCTGATACTAAATTGGCAACCTTAGTATAAAAAGTTGAGGGAAACTTTTTAAGTGCGAAGTGATTGAAATAAATTAGTTTATTAGACACATAGATGACAAACGGCTTTCAGCCTTCAAAAAGGCAGATATTAACACGGAAAAGGATAATAGATAACACTGGTCAACAAATTTTAACTTTTTTTCTGCTGACTTAAGTTTGAGACCTGTTCTTGGAAAATTCGGGGTCACTGAGTTTAAAGATGGCAATAGTTTTCTTCTATCGCGTCAAGTTTTTTATTTATGGACTGGTCCCTATTGGTCCCACTCATAGTAGCAGTGGAGATGGAGGCGTTTGGTATTCTTCCTATTTTCATCTATTTATTTAGACTTCTCTTTATGCATATCTAGATATATAAAACAATTGTGTATAATATTATTTTGTGTTTTTTACGATTTTTTTTAGGAAATAACATTCAGTATATGGCCTCAGGAGGACGGAAATGTTTGTATTTTCCTGATTCGTTTTGCTATATATATGGTTGCTTTACTGCACCAACTTAAAGAATGAACATTAGTATCTTTGTGAAAAGAGCATACTTGGCTTACTCTAGGATTAAATTAGGTGATCAGGATAAACCGTGGGCCCCGCACAATGTTTGTGAACCATGTGTCGAAAATCTACGCCAATGGCCAAAGGACACAAGGAAACAGCTAGGATTTGGCATTCCTATGGTGTGGCGGGAGCCAAAAAAACATGTAAACGATTGTTACTTTTGTCTCACAAAGACTTCTATTATAGCAAGAAAACGAGACAAAATAAGTTACCAAAATGTTGATTCAGCAATTAGTCCAGTGCTTCATTCAGATGAAATTCCAGTACCTGTATCTAAGGAACTTCCTTCACTGGACGATGTAAGTGATATACGTGAACCTGATATAAGCAATGAACTTGACAGTGATCCAGACTTTGTACATACATCGACCCAAAAACGTGGAAACTTCAGCCAATTAGAACTGAATGATTTAGTTAGAGACCTAGGCCTGACAAAAGATTTAGCAGAAGTGTTAGCTTCTAGACTTAAAGAGAACAATTTGTTGCAGGATAAAACAAATGTTTACTATTGTGACGTAGCGGGAATGTTAAACACGATGGGTGTTTCAGAGTATGATCCAAGTGAATGGAGACTTTTTATAGATAGTTCAAAGAAGAGTCTAAAATGTGTTACTCCATAATGGAAACTTGTTCGGTGCGATTCCTATGGGTCACTCTGTGCATTTAAAAGAGAAGCAGGAACACATAAGAGCTGTATTAGATTTATTCCAATATGATGAACACAAATGTATCCTATGTGTGGATCTGAAAATGGTAATTTTTTTACTTGACCAACAAGGAGGCTATACAAAATATCCGTTGTTTCCTGTGTTTATGGGACAACCGAGCCAAGGAAACATTGGGAACAGAAACTCTGGCCAGTTAAAGAAAGTTTGACAGTTGGGGAGATTATTATACACCAACCACTTGTTGAACGAGAGAAAATCATCTTCCCACCCCTTCATATTAAACTAGGGCTGATGGAATAATTTTTGAAAGCTCTTAATGTGGGGGGTGACTGTTTCAAATTCATATGTATAATATTTCCTGGCTTAAGTTGTGATAAAATAAAGGTTGGAGTTTTTGATGGGCCACAAATCAGAAAGTTAATGGAAAACCAAAACTTCTCAAGTTCGATGACTGACATAGAAAAAGGAGCATGGGATTCATTTGTGGCTGTTGTGTAAGGATTTCTTAGAAACAGAAAGGCTGCGAACTACAAGGATTTGGTAGCGACATTACTTGATAGCTTTCATCGTTCATGAGCATAAAGGTTCATTTTCTCAAGAGCCATCTTGATGAATTTCCTGCTAATCTTGGCAACGTGAGTGATAACCACGGGAAGCGTTTTCATCAATATTATGGAGGAGAGGTATCAAGGCCGATGGAACACAAACATGATGGCAGACTAACTTTGGATTATTCAACGAGACTGTGTAGACATAAAATACTCCAGACACTCTCGCAAGCGAAAATTTCTTCCCTGAATGTATAGGTATGTGTACGATTTTTATTTTTTTAAGAGCTCATCTGGCGAACGCCTACTTGGGCATTAGTCGCCGTATTTAACATTACCTAAAATTAGGCAACTTTAAAAGAGGATGCTAAAAAAACAAATAAAAAAAACCATCAATAAAAATAAAACAAAGAAAAAGGTAATAAGCAGGAAGCAAGCTCCGGCGTCGGGGAGAAATCCACCTCCCCCTGGCGCAAGAACATGCGACCTACTAAAATAAGAAAAAACAACTATTTAAATAAAGGGGAGAAGGCTGGCCTCCTCCAAAAAGTCTAAAAGTCCACAGGTCGGTGTGCACGAATCCATCCCGAGTACAAGGGACAGGCGGTAGCAACCCCGCCCATCTCGGTACCGGGACAGGTAACGTGCGTGGAGATCGCCCAGACTAGGACATTCAACAAGAATGTGCCGAACACCTTGGGGACAATGCAGTCTTCACAGTAGGGCGCAGGCGAGCGCTCCATCAAATGGCGGTGCGTCCCGCGAGTGTGTCCAATTCAGGGACTACAGAAAGCAACCTGAAAACTTCGCGGCATTGGGGGGTAGGTCCGTGGGAACAGTTGCGGTGCAATGGCACGCAACTTTACGTTCCCTTCGACCGTCTCCCATCTTCTTTGCCATGCAGCACGAAGAGCTGCCCGTATTCTTGCCATGTAGTCGGTGTGAGGAAGAGCGAAACACTGGTCCGGTCGCAGAGTCCTCGCGGACTCTTTGGCGCCCTCATTCCCCGCAATTCCTACATGTCCAGGAACCCAGCAGAAGATAATCTCGACATCCGCCCAGCTTGCGAAAACCGTGGCGTCACACATATCGTGAACCAGGATATACGGAGATTCCAATGCCCCGAGAGACCTCAGGGTGCTTTAGGAGTCGCTATAGATCACAATCTGGTCTCCGAACCGGGCACGTCGCGTAATCTCCCGTACCGAGTGGTGTATTGCCACCAGCTCAGCCGTGAAGACAAACGCAGCGCCTGGTAGAGCCCCGTTGATTTCAAACAGAGGGGATACGGCGTGGAAACCGACCTCCTCTTGGGACTTGGAGCCATCCGTATACACTGGTACGGTTCCAGCGTGGCACGAGGTGTGCTCCAAAAAGGTCGAACGCAATACTCTCGGCGCTGTAGAAGACGCGTGGCAAACAAATAGCCAAATGTGGTAGCCTCTAGGGTGACGTCCTGGGCAGAACCAGGGGCGCGACCGGCCCGAGAGCTATACCTAGCTCTCGAAGGAGTTTCCTGACCCTAAACATAAAGGGCTAAAGGTGTGACTGGCGTCTCTCAGCGGCATAGGCACCGTCGAAATCAGCTGCGGATTCAGTGAGAGCTGTTGGCGATTGAGGGAGGCGCTGGGCTCGCGCGTACAGGTGAATAATGTACTGTGCATGGCATAGAGCAAGTGGCATATCCCCAGCATTGACTAGTAGGCTCTCAATGTGGGTAGTACTGAAGGGACCGGTTGCCAGGCGAAGGCCGGTGTAGTGGATTGAGTCCACCTTCCGCAATACAAGCTCGGCTGCGGATTCATGAAACTCGCATCCGTAGTCGAGCTTCGAACGAACAGAGGATCGGTAAAAAAATAAGGCAGTAGCCCCATCAGCGCCCCAAGCGATGAACGTCACGGAACGGAGAATATCCCAGATTGAGGCGTCGGTCAAATACAAGACCAAGGAAACGATGCGATTCAACCACTTCCAAGTATACCCCATTAAGAGACAAGTCTGGGTCAGGGTGGAGCCACCTTAGTCTTGGCCAAAGAATACCAAAACCTGTGCGTTTCGGCATAGCGAGAGACGCGGTTCAATGCCTGTTGGAGTCGACGCTCCAGAGTTGACATCTGGGCCGCGCCAAAAGAAATCGAAAGGTCGTCCACGTAGAGTGTAGCGAAAACATTTTCCGGTAGCACCAAGGTGATGCCGTTGATGGTCAGGGCAAAGAGTGTGATACTGAGGACACTTTCCTGCTCCATTGAGCCGGAGAGGGCTTCCCCCACCTGTACGCGGAATTGACGATCTCGCAAAAATTCAGATATAAACATTGGGAGGCGTCCCCTCGCCCCGATAGTGTTGAGAGTCTTCATGATACCGTATCGCCATGCGGTATCATAGGCCTTCTCCAGATAGAAAAACACCTTGGCGTATTGCTGTCTACGAAGGAAGGCCTCGCAGACGGCATTTTCCAGTCGGAGCAGAGCATCCAACGTGGAGTGGAACTTGCGGAAGCCGCACCGTGCAGAAAACAGATGGCCTCCGTTGTCTAGAAAAAAGGCTAATCTAACATTTACCAATTTCTCCATCAACTTGCACACGCAAGAGGTTAGAGAGATTGGGCGGAAACCAGCCGGGGTAGAGTGATTTCTCCCCGGTTTGCGAAAGGCGAGCACAGTAGCGATTCGCCAGGAATCTGGGAGGATACCATCCATCCAGATCCTGTTGAAAAAATCTAAGAGAAAGGCCATGCCTCGCTCACCCATGTGATTACGCGTGGCGTACATGTCATCTCCGGACCATGGGCGGTGTCCGCGCACGAAGCAAGAGCAGAACGCAACTCACTCAGAGTAAACCTGTCGTTGAAGGGTTCTCCATCTCTGGAGGTAAAGTCCAGTCAGCGGCCTTCCACGACATCACGACGTACATTGAATGCTGGCGAAGCAGCATCCCGGCTAGAGAATGCGGAGAAAGCGGTCGCAAAGGATTCCGCCACGGACGCTGGGTCCGAGATTTCTGTCGCATTCTCCTGGAGAACGGAAGGGGGTTCATCCGAATCCTTTTGACTTGCTTACACACCTCTGCTAGAGGGGTCTTCCCGTTAAGAAGAGCGGCGGCCGTGCTTCGAAATATACCGGAACCTAGCCCTAGCCCGGCTAAATTCACCGTCAGTGAAATCATTCGGGCGGCGCTTATAGCGCATGTTGGCATAACCCTTCTGTTTGAGGGCCGTCTCACACTCAGCTGACCACCAAGGAAGTTGTCGGCGTGCAAAACGACCAGACGTTCTGGGAATAGTAGTCAGGCCCGCGGCGATGGGGTTGCCGGAGAAGAACTCAACGGCCTCATCTACCGACCTAAACTTCTCGACTGAGATAGAGAATTCACGCGCCAAGCACCATGACGTGGGCTCTCAGGCGGCAGCGGCCCTAATTAAAATTAGGTTGTGCATCCGGAGAGCACAGAGATAGATCAGAGCAAGAAAATAAAGCGGTTCTCGGGCAGTGATTCGTAAACTCATCCACATTTAGGACACATATCCCAAGCTCTTCGATCAGATCGGCAAGGACTTGACCCTTGGGATTTATTGAGTAGTCTCCCCAGAGACGATGTCTGGCGTTCAGATTTTCAAGCAAGAGAAAGGGCCTCGGTAACCGTGCCACGACGTGGCGGAAGTCCCCCGCGTCTAAGTCACCTGACGGTGGAATTTACGCAGAAATAACAGTATACTTCCTATCCAGGTGAAGCTGCACAGCCACTGCCTGAAAGGAGGTATCTAAAGTGAAAAGAAGAACGGAGACATCATGCCGGGTTTAAACTGCGGATCCCGCAGCCCGGCCCCAATCTCGTGGTGGTAGGGTCGCAAAACCCTTATACCCTGGAATGGTGGGCAGGGGGCACGCTCCTAGCATGGTTTCCTGCAGAAAAATAGCTTACGGGGAACGGGACGAGACGAGGCCACACAGCTCCTCCCAATTGGCCCAGAGTCCACGGCAATTCCAGGAAGGAATATGCCCTCCTGGTCGAGCTCGGAAGAGACGCCGCGGCCATCTTCGAAGAGAAGACCCTTACGGGAATGGCCATACGCTTCCCGGAGGCAGAACCCCGGGCGCTGTTGGCCGGACAATGCGGTGAAGGCGCTGTTGCCTTCAAGGACTTATTAGGCAAGATTGGGCTCGCCATGCCAGTATTTTCATCCATCCGCCTCGAAACCGTAGGCGGGTGTTGCGGCTTAGGAGGCGAGGGGTCCTCTTTTCGAGGATCCACCATCTCCGAGCCACCAAGCCCACCACTAGGCGTGGGCGAAGGAGCCGAAGCTACTTTGTTGCTGTCCTCCTTTCGGAGGGCCAACTTTAGGAGTGTTGCCTCCTGTGAGTCTAAAGACTCGGTGGAGGAGCGTGGCCGTTTCGCCTTACGGGAAATGGGCATGGTGGGGGAAGGAGGGGGAGCCCTACTTTTAGCCGGGGCTGGGTGTGAACCCTTTGTGCCGCCAGCTTTACCAGGGGAGCGCCTGGGTTGAGTAGAACCCGCAGAAGGGCTCCGAATGGGTGCGGAAACAACCGTGTTCGTTGGCCTGGATGGGCCAGAAGCAGAGGGTGTTTTTCTTAGCATTGAGGCGTAAGATGTCCCAGGCAGAGCCGGGCACGCCAGGACCAAGTTTTTAGCCTCGCGGAATGAGAGTCGATCCTGGGCCTGAACGGCCAGGATTTCTTTCTAAAGGAGATATGCACCACATTGCTTCGAAGAAGCTGGGTGCGGCTCTTTGCAATTGACACACTTGGCCACACACGATTTGGACTTATCGTGTGCGGCCTTGGAGCAATTTACACAGACTTCGGGTGACCCCGACTTTGCACATTTACATGAGCGATTTGTATGGCCAGAAGCGGTGTTAGTAATAGCACCTCCGCGGCAGCGGCACGAATGCCTTCACGCGGTAGCGATACCAACCGGCACGCACCGACTCAGAGAGCTTGTCACAGTCGAACGTGACAAAGAGTGTAGGGGTGAGTCTCGAGGCCTCTCCCTGTTTTCTAATCACACGTTCGACTTTGACCGCCCCATGGTTGGCCTGCTCTAAGGTGATGTGATCTATGGAGTAGTCAACGAGTTCCCTCGCATAAACTACTCCTTTCACGAAGTTCATGGTAGAGTGCGGCGTCACACTCACAGGTGTGCTATCAAGTGTCCAAAGGGCACTAATCATGGCCGTCTCGGAGGGATTCGACGCATTCGCCAAAAGGCTTCCGTCCGAAAAACGGGTCACCTTCGGCTTTCTACCAATCACACCAGCTAAAGCTCTCGTCTGATGGATCATGTTTCCCTTAGCCGACATGGTGTCATCAGTGGAGCGAATAACGAGGAAGCGTTGAAGCCAGCGGGCTCGAAAACGCCAGGTAATCTCTGAATGAGGGGCCCCTATATAATCGAGGCTCCGCTCTGCGCACTTACACTTTTGGTCTTAGTCAGGGGCTTCGCACTCAGGGAGGGGGGGGGGAAGGCAGAGGGGCTGGATGTGCCGATTTTGGCTTGGTCGCATACTGAAGTGGCAACAGACCCATCCGTCTCCGCAGCCCCCGCGTACTGAGAAGAGCCCCTAGTCTTTTTAGTCTTTTTTCTTTTTAGGAGAGTAGGGTGGGAAATGAACCCGCTTCTCCTCTCCGCCGACAGGAGCGCCCAGGCCAGATAGACTGGCCTCAGCAGGGTCCTTTTCCGAGATGGAGAAGATCCTGGCAGTCGCAGGGGCACCGGTCGGAGGAGATCCCTCCCCTCCTTGTACTGCTTTGGAAACTCTAGCTGTAGAGGAGGACCTTGCATAGGGGCGGACTCGAGTTCGGTGCTTGGCGCCGAGCCCGGATTCGCTCAATGGAAGGCCCTACCGTCTGAGGCTGGATTGCCTCTAGGACCATGTCTATCTCAGGAGGGCCTCCAACTGGCCATCCCCACCCCTAGGACATCACAGGTCCCATTGGCAGCGCTGTTACAAGTCGAGTCTGGGGAGGCACAGGCCTTGACCCCGGCAAGGTTCAATATTCTCGCCAGCAGGTCTTTTGGGGGAAGCGACCGATGGGGCCTGGCTTCACTCTCCCCCTTAAGGGGGTTTGCCCTATCAAGCCGCTTCAATGGGGAGCGGTCGGCTATGGGCGGCCTGCTGGCTTTCTTGGTAGTCCCCTTGGAATGTAAAGGGGGGACTGCCGCTGGGAAGAGAGAGGTTCCTGAAAGCACCTCCAGACAAGGGGGTGAGGGGGAGTTCCCTACACCCGTAGGCGGAGGAGAGGAGTAAGCCTCCTCTCCGGTTAAAGAGATTTGGATGGTCCCCTGCAAGAGCACAGGAGGGAAACCTCCATTTTTTTCAGTGGAGCTGCCCGAGGGCGGCTCCGTCGATGGTGAAGGGGGGTATGTGTACGATTGCTTGTGTTTTCTCCATTATATTAGAAAAATAACCTGTATGTATTTAGTAATAGGTGATGTTATCTTACAATGCATTTATCCTTTCAAATTCTGTTGATATTTTAAGTTATGGTTTGAAGCTATCACTTAGGAAACTATCCTTACCGAGTAAATAGAAGCATTACGTCGTAAAATAGGAATATGCTGTAGAATGAAAACCTGATGTGTTACAATAAAATGGATACCATATTTGAAATCAGCATGTCAAAATTAGTTAAAAACAACCACAAAACATACAAGTAAGTCAGCAAAAAGTGTGTTGACCAATGTTATCGTTTAATTGGCATAATTTACTACAATTTGCCATATTTATCAACATGCTGGAAATTATGCATAATTTATTACATCTACCTAATACTTCCATGCTTTCATACTACCCAATGCTTCCATACTTCAATAATCCCACCGAGGGCTCTCAAGGACAGAGGCTCCGATCTTCTCTTCCCTTCCATCCCCTCTGCCTATCAAAGCTCTTTGGCGAATGCTCCTCCGTGAATAATGTCTAGAGCAAGAATCTGCAACTTCCTCTCGCCAAGAGGCAAGACTGCAGCATGTTATCTTTAGTAGAGTGCCTAAGCAATACGTCCACCCACTCTCAGTGCAGGGTCGTCTTCACCGATGGCTATCGTTCTTCCCACAGCTCGTCTGCTGCATCCGTAGTGGAGACTGTGCCCCGGCACTTCACCCCCACCGCCCGCGTGTCCATCATACACAGCAGAGGGCTGCGCCATCCCGGAAGCCGTCCGCACCGTTTTCTTACTCCGTTCCACCGAATTCGTGTTGTCACGGATTCCTGAAGCTCAAATTCTTCGCCATTCCATTACTCGCACTCCAACCCTTTGATCTGCGAGATCCGACAGCTCTTACGTAAGTTTACGGGCTGATCCAATAAAGTTGTCACTTTCTGTTGGGTGCTCACCAACTTTGGGGTGTCTGGCAAACGAGCTGACAAAGCTGCTCGGTCAGCTTTCGTCCCAGGACTCAGAGTCCCCTTTCCAGCTACTGATCTTTCACACGGGAAGGAAGTCCTTAATGCACAATGATTAACTGCCTGGCAAACTGGCTCATCGCCAAACTCGGGCACACTAAACTCCTCATCAGCTACTGGGCCTCATCCTTCGATCGCTCCTACCATAAAGAAGTGGTTTTGGCCGATTTGGGTCATGCCAGGCTAACCCACGGATAACTTGTCTCGATCTCACTCGCCCCTGTAACTCTGGCCGTGCTGGACTAACAGTGCCCCCTGTATTCCAAACCCGGCATCGCTTATTTCCTCTACATTGATCCTACCGTGCCTCAGAGCACTTGCGTTTAATTATGGCGGAACGCCCACGGGTCTCCATAAATAATCTGTTCTCCTTTCTCTGTCATTCGTTATTTTCTCTTTGATATAATTACTGATATGCCCTAATTTTTTCCAATTACTATCCCTTGATATTGATTGGGTTTCAGAAGAGACGCATAAGAGTCCTTCCGGAAAATACCAACTTTCTTTACGAACTTTCTGCGGGATACGCCCTCGTTAGTACCCATTTCGTTATAAATTCGACGGAAAAACAACACTTTCTCACTAATAGCGCACTCAAACACCATTCGCTTGTTCTTCCTTCTCACAGTCAGCCACTTATAAGACCCTCGAATACCACCCTTTACTCTTCCCTCTACATTTACTTCCAGACCTCTTTCACGCATACCAACTCACCCGCTTTAATTAACATTTTCTATCCCTTTCGCACTCAACCTCTTACATTAACATACATCTACACAAACAGCCTCTCTTTCAGTCTACCTTTTCTAAACAGAGACTTTCAAACATTCATACACACGAACCTACATTTATATGTAGATTTAATTTTCATGTTCATCAGTGCCATATTTATGTTCAGCCGGAAGTCAAATTGTTGCGATTGATGTATCTCGGCCACTTGAATGAAGTGGGGCGAAGGGGGAGAGATTAGTTATATAATCTGGCTTTTTAATTCTCTTATCTGGCACTTTAGGCACAGTGCCATCACAATTAAAAGAAAGTATTTTTTTATTTTTCAAAGTTAAAGTAAAAAAAAAATGAATAGATTTCTTCAGTTTTTATTAAGAAGATTTTGTACATGTGAGTTTATGTACTCATTTCTTGATATTTGTTTCTTAAGAGGGTTTTTACATACGAACTTTTAACCCTGGTGAACATTTGTGTTGGAAGAGGTTTGGTGGAACTGCCTTTCTCATCCTGTGTCATTTTCACTTGTTTTATGAGTTTTGTTAGATTTCTGGGGGACACTCCGCGGTAGTCAAGTATCATCCAACCAAACTACATCACCTTATTCTTTTCTACATTTACTTTTATCTCGCTCCTTGCACATACACTGTACAAGTTCCTCTTATTCACATTCATTAAAACAGGTCATCAACCTATTCAAACATTAACGGCACCATCTCGGACCATTTCTCATCAATTTCACACCCTGTCCCTTACTCGTATTCATACTTCTTTTTGTGGATGCGGTGAGGCACTGCTTATTACAGGTTAGGGTGAGGACGAAGATGCCTCGGGATTGCAAACGTAGCAAATTGGTCTTCTTAAAAGTGAGATAGAAAAGAACAACGAGGGCATTCTCGCCAGAAAGTTTGTAAGGGGAGATTTGTGAAGATGGAGGGAGTGAAAGTGTGTGGAAGATATATAGCTGCAAATCCTGCGGTCGTTGAGGTTTGAAGGGCTCGTAATTCTCTAGATGTCACCTGCATGGCTGCCCATGTGACATCCCCTCCTTGCGGGGGTGAACGTATTGAGAAATAAAGGAATGGGGAGAATGGAATCCGCTTCGGTGGCTTCCTGAAGCACGAGTACTGGGGCTCGGAGGGCACGTTCAAATCGAGATATTTCTCTTTAGAATCGGTTAAGTTTCCCTTCCTTATTTAGGAAATATTATTATTACTACTGTTATTATTTTCACGGCTACAGTACCGACCAAAAGTCCCCCCCCCCCCCGCAAGGGAGGGGGTATAGATTGTTACACTCGGTACATGGAAGAGCAGCGCGCCCTTGCGATTCCAATTCCCCTGGTAGTCTCAAACATGATTAAGGCTACCTGGGCTTTGTTCTTTTAGTCATTTTCATTTTGTATATTTCTTCGCCACTCTTTTTACAAGCGTCTTCGCTTATCTATATTGATCGGCGGCTAATTTTGCAGGCTAGTCGCCGACCCGCTTCCTGGTTCCAATTGGGAGTGGGTTTTTCATATGCGTGCATTCTACCCTCTTTATACCCCATCTAATGCCCCTATTTTTCTTTCCTATATTGCTTTATACTCATGTCCCGGTGAGGCGCCGCGGAACGTTTTGCCACCGGGCAGGAAAAGAGGCCCCCTGTGCTGCCGATCCGGTCTAACTGCCCCACTATGAGCCCACTCCTAATCGGGCAACCATGGGCGCCGTTCAGCAGTTGGGTCCCGATTTTTTTTTTAAAGGGTCTCAATGTCTGAATATGATAAATAAAACTCGAAAATCAACTTACCTCCTGACGGTGAAGGCGTGTACCTTTACAGTTTGCTTCCGGTATAGGGTCTTTCCCATTTACCATATTTTCTCCTACCCCCTACCCCCTACCCCCCAACGGCACCCTCACGCATGCTCCCTTTTGGAGCCGGCACTGAGGGACCTCGTATTCAACAGCGTGCATAGCTTTGCCTCACCCCCCTCCTCCTCCCATCCCTGGTAACCAAAAACGTGGTGATAGTCACCTTGAGGGAAGATGGCCAGATGGATAGCCCCTTCGAGGCGAGGGGTGATCACAATGATGGTCTTGGCCCTGAAAATGGAGTACCTCTCCTGAGAGGATCTTTGCATGGATACAAGACCCGAACCACATTCTACTCCTGGGCAGGGCCTTGCCGGGTGCCCTGTGGCCATCGAAGAAGAGAATAAGAGCTCCCCTCCTCTGTGTGGACCACGTGGGCGTTGAGTCCGTCGTCATATCTCAGCGAAGGACCAGGCCGAAACAGGGCAATTCGGCCTTGAGGCCCTCTCGATCTGAGGGAGGGTTGTCTTTTGAGGGGAGCTTTGGAGACGGGCCGGTCCTCTATCGATTCGGCGCAATATCGGGCCTAGGCGGCTCTGTCCGGGTTCAGGGCTTCTTCTAGGCAGGAGGATAAAAATGGAAACACTCATCTGCCCAAACTAAAAAATAGCGAAACGACGAAAAGCGTTTCCTAATCATTCGCTGGACTTATGGAACAAATTTGTTTCAAGGACACATGCTCCATTAGCGCAAGGTCCAAATCTCATTCCTTGGAACCAAAGGCGCCCCCCGTTTCTTAGACGGGACCATCATGGTGAATGTGTCAACACTGTCCAGAGTGCTAAACTGAATGGTTTCCGGACAGTCAATGACATACCTGCGCAGATGACCTGACATCTTACCATGAACTTTGTAAAATAAGTAGTTTTTGCCAGAGAACTGGTAAATTACTCGGTTGAAGATATTATTGAAGAGCTGACTGACCAGAGTGCGCTCGAGGGCAAGCGAGTTTAAGGAAGTAGGGAGGTTCTCTAGACCTACCCTAATGTACTTCGTCACTTTCGACCTAGATGGACTCTCTGAGTCGGTGCGTGCTTGCTGGTATCGCTACCGTGTCGTTAGCGACGAGTTGTTATCAGTGTCACCGCTTCAGCCATACAAATGAATCATATACGAGTATGTAGACATGCTAAGTAGGGTAACTCCCCAAATCTGTGTAAACTGCTTTAAGGCTTTAAATCATAAATAGTTTCGTGTAAGGTCATGTGTGATTTGTAGTGGATCACACCATGCTTCCTCAGAAAATTGCGATTCGTATTTGTTTGAAAGTTTGATGACCCTCCAGGCTACAGACCGAATTTCGTTCAGAGAAGCTAAGGGTATAAACTTCCGATATTTTTAATCCCCGGATCAAATAATGAAAATTTGTTAATCCTTGGATTCGGGATTGACGATTTTGTATATTTCATTTTCCCGGTCATTTAATAATTTTTATTATACTCTAGGCTATATTCCACAAAGCAGGGTAGCACAAAGCACATGACGCAAATACTCCAAACAACCTGACTCGCACTTTGTAGCTATATAGCAGAGGTACCCCAACAGGTCAATTTGATCATTTTTTTTATTTATATTTACATATACTCGTATGCAAGTGGCGGTTGTGCGGGGAAAATTGATTGAGAAAACTAAATATGCATTTTTAAATTTATATACCTGTAGGGGAATCGTCACTCCCTCGTTCTCTCTCAGTGGAGACACGGGACGGTAACCGCAAAGACATCCAGCTCCGGCACCGTGGGTCAAACTCGTAACCACAGCGCCTCGCCACTCGTCGCTATGAAAAGCCGAAAGGTTGTAAACTGCAAGATCTCTCCTACGAGAGTATATTGAATTTTACCTCAAATAAGAAATTGGAGACGCGTTTCTCTCAAGCTCGAAGGCTAACGGGAGCCGAGGTAAGACTTGGTGAGAAAAACCGTTGGAATAAGAACCTTCCTGGGCCCGTCCACAAGCCCCCCTCCTCCTACCCCTACCCCAGTGGGGTAACGAGGTATAAATAAGAAACACTTGGGAAAAACGAGGTAGAATACGTGAGTCTCCAGGCTACGAAGTCCCCGGATTGAGGCCGGGCTACCCAGACTGGACAAGTAGAATACGTGAGTCTCCAGGCTAGTAAGTCCCCGGATTGAGGCCAGGCTACCAAGACTGGACAGGTAGAATACGTGAGTCGCCAGACTACGAAGTCCCCTGCAAGAGAGGCAGGGCTACCAAGGGGGCTAAGAAGCAGCTAGTCCCTGGTTATCAAACCGAACGTTAAGTTAACTTGTTCAAGTTTAACTTACTCTCTTCAGAGAGACTCCTCATATCCTGGTGCATCCTAAAGCCCAGGGATATTCCTCAACCTTGAGGAATTACGAAAAGAAGAGAAAAAAGGCTCCCCCTCGAGCCCATTACCCGGTGGCCACACCAAACTCATAAGTTAACTTGGTTGAGGAACCAAGTTCAACTTATTATCATCAGAGAACCCCCCCCCCTTCTATCCTGGTGTAACCCAAAACACCAAGATAGGCCTCGCCCTTGAGGAAGACTGGAACTAAGAAGAAGCTCATCCTCGAGCTAGTTCCTGGTTACCAAACCGACCTTTAAGTTAACTTGTTCAAGTTCAACTTATTCTCGTCAGAGAAACCCCCCTCCTCTATCCTCGCCCTTGAAGAAGAACTTCCCCCGAGTACAGTCCTCGCCCTTGAAGAAGACCCACCCCCAGAGTACACTACCTCCAGCACTCCCCTGTGAGTCAAGGTATTCAAGCCTTATCGCATCGCTAGACAGGGCGAATTACTCCTCAGAGTAATCCGAAGAGGAGAAAGGAACCTTCTTTCACTATCATGTGGTGATATCCCTTCCTGCCGAAAGCGTGTGGACCCCAGCTACCACTCTCTCCAAAGTCAGTTGTGGCTTTCAAGTTATTCGTCCGTAACCTCCATCTGGCCGGTCGGCACGCGTCTTGGAGACAATAACATTCTCGAGGTATTTAAACTCCAGTAGAGACAATTAGCCCATTTCTTGTATATTGAAGTGAGTATCGAATTTAGCCAATATTAGAGGGTCAAGTTAATTGAAGTAATTATTGTGTATTTTAATATTCGTAATATTTCGGTGGTTCATGTTTTGTTTTTGTGTAGTAAATTGTTAAATTTAAAATATAAGTTTATTTTGAGAATTCCTGTGAGTTTCTTTATACCCTTACGTGTTGAAATGGCTCTTCCTTAAAACAACAAAATTAGCACTCTTAGAATAAAGCCTACTTCATCAAAGAAGTGCTTCACGTTCCACAAGGTATACCACGACAATACCCATATGTAAATACATTTTTTTTTTGGTCCTTCTTAATCCATAGAATTAATTCATCTCAAATCATTTTAAATTAATAATTTTCAGTCAATATTAAGTGGACTAAAAAGCAATTTATTAAACTTAAACTTAAACTAACTTTTTGCAATACGAAAAATATGAAACATTCCATTATTTAAAAAATATCCTTTTGAATATTAAAAAATATATACTCTTTAAAACTTAAAAATAAACAACTTTTTAATATTGATTAAATAAACTCAATTAGGTATTTTCATTGAGAAAATACGATCTTAGGACAGACAAGCTATTATTGATATCTCTAAGAGTGGTTCTTATTTTACACAAATAGAAACCCGCGGCTGAGAAAGCTCACTTCGCCTCGACGCTTGTAGGTTTTATTGTTAAGAGAGCGTTATACAATTTATTCAAATTTTTTGTTCTTTTTATGGTCCCTTCCAAAGTTTTTAATTCCAAATTTGGAACAAAAACTGCTATTTGAACCTCTGTTACTCGGTGGGCTTTTCGCAATTTTCTTAATTTCTTGAATATACTCTGAAAATATTTTATTTCCATACTCACTCGACAAATTCTGGGATTCATTTAAATTTTCTGTTGAATTTGATTCTTGATGTGAGTCAAGATCGGTGTTATTTTAAAAGATTTTTATATAGATGCTCTGCAGTTTTTTTTAGTATCTTTAGGGTGGCATAAGAAACGAGTCATTTTTCTCTTTTAAAATTGTTGGATTATGTAAATATACCAGGTAATGACTTCGCCACTCCCACGTAGGGAAGAAGCTTGCGCTCCACTATTAAGATAATAATTTAAAATTTAAAAAAAGCAGCCATGGTTAAATTTTTATAAATTTTCTGAACTTCGGCAATTATAAAAAATTTAAAAAAGGAACTCTAAACTAAATTTTCCCCCCTTCAAAATATCACGTTACTAAAATATAGCTATAGAAGAAGATATATAAAAAGACATTTTCTGAACTTCACCATTTGTAATTCTTTGGGTTTTAAAAAATTCACAAAATTTCGATACTTATATTTATTTCTGAACTTCACCATTTTGTTTTTTGATATCATAAAAGAATTATTGGAAATAACTTTGATAAAAAACATAAGTCATAACCAAACTAAGATGAAATTATTATTCAAATACTCAAAAAAATCCCCTTCTTAAATTATAGTTAGTGATGATGATGATGATGATGACTATATAGTTTATATTGGTATACATATTTCGAATTGCATTATTCAATGTTTGGAAATATTAATTTTTTAAAATCCCATTCATAATCCCGAGATTTCGTGGAATCCTGAGATTCATCCCGGGATTCACCTCTACTAAGGACTTCGCTACCAGGCAATCCCTGCACTTTCCCATGTGAAAAAAAAACACCTTCCAATCTTGACCCTTTCAAGCGTGCGAGCGTGGTATTTCTCGCTCCAATATGCGGGTTTTACCTCTGAGCACCACTCTGGTTCGGCTAGCAGTGTGCGTCTTCCTGCTCGTCTACTTTGAAAAAAACGAAACTGCCACAGTCTTCCACCCAGTCACTCAAATCGGCGGAGGAAACGCCCTAGGAAGATGGCATTGCCCTCACCCTTGGGTATTTTGACGACTGGCCCTCGAAAAGAGGGCAGCAATAAAGAATCCTCAGTTTTATCTTCCGTGCTCGAAAGGGAGCGAGAAGCTCCCTTTGATCACCTTTTCCCCAAAGGCAGGTAACGCCGACATATAAATCGCTCCACTAGCAAAAAGAGTTGATACAAGAAGAGGATTGCATGCCAAGCCGGACCTTTTCCGCTAAGTCCTTGAAGGCAACAACCTCACTCCACAGCTCATAGACTTAGTAAGTCAGTCTCCGTGCGGTTTACATCCACCCCAGTGAGGGACTTCTGTGCGAAGAAGGCATCTCCATTTCCTTCTAACTAGATCCGGATGCCATTTTCCTGCAATGGAATTGCCGTTGTCTCTGGGCTAATTGGAATAAGCTGAATTTTGTTTTCTACCCTTCCCTAAGAAGTACTACTACAGTAGATCATGTTGGTTGCCTCTGCCCTACCCAGTCTTCCCGAGAAAGTGAAATTTTTACCCGATATGATGTCTCCGTTCTCGCTTTAATCTCCCTTCAGGTGGTAGCAGCCATCCATTTCCACCTGGATACGAGGTAGTATGTTGTCTAATTTCTACATTCCGCCGTTAGCTAGCTTTGATAAAACGGAGTTCCGTCGGTTCTTAACTCTGTTGCCGATACCCTTTCTCTTTCTCTTAGACCTTTAACGGCAGTCATCCCCTCTGTGTGATGATCAATTCCAGGGGCCAGATCGTTGCAGAACTGGTCGAAAAGTTGGAGATCAGCACCTTTATTGTTCAAGAATTCATAGATCACCCTCATAAAATCGTTTCGTTTTGCTGCCTTGCCTTGTCTCTGTGCAATCCGCAGTCATCTCCATTCGGATTTTGGGTGTGGTGTGGTCAAAACCTATATTGTACCGATCGCTCAAATCGAATCGTATGAATAGAAAGAAAAGTGGAGGGATGACTGTAGGAGCCACGCAGATCAAGCAGTTAGAGAGGAAATAACTTGAGAGTCGGTATGAAGAGTTGAAAGGAGTTGGCTAGACGCCGATGCGACGTGCTTTGGTGTTTGTGATAGTGGTGTTGCGTCAGTCTGGGGCGGCGGGGAAGAGCGAACGGCAAGAGGAGGCGCCAGTAAAGACCGCGAGACTCCTAATGCAGCTAACTCATGTAAAGTTATGCGTTGGAGCTGGGTAGTCTAGGGTTGCTGGTTATCTTAGTCTTAGTGCCAGCGCAGCGTGTTATCTGTTATGTATTTGGGTGTATGTGGGGTCCCTCGCGAGTTTCCTCAGCTGACGTGTTAGACGACTATGGGTTTATGCGTTGAGTGGTGAGAATTTGTTGTTTTCGTGTAGTGTAAACATGAGTGCGCAACGCGGAGAGCGACATGCGCGTTTCAGAGCAGAGTGCTGAATGCGCTCTGCTTTTCTCTTCCATGTGTGACTCGTGGTTATTAGTGGGATTAGAGGATATGTGAGGAGTGGACAAGCTACTGTTTTGTATGTATTATTGTAGTTTGAAGCTGGCAGGGTAGGACCTGCTCAGCAACTTGTCTGTGTTTTAGCTCGTGCTTGTATGATGTTCTGGTGTACATACAAACGGAGGCATTTGTCAAATAAACCCACTGCCGAGTGAAAGGCCACCTCGCTAATGCTTGGATCAAGAACGGTGGCCCGCACTCGAGGAAATGACTGACTTCTCTATCTCAGAAGAGCTTAGGTGGGTTGATGGGGCCGTTATTATTTGCTCTCCGACACCGGCACCACCATCGCAGTGAGTCTGACTTCTATTCTTCGAAAATCTGGCCGTTTTGCACCTTGTGCGCTTTCCCAGTAGTCATCCGAGTATTAGACTGCCGTCATAGAGATGGAGTATGCCTATAAGCACCACAAGTGCCATCCAAACGATTTCACCTTGTTTGAATTTCGACTGGCAAGTGCGAGATTTCGTTTTGCTTCGATGCACGCTCGTCACTTGTCATGGCGAACATACATGTCTTCACTAGGAGGACCCCTTTCTCGTTGATGTGTGTATATACGAGTATGTCAAAAGAATTCGGGATAAGTTCTCACTGGAGCCCACTCCTACTTTCTCGGAAGGAGGTCGCTTGAGACTATCAACCAAAACGTAACACTCCATTCATTCCATGGTTAACTAGTTAACGTGGGAAGGTATATAAGGTGCCTGCTTCCGCACGCTACACGGTATCATGAGCAACACAATCATTGAAAATGGTCAAGTGATAAGTTACTGAAAATGTTGTAAAACCCTTGTATTTTTCTAAGATAATTAATTGTTGGTGTGGAGAGAGTGGCAACAAGATTTGTGAAAAAGGTCAACCGAACTCTATTAGTACTGAAAGATACAGTAATTTGCTTTATACTGAATATGGGAATGTTACGATACCTGATGACTAATTTCAGCAAGATGATGTTAATTCACACACTTCTTCCTATATGATGTGGCTGAAGGATCGGATTCCCGAGAGAATAATATCGCGTCGATCAACCTTTCCATGGTCTGTCAGATCACTCGACGCCTCGCTGTTTTAGCGCCTTTCTCCGGCGATGGATCAACGAAGGAGTCTTCCGAGATGCGCTTTCTTCTATCGTCTAGCTGAAGAATGGCGTTTGAGAAGCCGTCGCTTCTATCAACACTGACTGATATCTTAAAAAATGTAATTAAAAATTCATTTGATTCGTATTGAAGAGGGGTTAGAATGCAGATGAGCTAATTTCTAAAACGGAATTTAGCGTGATAAAACATCAGAATTTACGCTTAACATCTTCTAGCTTTAAAAGCTAATGGTATATGGGCGTTTCAACTTAGATAAATTTTAGTGATCAACTTATATAAAATATTGATGCGTCAAGGAAATTAAAAGGTCAAGCCGAGCAAGCATCGCAATTAGATACTAAATGGTCAATGGCAATTAAAATAACATTCAATTATCGCCTCGCAAGAAAAACAAAGTGGCTATATGTAAATTTCTTTTATCATAGGGATTTTATTTAGAGTTGGTAAGTTTCGTTGTCCTTCTTGGGGGGTAATCGAGTACCTGCGAGGGAAAGCGAGACAAGTGAACATTGCAAGAGCAATAAAAACTCATGCAAGCTGTTATAAAACTGCCGGGCATTGCATCGAGAGTTGAAGACTACTGACACGAGAGAGTAATACGAGCCTGACGGGGTCGGGTCAATTTTCTGAAGACAAGATGGACGGAGCGTTGTCGAAGTTGTGCTTAGAGCTATGTGTCGTCTGGTAAAGTGAAGACCAGAGGATGACATCCATTAGAATATCATCTTAATAGCGATAAAACCAGACATCAGGAGTGAGTATAAGATGACGGTTGAAGACGGTTGGAATTTTTTTTTTTTTTAGAAATGTTTGAAATACATATTTTGGGGGGCAATTTAGGGATTTTAAAAATGATTTCTTGGTCGTTCCCGCAACACCCTTACTTGGGTCCCGCGGCACTCCAGTTGAAAAACACTGACATAGACTGATCTGCATGACACCAAGTTCACGGGTTTAAAGTCAATTAGACCTTTTTTTATGTAAGTTCACTGAAGAATTGAAGGCAAATGTAATAATGGGATTCAAGATATTCCTGAAAATCAACTTCAAAACATATATGTAAACATTTCAGAATTCACTTACATATAATGACGCAACACTCCGACAATTCCTAAAATGAATATAAAACTGTAATATTATTTTTTTTCACTTACCCTTTTAACACATTTTAACAAATATAGAACATGAATTATGACAATAAAACTGCATGAAAGTATATACACTGGAGAGAGTGCTGTGGGTAATTTGTCGCCGTTGGCAACTCTGGATTCTGCGCATGCGTGTTGTCTGGCGTCGGTTCTCTCTTCTTCCTATCGCAGTAGACTCAGTTGTACATCGTATGCGAAGGCATCAATACCATGGCTGAATTCTCTACTCCAAAAATTTGGAAAAGGCAAACTGTGCTGCTTGGGATTCGGGCCGGGAGATCCAAGTGTTTGGGCGTCAATCTGGAGACGGTGCAGAAGATGAGGAAAGAGTTGGATGAGTCAAGCTGTGATTACGAGGGTATGTGGGCTCGAAAACCTCACTCTAATCGTTTATATATGAAAAGAATCCCCGAATTTGTGGCAGAGATCCAAGTCATCATTGACAACGACCCCATCGAGTCAATGAGGTCCATAGCTAGGGAACAGGGAGTGTCGGCGTCTCTCATCAGGTAGATAATGCATGGGGACAACTCTCATGTAAGATGAGAAAGGGACCGCTTCTGTCGCAGAAGATGAGGGACAAGCGAAAGGAAGGTGCTGCGAAGCTTGTGACCGAACTGAAGCATCCACTCAAGCTTTGGTTATTTTCAGACGAGAAGAATTTATGCAAGGACCGGGTGGTGGTGAACCCGCAAAACAACCACTGGCTTGATCTGTACCCTAAAAGTGTACCGAAAGTCGTGAAGACCAAGTTTCAGGTCCATATCATGATGTTTGGGGTGGTCAGTAGCGAGGACCACGTTATGCCCCCATTTATTTTCCTGGAGAGCTACATCAAGTGCTTGGAGGAGTTGGTCTTGCCCTGAATCCGGGAGGTGGCTGTTAGAAAGACGTACGTATGGCTGCAGGACTGCACCATGCCACATAAGCAGGAGGACCCAGTTTTGGCTGGCAGACAATTTTTTTTACCCCATCACTCCGAACATCTCACCTAACTCCCCAGACTTCAACCCCCTGGACTACATTGTGTGGGGTGTGGCTGAAAGAGAGACCAACAAGTTCCCCGTGCACCACCAAGGTAGACCTTAGGTAAAGGATTACCACAATTTTCACTCACTTAAACAAGGTAGCCGCCCAGAAGGTCTGTAGTAGGTTCCGATGCCTCCAGGATGCCGTGGTTGAGGCCAAAGGCGATTTCATTTAATAAAATGAACAGTACACCAAATCCTTCAAGTCTTTAACATGTAATTTTTATGTAAATATATATAGGTATGTATAAATGAACTGTCATTTTATTTTATGATGAAGTTAGGCGATAAATTACCCTCCGCCCCTTGTATATTAGTGCGTTTTCTACTCTTTTTGAAGAGTCGTGAGGAAAAGGTTTTGCCGGGGCGAATTCCGTCCTAAGAAGACCCATATTCGCGAGCCATGGTCCCAAAATGTCCCCTAAGAGCAACTCCCACGAGCGATCCTTACGTGTTTGGGTGATGATCCCTGCGCTTTCCACCATGACACCTCCAGAGGGAGTGTAATCGGACACAAACAACAAAGTGGCTCTGACATCGCCGCCACCTTAATCGAATTGAGAATGCACTTAGCCAATCACATCACCGCTATCATTTCTCTTCCCGCCTTCATAACACAGCATACCCTCTCTCTCTTCTGTTCCGGAACCGATAGAGTACTGTTGTCCCCTATGCCGGTACTCATATCCACATTCCCGTGACGCTGAACGCCCCCCTTCCCCCGGGGTCACGAAGGATTCCACCATCGCTGGTTGATGCAAAAAAAACGACACGAACGCCTTCATCCCCAACCAAAACCAGCACCCTGCTACCTTTGAGCTCACCAGTGTCGTTCTGATCTTTATGTGCATTTCATTATGTTTCGGAGGATCTCGTCCAAGATGCGAGGGACGAATGGCTCTCCCTACCAACTTACCTGCGGTTGAGTCAACAAAAAGATGGATTGATAAACGGATTCCCGCAAATGATGACAAACCGCAGCCGTTAATTAAGCCTCAAATGGAGAGAACCATCGTTCAAGATTTGCTCTCGGGCCAGAACGACCCCCCCCCGACCCCAGAAGTCTCACTTTTATCCTTTTCGCGGGAGGAGATCATGAAACATACGACGAAACTAATGCATATATATCATTTAGACTGCCATGTAGCATGTAAATGGCTTATTTAAATGAGATCATGAAACCTACGACGAAACTAATAGAGGGTCTTTCAATAAGGTCGCTCTATTTTTAAATGTAAATAAAACAAGTTGTGTGCGATATATGCACTCAATTTATTTTAAATTTGAAAGTACATTTTATGGCATTAAGTGTGGAATATGACGTCGTTTAAATGTCCGCCGCGGCTTTGCTTGGTGGAACGTATTCGGGAGGCCCAATTTTCGATGACTTTATCGCCTAAATCTGGCTGAATTTGCTGGATGGTGTTCCTTATGTTTACTTTGAGGACATCAACTGTTTGCGGATTATTCGCATAGACCTGCGATTTAAGGTAGACCCAAAGAAAGTAGTCTAATGGCGTTAAATCGCATGATCTCGGTGGACAGTTGACGTCGCCGCCGCGCGAGATGACCCTACCCTGAAATCGCTGGTGCAAAATGTCTATCGTGGCGTGCGCAGTGTGGCACGTAACGCCGTCCTGTTAGAACCACATGTCGTCAGTATCCATATCAGGCATATAATCCAGTTGAGGCCACAAGAAGTTGCTTATCATCGATCTGTAGGTCTCGCCGTTGACGGTTATGGCAATCCCATCTTCGTTCTCAAAAAATACGGACCGATGATTCCGTTAGACGAAAATCCGCACCTAACAGTGACTTTGTTGGGATGCAATTGGTGCTGGTGTATCTCATGTGGATTTTTTTCGTCCCAAATCCGACAATTTTGCTTGTTCACAAATCCATTCATCCAAAAATGGGCCTCGTCGCTGAAGATGATTTTGGGGGGGAAATTTGGGGCAACTTCCAATTGCTCTAGAGCCCAATCAGCGAACACACGGCGTTGTCTATGGTCGTTTACCTTAAGTTCCTGGGTAAGATGGATTTTGTACGGGTGCAGACCCAAGTCCCTACGCATAATTCGCCAAACTGAAGTCGCAGATAGGCCAAGTTCTTGTGAACGACGAGAAATTGACTGCCTCGGATTTTCCTGTACACTCTCATTTACGGCAGCGATGTTTTCAGCAGGCCTTGCGTTTCGACGAAGTACAGGTGTTGGCTGATTGTTGATCGACACTTTTGCCTCGAATTTGGCCACCAAGCGTCGAACAGTGGACTCGGCAGGACGGTTGTGGCGAGGATAGAAATCACGTAATGCGCGGAACGTTTGTCGAACGAATCACTGATTTTGATAATAACATTTGATGATTTGCACACGTTGTTCAACGCTATAACCTCCCATTGTGACTTGTGTGACTTGCCAAGTACCACTGAACAGTTCACAGTGAGGTTGCTAGATGTCGCTTTAACAACATGGCCACTATCGCCTGACAAAGCTCGAGCGTCCTTGTTGAAAGAACCTTTACATATATTTCATTTAGACTGCCATGTAGCATGTAAATGGCTTATTTAAATAATCCGAAGCGATAAAACTTTGTAAGCTCAGTGTTTACTCTCGCCATTCTTCAATACTGAGGGGGAGAAACTTTCTACGTTTCTTGTTTAACATCATTACAGGATTTTTACTCGCGTGCGGGCGATTCAATAAGTTATTATGTCAGTCAGTAGGTCGTCGGTCGGGTGGTAACGATTTTACTGTTCAATGAGTTTTTTGGCAATAACATCGTAACTATTCGGCCGATTCTAACGAAATTTAAAAATCTTCTGCTGTGTTACTTTCTCTTTCGAGTGATAAAATTGTCAAGGTCCTCCAAAAGTTAGCCAGGGAATTATTGAAAGTTTTGAAGATCATAAGTGAGAATAATTGAGGGCACGCGACTTAGGTCTGTTGACCTAGTTTGAAAACAAGAGCAGGAGAGATGTGATTAACCTGTTCTGATTGATACTAATCATTCTCTTTTTATCTAATTTCTTTACAAATCTCCAAATGTTTATACAGGGTGACTCTCCCCCCCAAAAAAAAACAAAAAAAAACAACACAAATGGGTCCCCAAATTTCGATAGGTTTCATTTCTTAATATTTTATCGAATTAAGAAATGAATACTATCGAAAGTTGGGGGGCGGTTTTTTTTCATCGCCATTATCATCGCTTTTATTCAAGGTAAAGAAAACCCAAATAGTGGAATAGGGAAATCAGAAATAAAATTGTGGTTAAAGATAGTAATCGTGAAGCTGATCTTAGAAACTATAGAATTATTAGAGATAATCTCATTAGATAAATTAGAGACATCAATGGAAAGGTCAAAATCAATTTACTCAGAAAATGTAATATCTGAAAAAGTGTTTTGATTTTAACGAACATATTTGGTTGTGTCTATAAATTAATGTTGAGTTGTTGTTTATTGTAGAAAAAAAGTAATTTTTAATATATGAAAAGAAAAATATTGCGTGGAGTATTTCAAATCATTACACTAGTCAACAATGATTTTGCTACTTGGGTATTAGCTTGTGATTTATACTAAGTCGAGTATGCTGATTCTGAATCTGTAATCAGAATTGTTCTAGCACGTAAGGTTCCTGAGTTACACACATACTCTTTAGTTACACATATGGGCAGTGGTGCTTCGGCTACCGTAGTGAGAGGATGTGTTGTGTGTGTTTGGTTCCTGCGTTACACTGCTGCTTTATCACGTTGTCAAATTTAGCCATTCTAGTAGTGGTGTTGAAACGGTATTTACATATAGTGATTAATTGCATTTTTCTTTCAGATTTAACTCTCAATTAATTTGTAAATAAAATAAGATTGTACAGAAGTATATAACGGGATATATACAACTAAGTTGAAAACATGAATCGGCGAGGATGTATAAATAGCCCAGACAACTTGTTATATATGTGGAAGATATATTCCAAGCAACCAGCGGAAAAATTTAGATAAAAGAGTGAAAACTGCATAATTATTATTTTGGTTGTAAAGTTGGCGACCAAGTCAAGCCCTGGGCACCTCACAAATCTTGTACTGTGTGTTATACGGGGCTCACACAATGATTAAATAGCAAATGGAAGGGTATGCCTTTTGCTGCAACAATGGTGTGGCCTGAGCCAACAAATCATGTTTTTGATTGCTACCCTTGTATGACAAATATTACGCGATTCTCAAATTAGAACAAGTCAAAAATTGTATATCCATATTTTAAGTCAGCTATAAAACCTGTCCCCCATAATATGGAGATGCCAATCCCAGTTCCTCGATCAGCTAGTGCAGTTAAAGGAGATGATTCATTGCCTGAAGAGGAGGATAACAATGACGATGAAATGTATGAGGAGGATTCTAAGGAAAAGAAGATCCAGTTGATAAATCAAGAAAGATTGAATGATTTGGTGAGGGATTTGTCATTGTCATAGGAGAACGAAGAACTGTTGGGCTCCAGACTACAGCAATGGAGTCTTCTAGAGGACGATGAAAAATATCTACTTTCCGTAAACGCCATGAGGCTTTAGCTGCCTTCTATAAAGCAAAATATGGGGCTTGTTTCTGTACTGATGTTAATGGCCTCATGAATCAGCTAGGAAACGAGCATTTACCTGATGAATGGAGACTATTCATTGATGCTAGCATCAAAGCTGTCGCACTTATTGTTGGAATGATAGTGACATATGACTCAATGAAATTTATTTTGGAAGGGGTTCATTACTCGCATCATAAGTGGAATATCTGTGGTGATCTAAAAGTAATTTCTTTACTTCTTGGACTGCAGCTAGGATATACAGAGAATATGTGCTTCTTTTGCATATGGAACAGCCGTGACGGCAGGGATCATTATATAGTCAAAAAGTGGCCCGAAAGAAAGGAACACATAGTTGGCTGATACAATGTGAAGCACATGCCTTTGTTACATCCACAGAAGATCTACCTTCCACCACTTCATATGAAACTTGGCCTTATCACGAATTTTGTTAATGCAATGGCCCATGATTCTGATGGATTCCAGTATCTCAAAGAGAAATTTGGTGCAAAGAAAATCGATGCTAAACTTAAAGCTGGCATTTTTGTAGGACCGGAGATCAGAGAACTGATACGTGACAGCGAGTTCAGAAATAAACTAATTCCACTTGAGTTGGCAGCATCGGATTCATTTGGCCATGTAGTGCAGAACTTCCTTGGTGATCATAGGGCTGAAAACTATGAAGACCTAGTAGACAACATGCTAAAGGCCTATCAACGAATGGGGTGTCGGATGTCTCTTAAGATGCATTTCTTGCATTCGCATCTAGATTTCTTTCCATCTAATATGGGTGATATTAGGGACGAACATGGAAAAAGGTTTCACCGTGATATCGCATAGATGGAAATCAGGTATCAAGGCCGCTTCAACGAAAACATGATGGGTGACTACTACTGGTTCCTCCAACGGGAGGATCCTATATCCACGTACAAGCGCAAGAGCAAGAGTCTCAAACATTTTTGAAGAAATTTATAGTTAGGTGAGTACTACCTCTTTTATGTGTAATACATATCTTGTCTAGGTCTGCAAAAGGACGTACATAATGCCAAATAGGGGGCCCCGATTCCAAACCTTTACCCAGAAAGGTCTCATTCTTCACAAACACGTAATAATTATATCATTAATTGATCTTAGGTGACAAAATGAGCTATATAACCCAGTTGCATAACTCAGGAACCTTACGTGCTAGGACAAATCTGAGCACAGATTTGGAATCAGCGCACCAAAATTCGTACCAGAGACAAAGTTAAAATTTGTTGGTTAGTGAATTATTTAACTAAGCAGTGGATTACTTCTCCTGAAGAATTCATTCAATTTTTATAAAATTTATGATTTGAAATCCTTTTTCACCTCCATATCAGAGTAAACTTTGCCATTTAGGTGATGTGGTAATGACTTAAATGGTAATCGCATGGTGCAAAGACCAGTAATTGTGGAGGATGAGGAAGAACTTCTCAACAAAATGCCTTATTTTTTTTTATTGGGTCAAACGTGCTACGTGTGGTCGTCCATTGTGATGGAGGAGAAGGATGACACACTTTTAGGTTACCATTGAAGGACATTTTTTGTTCAAGAGCTTCATTTCACCGTTGCAACCTTTGAACTTATTGGTCTTCAGTAACCGTTTGTTTATTATTCACGAACTCGTAATCAATAAGTCGTTTCACATCCCACCAAATGTAAAGCAGAGCCTTCAGCTGTTGGAGAACATGTCTAAGAGTAAGGAAGGGTTTTTGTTTTTTCGCCAAACCATTGTTTTGGGGAGCTTAATATGGCAGTAAAGAACCCACTTTTAATTTCCTGTAACAATTTTGGAACATCTCGGACCAATAAAGATGAAGCAATATTCAGACAGTTCCTGTACCACTCAAACACCATTTTTCTAGCTTAAAGAGGTCTAAGCATTGACAGCTTAATAAATGGTTAGGATTTATTACAGCATTAAAATTTGCACTTAATTAGGAATATTTTAAACAACTCTACTAAAAACGACATTAATTTTTTGACAAGCTAGTAGTAAGAAGGATTATAATAGGCCCCTTTGTGAGTGATGGTAGAATGATTGATAGAAAAGAGGAATTGGTCCAAGTTCAGTTGTACTTTTCTTGACGTTATCTAGCTCCCACGCAAGGAGGGGGGGGAGGGAGCCCCGTGTAGATTATTACACCTGATACCTGGAGCAGCAGACCTCTCACCCCTCCAAGGCAGTCTCACAATAGACTGAAACTACAGGGGCTTTATACTTTCGAGACATTTCCATTTTTGACCCTGTTTTGGCACTTTCTTTGACAGGCGGCTAATTTCGCAGGCTAGTCACCGACCAGCTTTCGTCCATTCATTTCTGATCGGGGTTGTTAAACCTATCCCGCTTGGTTCCGGCTGGGGTACATTCTCGCTGGTATTGCGCCTTAAATTAGAGACAAGTTTAAGGTAATACATATGGGTATTGGGAATATAGGTTTTTGTTATGATCTGAATGGTGTAGCTGGTTAAAGGAAGTTGATGAAGCAAAGGATGTAGGTGTGATTAACTCGAGAGATGCTAAGGTACACAAATTGTCTCGAAGCCCGAAACAAAGCTAATAAAAGGTTGGGTATTATAAAAAGCAATGTATCATTTAAAAGCAGAGGTCATTTGTGTAGGTCATCTGGAACATTGTGTTCCTGTTTGGGCTTCTTACCTGGTATATGATTTGAATAGAAGTGAAAAGGTTCAGCTTAGAGTTACTAAGCTAATCTCAGGGATTAGTGGGCTATTATTTAATGAGTTAAAATTGTTTTCTGTTAGGCGTTGGTTGGTTGGGAGAAGATGAGTCATGTATTAAAGCTTTTCACAGATTTGTTTGGTAGATTTTTTTAGTTATCTTGTGAGAGGAACCCCAAGGCGTTCATGATAGGAAACCGATGCCGAAGCAGTCTAGGTTGGATATTCGAAAGAACTGTTTTAGTCAGGAGTGGCAAAGTTTTGGAATAGTTTGCCCGAAAGTCTCGTCGCCCCCTCCCGAAAAGTAATAAGAACAATAGAGGAACAATATAATAATATCAAACCCATGTACTAGGGGCTAGTCTGCCGAATCTTACAGTGACGTCATGTCGCGCATTCTCCGTGCCCCTGCCAGAATGCACACCATCATGTGCAATTAGCCTCTCTTCCAAACTGTAGGAGCTCGTGTCAGCCACCTGAAATAGGAAATTAAAACAATATTTACAGGGGGTGACAAGACTTTCGGTCATCTGAAATATCAACTTAAGACAATATTTGAAATAGGAAATTAAAACAATATTTACAGGGGGTGACAAGACTTATTATGGTCATTTGAAATATAAAAAACAATATTTGAAATATTTTCGTACTATTTTCCTTGCATTTGTAAATTGACGACATCATTTGGTTGCGTTGATTTTGAGCTTTAGTATTAAAAGGGGCATCATCTTTTGGATGTTTTCATGTGGAGTTGGGGGTTTTGCTGGTCGAGACTATCTCATCAGGTGGTTCACTTAAATTACCCCAGTGCTTTTGAGTGAGTCGGAGATTCTCATTATCTTTATTTTTATCAGTTTGAAACAACAGAGGAAAAAAAATAGGTTACGATACAACTACTACCTTACTGAAGGTTTTTAAACTCACGATATTTAATAGGTATATTTAAAGGACCATTTTACCCTTCCATCTTGTTTTCTAGTTACATCTTGTGGGGGGTCTTTTTCGGAACAGGCCTGGCAGTGAATTAGGCGTTCGAAGCTATCGCGAAGTTAAGGTTCGTAGTGTGAGTACACCCAGTAGATTAGGTTAGGTTAGGTTAGGGATTGGAGCAAGAAAATGGCGAAAACTTCTCGCAGAAAGTTTTTTCCAATCGGCTATGGCTTCTGTTGCCATTTACTTGCATTCGTTTTCATCCATTCGCGGTTCTTTCTTTTTTTTTAATGCGATCGCATTGTTAATGCTTTTATTCGGTTCCTCATTCGAACCAGTTTTATTAGTTGCAACCTTAACTTTTGTCAAATTCACATTAATAGCGGGAGATCAAGGATGTAAATTACCTTCAAGGAAAGAAAATAAGATTCTGAGCTTTTTTCGCCTTTATTAAACGGGTTTTATCCAAGCAGTGAACAAACAGAGGGGGGAAAAAAGGCCTTGTTAATTATGGCGCAAACGCAAGGAATCTAATTTTCTTATTCTTACGAGTGATTTACATAGTTAACTTTTCCGTTAGGTTAATTGTCTTTTCTTTAAATGTGTGAGACAATGGTGGGCTCTCTCGTTGTTTACCCGTTTTATAGCATCAATTTTAACTCCTATTGCCATATAGTTAGTTAGTTAGGTAGCGCCAATCCGTCCATGATACTGGGAGGAGCCCCGACCGGATAATGAAATTTATATAAGGTCAGTATGACAATCGCTGGCCCGCCCGAGGGCCCCGGGAGCCGGTCCTCTTTGGGGAAGAGGTGACAGGAAGTATTATGTTTTGACACCAAACAGCGTTCTGGTGGAAGCCTTCGTCACCTCGGGGGAGAGGGACCTGTTCCGCGTCAGAGGCACGTGGATATAAATACCCATCGGCAGGATTCCTTGGAACAGTGTGTGTGAAGGCGGGAGAGGAAAGAAACCAGTGGTGTGATTGGCTATGTGTGAGGTGAGAGGTGTAAGATCTACCCACCCGAAAACGGGGTGAGCACAGCGCGTCCACCAATCGGTAGCCAGATCTCTTGGCGCGCTGACGTTTGTGGCCGCTCATGCCAGGATTCGGAATCGAACCCGGTACCGCGACGTCGGGAGGCCACCGACGTATCCACTCGGCTAGCATGAGCTCTTTGCCATATAGTCCTATCGATTTCAGTATCAGGTTTGCTGTTCCAAGTAAAAATCAGTATAATAATCTCATGACGCATGTATGGTATATTTATGTAACCCAAGTTTATTGAAACCCCCTATTGGATAGCGGGGGGGAATTTCTCCACGTGGAAAAAATTCTCACTTTGGGGTTTTTACGATTTGGAGATTTTGTACTTTTAAGATTCGAGGATTTTGCTATTTTTATAATGTTTACATTTTTTTTGTCGGTTCCCCCCTCAAGGGTTTTGTGGTTGCCTTTTCCTGGAAAAATGTTTCAATAAAATTTTTTACTCGTAAAGCTACCAGTGGCTAAGTCTGTTATGTAGCCCTTATTCTAAAGCTCCTAATCTTATTATTACTTAAAACTAAGAAGATAAAGCGAACGAGGTGACCTTAGCGTAATTAAAAATTGTGTGGAAGTTACTTCACCCAAATAGTCTAAAGGGGAGAATTATTGGCGCGCACTCGGAACAGCAAAGTCGAGGAAAGGGCGCCCCTTTTTTTGTGGCTTATGAGTAACGGTGGGGCACTAGGGTCATGATGACGACGTAGCTATACCTAGAGGCAAACACGGGACGAAGGGGGACATGCAATTTGGTTTACCGTTTTACCACTCGACCACGTGTCGATTGCGTCATCACTTCGACTCCCTGACAGTTCGATTCCTCAATAGAAATGGAGCTCGCCTGGAACGTGTGATGTCAAAGGCGGAACTGACGCCGAGGCAATAAGCTTCGTTGTTCCTCCGGACATTCCGCGAGAATTTGTCATGAACACCTCGCAAGGGGGGGGGGGGATCAGCCAACTTGGGGTTGTGGGTGGATGGGAGCAGGCGCTCTCGACGACCTGTGGACAAAGGAGCAGGATTTGTTGGTCGAGTAGTCGCGTAGTTCAATCTCTCTGTCCCCTACCGCAAGGAATCTCTTTTAATATAAAGTGAAAACCAGCGAGGGCATCTTCCGCGGAGAGTTTGTAAAACAAGTGATCAAGTTGGAGGAAGTCAAAATGTGTGTAAGTTATAGAGTGACAGGACCATCTGTAAGTGTTGGGGCCCGGAATGCATGGAAAGGGTGTTAGGTGGAGCATAGGCAACCATGCCGCACCTGTCGTCCGCATGAGGATCTGTCTCATTTGTGGAGATGGGCAAGTTCTAGAGAGTTACGCAGCCTCCCGGTCTTGATTGCACTAGTAGCCCCCTTTTTGTTAGTATTAATTTCCCCCAAAGTAAGAAGTTAGTCCTTACTGGTTTTGAAATAGACTTTGGAGTAGGTAATGACGTATTGGTTCGTTTGGTAAAAGTTTAAATGCTTTCTCGTAAGTTAGGAGTTAGTTAGTGAAGAGAAGGAATTTGATTCTTTGGAAATTTGAAATGAAAGAATCGTATATTTAAAGAGGTTTAAAAAAAAAAATGAATTGTTTGAAAATAAAGGTTAAAATTAATTAGAGGCAACTTGCGTCAGATCCAGCGTTTGAAAGATTGGTTTGCTTCGCAAAGTCTCTCGTTGAAACCTTGAGATTAGGGGAAGATAAGGAGTTTAATAATAATAATTTATAAAGGTATTTGATTTGAAAAGAGTGCATAATGGCAGCCTGAATTGAATTTGAAGGATTTTAATGTTCGTTGATACACTAAAATAAAGCAATGAAAGCAAACACTCACCTGATTTGCTTAATACGAGCTTACATTGACTTACTGTTAACACAGACAATAGTAAAAAAAACGACAACAATAAATTAGAATGGTGAGACGAGAGAGCTAAAAGAGAGATGAAGGATATTTTGAAGACGAAGCTGTCGTCCCCCCCCCCTCTCTCTTCCTTTAGAAAAAAAAATCAGGCTTCGAGTAGTCAGCGTACATGTGTGACGTTCGAATGAGACGCTATCTCTCCCTTCTCTTTCTCTTTTGTTCTCTTTCTCTTTTGCTCTTTCTTCTTTTTCTTTCTCTCATCGTTTTTCTCTCTTTTTTTCTATCTCCCTTCTCTCATTTTCTCTGTTTCGCTCTTTTTTCCTCTCTTATTTCTATCTTTTGTCTTTTTCTTTTCTTTCGTTCTATTTCCGGTAGAAGTTAGTGTATTTTTGCGCATATTCTTTTTTCCTCGTTTATTTACACACTCCTCCCCCTTTTCTCTTTCTATCCTTCATCTTTAACGCGAACACAATAATTAGCCTAATTTCCGATCTGAGCTCCGCGCTTGCACACAAACGTCTCCTCCTCATCTGATCGTCGCTTATGTATGCACATGAGCTTCTATCCTCTCATTCGAACGTCACACATGTAAGCTGACCGCTCGAAGCCTGATTTTTTTTTCTTGCCCCGCCCAATCTCTTGAAACAAGCGGAGAAACACGTCAATTTTTCACACGCGCCACGCCCCCCTCTCCCTATGCACCGATACTGTCAGATAATCCTTCCTATTTGCCAGCAATTCACCTAAGAAGGAGAGGTACTTGTAACGGAGCCACACTGCCCCCTTCAGACTACGTGATGAAGGAACCTTGAGAGAAGTGATTCAGGAGGCAAACAGAAACCCGAATGCAGCAAGCCAGGGAGAGATTTCCCTTTTACAAATAACCCGACAATGATAGCACTATATAGACTCCACTTCAAAGCTCTTTAATTACATTCGTTACAGGAGATTAGTTGACCGGATTTCTCTATCCAAAATTACCTCCGTAACTTGGGCTTCCTGATCGATTTACGTTCACAAGCCGAAGCAACCTCGAGTATTCTCTCAGCTTAAATTGTTATGATTCGACTCGAGCAGATACTCAGCAAGCAACGCTCGCAACTCACGCAAGCTTGCTTGCAATTCCATGCTTGCATTCGCTTCACTTCGTTCGCCCTTGTCGAATTACTGTTTACGCAACACTCACCGAACACCTTGCACCTTTGAGAGTTCGACCCAAGCAGTTCGCTAATCTCAAACACCAGAAGCATCTTTAGGCACGGTAGAAATTCTGACTTCATCTCTTAACGGCAAACATCTTCCTAATTTCATTTCTGTTATCATTGTTCGTTTTAACTCGAAATCTGACTTTTATTTATTGATCTCTTTTCGTGTCTTTCAATAAATATCTATTGATAAGTGTTCAGCTTTGCAAAATTATCGATCATTCATCGTAACAGTACCATACAGCAAAGTTTATTGCATATATCATGCTTAAAGCACGAATGTGTGAGGTGCAAATGTGCTTTTAACAAGGAAATTTACCTTGGAACCAGCGATAATAGAAAACCGAATTCGACGATCTCGTTTGCCACTTGAGGCTTTCGAAGTTAAGCTTTCCATGCTAAAGCGGAAATTTATGCCAAAATAGAGACGATTATCCGAAATTTTACAGCCTCCAAGAACGAGATAAAAGATTTACTAAGGAAAACGAATAAATCCATTGAAAATTCGCTGAGGAAAGTCGAAGCTGGTGTCAAAACGGGAGGATAAACACCAAATAAAATATAACCGTGTGAATGGAGGAGAGGAAATTACCCCGGATACAACTTCAAACTGCCACTATGTATTATAGTAGGGAGGTTAAATGATTTGTTACTTCATATCATCATGCAAAGCTCCCCTTCGGTACAGAAGTACCTTAGAGCTATAGAAATAAACTTATCCCAAAACACAAGTGAGATAACACTTGAAAATGCTAAGTTCTGGCAAGTCCGTTGAAATAGTGGGAGTTGTACTCTAGACAAGAGTTGGTACAGAGTCTTGAGAATCTTACTGCCATCCCCATAGAGAGAGTGAGATTGTCGCATGGTTTTTGCCAAGCGTATTTCATCACAAATGTCCATTATAAAGAGAAACACATCATTAGTTATATACAGAGGCTTGACATTATTCTCAGCCATTTTTTACATTATGCACCTATGTAAAGCTGTCTTGCCTGATAAGCTACTACAAGGTGCTGATGGAATGTATTAGTGCTTGGCTGCATGTGGTCAAAGTCTCTTCCTTTGTGAAAGAAGAGGAAGAGTCGTCGCACAACATTAATAGTTGTGATGTTGTCCTCGGATACACCATAGAGCTTCAGGAAAAAATCTCTGGGGCGTAGGTATCTGGGTGTGTTGGTTCTGATCATCTTAATAGTGGGGACACAGTCTGAGAGCAGCTGAAGAGGTGAGGTGAGCTTAGGCAGGCACTCTTACACGGACTAGGCTGTCTTTTTGCCCCTTGATGGTCCAAGATTGTGATCAATGCAGGGATGTACCTGGTAATGGAAATTATTCATCGGCCTACATAAATAAGAGCTGAAATAAAAGTTAATAGCACAAACAAATCTTACTGAAATGGCCGTACCTGAAATGTCGTTGTACTTAAAAGGCAATCCAGAATTTCTCGATCTTCTTTCCGAAGGCCACAAAGGTGGCAATGGCATGAACTACAACATCACTATCACTGCTGCGGACAATCACTCGATGATGTCTAACAAGGGTTGCTGCAGCGACATGCAGAAATAGCCGTGTATCGGCTTCCTCATGTGTGCACTGGGTCATTGGATCAACGTCACTGTTAGCTGATGAACTTACACAATCCCCAAGCATAGTGGTGAATTAACTGGATTGTTTAAAAAATGTTTTTTTAGAGAAAAATAAGGGAAGTCCCCCTGACGCAACTTTATTTTTTGAGGAAACGTGTATTTTAACCGAATGTCAGGGTAAGAAAAAAACTATAGTATTTTTTGCCTTGAAACGATTTTAATTAGATTCTTTCATCACAAAAATGTACATTTTGCCCCCAATTTTGTCATTATAACTATTACAGAAGCAAAAATATCGGGTTTAGTGTTTTGTCGGAGCATTTTGGTGGCCATTGTGAAAAAAACCGTTATATTTAAGCTACAAAGTGTGGTATCATTTATCTTTGAATAAATTTATTTCTATAATTCTAAGGTAGTTCCATACCAAAAGGAAACTTATTTGAATTCCCTTTCACACGAATAAACCACCAGGACTTCCGGTTTTTCTTAAACAGCACAAGATCAAGAAGGGCTGAACAATTTCAAAATGAATGGAAAAATGCGTTGGATTCGTTGGTTAAGATAGAAAGTGAAATTGATACAGTTTTAATGGAAAAGTCGATAGTTAAAAAATCAAGAGAACGAATTTAGGGCCAGAAATCCACCAAACGTAGACGGATTTGTGTATATAGTGGCAAACTAAAAAATATGATAAATTCGATCGAAAACTGAGAATTTCTGAGCTCAGATCTAGCTAGAATGTATCGGTAGTAATGATGGGTATCATTTTAATATACGTCAATGAAGAATGTTCACCAATATCGTGACCCAATAGAATACTCGAAGTTAAAATTAAATATATATAACATTAATTGGAAATATTCCTAGAATACGAGCAACTTTAAAACTTCAATCATAAGGTATTTAGTTGAATAAGTGCGCCAAGAGGATTTGCTAAATATCGGGGTTAAATTAGAGATTGGATTTCTCTCTCGAGTCAAATAATCTAATTAAAGAGACAACAAAATGGTTTTCAGGGAAGACGTTTTTTTCGAAATGATTTCTATCGCGCAAGAATTTAGGTATTGTTTATTTAGGCTTTCAAAAAGTCTGTTATATTGTACCACATAAGAGATTGTTACTGACGACACTTAAAACGAACGGAATAAGAGAGAAGATTAGTATATTGGGTATAAAACTGGCTCTCGAATCGTTCATGGCGGGTTATTGTAAATAAGGCAAATTATTCGGACTGGGTCCCCCAGTCACTAGCGGAGTGCCTCATGGGTATGTACCTCGCCCACCTTTGTTCTTTGTTCATAATATATATATATATATATATATATATATATATATATATATATATATATATATATGATGAAAATTAATTCAATATCTCAAGAAAAGATGAGGAATTAAACCACATTCTCCGAAGACAATTTAATTCAGAACAGTTTCGGTGTATCTCACACCCTTTTTCAACAGACACTGGATAGAAAATATAAGAAAAGTGCATACAAGCATAACACAAGGTCAGGTCGTGAAAGATCCCCTCTTTTTTCCCCAATCCCCTACTTGTGGCTAATCGGGAGGGGGGGGGGTAGGCCTAAACATATTGAAGGGCTGACATTTTACTATTTTGTTTATTTGCTTTCGTATTACAGGAGTAAAAGAAAATTGACCTTCAGATAGATTTAAATTAGGAACTGACGATATCAAGCTCGATTCTACGATTCTTCTCTTAACATAGTTGGCCGATTTAAATACCATTTTACTTCCATTGAAATCGATCGTATGATTCAAGTCTCTAACATGGCAAAATATCCCACTGCTTTCGCTGCCCACTCTAATATCTCTTTTGTGTTCATACAATCTCTTGTCTAGATTTCTCCCCGTTTCCCCTATATAAACTTTATGGCAATCGTTGCATGGTATTGCATATACTCCTATGTTATGATGTTCTTTGGGTTTCCTGGCAATCATCAATTGGTTTAAGGAATTATTATATTTAAAGGCTAGATTAATACCCGCTTTTCCAAATATGTCCTTTAAACTATTTAATTTATTATTAAATGGCAATGTTATACATTTGTTAAAGTCATTAGTGCGGGAAGGCTTATTACCATAGAATGTTTTCCTAGCTGCAAAATGGGCAGACCATATGAACCAATCGGCGTAATACAAATTAGAAAAAATGGTCCTGATAATGACAATTTCTTCATCTAAATAGGAAGGATGACATATTTTGTATGCTCTAAGGAAAAGGTTAGAAATTACCGATTTTTTAACAGTATTATCGTGAAACGAAAAATAATGTATATTGGCATTCGAGTGGGTTGGTTTCCTATACACGTCAAGTTTTAATTCATGGTGATCTTTATTAATGAGGACATCTAAAAAGGGTAATCTATTATCATATTCCCATTCATATTTAAATTTGATGGAGACATGCAAATTATTCAAATTATTAAAAAAGGTATCAAAATCATGGCCATTAGGCCATACAGAAAGTACATCGTCAATGTACCTTAACCATATAAAGTTAGTGGGAAAAATTGTGTGAAGGAGTTCAGTCTCAAAATATTCCATGAATAGACATGCCAATATCGGTGATAAACTATTTCCCATGCTAAGGCCAAATATTTATCTATAAAACTCATTATTTACTCGAAACACATTGTCAGAGAGACATAATTCAACTAAATCGATAAATTTACTCGTAGAAATGGGAAGATCCAAATTAAGTCTAGGCATGATTTCCCGCAGAAGGCCCATGGTTTGGTCAACCGGAACTCTTTGTTTACCAAAGAGAAGAATCGTAGAATCGAGCTTGATATCGTCAGTTCCTAATTTAAATCTATCTGAGGGTCAATTTTCTTTTAATCCTGTAATAAGAAAGCAAATAAACAAAATAGTAAAATGTCAGCCCTTCAATATGTTTAGGCCTAACCCCCGCCCCCCCAGATTAGCCACAAGTAGGGGATTTGGCAAAAAAGAGGGCATCTTTCACGACCTGACCTTGTGTTATGCTTGTATGCACTTTTCTTATGTTTTCTACCCAGTGTCAGTTGAAAAAGGGTGTGAGATACACCGAAACTGTTCTGAATTAAATTGTCTTCGGAGAATGTGGTTTAATTCCTCATATATATATATATATATATATATATATATATATATATATATATATATATATATATATATATATATATATATATATATATATATAATCCAGACAGGAATTTTCTTTTCTTCGGAAAAAGTTATTTCCTAATTCGAAAAATTCCGTACTGGGGTGGGATTCGAACCAAGCACACTGAGGCACCGAGACGGTGGTCTAAGGCTCGGTTTAATTTAGATCAACGTGGTTGCTCGCTGCCTCAGTGTGCTTGGTTCGAATCCCATCTTGTTTTTGGTCGTATTTTATCAAGTGGAGTGCAGTCGGTAATTTTCTGGTCCATCTTTCTTTTTTGGAATCTTGTCACATGACCTGCCACGCTCCATTTCAGGTTTCTCATAGCTTCCACTCTTTCCTGAAGTTTAGTTTGTTCAGGTATCCAAATGGCTGATTTTCTGTCGCGCCAACCTTTCCTCATCATAATGCGTTCATGGGCTCTTTGTGTTGTTCTTAGATTTAGTGTAAGTTTTTTTGGTCACGTTCTAAGTTTCTGCTCCATTGGCATTGGCTGTATACTTTTCTTCTCAGGCACATGGGCATTTTGCCTTTGAAGACGACATTTGACTTTCCAAATGCTTTCCAGCCTAGAGTGATTCTGCGTTGGATTTCCTGATCTTTTCCCGGTCACATTTGAATCTGTTGACCCAGATAGATATTATATTTGTCTCTCGTTTCTTTCAATTTACTCCGTGTACATTGTGATGGTTGGTTTATCATGATTTTTGTTTTTTCAATATTTAGTTTTCGGCCTACTTTTTTTCTTTCATAGTTTTTATTGAAACATTGTTTGAATCTCTCGAAGGTTATCAGCTATGAGTACAATATTATCTGCGAATCTCAGGTGATTACGGCAATCTCCATTCATCTTAATGCCTTCGTTTTCCCAATTTAACTTTCGAAAGATTTATTCTAGACAGGACGTGAATAATTTCGAAGAGATATTATCTCCTTGCCTTACACCTTCCTTAAATTGAAAGATGTCTGAATCCTTAGGCAATCTAATAATATACGAGGGGTGGTCAATAGGTTTTGCGAATCGGTAGGGCAAAACAGAGGAAGGGGGATGGCTGTTTGTGGGGGTGTTAGGAAAAGTTATGACAAGTCAGGACCTGCAGCCAGACGCTCCTGTCTCGTTTATTTAAAAAGCAGTAGCTGATCGCAGATCGTCAGTCACAAATCTTTCAACAATGGAGAAGGTTGAGCACCGTGCAGTGATCAAAGTTTTGACCAGGGAAGGCAAGAATGCAAAAGAGATCCATGAACGCATGGTTGCGGTGTACACCGACACCGCTCCTTCCTATGCAACCATTGCTCGGTGGAATAGGGAGTTCCGCCATGCTCGTGAGTCCCTTGATGACCCCTGTCCATGACGCCCGTCAGACGTGACCAACGAGGACAATGTGGCCCGTGTGGAGAGGATTATCCTCGAAAATCGACGGGTGAAGGTCGAAGAAATCGAGCGAGAACTTGGAATATCACATGGAAGTGTTATCAACATCATCCACGACAATTTGGTCATGACCAAGGTCTCTGCTCGTTGGGTCCCTAGAAACCTCACGCCCCATAATCGACTTCAACGTCGTCAAAGTCCACAAGGCCAGAGTTGCACAAGCTGCCCTGCGCGAGTGCGGATTCGAGGAACTCAACCATCACCCCCTACAGTCCAGATCTGGCTCCTAGCGACTACTTTTTATTCCGCCAGCTCAAGGGTGCACTGCGTGGACACCGGTTTGGGGACGGTGAAGATGTCTAGCTCGCCGTCTAGGAGTGGATTGAACAGCAGTCGGGAGATTTCTGGTTGTTGAGAATTCGAAGCCTCAGGGACAAGTGGCGCAAGTGCATTGAAGTCGAAGGTAGTTATATTGAAAAATAATAACACATTTTTCCTCATATCTCGTTTCCTTATATCCGAATTGCAAAACTAATTAACCACCCTTCGTAGGATAGGCAATTTTTGCAAATGTGTTCTATTATATTTATGTCGAGCGGATCTATAACTTGATTCTTCAAGGCTGTTATGACCGCTGGCGTTTCTTTTGAATCAAATGCTTTTTGGTATTCTGTGAATATCAATTGGATATAAATGTTAATTGTACTCTGAAACTTTCTCACTGAGCTGGTTGAGAGTATGTATGTGGTCAATCGTTGAGAAGCCTTTTATGAAGCCAGCTTGTTCTATTGATTTTTGGTCATCTAGCTGGTTTTGCAGTTTGTTAGTAATAACTCTAGTGAAGAGTTTATAGACACACGAGAGAAGGTTGATTAATCTGTAGTTTGTAAGATCTGTTAGATCACCTTTTTTGTGTAGAAGAATTTTTATGGCATTATGGCAGTCGTCCTGAATCTTGCCTTGTTTTAGACATTCAGTGAAGAAGCAAAGCTAGTTTGTCCACGATGACATCTCCAGAATCTTTCAGCGAGACCGAGGTCATATTGTCCTGACCTGGTGCTTTGTGGCTCTTCATTTAATTGATTACAATTTCAATTTATGGTTTAAGAATGACCGTGCCATTATTTGGTGTTGCTGGTCGGTTGTAATTCTGGGCGTTGTTGTTGCTTGAGTAAAACTTTTCATAGCACTCCTTAGTTCTTTTAACTATTCATTCTCAATCCTGGGTGATTGTACCATCTTCCTCTTTTATAGCTGCAAAGTGAGATTTTCCTTTTTAAAGTCTTCTTTTAGCCATTTTATACCCCTTTCCTTATTTGGTGGTGTTTGTTTTAAATAATAGTTGTATTATATTTTCTGATGTCAGATCTCTATTTCTTTTTAATGAGCTTGTTTAGTTGAATAGAATCAGAAAATCCCCTATGGTTTCTTGCGAAATGTTCTTCCATTCTTCTATCAAAACTTCTTCCAATTGCCTCAGTGTTACGGGGGTGGAAATCTGCTTCAGAATCTGCTCCAAAACGGCGCAAAACACTAGCCAACAAATTTTAACTTTGTCTCTGCTACTTGAGTAAATGTTGTTGTATCTAACTAATTTTGGTGCGCTGATTCCAAATCTGTGCTCAGATTTGTCATGACACGTAAGGTTCCTGAGTTATGCAACTGGGCTATATGGCTCACTTCGTCACCTTAGATCAATTAATGATATAATTATTACGTGTTTGTGAAGAATGAGACCTTTCTGAGTAAAGGTTTGGAATCGGGGCCCCTATTTGGCATTATGTACGTCCTTTTGCAGACCTAGACAAGATATGTATTACATATAAAAGAGGTAGTACTCACCTAACTATAAATTTCTTCAAAAATGTTTGAGACTCTTGCTCTTGCGCTTGTACGTGGATAAAGGATCCTCCCATTGTAGGAACCAGCAGTAGTCACCCATCATGTTTTCATTGAAGTTGCC
Organism: Ceratothoa steindachneri; assembly: GCA_963969495.1. Taxonomy (NCBI): domain Eukaryota; kingdom Metazoa; phylum Arthropoda; class Malacostraca; order Isopoda; family Cymothoidae; genus Ceratothoa; species Ceratothoa steindachneri. The sequence goes on from OZ018320.1 coordinate 158,128,605, forward strand.
TTGATACCTGCTTTCCATCACTGCGATATCTCGGTGGAACCTTTTCCCATGTTCGTCACTATTATCATCCATATTAGATGGAAAGAAATATAGATGCGAATGCAAGAAATGCATCTTAAGAGACATCCGACACTCCATTCGTTGATATGCCTTTAGCATGTTGTCCACTAGTTCTTCATAGTTTTCAGCTCTATGATTACCAAGGAAGTTCTGCACTACATGGCCAAGTGAATCCGATGCTGCCAACTCAAGTGGAGTTAGTTTATTTCTGAACTCCCTGTCACGTATCAATCCTCTGATCTCCGGCCTTACAAAAATGCCAGCTTTAAGTTTAACATCGGTTTTCTTTGTACCAAATTTCTCTTTGAGATACTGGAATCCATCAGAATCATGGGCCATTGCTTTAACAAAATTCGTGATAAAGCCAAGTTTCATATAAGGTGGTAGAAGGTAAATCTTCTTTGGATGTACCAAAGGCATATGCTTCACATTTTATCGGCCAACTTTGTGTTACTTTCTTTCGGGCCACTTTTTAACGATATAATGATCCCTGTCGTCACGGCTTTTAATAGGCATAAGAAGCACATATTCTTTTAGATCACCACAGATATTTCACTTATGATGCGAGTAATGAACACCTTCCAAAATAAATTTCATTGAGTCATATGTCACTATCATACCAACAATAAGTGCGACAGGAATTTAAGGTTTTTTGTTACCATCGTGTAGCAACACAGCTTTGATGCTAGCATCAATCAATAGTCTCCATTTATCAGGTAAATGCTCGTTTCCTAGCTGATTTGTAAGGCCATTAACATCCGTACAGAAACAAGCACCATCTTCTTCTTTATAGAAGACAGCTAAGGCCTCATGGCGTTTACGGAAAGTAGATATTTTTGCACCGTCCTCTAGAACAATGGTTCCCAACCGATTTGGGCTTATAGGCCCCCTTAGGAACCTTATTTTTCCCTGTGGCCCATAATCATTATTTGTAGTAGGTAATATGCAGTTTAACTCTACTTTAAAGGATAAAAGATATTAAAACAGCTATTTGTATTCAGGTACAAATATATTTGTCACATATATAGGACTATAAACATAACAAAAATTAAACAGTAGTTAACAAAAATGTAATACTCTTTTAAAATAAATAATTAGCCTTACAAAAAATAAAATCCTTTAGCAAAAGGAAATAAATATATCATCAACTCTTTATTCATTCAATGCGATCCTTGTGCTTCATGCAGTTTCACAAGTTTTTCAATATCAGGGTCTATAGTTGTTAGAGACAGACGAAGATCACCTTTTACTATTTTTAAGCGGCTGCGAACTTTTGATAGGAGGTGTGACACTTAACTAAAACCCGACTCAACCAGATAAGAAGTAGGAAAAGCAATAAAATATAATTTTACTTCGTCCCAAAGCAAAGGGTATTTCATAGCAATTTCATGACTTGTCCATAAGTTCCTGACACAATGCTTAAATCTAGCCAGAGAAGTTTGATCACTCTGTAACTCAATGAGGCTTTCTTGTAATCTGATATCAACATCAGCTGCATTAATTCCAAATGGGTCTACCACCCAACCTGGAATGCCCAATTGTAGAAGATTTCTGAACCTAACTTCCGTATCACTATGCAATTTCTCCAAATGATCAATGTATACTAAAATATCATCTTCTTCCAGCTCACTCTCAATAGTGCGGAGGGTTGGAAACTGCATCAACTCTTTTCACCCCATATTTGTCTTGAACAGCTTAATTTTCCCCATAAATGCACAAATAGACTCTTTGCAAGTTAAAATATTTGCCTTTTTATCTTGTAGCTGTTTTTTCAAGACATTTAGCTTTTCAAATATATCTGTAAGGTAGAATATGTCACATTTGGCAGCAATGATTCTTACTCCGAGCTGCTTACCATCCAGAAATAACACAACACTATCCCAAAGTGCAATGAAGCGATTCAGATAATTGCCCTTAGAAAGCCATCGCACCTCTGTATGCAAAAGTAGGCGTTCAAACCCTTCTTCGTTGTTAGCACAGAGTTGTCGGAAAAGATGCCTTTGAAGTGGATTTGACTTGATAAGGTTGACTGTCTTGATTACACTATCAAGTGAATCCTTCAGACGTGCTCCTAGGTTTTTTTTGCAATTAGATGTTGACGGTGGACAACACAGTGTATGCAAAAAACTTTAGGTACAGCCTCTTTTAAATGTGCAATAAATCCCCTATATCCACCTTCCATATCAGCGGCGCCATCAGTTGCACAAGCCATAATATTTCCAAGTGTAATATCATTTTCTTTGAAATAGGTCACTACTTCTTTGAAAATTGTTTCACCATTAGTATCTGTCACAAGGCTGCGGGAAAAAATAATTTCTTCTCTGAGTTGATCTTTATCCCAAAACCTAACATACGCCATGAGAAGGGCTTCGTTATCACGTAATAACGTTTCATCAATTTGTAATGCAAAGGTCTTTACTTGTAAATGTTTAACGAGTTTTTCCTCTACATCCTTTGCCATTTCTTCAATACGTCTGGATAGTGTATTGTTGCTCAGCGGAATGACTTCAGTGATTTGGGGGAATTTTGTTGCATGGCAGTTGAAATAACCACAGATACTGAAGGCAAAATCAATTCTTCGCCAATAGTATGAGGTTTTCCCGATTTCGCTATTAGCTTGGAAATCTCATAAGATGCAATTAAACCTTTGTCTAGTTTTCCCGCTGTTTTGCTAAATATATCTTTAATAGTGCTCCTTGCTTGGAAATCATCCCGCAGATTTTTCAAATAATCTAATGTTTTGTCTTTTTTGTCCTTGTGCTTATTCTCCAAATGTATTTTAAGCTTACTTGGTCGCATACTATCCTTAGAAAGTGTAGCCATACATAAAAGACACAAGGGTTGTATTATATTGTCTGGGGAATGTATAAAACCATAAGCTAAATACTCACTGGAGTATTCTCGACATTTTTTCTTCGTCGCCGTAGCTTGGGTAATCTGTGCAGAAGAAATTTAATATATTAATGATATATATATATTACATTTTAGATCCGAAGCTCACCGCAACAGAATGAAAGGCGCTTATCTCAGCGGCGAAAAGGAAAGAGTATTTCTGAGAAAAGACCCAGAAACAACCTCCATTCCCTGTGCAGAGCACCGTGTCTGTGTCCAACACCAACTCCTATTAGAGTCCGCTACGGCAATAAATTGAAACGCTCATAAAAATAGCTGCATTGAAAATTTTGTTTTCTTTTTTTGTGCTAAATACTTGCCCTTGATGGTAAATATTTGACACCAAAAAAAAATCCGCAAAACAATGCAATTATTTTTATGAACGTTTCTATTAATTGGACATATTCGAAATTTTCGTTGTTGATTGTACATCCTGGTACTCTGTACCTGTACCTAAATGCAAAACAGCAGAAATGTACTCCCTCAGGGGGGTAGATCTGCATTAATTTTAGTAATATATTATATATACATATATATTACTCAAATTAATGCAGATACAAAACGATAAGTACAATCATCAGAATCTAAGATTAAATGCTAATCTCATAAATAAGCCTTAAGTGAAACCGAAGTGAGAAAAAATGATTTGGTGTAGGTCTAGAAATGGCACACTTTACTTACAAACAAAAATGCTCAGTTATTTACTTATAAAAGTCTTATATTATTGTGCTTGTGGCAATCTATTGTAATTTTAAAAACTAGTAAAATTACTACAACTTCGCAGTATTAGGGTAAACAAATAAAAGCTACTTACATACTATAATGCCGAACCACTTGATAAACAGACTGTAAGGATTTAAAGTTCCACCTGAATTATTTTAATCAAGCCAACAACGGTGCCAGGCGCATAACGATCAAGCGCACAATGGAGTGCGCCGCAGAATAAGCTTGTAGATGCAAAATATTTGTTTACAGATTAATGCTAATAAAATATTTAAAAAAACCCGAAAAATATATGTATTAATATTTATAAATGTAATTCAACTGCATAAATTAAAATAAGGTACTGCCCTAACTATAATTCAGGTTTCAAAAAGTTGAGTCTTGTGGCCTCCTTCATGGATCTGTGGCCTCTCTAAAGCTTAAAATTTTCCTGTGGCCCCCTTCAGATGTGCCATGGCCCCTGGTTGGGAAACACTGCTCTAGAAGATTCCATTGTTGTAGTCTGGAGCCCAACAGTTCTGCGTTCTCCTTTGACAATGACAAATCATTCAATCTTTCTTGATTTATCAACTGGATCTTCTTTTCCTTAGAATCATCATCATTGTTATCCTCCTTTTCAGGCGATGAATCATCTTTTTTAACTGCACTAGCTGATAGAGGAACTGGGATTGGCATCTCCATATTATGGGGGACTGGTTTTATAGCTGACTTACAATCTGGATATACGATTTTTGACTTGTTCTAATTTGAGAATCCTGCAATATTTGTCATACAAGGGTAGCAATCAAAAACATGATTTGTTGGTTCACGCTACACCATTGGTACAGCAAAAGGCATACCCTTCCATTTGCCATGTAACCACTGTGTGAGCCCCGTATAACACACAGTACAAGATTTGGTCACCAACTTTACAACCAAAATAATAATTATGCAGTTTTCACTCATTTAGCTAAATTTTTCCGCTGGTTTCTTGGAGTATATCTTCCACAGATATAACAAATGTTGTCTGGGCTATTTATACATCCTCGCCGATTCATGTTTTCAACTTAGTTTGTATATATCCTGTTATATACTTTTGTACAATCTTATTTCATTTACAAATTAATTGAGAGTTAAATCTGTAAGAAAAATGCAATTAATTACTGTAGGTAAAAACCGTTTCAACACCACTACTAGAATGGCTAAATTTGACAACGTGATAAAGCAGCAGTGTAACGCAGGAACCAAACACACACAACACATCCTCTCACTACGGTAGCCGAAGCAACCTTGCCCATTTGTGTAACTAAAGAGTATGTGTGTAACTCAGGAACCTTATGGGCTAGAACAATTCTGATTACAGATTCGAAATCAGCATACTCGATTTAGTATAAATCACGAGCTAATACCCAAGTAGCAAAATCATTGTTGACTAGTGTAATGGTTCTATGATGTTTAGATCAAGTGATTGTGCTGGTCAGAGAAGATGTGTGATTGCATTCCGATTCCTTTCAAACCAACATCGAACATTTTGGCTGTGTGTACGTGCCCATTAATTATCATCTTGAAAAAATGTCGGTCTCTGAAATTAGTATACTACTCATAGTAAGAACCTCGTTATTGAGAATGTCTATATATTTGTTGGCAGTACATCCACCATTGATGGTAATGATGGTACCAGCTGAATACCAGGATATAGTCCTCCAAACCATTAGAGATTCGCCCCCTTGTTTGACGGTTGGATTCCTTTGGGTTTCTCCATACATAAACACAGCCATCTGTGGAAAATAATGTAAATGATGAGTCGTTGGAAAATACTATATACTTCCAGTTATCAAGTGTCCATGTTTTATGATGGTGCACCATTCATTTAGCAATTTAGCGTTGGTTTCCGTTACCGGTGGTTTCCGAATTGCTGCCCTTCCATGAATGTTTGCTTTAATAAGTTCTCAGCGGAGTTTTTATCGAAACAGTGTCGTTCAGGTGACTATTAAGTTCTGTTGTCACATTTGCGGCAGTAGTTTTGTGTTGTTTGGCCACAATCCTTCTTAGTGTTTGACGACCCCTGTCAGTTAACTTTGATTTTTCCTCATTGTTGTTCTTCGCAGATGATGATGTCATAACCGTGAACTCTGTTGCTCGTGACACATTAGAAAGTTCAGCTGTTTCAGTTACAGACGATCCCGCTAATTGAGCTCCAAGGATTTTCCCCCTTTGGAAGTCTGATAGGTCATGTCTTATACTGTCCACCAGTAGTGACCGTCACTGACAACAACCTGGTGTACAATGAAATACAAAATAGAAATATTAAAAAATCACCTTCCAAACAAATGAACATTTCAGCATTCATATGTAAAACGTATAAAAATGTTCTTAATATACCATTCAACACCAATATAACCAACGAGGACATTTTTTTAGGTTTCTCCCTTTCTTCAGTGAGTGAAAATGTCCCTCGTTGGTTACCGGATTCCTTCTTTTATAAAATCTGGTGCCTTCCTTGCTCCAGCTGGGCCTTTCCCTCCATGACACCAACCTTGTCAGTTCCCCTTCTCGGACCGGACTTATCACCCCCCCCACCTCAATGGTCGGCCATTGATCCCTTTGACAGCATGTAATTTATCAATTACATTAAAAAGAAAAGGCACTTGAATAATCAGATTTGATCCTCTCCATTAAGAACTGAAGTGAGAGGACCGATGGGTGAACGAATGAGGAGAAACGATAAGAGTAAATGGACAAAGCCTCACAAAACTTGCATCTGTAAGGCCTTTACATTAGTGTATTAGCACCGATTTTGAGGGGGTCGTCAACGTATTAGGTAGGTGTTTGATCTTGGACAATTGAAAAGGAATAAACTATCGGAAATGAATTAATTTCGGTTTGAAACAAATTGCTGCATTTTTCAGAAGATCCCGAATACGGCGGTGGTTCCCCGAGTCTCTCGCTATTGGAAATGGACTTAAACAAGAGGGAAAGTACTACCAATGACCTGCGGGGTTTTGTAATAAGATGATAAATTGTTATTGCATTGATGGTTTCCCATGGTTCAAATCACTTACAAGTGCCTTTGAATGGCTAAATGAGGATTCTGCCACTAGATGGCGCCACCCAGCGCCAAATACGATGGCAAATTTGAAATCTCCAGGGTTAATAACCCTATGTCCCATGGTCAAAAAGCTAACTGGGAGCAGTACAGAGAGATGCTCAGCGCCTATCACCCAGCTGACCTGGAGGACGCAAATCTGGAGGAAATTGATGAGGAGATTGAGAACATCACCAATCGCCTCATTCAAGCTGACGAAAGATGCGTCCCCAGGATCTCGTACAAAATGCTCCCGCAACCTAGGTGGACGGATGAAATGAGGGACATCGCTAGGGAACACAGGGAAATTTATGAAGAAGTCGGTAGGACAGGCCCGACCCGGGAAAAGAAAGCCCGAATGAGACAACTGAGCGAGGCTATGAAAAACACAATCCTCGAGAAACAGAAAGACATCTGGGATGATATCATTGGCAGACTAGACCGGGAGACTAATCCTGTACGTTTTTGGAATAGCATCCGAAGACTTAGGGGATTGCCTCCCAGGCCTGGGATTAAAATCAAAGATGGCGACATATTCATAGAAGATCCGGATACCCTAGAAAGAAAATTCAGGGACCACTGGAAAGAGGTCTTTGCGATCTCACCTGAGGAGAACGACGATTTCGACCAGGACTTCGAAGACCAACTGCTCGACGACCTCGGAACGATGATACATAGGACCCACCCACAACCGCAAGTGTCTAGAGAGAGAGAGATGGTTGACCACGGACGCCCAATCACTGTTGAAGAGACGATTAACACCATCAAGTCCTTCAAACAGAGGGCGCCAGGATGGTCTGGGCTCACTAAAAACAACCTAGTGAATGCCCCTAGGCAAATTATTCAGGGAATGGTCAACATCATGAACGCCTCCCTGAATACAGGCTACTTCCCAGACGGGTATAAGATGGCAAAAATCATCTTTATCCCGAAAGGGAACAAGCCCCCAGACCAAGTGGCCAACTACCGCCCAATCTCTCTCCTAGAAGTACCCGGCAAGATCTTCGAGAAGATTATAGCCAATAGGCTACAAAATCAACTCGACGAGTTAGGAGCGCACAACCCGGCACAACATGGGTTTAGACCAAAACGGGGCACTGAAACTGCCCTGGCGCTCCTAACAGAAAAGATCGCGCAATGCCGTGCAAAGGGTCACTACGTAGACATCGTGATGAGGGATGTGCAGAAGGCCTTCGACAAGGTTTGGCTGAGTGGACTGCAATACAAGATCCTAAGTCTCCAGCTAAACCCGGTCCTGGAAAGGATTCTTTGTGACTTCATCATGGACAGAAGGGCGCGTATCATGATAGAAGATCACAAGGGTCCTGAATTCGAACTTAAAGCGGGCGTTCCCCAGGGGAGCTGCCTGAGTCCCTTGCTTTACCTGGTCTTTACCATCGACCTCCCTACTCCAATCCACGGGGACACGATGTACCTGCAATACGCAGATGACATCACTCAGATCGTCCCCTGTAGGGAAAGGAAAGCAAGGAGCCAGGCAAACAACACCATCGCGGAGATCTCGAACATCAACAACTTCGAGAAAAAGTGGAAAATCCGGACAAACAGGGAGACATTCACAATTCTCCCGCTGGGCCGTGAGTTGACGTGGCCCATCATGATTGATGGGAGGAGATACGGTTACTCCGCCGTAGGCAACATTCTGGGCCTAAAAATCTCCGACCGCGGATACTCGAAGCACTACACGGTGAGGCGGAATATGGCGAGGAGAGAAATCTCTAAGCTATACAGGTTCAGAGAACTCAGCTCGGCGAACATCAGGAAATTATACCTGTCGTTCATCCGGGCTAAGCTTATCTACCCCGCAGTAGTGACTCAAACGGCCAGCAAAACATCTATGAAAAGGCTCCAGCGAGTACAGAACTCTGCGTCCCTCTTCATGAACAAATGCAGAAGAAGGGATCAACTTCGGCAGAGGGACCTGCACCGCAGGCAGAAACTGGAGCCGATAAATGTCGCTACACAAAAATTGGCCAAGAAAGTCTGGTCCACAATGGCCAATGATATCCTACCAGAGTTACGAAGAACTGGACGCAGAATCAACATCCCTGCCAGGTTGCACGGGGAAGTCGGTCGTAACCGCCGATTCCCGAGCACCAAAGTCTGTTCGGAGGAAAACATAATACCAATATACACCTAAAAACACAAAACACCAGAAACACACAACATGGTGACACAAAAATCGAATCATAAAACTAACGAAGATCATTGACACGAAGTACACACACATAACTGCAAGCTTACAAAGGCTTGAAAGCTCAAGTACACAGTTTAAATATCACAGACAAACAAAGAACAAATACAATGAAGAACAACAAGAAGAACACGCACAGAACGAAAACATAAGAACATAACAATACCCAAACAAAGGAAAAATAAATAAAAAATGGAAGCAAGCTAACGATGCCCCTAAAACAAGGGCACCCCCCCCCCCCACACACACTTCACCAACTTTTTTACCTTCTACTATCTTTTCACATAGAGTGATTATTATTATACCATCATATGGGCCATTTCATGGCTCTAAATGGGTACAATTGAACTTTACTCCTTTTGAAAAAGAGGCGACGCCTTGACCTGGCGCTTCACCGCAGGTAAATAGGAATTCAATAGAATGTTTCGATAATAGAGTTTGAATAAAGTCAACATGATTGTAATCTGAAAAGAGTTTGAACGATTCGTAATAGTTACTTAAGCAACAAATGAGTTAATTCGTTTGACCATAATAGAGCTACCACAACAAATAATAAAAGTAATCACTTACCTTTACGCTCGATACGAACGTAATTGACTTACCGTTAGCACACAAAAGAAAAATACTAAATAGGTTGGAAAGTCAAAGTTGAAAAGAGTAAAGAAGAAGGTTTAAGAACGCAAGTAAGAATTGGGGAAGTTTGAAGTTATTCGTTGTCCTCTTGTCTTCTGCCCTCTGAATTTTAAAAGTGGAAACAGCTCCTCACCAATAAGATGAAAATGATGACCCATGCCCCCCTACCCTAACGACATCCAAGGGGAAGAAGGGGCATCGTAAAGCTCAACTCAAGAGGAGGGGGATGCCCCAGCAACCACCCACAGTCCCATTGAGCCATAAAGCTCAGTGCGGCCGTTTTATAAAGTTTGACAAACAATATCATAAGCGGTGGTCAACTAGTGGGAGGGGAGGGGGAGGATGAAACTTGAAAACGTGTGCTAGAATAGATATACAAAGAGGAAAGGGGGAAAATCAACAGGTTGAAAATATCATTCTAACAGTAAAAAGCTTTAATTTTTCCAAGCGTTAGCATTTGTGCAGTGTACAAATCATGTAAATACAATGTCGAGGAATAGGCCGAGGGTTGGTTGGAGTTTCCCCCGACTCTTATATATATATATATATATATATATATATATATATCCTATTATCACGAATGCGGAGGGGTCGTCGTACTACTCCTTATACTTCGTTTGGCCCGTGCCCTGAATGGGTTTATTGACTCAGAGTGCTTAGAGGTTGGCTACGGAGTGATTGGAATAAACTTTGCCAGCAAGCGACCCAAAGGAAGTTAGATATACAAACAATATGAAAATAAAATCTTAATGCACGCTAAACAAGAAAAATATATATATGCAAATAAGGTTCTTTGAGAGATAAATTAATAAGTGAAGTTCGGATATCTCACTTGGCTTGTAAATAACTGTTCACTATGTAAATCCCTATACACTATTAATGTTCGTAAGCTTCGCGGTGAAGTTGGGGAATGTGAAAGGGAAGGGTTACCTTGGAACCTGATGTTCGGGTGGCGCTGGTGAGAGAAGGTGGTGAGATAAGGGGTGGAGTCTATGAGGTAGGTTCTCCAGGGACTGACCTGATCCCACAATTCCGTCATGATTCTGCTGGAAGAAGGCGGTGACGGGAGCTTCCTGTAAAAGGGGGCCCCACGCTCATGAACTCCGAGGAATCTTGGGTGCCTCTGTGAGGGACGGGGGGGGGGCGAAGTGGCCTATCGACGCGTAGGGTCACGGAGAAAAGCCGAGATGTAGTTTCCTCGCTTGGGGAATCAGAGTGAAGCTTTTTCTAGCTTCGGCTCTGAAAACGTGAGTACGAGCCTGCGTCCTCACTGACTTGCAGAGCACCGGGGTAAGGACCCTCCCTAACTGGGACCGATCTCCTCTCTAAAGACTTGGTGCTTCGACGATTTATCAAAACACCGAGATAGATAGCAATTCCTGCCCTGCCAGACGCTGTGCAAGCTCTACTACCGAGGGTTAAAAGAATTCATCTTTTATACTCGAAACTTAGGAGAGGTTCACATGGTTCCGGAAGTAGATTTGATGTCAAGCGCCCTTCTTCGGGTGAGAGCTGCTTGATTATCTCCTCCATTTCGTCCTTTGTAAACTTCCGGAAACCACCGGAAGCCAAGATGGTCTCCCATCTATCGATAACCAGTCCGGGAAGGAATGCGGTGGTTAGCTGAAATGGCCGGAGGGTTCTTCCGGTGGGAGGCCACCAGACATCGGGCCGGAAGGAAAAGGTTTGATATCGCGGCCCGCCTGGAAGGGAGGTGTGGAAACGTGGGAGCATTCGGCTATTCTCCTACATACAAGTCTTGTGGATTTTTACACGACATGCAATTACAAGTATTGTGTATTTGCGCCCCCTTGAAAGTTTGCATTTGTATGATTTGTGCATTCTTGATAATACAAACTTGCAATTGCAAGACCTGTACTTTTCTTGGTAGCAGAAATCTTGAAGTTAAAAGTTTCATCTATTTATGAATTGTTCACATTGAAACTGGAAGGAATGTACATTCGTGTTCCTAGAAAGTTAGAAATTGCAAGCCTCTTTTATTAATATGCATAAAACTTGCAATATGGAACTTTAATTTTTATGCCCTAGTGTATTTGTGCTTGTTCAAAACTTATAAATGCAAGTGGGCTGATCTCAAGCCTTGCTCGTCCATGAATCGTTTTTCCTTGCAATTGCAAGTTTTATGAGGCTCTATCAATTGACTGGTCAACCACAAATGCATGGACGAGAGGAACACAATTCAAGTATCTAAGGAGGAGTTCGTCGATCGAACAAAAAAAGGAACACACACGTACGAACCGATTATGGGGTGGTTCTCTGACTTGTGTGCAGGTGCGTCGAAATTGAAGTGAAAAGAATCGAGACCTCTGCTTTCCTGTGCTCAGGTCAAAACAAGTCCGACATTGCCAAGCAGCTCAATGTCAGCTGGATGACCGTCCAAAGAGTCGCGGAGAGACTCAAGAGCGGGGAAGACCTCGTTCAGGCAGATCTCAAATTGTCAAACGTTTGGCTGTGAGAAAGGCCTTAGAATGTGCTCCGAAGCTCAAAATGCGCTCGCAAAGAAGAATGTATTGGTGGTCACAGTGTCCAGGGTCGTCAAGGAGGAGGGCAGCAAGAGTTTGAGGTGCGTTGAAAGTCCTCTGCTCACTGACCGTATGCGAGAACAACGGCGGGAGCTCTGCCGTCGCCTTCTCAACGACTTGAAGAGTCATGGCAATCGAATTTTTCTTTTTTCTGGTGAAAAAACATTCACGGTCGATCTGATCTGGTTATCAAAAAACGAGAAAGGCCGCGTGGTAAGCTTGGGCCAGGACCAAGGTCCGCTATGTGTTCACGACCAGGTACCCGTCCTCCGTGATGATGTTCGGCGTCGTGGTTTCGACTGGCGAGAAGATTCCGCTGGTGTGGGTCGCGGCCGGTTACAGGTTCACCGCGACCGATCACAGATACATCTTGGCCACGAAAGTCCGGCCCTGGGTGAGAAAGATCAGGAAGAAGGCGGACTAAGTCTTTCAACAGGACGGTGCCACGGTGACCCGAGCATGAACTTCTTGTCGAAGGAATTTTGGCAACCTCAGTCGCCCGACCTTAAACCCCTCGACTACAGCGTATGGGCGTATGTCGAGGGCAAGGCCTCTAAGGTGCGCCACAGCATCGTCAACGAGCTGAAGTCCCTCAATCAACCGCATGTGGACAAGCATGAGGAAGGACTTCGTCTGCAACGTATGCGCGGCCTTCAGGTCTCGCCTGGAGCGTGTGGTCGCCGCTGAGAGCGGCCACATTGATTAATATTACAATTTAAACACATATTTATTTGTTAAAACAATAAAAATGCGTCTAACTGCATCAAAATTATCATTGTGTCCTTTGTTGAGAGCCTCGTAATGAGTGTAACAGGACTCTTGTAATACCTGGTAGGGCTAAATGTCATCTGTTTTTCGTAACTTGTCCGTCCCGCTTTTTTTAGTTCTAGACTTTTAAAAAAAAATAATGTGAGAAAGAGGATACTTACGTGCTTCACGATATCCGATTTGAATTATTTTATATCTATAAATGCGATAGAAAGTTTTAGCCGTTTTAGGGGTGTACTAGGTAAATATTTTCAATAATTTTGCTGTAAATAGAAGATTTAATGTATATTTAAAATAAAGTATAAAAATGAAGATTATTGTCATTCCAGTGTTTTATGTTTTGAAGAAAATGGAAAATTGTATTTTTTTTACAACATGGGAAACGAGAAACGAGTAAATAAATAAAGTTAAAGGGGAGGGCAATTTATTATTGGCCCAAATAAGTAGGCTTCTGTTCTAGCGATGCCAATCAATAGAACGAAGCTGGGCTGTTCGTTGGCCTCTTTCCAGTTGGGCTTTCGGGCTATGTGGGGCGAGGAGCAATTTTGGAGAATTGGAGACTAAATTCGGAGAATTATGAGCCCGAACCATATTTATAGCCCTTCCAAAATGACCCCCCCCCCCTCAAGCCAAGAATTAAAGACCTCTTTGTGACGAGGGGGAGAAAATTGGTGGTTGTATTTATTTGCCAATTATCTGAACGCTTCCGCAAAAAATTATTGCCAGAGAAGAGGTTTTAACGTGAGTATCCGTAGAGTCTTAGTCCTCCCCCCTCCCCCCCCAACTCCAATCATGGGGCGATTTCTTGAAATTGGGGCTCTGTTTTCGTACTTTCGAGTTCGACGGTTCGCGTGTGAGAACTTCCCGGGGAGTTGAGACGCTGCCTCCCCAATACCCGACGAAGAGATCGAAATTTGATGGGGGTGCTGAATCCTAACTTGATCTCGGTTTCCTTCCTTCCAAATTGGTAAGAAGTAATTTCCACCGATCCCTTTTATTTCTCAGTCTAGATCTACAGTATAACGTGGGATCCGAACCAAGGGTATCTTCAGCGTAGCGCAACCGCCGTGAAGGCAACCCAAATCTGACTCCATCCGACGAGTAACCACACCCGATGTGGCTTAACTTCGCTGTAATCGGAAAACGGTGTCTCAACTCAGCTAGGCCGTAGCCCTCCAGCTTTATATAATAATGATACAATGTTGAAATGCCCTTCTCCCCCCTCCCCTATTTTATAGTTCGTTTCGAAGCGAAAGCAGCCCTATCTGCATTTATCACTGTAGCTCACTTCCCTCGCGTGTATATATTTATGTATGTACGAGCATGAATGTATGTCGAGTGTCTCTCTTGCAAAGCAGTTTTCTGCGCGCAGAAATTGCCTGACTTTAGCGATTCTACCAAGGCAAAATGGAAGGCATACTAAAAAAAATTGAAAGTCAAAGTACGGAAACTCGAGTGTGCTACGTTTAATAAACTCTATCCCCAGATTTTCGATAAGATTTAGTTTGTTAGCCGCCCCGGCTCAGGCTCCGGTTCCTGCTAACGGAATTCAGAGTAAAAATAAACCTGAACTTATTTGCTGTTTGGGCGTTAGGTTAAAATCTATTTTGCGACTGAAATTATAAAAGAATTGTACGACTATCAATTTTCCACCTTGGTATTGAGAGCGCAGCAGACGCGTACATACGCACGTACACAACATACGCATTCACGCAGATGCACTTTATACCAAATATACATTTACCGAGTATATTGCCATACACTGCAATTGTTTTCGTTATACATAAATTTGTATGTTCATGCAGTTTGCTTTTGTACGTACACGCATTCACATGAACACACAAAAGACAACGTCCATGCATGTAAGCAAGGTCACAAGGCGAGCTTCTCAGACAGGCTGGAGACTGCCGCTGGCATCGACGAGAAGGCGAGTTGGAGACGCTTGAGCAATACGGCTCCGAGGACCAATGGAGCGACGGGGGAGTAGGGAGGAAACTGGGGGTAGTCAATGGAAGAGAAAGCTCAGTAGAGGAAAAGGGGACAAGCCACCGAAAATGAAAATAAGGACAATCTGCGGCTCTGTATCTCAAAATATCCTAGAATGACGTAAAATCTAGTAAATGA
Source organism: Ceratothoa steindachneri (assembly GCA_963969495.1). NCBI lineage: Eukaryota > Metazoa > Arthropoda > Malacostraca > Isopoda > Cymothoidae > Ceratothoa > Ceratothoa steindachneri. The sequence continues at coordinate 158,143,627 of OZ018320.1, forward strand.
AAGAGGAATCAGTTTGTTGGGTAGGAGGAGGGCAGACAGAAGATTAAAAAATATATATCCAAATAACAGCAGATGAGAAATACGCGACAAGGGCCATTATGGGACCTAACCGTTTGAATTCAAATTCGATAAATCGGTTTTCCCAACCGTCCTCGGGAGGAGTAAGGGTGTCGTCTTAATTCTTGTTCTGCTGAAGTTGTCTGCCCTACCCCCTCATCCTTCTCACCCATTGGCCGCATATAACATCCAGTGTTTAGTGGAACAGTTCTCGTTGTCTTCGATCTCTTTCCACTTTTTCTTTATTGATCCCCTTCTCTGTCCCTCCTCCCTAACTCGCCCTTTCTCCCCTGAGTCCCATAACCTCCGGTGGATGGCTCTGCTCCCCTTCTCCAAGTAATCTTTACCCTCCTTCCCCCCCCCACCCCAACTGAATGAAAGCTCGCTCTCTGCCCTGAAATCGCGAGTTCACGAGAGTACTGGAACAACCTGTGGCCTGGGATGTAAGAGGGGGTTAATTTCTTTGTTACTGGCCCCTGGCACCAAACGCTCGATTCCACTTGAGGCTGACACTGGAATAGTCAGGGGTAATTATGATAATAGGTCATATTTGACTGAACAAGTAATAATAATTAGTATTAATATTGAAATAACGAGCAACCCCTGTCAAAGGAGGTCTAGTCCTGTAAATCTCCACCACCACACACATTCAACCGAATCCTTTTCCACCCCGGCTCTTGAGGCTGCTCTTTTTGTAAAGAGGAAGAGTCGTTCCTTCGAAAATGGGACGTAATAATGCCATAAATTGTACGAACTTCCAAATTTCATTTAATATTTACACCCCCCTGCATCTGTCTCTGCAGCTCGCTTCCGCAACATATCACTGACATCTGCGAGCTGTTTCTTCTCCGGTATCTGCCATTATTTCATTTTTATTTAAAAGGGCGAATACCAACGGAAGAATATTATTTTATTATAAAGGAAGGAACACCGACGAGCTCTTCACTGAGATATGTCGGTCAGAATGTTTTTTGAACAGTGCTTACTGTTGTAATTCCTTTTAACTCCTATTTTCTTTACTATTTGCTGATTTTATCATCTTTTTCTTCTTTCAGTTCATACTCTCCCACCCCATGAACACATTGGTATGGGACAGTTCTTCCCACCAATTCGCACCTTCTGACCTACAGCTTAACGGGTGATCCGAGTCAGAGCAGAGATCGTCGTTACATGGCCACCATCGCAATGCTGTCCCGACGGAACCGTCCCCGTCCGAATAGTAACCATACACAATGTGCCTTGAGATCCAGGAGAAGGGGTGTATCCACTCGACCCTGTCGTCCTACACGTGAATGTATCCGACTACTGATGAAAGTGGACGTTGAAGTTAAAAAACAACAACAAAAACAATGGCTGCCATCGATTGGTGAACGCATAACAACTTGGCAACGCCAAATCTTTGCTGCTTGCGTTCAGAGAAATGATGCGTTGGCTCTGGAAGAGTTGGGCGACGGAGCGAAACTTGATGGTGACTGGTAAGGTGTGTCAGCGTGGGGGAGATGGTACGTAAAGCTAAGAAGCGGAAACCAACGAGGGCATCTCCCACAAAATGTAGATGACGGCGTGCCTAGCGAAGCAACAATAGTAAAGAAAGTGGTAACGATAGATGACGTGAAAATGCGTGAGAGTTATGGGCGTTGGGACCAAGAGTGTACGGGAGGGCACGCAATCTTACAGTTGTAAACTGTAGCATGGTCATGGTGGGAGAAAGAACGAAAGATGGCGCTGTTTCAATGCAATTTAGTTAATTGCGCGTCCCTCGTCTCTTTTCAATCGTAGACGAGGTCCTCCGACCGGATAATGAATTTCACATAAAGATCAGAATGAAAATCGCTCGTAACTCCATGGGTGCCAGGAGCCAGTCCTCGTGGGTGGCTGCCGCTTCCGAGCACTGATTTTCTGTGTGTCCATTCTCGCCAGAAATCGAACCCGGTACCCAGTCGTGGATATCCCACGCCTTAACCATTAGGTCCTAGGATAGCGAAAGTTCCTCAGCCGTAGTGGGTGGTTGCAGCTCCTTCATCTTTGACAGTCTCGAGTTAGTAGTTTGAGTCCAGAATTGGGATAATACCGTGTATTGCAAAAATCCTGTTACACTCGTAATGACGCTCTCAACAAAGGACACAATGATAGTTTTGATGCAATTAGACACGTTTTTATTGTTTTAACAAATAAATGTGTGAATAAATTGTAATATTAATCAATATGGCCGTTTTCCAGCGGCAAGACCGCGCCCCAGGCGAGACTTGAAGTCCGCGCACACGTTGCGGACGAAGTCCTTCCTCATGCGATTGATTGAGGGACTTCAGCTCGTCAACGTTGCTGTAGCGGACCTTGGAGTCCTTGTCCTCGACATGCGCCAATACGCTGTGGTCGATGGGATTGAGGGTGGGTGATTGCGGCGGCCAAAAGTCTTTCGACCCGAAGTTCATGTTCGACCCCAACCACTCCTGCACGGTCTTGGCCGTGTGCGCCGGGGTCCAGTCCCCCCCCCCCCCACATTCCTATCAATGACTACCACCCACCTTCACACTGCATCGGGCACGGTTGGAGGACGCTTCTCACCCACGCCAAGCGCGTGACTGTATCCAAAAAAATGGAAACAGAACTATATCAATGGGTTATTTTAACTTTCGTTTTTGCCCTCGCACTACACCACTGTACGATACAGTATGAAGGTGGGTACTCATTTGCTATACTAACTGCATTAGTTACTTCTATACCCCACACCTCCACACACACCGTTCGTTGATCTCCTCTTAAGGAAGAAGGGAAGAGTTCATACTACGGAGCCTTTTGAATCTCCTGAAGAAGAACTGTAATAATTAATACATCTTTTCTATTATAATCAATATATGTTTACGTATAAATACATTTTTATGTATATAAAAATAGAAACAGTATTCTTACATTACATCAGTCTGATATGTACATGTTGTTCAAGGGGTAAACGAATTTTGGCCCCTCCCCCCCCCCTCTATATGATGTTCCTCTTTTAGTCTTTGGAGTTATTTTTGATTACTTCGAAATGCAGCAACATTGATCGGTGCCTCAAACACTTTTGAGCTGATCTGACACTAATTCCTATTTTTGCGATCATTTATTTTCATTGTTACTTTTTCTTTTTTTTATGTTTCTATTTTATATGCACCTCCTCCTCCTCCTCCTTTCCCCCACATCACGCCATGCGTCTTAGTTCTTACGTCGAATTTGATCATTTCGGCCAAGTAAAATGGCGGTGGCTGGTTTCTTTTATGGTTTATGCAAAATTATGCATTTGGTCTTTATACAGTGGGAGAAGGGGTGTGAAACTTCCTCAAAAGAACATTAAGAGGCACCCATGCATACGGAGAAGCCTAGCAGTGGTTTCTGATGGAGGAGGAACGCTTACAATGTAGATAATGGCGTGCCTAGCAAAGCAACAGCTTTCGGACCAAAAATGTGTAAAAGTTGCGTCTGAAAAATGGAGAAGCGAAGGGGAAGAGGAGAAGCCGCGAGTGGGTTTCTATCAAAGTGGCGTTTGTCATGTGAGAATTTAGTGTTAAGAAGAGACAAGGAGGGATTTTAACCTTTTTTCGTATATTTTAGTTGGCTTGTATTAGGCGGGGGGGGGAGGGCTAGAGAATACTGGTAAAATGCAACTAAACCCTGATATTGGGCGCTCGTCAGTTTTTAAAACAAAGGCGTTCATCAACACGACTGAGACACGCGATGTTTCATAACTCTGAGTATAAGAATACTGATCATTTTAATACTGGCATTAATGCCGATTGTTTATTAATACCGGTATTGCTTAAAAAGTAAGAATATGAAATGTAATAGGATTTCGTTTTTTTTTAAAGAAAGTAAAATCATTTTTAATATGGCAAAATACATTTATTCAGTAAAATAGTTTCTATCATAATCGCCAATGCTCTCCCATCGTTTAACTAAGCAGTGGATTGCTCCTTTCTTGAAAAAAATCTTCAGTTTTGATATATGATTTGAAATCCTTTTCCACCTCCATATCAGAGTAAACTTTGCCATTTAGGTGATGTGGTAATGACTTAAATAAATGGTAATCACATGGTGAATATAGAGGATGAGGAAGAGCTTTCCGCCCTATCGTACGTAATATTTTCATTGGTTAAACGTGTCGCATGTTGACATTTTCATGAAGGAGGACGACAACTTTTGGGTTGGTCAGTAATGACGTGTTTGTCCAACAGTTTGATTTAACGTTGCAATTGTTGAGCAGTTAGGTCTCCAGGAACTTGTTGCTTATTATTGAGGAACCAATCATGAATAACTACTTTCAAACTGTACCAAATGCAAAGCATAGCCTTTCTGCTGTTGGCAACCAGGTCTAAGAATAACAATGGTTTTTTGTTTGCGATGAAGCCATTGATTTTTGCGCTTAATATTGCGGTAAAGAACCCACTTCCCTATGTTCATCTCTCGTAGCGAGACCAGAAATGGTTCACGGACATTTCGAGCCATTAGATGTGGTAAACGTTGTCCTTCACACAATGTTTGTTCTTTCTTTTATTTTCTAGAGAAAACGGGGGAAAAGAGGGGGTGGTTAGCTAAAAAATAGAAGGGGGAGGGAAAATAGTGCGGAAATGAAAGAAGTATTAGATTAGTAGTTTAGGTGCCCGTGTTCGGGCCATCTCCATTGGTTTTGATTCTTGAGTTTTTTCATGAACTCTTTCTTATTCTTTTAACTTTTTTTTGTAAACATAAAAGTTATTATTATTAATATATATATATATATATATATATATATATATATATATATATATATATATATATATATATATATATATAGATTTATCTATCTATCTATCTATCTATATATATATATATATATATATATATATATATATATATATATATATATATATGTTTTGTTTTTTTGTATTTTTTCTAGTTCATTCACTTAAATCTTGGGAGTGGCTCGGCTCTTTTGGTGTTTGGGAGGTAATTCTTATCTTCTCCCTCCTCTGGATCGAGGATGCCAAGCGTATCGTTGGGGAGAATGCTTTCCAGCGTCTCCCAAATGTCTCTTCCTCTTTTGTAGAAATACAAGTTCAAAGGATCAATTCTTATTTGCTCGTGTAGGCTTCTCGAGGTCCGGAATTCGTACCACTTGGAGACAGTGATGAAACGGAGTCCTTGGTTCTGCACTCTTTGAAGCTTCGACATGTTTATGTTTGATGATGCATTAAGTGGTATAGTGGGGTACACCAGTTTAGATCTGACCAAACTGATGTATAGCTTTTTCTTGTTTGCTATTGTGAGGTTTCTAAATCGGTGGAGTTTGTCTAGTTCAGCTTTTGCGAATCCGGTTCTGGTGCTCATATGTCTGTTCATTCCGGTACTAGAGAGTCTGTATCCGAGAATTGACGCGTGAGGAGAGTATTCAATATCGGTGTTTCCTAGATTAAAAGAGACGGTACGATGTCTCCCTATTGCAGTTGCAGAGAACTTAGACACCTTCTTTGGATTTTCCAGCGTCTTTCAAAGTTGGAGATCTTTTCGGCTTGTGCTGCCGAGGCTCTGTCCATCAGCCTTGCCGACTTTGTCCTCCGCACTACAACTTGGGTGACATCGTCCGCGTATTGTATATTTAGTGTTTTTCTTTCGATTGGTTTAGGGATGTCTCTCGTGTAGATGCTGAAGAGAGTGGGGCTAAAGCATCCTCCTTGTGGAACACCGGAGGCGAGGCCGAAGGCTATCACCGCTCGCCTATTGGTTAGATAGCTGCAGAGGATCTTTTCGAAATGGGACGTGAGTTTCAATCTTGAGATTTTGTATTTCAGGCCTTCGATCCAAACTTTATCGAAGGCCTTCTTTACGTCTATGCAGACGACGTCAACCCAGCATCCTCTAGCTCGCCATGCTGCTGTGTGTTGCAGTATATGGGTTATTGCTGTCTCAGTGCCTCGGGTTCTCTAAATTTGTGTTGTTCTTCGTTCAGTATGTTCTTTTCTGCTAGGTGTTTTGCCAGTCTGCTGTTGAGGATTTTTTCAAAAACCTTCCCAACGGTCTCCAGCAGTGAGATGGGTCTATAATTCATGACCTGGTTTGGTGGTTTTCCCGGTTTGGGTATGAATATCATCTTAGAGGTCTCCAGTCCATCCGGGAAGTATCCCATTGCTAGAGGCGCGTTGAATAGGTTTAGCAGCTTGGTCCTAAGTCTCTCCGGTGCTTCTTTTAAATGCCTGATGGTAATTTAGCTGAGCCCCGGGGCTTTAGACTTGAATGAAGAAATTGCTTTTGATAATTCCTCCACTGTTATTCTCCTTCCTTCCTGATAGTTACCTTGAAACCGATGGAAGCATGTGGTTCTATAAGGGTCAAACCTGCCTTCTCTCCTTTCCATATACTCGAGAACCTGGTCCTCAAAGTCTAGGTCAAAGTCTTCTTCTTCATCTGATATTTTGAAGACATTTTCGCATACTCCGCGGAACAGCTTCTCTTTCTCGCTGGGAGTGACCGCCGTAGTTCATTCATGCTTGATTTCAGTTTAGTCTAGGGTGCGAGCGTTCCCTTTTAATTTGTTGATGGTCGTCCAAAAGGCCTTCGGGTTCCTCTCAGTGTCTAATTTTTCTATAAGACTATTCCACCTGTCTCTGAGCTCTAATCCTAGTGTGGAAATCAGCTGACTTCTGAGAAACTGAACGAAGCGGAAGTCCATGGGTCTGGTGTAGCCCATGTTGAGGATGGTCTCGTAGACTCGGGAGAATCGTTACTGTAGCACTATTCTCTCTTGTGTGGGTTTTGTAGGAATGGTAATTTTATGTGTTGTTATAGGGATAGCTGTAGTGTCGGCGTTAGAGATGCTGGCGCCAATAGCAGTTAGCTCTTCATCCAGATCTTTGGATGCGTCATTCAGGTCAGGGATACCCTCTGGGAATGCCCTCCTGTATTCTTCCCAATCGGCATTCTGGGAGTCTTTTCTTGGAGTAACTGGGACTGGGATAGGGGTAGTTGCTATAGTGATCAACATGAGCAAATGATCACTTGGTGTTAGTGGCCCTGGAGTGATGAGTTGGTGAAAATGGAAGTTAGAGTTCGTGAGCACGACATCTGATTTGGCGGCTGACCCTGGGTAGAAATACGTGTGAAAATCCGGTCCATGCGCTCTGCAAAGCCCATTTTAGTTAAGAGATCGAGTAGTCTACCTCTTGAGTTTGTAGACGAGTATCCCGCTGCTCTATTCCTTGCGTTAAGGTCCCCGGCGAATAGTACTGGGTGCTCTTTTGTGAAAAGGGTGTATAGGTCATGATAGGGCAGATATGACCGGCGGGGAGGCTGATAACCCGCTCTCAGTTTAATGTCACCCATAGAGCACGTTGTCTGAATTGTATATCTTTTTTTACTGCTATTAGCGCACCGTCGAATCTCTCTCCTCTGCAATTCTTTTGTAGAACATTATATTCAAAGATCTTCTGTCTGTCATCGTCATTGATGCTAGTTTCTGACAGCAGAAGAACATCTGGATCCAGTTCTCTATAGACATTGAACAATTTTGTTTTCATTGTGTGCCCATCCTTGCACGTTGTGTGCCAAGATGGTTAGCCGGTTTCTAAATGCTATCCCGTTGGTCTGTCTTATTCTTTGACCATTTGACGGCCAGATTTGAGTTTCTTATATAATGCTGGGTCATAGAGCCTGAAATTCTCGTTGTAGAGCTTGGTTTTACAGGATAGTAGAGATGTTCTGATTGTCTCTCGGTAACTAGAGAGTCATAGCACCACTTGATTTGTCCTTTCCTGACTCCTGCTGCCACGTCCTCTGTGGAGATCTCTTTTTTCGGATGGTTTGTGAGTTTAGAGCTAAGGTGAGTCGGATTTCTTTGCCGTCGAACTCAAGCTCTACCTCTTTTCGTTCTGAGTCAGTTTCCTGAATCGTTAGTTCTTCTTTGTTTGTTTTTTTTTGGGGGGGGTTTCTTCTGCCTGGGCGAGCTAGGTGGAGGTGCTTGGGTGCCCGCTTGTTGTTGTTGAGTCGTTGTTAAGGTTATCTCCTGGGCTTTTCCTGTATCCCGGCTTTCTGCTGTTTGTGCTGCTTTAGTCTTGGGGCATGTTGCCGAAAGGACTTTTTCCGATTGGGGATTGTCCGGGAATTTGAACATTTCCAGGTTGTTTGCTGCCAGCATATTGTTCATTTCAATGTTGAATGAATCAGAACATACTAGGTTCATCACATGTGCATGCAGAATGCATGCCAACATTTTAGTAGGGGTAGCGTCGCTCAGTTGTAATACAATCTGAGGCTGAGTTGGCGTAACGTTCTGCTGGGTTTGGATTTTAGCGGCTGCGGCGTATATCTGTTTTGGTCTGTCCGCTACCTCTCTCTTCTTTTTTAGCTCTTCTTTTCTGACCGAGCACTGCATGCTCAGGGTACGATGATTCCCCGCACAGTTAATGCACATTTTTGTGTCACTAACGCAGTGCATCCAATCGTGTCCTGTCTGCGCGCACTCAGAGCAGATCTTTGCTTTCCCAGAATCGGGACAGGAGCTGGTTGAATGATCTTCGACCTTGTAGCAATTAAGGCAGGTTAGAAGTTCAAAGAATCTTTCCCGCTCAACTTGTTCTGTGGATATTATCATAGAGAAAAGTTTCAGGCCTGTTCCCTTGGCTTTGGCTGCCATTTCCATGTTCGTGAAGATTACTTTGAAGACGTGAGAGAAGTTGCGGAACTTGACCAATTCTGTCACTTCCGCCTATTGATGGTTCCTCTCGATTTTCCGCCTTGATGGTTTCAGCTGTTCTTTCTCCTACCCATGGGTCCACTCTTCTGCATATAATCGCCTTCCTTGCTGCCAGTGCTGGAGATGGCCGTGGTTCAAGTTCAATCTTGCCCAGCTCTCTCGTGCCTTTCGCTGTGGTTAGTTTCACTAGGTCATCTTGCGTGTGGAAGATGACTGTATATCCTCTGTTTGTTTCAACTAGCCGTTTCAAACCAATTCCAAGCTTGTCGAAGATGGCTACAAATACCTCCGCCTTTTCAGGTTTTTCATTATCAATGAGTCTCAGTGGGACTCGAAAGTCCAGCGACTTTCCCCTCCCATTCATGGCGAGGGTGTCTTCTCATTAACTTGTAGGCCTTCACTGATCTAGTTGAGACAGAAACAGGAGAAATCTCCAATCAGTCCGCCCGACCGAGGAGTGCCAGAAACAGGAGAAATTTCCAAAAAGTCCGTCTCTCCTTATTAGATCTGTGAGGCAGGGTAGTACAGGCCACCACTATAGCCACGGTAGAAACAGGAGGTATCTCCAATCAGTCCACCAGGGTCTTATCTCACTGCCGAGAGCAGCAGAAACAGGAGGAATTTCCAATCAGTACACCATTACTCACCTGGGGAATAGTGTGACATTCGACAGGGGGTCCCCCGGGGTAGACGCTTGGGGCTGAGTTCTGCCAGTTTGCAGGATATTGGTGAGTTAGGCTGATCGAGTTTATTCTATAGCCAGGTTTGAAAAATGCTCGCGGTAGGGCTAATTTTTCGCTAAATTTTTCCTCCTTTACCAGGTTGTAGATTCTCCGACGACGATCCGTTCTCCTCTAAAAAAAACCCTAAAAAGTCTCTGCATTTTTTGTGGCGGTGGTGGTGTAAGAGTATATGTAGATAGGGGATAGAGTAAGGGTGTGTGGACAGACAGCAGAAAATAGACCAGTGGTGAAAAGAGAAAGAAGTGTGGAACGGGGCAAAGTGATGCCAGAGCCTGGTGATCAGGCCTATCGCTTTTAGTTTTGTTTTTTTTTGTAGTTCCTTTGATGTCTTTGAGTTATATATATATATATATATATATATATATATATATATATATATATATATATATATATATATATAATATGTCGTTCAAGCCACTTGTCTTCAAAATCAATTGCGAAAGTTATTTTGAAAACGTGGGTGTGTTCGCGAAATTTTATTATTTCGCGAATTTGGGCCTAGGGATTACTCTTGGTAATCTCTTCCTTGAGCTCCACGGGCTTATGCTCACCCATCCAGCTCTCCACTTTGCGGCAGATCACGCTTCTGTTTGTTGCAACTTGTGGAGGGGTTTTGGCTTTTAGGCCAGTGTTCCTTAGGACCCTCGCTCCCTCTTTCGATAGGAGCTGGTCCACGTCCTTGGTCTCGGCACACATGGCGATGAAACCAGATGAAACTTCAATAAGTTTCACTAGTGCCACTTTCAGTTCGATGTAGAGGGTTTCGCATCGGTGCTTTTTGTCAGGGGTCTTCATTCCGGGGATGGTCCTTAGGGTCTCCATAATGATGGTCTCCATAGTCTTCATTGTCCTCTTGTGATGCCTTCTTTTTTCTGAAACCAAAGTGTAGTTATTGTGTTTTGGGAGTGAAAAAGAAAGTTATGACGTGGTTTAGGAGGTAATGGATAGTGCAGGTAAGTTTGAGTATGAGTCCAATAAATGTGAGAAACGCCCCCGTCCACTTTTCTATTGTTCCTCCGCTCGTTTGCTGCCAGAATGATGGGTAATGGGTGGATGGGGTGAGTCTCGAGTGGGGACCTCAGAGGGTTGAGCTTGGTGGACTTGATGCATAGCGGCCGAATCAACGACCGCTAAGTTTTTGCCATCCCCTCACGGGTACATACGCCATAACTGCATCCAACTACATAGAGACGGGTGTACTTTCCTCTATGATTCTGGCCGGGTCCCCCGGGCGATGAGGATTTCTCCTCCGTCCGGGACTCGCAGTTATGCCCCAGTATCGAGATAATTTCTGACTTACGCTTCCGCTGTGGGCTAGGCCTCAAACCAGTTTTCACATAAGCTCTTAATTATGTCAGTCCAAGTGGCCGGCATAGTTAAGACGAAATCAATGAATGGCAGACATCCGAAGCAGGTTCCCACGCAGGACGATGGACGGGAGCAGTGAGGTGCTTAAGCCCTCATTGAATTATGAGTCTTCGACGAAAAATAAGTATCTCTTTTCGAAGGTTGAAGCGGGATTCACCGTAAGACTTCCAGAATAGGCGCTCTTCTATGTAGGCGGTGCTCAAAGTCCGTTACTAAACAAGTAAAAATGCTTTATCCGAAGGTTGTTAGCAGAGCGCAGTAGTCGAATATTCGGCCGTCTGCAATGTTTTTTGGACATTGGACATAAAAAGTGAGGAATATAGTAGAAGAAGGTTTTAGTAGGAGAAATAGTGGGGGAAATAGGGAAAAATTATAGGAAAGTGAAAATGAAAGGTAGTATGAAAGACAGATCCCTGGTGAAAGGGTATCACTGGCTTTCTTTGAGTTTTGAGGGGGTTTTTTTTGACAATATATAAATATATCATCTGGTAATGCACTGGGCATTCAAGCCTTTGTAGTTGTAAATGTTACCTTTTTCTCTACGTGGCTTGTAGAAGATTTTCATCTTCATTTCTGGGTATTTTACACCCAAATTTTGATTTTTTGTTATGTGTTGTTTAGTTTGTTATTGTTTTAAGGCGATATTTCGCACAAAAATTGGGGGAAGTATTTATTAGAACTAAATTTAGCAAATGCTAATTCAGTGGCTAACTTCGCTTGGCTTTGTTCATGATTTGTGTTGTGAATAGGGTTTTTTTTTAGCTTTAAGTGAACTTTGGGTCGACGTCAATGTCATTCGGTAGTTTGCTGCTTTTAAACGATATTGGTCGTCTTATGTTACGTAAAGTCAATGTGCTCGAACACAAACTCGAGAGGGAGGTGCCGGTGCACCTTGTCCCAGATTTTGGTTGCTCTGAGGTGAAGCTCCACGTTTATGGAGGTCATCCCCAGTTCACCATGGAGTTCACTCTGCCTTCTCCCTTCTCTCCTTCGGGTTCCCGTAATGATATATACTGCCTTATTCTGGACCCTTTGTAGTTTAAGGACTTGGGTCTTGGAAACTACGTTTATAGGGACCGGGGGGTACAGGAGTTTTGAGCGAATGCACGCATTATAGATTTTAAGTTTGTTGGAGGTGCTCAGGTTTATGAATTTTAAAAATTCACCCTTGTCCCTCCGTGCATTCTGTGTAGTTTTCGCTACCCTTCCATTTGCCATGTAACCACTGTGTGAGCCCCGTATAACACACAGTACAAGATTTGGTCACCAACTTTACAACCAAAATAATAATTATGCAGTTTTCACTCATTTAGCTAAATTTTTCCGCTGGTTTCTTGGAGTATATCTTCCACAGATATAACAAATGTTGTCTGGGCTATTTATACATCCTCGCCGATTCATGTTTTCAACTTAGTTTGTATATATCCTGTTATATACTTTTGTACAATCTTATTTCATTTACAAATTAATTGAGAGTTAAATCTGTAAGAAAAATGCAATTAATTACTGTAGGTAAAAACCGTTTCAACACCACTACTAGAATGGCTAAATTTGACAACGTGATAAAGCAGCAGTGTAACGCAGGAACCAAACACACACAACACATCCTCTCACTACGGTAGCCGAAGCAACCTTGCCCATTTGTGTAACTAAAGAGTATGTGTGTAACTCAGGAACCTTATGGGCTAGAACAATTCTGATTACAGATTCGAAATCAGCATACTCGATTTAGTATAAATCACGAGCTAATACCCAAGTAGCAAAATCATTGTTGACTAGTGTAATGGTTCTATGATGTTTAGATCAAGTGATTGTGCTGGTCAGAGAAGATGTGTGATTGCATTCCGATTCCTTTCAAACCAACATCGAACATTTTGGCTGTGTGTACGTGCCCATTAATTATCATCTTGAAAAAATGTCGGTCTCTGAAATTAGTATACTACTCATAGTAAGAACCTCGTTATTGAGAATGTCTATATATTTGTTGGCAGTACATCCACCATTGATGGTAATGATGGTACCAGCTGAATACCAGGATATAGTCCTCCAAACCATTAGAGATTCGCCCCCTTGTTTGACGGTTGGATTCCTTTGGGTTTCTCCATACATAAACACAGCCATCTGTGGAAAATAATGTAAATGATGAGTCGTTGGAAAATACTATATACTTCCAGTTATCAAGTGTCCATGTTTTATGATGGTGCACCATTCATTTAGCAATTTAGCGTTGGTTTCCGTTACCGGTGGTTTCCGAATTGCTGCCCTTCCATGAATGTTTGCTTTAATAAGTTCTCAGCGGAGTTTTTATCGAAACAGTGTCGTTCAGGTGACTATTAAGTTCTGTTGTCACATTTGCGGCAGTAGTTTTGTGTTGTTTGGCCACAATCCTTCTTAGTGTTTGACGACCCCTGTCAGTTAACTTTGATTTTTCCTCATTGTTGTTCTTCGCAGATGATGATGTCATAACCGTGAACTCTGTTGCTCGTGACACATTAGAAAGTTCAGCTGTTTCAGTTACAGACGATCCCGCTAATTGAGCTCCAAGGATTTTCCCCCTTTGGAAGTCTGATAGGTCATGTCTTATACTGTCCACCAGTAGTGACCGTCACTGACAACAACCTGGTGTACAATGAAATACAAAATAGAAATATTAAAAAATCACCTTCCAAACAAATGAACATTTCAGCATTCATATGTAAAACGTATAAAAATGTTCTTAATATACCATTCAACACCAATATAACCAACGAGGACATTTTTTTAGGTTTCTCCCTTTCTTCAGTGAGTGAAAATGTCCCTCGTTGGTTACCGGATTCCTTCTTTTATAAAATCTGGTGCCTTCCTTGCTCCAGCTGGGCCTTTCCCTCCATGACACCAACCTTGTCAGTTCCCCTTCTCGGACCGGACTTATCACCCCCCCCACCTCAATGGTCGGCCATTGATCCCTTTGACAGCATGTAATTTATCAATTACATTAAAAAGAAAAGGCACTTGAATAATCAGATTTGATCCTCTCCATTAAGAACTGAAGTGAGAGGACCGATGGGTGAACGAATGAGGAGAAACGATAAGAGTAAATGGACAAAGCCTCACAAAACTTGCATCTGTAAGGCCTTTACATTAGTGTATTAGCACCGATTTTGAGGGGGTCGTCAACGTATTAGGTAGGTGTTTGATCTTGGACAATTGAAAAGGAATAAACTATCGGAAATGAATTAATTTCGGTTTGAAACAAATTGCTGCATTTTTCAGAAGATCCCGAATACGGCGGTGGTTCCCCGAGTCTCTCGCTATTGGAAATGGACTTAAACAAGAGGGAAAGTACTACCAATGACCTGCGGGGTTTTGTAATAAGATGATAAATTGTTATTGCATTGATGGTTTCCCATGGTTCAAATCACTTACAAGTGCCTTTGAATGGCTAAATGAGGATTCTGCCACTAGATGGCGCCACCCAGCGCCAAATACGATGGCAAATTTGAAATCTCCAGGGTTAATAACCCTATGTCCCATGGTCAAAAAGCTAACTGGGAGCAGTACAGAGAGATGCTCAGCGCCTATCACCCAGCTGACCTGGAGGACGCAAATCTGGAGGAAATTGATGAGGAGATTGAGAACATCACCAATCGCCTCATTCAAGCTGACGAAAGATGCGTCCCCAGGATCTCGTACAAAATGCTCCCGCAACCTAGGTGGACGGATGAAATGAGGGACATCGCTAGGGAACACAGGGAAATTTATGAAGAAGTCGGTAGGACAGGCCCGACCCGGGAAAAGAAAGCCCGAATGAGACAACTGAGCGAGGCTATGAAAAACACAATCCTCGAGAAACAGAAAGACATCTGGGATGATATCATTGGCAGACTAGACCGGGAGACTAATCCTGTACGTTTTTGGAATAGCATCCGAAGACTTAGGGGATTGCCTCCCAGGCCTGGGATTAAAATCAAAGATGGCGACATATTCATAGAAGATCCGGATACCCTAGAAAGAAAATTCAGGGACCACTGGAAAGAGGTCTTTGCGATCTCACCTGAGGAGAACGACGATTTCGACCAGGACTTCGAAGACCAACTGCTCGACGACCTCGGAACGATGATACATAGGACCCACCCACAACCGCAAGTGTCTAGAGAGAGAGAGATGGTTGACCACGGACGCCCAATCACTGTTGAAGAGACGATTAACACCATCAAGTCCTTCAAACAGAGGGCGCCAGGATGGTCTGGGCTCACTAAAAACAACCTAGTGAATGCCCCTAGGCAAATTATTCAGGGAATGGTCAACATCATGAACGCCTCCCTGAATACAGGCTACTTCCCAGACGGGTATAAGATGGCAAAAATCATCTTTATCCCGAAAGGGAACAAGCCCCCAGACCAAGTGGCCAACTACCGCCCAATCTCTCTCCTAGAAGTACCCGGCAAGATCTTCGAGAAGATTATAGCCAATAGGCTACAAAATCAACTCGACGAGTTAGGAGCGCACAACCCGGCACAACATGGGTTTAGACCAAAACGGGGCACTGAAACTGCCCTGGCGCTCCTAACAGAAAAGATCGCGCAATGCCGTGCAAAGGGTCACTACGTAGACATCGTGATGAGGGATGTGCAGAAGGCCTTCGACAAGGTTTGGCTGAGTGGACTGCAATACAAGATCCTAAGTCTCCAGCTAAACCCGGTCCTGGAAAGGATTCTTTGTGACTTCATCATGGACAGAAGGGCGCGTATCATGATAGAAGATCACAAGGGTCCTGAATTCGAACTTAAAGCGGGCGTTCCCCAGGGGAGCTGCCTGAGTCCCTTGCTTTACCTGGTCTTTACCATCGACCTCCCTACTCCAATCCACGGGGACACGATGTACCTGCAATACGCAGATGACATCACTCAGATCGTCCCCTGTAGGGAAAGGAAAGCAAGGAGCCAGGCAAACAACACCATCGCGGAGATCTCGAACATCAACAACTTCGAGAAAAAGTGGAAAATCCGGACAAACAGGGAGACATTCACAATTCTCCCGCTGGGCCGTGAGTTGACGTGGCCCATCATGATTGATGGGAGGAGATACGGTTACTCCGCCGTAGGCAACATTCTGGGCCTAAAAATCTCCGACCGCGGATACTCGAAGCACTACACGGTGAGGCGGAATATGGCGAGGAGAGAAATCTCTAAGCTATACAGGTTCAGAGAACTCAGCTCGGCGAACATCAGGAAATTATACCTGTCGTTCATCCGGGCTAAGCTTATCTACCCCGCAGTAGTGACTCAAACGGCCAGCAAAACATCTATGAAAAGGCTCCAGCGAGTACAGAACTCTGCGTCCCTCTTCATGAACAAATGCAGAAGAAGGGATCAACTTCGGCAGAGGGACCTGCACCGCAGGCAGAAACTGGAGCCGATAAATGTCGCTACACAAAAATTGGCCAAGAAAGTCTGGTCCACAATGGCCAATGATATCCTACCAGAGTTACGAAGAACTGGACGCAGAATCAACATCCCTGCCAGGTTGCACGGGGAAGTCGGTCGTAACCGCCGATTCCCGAGCACCAAAGTCTGTTCGGAGGAAAACATAATACCAATATACACCTAAAAACACAAAACACCAGAAACACACAACATGGTGACACAAAAATCGAATCATAAAACTAACGAAGATCATTGACACGAAGTACACACACATAACTGCAAGCTTACAAAGGCTTGAAAGCTCAAGTACACAGTTTAAATATCACAGACAAACAAAGAACAAATACAATGAAGAACAACAAGAAGAACACGCACAGAACGAAAACATAAGAACATAACAATACCCAAACAAAGGAAAAATAAATAAAAAATGGAAGCAAGCTAACGATGCCCCTAAAACAAGGGCACCCCCCCCCCCACACACACTTCACCAACTTTTTTACCTTCTACTATCTTTTCACATAGAGTGATTATTATTATACCATCATATGGGCCATTTCATGGCTCTAAATGGGTACAATTGAACTTTACTCCTTTTGAAAAAGAGGCGACGCCTTGACCTGGCGCTTCACCGCAGGTAAATAGGAATTCAATAGAATGTTTCGATAATAGAGTTTGAATAAAGTCAACATGATTGTAATCTGAAAAGAGTTTGAACGATTCGTAATAGTTACTTAAGCAACAAATGAGTTAATTCGTTTGACCATAATAGAGCTACCACAACAAATAATAAAAGTAATCACTTACCTTTACGCTCGATACGAACGTAATTGACTTACCGTTAGCACACAAAAGAAAAATACTAAATAGGTTGGAAAGTCAAAGTTGAAAAGAGTAAAGAAGAAGGTTTAAGAACGCAAGTAAGAATTGGGGAAGTTTGAAGTTATTCGTTGTCCTCTTGTCTTCTGCCCTCTGAATTTTAAAAGTGGAAACAGCTCCTCACCAATAAGATGAAAATGATGACCCATGCCCCCCTACCCTAACGACATCCAAGGGGAAGAAGGGGCATCGTAAAGCTCAACTCAAGAGGAGGGGGATGCCCCAGCAACCACCCACAGTCCCATTGAGCCATAAAGCTCAGTGCGGCCGTTTTATAAAGTTTGACAAACAATATCATAAGCGGTGGTCAACTAGTGGGAGGGGAGGGGGAGGATGAAACTTGAAAACGTGTGCTAGAATAGATATACAAAGAGGAAAGGGGGAAAATCAACAGGTTGAAAATATCATTCTAACAGTAAAAAGCTTTAATTTTTCCAAGCGTTAGCATTTGTGCAGTGTACAAATCATGTAAATACAATGTCGAGGAATAGGCCGAGGGTTGGTTGGAGTTTCCCCCGACTCTTATATATATATATATATATATATATATATATATATATATATCCTATTATCACGAATGCGGAGGGGTCGTCGTACTACTCCTTATACTTCGTTTGGCCCGTGCCCTGAATGGGTTTATTGACTCAGAGTGCTTAGAGGTTGGCTACGGAGTGATTGGAATAAACTTTGCCAGCAAGCGACCCAAAGGAAGTTAGATATACAAACAATATGAAAATAAAATCTTAATGCACGCTAAACAAGAAAAATATATATATGCAAATAAGGTTCTTTGAGAGATAAATTAATAAGTGAAGTTCGGATATCTCACTTGGCTTGTAAATAACTGTTCACTATGTAAATCCCTATACACTATTAATGTTCGTAAGCTTCGCGGTGAAGTTGGGGAATGTGAAAGGGAAGGGTTACCTTGGAACCTGATGTTCGGGTGGCGCTGGTGAGAGAAGGTGGTGAGATAAGGGGTGGAGTCTATGAGGTAGGTTCTCCAGGGACTGACCTGATCCCACAATTCCGTCATGATTCTGCTGGAAGAAGGCGGTGACGGGAGCTTCCTGTAAAAGGGGGCCCCACGCTCATGAACTCCGAGGAATCTTGGGTGCCTCTGTGAGGGACGGGGGGGGGGCGAAGTGGCCTATCGACGCGTAGGGTCACGGAGAAAAGCCGAGATGTAGTTTCCTCGCTTGGGGAATCAGAGTGAAGCTTTTTCTAGCTTCGGCTCTGAAAACGTGAGTACGAGCCTGCGTCCTCACTGACTTGCAGAGCACCGGGGTAAGGACCCTCCCTAACTGGGACCGATCTCCTCTCTAAAGACTTGGTGCTTCGACGATTTATCAAAACACCGAGATAGATAGCAATTCCTGCCCTGCCAGACGCTGTGCAAGCTCTACTACCGAGGGTTAAAAGAATTCATCTTTTATACTCGAAACTTAGGAGAGGTTCACATGGTTCCGGAAGTAGATTTGATGTCAAGCGCCCTTCTTCGGGTGAGAGCTGCTTGATTATCTCCTCCATTTCGTCCTTTGTAAACTTCCGGAAACCACCGGAAGCCAAGATGGTCTCCCATCTATCGATAACCAGTCCGGGAAGGAATGCGGTGGTTAGCTGAAATGGCCGGAGGGTTCTTCCGGTGGGAGGCCACCAGACATCGGGCCGGAAGGAAAAGGTTTGATATCGCGGCCCGCCTGGAAGGGAGGTGTGGAAACGTGGGAGCATTCGGCTATTCTCCTACATACAAGTCTTGTGGATTTTTACACGACATGCAATTACAAGTATTGTGTATTTGCGCCCCCTTGAAAGTTTGCATTTGTATGATTTGTGCATTCTTGATAATACAAACTTGCAATTGCAAGACCTGTACTTTTCTTGGTAGCAGAAATCTTGAAGTTAAAAGTTTCATCTATTTATGAATTGTTCACATTGAAACTGGAAGGAATGTACATTCGTGTTCCTAGAAAGTTAGAAATTGCAAGCCTCTTTTATTAATATGCATAAAACTTGCAATATGGAACTTTAATTTTTATGCCCTAGTGTATTTGTGCTTGTTCAAAACTTATAAATGCAAGTGGGCTGATCTCAAGCCTTGCTCGTCCATGAATCGTTTTTCCTTGCAATTGCAAGTTTTATGAGGCTCTATCAATTGACTGGTCAACCACAAATGCATGGACGAGAGGAACACAATTCAAGTATCTAAGGAGGAGTTCGTCGATCGAACAAAAAAAGGAACACACACGTACGAACCGATTATGGGGTGGTTCTCTGACTTGTGTGCAGGTGCGTCGAAATTGAAGTGAAAAGAATCGAGACCTCTGCTTTCCTGTGCTCAGGTCAAAACAAGTCCGACATTGCCAAGCAGCTCAATGTCAGCTGGATGACCGTCCAAAGAGTCGCGGAGAGACTCAAGAGCGGGGAAGACCTCGTTCAGGCAGATCTCAAATTGTCAAACGTTTGGCTGTGAGAAAGGCCTTAGAATGTGCTCCGAAGCTCAAAATGCGCTCGCAAAGAAGAATGTATTGGTGGTCACAGTGTCCAGGGTCGTCAAGGAGGAGGGCAGCAAGAGTTTGAGGTGCGTTGAAAGTCCTCTGCTCACTGACCGTATGCGAGAACAACGGCGGGAGCTCTGCCGTCGCCTTCTCAACGACTTGAAGAGTCATGGCAATCGAATTTTTCTTTTTTCTGGTGAAAAAACATTCACGGTCGATCTGATCTGGTTATCAAAAAACGAGAAAGGCCGCGTGGTAAGCTTCGGCCAGGACCAAGGTCCGCTATGTGTTCACGACCAGGTACCCGTCCTCCGTGATGATGTTCGGCGTCGTGGTTTCGACTGGCGAGAAGATTCCGCTGGTGTGGGTCGCGGCCGGTTACAGGTTCACCGCGACCGATCACAGATACATCTTGGCCACGAAAGTCCGGCCCTGGGTGAGAAAGATCAGGAAGAAGGCGGACTAAGTCTTTCAACAGGACGGTGCCACGGTGACCCGAGCATGAACTTCTTGTCGAAGGAATTTTGGCAACCTCAGTCGCCCGACCTTAAACCCCTCGACTACAGCGTATGGGCGTATGTCGAGGGCAAGGCCTCTAAGGTGCGCCACAGCATCGTCAACGAGCTGAAGTCCCTCAATCAACCGCATGTGGACAAGCATGAGGAAGGACTTCGTCTGCAACGTATGCGCGGCCTTCAGGTCTCGCCTGGAGCGTGTGGTCGCCGCTGAGAGCGGCCACATTGATTAATATTACAATTTAAACACATATTTATTTGTTAAAACAATAAAAATGCGTCTAACTGCATCAAAATTATCATTGTGTCCTTTGTTGAGAGCCTCGTAATGAGTGTAACAGGACTCTTGTAATACCTGGTAGGGCTAAATGTCATCTGTTTTTCGTAACTTGTCCGTCCCGCTTTTTTTAGTTCTAGACTTTTAAAAAAAAATAATGTGAGAAAGAGGATACTTACGTGCTTCACGATATCCGATTTGAATTATTTTATATCTATAAATGCGATAGAAAGTTTTAGCCGTTTTAGGGGTGTACTAGGTAAATATTTTCAATAATTTTGCTGTAAATAGAAGATTTAATGTATATTTAAAATAAAGTATAAAAATGAAGATTATTGTCATTCCAGTGTTTTATGTTTTGAAGAAAATGGAAAATTGTATTTTTTTTACAACATGGGAAACGAGAAACGAGTAAATAAATAAAGTTAAAGGGGAGGGCAATTTATTATTGGCCCAAATAAGTAGGCTTCTGTTCTAGCGATGCCAATCAATAGAACGAAGCTGGGCTGTTCGTTGGCCTCTTTCCAGTTGGGCTTTCGGGCTATGTGGGGCGAGGAGCAATTTTGGAGAATTGGAGACTAAATTCGGAGAATTATGAGCCCGAACCATATTTATAGCCCTTCCAAAATGACCCCCCCCCCCTCAAGCCAAGAATTAAAGACCTCTTTGTGACGAGGGGGAGAAAATTGGTGGTTGTATTTATTTGCCAATTATCTGAACGCTTCCGCAAAAAATTATTGCCAGAGAAGAGGTTTTAACGTGAGTATCCGTAGAGTCTTAGTCCTCCCCCCTCCCCCCCCAACTCCAATCATGGGGCGATTTCTTGAAATTGGGGCTCTGTTTTCGTACTTTCGAGTTCGACGGTTCGCGTGTGAGAACTTCCCGGGGAGTTGAGACGCTGCCTCCCCAATACCCGACGAAGAGATCGAAATTTGATGGGGGTGCTGAATCCTAACTTGATCTCGGTTTCCTTCCTTCCAAATTGGTAAGAAGTAATTTCCACCGATCCCTTTTATTTCTCAGTCTAGATCTACAGTATAACGTGGGATCCGAACCAAGGGTATCTTCAGCGTAGCGCAACCGCCGTGAAGGCAACCCAAATCTGACTCCATCCGACGAGTAACCACACCCGATGTGGCTTAACTTCGCTGTAATCGGAAAACGGTGTCTCAACTCAGCTAGGCCGTAGCCCTCCAGCTTTATATAATAATGATACAATGTTGAAATGCCCTTCTCCCCCCTCCCCTATTTTATAGTTCGTTTCGAAGCGAAAGCAGCCCTATCTGCATTTATCACTGTAGCTCACTTCCCTCGCGTGTATATATTTATGTATGTACGAGCATGAATGTATGTCGAGTGTCTCTCTTGCAAAGCAGTTTTCTGCGCGCAGAAATTGCCTGACTTTAGCGATTCTACCAAGGCAAAATGGAAGGCATACTAAAAAAAATTGAAAGTCAAAGTACGGAAACTCGAGTGTGCTACGTTTAATAAACTCTATCCCCAGATTTTCGATAAGATTTAGTTTGTTAGCCGCCCCGGCTCAGGCTCCGGTTCCTGCTAACGGAATTCAGAGTAAAAATAAACCTGAACTTATTTGCTGTTTGGGCGTTAGGTTAAAATCTATTTTGCGACTGAAATTATAAAAGAATTGTACGACTATCAATTTTCCACCTTGGTATTGAGAGCGCAGCAGACGCGTACATACGCACGTACACAACATACGCATTCACGCAGATGCACTTTATACCAAATATACATTTACCGAGTATATTGCCATACACTGCAATTGTTTTCGTTATACATAAATTTGTATGTTCATGCAGTTTGCTTTTGTACGTACACGCATTCACATGAACACACAAAAGACAACGTCCATGCATGTAAGCAAGGTCACAAGGCGAGCTTCTCAGACAGGCTGGAGACTGCCGCTGGCATCGACGAGAAGGCGAGTTGGAGACGCTTGAGCAATACGGCTCCGAGGACCAATGGAGCGACGGGGGAGTAGGGAGGAAACTGGGGGTAGTCAATGGAAGAGAAAGCTCAGTAGAGGAAAAGGGGACAAGCCACCGAAAATGAAAATAAGGACAATCTGCGGCTCTGTATCTCAAAATATCCTAGAATGACGTAAAATCTAGTAAATGAAAGAGGAATCAGTTTGTTGGGTAGGAGGAGGGCAGACAGAAGATTAAAAAATATATATCCAAATAACAGCAGATGAGAAATACGCGACAAGGGCCATTATGGGACCTAACCGTTTGAATTCAAATTCGATAAATCGGTTTTCCCAACCGTCCTCGGGAGGAGTAAGGGTGTCGTCTTAATTCTTGTTCTGCTGAAGTTGTCTGCCCTACCCCCTCATCCTTCTCACCCATTGGCCGCATATAACATCCAGTGTTTAGTGGAACAGTTCTCGTTGTCTTCGATCTCTTTCCACTTTTTCTTTATTGATCCCCTTCTCTGTCCCTCCTCCCTAACTCGCCCTTTCTCCCCTGAGTCCCATAACCTCCGGTGGATGGCTCTGCTCCCCTTCTCCAAGTAATCTTTACCCTCCTTCCCCCCCCCACCCCAACTGAATGAAAGCTCGCTCTCTGCCCTGAAATCGCGAGTTCACGAGAGTACTGGAACAACCTGTGGCCTGGGATGTAAGAGGGGGTTAATTTCTTTGTTACTGGCCCCTGGCACCAAACGCTCGATTCCACTTGAGGCTGACACTGGAATAGTCAGGGGTAATTATGATAATAGGTCATATTTGACTGAACAAGTAATAATAATTAGTATTAATATTGAAATAACGAGCAACCCCTATCAAAGGAG
Organism: Ceratothoa steindachneri; assembly: GCA_963969495.1. Taxonomy (NCBI): domain Eukaryota; kingdom Metazoa; phylum Arthropoda; class Malacostraca; order Isopoda; family Cymothoidae; genus Ceratothoa; species Ceratothoa steindachneri. The sequence goes on from OZ018320.1 coordinate 158,166,881, forward strand.
GTCTAGTCCTGTAAATCTCCACCACCACACACATTCAACCGAATCCTTTTCCACCCCGGCTCTTGAGGCTGCTCTTTTTGTAAAGAGGAAGAGTCGTTCCTTCGAAAATGGGACGTAATAATGCCATAAATTGTACGAACTTCCAAATTTCATTTAATATTTACACCCCCCTGCATCTGTCTCTGCAGCTCGCTTCCGCAACATATCACTGACATCTGCGAGCTGTTTCTTCTCCGGTATCTGCCATTATTTCATTTTTATTTAAAAGGGCGAATACCAACGGAAGAATATTATTTTATTATAAAGGAAGGAACACCGACGAGCTCTTCACTGAGATATGTCGGTCAGAATGTTTTTTGAACAGTGCTTACTGTTGTAATTCCTTTTAACTCCTATTTTCTTTACTATTTGCTGATTTTATCATCTTTTTCTTCTTTCAGTTCATACTCTCCCACCCCATGAACACATTGGTATGGGACAGTTCTTCCCACCAATTCGCACCTTCTGACCTACAGCTTAACGGGTGATCCGAGTCAGAGCAGAGATCGTCGTTACATGGCCACCATCGCAATGCTGTCCCGACGGAACCGTCCCCGTCCGAATAGTAACCATACACAATGTGCCTTGAGATCCAGGAGAAGGGGTGTATCCACTCGACCCTGTCGTCCTACACGTGAATGTATCCGACTACTGATGAAAGTGGACGTTGAAGTTAAAAAACAACAACAAAAACAATGGCTGCCATCGATTGGTGAACGCATAACAACTTGGCAACGCCAAATCTTTGCTGCTTGCGTTCAGAGAAATGATGCGTTGGCTCTGGAAGAGTTGGGCGACGGAGCGAAACTTGATGGTGACTGGTAAGGTGTGTCAGCGTGGGGGAGATGGTACGTAAAGCTAAGAAGCGGAAACCAACGAGGGCATCTCCCACAAAATGTAGATGACGGCGTGCCTAGCGAAGCAACAATAGTAAAGAAAGTGGTAACGATAGATGACGTGAAAATGCGTGAGAGTTATGGGCGTTGGGACCAAGAGTGTACGGGAGGGCACGCAATCTTACAGTTGTAAACTGTAGCATGGTCATGGTGGGAGAAAGAACGAAAGATGGCGCTGTTTCAATGCAATTTAGTTAATTGCGCGTCCCTCGTCTCTTTTCAATCGTAGACGAGGTCCTCCGACCGGATAATGAATTTCACATAAAGATCAGAATGAAAATCGCTCGTAACTCCATGGGTGCCAGGAGCCAGTCCTCGTGGGTGGCTGCCGCTTCCGAGCACTGATTTTCTGTGTGTCCATTCTCGCCAGAAATCGAACCCGGTACCCAGTCGTGGATATCCCACGCCTTAACCATTAGGTCCTAGGATAGCGAAAGTTCCTCAGCCGTAGTGGGTGGTTGCAGCTCCTTCATCTTTGACAGTCTCGAGTTAGTAGTTTGAGTCCAGAATTGGGATAATACCGTGTATTGCAAAAATCCTGTTACACTCGTAATGACGCTCTCAACAAAGGACACAATGATAGTTTTGATGCAATTAGACACGTTTTTATTGTTTTAACAAATAAATGTGTGAATAAATTGTAATATTAATCAATATGGCCGTTTTCCAGCGGCAAGACCGCGCCCCAGGCGAGACTTGAAGTCCGCGCACACGTTGCGGACGAAGTCCTTCCTCATGCGATTGATTGAGGGACTTCAGCTCGTCAACGTTGCTGTAGCGGACCTTGGAGTCCTTGTCCTCGACATGCGCCAATACGCTGTGGTCGATGGGATTGAGGGTGGGTGATTGCGGCGGCCAAAAGTCTTTCGACCCGAAGTTCATGTTCGACCCCAACCACTCCTGCACGGTCTTGGCCGTGTGCGCCGGGGTCCAGTCCCCCCCCCCCCACATTCCTATCAATGACTACCACCCACCTTCACACTGCATCGGGCACGGTTGGAGGACGCTTCTCACCCACGCCAAGCGCGTGACTGTATCCAAAAAAATGGAAACAGAACTATATCAATGGGTTATTTTAACTTTCGTTTTTGCCCTCGCACTACACCACTGTACGATACAGTATGAAGGTGGGTACTCATTTGCTATACTAACTGCATTAGTTACTTCTATACCCCACACCTCCACACACACCGTTCGTTGATCTCCTCTTAAGGAAGAAGGGAAGAGTTCATACTACGGAGCCTTTTGAATCTCCTGAAGAAGAACTGTAATAATTAATACATCTTTTCTATTATAATCAATATATGTTTACGTATAAATACATTTTTATGTATATAAAAATAGAAACAGTATTCTTACATTACATCAGTCTGATATGTACATGTTGTTCAAGGGGTAAACGAATTTTGGCCCCTCCCCCCCCCCTCTATATGATGTTCCTCTTTTAGTCTTTGGAGTTATTTTTGATTACTTCGAAATGCAGCAACATTGATCGGTGCCTCAAACACTTTTGAGCTGATCTGACACTAATTCCTATTTTTGCGATCATTTATTTTCATTGTTACTTTTTCTTTTTTTTATGTTTCTATTTTATATGCACCTCCTCCTCCTCCTCCTTTCCCCCACATCACGCCATGCGTCTTAGTTCTTACGTCGAATTTGATCATTTCGGCCAAGTAAAATGGCGGTGGCTGGTTTCTTTTATGGTTTATGCAAAATTATGCATTTGGTCTTTATACAGTGGGAGAAGGGGTGTGAAACTTCCTCAAAAGAACATTAAGAGGCACCCATGCATACGGAGAAGCCTAGCAGTGGTTTCTGATGGAGGAGGAACGCTTACAATGTAGATAATGGCGTGCCTAGCAAAGCAACAGCTTTCGGACCAAAAATGTGTAAAAGTTGCGTCTGAAAAATGGAGAAGCGAAGGGGAAGAGGAGAAGCCGCGAGTGGGTTTCTATCAAAGTGGCGTTTGTCATGTGAGAATTTAGTGTTAAGAAGAGACAAGGAGGGATTTTAACCTTTTTTCGTATATTTTAGTTGGCTTGTATTAGGCGGGGGGGGGAGGGCTAGAGAATACTGGTAAAATGCAACTAAACCCTGATATTGGGCGCTCGTCAGTTTTTAAAACAAAGGCGTTCATCAACACGACTGAGACACGCGATGTTTCATAACTCTGAGTATAAGAATACTGATCATTTTAATACTGGCATTAATGCCGATTGTTTATTAATACCGGTATTGCTTAAAAAGTAAGAATATGAAATGTAATAGGATTTCGTTTTTTTTTAAAGAAAGTAAAATCATTTTTAATATGGCAAAATACATTTATTCAGTAAAATAGTTTCTATCATAATCGCCAATGCTCTCCCATCGTTTAACTAAGCAGTGGATTGCTCCTTTCTTGAAAAAAATCTTCAGTTTTGATATATGATTTGAAATCCTTTTCCACCTCCATATCAGAGTAAACTTTGCCATTTAGGTGATGTGGTAATGACTTAAATAAATGGTAATCACATGGTGAATATAGAGGATGAGGAAGAGCTTTCCGCCCTATCGTACGTAATATTTTCATTGGTTAAACGTGTCGCATGTTGACATTTTCATGAAGGAGGACGACAACTTTTGGGTTGGTCAGTAATGACGTGTTTGTCCAACAGTTTGATTTAACGTTGCAATTGTTGAGCAGTTAGGTCTCCAGGAACTTGTTGCTTATTATTGAGGAACCAATCATGAATAACTACTTTCAAACTGTACCAAATGCAAAGCATAGCCTTTCTGCTGTTGGCAACCAGGTCTAAGAATAACAATGGTTTTTTGTTTGCGATGAAGCCATTGATTTTTGCGCTTAATATTGCGGTAAAGAACCCACTTCCCTATGTTCATCTCTCGTAGCGAGACCAGAAATGGTTCACGGACATTTCGAGCCATTAGATGTGGTAAACGTTGTCCTTCACACAATGTTTGTTCTTTCTTTTATTTTCTAGAGAAAACGGGGGAAAAGAGGGGGTGGTTAGCTAAAAAATAGAAGGGGGAGGGAAAATAGTGCGGAAATGAAAGAAGTATTAGATTAGTAGTTTAGGTGCCCGTGTTCGGGCCATCTCCATTGGTTTTGATTCTTGAGTTTTTTCATGAACTCTTTCTTATTCTTTTAACTTTTTTTTGTAAACATAAAAGTTATTATTATTAATATATATATATATATATATATATATATATATATATATATATATATATATATATATATATATATATATATATATATATATATATATATATATAGATTTATCTATCTATCTATATATATATATATATATATATATATATATATATATATATATATATATATGTTTTGTTTTTTTGTATTTTTTCTAGTTCATTCACTTAAATCTTGGGAGTGGCTCGGCTCTTTTGGTGTTTGGGAGGTAATTCTTATCTTCTCCCTCCTCTGGATCGAGGATGCCAAGCGTATCGTTGGGGAGAATGCTTTCCAGCGTCTCCCAAATGTCTCTTCCTCTTTTGTAGAAATACAAGTTCAAAGGATCAATTCTTATTTGCTCGTGTAGGCTTCTCGAGGTCCGGAATTCGTACCACTTGGAGACAGTGATGAAACGGAGTCCTTGGTTCTGCACTCTTTGAAGCTTCGACATGTTTATGTTTGATGATGCATTAAGTGGTATAGTGGGGTACACCAGTTTAGATCTGACCAAACTGATGTATAGCTTTTTCTTGTTTGCTATTGTGAGGTTTCTAAATCGGTGGAGTTTGTCTAGTTCAGCTTTTGCGAATCCGGTTCTGGTGCTCATATGTCTGTTCATTCCGGTACTAGAGAGTCTGTATCCGAGAATTGACGCGTGAGGAGAGTATTCAATATCGGTGTTTCCTAGATTAAAAGAGACGGTACGATGTCTCCCTATTGCAGTTGCAGAGAACTTAGACACCTTCTTTGGATTTTCCAGCGTCTTTCAAAGTTGGAGATCTTTTCGGCTTGTGCTGCCGAGGCTCTGTCCATCAGCCTTGCCGACTTTGTCCTCCGCACTACAACTTGGGTGACATCGTCCGCGTATTGTATATTTAGTGTTTTTCTTTCGATTGGTTTAGGGATGTCTCTCGTGTAGATGCTGAAGAGAGTGGGGCTAAAGCATCCTCCTTGTGGAACACCGGAGGCGAGGCCGAAGGCTATCACCGCTCGCCTATTGGTTAGATAGCTGCAGAGGATCTTTTCGAAATGGGACGTGAGTTTCAATCTTGAGATTTTGTATTTCAGGCCTTCGATCCAAACTTTATCGAAGGCCTTCTTTACGTCTATGCAGACGACGTCAACCCAGCATCCTCTAGCTCGCCATGCTGCTGTGTGTTGCAGTATATGGGTTATTGCTGTCTCAGTGCCTCGGGTTCTCTAAATTTGTGTTGTTCTTCGTTCAGTATGTTCTTTTCTGCTAGGTGTTTTGCCAGTCTGCTGTTGAGGATTTTTTCAAAAACCTTCCCAACGGTCTCCAGCAGTGAGATGGGTCTATAATTCATGACCTGGTTTGGTGGTTTTCCCGGTTTGGGTATGAATATCATCTTAGAGGTCTCCAGTCCATCCGGGAAGTATCCCATTGCTAGAGGCGCGTTGAATAGGTTTAGCAGCTTGGTCCTAAGTCTCTCCGGTGCTTCTTTTAAATGCCTGATGGTAATTTAGCTGAGCCCCGGGGCTTTAGACTTGAATGAAGAAATTGCTTTTGATAATTCCTCCACTGTTATTCTCCTTCCTTCCTGATAGTTACCTTGAAACCGATGGAAGCATGTGGTTCTATAAGGGTCAAACCTGCCTTCTCTCCTTTCCATATACTCGAGAACCTGGTCCTCAAAGTCTAGGTCAAAGTCTTCTTCTTCATCTGATATTTTGAAGACATTTTCGCATACTCCGCGGAACAGCTTCTCTTTCTCGCTGGGAGTGACCGCCGTAGTTCATTCATGCTTGATTTCAGTTTAGTCTAGGGTGCGAGCGTTCCCTTTTAATTTGTTGATGGTCGTCCAAAAGGCCTTCGGGTTCCTCTCAGTGTCTAATTTTTCTATAAGACTATTCCACCTGTCTCTGAGCTCTAATCCTAGTGTGGAAATCAGCTGACTTCTGAGAAACTGAACGAAGCGGAAGTCCATGGGTCTGGTGTAGCCCATGTTGAGGATGGTCTCGTAGACTCGGGAGAATCGTTACTGTAGCACTATTCTCTCTTGTGTGGGTTTTGTAGGAATGGTAATTTTATGTGTTGTTATAGGGATAGCTGTAGTGTCGGCGTTAGAGATGCTGGCGCCAATAGCAGTTAGCTCTTCATCCAGATCTTTGGATGCGTCATTCAGGTCAGGGATACCCTCTGGGAATGCCCTCCTGTATTCTTCCCAATCGGCATTCTGGGAGTCTTTTCTTGGAGTAACTGGGACTGGGATAGGGGTAGTTGCTATAGTGATCAACATGAGCAAATGATCACTTGGTGTTAGTGGCCCTGGAGTGATGAGTTGGTGAAAATGGAAGTTAGAGTTCGTGAGCACGACATCTGATTTGGCGGCTGACCCTGGGTAGAAATACGTGTGAAAATCCGGTCCATGCGCTCTGCAAAGCCCATTTTAGTTAAGAGATCGAGTAGTCTACCTCTTGAGTTTGTAGACGAGTATCCCGCTGCTCTATTCCTTGCGTTAAGGTCCCCGGCGAATAGTACTGGGTGCTCTTTTGTGAAAAGGGTGTATAGGTCATGATAGGGCAGATATGACCGGCGGGGAGGCTGATAACCCGCTCTCAGTTTAATGTCACCCATAGAGCACGTTGTCTGAATTGTATATCTTTTTTTACTGCTATTAGCGCACCGTCGAATCTCTCTCCTCTGCAATTCTTTTGTAGAACATTATATTCAAAGATCTTCTGTCTGTCATCGTCATTGATGCTAGTTTCTGACAGCAGAAGAACATCTGGATCCAGTTCTCTATAGACATTGAACAATTTTGTTTTCATTGTGTGCCCATCCTTGCACGTTGTGTGCCAAGATGGTTAGCCGGTTTCTAAATGCTATCCCGTTGGTCTGTCTTATTCTTTGACCATTTGACGGCCAGATTTGAGTTTCTTATATAATGCTGGGTCATAGAGCCTGAAATTCTCGTTGTAGAGCTTGGTTTTACAGGATAGTAGAGATGTTCTGATTGTCTCTCGGTAACTAGAGAGTCATAGCACCACTTGATTTGTCCTTTCCTGACTCCTGCTGCCACGTCCTCTGTGGAGATCTCTTTTTTCGGATGGTTTGTGAGTTTAGAGCTAAGGTGAGTCGGATTTCTTTGCCGTCGAACTCAAGCTCTACCTCTTTTCGTTCTGAGTCAGTTTCCTGAATCGTTAGTTCTTCTTTGTTTGTTTTTTTTTGGGGGGGGTTTCTTCTGCCTGGGCGAGCTAGGTGGAGGTGCTTGGGTGCCCGCTTGTTGTTGTTGAGTCGTTGTTAAGGTTATCTCCTGGGCTTTTCCTGTATCCCGGCTTTCTGCTGTTTGTGCTGCTTTAGTCTTGGGGCATGTTGCCGAAAGGACTTTTTCCGATTGGGGATTGTCCGGGAATTTGAACATTTCCAGGTTGTTTGCTGCCAGCATATTGTTCATTTCAATGTTGAATGAATCAGAACATACTAGGTTCATCACATGTGCATGCAGAATGCATGCCAACATTTTAGTAGGGGTAGCGTCGCTCAGTTGTAATACAATCTGAGGCTGAGTTGGCGTAACGTTCTGCTGGGTTTGGATTTTAGCGGCTGCGGCGTATATCTGTTTTGGTCTGTCCGCTACCTCTCTCTTCTTTTTTAGCTCTTCTTTTCTGACCGAGCACTGCATGCTCAGGGTACGATGATTCCCCGCACAGTTAATGCACATTTTTGTGTCACTAACGCAGTGCATCCAATCGTGTCCTGTCTGCGCGCACTCAGAGCAGATCTTTGCTTTCCCAGAATCGGGACAGGAGCTGGTTGAATGATCTTCGACCTTGTAGCAATTAAGGCAGGTTAGAAGTTCAAAGAATCTTTCCCGCTCAACTTGTTCTGTGGATATTATCATAGAGAAAAGTTTCAGGCCTGTTCCCTTGGCTTTGGCTGCCATTTCCATGTTCGTGAAGATTACTTTGAAGACGTGAGAGAAGTTGCGGAACTTGACCAATTCTGTCACTTCCGCCTATTGATGGTTCCTCTCGATTTTCCGCCTTGATGGTTTCAGCTGTTCTTTCTCCTACCCATGGGTCCACTCTTCTGCATATAATCGCCTTCCTTGCTGCCAGTGCTGGAGATGGCCGTGGTTCAAGTTCAATCTTGCCCAGCTCTCTCGTGCCTTTCGCTGTGGTTAGTTTCACTAGGTCATCTTGCGTGTGGAAGATGACTGTATATCCTCTGTTTGTTTCAACTAGCCGTTTCAAACCAATTCCAAGCTTGTCGAAGATGGCTACAAATACCTCCGCCTTTTCAGGTTTTTCATTATCAATGAGTCTCAGTGGGACTCGAAAGTCCAGCGACTTTCCCCTCCCATTCATGGCGAGGGTGTCTTCTCATTAACTTGTAGGCCTTCACTGATCTAGTTGAGACAGAAACAGGAGAAATCTCCAATCAGTCCGCCCGACCGAGGAGTGCCAGAAACAGGAGAAATTTCCAAAAAGTCCGTCTCTCCTTATTAGATCTGTGAGGCAGGGTAGTACAGGCCACCACTATAGCCACGGTAGAAACAGGAGGTATCTCCAATCAGTCCACCAGGGTCTTATCTCACTGCCGAGAGCAGCAGAAACAGGAGGAATTTCCAATCAGTACACCATTACTCACCTGGGGAATAGTGTGACATTCGACAGGGGGTCCCCCGGGGTAGACGCTTGGGGCTGAGTTCTGCCAGTTTGCAGGATATTGGTGAGTTAGGCTGATCGAGTTTATTCTATAGCCAGGTTTGAAAAATGCTCGCGGTAGGGCTAATTTTTCGCTAAATTTTTCCTCCTTTACCAGGTTGTAGATTCTCCGACGACGATCCGTTCTCCTCTAAAAAAAAACCTAAAAAGTCTCTGCATTTTTTGTGGCGGTGGTGGTGTAAGAGTATATGTAGATAGGGGATAGAGTAAGGGTGTGTGGACAGACAGCAGAAAATAGACCAGTGGTGAAAAGAGAAAGAAGTGTGGAACGGGGCAAAGTGATGCCAGAGCCTGGTGATCAGGCCTATCGCTTTTAGTTTTGTTTTTTTTTGTAGTTCCTTTGATGTCTTTGAGTTATTATATATATATATATATATATATATATATATATATATATATATATATATATATATATATATATATAATATGTCGTTCAAGCCACTTGTCTTCAAAATCAATTGCGAAAGTTATTTTGAAAACGTGGGTGTGTTCGCGAAATTTTATTATTTCGCGAATTTGGGCCTAGGGATTACTCTTGGTAATCTCTTCCTTGAGCTCCACGGGCTTATGCTCACCCATCCAGCTCTCCACTTTGCGGCAGATCACGCTTCTGTTTGTTGCAACTTGTGGAGGGGTTTTGGCTTTTAGGCCAGTGTTCCTTAGGACCCTCGCTCCCTCTTTCGATAGGAGCTGGTCCACGTCCTTGGTCTCGGCACACATGGCGATGAAACCAGATGAAACTTCAATAAGTTTCACTAGTGCCACTTTCAGTTCGATGTAGAGGGTTTCGCATCGGTGCTTTTTGTCAGGGGTCTTCATTCCGGGGATGGTCCTTAGGGTCTCCATAATGATGGTCTCCATAGTCTTCATTGTCCTCTTGTGATGCCTTCTTTTTTCTGAAACCAAAGTGTAGTTATTGTGTTTTGGGAGTGAAAAAGAAAGTTATGACGTGGTTTAGGAGGTAATGGATAGTGCAGGTAAGTTTGAGTATGAGTCCAATAAATGTGAGAAACGCCCCCGTCCACTTTTCTATTGTTCCTCCGCTCGTTTGCTGCCAGAATGATGGGTAATGGGTGGATGGGGTGAGTCTCGAGTGGGGACCTCAGAGGGTTGAGCTTGGTGGACTTGATGCATAGCGGCCGAATCAACGACCGCTAAGTTTTTGCCATCCCCTCACGGGTACATACGCCATAACTGCATCCAACTACATAGAGACGGGTGTACTTTCCTCTATGATTCTGGCCGGGTCCCCCGGGCGATGAGGATTTCTCCTCCGTCCGGGACTCGCAGTTATGCCCCAGTATCGAGATAATTTCTGACTTACGCTTCCGCTGTGGGCTAGGCCTCAAACCAGTTTTCACATAAGCTCTTAATTATGTCAGTCCAAGTGGCCGGCATAGTTAAGACGAAATCAATGAATGGCAGACATCCGAAGCAGGTTCCCACGCAGGACGATGGACGGGAGCAGTGAGGTGCTTAAGCCCTCATTGAATTATGAGTCTTCGACGAAAAATAAGTATCTCTTTTCGAAGGTTGAAGCGGGATTCACCGTAAGACTTCCAGAATAGGCGCTCTTCTATGTAGGCGGTGCTCAAAGTCCGTTACTAAACAAGTAAAAATGCTTTATCCGAAGGTTGTTAGCAGAGCGCAGTAGTCGAATATTCGGCCGTCTGCAATGTTTTTTGGACATTGGACATAAAAAGTGAGGAATATAGTAGAAGAAGGTTTTAGTAGGAGAAATAGTGGGGGAAATAGGGAAAAATTATAGGAAAGTGAAAATGAAAGGTAGTATGAAAGACAGATCCCTGGTGAAAGGGTATCACTGGCTTTCTTTGAGTTTTGAGGGGGTTTTTTTTGACAATATATAAATATATCATCTGGTAATGCACTGGGCATTCAAGCCTTTGTAGTTGTAAATGTTACCTTTTTCTCTACGTGGCTTGTAGAAGATTTTCATCTTCATTTCTGGGTATTTTACACCCAAATTTTGATTTTTTGTTATGTGTTGTTTAGTTTGTTATTGTTTTAAGGCGATATTTCGCACAAAAATTGGGGGAAGTATTTATTAGAACTAAATTTAGCAAATGCTAATTCAGTGGCTAACTTCGCTTGGCTTTGTTCATGATTTGTGTTGTGAATAGGGTTTTTTTTTAGCTTTAAGTGAACTTTGGGTCGACGTCAATGTCATTCGGTAGTTTGCTGCTTTTAAACGATATTGGTCGTCTTATGTTACGTAAAGTCAATGTGCTCGAACACAAACTCGAGAGGGAGGTGCCGGTGCACCTTGTCCCAGATTTTGGTTGCTCTGAGGTGAAGCTCCACGTTTATGGAGGTCATCCCCAGTTCACCATGGAGTTCACTCTGCCTTCTCCCTTCTCTCCTTCGGGTTCCCGTAATGATATATACTGCCTTATTCTGGACCCTTTGTAGTTTAAGGACTTGGGTCTTGGAAACTACGTTTATAGGGACCGGGGGGTACAGGAGTTTTGAGCGAATGCACGCATTATAGATTTTAAGTTTGTTGGAGGTGCTCAGGTTTATGAATTTTAAAAATTCACCCTTGTCCCTCCGTGCATTCTGTGTAGTTTTCGCTACATGATTCCCATACCCACCAGTCGTAATATGTAGTCCCAGAACTGTGCACTCCGTGCGGTATGGGATGCGTGCACCCCCACACGGATGTCTGCCAGTGTCCTTCGGAATAGTGGAATTACACGGAACTTTTGAGCATTGGTGGATATCTTCCATCTTCTCTCGAAAGAGTTGATGTTTTCGATTTCCACTGCCCTATTCCGTGCCATGAAATTCGCATTCCGATAAGGCCCCGTACATATCATTGTTATGTCGTCCGCAAATGGGACGTACAAGGAACCTTCAGTCAAAGGTTGGGGAAGGTCTATGGTGTATATGTTATAGAGCAGGGGACTGATGCACCCGCCTTGCGGCACCCCCGCCTCGAGTTCGAACTCAGGGTGGCTATAACCTTTGATACTCAAAAACGCCCTCCTCTCCATCACGTAGTCACAAAGGATCCTCTCGAGTATGGGATTGAGGCCCAGTTGTAAGATCTTGTATTGTAGGCCTCTCCTCCATACCTTGTCAAAGGTCTTTTTGACATCGCGTAGCACCAGATTTGCGTGGCGTTTTTCTGATTTTACTTTTGCCAACTTCTCGGTAATTACGGCTATCACCGTGTCTGTTCCTCGCTTCGCTCGGAAGCCATGTTGTTGATTATTATGAGAATTGTTATTCTCGAGGAACGTATTTACCCTATTGGCCAATATATTCTCCAAGACTTTCCCTGAGAATTCTAGGAGAGATATAGGCCTGAAGTAAGCTGGACTGTCCGGTGGTTTACCGGCTTTTGGAATGAATATCATTTTCGCTACCTTCCAGTGGTCAGGGAAGTAACCCACATTCAGGCACGCGTTCATGATATTCATGAGCCCCAATAAGATGTTGGGCGGGGCTCGAATAAAATTCTCCTTCGTCAGTCCTGTACGCCCCGGTGCTCGCTGTCGAAAGAACTTTAAGGTCATTGAGAGTTCCTTGGCAGTAATTCTACCACCGAGTCCTTCCATTTCCCTATCCTGTGATACGCAATGGTGAGGGTGGGTTCTGTGTATTTGATCATTCAGGTCGTTAATGATCCCGTCTTCGAACTCCAAATCGGAGTCATCATTCTCTTCCGGGGATATCTTAAATATAGATGCCCAAAAGAGTCTGAATTGCTCTTCGATTCTTTCCACGTCAGAAATTTCAATGTCATCACGTCTAAGCTTAATAGTCTTTGTTGGTTGTCCGCCTTTTAGTCGTTTAACCGTCTGCCAAATGTACGTGAGTCGGTTTCTACGTTCAGTCCGTCAATTAAATTATTCCAGAGTACATTCTGTTGGTCCCTTATAAGAGTCATTAGTTCGTCGCGTATAAGTCGTGTTTGTCGGTGTGTGTTGATGTTGGGGCCAGTGAGGTTTACTTCATTGATCCGTTCCCTATACTCCCTCGCGAGGGATTTCATTCTAGGGCTCCATGAGGGGGCAGGGAGAGTTTTATACTTAACTCGGAGGATGGCTTCCTTGTCGGCTTTTAATAAATTTTCATTCAATTTATCCAACTCCTCGTCAATTTCTTCTAGGGAGGCATTATTTAAGGGTTCTGGGTTATAACTTTCGAGGAGTTGTTTATACTTATCCCAGTTGGCTCGAGCGTAGCTCTTTCACTCTGGGATAGGGATTTGAATGGGGGAGGTTAAGACTCTAATAAGGATAGCCTGGTGGTCGCTGGGAATAGGGATGCCCGGCTCAATGAAGTAATTATATGGGAACATATTGCTTGTTAGAACAATGTCTGGTTTGGTGGCTGACCTGTTAGTGATGAATGTGGGGAAGTCTGGTCCAATTCTAGTCATAATGTGTCTATCGATAAGTGTCTCGAGATTCATGCCTGCTGGGTTGGTCGACGTATAACCGGAGGCAGCGCTTCTTGCATTGAGGTCACCGGCAAAGAGAACGGTTCTGCCGTGACCACATAGCTGCAAGAAGTTGGGAAGGGGCAAATACCCTCTCCTTGGGGGTTGGTACCCCGTTGCCAGGACCAGGGGTCCCACTGCCGTACGGACCTCCACAGCAAGGTATGATTCGTCGAGTCCACTTATTGATCTGAAGTCAAGACCTCTTTTCACAGCTATAGCGCATCCGTCATAACGTTCTCCGCTGTGATTTTTGGTCAAGACTTCGTAGGGAAAGATTTTTATTGGGTTTGCGTCATTTATTCCATGTTCGGAAATAAATATAACGTCTGGGTCGCATTGTCTTAATACATTTCCGCACACTGTCTGTTTATTTGTCCATCCGTCAGAGTTCAAGTGTAATATTTTTAGAGTTGTCATTGTATAGTTCACTTAAGGGTTTTTGAGTGTAATATGATGTTTTTAGGACTTATTCTCTTACGAGCTTAGGTCCTTGTGAAGTGTTAGGAGGCGTGATAGTTTTTCCTGTCCGTTTTTTCCTGTATTCGCCGTCAGTAAGGATGACAAAAGAGTCCGGAGTCAGTTTAATCAAGCCTTGGAGTAAAGCCTCCTCGACCTGCTTTTCACTGAGCTCGTCCGAGGTAAATTCCCATTTGTATCTTCCGGCTATTAAACCTTCTGGTACATCAAGGGCATCCATCTCCTTAGGAAAAGGGGACCTTTCAGCAGCGAATACCTTTAAGTTAATTTTCCTTGAATGGTATGCGTGCCTAGATTCCCTCTTGCAAGAAGAGGACGATCTCGGGCGTCTCTGGGGCTGCGAGGTTTCTCGTGAGCGGGGCAAACGTGCTTCCCCCTCGGCTCTCGCAACTCCAGTCTCCGTAGCCTCATTGTCAACCTGTGTGGGTGTGTGTGCGTGGGTGGTTTTGTTTTGGTGAGTTTCCGTTGATTGTTTTTGTTCCGTGCGTGCTTTTGCAGCCTGGATCCTGGGGTCCCTGGAGGAGGCTGGGGTTGTGGCATTGCTGGGAGTTGAGAGCTTCTGACAACTAGTCTCGCACTGGGGTTTGAGACTAATTTTCAGGATCTCCTCTGACCGCGGATTCGGGGGGAACCACATCTTCTCCATTCCATTATGAGTTAGCATCTTATTAAGCTCATCTGCAAAGCACATCGGGGAGGAGAGATTCGCAATATGAGCATAATATATGCAACACATAATTTTAGTCGAGGTTTCATTGTCGGCGTGGAGAAATGTAGAGTTCCCTTTCGATTCCGCTACCGCAGCTTTTGAAACTTTGGCATAGGTGGTGTTGGCCTTAGTTTCTTCTTCCAGTTTTTTCAGGTTGGCTTTTTTCTTCAGAATTTGTTTTTTGATGGGGCAAGCCATGGAGAGTGTCTTATGTTCCCCGGCGCAGTTGAGACACTTCATGGAGGTGCTTTTGCAGCTCCTCCAAAAATGGGTGTCCGACGCGCAGATGGAACACAAGATAGCATTCCCTTTGGGGCAGTTGGCTGTAGTGTGCTCCTCATACTTGTAGCATTTGAAGCACATTTGGAGGTCGATAAACTCCTCACGTTCGACCTGCTCGGGGCAGATTCGAACGTTGAAGAGGAGCATACCGCCCTCCGTAGCCTTTACCACCATTGCCGAATCAGTAAACACAATTTTAAAGACATGCGTGTAGTCCTTGAATTTAAGGACTTCCGCTACTTTGGCCCAAGAATGATTTTTCTCGACCTCAGCATGAATTTCTTCGATGCTGTGGCCACCGACCCAAGGATCGAGGCGGCGAAGAATGATGCTGCGGTGTGTTTTAATCTGTGGAGGCGTGTGGGGTCTCAGGTTTATTTTCTTTAGGGATTCTGCCGCTTTTGGGGAGGTGAGGACTTCACAGTCGCTCTCCTTTTGGCAGATAGCCGAATAACCATTGTGGGTGTCAATTAATCTCACTAAGGTTACCCTTAGTTCCCCGCGGGTGATTGCGAAGACCTCCCCCCGATCTGGCTTGGGGCCATCGGAGAGGGTCCTCAGGGGTATCCGCCGAGTCTCCCTCATTTATTTTTCCATTTCCGCATAGGGTCCGGAAAAATAAATTTTTGCGAAGACTCGGTGTGTTTGGCTGTGTTCGTGTGTGTGGGACTACTCAAAGAGAGTAGTCCCTGTCCAAAACCCTAGTGGGCGTGGGTTTTTTTTCTCTGCACTGCTAGTTTCAGTGCTACGGCATAAGAAGCTCCAGTAACCTTTTCATTCATTTCTTGGAATGCCACTGTTGAATCCAGCTTCATCTTTTTGAGACCATTCCCATGACGTTCGAAAAGCTTTTGTCCTTGCCTTTGAATTGAGGATGAACATTCTGCAAATGTTGCTTCAACTTTGTTGATTTCATAGAATCATTTGACAAAACTTTGCTACAAATAACGCATTGAGGCCTTTTTTCTCCATTGATAATGATGGATGTGAATCCATATTGAACATAAATATATGAGTCATATTACCCTCATTTTTACACATAAAAAAACAAGAAAAAGCCAAAGATAACTAACTATAAATGGAATATTTCCACAGATAAAAAGTGAAAACAATATTTATCATTCATTTAATCTGCAACATGACCGACAACAATAAGTAAACACTGCCGGTGACGCAAAAAGACAAAAAAATAAAACAAAATGCACAAATATGGTAGATAATGGTCCACGCTAACGCCGCAAAAAAAAACACACTAGAGAAGCGCAGCCATCAATATGAGAGAAATCCCAGCATGACCTTTCAATAACACGGACCGTTAAAGTATTTTCAGAATTGCAAACATGAGTCAAACCTCTCCTGGGTGGGGTGGAGGTGGGGGAGGCACTCGTGTCCTAAGCAGAACATAAACGCAGCAAGTCTGTCTATGGGTTAGCTATTTTGAACCTTTCGGTTTATGAGATTGTAGTTTACAGTCCAATAGGCTTCTAATATGTGTCCCAATTCCCTCCCTGAAACTTCTCCCCCGTTGAGAATCATGGCACTAGAATACCTCTAATGTGCTGGGGACATTAAAATTTAATATTCACATTCCCACCTATTGAAAAACACATTCGGGCCATCACTACTATGTACAGGGGGTTTCAGGTAAATAGATACTAATTGTACACGGGAAAAGAAAACAAGATGTGTAACCAAATGAAGCAATTATATTCTCATGAGAATTTATACACATATAGAACGATATATATATATATATATATATATATATATATATATATATATATATATATATATATATATATATATATATATATATATATATATATTTTGCAAATTCATTCGAAATAGCCAAATCTGCTTTCACGACTTTGTTTAGGAAATTCTTGTCAATGACCTTACCTCCACAATGGCGGCCCTCAGAGATCCTAAACTGTTGTAGGCAGCCTTGTTGACATCCTTCTCAACAGTGCTCCACACGAAATAATGTAAGGGGTTGCAGTGAGGGGAGCTAGAGTTCTGCTGGAAAACTTAAGGCCTACTCCTAGCTACTTGGTCCATCCAAGGCTTGGCTAAAGTACCAAGCACCTCAATGTAAACGTCGACATTGAGCTTGAGGCTCTTGGAGGAAGATGTGATGAGTCATAAGGTGGCCCTGGATGTTGGTCACGGCCAGAACAATCAAAGATGCTGGAAATCTGCTGCGCATGATGGTAGGTGCTTCCGATGGGTCTTCGTAGAGCCAGCGATTATTCTGCTGGTTCACCTTCCTGTTCTGCACGAAATTTTTCTCGCCGAAGAAGAAACGAAGAAGGCCGACGCCATAGTGCTTGACTTCATTAATGAGTGATTGTGCCTTCATTTTACGGCTTTCCTTGGTAGCCTGCATGAGAAGCTGGCGACTCTTCAGCTCGTGCGAGTGGTAGCCCAGATCCTGGTGTACTGCTATGTGGATAGTTGCCTTGCTTACTATCTTATGAGCAAGTTTGCCCATGGACTGACCAGGGTCCTCGGAGACCTGTCTGACACTGGGGACGAATTTCTCATTCCTGGTGCTACCAGAGCGACGCTTGTTATACTGTCGTTCGGTGGTATCGTCGTCCTTATTCTCAGCCTCGTATACTTCTATTTCACTTTCTAAAGCAAGTTTATTGTGCAGTTAAAAGCAATCACAATCTCCTTCACGTTTCTTACAACGCGGAGGGCCGAGAGTATGTCGTACCCTTTTTTTATTTCAGTTGGGATTCTCAGAAGAAACTGCGTATGCTGTTAATCGCATCAAAACTAAACTCTTACTGAGCGTGTCCAAGGTCAAGTAACTTACAACGGTACGGTCATTAGCCTTTAGGCACACTTTCAACTTTGTATCGATTTACCTGAAACACACCGTAGATATTAGATAGCATAGGGTCCCGTAGGAAGAAACTTGGGTTTCCTTGGTGCGCGGGTTCAGTGTCTGAAAGTGATAGCGGGAAATAAATTTCTCTAAAGAGATATAAAAAAAAGGTTATTTTGAAATTTCCTCTCTTTTTAAAAAAAACTCTTAAATCTTTGTTTAACGTTTACATATATATATATATATATATATATATATATATATATATATATATATATATATATATATATATATATATATTGATATAGCACATACATAAGCACGCGTGTATGCCCGTTTCACGTTAACAAGGTCAAGATTCCTTCGAGAGGTGGGTTCAAAGTCAATATGTTCATGCCTGCTTTACGATTGGGCCATTGTATGTGTATTGTTTAGGGGTGATGGTTTCATGTGGTTGTAAGCTAAATTGGGATTCGACTCTTTGGGTGAGAAACGCGAGTGTCTGCCAAACAGCCAAGCTTGGCTAAAAGCGGACACATCGAATCCCAACGTGCTCATGCCTAATTTGATTCCTGTAATGTATGTAGGTATGTGATGAACACTTAAGCTAGTATATGAGCGCGAGGGATTATAACGAGTCGCGTGATCTGTATAGTAATACTTAGGCATCCTGGAATGCGCCGGCCGCTCGGAGGCTTAGGAAATGAACAAGATAATCCCCCCTTTAAGCAGGTGAAGCTTGTGGGGGTTGATGAGGGTACTGTCCTGAAGAGTCTACAATTTAGTGAGATGACGTAAATATTTTCTTTAATTTTACTCCCGAGGTGTAATTTTTTCCGCTATTCTCTTCCTACTACTCCCCTATACTAGTTCTTGGGACTACTGCTTTACACTGACTCTAGGTGTATTTTGCGCGCAAGGATAAAGGGTTGGTAACTAGTTGGTGTGCGTAGATGTTCCATTTACGAACACGCATTGTGGGAGATATGCCCTCAGTGGTGTGCTGTTACCCCACCTCCTTTGCTGGCTGTTTTCATGGCGCATGCTCTTCTTAGGCTTTGTTTTAGCGCAGCAGATTCGTGGACGGGTAGCGATGGGCCGGTGTTGGTGGGTGCTGGTCTTTGGCTTGGCCATCGCTGAATCACGTCCCAGGCGGATGGGGCGAGAAAAAACTCGAATCTCATCCGGATGAATGCACTTTGTTCGGTGATTTGTTGACTCTGACTGGTCACTCTGTTATTCTGCAATTCTTGAATGCGCCCTTCTAATAGGTTGATTTTCTGGCTCGTTGCTAAGGTTAATCTTTAAATTTATCAATTGATTTGGTGCTAGTATTAATTTTAGGTGTTTTTTTTATATTTGACGAATGATCTCTTTATGTTTATTTTGTTTATTATTCCTGCGTTCTCAAACCGGATAATCTAGGAATTCGGGAAGTCGTGTACTAAAGGGACCAACCCTGAGTGGCCTTAACATCTTATGTAGGCAAGAATTGATGGAGGAAAGCAAATATCAAGTTTTAGTAGAGAAGCCACATGATGGGGGTTTTTTTTTTGGGGGGGAGGGGTATATAGTTCTCCTTTTCTCGTAGTTTTGTGTCAAAACTTTTCTTTCGTTCGTCCTCTGTTTTGGTTATTGTATTTCATCTATTTTCTCTCAGGTGGCATAATATATCTCAGTATGTCCCACTTTCTCATAATATGGAAGCCAGACCTAAACCAGTATTAAAATTGTGATTGGGTAGAAGGGAACCGTTTAAGGTAGAACCCACTCTCCATGTTCCCCCACTTCACCCCCCCCCCGAACGAGCCTGACCAGGCGAACTTGACTGGCCCCTCGCAAGTTTGACTCTTCAAGGTCGGGCGATCTGTAGAATACCTCCCAGGAATCAGGATAACAAAAAAAAAACAACAACATCCTGAATTTTTATGATTAGGTTTGATTCCTGCTCAGAGTAAAGGGGGGGAAGGGCGCATGGGTGAGAGACGCTAGGACGAATGTGATTGGTTGTTATCCCTTGAGTACGAGGCTCCTTTTTGCATTGGAATCATAGGGCGATAGGATGTTACTTGGAGGGATATTTATTTATCTTAAAAAGTGAAAACCATCGAGGGTATGTCCGTTAGAAAGATTGCCAAAACTTTTTACTGCCACACTCGTAAAGGGGGGAAGAGGTGTGTGGGAGTTACATACCCGAGTAGCCATAAGAGGCGATTACTTGGGGCTTTCAAACAGGAATAGAGGGACAGGGGAATTAACAGAGTGTTTCGGGGTCAAGATATGAGCCCCGGAAGAGGGTGGATGTGTAGCAAGGAAGAGTATCACACCTTCTCGGCCCCAATGGCCCCGGTAGTCAAACTATTTGAGTTTTATTTATTCCGTCAACACATCTCCCATTCCACTCTGTTTTGACACTGTTCACAAACTCATATATTTGGGCAGCGGCTAATTTAGCAAGCTAGTCGCCGATCAGCTTTCGTCCACTTGTCCCCGGCTGGGTGGGGGAGCACCTCCTCCCTTTGGCACCGGGGTGGGAGTTTACATGCTTACATTCTCTCTCTCTCTCCCCATTTCCTTTATTATGGTCACCGTTTTTCTTTTCATTATCCCAGGGGTTGTTAGGTGTGGTATAGCCAACCATGCTACGGCTGGCATCTTGAGGATCGCGTGCTTTCCAGTCTCCAACGTTCTTAAATTGGGTGTCCTCTCAGGCCCACCGCCAGCCGGAGGATATGCAGCTATGTCTTCCACGCATTCTCACTATTGCTAACTTCACCACTTTCTTGACAGATGCCCTCGTTGGTATTTTCGCTTTAAATGAAGAAAACTCAATGGCCGGGGTACTGGGGACCGAGTGTCGGCGGGAACATATCTCCAAATATCACCACACGGCCAATTACGACACTGCTGTCCCTTCTTCCCTACTCTCTTCACACACACAACATATCACTTTTCTATCCCGCAACCTGACGAAGGTGTTTCCATTCCACACTCCTCTGACTCGGAACGGGTGACTCTTCCTTGGGCCGAAAGACTTCCAACAATCGGCATCATGGTGTTCTCGGGTTTACTAGTGATTGTCATATTGCTCTTTATGTTGCTTTGCGTGTCCAGTCGGTAGCCTCCGCTTACTATCTCGACGGGTAATAATAATAATAAAATAAGGCGTTTACCAGTATTCTCCTAATGGTGTGATGGGGGGGGGGGACGTTAAGGAAAGCATCGACATCCACCAACTTGGGTAGGACACTTTGAGGAAAGGAAAGAGAGGAATGGTGGAAGTGCAAGAAGATCAAGAATGAGAAGGATAACTTCAACAGGAAGGATCGATTGATTGAGGGAAATCAGGCGTATGTAATCCAAGGAGGACATCTCTACTTGATGGTTGAAATAATAAAATTACAGGCAGAAAAACGGGGGGAATGAGCAGAAAGAATAAAAACAAAATGCTAAAATGGGAATGGTCCAAATAGTCGAGTCTATCAACTCGAAATCCTGGGGCTGAAATGGTCTACAAATCATGACAGGCCTACTTAAGCGCCATGGCAACCGCATTTTAAAGCCTACATCATGTACAAGCGGCCACTATTTTTAGGGACGGATTTCTTAAACAATGAGAGCATTTTCACCTAGTTGAGAATGTGGGAAAGGACAGAAAAGAGAAGAAAAATGTGATCATTGGAAATAAATAGTAAAAATAACAAAAACTATGATATGAAACCGTACAGGGTACGAAGACACAATAACTCCTTCATGCCCCAGAATTTAAGGTTAAGTTTTGGTCTCGCAATATTTTCCATTCCTATTTTTTTTCTTCATCTGTCTGTTCTCCCCACGTTCTGTCCTTCCTCTAGAAAGACCCAATCACCGGCGAAAGAGGGTGTTGTAACTGAAAGAAATCATAAGCCTCCGTGCGTAAACAAACATAGCCCAGCCAACTTCCCCGCATCAGTGCGAAACGGTTACGTCACCACTAAAACCTGACACAAACTTCCAGAAAAATTCGAAAGGAACCACCAAGGAGTTGCTCAACCTCATTCAACCATCTATACAAATTAGCATATAAATAGCCGTGTGGGGAAGTCTCTAAAAATCTAAGAATTGGCCGTCGGGTTCATGGCAGTGACTGACAAACGAACACAGGTGGGAGAAGGTAGGTCCTTCCATGACGAAGTAATAATGGTAATTATCTACTTAAATATCTATCTTTTAAAGTCCATAGTAAATTCCCGTGACTGTAGTATTTTAATGAGATTACGAGAGGTGCATAAAATGGGAATTTAGACTATTTGAACATCAATGGGCAAAGTTAGAGGAATTTTTTCCATAATCATAAGTTGAAGGATGACAAAGCCTATAAGGGCCTATCAAAGGTCGAGCATACACAAGACCACAGACTCACATACTTTGTTGTAAAGTACATCCCAGTGGACTTTGCCAAGTTTATTATAATAACGTAAGGCACATTATATTTACAACTGGTCAAATCTACTATTCTACAGTATGTTATGTTGTCTACTAATAACAATTTTAGATCTAAATCAATATATACAACTCTCCATCTTATATAAAACTTCCCTGCTCCTATGTTTATCCAACATTATATTGGAACTATTTTTGCGACATCCAACTTTACCTCGTCTTAATTTTCAAACTATGAGCCCCTCATTTTCTATTTCCTCTTTCTCCTCTTTCCATATCCCCTCAAAAGACCTTTCTACTTTATCTATACAGTTAAAATTTTATACTCTATAAATGAATCACGTCTCCTCTAAAACATCTTTTAACAGGTTCAGTGCCTTCAGCCGTTCTTGATTCCTCCTTCGAGGAACCGTGCCTTATCAGAGGACAAGGAGTAGCTGGCCTTTGAGAAACTCACTGGGGATTTTAATGACTTGGTCCAAACACTCCAACAATGGTGGGAAAAAACCCGAAAAGTAAAAATTTCTAAACTATTTAAATACCAAAAAGCCAAGATCCCGAATCAGGTGAGGTCAGGTTAATTTAGGTTAAGTTTGGAATTTGATTGTTTAGAAACTTTGGTGATTCTGTATTTAGAGTATTTGGGTATTTAGAGATATAGGCGGAATTATTATCAGACCCTTACAACTTCCCTCCTCGCCCCGCTCGTTTCCAACACCGATTGCTTTGAGAAAAAAGATAGAATTAAACCAGCGAGGATTGTAATCCCTAAATGCCTGGGTCGAGAGGGGGCATTATAAGTCTCCGGGGATCTCGTTCGTAGAAGTAACACGAAGTACGAATTCAAACCCATTTGATGGGGAGATATGGCTCGACTTGGCTCTGCCCTATGGGTTGTGAATTCTAGTTGGGCGAGGGGGGGGGGCAACTTGGACACCCCCTTTTTCGGAGGTTTCAGTGGATAAATTCTAACCCTCCCCCACTCTCCTAAAACTCACTTTTCCCCAAAGATATTTGTTATTACCTCTTCCCAAATTTGGGTCCACTTAAATCAAGTTCCACCCAGAATTTAAAATATATTTCCTCCACACCAAATTTAAAATTGTCTATCATTATTATCACCGTCTATCGACTCACCTTGAGCGCTTCAGGTGTGCCAAATTTTGTGCCTCTAAACCCAGTGGAAATTTCTTGTCGCTTTTTTTTTCCAAAGATTGTTCTGCGATACCCCCCTCCCTCTCGCCCTCCCTTGGTGCCTTCAAAGACCCACCTCTTACTTAGTTGATAGACGGGCGTTTTGTGAGGGACCATGTGGCCTTGAAGAACGCTATTCATACAAAAAATTCCTGTTTATTATTAAACATTTGCTCCCCCCCAAACTCTAAAATTGATTTTATTAATAATTTTCTCTACACCAATATTTAAAATTGTTTAAATAATAATTTTATTTTCAAGCTTTAAAATTGCTTTAGTACTAATTTCCTCCACATCAATATTTAAAGTGTTTAATTAATAATTTCTCCCCCAACAAATTGAAAATTGTATTTATTACTAATTCCTTTCACACCAAGTTCATAATTGGTTTATTAATAATCGCCTCCCCCAATAACTTTAAAAGTGTATTGATTTCTAATTTTCTCCATATCACTTTAAATTTGTATCTTATCAATAGTTTCCTCCACAACAACTATGAAATTGTATTTATTACTAATTTCCTTAAGAACAAATTAAAAATAATAATTTATTAATAATCTCCTTCAAAACTTCTTCACTGTAAGACCGCACTACACCTAATAAGGCGAAATGTTCGGTCGTTTATATAAACATTTGCTCTTCGTGTCGGCAAATTAGGGCGCCAAACAGTCTGCAAGGACTGAGCGACCGAATGGGCGTTTCGCTCTTCTCCTCTCTGACTACATGGCAGGAATCAGGTAGGGTCTCCTGGCTGTATGGCAAATAAAATAGGAAACTGCCATTGCGCTGCGACCTTTTCCGTGGACATATCCACAATGCCTCGGCGGATTCAGGTTGTTTTTTTGTTGCTTCTGAATCCACCACACTCGCAGGACGCGGCGTCATTTGATAGAGCGCTCACAAGAACCTTTTCGTGACGACTGCTTGGTCGCCCCAGACTGCCCAGAACATTCTTGTCGAATGTCCCAGTCCTCTGGAGGATATTCCTTCGCCCATGCTACGTGTCCCGGTATCAGGACGAGCGGGTTCGCTACTGCTTGTCCCTTGTAATCGGGGTGAGTTCGTGCACACACGACATAGTAAGTATTTGAAGCATGTGAGCCTCGTTTCGCGTTTCGCGTAGCTCAAGCTGTAGTCGAGTCGAATGGAAGCCACCTCTCATTTGAGCGCAGTTATGTCGGGTGTTTAGGTAACTGGATGGGCTTCCTCTTCGGGTTGACTTTGCGGAGGCAGGCTATGTGCTCTAGCGACCAGTGGTTCGAAACTTACGTTAAATCAAAGGTTCTATGGCGTATTTTCAATATAGTTATTAGTTTTATACTTAAAGAACCAGTAGATGATGGTCGAGTTATTGAGGAAGACCGTCCCCAAAATCCTAAGGAGATATCACGGGCAAAACTATAAAAATGTGACCCCAGTAAGAAACCGAGACCAAAGTTATTTTTTCGACCAAACGAAAACTGCCTTCAGCCTACCTCGAACTTGTACATTTAGAAATTAACCTGTAACCATGTGATCATGGAAGTCTACGTGGTCGTAAGGCCTTGAGTCAAAGTCAAGCTGGAGGACATAACATAACATAATTTTTACTGATAAAAAAAGCCAAAAGGGTCTATAAAGGACATCCATCAACCAGCCACTCAGACATTGTTCCTCAACACCTCTCCCTAATCTGCATCCACACAATTGCGTCCAGAAAATTGTGTCGAATTTATTATAAATTAAGGTTCGTCAAAGGCTCGATCATGCAACTACAATATACAATAATATCAATATTACAATATGTACAATTCATAACCCCAAAAGGGGCTTAAAAATTTAATAACCTTCTCTCCTCCTATAATAATCCAATCTGTGCTTGAAAACATTAAAATTTAGACTGCCTATTTCTCCCTGTGGGTAAACCATTCCAAAAATCTACCACTAATCGTGAAAAAATACTTTCTTACATACAACCTACATCTTTGTTATTTAATTTTGAAGTTGTGATCTCTAGTCCTGTTATTACCTTTCAACTCAAAGAACTTGCCAAAACTCCAACTCATACATCGCAGAACATATTTCACAAAGTTCAATTATATACTCTCTCGCACACATTCCAAATAAGAACATAATATCTAGTCTCTTATTATCCCTGTATATTCAAATTACCTCGGGGAAACTATCACATTTGTTGCCTTCCTTTGCAAGGACTAGCAGGTACTATAAATGTGACTTGGCATACGAGTTATTGAGTTTAAGGATAATCTCCTTACTTTTTTAACCAACTTTCCTCTTAATAAAACCAAACATCCTATTTGCTCTGTTTTGCTTCAATTTACCGCTTAGAAAGTTTCAATGACCTATCAATTTTGTCAGTCCATGAGTAATGCGTCATTTTTTTTCATGTAGATATTTTTTTTTTTAGGAATGGAGATCAAACATTTCTATGAAGTTATTTATTTTTAAATCAGTATGTGTTTATTTATTTGTTTAATAAGTAATATAATTTACACCAGTTTTTGACATGTCTCCATCTTTTAAGAGCTTTTCAATACCATGTTTGTAAAAATCGTTTGACTTCGATTTTAGAAAGTTCTACAATATTAAACGGACCAGGCAATGGCTTCGCCATGGTTAAATTTTTATAAATTTTCTGAACTTCGCTAATTATAATAATTTTAAAAAGGAATTCTAAACTAAATTTCCCTCCCTTTCAAAATAAATTTTGAACTTCAGCATTTGTAATTCTTTGGATTTTTTTTTTTTTTTTAATTTTGATACTTATATTTATTTCTGAACTTCACCATTTTGTTTTTTGATATATAAAAGAATTATTAGAAATAACTTTGACAAAAAAAACAGAAGTCATAACCAAACTAAGAGGAAATTATTATTTAAATACTCAAAAAATCCCCTTCTTTAAATATAGAGTTAGTGATGATGATGATGATGATTAGTCCTGGAGGAAAACCAATATCCCAGCCGATATGAATGGCATAATCCATTTTGAACTTCTTAACTCAAATCAGAATATCACCAAAGAGGTCTACTCTGCTTAATTGGACATTTGACATATGTACAGCACTGGAAGAAAAAAAAAGAGGCCAGCATTAATCAATAGAAGAAGAGTGCTCTTTGATCAAAACAACCCGCGACCTCGTATCGCAAGAGATACCATACAAAAGAATAATCATTTTGACTGGGAACTAATGACTCATTGTCTATCCTCACTCGAGGTAGCGCCATCAGATTTCTATCTTTTTATCAGTTTAGCGAATCACCTGAAGAGAATGAAGATGTCAACAACATTAGAGGTCGGAATAGGAACTATTTTTTTATTTTTTTTTTAATTTACGTCAATGTATTTTTACAAACGTATTGAAAAGTTATCAGAAAGATGCAGACGAATGGTAAAAACTGGTGGAAATTATATTAATTATTAAATTAATAAATAAATATTTATTTAATATAAATAACTTCAGAGTTGTTTGATTTATATCGATAAAATAATGATTAGCATAAAACAATGTCTCATTACATATGAGATTACTTAATATTACTACTTCTCATACCTTCTCATCCTCTACTGAGTTCAGCCAATGCCCATACATTCCATAGTTAAATTCTCTATTATCCCATCGCATGTTAATACTTTCGTACTTTTGAAGGTTAAAACTCATCTGCCACTCTGTGCTCAAGCAAATAACTTATTTAACTCTGCACCTCGAAGTTACCCTCAACCTTTTTTACTACAGCTGCCAATTTGATGCCATTAGCAAAGAAAAATATAAAAAAATGACCCTCTTATTAACTGTCTCCACAAGATCATTTATATAAACTAGAAATAATAATGGGCTCAAACTTGATCCCTGAGGCACACCTGCCTAATCACAAGCTGGCTTGATAAGTAGATGCATTCCATCTCGCCGGGCCATCAATTCCGTAACCGAGAAGAACAAGCGTAAAACAAACATCTCGCATATGCAACTTCCCGAGAGAGATGCGCTCATTTGTGTTCGCTTCTTAGTTTTAATTAGCAACCAATTGCTCTGAAACCACGCTACGTTCCAAAGGATCGACTCAACCAGACATCACGCTGCTCAACGTTACCCCTGTTAATGGATCGCCACTTAACCTCTTAGAATCATTCAGGCCCGAATCGTGCTTCAATTTGGTTTGGTAACTTTGATTTAGAAACTCCTGCTCCTACAAACGCACCCCTATCAGCTTATTTCATGAATTCGAAGCCACTGCCCATTCAAAGCGAGAACGTCTGCTATCATTTTGATAAATACTCATCACTTGAGATCACGCAACATCTGAGCTTGCACGTAACCAAGCTTACATTCCTGCATCAGCTTATTCAGCCAAAACGACTCTTGCCATTCAACTTCATCTCACGAGTCTGTACAACCATCATGATTATACACATATGTATGTACGCACCCACTTACCTTTGGTAGGTCAACGGCAGTTCAGAGAAAGGGCAGGCATCAACGAGAATCTCAAAACCGTTAGCGACAAGCATCTTTGCAATTGTATTATTTCATCTTTTGAATTTGATATCTCTAAATTAATCTTCTATTTTTGCTGTCTATCAATAAATATTTATTTTCTTATCCCCCAAAACACAACTAAGAGAAATATTATTTGAAGAGCCGTCTACTTCTTTATTTTTCTATATGTAATGAATGCCACTGAAATAATTGAGCTAACATTTGTTATATCATTTCTACACTCATATTTACATAGTGGGCTAATAAATGAAACGTGGAATATGTTGTGATTGAAAAAAACATAAAATGTTATTGCCTTCCGAGTCGTTTAAGGTCTTCAAAATCAAATTATCATTAATTGTCATATCACCAAAATGTCAACAATCAAGTAGCGAGTCGCGGTGTAGCTATTTAAGCTATTCTCTAAACTAGCTATTTTCAAGATGCGGAATAAGAATATTTTATTGTGTATGGCAGCGTATGAATATCTTAGGAAATAGATAAAGCGGGGCTTAGCTGTCAAAGGTTGAGAACGGCTGTTTTGAGCAAAAAAAACTTTTTAAAATACCCGTTTCTGAATTTGCCTACCATACAAAATTTCTGGACATACATAATTTGGTATCGTTTCATCAATAAAATAATAATATCCGAATATTATTAGTTTAATCTACATCTATTATTAGAATTAATGATTTTCAACAATCTTTATTTAACGTGGTGTAAAAACCACGATAAAATTCCTTCTATTGGGTCGAATGTTGTAGCCAAACAATCGGTTCATCTTTTCCATTTCATCTTCTGCTGGTGACTCTTCATTCGAAAAAAATCCAACACTATCATCCTTTTGCATTTTTTTTTAATGTTTATGATAAGGTTAATATTTTTTTATAGCACAGAGCATTTACAAAGTTCCATTATATTGAGAAAAGAAACGCACAAAAACCAACGAGGATATTGCTAATTTCTGAAAAGAGTTTCAAAACAATGGTGAAAGTTACGAGACCCCCAAAATGTTTTAAAATACCGAACAGCACAGAGATAGGCCGCTAGAGGCATGTGAGACGCAACTCTCCTGAATTTCTCCCCCTGATGCAAGGAAGGTTTCTATAAATGTAGAAGATCTGAGACCGTCCCTTCCTACCCTTGTTCCCTCGGGGTAGGGAGTGGGTCACGTGGTATAAACCCATAACACCTGGGGTCCCTTGTTGTGCCTTGCTTTGAATCCGTTGCCCGAGCGACTGCGGATCCCAGCTTCAGCGTCATCTCAGAGAACCTCTTTAATTCTAAATACTCGGACCCCTTTTGGAACCTAATGTAAGTCTCCCAAGAACAAGTTCGTAATATAGAGCGAAGGCATCCAAAAATGCGAACTCGAAATCCCTCGTAAAGGTCCCCTTGTTTGTAAACTACTCCGAGGGAACTATAAATTATTCGATGTATGACGAATTTTACGAGATATTTACAGAGGATTTCCTATGGAGGCAAATGGTTTTACCTTTTTGAATGTATGTTATAGATTCACTCATCACATGTATTAATCCTTTTGTATACTAACGGGGCTTTCTATTATTCATTTACAGGGCTAAGATGAGTAAAAGAACTAGAACATCAAGTCACAGTGTCTTTGGCTCCCCACTTCCAGAACTTTCTCATTATGAGATACTAACAAAACAACAGGTTGGAAGATATATTCAGTATGTAAAAGACAATAAATACAAGAGGAACTTAGGATGTTATTCCTGAAGTAATTGAGGCCCTTACTGAGAATCAGAATAAAGCCCAGTATTCGAGTTCAGCCGATCAAGAATGTTAAAACCAAATTGCTCAGATTGGTAGAAGAAGCGTCTGTGGTATCAAAACAAGGAATGAATGCCACTAAGAGTAAAAGGTTTATCTCATCATTGGGTCAACTTTTTGATGTAGCAGGCTACCAGTGTGCTAATTTCTTGGATTGCAAGTGTGAAAAGAACATGGAAGTGCCAAGTCGAGAGCATGAATTTCTTATTGATCAAAGACCTGGGCGCCACATGAAAATTGGAGGAGTGGATGTAAAAACAAGTCAAATGATTAAAAAAGGAAAATCAAGGAAGATCGAATTCAGGAAAGAAGAGTCACAAAAAGAGAATAGGGAAGAGAAAACTACAATTTCAGACGAAGCTTTGGATGAAGAAACTTCAACTTCTGACATTTCTGATGATGAATGGAAGAAAGTCTTTGCGAGAACAGAAAAAAACGTCAAATAGAGCTGCTGCTGCCATCAGTAGTGTAGCCCTATTCGACTATGGTATTACAAATTCAGAAGACGAACAAAATCAACTCGTATCATAAGTGAAATTATCAGGAGAGCCTGCGGTAGCTTTAATTATTAATGACCTACAGCACCTACCGCCACATTGCAGAGCCATATTGGAGAAATGTGAGTCTTTGCACAGTCCCGCGCCCGCTAATCCGTCCCCGTCATCGCCGAACTCAGTGACGCATACAATTGAAACAGGTAGTACTCCACCGACATTTGCACGGCAGTGGCCTCTTTCAATAGAGAAACTACAGGTTGCCAAATCAATTTTCGAAACACTATTGAAGGAGGGATTCGTGCGTCCGTAAAAATCACCATGGGCTTCGCTGATTCACATAGTGCCTAAGAAGTCGAGGGGTGAGTACAGGCTGGTCGGCGAATTCCGAGCGCTCAATGCGATCCCAAAGCCCGATAGGTATCCGTTGCTGCGAATTCAAAGTGTTACGAACCACTTCCATAGCAAAAGGATTTTTTCAAGGTGGGATCTGCTTCGTGCGTACCATCAAATCCCTATAAACCATGCAGAGATAGAGAAGACTGTGGTAACAACGCCGTTTGGTTTGTGGGCGTACGTGAAGCTCCCATTCGCCCTCCGGAATACAAGTTGCACATTCCAACGGCACATGGATAACCTGTTTCGATGTTTAGGGTTCGTTTATCTATATATAGACGACATCCTGATATTTTCAGACAATATGGACGACCACCTAAAGCATTTGGATCAAGTCTTCAAAATCCTGGTTGAAAACGGTCTGAGGATATCCTTGCTTGTTATTGTTTTTGTTTTGTTTCCTTTTTGTTTAGTATATCTTCTTGTTTTGCTTCGCCTTTTTTTAATGTAGCCTGATAATATGCTAAAATTGAATTATGGCAACTTATGTCCTTGGTTCCAGGTGCCAGATTGGCTCCCCAAAATATTTTAACCCTCCCATCCAATTCGATCTTTCAAATTAAAAGGGGGGATGCCCATCTAGATTCCAAGATGGACAACATCAGACCTCGCAACACGGATCACACCTAGATTTAATTTGACTAAAGTTTTAGCCGATATTTTCACAGGCCCGGAGAAGAGAAACGCCTCTATTTCCCAGTAGGGGTGTTTCTGCGTGATGAAAGTTTTGCTTGTGCGAGTGTGTGAGGGTAAAATTCCCATGTTGACACCCAATGAAGTATCCACTAGTTTGGACATGAAAAATATCTGATATGAAATTTTGATAGGACCCCAATAGGTCCGTTCTCACTCACCAATCCAAAATTTTCATTAAAAGTATGAAGGGGAAACTTTATATTGACTTTGGATGGAGCCTTAAATCCACTAACAGATTCAGCCACTGACCACTAAGACAACATATACCATTTATTTAATAACAAGGCTGACTACATTTGACTAATAATGGGCAGTGGGGCTAAGTATGCGCCGTCGCTTCGCAAAACTCGGTGGTGATATAAAGGAAAGCGTTCTGCTGGAGTTTCGACATTGGGTAACTTCCGCCTAAAAGTTATTCGTTTGAATTTTATGGGGTTTATAATAGTTAAAGGGGGGAGAGGATTATTAGGATTTTAGATTTGAACATTAGAAACTCCTTCCCTGAAATTTGAAGTGCTCGAGTCAACAGTTTGGAAGGAAAGGGGGCTCCTCTGTAAAGTTCAATGTTAAAAAGTTCTTGGGAGTGGATTTGACAGAGATATTCGGAACAGGTTACTCGAAGGTTCCTTGTAATCCAATGTTTAAGCGCATAGGAATTGGTATACTTCTGTGAAGTAAATTTCTAGTTCCTCCAAAAATCGTTTAATTTAATTTTGACTTCAAAATCGTAGTCAATTTGAGAAAACAATTTTTCTTCGAAGAAAGAGTCATTCATTTGTCCATGTTGAATGATATATAAATTTGACTTATTTGTTCATTTCATCTTCGACAAAAACAAGAAGGGATTCTTCAACATCTATTTATCACCCAATTTAACTTCGGATATTGAAACTGATTCAGAAGGAAACTAGAGGGAATTCCCGTACGCCATTTCGGTTTAAAAATCAATAAAAAAAGAAGTCTTGTGGAACAAGAAATTTAAGATACGAGGGGCGGTCATTAAGTTTTGCAATTCGGATATAAAGAAACGAGATATGAGGAAAAGTGTTTTATTATTTTTTAATATAACTACCCTCGACTTCAATGCACTTGCACCACTTGTCCCTGAGACTTCGAATTCCCGACAACCAGAAATCTCCCGACTGCTGTTCAATCCACTCCTGGACGGCGAGCTGGATATCTTCATCGTCCCCAAACCGGCGTCCACGCAGTGCAGCCTTGAGCTAGCGGAATAAAAAGTAGTCGCTAGGGGCCAGATGTGGACTGTAGGGGGATGTTTGAGTTCCTCCCAAGATATTTAAGATACGAGGGGCGGTCAATAAGTTTTGCAATTCGGATATAAAGAAACGAGATATGAGGAAAAGTGTTTTATTATTTTTTAATATAACTACCCTCGACTTCAATGCACTTGCACCACTTGTCCCTGAGACTTCGAATTCCCGACAACCAGAAATCTCCCGACTGCTGTTCAATCCACTCCTGGACGGCGAGCTGGACATCTTCATCGTCCCCAAACCGGCGTCCACGCAGTGCAGCCTTGAGCTAGCGGAATAAAAAGTAGTCGCTAGGGGCCAGATGTGGACTGTAGGGGGATGTTTGAGTTCCTCGAATCCGCACTCGCGCAGGGCAGCTTGTGCAACTCTGGCCTTGTGGACTTTGACGACGTTGAAGTCGATTATGGGGCGTGAGGTTTCTAGGGACCCAACGGGCAGAGACCTTGGTCATGGCCAAATTGTCGTGGATGATGTTGATAACACTTCCAAGTGATATTCCAAGTTCTCGCTCGATTTCTTCGACCTTCACCCGTCGATTTTCGAGGATCATCCTCTCCACACGGGCCACATTGTCTTCGTTGGTCACGTCTGATGGAGGTCATCTTCAAGGGACTCACGACCATGGCAGAACTCCCTATTCCAGCGAGCAATGGTTGCATAGGAATGGGCGGTGTCGGTGTACACTGCAACCATGCGTTCATGGATCTCTTTTGCATTCTTGCCTTCCTTGGTCAAAAATTTGATCACTGCGCGGTGCTCAACCTTCTCCATTGTTGAAAAATTTATGACTGACGATCTGCGATCAGCTACTGCTTCTTAAATAGACGAGGCAGGAGCGTGCAGCTGCAGGTCCTGACTTTTCATAACTTGTCCTAACACCCCCACAAACAGCCATCTCCCTTCCTCTGTTTGCCCTACCGATTCGCAAAACTTATTGACCGCCCCTCGTAGCTCAGTAGTTAAAGAGAAAACGTGGAAAACCAACAAAGGAATCTTAAGGAAATGACTCACTTTCTCACATCGACTACAATTTTCCGATTGTATACAAAAACGCAACGTTTTCCTTTTTTACTTTCAAGGGAAAGCAAAAGCAAGTTTTAGGGTGACCAAGAGCGGGCGAACAAAATAAAAGCAATCAACGAGAACGAGAGAATCAGTAGAGAGACAGACTTTTCCAAAATCAACCCGAATTGATCTCAAATAGGAAATAGACATACCAATTAAGCTTTTCCCAATGTGTTAGTATCGATATCACAAAAAGTTGTTACGTGTTTGAAAGGACATTGGAGTAGGCAATAGACGGATTGGTTCGTTCAGTAAGAGATTACATGGCTTATCCAGAGATATTTTAAGACAAATCGAATCACAAATTCACTCATTAGTAGGGAAGTTAGGGGAAGATGAAGAGTTTAATGAAGGTGTTTGATTTGAAAAGAGTTTTCACGTTTGCAATTTGAAATTAATATGAAGAGTTCATTGCAATAATAGCAACCAAATAGTTACCCGCAACTTTCGGAATATTT
This sequence comes from Ceratothoa steindachneri, assembly GCA_963969495.1. NCBI lineage: Eukaryota > Metazoa > Arthropoda > Malacostraca > Isopoda > Cymothoidae > Ceratothoa > Ceratothoa steindachneri. The sequence goes on from OZ018320.1 coordinate 158,200,747, forward strand.
AACGATATTAGAAATAGCGCGATAAAATAATACAAGTGAACACACCTGATTCGCTAAATACGAACTTAAATTGACTTACATATATATTAATAAAACTACTTAATAGATTGGAAAGTCAATTAGAAAGGTGAGACGAGAAAGTTAAAGAAATTGATGAAGGTTCTTTTGAAGGCGTCGCTGTCCTCGTCATCTGCCCCCGTGTGAAGCATTTGGTGCCCCCCTTCCTAAGCGAGAGTAGTAGTAGTAGCAGTAGTTCGCCAACCTGCCTTTATCCAGTCGGATCTCGATCGGATAGTGAAATAAGAGTTGAAGTACCTTTTGAAATGATGAAATCACTTTCTCACTGTGTTTGAAAATGTGTAACATATGAAAAGTCCCTCCTTCTACACACACACCAACGATGGAAGAGAGGGCCCCAAGCTCCCCCCTCCCATTTCGACACACTAAGATGGGGGAGTTTTAAATGCGTCCCACATTCGGCACAAAGGCCCAGAATCGAGGGAAGAACCGCCACTTGTTCTTTATTTGTATACCCAATTATTCTAAAGGTCCAAAATCCCTCCCCACCATCGCCACAAGTCTCGCTTTCCTAGGGTGAGCAGTAAGATATTACCGAGGTAGCTTACAGTTCAAAACAATGTCATAAAAAAATGCCCCGAGGGAGGATGAACAAATTAGACCCGACCATGCCTGAGCGATCTTGTGGTCACCAGACAAAGAGGCAGACGAAAGGGGGAAATCCACAGATCGAAAATATAATCTTACAAGACATCTTGTGGGCCTAATCTCTCGACTATATGCCATTTCAATGTCTTTTTAAAGTACGTTAAATTGTTATTCAAATTTCGTATGCAGCTACTACCCGGAGAAGGCTTTCTTTATTCAACGTAAATTAATATCTCTCTGTTGTTTGTACATGCACGTTTGTTTCTTCGGATTCAATATAAAAGTGTTGAATCATATCAACATTTTTCTAAGGTAGCGACCATCAACAGAACTGAATGGCTGTCTCCTGTTGTTATCCTTTCAGTCGAGATGACACAACAATAAAAGTAAAATATAACCAAGCTAAGAGAGTATGACGTGGTTTCTAACATTGACGAGTTGTTTTATGGCCAGGTATTTGTAAGCAATGAGGTCAAAAGGAGATTGCGAAAATACTTAGATAAGTTGTAGAATGTGTGTAAACCGAGTGCTGTATCAAGTAGAGATCGGCAAGGAAGAAGTTGCTAGTACTGTGAGAGGTCTGGAAAAAATAAGCAGCCGGAGTAGGTGGTAATAGTAATGGAGGTGCTAATAATTGGTGGTAGTTATGCTAAAGAATGATTTGGTGACTGTGTTGTAAAGTATTTAAAAGTGGATGAGTACATGAAGACTGGAATAATGCTTTCATACTACCGTTGAATAAAGATTAATGGGAAGAAGGAGGAAGCAATAACTACTAGGCAAAGTATATGGAAAATTCTTATTGGTCGTATAAGAAGAATAACAGATAAATTGAGGGGTGCTGAGCAGGGGGATTTGAAGCGGGTAAGAGGTGTATGGATAAAAAAGGGTTGTACTAAGACAGCCAGCTGGATGCCTGGTTCATGGATCGGGATGGCAGTTGCTATGGAGTGTGTGGTAAACTATTGGATGGTGTGAAGTGCTTACGTTGGAAGTAAGGCGTACTTTCGGGTGAAAGATTGACTGACCAAGTAATTTGACCTACGTTGAGAGGTGATACAAGATTGTGTGATCTCGCTATAGTTGTTTATTATGTTTATGAATAAAGTACTGAGAGAGGTACATATGTGGATGAGAGAAAGGAGTGTGAGATTGATGAGAAATGTGTGATCTCGCTATAGTTGTTTAATATGTTTATGAATAAAGTACTGAGAGAGGTACATATGTGGATGAGAGAAAGGAGTGTGAGATTGATGAGAAATGGTGAAAGATGAGTTCTGACTGTGTTGGCATGTGCTGATGACCTGGTGTTAGTAACTGAGTGTGAGAGGGATTTGGAATTGTTGATCGAGCCCTTTGGCAGGTTATGTGTGAGAGATGTGCTAAAAGTAAGTGCAGAAAAGAGTAAAGTTATGGTATTTGGGGAGAGGATGTGGTGAAAGTGTGATATTAAGGTTTCATACGTGAACAAATGCGAAGTTTTAAGTATCTCGGATGTTTCGTGAAGGATGGAGGTACAACTGAAATTGCGGCATGGTTTTAAATGGTAGGGAAGAAAGCCTCCGAATCACTCAGAACATCAACAAATGGTAAGCGGTTGAGTGTGGAATTGGCCTAACCTGTATGAGTGTATGCCGGGGCCAACGTTGGTGTATGGGAGTGAAAATATGCTATGGAAGAAGGAGGAACCTTCTAGAGGGAGAGCAGCGCAAATGGACAAGTTGAGAGGGATGAGTGGTGTGCGCAGGAGTAGATGGAGTGAGGGAACGACAGGGTAAGAAGGATTTTTGGTGCTAACGAGGTTGTGACTGACTGTTCTGATATGGTATGGGCGAATTGTAAGAAGAATGGATAGAAATAGAAGTATAAAAGAGAATATAGGAGAATGAGTGTCAAGGCTTCCGGAGGGTTGAAAGACCGCGTCGAATGTGGCTTGATTGTGTGAATGAGTGTTTGAGAGAGGAGGGAGTGGATGAGAGGGTGTGCTTGGGGCCTTCTGCCCAACGATGTTATAGTACATAGCACTGCATCACTATGAAGGGCCGATGTGGCGTAAAAAAAATGTGTAGTTTTGGTCTTGAATTTAAAGCGCAATAGCACCGATGCAACATCTCGCAGAAAGTTTGTAAGAAGAGTCAGTGGAGAAAATGATATACCCTGCAGGCATTGTGGCTGTGAGATCAAACTTCGATGTTGTGGTTGGGAAGTCACACAGCCCTCCAGACGTCAGCCGCAGCAGGGTTGCTCCCCCCCCCATCCTACACAAGGACATCCCCTTGAAGAGGCTTTGTGCTTGATAAGACTATAAAGGTGGTGGAATGTATGGGTAGTTTCAGTAGTGTTGGCGCGCACACACCACAGTTTGTGGGAAAATTGTAGATTTTGACGGGTGGTTGTTTTGTTTTTATCCCTCAAATATTCATTGCAAGGTTGAGTCGATGAAAGCATTGGGGCGTCCTTGTCTGAGTGATTTCTCAAAGGATGTATGAATTTCCAAGTTACTTAGAACGAAAACCGAGGTGATTTTTATTTAAAATGATTTAAATATATTAATGACACTTTCAAATACTTCAAAGATATTCGATTAGTTCTTTAAATAGTTTAGTTTTTTTAATATATTAACTTTAGTTTTTAAAATGAAAACTAATCTTTAACTTTTTAGACTCCGATTAGTTAAACAGACCAAAGGGCTAGAAGTATATAAAAGGCGAAAACATTTTATGCTGGTTTCCTTTTATCACTGGGCAAGAAGGCATCAGCTAAAATCATCCCATGAAATTGGCATGTGTGGCAACTCTTTCCTCGTCACATTCTCCCTAATCCCCCGCTTCTCCCGACCTCCACTGTTGCCAGACTGTCTGGCGAGTCCGCCTTATATATGCCATCCAACGCTTCAATAGTTATGAATGAACAGTTTGATAGGGACTCCAGAAATCAAGTGACCGTCAAATGGCAACATCGCTCCCCAGCTCACAGCTAGGCTTCAAGCATTTGCAGTTGCCTGACGCTTTTCCTAACAATATTAATAGTTTATCTTCTCTTTCCTTTATAAAGATCTTTTTATAAATATGTTGATTCTTGGGATCATGTCATACATAGGAACCCAATTTTAACTTGTCAAGAATAGCGACCTCAAAAGTTGATGGCTGATAACGCAATCCAATAGATGCATGTGACTTTATGAGGTTTTGGATACTAACTAGGATGAATTTGATAGGCCATAGTGAGATTTCTCATCCTTTATTTTATGTTAAGTCAAGAATAGCTACCTCAAAATTTCACATGTCAAGAATAAAAACCCCAATATAAATATGTAAAGGGGAAAATTAAGCATACGTCATCTTCACTTTAATAAATGAATGGTATACTAATTTATTAAAAAGGAAATTTAGTGGCAATTGCGTTACAGAAATTAATTAACCTGTTTATTTCTGGGATCATTGATCCAACTCTCACAACTTTTTCGATTATTGGGAAGTGTATCTTGGTCTCTAGGGTCAAATGCTTCCGTATACCCAACTGGTGGTGAATAACTAGTATCTACTAGGCCATACACCTCAATTTGACTTCTATGACCCCTAACCTCGATGATATTTTGGTTAGGTTAGATTAACATGAGTAATCTAAACTAAACCTAGCATCTGAGGTTATAAAAACGTCCTTGAGGACTTCCCATTGCAAGAATAGCAAACCCAATTTTACCATGTCAAGAATAGCGACCATCCCCCCCCCCCCCATTTCTCTTGTCAAGGATAGTGAACCCTGTCGGTTTCGGGCTCCATATTCTTGACATGATTCGATTTTTTTATTTTCCTTTGAAATATTAATAGTTTAAGTGTGTATATATATATATATATATATATATATATATATATATATATATATATATATATATATGGTGAGACAAACTCGACTCTGCTCTAAACAAAAGATAAGGTTACTTGGATTATTTTTTTTATATAATTTGCATGTTATCTTGTTGCATTATCTGAGATTATTAATATTTTAGACTCAGTGGCTTCAAAGTGTGTACACGACGAAAGAAAACGCAGAAGAGAATCTGAAGGGCGACTGGTGCTTCGAATCACTTGCCCCGGGCTTTTTGGGGCCTAGCTAAGCCTAGGTCTTCGTTGTGGTCCGGCCTCGGTTATTTGCACATAGATACACAGACCGTGGGCGCCATTCTTAGTGTGTCTGTAGCCAGTATACAAACATAATAGCAATTATAGTGATAAGTGCATTCTTTGTTAGATGTTTTTTTAATCCAACTTATTATTGTCCGCGCGGAAACAGCGCTTCTGATTATATCGACGTTAAGCTGCAGTGAGTGGAATTAGTGTCCCCCGTTAATTAGTAGTTTCCCACCGAGAAATAAAACAGTCCCAAACGAGTGCAGATCAGTGGTAAAACCCCTACCAAATTTATTTTCTACCTCTACTTTCAACTTCGTATGATTCATTTTCAGGATTTTTTTATCTATAATTAGGAGGCTCTATGTTTAGAATTTTGCAGTTCCAGGCCTACCTCGTGAATGATGCAAGGTCGTAGTTTTGAGCACCTCTGTTCTTCGCACGAACTTGTTTTCTGATGTTTTAATCTGAAAATTCTCTCGTCGGGTTGACGTTTATTTTCCTGGAATAAAAAAACAAAATACACACTCTTAGTGTTTTTTTTCTATTCACTTATTTATCTTCTCTTATTTCATGTTTCCTCTTCCAGCTCCCATTTTTGACACCAGGCTCTCTCCATTCGCCTTATACCCAAATTGTTCTTGGGTGGGACTCAATTCACACATATTTGTCCATCCTTGGCCTTGTCTTACTCCCACTTTTCCTACCCCTCTCCCCCAATAGCAGGCGCAGTTTCCCTTATCGGTAAGGAGGGAGGGGGGCTTTTTAAGACCAATGAAATTGTAGCGCTTCTCACCAGGTTATAAACAATCCAGCATTGGAAGGGGATCGATAAGTAAACCTCTTATTTACTCTTGCCTCCAACGGGTACTGGGTATTGGAAGGGGAGGGGGGCATATGTGTTATTTATCAGAGCTAGTCTGTTGACCCCGCCCTTAAAAGGGAGGGGCGGGGAGATAAGTGTAGTGGGGGCTAGGTCGGTCTTACCGCTCAGTGTTTGTGAAATTTTGACGTCACAACAATGGGCAACATTTTTAATTGTAAATTTTTGCCCAGATTAATAAAGTATCATTTCTTTTATGTAAATAGATGCACATGCCGATGCATGTACACGTATTTACGCGCCCGCGATCTGAAAAAAAACTCCTGACAATTCCAAGAAACTCCAATTAAATCTTTTTAAGAACCACGCATTTCGAGCGTGCTGAACCAACCCTGTGCGTACATACATACACTCGGTATGTCTTTGTCCCTTTTATGTAAGGTAAATGGGTGTATAGTTTGGCCCGCCTTTAATTTAGTAGTCTTTTGTTGTGCATATTTCATTGTCTCAAGCCCTTAATCGAGCGGCGCCTCCTTGTAAACATCTTCCTATGCCCATAAAAGTATGTATTCAACTTTGTACTGTAACATCCTCCCAAAATATACATAATTATAATCCTTAGGAATTAATTCCAAATGTATTAACACATTAACTCTACTTCTAACACTTCTTATATCCGGAGATTAAAGTTATTGCCTTGTACACAGTCGAATGAACGTACCTACCTTTTAAATATCGGATTAGAAACAAAGCGATGAAGTTAATTGGTCGGAAAAATGGCCTATGCCACTCTAGCTATGTGCTTGTAAGTGTTTGTTTGTGTTGCAACAAGTTTTGTTCTGTAAGGTTTAATATATATCTCTGCCTTGTTCGCTGATGTTCTATATCAAAATGAATAAAGGAGAATACGTGCTGCGATTAAAAAATGCTCTCCGTGCCCCCTAAAGATCCCTTTTGACACTAGTCTTATTTCTATTCCGCTCAAGATATTTGGCTAGAGTCCGAAGTGTTCTTCGCAGCCACTGTGGAGCCTCAACCAGGAATATGAGAGGGACGGGCAGAGAGGACTAGAGAGAGAGAGCGCGCACGCGAGCCAGTGTGAGAAGGGGAGGGAGAGAGATGACTTGGGTATGTGCTGCTACGTCAGTGGTGTTCAGGTGCCAAACACTGCCATTTGGTCTCTTGTTCCTCTACCACGTGTTCCCACCTGTTCTTTTGTGGGACTCTTACCCCTACTTGAACGAGGCAGACCGGTTGGAGACAGTCTGCATTTGCCTCTGGTCTGAGAGCTTCGTTCGTTTGCCCGTTGAAGTTTGGTCTTCCAAGTTAGAAACTCTATTATATTTTTTCGCGTGGACGCCATGACTTTGATCTCGAGTGCCTCAGTGAGCCGTGCGAACAGTGCTGACATTTTAGTGTGATTGCAGAACAAACTGTTGATTCTTGACGCCGTGAAGGAGCAGTGCGGGGGACTTAAAAGAGCAATATTTGGATCACGGACTGTGCGCGGTACAAAGGAGTTTAGCTACTCTTGTAAGTAGCCGTTATGAGTATTTGTAGATAATTATGAGGGAGAAATACGTGTACGTGCATGCACACCCTCGCGCATACCTCAAATCGGTAGTTCAGCACACACATATGATGAAACTAATCTCCCAACGCCCCTGATGTTAGCACTGGTCGGAGTGATCCCCGCTAATGTAGTGGGTACTGAATTCCTTTTCCATAGCGATTAGTTACAACCTGCATTCCCCATACCCATTAAGATACCCTTTATTCCTTCCTTAGCAGGTGATCCCTTCGTGTTGCGTCATCATATGGGTATTCTTACCTCTTAATTTACCGGGAACCTATGTGTGTGTGTGTGTGTGTGTGACCTTATAATAGGAAAACAGCACATCACTTGTCAGGGAACCTGGCACTCTGTATGTATGCTTGTGTGCGTGTAAAAAAAGCAAGGCAAGGAGTGAAACTGACATTCGTCAACCAACTGCAGGTGTTTTTTTTTTATCCGTCACTTCTGTTCCTTTGAAAAAAAAGGTAGGTAATGTGAGGGAGGCAACTCAATTAATAAGGTTTTGTTTCTTTTAAGTTCCTCTCCTGGGCCCAGTTGGCACCGTGTGTGCTAGGGGAAGGCATCGCATGAGGGGTTCTCTTATCGTTGCGCTGTGTGGTGGTGATCTGCATTTCTTGGGATATGATTGTAAGCCCCCTCTGTGTGGGTGAGCCATCTTCTAAGCTGTTGGGGGTACTCTCCTCCACATCCTCTTTTTAGAGCTGCCGTCATTCACCCTTGTTTTTTTTTTCTTCTTTGGTCGATCCAAGGCGTCTTTTATTAGATTTTTCGCCTCGTGATATAGTGTTTGATCGGGGATCATTGTGAGGGAGTTTTGTGTTCGCTAGTTTCGGACGCATAAAATGATAATCAAATCCACTGTGTCTGTAGGTCACTATTTATGTCTGTGTGTGTGTGTGTGCGTGCGTGTGAAAAGCATTTGCAACCCCTTATTCAATAATTTGAGGAAGGTCTGCATCTCGCAGTCTGGAGCTCTTTGAGTTAGATCTATTTTTGTTCTCCCCTTAGCGATGTAGATTTAATTCCCTCTGCTCTTATGCTCGAGTTTGTTCTCTCTGAAGCCAGAGTTATTTGAAACCGATGAAATCTGTTTCCTGTGTATCTTTCCCCCACCACGGAGGTGCGCCCCCTCTAGAATATTACATCTAGCACCTGGAGGAGTGGGATGCTCTTCCGGCTCCGGTATCCTCGACGATCTCGAACTAGATTGAGACTTCCCGGCCTTGGACATTTCAATGTTACTCTTTTTTTCTCCACTTTCTTTACACCTATTTTCTTGACCGGCGGTTAATACCGCAGGCAGGTCGACGACCAGCTCTCGTCCATTCATCCCTGATCGGGACCGGAAACGGAGGGTGGGCTGTTTAACCCCTCCCTCTTTGCTCCGGTTGGGGTGGTAGGTTTTAACATTCCTGCATTCTCCTCGACCATTTATCTTGCCCTCCCCCCTCTCTTCCTTTTTATTTTCATCTATGTCCATTCTGCACATCCTCAACGGGATGTCAGGTGTAATATGGGTAACTTTACTGTGGCTGACATCGGAGGATTGTGTGCCCTCCAGGCCTCAACACTTGCAATACTCCCCCTTTGCCTCAACGCCTGCACGAGGATCTGCGGCTATATATCTTCCCTACCTTACAGAATTTCTGCCTAATTCGTCTTCGTTGCTATTGCGCTTTCCATTCTAGGTGAGGAGGGGGAATCATGTCAATTCGATCTTGTCTTCCTCTGTCTACGGTTCTTTCTACCCCTTCCCCCTTGATCGAGCAAAGTTCTTCCAATTATTTCTTATCCGCTTTCTTTCATATGCGTCTTCTTTCTTCATTGGGGGGGGGGGGGAGGAAATCATGACATTAGACTCTCGTAAAATTGCCAAAATAAATCGACTGGGCTTCATTTAATCTTAATTGAGCATTTGTCCTTTATTGATTGTAACCCGAGGCTCCACTGTTAGAATGAGAAGGAAAATGAGTCCTTAATAATTAATTGCTCATAGATGTCATTTCATCGAGAACTCTGCCAGGTCGCAAGCCCGGCTGAGAAAGGAGGGGGGGCTAGGGGGTGCAGATACCTCCTCATCCATAAGACCAAACACGGGTGTCAATAATAATTATTAATGGTTGCACGCAACTAAAACTGAAAACAACAATAACAGCTCACGGAGATGAACTTGTCTTCTCGGACAGTTTTTTAATTTGTATTTCGGTTTTTACCTCAATATTGCCCAGCCAGGAGGTTAGAGTTCAGCCAAAGGGGATGTTTTTTTTGTTTGTTTTTTTGTATCCACTCATTCGTAGGGGTTCATAATACGACCTCCCGACCCCCCGGTTTTAGGAGTTACGAGGCATGCTGTCGTAGTTTGTCCTCCTTTCGCCACATAATGAAACTGTTCTTGTTGGTGTCACCAGTTCCCTTCGCACTTAAAAATGTCGATAATATTAAAAAAAAAAAAATTCATCTTCAGCTAGTTTGTTTTCTAAAGAATCTTGTGTGGATTCATTTTCCAAAATGGAGTGCTAGGAATCTAGTAAAATTAACAACAAACATAAGTGTGGACCAAAAAATAGCGATTCATTAATTACCGAAAATAACTGTATTTTCCATTAAAAAGACCTGTAAGGTAGAAGAAGAAGGACAGTGGGGAAGGGATGTAAGAGAACGTAGTTGGTTCATTAGTGCAGTGCTATACGTTCCGGAAGTTGGCCCACGTCTATGGTACCTTTGTTAATATTAAACAAAATCTAAGACCTAGGTTTATGAGTCTAAACGAGATGATTCATTAAATTGCAATAGATCGGGAAATAACTACTGTTAGAGCGACTGACTGTTTTACACTTTGTAATCGTGTAAACGCATTTTGAAAAATTGGTGAATTTGAACCATGTTGGCAAAATCAAATAGGACGTAATAAAAGATCCCTAATCCCTGACTGCTACGAAAGATCAACCGACCCAAAGATAAGCTACCCCGAGAGATGTCTAATTGTATGATATAAAGGATTTGATCATTAAATATAATAATATTTAACAAAATAATAACAAAAACTAATATGACGAGAAGAACGCTTCGTTATTTGTATCGTCTAACCCTATTCTTAAAATAAATAAGGATACAAAATTTATTTGAATTAATATTGAGAGACAATTGTCCCGCAAAAAGCACATGAAAAGTGCCTTGCTTATTTCTTTCTATCTACATAAATTTGTGAAGATGTGAATTCAAAAAGTCTATTTTACATTCTCGCTTACTTACTCTTGATATGCGCTTTGTGCTTGGCCCATTAACTCTATCTGATTTACATATTGCTGAGAGAAGATATTCAACAAATGTCTTTTAAATCTTATTGATCGAACGATTCATAGGTTGAGGATGTCTCCAACAAACATATGTTAAGAACTAATCACTAAGGTCATTAACACCAAATAAGGACGCTACTATAATCCCTACAAAGGTTAACTAATTTCAAATTTTGACTCGACTTGCAGAGATAACAAACCCTAAAAATAAGCTGCCCGCAGGTACTCTGGAGATGCTGATTTTTACAACGTCCAACGAGGCAATTTTATAGTCTCTTCTCCGATTATAATAGCAGTGTTTGGATGGAGTAATAATGCACTTTGACCCACCATACTACTTTCAAATCCAGCGTAATTCACTGCTATTTGTCTATGAAGTCGCGTTTAGTTTCTTTGTATTTCTTTTTGGAGACCGGTTCAGCATACCGTTGATCTTTTTGGCTTACATAAACGAAGGAATGGGGAGCTTTTTCGTGTATATGGGTTCTTGCATTTATTCCTCAAGCCCAATATTTTTTCATCGCCAATCATTCATGACGAGTGAAAAAACACAAAACAAATTATTCTTTTAATCAGTAAATTCAGGTAAAAAGATAATAGGTTTCTTAACCAGAGTTGCCCACTAGATCTAATCTCCAACACACCTTGGTTATAAAAGAAAGCAAGCTTGATTTTAGCGGAACAGCGTCGCTATCTCAACCCTCTCCCTCTAAGGTCGCGGGAGGCCTAGCAAAAGTGTGGGGGTTGGTTGAGGCCAGGCTAGGGCACATCAGCTTCGTATATCGCCCGACCTCCTTTCATCGGTTGCATACAGAAATCGTCTGGGTCGGGTATAGTATGCGGTCTACCAAGCTGTGACGTCATTGACGAGTGAACGAGCAGAAGTATAGGTTAAGGTGAGCTTCATAATTTTGGATTAGTTTCTCTCACGCTTAGTTCTTTGCATTGTCTAACCCCATTCTTATAATCTAACCTAAGTTAGATTGTTATAAGAATAAGGGGTGGGGGTAATGCGAAGATCTAAACGTTATATTAGGTCATAAGAATAGGGTTAAACATTCCAAAAATGTTTAACCCTAGAAATTAGGCTTCTCACTTGTCAATGACGTCATGCGCGTTTGGAGACGGCCGAAACCTCATCTATTAGATCTTTTTTATTATTTTACAAAATTTATAAAGTTATATACAAAAAATAGAAGGAGCACATTTGTAATTCCATATTTATTGGAGAGTAGAGTAGAGCCAAAACGCAAAATAAACATTGTAGAGCTGGAAATAATGCCAAAGAAGATAAACAGAATAAGCAGGTGTAATTTTTTAAAAAATAAGGTCGCACTTTTGAGTTCTTTGCTTCTCTTTGCGCACTTGCTATATAAATGGCCTGAGCTGAAGTATTTTAAAACAAACTCTCGATCCCTTATCAAAGACTTCATTATTCTTTTATTTTCTTGTTTCTTTCATCCCTTGTTTGCTCATTTCCCTACAAGGAGTTGGGTGGAGTTTTTCGTATTTTATATTTTTATGCCCCCCTCCCCCCAACAACCGAAGCCTTTTAGGGTTGTCTACTGTATCCCCCTCAATTCTTTAATATCTTTCATTTTCTTTATTTTCTCCCGTTTCTTTCGTTGGTCAGTCTCTCAATCTGGCCTCGAATCAATTCAAGATACTCCACCTAAGTTTAATGCAACCGAAGATATTCCTTCCACCCTTTGTTATTATTTAAATCGAAAACGAACGAGGGAATTTCTTGCAGAAGGTTTGTAACACAAGTAAAACAAGTAGTGAAGATAGAGGGAGCGAGAATGTTTTGGAAGATATCTAGCGCACATTTTCCTTCAGGTATTGAGGCCGGGATGGTAAATAAATGCGGGCGTTCTGGATGGGCGGTGAAGAGAATACACATTTTATTAAATAAAAAGTAAACAATAAATTTTTTAAAATGTATAAAACTAATCTGATCAGTGAAATAATGATTTTAAAATGGAAATTGTAATCTTATAATTTCATAGAGCTTTTCAAAAACATTATTTGGAAAGATCCTCCACAAAATCCTGAACGTAACTGTTGAGGAAATCGCATTTACACAAAACATTGCTTTTTTGATGTTTGATCTAATTAAACTCTATGATATGGGTATTCATACCCGTATTGGGGTCCACAAAGGTAAGCGAGTAGTTAACGCTTCAATACTCAATTCTCAGATGACTGAATGGTTTTTATAGTTAGGTGTTTAACATGACCTAACGTGGCAACTTTGGGAATAATGGGTCCAGTTCATATCGTGTTGGGAACTACAAAAAAGAGCTATTTGCTTTAATACATCATTTTAGCTGAAGACATTATATACACGATGAAGAATCGGCGCCGAATAATGGCAGATTACAGCATTAAAGTTGTTTTCTGCCATGAGGTACCTGCAACTTAAATATAATTAGATTAGTGCTAATTTAGTCTGCGGTATAAAACTACATTCACTATGTTGCGAATGTAGCTGTTGGTAGGTGAAGTTCTGTTGTAGACCGGACACAATTTTTAATGTGGTGATAGAGAACCTGCTAAAGCAGTAGCAGTAGCTTAATATAATTGTTACCGTGAAATTCCGTTTAATCTTAGCGACACTACCTACACGGTATGTTATGCGACCCCAAGTTCACCTACTGAAGACATTCCACTCGAGTTAGAGGCAACTGAAGATGATACCCCACGCGCTAAGTGACTCTGGTGTGGAATATCTTTAGTGGATTGATCCCTGTCCTATTGTCAAGTGACACATGTATTTAAAACTTAAGATTTTAACTTAACACCTCCACCTAACTACCAACCACCATATCACTTTTTTAAAGATTTGTGAACAACGTATTCAAAGTATAACTAGGTTGTTTCCTAGTTAATTGCCAAAGTTAGTTATAAAGGATAAAGTTCACTTGGACGAAAGTGCCATGTTCCATTGCCTTACAATATCTAAGCCCTGAAGCGTAAATATTTACTGAATCACAAATTGCTATGCCATTTATTTGAGCGTTTTAATGGGGCAAGTGATATGAATTTAATTAAGTGACATAATTATAGATTTTCTACCATTGTTTATAGGCGAATCGTGTGTAAATTAGGTTAATTGGTTGAGATAAGAAGAATTCTTTAAACCCCCTATTGTTTCCCTCTGTCTTTTTTTATTCCCTCCTTTCTTCCCATAAGGAAACTTGTCCCTGGGGGGAGGGCGAAGAATCATCACTTTCTCGCTAGATGAACATTCCTTCGTTGGATTATGCAGTTTATTTTTTTTATTAAATAAAAATGCGTTCTATAAAATACATTCCACTCATTATAGAACCCTTCGGGGCTGCTAAACGTCGAGATATTCCTTTCCCACGAGTCTCTTCCCCAACCCTTTATTATTATTATTTCTTCTGCTTTTCCCATACCCCAATTTAGCATATTTCTGTTTCTAATCAATTTTAATTAAGTTAAAATCAAATTTATTCGAGGGTCACTTACAATCACCGTCTTCGAACATGTAGCCAATGGGACCTGAACCAAATTGTTATGGTTCCAGTCTTCTTCTTTTGTTGTAATGAATGGTTTTGATGTAGTACTGAAATGGGCCCTCCAAGTCTGCTGATTTCTCCGGTCAGGTGATGTGGCCGAGTTGTATTGCGTGGTTTCTCCTTCTTGGCATTCAGCTTGCATTCATCCAACTCAGCCGAATTACACGTCAGCAGAACATAATTTTGTTTTCAATACAATCATATATATATATATATATATATATATATATATATATATATATATATATATATATATATATATATATATATATATATATATATATATATATATATATATATATATATGTGTGTGTGTGTGTGGTACGTGTAACGCAGGGAAGGTTAAAAGATAGGCCTCCGTTCATTGCTTTGTTTTCGCATCTGGGCATGTTAGGATGCAATACTAGTTGCTTTCTGCAATGAAGATGCTTGTGTGTATTGGGTGTTTTCTGAGGGGTTTTTTTAATCAAAAACGGGATCTTCCAACTCGAAAGGACACCTAAAAGTATGGATGTATTTTATTAAGTTTTGGGGGGGGAAAATAACAGACGTCCACTTTCACAGACTATCCCAAGGATACCAATCTACACGGGACCAGCATGAAACCAAACTTAAGCAATATCGCCATTTTCTGTTGGATCAGCGCGTTTAAACTAAGAACCAACTAGAGCACTTGTACTCTCATGGGCAATGTACACCAAAGTATGACTAACTAAGCCTCAAACTTAAGGATCTAAACTAAAAAATCATTGCGACACAACTGCAAAACACTGACGAACTACCTAATCTAACCCTAACCTAACACCCACACACCCACACACATATATATATATATATATATATATATATATATATATATATATATATATATATATGCAGATTTTGTTAAAGACCATAGTATATTTTGCCTTCATTAGTTTTCATTGGAAACTTTCCATTTTTCTTATTATCTTTTTTAGTTCATTTTGTAGATGGTAAACAACTTCTCCTACGTTGTTTACCAACTACAAGATGAACTAAAAAAGATAATAAGAAAAATGGAAAGTTTCTAATGAAAATTACACTAATATATATATATATATATATATATATATATATATATATATATATATATATATATATATATATATATATATATATTAAACGGGCATAATTGGTTGCAGTGAAACCCTAAGAAGCTGTCGAGCTATTACAGAAACAACTGACGACCAAATATTTTATCACAAAGATAAAAGATATCATGGAGTGAGGTTTCCTATACACAAATATCGTAACAAAACAGGTATAAAATATCATAATGGGTATAAAAAAGTAGCAAATGTAACTTTAAAAGTTTCTAAGGTATACAACGTAAAAAATGTTTAATTGTATGCATTAACCTTAGTACACACGTAAAAAGGGATATTTTATGTTTTCACCAGGTCGAGTTTGAACACATACAAAACCCATTTGACCGTCAACATTGGAGATTTCAGTTTGGGAGTTGGTCAAGGAAATGATCGTAATGGGAAAGTTCTCAATGGTTGATTGAAATAAAAGAGGATTGGATCTGGTTGACTCTATAAATCCTCGAGTCTTTACAATTGTGATTATTTTCAAACAAAAGAAAAATATAAAAGTGTCCGAGAGAATCCCACATTATTTTAATATTTATTGAAATTAATTCCGTCATGATTAACAAAAACATTGTTGTCATTAATTCTAAGTAATTAACAAAGAACACTAGCGACCAAATGATGATCAGATGAAGGGCATAAATTAACACATAAAGAAAGGATAAAAGTATAAAAGAGAGACCATTAAATTTAAAAAAATCTTAATTTCAGGTACAGCTTGTAAAAGCATATCATGAAAACCGTGAACCAAGTACCTCGAAGGACAAACTTCCAGAACATGACAACGAAGAAAGAATAACAACAAACTGAACTTAATGAAGTTGAAGACCATCTTTGAAAAGAAATAATTAAAAAAATATAATGAAAATAATGTTAGCGAGCCCATCAGAAACGGGAAAGGATGCAAAACAAAACAAAAAGTTACTAAAGAGATAATGACATAGGGTTGATATAAGAGAGAACAGGGAAGCAATCGCCAAAGTTAGGAGCGGAATAGTTAAAAAAAAACGAATAGTATAAACAACTGAAAAGTAATAACACATTCCAAATCCACACACAATCTGGAACACTCGATAATATTCTCTTTGTTCTCAAATCAGAAATTGAAACTGCAATTTTAAAAGAATCGAGACCATCTCGAAAATGCCGAAGAATGGATTGTAAACTAGCCTCCCTCCAAACGGTGAGTCATAAACAAGGTAATATTCCAGAGAACTGGCACAATGCCACAATAATTCCGCCTTACAAAACGGAGACCAAATGAATCTTGAAAGTACAAAGATTGATCATGATCAGCCTTCTCTCTTGCCTCTACCATCGGCTCATTGAGAAACGCTCAAAATACAAGTACGGAATATACATGGTATTTATGGATGATCAAAAGGCCTTTGCTTCAAGAGAGAAAACATCAGTAGTCATACAACCACGAGAAACCAAGGCATTGATCCACTCTATATCAGTATTATAGAATAAATCTTTTTAAAAAATGTAAATCCCTAAATAAGATTCCTGGGAGATCTTTCAACTACATGGGAATTAAAGTAGAGACACTAACGTAATCGAGTTGTTCAATTCCTGCGACGAGAGAAATATTGAGGCAGAGCGGAATCAAGGATAAATGGGTGGATTCGAAGCCGATATTTTTCACATAAGCGACAGCCTAGAAGAAATTAAACCGCTGCTTCATGATTACATCAAAGGAAAAAGAGTTTGTGTGAAATGGAATCTTAGGATACTAAAAGTCATGCTAAATAGTTAATTGCGCCACCAGTCCTTTTTTAATCGATGACTAGGTTCCCTTCCCAGAAAATGAAAATTGCATTAAAATCAAAATGACTCTTTAGTAAATCACAAGGAACCAGAGGCAGGTCCTCGATGTGAGGACAGGTGCAGATAGAACGGCAGGGTCGCATTTGGTCCCCGACCAGCATGTCCCGTTCCTCGTCCGGAGAGTGAGGAGATGGAAACTCCTTTGCCAAGTTCTGAGACCGAAGAGTGATGTGCTGTGTTTGCCAATGAATGGAATAAACATTGATGTTATCCTTGGCTGTGTGTATGGTGGCGTACGTGTGAGTTAATCCAACGCCTTATTCACTAGGCTAATGACAGCTCCTTGTTGAACAGGCATTTGAGAGCCAGCAAATGGAAATCGTAAATAGATGCACCCATCTCGGCTAACAGTTAACACTGCTACGTTTAAAAACAACAACGAACAACCCGACGCAGAATTATTCTGGGTTAGCAAGAGACATTTGGAATGGTCGAGCGCAATCTTCAGAAGGAAATTGCCCCTCAGTCTGAAGTATTTACTTACTATGGAGTTTCTTCTTTCCGAAAAACGAATGTATGCGCGCAAACTTAGGAATGGCTGTTATTTTATCAAGGATAATATGGGGCCTCTGACATAACCTTGCTGTCTTTCAAAGGAGTATTAATTCGCTTTATCCCCTCGGTAAATAACCCCCTCTGAGAAATGGCCGCAAGAGGGGCGTTCTATTTGTGTGTATATTGCCTGTTTTACTGCGACTCGGCTTTGCAAGGACGTTGTGCTAATTTGAAAATCTCGTTGAGTCCTCAGATTTGAATAAGGACATCGCAAAGAGCAGATTCCATAATTTTTATCGTCCATTATCATACTCCTTGAACAATATCATCCACAACCCAAAGTGAGTATTGTGTAGAACATTCAGGGATTACCAGCCAACAGCTGGCTAATTGGGGGGTAAAGCCGTGTCCGAAAGGTTAAAGATGGACTTTTATTTCTGGACATTAAGGTTGAGTTCTTTAAAAAAACATTAAAAAGCTCTATGTTCTTTGGAAGGGTTAATTATCGACACTAAAACAATGAACGCCATTTTGTATTTTCCAACCCACTCGCACGAAGAGAACCTCATGATTGCGCGCGTGTGTGTATACATAAAAGCCCGGCCACGCACGCACACACAAAACCACACGCTTTTCGGTACGATAAAAAGCCAAGTTATCCGAACGCCATTTGCACGAGTTGGAAGAACTCGTCTTGGCTGCCATCCAAACACTCGGCTCTAGGACTTGCATCACAGCCGGGCCGGGCAGACTGCGCGGCAGCACAGCGTAGCCTGAGGCGATCTAGGCGTGTCGGCGAGTGTGCCACAGCCTCTCTCTGACTCCGAAGGATAGGAGCGATGATGAAGGCTCTCTTTATAGCAGCCCGTCCCTTTAGCGACAAGCTCCGTTCGCCCTTGTCTGGTATATAAATATAACTAGGCCATTGGCAAACTCTTTATCTGTATGTTTTAGTGGAATTAAATGGTTAAGAAATTGTTTTGCTTGGATCCGGCTGCAGGCCGCTCCCCTTTTTAGACAATCCCCATCGCTTCATTCTGAAACTCGCTCCAAAATCAATCCCATTTGCCTTGGAGCCACTCGACTATGACTCGCATATATGTATATATTATGCTTCAAATACCCCAAAGGAAAATAACAAGAAAACGCTTGGGTTTGCCTGTATGTAATTTCCCTCTGCAATTTTCGAACCATTTTAGATCACGTGCATTTTTGTTAATTGTTTTCTTGCATGTTATATATAAGTTTAGAGTAATAAAATCAATTAATTGCCACATTATAAAATTTATGAAGAATAATAAGGTAAAGAAGCTTTGAAAAGATGTTGATCTCAGACCCGAGCCGATGCTGAAAGTAATTGCTCCAATAAATTCTACGCAGGACAGGCGGAGTGAGCATATAATAGGTTTTCTCAAAATAGAAACACGCACGTATATCGATGTGCACATATATTTACCACCATGACGTTTTATAAGCCTTGAAATTACTGATCCCTAAAAGATAGAAATCCTGAGTGTTTTAGTGGATATCAAAGTTCAAAGTCTTCTAGTTTGCATGAAGGCAAAAGTTGTGGCTCCGCGCATTGACGTGTGCATTGCTTATGTTTCAAAAATAGTTCCGGATCGAGACGTCATCAAAAACGCCAAATTGTCAGCCATGTCGGCGTCCAACTCGTATCGTCTATGTTTAGTTCGTTTCCTGCGATGATCGGTCGTCCCATTCCTTCTATCGGGTTCGAATCCGTGCTGAGGCTCGGCACACTCAAGAATGTGATGCGGTGAGCCAGCGCGGAAAATACTTCTTCACCTTAGCCTCGCAGCACAATCCACACGGACTCCGTCCATTCATTCTCGTTTGCCTCTTCGAATAATTTCCAGTTACGTCCTCCCGCCATTCTTCCCCCCCCATGCCCCCAGCCTCCTCCTCCCTCAACATGCCCCAGGCCACACCTCGATGCCAGGCTGTCTGCCCACTTAGCCCCACACCTGTGAGCTGATCGCCTACCTTCGCAGATCTATCCCTTCCCGATTCCCCCAACTCCCGTGTTCTCCCCTCTTCACTCCATCTTGACTTATTCGCAACTTTTTAGATGGCTTTGTTCAGTCGAGCGAGAATAATAAGGCATGGAAAATGTTATTACACCAGAACCTTCGCCGCTTATCAACAACATTCGTAGATTTATCAATAGATAAGCAAGAAGTGAAATGTAAAGTGAATCGTTTAACTTAGTTATTATTAGCTTTCTTCTTGCAAGGTTCGAGACGCGCCGCGATTTCGCCTGTTTTTAGATGAGTTACGAAACTGGGTTAGCCTAGGCCTCTTGTGGCTTCTGGCCTATAACTCCAAAATATCAGAGAATAGATTCTAGTAGTTTGTATCTAGCCACCAACCAACTTTCTGATTACATTGACTCAATCGATAGGATAATAAACGGGTAGTTTATTTTTTGCATTATGATTTTTTTTTTAACCATTGTCATTCCATCTCCGTCAATCTAAATATATTAAATTAAGATAGCGACGAACAATTAATTGTAAAGGCTGGTACATTTTTGACATCGAATTTAAAGCGAAATAACAAAAATTTTGTAATGGGAGATCTGTAAAGAAAGTGATGAAGATGGAGGAAGTGAACAAGCGTGTAAAATATATAACCGCAGATCCTCCTCCTACAGGGATTGGGACTAGGAGGAAAAACTGCGGGCGTCTGACCCGGGAGAGTACACAAGTGTTGCCATACACCTAAAATAAAGTCTCATCGCATCACGTGAACAGCACCCCTCCTCCATAGAGAGCATGAGGGGGGGAGGGGGGCGATCAATACCCTAAATTAGCGGTCTACAAACACTATTTAGTATACGATCTACAACACGACCTAACATAATCGCATACTAAACATCCAACCCCCAACTAACATTTTCCAAGAATTTAATGACAAAATTTTTCTCTAAGCTTTAGAGTGAAGAATAGCAAAAACTTCGCGGGGAGGATGTCTCTAAGGTTTTGAGTATATGTGCAAGAGATATTATCCGTATGGTTCGTTTCACTATAATATGAGAGGCATTAAATTAGCAAATGGTTGCGTGATGACGCCATGACTGTTTAATATCTTTATGGATGGATTACCGAGAGGAAGGCGTGAGATTGAGGGGGGATTGGTTCTCTCTCTCAATATATATATATATATATATATATATATATATATATATATATATATATATATATATATATATATATATATATATATATATATATATATATATATATATATATATATCCAAAGAAGTACAGTAACATACATGTAAATTCAGGAGCAATTTATGACCAATTTATTGCGAAACCAGGTTTTCGACGGAGGGATCCGTCGCTGACAAACTAATGAATGCAGAGCTTAACCTAAGGACACACAAATTTACAAAATGCCTTGGCGTACCACCCCTGATTAAATTCCGACTAGTAAAATAATATGGCTTCTCTTCAGTCTATGTGTGTATGTGTGAAGAGGGGGTAAATGTAAATGCAGAGGTGATGCATATGGTGTGATTTCAGAGTCCATGATGTCACCCTTGAAAAAAGGCTAATTTTTAAATATTTCGGATGCAGTGTGTAAATGATAGTGGTACAGATGAAGACTTGAAAACAAGACATGAAATTAACCAAACAGTGTAGCGAGACTCCAAAGAAAGCTGATACAAGTTCTGAGATTTTTTTATTCGCGAAAATGTTACAAATAATTCCAAAGATATAATTGGACTTCTTAAATCTTTTGTTCGTCCACACTACAATGATGGTCAGTCTTCCTATTTGCGGAACTCAAAATTGGTAACACAGGGGGGAAAGGCATTTATTGAAATTACATTCATTGGAAACAAAACGAGTGGGAGGGATAATAATAATTAAGATATTAAAAATTCTGAATGGTTTCAATACTATTAGAATGGAAAATATGCAAGAATGTATAATAATAAAGGAATAAACGCAGATTTTCCTGTAATTAGGAAGAAATTGGGTTTATTTTTGCCTATAACGTTATAGATTATTTACCACTGAAGATTAGTTAATATATGTTTTCCTTGAACAAATGATTTTTATCAACAAGAAACTTTGTATACAAACTTATGTATATTTCACTGAACGAAAAACAATCGACTATGAGATTGTTCTTATTATTTATAAATCTTAGTAATGACCCACCTGTGAATAGTATCTTTTATGAATGTGCAAGAACCGTGTAGATAAACCATTTAGAAGGTCAAAAATTACGTAAGTAGGGCCAACCTTGAATAGACGGGTTGAAGCATCAATATAAACCTACAGAAACTGAGTGGTATTTATTAATTAATTTTAATATTTTAAATTGGAAGAAAAGTAGTATTTCTTATTTAGCTAAACGCCTTATTAAAATTTACGTGCTGTAGTGCCATATGTTGTATTAAACTGCATTTTGGATTTAAGATCATTGATAATGGTTGGCACCCATTTCTGTTGTTGGTGTTTATTCGAACTGACATAATAAAACCCCGGTAAGATCCCTATAGGCCTATCATTATAGCCTAACTCCACCGGTTAACATACACTTCATTGATTGCCTCCCAAATCTTTGAATTTTAGTTCTATTTTACCCCCAAGTAAATTTTGCATTGTTTTTTTGCGTTGAATCTGCTAATAAATAATACAAAGGCTTCTGAAGGTAAAAATAGATGTTTTTTTTTCTTCTTCTTCTCGTTCTCAATCCGTTTGGTGCCAAGATTTGAATTACCTTTTGACTTTTATGTTATGTCGTTTTCTCATTTTATGAAGCAAAATGGTATGGATTGATTCGTATCTGGGCACCTAGATGATATAAAGAAGTCGGCTATGGCGTACTTTATGAAAATTTATCACCGTCTGAAATTTGATCGCGGATTTTCGAGGGCGAAGCAGGTCCGAAGCTACATGATCCTCGGAGTATTCGCGTACACGTAATAGTAAACACGTACACGTAATCAATTGTCATCGAATTCGGGTTAAAGAGAATGCCTAGGTTTTAGGATTTGGGGTTTTTTTTTTTTTTTTGCTCTCCATAAACAGGTTAAGCTTGTTTAAGCTCAGTTAATTTACATTTTAGCTTCTCCCTCCACCCGCAAGGGGCTGGGTGGCGTGCCTTCCCTGCCCCAAACACCCGGCACAGATACACCTCCCCCCCTCTCTCTCTCTCTCTCTCTCTCTCTCTCTCTCTCTCTCTCTCTCTCTCTCTCTCTCTCTCTCTCTTTCTCTCTTTCTCTCTCTCTCTCTCTCTCTCTCTCTCTATATATATATATATATATATATATATATATATATATATATATATAGAGAGAGAGAGAGAGAGAGAGAGAGAGAGAGAGAAAGTAAAAATGTGTGGAATATATATATATATATATATATATATATATATATATATATATATATATATATATATATATATATATATATATATATATATATTATATATATTCCACACATTTTTACTTCCACTATATTTACACATTTCTCCCCACAAACATTCTGGCCGAGATGTCATTGTTGGCTTTTCCTAAGGGTAAGTCCAGGAGAGTTGCGCGCTCTCTTGGTTCATATCGTTCCTCGTAGTCGACTCAACCTACGTACTTTCCATATCTTCACCACTTTCTTTACAAATCTCTTGATAATTAAACTAATAAATGTGGATCAGATTTCTATCACACGAATTGTGCTCTTAATTGCAGTGAGACGCCTAAATTCGTCGCCTTTTGGCTTAGTGTAGAGGAAGAAGACGTTTCTCTGCTTTCGCCTTTCAATGCAGCCCAAATCCTCCATTTTGACTTGCGACAATTATCAGACTCCCAACGAACCGTGTTTCTCCTTCCTAGTCTTTATTATGCTATCTTGTTAATAGGTCATGTATGTGTTAATTGTAAGGCAAATATGCGGTCGTAACGATGCCTGGTTATGCTGCAGGTGCTGAATAAATGGTAGTCATTCAAGGTATTCAAATATCCACCCGATAACCTGCTCGCAGTGGCCTCAACAAGGCCTCTAGTCCATACAAGACCAACTGTGTCTGATAAGAGAATGGGGGGGTCGCTTGCAGCGAATTCCTTCACATGCCCGAAATGTTCTGGAGTTATGCACTGGCAAATGGCACCGGTTAATGCATGAAATAAACTTGCACTCCAGTATTTGTTGTATTAAAGTTTAGTACAATACAGAAAATAGATTCTTTACGGTGCAAAACCTGTTTCTGAGTTAATGAGCCAAAATTGGGGTAGTTTTTAGATGTATACTTATATAGAAAAGCTGTTCCTTCAATTGATGTCAGCAACTGTGCGTGGGCCGAGGACCTACTGCATGATGCTATTCTTATCACACGTTTAAAGAGGCTTTATGGGGGGTAAGCCCCTTCCTTTTACTTTGGGGTATTGAGATTTAGTTTAATTTTACGAGCCTGACATTTAATGACTTACATTTTCTTTTTCAGGTGCTTTAGCGTGGATGGCTGAGCGACAAAGGTCGTGAGAATGGGAAGCTTTCAGAAGTTCTGCCTTCGTTGGAACAATCACAGTTCAAACTTCGTCGGTAACCTTGGACTTCTACTGACTTCTGAAGAATACTCTGATGTAACGGTCTGTTGCCAAGGTAGGAATTTTAAGCTGATGTTATTTGTCCGTTGTATAGTGAACTTGAAATAAATGAAGTGTTACTTAGTGCTCCCATTTTCACTGTGCCGAAAGATTGGCGAGAAATTAAAGCAAAAAAGCAGGAATAATTAATCATTTGACCTTTTATTTTGAATCGATTGGCCTCCATTTTATTCTGGTGTTTCATTCCCTCAGGTGAGGTTTGGCATTTACATCAGTTGGTACTCTCTGCCTCGAGTTCCCACTTCGCTCAGCTCCTTCGTCTTACGCCGCCCAGCCAGACGCCCATTTTGATTCTGGACGGCCCGCCAGCGAGTGATGTTCACGCCCTAATTCACTTCATCTACCATGGCGAGGTCAATGTGGATCAAGACTCTCTCCCGTCGCTTCTGCGAACAGCCGCCTCCCTGCGGATCAAGGGACTCGCTGACGTCACGGGGCTGACCCAAGAACTCAGCGCGGAGTCGTTTCCCGTCGAAGGAGAGGTGTCGGGCCCCGTTTGTGAGACAGGCGCGGGAATCTCCTGTGGCGATGGGAACCCACCCTACGAGGAACTCTCACCGTTGAATCTTTCTTGCAATAAGAGTCACCAGACGTTCAAGGAGGAAGTAGAGGTGAATGAGGAAACCCCAGTCGCACAAATACCTACTGTGAATGCTCTGCTGAAGCAGGGCACCGAAAAGAAGAGGAATTCGAACGACGAAGGAGTGGAAATCTTGTTCCATCCTTCCAAGAGAGTTCGAACGTTGGATTCGCCGTCCTCCCTCGGAGCTACAACCGTAGCCATCATTGCACCAATCGGCGGCCAAACTAACGTTTCAGACAGTGTTTATACCCCCGTGTCAAGCACCCCCTTGACCTGCAAGAACTCAGAACCCCATGAAAATGTAGCTTCGAGTATGGATTCCTTCTCGAAGGAGTCTATCCTGTCCAAACCATTGTCAGCCCCTAAGCAGCCGCCTGTAAAGAAAGTTAGACTGCTTCCTGCAAAAGGTTCGACTACGTTGTTTAATGTAGCGGGTGGTTCATCTTTTCCACTGCTCAATATGGCTATATCACCACACATTGCATATCAACAGTCTTCCACAATTCAAACAAATTTAGAGGTTATCCGAACTGATCGCGCTCCTGCTGAGGTCGCTGTGCCTATTTCAAACCTTCGTGATCTTTCACAGCCGTCAGACATTGAGCATAAATCTTGCCCCCTTAAAACTACAGACCAGAATACTGCTTTATATGAGCAAACTGGACGTCAACCTGTTCAAGACATACCGACATCGGTAACTGATTACAGTGCGGCCCAGTTGCTGAGTAAACCAGTCGAAATTTGCTCAAATACGGTTAATGAACAGCCTCCTGAGACGTTAAAAACGGACGAGAAAATTAAAACTCAAAATATACCTCCGGCCCCCTCGGAAATGGAAGAAACTAATGTTCCTGCACTTCCAGAAAAGACTTTTAATCATAAAAAGTTTTCACCGTGTACTATTCCTAATTCTAGCCCTTGCAAAAAGACCGTTCACATAGTTAGGGGAGTCTACCCCTCCACCACCGATCCTTATGCCATTAAAAAGGAATCTGCGAACGAACCCGTCTCTATAAACACTGAAACACCAGTGAAAAATTTCAGTCCTGAAATTCTAATTCAATCTCCGAATGTTGTGAAGTTAACACCCGTGTCGGTTACCAGTTACCCTGCAAATACCAACAGCACTTTTCCTACAAACTCTATTATTTACACCGCTTCCTCCAGCTCTCCCTTCAAACCCTGCGAAACTTCTCTTTGCTCCACTCCCCCAATAACCAACGGGTCTGTTCATGGGAATCCCAAAGGTAATGTACCTACTGCCGAAGAGAAACAACCCGTTTTTGTACCTTCGAATCCAAGTCCTCAAGATTCAGGAGATTCTACTGAAGTTACGTGTTCGACCTCTGCTCCCAACCCCCCGACATCTTCAGTGGTGACGGATTCAACCGCACAAAACACCCAAAGAGTCACCATCAACATGAGGACATTCAAGGTGCGTTGGTTTCTTTTGCTGGATTCCCCTCCCCCCCCTACAATTTAGGTGAATTTTCTGCGGGAGATGCCCTCCTTTGTTTTCGTTTTAAATAAAAAGATAAATTCATAGATTTATTTAATTTAATGAGAATTTGGTAGAGGTTTTACCACCGCCTTCCACTAATTTTGAGGGAGTTTTATTTCCTTGGGAGATATACAGTTTAATGTGGGATTCGAATCACAAGTATCTACAACGTATGACAGTCGTGAAGATGACCCGAAACGGGACTCTTATCTAGCAACATACACACCCTATGTAGTTTAACTTCGAATCAATTCATTGTTATGAGTATATTTGGGTTATTAAATGGGGGAGGGGTATGATCTTGAGGAACTTCCAGGGATTCTAACTGATAAGATTAATCGTATTTTAGACATTAACAACGATGTTTTGGCTCTTTGGTCATCTTTACTCTACCCACATTCCCATCCTAGGTCAATTTTCACCTTAATTCCTTTTCTTTTTTTTGATTAATTATATTCATTTTTTTTTTATCCTACGCCAGAAATCAATCACTTCTCTTTAGTGGAAAGGACTTTGTAGCATTGAAACCCATTTTAATATTTCCTGCAGGAGGAGTGGAGGCGACAGCTCCTAGTAGATTACGACTCCCGGACGAACATGAGCATCTGTATGCTTTGTTTCACCACCTTTAAGTCCTACGATGGACCGAGGAAAAATACTTACGTGAAACACGCCAAGCGATTCCATCCAGCTCTCGAGGACTATTCGGACGAGGAGAGAGGAGTTATTATCAGCATGTACGAAAAGTTCCATAAATATGACATCGATATGCAGAAAGAAATCAATAAGTCCTTCAGGTAATGCAACCTCTTTAATACGAAATGTAAGTGGATTGAGGTGCTGTAGGTTTTTTTTTCGGGGGGGGGGCGAAGGTTCTTCATGTGATTTTGTTACCTCGTCCTAGTCGATGAAACACAACCTTTACAAACTATTCGCCAATGGTTCTGTGGGTTTATGAGTACTACACTTTAAAGTTCTGGTTAGAGAAGTAGAAAATACATCCGAATAGTTTATATGGTATGTACCGATGTGAATTCGGGGGAAGAGATCTCCGACCTAAAAATGAAATGTATATAAAGATCAGAATGACAATTACTGGGAAGTTCGAGGGTACCAGAGACCTGTTCTCGTTGGAGGGGTGGAGGTATTGTTTTTTAATACAACCTAACGAGCGGAGAACCGCCAGGGTCCAAGGCGTCACCCTTCCACGTCAGGGGCGTGTGAATATTGAAACCTTTGCCAGTCTCCGGAAGGCAAGAGTGATCTGTTGCGTGTGCGACGATAAATGGGAGGGGGAAGGGCAGCGGTCTTATGATTGGTTATGTGTGTGATGTGTAAAGGGAGCTGTCGGGCCAATCGCATGTGACAATGGGCCGCTCCCTCTGTACGCTGGAATATTTGTCTACTCAGTCGCAGGGCATCGAACCCAGTACCTCCGTGGGGATATCCAACACCTTCTCCATTAGGCTCACGGGAGCTCCTTCGCAAATATAGTTTGTTAAAAGCCTCTTGAGCCTATATAAATGCACCTCAAGTAGAGTTCCCCACCGGAACCTTAAATCAATTCAAATGTTTATTTATACCATTTAATTAGCAGACTATCGAGTCACTTAGCTTCTACTTTAATTAATGGGAACTTGCAAAGATCTACGATCCTTTGATTTGTTTTTTGTTTTATTCGCTTTTGTTATTCCCTTCTTTCTTCTATTATCCTTCCCAGTTGATTTGTGGCACTCGTCAGTCACTGGAAGAGGACAAAACGTGAGGAAAAAGTTGGGAGATGAAAAACTGTTATTCCTACTAGGAAGATAATATCATACTCCTACTAGGAAGATGATGCTATACTCCCACTAGGGAGATGATGCCATACTGAGTTTTAAATACATTTTTCAGGACAACCAACAATTCAGGATCATCACTCAAACGGGTGAAGATTTCAGAAACAGGGTTACCAATGGCATCTTTAAACCCCAATCATGCAATCCGCGATGCCGAAGGGGGTGAGAGTTCGGAGGAAAGGGGCACAGACTCTGGAAGTGAGTCCAAGAACGGAGAAAATTGTTCAGCGCTGAGAGAAACCACCATTCCAGGAGGCGAGTTTATAAAATAAGGCTGAGTTTGATCTTTAATATTCATGGAAGTAATTTACGGGAGGTTACTTTCCCTCACGAAAAGCCACACTGTACTCCAATGGATACCGATTGCATTTTGCTTTGAGGAGTAAGAAGGCGTGTGCTTGCCTGTCATTTGCCACCTTTGTTGACTAATTCGTGTTATCTTATTTTAATCAGACGGAGAAGCTGGAGGACGAACTTCGGAGAAAGTCACTTACCAAGATATGGACCTTTCCATTAACAATAACAACAATAGTTTTAGTGTAAACAATAACAAGCGAAAGAGCGGATTTCAGCATGGAGATGCACCCATGCCGTCATAAAGTTCAAATGCTATCGGATTTTCGACCTAGGGGACTGAAATTGACGCCAATTTATTTTTCATCTTAAAATATTTGCCGACTTGATTTTGGTTCTTGATTATCCAAGTCGCAGCCACATTAAGCTCGGATACACTTAAAGCCTGTATCCATTTTCTGTTTGTATGGAGGTAAATACACATATTTCAATAGTTTCAGATTATTTGGGTTTAGACTCGGTTGATTTTATGCTTATGGGAATTGTCTGAGCTATAAATTTCTATATTTATATTCACTACATTTTGTACAAAAAAAAAAATTATGATTTCTCCGTCCATACACATTTTTTAAGCAGGTGAATTTAGAACTGTTTTTAAAAGGAATGTGTTCGTAGTTTTTTTTCAGTAGCATTCATTGGGTATCCCATCCCTATTTGATGTGATAAAATTATCAGCATAGAGAATATATATATATATATATATATATATATATATATATATATATATATATATATATATATATATATATATATATATATATATATATCAAAGTATTTATAAGAAACAAACTTTTAATGCATCAAGGCAAAAACAAAATATCGTAACCAAATATATCAATTTTTCGCAAATTTAGGTGTTAAAAAGGATTAAAAAAAATCTTACATTCTAGTAAATTAGTTCCGTAAATCCTAAACATAGCTACTTTTTTTCGTGTAGTAAGAAAAAAGAAATTACCTTTGTACGATTGTTCAAGGCATTTGTAATCTGCATTTAGCATATTTCACTGTAACTTGCCTATTATCAAATTACTTTTGCACGTAGAAACGCGAAAAGTACTTGTACAAAACATTGCACTAGACTCACCGTAGTTAGCTAACCCCGAAAGTTTTATGACTAAAAATCCTAAAACTTTTTTTTTACAAATTTTTTGGAATTTAAAGAGCTTTTAGTGTAGCCATTGCAGTTGTTTCGATCAGCTGTGCCAATAAACATAGGCCTTTGATTCATTCTCATCATATTTATTATATTTATTTTGTAGGAATTTCATATAATGAATTGAAAGTGCCATAATATTTTTTTTGTTATTTCTTTAAATATTTATGCAAACATAGTTTGCCAGACTTCGAATTCCACGCAGCCCCGTGTAATCGAGGCTCTTAAATGTGTAATGTGTGCTTTATTGACTATTCAGCATAATGTGACATATCTATCTATCTTCCATTTCTAAACTTTTTTGCCATATCAATGTGTCATATCTCAGATAGAAAGTGTATTTTAAAATAAATTAATATCGTTTTAGCATTAGTTCATACAATATATTGTTACAAGTTAATCAATGCACTTGCTTCTTCACTTATTGTTCGGAGTATGATGTTAAATTTTCTTCAATATCTTCTTTTTAACATGAAGTTAAGTGGATTTATAAGTTCAAAAATGGTATCTCCAAAAGCTTTGTGCAATATGTAGATAAAATGGACTCGTATACTCTTTAACTGGGCGTTACATTTATTCTTTCAGTCAGTTCATTTTTGCATCTAACCAACTTCTCCCTTCCAATTTAAAGTGGTAAAATAACACACACGTACAATTATGTCTATGTGTTAGTTCTTATGCCAGTCGTTTCCATTTTAAAAGTTGGTTATTCGGATAACGCCCTTCATCTTTCCTAAAATTGCTCATTTTCTCCCCCAAATTTGAGTGGGGAAAGTCCCTTTTTATCCAAATTGCCCCGTTCCTATCCAAGCCCATTTAATAACGCGAGCAATTCACAACAGGAAAGACTAAATAAATAAAATTACAATGGATAGTTTGCGTTCTCTAATGCTTAGATATTACTGTTACCGTCAGTACATATTGTACAGATCTTGTTTAAATACCCCAATTTACTTTACATATCCACTGCCCTAATTTTATTTCAGAGGGGTCATTCGAAATCCTTCGAAACTTTGTAGAACAAAGACAAAAGCAAATCCACTTAAAGTTAGATTAGTTTTTGTATGTATATAACTCATCCATGTGGTATACCCACCGGGCATGATCTATGATGAAGTATTTTACCTTTACAAACTCAATTTTCGCATATCAAATGCTTCCAGTTGTGAATTTGCTCTCTTTTAGATCTAAGGTTTATCTTATATTATTATATTATATTATATTTATATATATATATATATATATGTATATATATGCGGTGTTAAAAGGCTATTTTTGGCAAACACAGTTTTCCTCAAAGCCTTCGGAAGGAGCTCTTCTCACATACACGAGAAGGTAACACTTAAAATAAGTGTTACTTTCTCGTGTATTTGAGAGGGCTTTGAGGAAGACTGTGTTTGCCAAAAATAGCCTTTTAACCGCATCATTAATTGCGTTACTGCAATAATTTTTCTTAATATATATATATATATATATATATATATATATATATATATATATATATATATATATATATATATATATATATATATATATATATATATATATATATATATATATATATATATATATTATACACTACCAAAGTTAGACTACGATAATTTAAAAAAAGCTTTAATCCTTTTATTTTTTTTAATCAACTGTTGTTTTATTGTAGCAAAGTGATCCCCCCCCTTTCAATTTTAATATAGAGGCTATTTTTAATAATTTAAAGCTACTTTCTCCTCTTTGAATCACAATCAAAGAGGATAAAATTCATTTTATTTTAACTGCATTTAATTGGCTAATTCTTTACTAGCCAAACTCAAGTACAGAAACTGGAACAATGGTATCTCTTTAGGGTCAGCGATCAGCATAATCCTTTAAGTAGTGGTTTTACAGTTAATTGGTGTTACTGTTGGATAAAAATCAAAATATTTTATTTATATAGTCCCAACCATTTAATCGAAGTACAACTTTTAGTTCGCCTGAAAAGTCTTAGCTGCTATTTTTAAAATAAGTATCTAACGTCTTCATTAATTAAACCACTCCATATATATTGTGTTATTGATTTTATAAATATTGAATTTTTACTACTATGTAGAACTTAAAATTTGAAGTTTATGTATTATTTGAGCTTTAAATGATTTGCTGAATTTTTTTAATTTTAACTTTTTTTGAAGTTTGAATTATGTACTTAGACTTTATCATCAAAATGTTTGCAGCGACTGCAAAACTCTTAGCCATAATCCTACTTTAAATGATAAAGCTATTTCTATGCAGTGTCTCTATGCAGAGCTTTTCTGGCACATAGTAATTGTCGTTTAGCTTAGAAACGAATTATTTTAATCTTAATATACAAAAATGTGATACTATATTCTAAATTCAATTTGCTTTGTGTCAGACTTCTCTGGAGGCTATGAAGAGATCTGGTCCGTGCCACTTATTTTGTCCGTAGTCTGTAATCCCTTTATATTCATTCTTACTATCTTAGCCTTTAGACTAAAAACGACTCAATGTGGAATTATTTATACAAATTCTTCTAAAAAAAAATAAATTACATTCCAGATGTTACGATAATTTGAGTATTTGTGATAATTCTAAAATTTCATTTTGATGTGAATGTCCCGGTTTTTGAAGCAATAAGTTTTCTTTAGGATTTAAGTC
Source organism: Ceratothoa steindachneri (assembly GCA_963969495.1). Classification (NCBI taxonomy): domain Eukaryota; kingdom Metazoa; phylum Arthropoda; class Malacostraca; order Isopoda; family Cymothoidae; genus Ceratothoa; species Ceratothoa steindachneri. The sequence continues at coordinate 158,232,938 of OZ018320.1, forward strand.
TTCGTTTCGTTAATTAATTTTATACATTAACAGGCTCTGTTACCTACAGGATAATTTTGTATTTTATACTTTTGTTTTCAATGTGTTAGTATCAAAATAAGTAAAAGGAAATAATTTTTATTAACCTTTGATATGACAGGAGTCACCTGTAAGTCCTTGTTCTTATTGAACATGACTATTTAGTAATAATTTTATCTATTTTTGTACCTTTTCATTTATATAACAGCCCATTATGCGTTCAAGATCCGACTCCTCTTGCGTGAGCTTTCAGACTCACCCAATAGATGCTTGGCACTCTCTGCTGGGTGCCAATTCTTATGTTTTAGCCTAGCATTATTAGGGTGTAGGATGATTACGACGACTTATGCCTTATTAGGCAGTCGTCAGATGGTTCCTGGAGAAAAAAAAATGCTGGGTATTTACCCACTTTGGGGGTCTGGCAACGAACCAGCTAACCAAGCTGTTCGGTCATCCTCCGCCCCAGGACTCCCAGTCTCCCTTCCAGGCACTGATCTTCTACATATGAAGGAGATTTCTTAATGCGCAATGTTATGCTGCCGGGCGAACTCCACACATCAACAAACTCCACCGCATTTAACTCTCTTCGGTTACTGGGCCTCATCCTCCTTCCATCGCCCTCGCCTTAAAGAGGGATTATTTTTATTGCCATGACCTTGACGGCTGATTGACGATAGCTAGGGCGTTCTACTCAGCCAAACGGGTTAGTGTGAAGGGACACGGGGACGAAAAAGGAGGCCACAAGGTCTTAGTCGATGTCGAGAAAGGTATGGAAAGGGTCTAAGAAGGGTTGAAGGAGTGTTCAGTGGGCCCACACACTGCATGGAACACCTACCGCCGCAAGTTATCTCCAGAAACTGTTTTGGTTCAGGAAGAGTTTAATTGGACGTTTAAGAAGGACTGAATATGAGTTCAGGGAAACCTCACTGGGTGTTCAGGGGTGGCCTCACAACACATGGGGCCCTGAACTCGGCCTGTTGGTCCAGGAAAGGCTCAATGGATGTTCATGACGGGCTCAATGGGTGTTCAGGGAGGGCCCCCACTGCATGTGGTGACAAACGCCGCGCACTATAAAAAGGACGTGTTGGCTCGCCGTCCTCTGGGTCATACCAGGTTAACTCACGGATACTTTATGCCCTTAGACCTCTCCCCCCAACTTGTACCACCTCACCAGACTCATGGTATCCCATTCGCTCGTTGAATACCCCCACGTACTCCATCTCCCGAAACCGCTTCTTTCTCTTCCACATAAATTTATTTAATCCTGACCGAAGGTTGTGGTTCTCCTTCCTCTCTGTCCCCCCTTTCTTTTTTTATGTAATTGCCTCTGTGTTTCTCGTTTCTCCGCCCCATTTACCCTCTTTCTACCCTTAATAATGATTAGTTTTGATAAGGGCGACATATATGCCCCAATCAGCGGTCCCTCCCATACCATAGAACCAAAGGAAGTTGGATCTTGGTAGGGATTTTCCAACCATGAATACCACGGGCATTCAAATGTATGTGGAGAAGAAAGAATACCCATATCGTCTTCCGGCAAGTCCCGTAAAAAGCGACTAAGTCCGGATAGGGGTTCTGGCATGGGAAGCGGCGCGCACGAAAGGTTTGGAGGTAGCAGCGTTGATTCGCACCAGCCCCAGTCTGTGGAAAAGCAGTTGGTGATGATGATGATGGCTTTAAAATTATCCAGCTAAAGTGACAGGGAAGGAAGCTACATCTGTCCTCCTGAAGTTAAGTAACAACTTAGAGACCCCCTCATCTGCGCGCTTTCTTGGGCATGGCGGGAGGGGGGGCTCCCCCTCGAAGTGAGAGGGGTTCGCAGGTTTGACCCTAACGAAATGCAGTTTTATCATGCTTTTTTCACCGCAAGGGTGTGGACCATGTAACATGGATGATATTGCTGGACCTCACACCTAGAAGATTGCGTGCCCTTCTACCCCAACACTCGCAGATATCTCTGCGGCTTTATATCTTCTACATATTTTCGCTTCCACTATCTTCACTTTCTTTACAGACCTCTTCTCACTATTTTTTGGTCGCGTGCGAGTCTAGTCGCGAGCGACTCTAGATCTCGCTATGTCGATCGGTCGTTCCCCGTTTTTCTTTTTTTTGTTTTCGTAATAACATTATAACTATTCGGCCGATTCTAACGACATTTGAAAACTTTATGTTGTTTTACATTCTCTTTCGAATGCCATGATTGCCAAAGTCCCCCCAACGTTAGCCAGGGAATAATTTTGTTTTGGTAATAACATCATAATTATTCCTCTGATTCTAATGAAATTTGAAACCCTTATCTTGTTTTACATTCTCTTCTGAATGATATAATTGCCAAAGTCCACCCAAGGTTAGCCCTGGAATAATTTTGCTTTGGCAATAACATCATAACTATTCGGTCGATTCTAGCGAACTTTGAAACTCTTATGTTGTTTTACATTCTATTTCGAATGATATAATTGCTAAAGTCTTCCCAAGGTTAGCCCTGGAATTATTTTGTTTTGGCAATAACATCATATTTATCCGGCGGATACTCTACTAGACTAGACTAGGCTATAATATGTTATAATCTGCTAGGCAAGCCGCCTAGAATAGGCTATACCATGCTAAGCTATGCTAAAATATAATGTACCAGGGTAAGATATACTATGCTAATTTAGGCGATAAAATGCTATGCTAGGATACCATATAGTATGTTAGGCTAGACAATACTAAGCTATGCTTGACTATGGTATAATAGGATAGTATAGGCTATACTTGTCTAGGATAGTTAATGCTAGGCTATGTTATACTATATTATACTAGGCTAGATAGGGCTATACTATGCTATGCTATGCTAGGGTAGGCTAAAGTATAATAGGCTAAGGGGGGCTATGCTAGCTAATACTGTGTTAGGCTACGATAGGCTAGCTAAGCAAGGCTATAATAGGCTAAGCTAAGCAAGGTTATTCTAGTCTAGGGTATGGTATGCTATACTAGTCTAGGCTATAATATGATACGTTTGGCTCTATTATGTTAGGTGTGGTCATAAATCAGAATAAGTGAGGGCACGCGACCTTTTGGTCAGTAGACCTTGTTTTGGTGGAGATACCTTCCATGAACACCTACCCAAACCTTCAACACCCATTGAACCTATAGATCTTTCACACATTCCTACACCCTCTCTTAACTATTTGCTTAACAGACCTTTACTCACAAACTCTCTGGTTGAAATACACTCCTTAAAATGACATTAAACCCCATCAACACCCATTGATCCGGCCATGAGCTCCCATTAGATCCTCCATAAACAATTATTGAGTCCTCCCTGAGCAGCCATTGAGCCTTCCGATTATACCCAGTGAATCATCCTATAACACCTATCGAGCTCTCCGAGCGCGACATAGCACAGTTCTGGCATGTTTTATGCATACCCTCTCGCCCATCGAGACCTACCACAACACTCACTTAACCCTCCCTAGCCAGACCTAGAGACTGTTTTGGCGGATAATGTGCATTAGTTGGGGTCCCATGTAGCGTCCCCCTTCCCAAGACTAATGGACTGTTTTGGCGAGGAGCTTGTAGCAGGAAACGCCCCGTGTGTGCCCCCCATGAACACGTATTGAACCTTCTGTCGACCAAGACACTGTTTTGGCTGAGAACGTGCAGTGGTCGGCCATCTTCCTGAACACACATTAAAGCATTGCCTGACCTACAATTGAGTCCGTCCTGAACGCCCACCCTTTGATCCTTACCTGACCAAGGCAATGGTTTGGATGAAAACGTACGGAAGTTGATTGGCCACGTATTGTGGGCCTTCCTTAATATCTCATTGAACCCTTTTTAGGCCCTCCTTGATATCGCCATAAACCCACCTCTCCCCTCTGTCTGCCTCTTTCATTTTTTATCTTCTACCTATAAAAAAAACTCCAAAACATCCACAGTTTTCCCCCAGGTGTCCAGTTCCCCATCCAATGAAGATCACTGGCGGCTATTGAAATCAGTGGCTTTAATCTTCACACTTCTCCCATCCTTCTGCCCTCGTTTATCATATCTCTTTCACCGTTGTCTCTCCGTATGCTGTGTTTCACAAGAATATGCAAATCTTCTTGTCAGTTGGAAAATCATTGAAGCCAGCTAGGGTTCTCTAGCCAGGCTTCCTTTGCCCTGCGGACACGTAGGGGCCATCTTCACTGATGGCTTCCGTTCCTGCAGCTGTTCTTAATCGGCAGATCTATACACCATCCGAGAGGGTCCATCTCGTTTTCCAACACATGTCCTTCGAATTTCTGTTGTTCACAGATTCCAGAAACGAGATTTCTGCACTATCACATTACTCTCACACCAAAACTTGATACGCTGGATCTGACTGCTTTTGCCTGAGCTTTACGTTTCGTCCCAAAAGCTTAGCACCTTCAACTGGATACTTCCCCACGTTTGGGCGCCTGACAATGAAACTGACCAAGCTGTTCGGTCATCCTTGGCCCCAACACGCTCATTCCTGCTTCCATTAACTGATTTTCCACGTGTGAAGATCCTTAAAGCATAATGGCCTTATCACCTTCAGAACTCGCCCATTCAGCATTAAATAATTTCTCGAGTTTTCATTTTTTCTTCGTGCCACCCGGTTGTTGTGTGGTGTTTTTGTTCACTTCTGAAATTCTCTTTTCTCTATAGGTTTTTTACCTCTTCTAAATTCAGTGAATTATATGCTATATTTTATAATGGTAAACGCCAATGAAATAATCCTCTGCATCCACAATGATTTTTTTTTATATAATTATGCTAAATGTAAAAAACCTTGCCTCAAAATTTCACTCTAAAAAAATATAAATCAGTAGATGGAGCCACTTGTCACGAAATGTATGGGGAGGTGTTTTCTAGCAAATTTTGCCCTCCTTTTATCGGCCTTATTCGGGCTCGCCACATTGTTGCTGTTTGAATCCATAAGTTGTATATCTCTGCGCCCTCCTTCATATTGTCCAACTGTAAGCAAATTAATTAATATTCAATTGTAATTATTAAGAACAAAATTAAAATATTAGCCTCTCTCTTGTGTGTACCTTTGACTTTTCGAGCTATGTCGGTGGGGGTACCTCTCTTCTAGGTACCCCTGGTAGGGCTTCCCTTGTCGATTTGGTCGGAAACGAGGTTCCAGACTAAGTGCGTCCTTCCTTTTTTTCTATTCTATCCTTCTCCTTTTTCACTTTTATCCTATCTCTTCCACTTATTATACAAAAAAAACCCTACTCCTATTATGTCACTCTTACCATTTTTCCTTCTATCTACATATAAGGACCTGGCAGCTACCTCACGCATCAAAAGAGAGGCTTTGGAACCTCTAGAAACAACGCAAATCGGCGCGGGATCTACAACCCTTGCTAGCGGCCCGCCTTCGCACCAGTGTGAAGGTAAGCTGCCTTCCAGGAAGGGAGAACGGAGAAATAAAGGTGGAAGCTGAGAAATTTTAGATCTCTGAGAGCTCAGTAGTTGTCCTGATGGCAAGTGGCAACGATCTCTACCTATGAGAAGGTAAAGTAGGCGCCAGCGGGAAAATTATGACCACGGTTATGGGAGCAGTTGACGACAGCGGGCTGAAAACCCGCAGACGTGTCGTGGTCGGGATACTCCCAAGACGAGGTCCATCCCGCAATGCTCACGCGATGAACGTCTCCATAAACCAACGCCTACGAGATCTTTGTACGGCGTAAGGAGTCTATTTTGTAGACCCCTACCGCACCTTTTACGGAAAAAACGATCTGTACAAAAGGGACAGAGTGCATATTTCCTTTAAAGGGAAAGCTGTACTCGCAAAAATCATCCAGGATGTAGTGGAGCGGACCCAAAGAAGTGTCAGACCCCGAGTAAAGGAGGACGTACGCCAGTACACCCGTGTTACTCCAGGAACAACCTTTTCTGAGGTTACAAAGATGGGAGTTACCACGCCACGGAGAAACAAAGCAGGAAACGGAAGAGCGTAGGGAGTCCTAGAGTCGGGGACTCCCTCAAAGTTCTTCTGTTTAATGCAAAATCTATCAGAAACAAGTTTCTTGAACTTCGTGGCCTGATAGTGACGGAAGAACTAGAGATGGTAGCCATTACAGAGTCATGGATAAAAACTTCAAACCGAGATTTTGAAGGCGAATTCACGTTTCCAGGTTACCGACTCTTCCTAAAAGATAGGCCTGACAGAGAGTGGGCGGTGTGATGTTGTATGTCGAGGATACATTCAACTCGACAAAATGCAACATCGTATCCCACCCCCAGCTGCTAGGTGTAGACCTAGAAATAGGTCCTGCCAAATATAGAACCCTGGTGCTTCATAGACCTCCTGCCCAATTCGTTGAAAAGGACAGGAATCTGTTCCCAGCTACTAGGAGAACTTGTCGAAGACAGTGTGTATCGTCATGGAGGATTTCAACACAAAAATGACTGGAAAACCAGAGAACCCTGTGGCGAGAACGCGGTACTCCTGGAATTCGCGGACAACGAGTTCCTGACTCAATGGGTGAGAGAGCCAACGAGAGGAAACAATATTCTTGACTTGGTTTTCACATCAGAGGAAGACACCGCTGATGAGCTCTCTGTAAGCAAAGAGATCAGTGGTAGTGACCACCGACTAGTTAGATTTGTAGTTAAAGTTCCCAAGGCACAGTCCACGACGCGAGAATCGAGGCAACTTGATTTGAGAAGGGCAGATTTTGTAGGTCTCCGTGCAGGACTGGCTGATGTGAGATGGGAAGGGTGCGATAATGTTGAAGACTTGTGGAACAGTTTCAAAAGTAAGTTCATGAGTCTTCAATCACAATTTATCCCTATGAAAAGCTTACGTCGGTCTTACGTTCAACCAAGGTGGTTCAATCGAGAAATTAGTCAACTACTGAGGGAGAAGAGATCTGTGTACCACCGACTAGTTAGATTTGTAGTTAAAGTTCCCAAGGCACAGTCCACGACGCGAGAATCGAGGCAACTTGATTTGAGAAGGGCAGATTTTGTAGGTCTCCGTGCAGGACTGGCTGATGTGAGATGGGAAGGGTGCGATAATGTTGAAGACTTGTGGAACAGTTTCAAAAGTAAGTTCATGAGTCTTCCCTCACAATTTATCCCTATGAAAAGCTTACGTCGGTCTTACGTTCAACCAAGGTGGTTCCATCGAGAAATTAGTCAACTACTGAGGGAGAAGAGATCTGTGTACCAGCAGTCAAGGATTTCTGGTGACTTTGACGAGTACCGTAGGCTAGCAAGGAGAGTGAAGTCCACTATAAGGGCTTTGAAACGTGCTGAGGAGCTCCAAGAGGCGAGACTGTGTAAACAGAATCCCAAGGAGTTCTTCGGTTATGTAAACAGCCGTAAACCAATCCCCCGCACGATTGGCCCCTTAGTAAATGAGGAGGGTGCATTAAAGCACTCGGTGCCGCAAATGTAAACCTCCTAAACGAATACTTCTTTTCAGGGTCTCACTTGGGTGAGAAGCTAGAGGAAATGGACTTCACCCTAGCCGAAGTAGAGGAAAAATCTCCGACCTAAAGACGAATGAGTCTCCTGGCCCGGACGGGTTTTCCCTAAAGTGTTGAAGGAAGTGCGTGATGAGGTAGCACCACATCTGACCACAATCTTCAACACTTCGATCCGGGCTGGACGCGTTCCTGGAGACTGGCGTGAGGCGGAGGTGACTCCGATCTTCAAGAAAGGAGACCAAAGCCAGCCGTCCAACTACCGACCTATCAGTTTAACCTCGATAATCGGTAAACTCATGGAAAGTATCATGGTGGATAATATAACGTCATATTTCGAGTCAAACCTGCTATTGAATAGTTCCCAGCACGGCTTCCGAAGGCACTGGTCATGCCAACGAACCTTGTAGAATTCTTCCACTTCGTTTTCAGTGAGCATGATCAGGATAAAGCGTTGGATGTTGTCTACCTAGACTTTCAAAAAGCCTTTGACAAGGTACCACACCGCCGCCTTCTCCATAACGTGCGTGCGCTGGACATAGACGGAAATGTAGCAGGTTGGATAAAGTACTGGCTAAGAGGCAGACGGCAACGGGTAGTGTTGAATGGACAAGCTTCTAAGTGGGCGCCCGTAACTAGCGGTGTTCCCATCTGTTGATCATCTATGTTAATGATATGAATAGTGACGTAGTTGCGAAGATTTCTATAAATTTGCCGATGATACTAAACTTAGTATGAACGTCGCGAAGGAAGGAAATACTGCCCGGCTGCAGGAAGATCTTCGGAAAATTAAGGGAGTGGTCGGAGACATGGTAAATGCCTTTTAACGTGAAGAAATGCAAAGTGATGAATATCGGCCACCGAAACCCCCACTCACCGTATATCCTTAAGGGCACTGAACTCGAAAGCACTGATACCGAGAAAGACGGGTGTAATAATCACTAGTGACCTACAGTTCTCGAAACAGTGTATTGAGGCGGAGAAAAGGGCCCAAAAGATGTTAGGCTATATAAAGCGTCAGTTTGGATATTGGAACAAGGAAATAGCACTCTGTCTGTACAATTCACTTGTCCGACCGCACCTGGAGTATGCCTTACAATTTTGGAGTCCTTCATTTCGAAAGGACATCGCGAGATTGGAACGCGTGCAAGCCAGGGCAACCAAACTGATTCCCTATATCAGACATAAAAGTTATAAAGATAGATTAAGGGAATTAGATCTGTTCTCGTTGGAAACCCGTAGACTGCGTGGTCAGCTCATCGAAGTTTTCCAAATACTTCGAGGGTTCGACAATGTTGACCACAGGGATATTTTCAGCCTTAATGAGAGCAGAACAAGAAATCACGGCTTTAAACTTGAGCTGAAGCGTTTAACCGCGATCTGTGCGGGAAATTTTTCACGTACAGTATCTGCGGTAGCAGGAACGCACTTCCGGTGGAGGTTGTCAACAACAATTATGTTGACCAGTTCAAGTCAAGACTAGACAAAGTCTTGAAAAGTGGCCATTTAGGGAGGACGTAAGGCAATTGAGCGGGGATGTGCCCGCTCGACAGCTAGTCCAAAGGTATCCTCATTGAATGGACCGTAAGGTCTTCTAGGGTACTTATTTTCCTTGTAGTTCCTTGTAGCTCTCTGAAAAAAAAATAAAATAAGTCCCATACAATTGCCCTTTTCCATGTTCGCCTCAACCCAACCAAAAATGGCCTCATGATTATAGTTTTGGGCCAAACCTAAGTTGTGTGGGGCCAGACCAAAAGGATAAGCATTATTTTCAATTGTGTTCATTCATCCAGGTATCTAAATTTGGCTATTTTAGTCAACAACCCCTTAATGCTCATTGTTGGGATTTTTTTTAATTATAGAATTATAAAAGTAGTTAAATATTTGTTTCAATTATCCTTTTTGTTCAATCCTCGATCGCTATAACTTTCTTTTTCCTTAAAAATAATCATTATACAGAATTGTTATTTCAATTTTTATATCAAATATTTTATACAAATATGAATAAATCATAATTATATCAATTTATATTGCTCTTGCAGCCTCTCATGGTGAGAAAGCCTGCCCTTCCTCGGATTTGGTTTTTGGCGTGGTTAATTCTTCCGATATTAGGTCCTATGGAATGCGTAGACCTCAAAGTTTCTCTTGGCCACCATCGAATTTTTCAATTAACTTTCATTATTGCAGAGTTAGACTGTCCGAATTTGGGCCTCGTCCTTTTTTTCTACCCATAACCTCTTGTTGACTCACGGAATCGCAAGCTTGTCGACAGCACCACCTACCTTACTGCCTATAGTTCATTTTTCTCCTCAAAAATTATCTCCTGTATGTACCTCTCCCTCCCGCTGAACCCAACTTCCAGCGCCTCCTGCAGGAGCTTCCTGCGCTTTTCGTCCTTCCCTTGAAGGAAAGGCCGATCAAATATACTGTGTTTCACCAGGAAGGTCTGCTGTTTTCGCTCGTCCTAGACGTCTAGCCCTAGAGAGATTTTCTGCAATGCGTTGGAGTCCTTCAACGTCCCCTTGGGCCTATCGACTCGACGTAATGACGGTTTACAGTCATAAACAAAAGTTTTGAGAAAAATATCTATTTTTTTTTCATTCGTTTTTAAAATGTACGCGATAGGAAGAATTATTCTAATATTTAAATTACGAGTATTGCAGATTTATTAAAAAGTCAGCATTTCAAAAATAATAAAAAAAATGGATTCCGTCGCTGAATCCAAATTCACGGTCTGGTCCTGTTTCTGTAGGAGGTGAGTTTCAGGAAATGGTTCTTTCCAAGAATAAAAGTGCAACCATTGTTGCTCTCCACCAAAGTGACCTGAAATGAAAGGAAATTGTTGCTAAGGTTATTGCATCAACCAGCACCATCTTTTGGATGATTAATGACTGGTTACACACCTGTGAAGACGTCTTCTGGACGTCCAAAGGCTTCAAATGAATACCAAGATTGCCTCCTGGTAAGGTCCCATCTCAAGGATCGGGTTGCCTCCAGTGTCGAGCTTGCTCACGATTGCAAAAAAGCAGGTAAAAACGCTTCAGCGTTCCCTGCCTGTAATGGGATGACCACCTCTCTAGCACCGCTATCGGGTGCATAAAGTTGTACTCCATATGGCAGGCAAGGCTGCGTTTTTTAAACTCAAGTCAACCTGTAGGGCAAGAGGAGTAGAGTTGTAGAGTGGTTGGTCATTTCACAGTGGATATGACATGACCACCCCAGCTGGGACCAGCCCACTTGGGTGTGAGAGGCGTAAGGCTAAGGTGTAATTAAACTTCAAATTCCTAGCTGTTGCATGGGCCGCTAGCAAAGGGGCTGCTATAAAATTCCCACAGCATGCAACAGCCTCCTTCCCCTCTAACTTGGTTCCTCAGGACAGTTTCACAGAAGGCAAAACCCAACTTAATTGTATTAACGTTGGCAGAGGCCTACAACAAAGGCTGTAGGATCAATTATTTTCTCTCTTAATCTCCCAAGCGGTCGGAGGAGGAGAGGTGTCATCTGCTCCCGGGGAGCAATTAACGACCACAGCAACTCTTCAGTGCTTTCACGAGTCATGTGCCGTGGCCACGCTGAAGTTTCTGGACATTCTCTACAGACTTTTTTGCAAAGGTTATGGTACACTTGTTGTTTTATCTTTAAAGAGGTTTACGTCTGTAATAGAAAAAGGTCCGCCAAACAAACTTAAAGTTCTACTTTTCAAGCAGGTGAAATTAAAACGTCTTTTCATTGTATGCCACTGTGTCGAGATGGAAGTAAAAAGAATCGAGATCTCTGCTCTCCTGCGCGTGGGCCACAACAAGTCCGATATCACCAGACGGCTCAACGTAAGCCGGATGATCGTCCGCAGAGTCAAGGAGAGGCTCAAGAATGGGAAAGACCTCAAAGATCGACCTTATTCAGGCAGACCTCAAGTTGTCAACCGTTTGGCTGTGAAAAAGGCCTTCGAAAGTGCTCCCAAGCTCACAATGAGAGAGCTCGCAAATAAGAACAGCATCCCGATGTCCACGGTGTCAAGGGCCGTCTAGGAGGATAGTGGCAAAAGCTTGCGATGCGTGGAGAGGCCCCTGCTCACCGATTGAATGCCAGGACAACATCAGGACAGCTGCCGTCGCCTTCTTAACGAATCATCACTTTTTCTGATGAAAAAAAAACCCCTTAACGGTCGATCCGGTGATCAACACGCAGAACGACCGCATGGTAAGCTTCGGCCATACGTCTCCAGACATCCGCTACGTGTCCAGGACCAAACACCCGGCCTCCGTGATGATGTTCGGCGTCGTGGATTCTAATGGCGAGAAGATGCCGCCAGTGCGGTTCGCGGTTGGTTACAGGCTCACCCGCAGTCGATTACAGGGACATCTTGGCCACAAAACTCCTACTCTGGGTAAGAAAGATCATAAAGAAGGCGACCTAAGTCTTTCAGCAGGAGGGTGCCCCGACCCACACTGCCATGAACATACTTCCGGCTACTTAATAATAATGAGGTTTGTATGGCGCTCTTCCAGTCGAGGGCCTTCACAGAGCGCCTGTCTATCGACTAAGGAAAAGCTAGAGAGTAAATTCATCTTCAAGGCACATTTGAAGGTACCAAGGGACGTAGATGAGCGTATCGCATCGGGTAGATCATTCCTCATTCTCGGAGCAAATGCAGAGAAAGCACGACCATCCTTGCTGCACAAATGACTAAGAGAAACAATCACTAGTGGAGCCTAGCGCGAGCGCAGAGTTCGAGGGTATTGAGATATGGTTAGACAGAAGGACAGGTAGGAGTGAGCAGGCCACAACTTTCAATAGGGTTGATTTTTTAAATGTTTGTGGAATTAGGAAATGAAACCTATTGAAAGATAGGGCCAGTTTTTTTGGTCACTCTGTATAAGGTCTTAAAAATAAACAGAAACATTTCAAAGGTAATTTTGCATCGAATATGCAGCTAATGAATATCACCAAGCAGGGAAATCGCACGACCCAAATGTCAAGGATGGATAAGAGCTCGAAATGCAAAGTAATGAGCTACTTGGTGAGGACGAAGAGAGGAAGCCTCTGATCTAGCATGAAGGGAGTGTCATTACTCAAGGCGTGTGGTGACGAAGACATGCATGGTAATCGAAAAATTGCTTCGGTCAAAATAGGAACGGACGTGCAACATGAGGTTTGAGAGATAACTTTCAATGGAAAAGCCCATATTTTTAACTTTATCATAAAATAAGGTATGGGAGTTTTGGCCATAAGTGGGCGTTATCGCGATAAATTATCGCGATAATTGATCCCAATAACGATATCGGGTTATCAGGTATCCGATATTTTTTTCCCGCGTTATCGATTCATCGGTATCGTAGATACTTTTGGTTCCAAAATAGCGATCATCAATAATTTCAGTTTTTGGTTCCAGTTTATCACAGATGCGAGCCGCGTGTGTGTTGGAAGCAGAAATAGGTAGGTTCCAGCTGGGGAGGAGGATCCTCAAAACCTATGAGGAGATGAAGGAGAGCCTCCCCACGTAAAAAGCTAAGAAACAGTATTCAAATATCCTTACTGTTGTATTATAAAATAACGCTATATATAGTCAATAATCAATATTGTATTATAATTTTGCATTTATCGATTTATCGGTTATCACTTTATCGGGCGATAAATGTATCGCCAGTTATCGATTATCGGTTATCACGTAGTCTATTGGTCTCCAACGAGAACATATCTAATTCCCTTAATCTATCTTCATAACTTTTATGTCTGATAGAGGGAATCAGTTTGGTTGCCCTGGCTTGCACGCGTTCCAATCTTGCGATGTCTTTTCGGAATGAAGGACTCCAAAATTGTACGGCATACTCCAGGTGCGGTCAAACCAGGGAGTTGTACAGACACAGTACTATCTCCTTGTTCCGATATCCAAACTGTCACTTTATATACCCTAACATCCTTTGGGCTTTCTTCTCCACCTCAATACACTGTTTAGAGAACTTGAGGTCACTCGTGATAGTTACACCCAGGTCCTTCTCAGTGTCTGTGGATTCAAGAGCAGTGCCCTTAAGGATATAGGGTGATTGAGGATTTCGGTGGCCGATATGCATCTTTTTGCATTTGTTTACGTTGAAAGGCATTTGCCACGTATCAGACCACTCCCCAATCTTTCGAAGATCCTCTTTCAGGCGGGCAGTATTTCCATTCTTTGCAACGTTCATACCAAGCTTGGTATCGCCTGCAAATTTAGAAATCTTGGCTACCATGTCACCGTCCATGTCGTTGACGTAGATGATGAATAGTAGTGGTCCTAGGACAAGGACAGAACCTTGAGGCACTCCGCTAGTAACGGGCACCCACTCAGAAGCCTGTCCATTCACCCCCACCCGTTGCCGTCTGCCACTTAGCCAGTTCTCTATCCAACAAGCTACTTTTCCGTTTATACCCAGCGCTTGCACTTTCCGGAGAAGGCGGCAGGCTGGTACCTTATCAAAGGCTTTCTCAAAGTCTAAGTAGACCACATCCACCACCTTGTCCTGATCCTGCTCACTGAAGACGAAGTGGAAGAATTGCACAAGTTCGTCAGCCATGACCGTTGCCTTCGGAAGCCATGCTGGGAACTCCTCAGTAGCAGCTTTGACTCTAAATGCGACGTCATTTTGTCCCTTATCATGCTTTCCATGAGTTTACAGACTATCAAGGTCAGACTGATAGGTCGGTAGTTCGACGGTTAGCTACAGTCTCTTTTCTTGAAGATAGGAGTCACCTCCGCTTCACGCCAGTCTCTAGGAACGCATTCGGTCCGGATTGCGCTCAGGTGTCGTGACACTTGATCGCGCACTTCTTTCAACACTTTAGGTAGAAACCCATCCGGGCCAGGTGACTTATTCGTCATTAGGTCACTGATCTTCTTTTTTATTTCTCCTTCGGTGAAGTTCAAATCCTCCAGCTTTTCTCCCGAGTAGGAATCCGTCGGCTGATGGATGGGACCACACTCTTCAGTAAACACTGAAGAGAAGTAGTCGTTCAGGAGGTTAGCATTTTCTTCATCTGAGTGCTTTAATGTCCCCTCCTCATTCCTCAAAGGGCCAATCGTTCGACGGATTGGTTTACGGCTGTTTACATATCCAAAGACCTCCTTGGGATTCTCTTTACAGAGTCTTGCCACTCGGAGTTCCTCAGACCGCTTAGCCGCCCTTATGCTGACTTCACTCTCCTTGCTAGCCTCCAGTATTCGTCAAAGTCACCCGAGATCTTCGAGAGAGAGAGAGAGAGAGGGATAGAGAGAGAGAAAGAGAGAGAGAGAGAGAGAGAGAGAGAGAGAGAGAGAGAGCAGCGAGAGATAGAAGAAAGGGAAAGAGTTCGTCAACACGAACGCGAGATAGGTCGCAACCAGCTTGAAACCCTTTCCGTCAGTTCAAGAAATGAAGCCCCACAGTCCCCATCTGTCAAGTTACTAGTATTAAAAAATGATGAGGACTATGGCGCATACCTCACGCATTTTGAAAAAATATTTGAAGTTAATCACTGGGACATACAGGCCGATGGTGTCTCCAGATTACTTTCCCTCCTCAATAATCAACTCCCGCCGAAGCAACTATAGAATATTCGACCTTTAAAGCGGAACTCCTATCTGCAGTTAATATGAACTCCGAATTTTACCAGTCGAAGTTCCGACACTCCAAAATTCAGCCCGGACAGACATTCGCCAGTTTAGCTTCATCCTGAAGAAGAACTTCAATTTCTGGTTAGATTCCGCCCAGGTTACCTGCGAATATGAGTCCCTCGTTGATTTATTCCTTAGAGATCAGTTATTAGCCCCGCTACCCTCGGAAATCCGCGCATTCGTAAAAGATAGGCGATGCACTACTTTCAAAGAATGAATTGAAGAGGCGGATGTTTACGAGGCCAGACCACAACCTCTACTCAAAAGACCCCAAAGAAAACGCATCTTCCTTTCCCCCGAAGTAAGACTACTAATTCCCGGTTTCCCCCTAAAACCCCCCAGTTATGTGAATACCCCCCGGACCCCCAAAACCGAAGAACCGCCCCCCGTCTGAGCCGAGGGGTATCAAAATAAGACGGCTCAAGGAATATTGCAATATTTCTTTTGGCCCGGCTCGGCAAAACAAATTGCCTAGTTCTGTAAGTCTTGCGATGTTTGCCAGAAGACGACGGCAAAAGGGCGTATACGACCAGCCTTACTCCAGAAGCCCCCGGTAATCTCTAAGCCACTTTTCAGGGTGGCCGTTGATCTGATGGGCCCGATTCATTCCCCCCCCCCATCCCCAGCGAAGGACACTCTTACGTCCTCACCCTTGTGGATTTTACGACGCGATTCCCAGAAGCAGTCACCCTCAAGAGAATAGATAGTGTGACCTGTGTGGAGGCCCTCATGTCTATTTTCTCCCGCGTCGGTATTCCAAAGGAGATCCTTTCTGACCGAGTGCGACAATTAATCTCAGAATTGATGGCGCAGATCGGAAAGCTCCTGACCATCAAACTCCTGTTTACCTACCCGTAAATTAAATTAAACGGAACCTTAAAATCCGTGTTAAAGAAACTGTGCCAAGATCAATCCCGAAAATGGCATAAGTACTTGCCCGTGGCTCTTTGTGCCTGTAGAGAAATCTCTCATCGAACCCTGAGATTTGCTGCCTTCGAGTTATTCTATGGGAGGAGTGTACGAGGCCCTCTGAGCATCCTGAACGAGCTGTTCGCCAATCCCCGGCTGGATGAAGAATTAAAGTCTTCCTATTCATATTTATTAGATCTCCGCAATTGTCTAAAAGAGTGTGCGGACATAGCGTATAAAAATGTCGATATTAATCTCGAGAGGTACCGCAACTATTTTGACTTCAAGTTAAAAGAGAGACGATTTTGGGCCAGGGATGAAGTTTTGCTCCTTTTGCCCACCGAGACAAACAAGCTCCTTAGTGAATGGAAAGACCCTTTCCCCGTCCTAGAAGCTCATTGCCCCGTGGACTATCTAATTAAAGCCCCCTCTAAATATCAGCTGATACACATGAACATGCTAAAGCATGATCACCGCCGCGCCTGTATAAACAATATAGTTGCCCTTGATGAGGAGACAGCTATGAAAGCTTCTTACCCTTCCGACCCCCTTAACACAGTTTAAGTTGTGTGCGTTGAGCAGGATAATGATTATCCTTTTCCCTCATTACCAGGCCCCCCCCACCAGAATATTCTGCCCTTGAGCTAGATATGGACCCCCAACTTATACCCTCTCAGAAGTTGCAATTGGTACAATTGTTGAACAAATTCCTGCACGTAATTTCTGAAAAACTCGGTTGTTCAACCCACTTTGAGGACACAATCACGCTCACAACCGAGGAACCATCTGTTCAAAGCCCCTATCCCTTACCAATTCATTTACGCAAGGCTTTTAACACTGAGGCAGAAAATCTTTTAAAATTGGGGATCATTGAACCCTCCAACTCCAACTACTGTTCCCCCATCGTTATGGTTCGGAAACCTGGCCAGTCTTTCCATATGTGCGTCGATTTTCGGAAGCTTAATGCAGTGACCGTTTTCTATGCCAAACCTATTCCTCTCATAGCCTAAAATTTACACTTATTTGAAGAAGCTAAATTTATTTCCGAAATAGACCTTTGTAAAGCATATTAACAAATTCCCCTTCAACAAAGCGCTCGAAAATATACGGCGTTACCCACTGAAAAAAAACTTATGCAATTTCGGCGTCTCCCATTCGGACTAGTTACTGCTTGCAATAATTATAATCGTATGATGCGTCGAATCTTGGATGGTCTGCATGACGTGTCCTTTTATTTCGACAACGTTTACGTTGCCACCCGCACCAATTATCAACACTTGATATCCCTCCAATCCCTTTTAAGTAGGCTCCGTGAGCACGGACTTACGGTATTCCCCAGTAAATGTCATTTTGCATATGACACTATGAAATATTTAGGGTTCCACATTGGAGAAAAAACAAATGGCGCCCCAGAAGAGAAGGTAAAGGCCATAGTCAGCATGCCCCTTCCGCGCATATAGAAGCAGCTACGCTCCTTCATGGGACAACGTCCTTCTATCGGCGGTTTGTCCCAAATTTCGCCTCCCTAGCGGTCCTCCCCTGCTCCCTGCTTCAGAAGAAGTCACTACATCCCCTGGTCTGGAATCACAAACTACGGCCCAATTTCAGCAGCTGAAGAACAAGCTTGCATCAGCCCCATCTTAAGGCCCCCGAATCCCGACAAGCCTTTTGGAATACGGTCGGATGCCAACAATAACGGCATCGGATACGTCCTCCTTCAATATGGAAAGGATGGTGAAAGCCACCCTGTTGCGTACGCCAGCCGGAGTCTCTTAGCGCGAGAGAAGAACTATGCGGTTGTAGAACGTGAGACTCTAGAGATTATTTGGGGCATTCAAAAATTTCGGATATATTTGTTAGGTAAGGAGTTTATCGTAGTAACTGATCATCGTTCCCTTGCCTACTTAAGAAACTCAAAGAGCCAAAATGGACGTCTAATGAGATAGAGCTTGCTCCTCCAAGAATATTAATTTAGGACTGTATATATAAAAGGGACTGAGAATTGTGTTACCGACAGCCTTAGTAGGAACCCCGTAGGGAATCCTCATAATTAAAATAAGAATTCTTAACCCTCTATAGTCCCATTGTAAATAAATGATTTGTTGTAGACTCGGTAAACTTGCTTATTAAATCCCCGATCGGGTAGCTGATGTGTTTATTTTTTTACCGTTAACGGTCATGTATTTTTTTTTGTGTGTGTAAGTTTTGACCCCGTTCCACTACCCATGTCCTATTTAACCCTTTCTGTTATTTCCTTGTGCCTTTATGTCTGAAGGGCTAACTCTATTAACTACTATTATCGGCTCTGTAATTACCATGTCGATTAGATTTTTTTTCTACCTTAATTCATTATTTGGTTTGCCGTAATAATGGATTAATATTGAAATCCCCTTGTTGTAGCGATTTTTCAACTCGGTTCAGTTTTTTTTTTGGGGGGGGTATGGCTTTTTCTCTCCCCTTCGCTCCAAGAAAAGGCCGTCATTTGGAAAGGAGTGTAGGAGGACTACCTCGGAGGACCACCTTGAACTTCCCCCGCCCCTTTTCCAGCAGAGACCGCGTGGTCTCAAACAAATTCCTAAGTAAGGACAATAACGAAGATTCTCACGTGGAAGCCGGTGAGAAACCCCACTTGCGTTTGCCTAAATCAGCCGATTCCTCATCCCTCCCTCATAACCCACAGACAAATTAATCCCCAGCCAGACAGGAGCCTCCAGTCAACCCCACACGAGTAATTCATGTTATTCCAACCTCACATCTGAACTCTGAACTATGTCCAAGTAGTACTCTTATCCTGATTTAGGTTAATACAATAAAAAAAAAGTTTTTTAAATTGTTTATACGTAATCCCAATACTCTGCCTACCTTCAATATACCCTAGACCAGGGGTTGCCAAACATTTTTCACACTAGGCTAGATTACTGAGAGAATGACGAGCGCGGGCCGCATAACCATTTTGTTCAATACAATATAGTGAATACACAAAAAATAAAGTCAACCAACATATGTATTTACCAATACACAAAATACAAAGTACACAAAAAATAAAGAACAAACATTTATTTACTAAAAAGTTATCAAAGAAGGCGTCGTTAGCAATAAGATAGTATTATCACAGCCACTGGGCACATATAGAGGAGTGGAGAGAGTGTAAGTTGGAGGTGGACTAATTTTTTGGGGGAGGGGGGAGCAATAATACCTATAAGTGTTTAGAATTTTATACATTGAATATTCTACCCCAAAAGTTTTAGAAAAACAATAATTTTATGCAAAGTTGCAAGTTGCAATGCACATAATTATATTTTAGCTCATTTGTGGCACAGTGCAGTGGCGGGCCGACTCTGACCCGCGGACCGTAGTTTGGAGACTTCTGCCCTAGACTATTATATAGCGAATAAAAAGCCTTTGAAGCAACTAAATCGGCTTCGTCTAAACAGTCTAATTCAAATGACCTTTCAACTTCTTTTCTGTTTATATAGGCAGTGATACGTTTCACAGTATAAGGTTTAAATTTAAAAGGTGACGCATCATATTTATCATAAAATACAATACAATCACCACCCACCTAAGTATTCTTCCCAAGAAAATAATATTTACACTCTCCATTGATATTCCACTTAGAATTGTGAAATTTAGCATACGAATTTGTGTTACAGGGTACTTAGCGTTTGATGTAAGCAAACTATTTTCCATCTCCAGTTGATAGATACTGATACGTGGACTTTTCCCAAGTAAAGGAAACTCTAATAATTCTCCTTTTGCTTCTAAGCCAGTTTTGGGACGAAAAAGTGTAAATGAATGTGGTGCTCGGGATAACTTTATCTTCAGGGACATTACATTCATCAACATCTTATGTTGCGAGAAGAAATCGGAGTGTAGTTTTCCGTATACATCAATTAGTTTTTCTTCGATTTACTATATTTCGTTTTTTATATATTTTCTTTATTAAAGCAATATCCTGTAATGGAAGGAAATGTGGATTTTTCTTATTCTGTATAGTTCAACAAGGTCTCTAAATATGCACGATAAGGGTAATTATTTCAAATGGAGCTTACAGATGTCTTATTTAAATAAACGTCAATATTGCTAACAAAGTGTGCAGAATATTATTTTTAGGATAAATATACTCGCTATCATTAAGTACGCTACCCATTGCCTTCACGATTCTTGCTTTAATGTAAAGATAAACCTCACTTGGGTCTAAATAATACTACCCGTTACCAGATGATAATATTCAACCGGAGTGATGTCGGATGAGTTATTGCTAAATGGAGAGTAAGATTCATAACTAATCTCCACGGTGGAAGTTTGGGTTGGCGAAGTGGTAAATAAATCAATTTTTGCCCCCGAACATACATAACTTGAAAGGTGAAGAGCATTCATTTTACACGCGTGTGATTTATAGTGGTTGATATTCTTTATGAGAACATCTATGAAGGGTGTGACTTTATATTATTAGAAAAAAAATTTATTCTCTTCATCATCTACTTTCAACTTTTTCTATTCTTCAACTTCCTATTCATCCATTTTCACTTATTTATTTTACCCAATTTGTCGGATTTCCTCCCATTATCAGTCTCAGATTTAACTTTTTTCTAATATATCGTCTAGTATCTTTAGTAGTATTTTTTTGGCCTTCTCACTTAATCTGTTTAAAGTTTTCTTCGCGGTCTTTCCGTGCATAATATCCTGAACGGTGTCGAAACCGTAAAATATGGCCTTTTCTAAATACCGAGCACCACTCTTTAGATATGGTACTGCACTTTAGAATAGGAATATTATGCCATGTTCCTCTTAGCTCTTGACCCTTTAAATACGCATGGTTCATTAAAAAAAATTTATTATCGCTGACAAGTTCTTCCGGCTAAGGGGAAAGAGGGTTTGGGCTCGATTCCCTCACAAAATCGTACAACTGAGGGGAAATGACGAGAGACTTAGAGGCGGGGGATACACCTTAGGTAGGTTGGTAGGTGGATCTTTTATGACGCCAAACAATCAGTGAATTCACTCGAAAAAAGTACACTGACCTAACCAATCAGCGATTCGTCATTAGTGTTACAAATGGTGGACTCGGCATTTGTATTACAATACTACTTACGCCATTTAACCATTTCTTCGGTAAATCTCAGATTTTTCTTTGTCCTTCCTTATCCCTCTTGCCTTTCAAAATTTCTTATTTTTTATTATATTAACTCATGGGTATTTTCCAAATAAATTTCTAAATCAAATATTTACCCCTAATTGAGAACCTCCGACATTAACCATTTCGTCTGTACATCTCCCCGCGTTTTTTAAAGATCGAAATTTCCCTTTGTTATTCATCAGTCAACCTACCAATCATAATTTTACTATATTTCTATTAACATATAAGTATTCCTTATATAATAATTATTTGAATCGACTTAGATTATTCATCCGCAGAATTCATTTATAAAAGTAGTCACTTTGCTTACTTCAAATTAATCCTTGGAATTCCTACTTCAGATTATTATTTATCCTTAACTCTATAATTTAACTTGGTGAATTTTTGAAATTTTTGAAAATGTTTTTTTTTTGCTTAGTGGACAAGTAACCTTTCATGCTTTTGAGTTTAGGTTTATTTGAAACTTTTATTCGCATGGATGTTTTTTGTATGTTTCGAGCTTTTATCAAAGTTCTTTCTAAGAGTTCAGAAAAAATAAATATAATTTTCGAATGATTTGGAATGAAAAAACATACAAATCGTGAAGTTAAAAAAATGTATTAAAATTAGGGCTTTGGCGCTTTTTTACTATCATTTCGTATATAAAACAAATTTAGATGAAAAAAGAGATCTGACGAAGGTTATTCTATATATCAAACCGGGTGAAATAACTTAAAAAAAAGGTTTCAGTGTGTCTATGTTGAAAAAAGTGTTTGGAAAATTCTCAACTATATATAAATCTTCAAGGGATAAAGACATAATAAATGGTGAAATAACTTAAAAAAATGTTTCAGGGTATCTATGTTGAAAAAGGTGTTCAGGGTGTTAAAATAAAGAGTGTATAAAGGGGATTAAAAAAAGCGGTTTAGAATAGCAAATAGGCCGTAGGCCACACGCCGAAGGAGTGTCTGTGGAACCAAGTTCTTTCTGTAAGAAAGAATACGAAGTGTGGCTTGTATTCCCTATAATTATAAATTAATATTCCTTATATATCATATAATCAGTAAAACAAATCTTGCAAACTTTATATTTTATTCTCATGGAACTATCACTTAATCTTCGCATTGTATAAATAAATAATTTATTTTCTTAATAGGCAATCCGTCTTTATCCTTCAATCAATATTTATAAAAGACGTTTGGAATAGAGCTATCTACTGCGTTTCTTTATACATCCAAAGTTTGTCCACGCGCATTCTCGTTGTACTTCGTTTAAAAGGGCCGTTATTTATCTTTAAATATTCTTCCTTTGGGTGGTGTTAATTCCCTCTGTGCAACACCCTCCTCTAAAAAAAACATAAATAATTAACGAAATCCAGATATATACATATTGCTCACTTACAAGCAAAGTCACAGGAATTGAATTCCTGACTTCAAGGCAATGTTATGCTTATCATATAATCAATGAAGTGGCAGTCTTCACACTCGAGTTGTGTGCATTTTTAAAAACTCTGACACACTTCGAGATGTTGTAGGTAGGTCAAATATGTAAATATAGATGTACGTTTCCTGTACACAAATATGAAAACGTGATCCTGCGTCAACATCGTAATCATTGTCGCCGCATACATCAGCCGAAGAAGTCAGTTAAAACCTACTATTCGTACCGTTAATATCTTTCGATCTGCTGGTCATCCCCAGGATTGGAACTTTACAGATTTGCAAATCTAAGGTAGGCCACGTATACATTATGGTGGCAGCTCCGTGGACCTTAAAAAAAGTGATCGAAGTGACTTAAATTTTAAGTGAAAAGTTTATAATGTCGAATCCAGCCTCGTTCAGCCGTTAAGAAAATGTATTTGATTTGTGGCTGAAGTCAAATAAACACTTTGTTTTGCATAAAACATGTAAAATTAAAGTTATGTAAAAGGCAGATATATTTTCGATTTATTTGCTAATGTCGCTTATTTCTTCTTTTTTTTTGTAGCTTTAGTATTTATGTATGAATACTTGCAAAACACATCATGACTATCAGTTTACAATTTTCTCCGCCGGACGAGTTTTCTTTCGTTACTTGCGGGGGGGAGTCAATGAACCCTCAGATTTGAAAGATTTCGAACCGTATCTCAGTTGGATACTAAGCACGAAGAGGTAAAATTAAGTACTTTAATTTATGGAATGGTAGTAAAGCGGAAGAAGTCTTGGAGTCGCTGAAATAATCCGACTCCGATAAAAAGTCGTACAAAAGAGTTAAAGAAAAATATATGTTCTTTATATTCTAAAACCAACGTAATTTACGAACGAGCGATATTTAACCAATGAATCCAGCAAGCGGGTGAGAGTGTAGACTCTTTTATTTCTGATTTGCACAAATTGGATGCCAATTGTAAATGCAGTCAACTTAAAGACGAGTTAATCAGAGATAGATTAATTGTAGGTATTCTGGATCCTAAGTTACGCAAATGAGACTATGCAAATGGATGATGAGTTATAGTTAGAAAAAAAAAATTAATAAGGTAATGCAATCTCAAATGTGAAGAGTCGGCAGTCCACAGTTAGAAATAATTCTAACAAGAAATGGCTAGTAAACAAATAAGTCTAATGCCAAAAAATTAATGCCTTAAATATGTAGCGAAGTCTAATCGTTCCACATTTGAATCACATTGTGGTAAATGTGGTCATTTTGTACACAATACTAGAGA
Organism: Ceratothoa steindachneri; assembly: GCA_963969495.1. Classification (NCBI taxonomy): domain Eukaryota; kingdom Metazoa; phylum Arthropoda; class Malacostraca; order Isopoda; family Cymothoidae; genus Ceratothoa; species Ceratothoa steindachneri. Next base: position 158,256,742 of record OZ018320.1, read on the forward strand.
TAGGTTAAATGTTGCATATGCCAAAATAAAGGGCATTACGGCCAGATGTGTAAAAGTATATACATATAAAAATTCTTCAAAGTTAGTGACTGATGATTCTTGTTGGGAGGCGAAATATTCTTAACTTCACTGATTCTGGAGCAGATTGTACCTGTATTGATGAAAGCTTATATTGCACTTATTTAGGACAATTATGTCGAATAAATGCACCAATTAGGCAAAGTAAACACCAATATTTATTTTAAACAACATTCGTGTAATACTTATGTATATGCCATTAGAAATCTTAGTAAACCACTGTTAGGTAGACTATTGGAACCTCTTAAAATAATTAAACGCGTATGATCAGTTTCTGAAGATTGGGTAGAAAAATATCCTGAGATTTTTTTTCTGGGTTAGGCACGATACCAAGAAAATATAATAACTTTAAAGTGAAAATTATGTTCTGTACTCGGTTCATTCACCTCGTGAACGTTTAACATTTTGCCTAAAGTTGAACAAGAATTAGAAAAAGATGTTAAAGATGGTATGAGTGATGAGGTATTAGTGCCTAAAAAGAATGGGCCTGTTAGAATCACTTGTGATTTATCTAAATTAAATGAGTTGGTTAAGAGAGGTACGAAATGCCTTCAGTTAAACAAGTTAGCATAATTTAGTGAAGCAGAAGTTTTTAGTAAACGTACATGAAGTTATCAAAATGACTTTCATAACCTCGATAGGCCGGGGATTTGTATAAGCATTGCAATGGGAATAACTTCTAGACCAGAGTACAACTCCAGACAAAATGGCAAACTTGTTGTCAGGTCTAGACGGAATCTCTAATCTTATGGACGGCATATGTATATGGAAAGCTAATCAGGAAGAGCACGAGAATTCTAAACAGACATAAAGAAAATATTATGACATTAAATGATGAAAAAATGTGAATTTTCTGTTCCACCTTTTAAGTATCTAAGGTTTATTATCGATGCGAATGGTGTTTATGACGACCCTGAAAAAGTTAGGGCAATATCTGACTATCTCGCCATTAAAAACGTAGAAGATGTTAGACATTTATTAGGTATAGTAAATCAATTAGCGGGATTAGTCCCAAATTTTAGGTCAGTGTTGCAGAAAAACAATATGGATTTTGAATGCCTCAAAACAAATGTTTTGATGAAATTAAACTTTACATCTGCCGAAGTGTTGGTTCAGTATCTTATTATAATGATCCTAGTGTGTGTGTGTGTGTGTGTGTGCGTGCGCGTGTGTGTGTATGTGTGTGTGTGCGTGCATTAAAAAAAATTGAGAACGGGGAAATGATTTTTTTCTCGTACACAAATTTTGAATGTGTTGTGAAATAAAAAAAAACCCTTTTTCTCTTGCATTTTCTTAAATTTGTGACGCTAGGATTTGCGCAGAATGATCATCTTTTGGTTTGGGAGCTGTATTCATGTAAAAAGTCAGTAATCGGTAGAGACCTATTATGTATGCTAGTAGGCCTTTAACGGATGCAAAAACTAGGTGAGCTAATATTGAAAATGAATCGAATGCTTTTGTTTTTACATGTGAAAATTTTGCTCGTTATATTGTAGGTTAAATTTTAACCCATGATAAACTACTTATCTCCTTGTTGAAGCATAACAGAATTGCCGAATTGCCGATACGCATTCGAAGATTTCGTCTTCGTTTGTGCAGGTAATCTGGTTCTGCCCAGGACGCCACCCTGGAGGGTACTACATTGGGCTATTTGTCGCCACGCCTCTGCTCCCAAAGCTTGTACAGCGCCGGGAGTATTGCGTTCGACCTTTTTGGAGCACACCTCGTGTCATGCTGGAACCGTGCCAGTGTATACGGATGGCTCCAAGTCCCATGAGGGGGTCGGCTTTCACGCCGTATCCCCTCTGTTTGAAGTCAGCGGGGCTCTGCCAGGCGCTGCGTCTGTCTTTAGGGCCGAGCTGGTGGCAATACACCACTCAGTACGGGAGATTACGCGACGTGCCCGGTTCGGAGACCGGATTGTGATCTATAGCGTCTCATAAAGCGCCCTGAGTGCTCTCGGGGCATTGGAATCTCCGCAACCCCTGGTTCGCGATATCCGTGACGCCACGGTTTTTGCGAGCCGGGCGGATGTCGAGATTATCTTCTGCTGGGTTCCTGGACATGCAGGAATTGCGGGGAATGAGCGCGCCGATGAGGGTGTCAAAGACTCCGCGAGGACTCCGTGACCGGACCTGCGTTTCGCTCTTCCTCGCACCGACTACATGGTAGGAATACGGGCAGCTCTTCGGACTGCTTGGCAAAGAAGATGGGAGACGGTCGAAGGGAATTTAAAGTTGCGTGCCATTGCGCCGCGACTGTTCCCATGGACCTATCCCCCAATTCCGTGCCGGTTTCATGTCGCTTTCTGTTGTCTCCGAATCGGACATACTCGTGTGACGCATCGCTCGCCTGCGTACTATTGCGACGACTGCGTCGCCCCCAGACTGTTCGGCACATTCTTGTCGAATGTCCCAGTCTGGGTGATCTTCGCGCACGTTACCCGTCACCAGTACCGGGATGGGCGGGGTCGATACCGCCTGTCCCTTGTACTCGGGACGAGTGCGTGCACCTTGACTGGTGGACTGATAGACTTTTTAGGGAAGGCCGGCCTTCTCCCTTTTATATAACTAGGTTTTGTTGTTGTTTTCTTTCTAGATGTCCAGCTCCTACCCCGGGTGGAGGGGGACCTCCCTCTGACGCCAAAGCTTGCTTCCTAATTGTCCTCTCTTTTCATAGTTTTCTTTTCAATTTTTTTTTTTAAAGTAGCCTAGAACTAGGCTTTGATTGTGGCGACTTATGCCCAAGTGGGCAGTCGCCAGATAGCCCCTTAAAAAAAAAATAATTGTCCTTCCTCCAAGATTACTGAGGTGAAGGTGAACAAGGGCACCAAGGCCAGGCTGAAGAGCCACTTCAACAGGATTCATCCTGACAAGGCAAAACAAGTTGATGAAGCTTGCAAGGCCAACGTTGGGACTGGCGGCCACAGAAGGTTCCGGTCCGGTCAGTTAGACGATGGCGGGTCAATTAGCAAGAAGCAGCGGCAGATGTTTATCGCAGAGACCTTTGGCATCATGGCCCAAGGCAGTCCCGTCCTGCAGTCCACCGTCGACAAGACAATTGTCAAGTTTGTGGTGGACAACATGCTCCTGCTGCAGGTTGTGGGCAGTCAGAGCTTCAGGGACATGGTCCACACCTTCACCCCTAAGAAAGAGGTACCCTTAGGAGGATGCTGGGGAGGAGGATCCTCAAAACCTATGAGGAGATGAAGGAGAGCCTCACCAGGTAAGAAACTAAGAAACTGTATTCAAATATTCTTACTATTGTATTATAAAATAATGCTATATATAGTCAATAATCAATATTTTTTTATAATTTGCGAGGTATCGATTTATCGGTTATCACCTTATCGGGCGATAAATGTATCGCCAGCTATAGATTATGTTATTGTGGATAAGGTGATAGTTATCGATTTATCGCTTATCGTGATACATTTTTTCGTTATCGCGCCCACCACTGGGTATACCCAATATCAGTTAATGAATAGTAAGCCTTCAACTTGTCGCTCGTAACTACCGAACTGGGCAAAATATACCGTCGTATTAAAGGTATTAATGTAACTGCCGAACGGTCCATTAAAGACAAAACAAATTCTTTTTAGATTCCTATTCAATACCTCTAAATACCCGTAACTTCCTTACCTCTATTATATTTCGATTTTCCACTAAATATGGAGTGCAGTGTCAATTGGCATCGCATCATATTGAATTATATATCACTGTGAAGGAACTTTTGTCTGAATTAACATATGGAGATTTTATATTACTTATAGCATGCCCTCTAGGCATTCCTATAATATAATCCTCCTGGGAAACTTAAATATATATATATCATCATTTATTATGTATAAAATTCAATTCTTTTTACTTAACTTTTGTTAATTAAATCATTCATGCAAATTTATGTACAACTTAATAATTCATTCACTTATTTTACTTAACTCGTCAATTCAATCATTAGATTAATTTATCCATAACTTTTTGCTATTCATTTAATTTATGTAACCTTTAATAATTCAAATATCCTGTGATGAAAAACTGATTTCATTTAACGTACTGGTTCAAAAAACATCTCTTAGAAATTCACATACATACTAACGCACGCATTTCACCACTTTTGAAATAACGCGAACTCATTCTCTCATTTGTTTACGCGTCACCATCCATTTCGCTTCGACTCTACTTTTAATCAAGGTCAGTTACAAATCTTCTCGCACTTATTCTCTGAAAACTACATACGAAAGCAGGTTCTAATTCTATTTACTTCTCGTATTGCAGACCCCAATTCAGTCCATCGTAGTCATCTTTTATTTCGTATTTATTTAATTTTATTTCGCTTACTTCAATTCACTTCACACCTTAAATTACATCTTGTTACTTTAAATCATATTTTACCATATCTTACATTGTATACCTAATCCAACTTATCTCATTGTGCATTCGTTAATTATGTGAATATATTTATATTTGTTTAATTGTTTTTCTTACAAACCTAGTTAAGAAGTTCGAGATTTATTTCACTTTAGTCGTAAGCCTAAACATTAGCAGACGAAGATTTCATCTAAACTCAAAATTTATGTAATGGTTTTCTAATAGCTATTTAGGCTGATTTATTAACCAAAACTAAATCCCATTAATAACCAAATACTATATACTCAATATTAAAGAAACCATAATCGATTTAATTAGAATTCTTGGAGTCAAGAATTGGGTCTAACGACGTCTAGCAACTGCTTTGAATTCAAACCTAATGCTCGACTTTTGAATTGTGTATACTATAAGTTAATTACAAATATCTGCCCCGTAAGACAACGGCGATTTGCTTTCCTGGCCGCCGTGCTGAAAGGACTCGGTGCCCAGCCCGGCCCTAGTTTAGCCTCTTCTTTCTGCCACCGTCTTTTTTCCCTGCTTCCTCACTTTCCCTACAACCTCTCCCACAACTTTCTCTGGTCGGCCACTAATTTCACAGGGGAGATGCCGACCTGCTTCCTCTCACCCAACCATTTCGGATCGGTGCTGAGGGAGGAGGGGACAACGCCCCATTACCCCTGAGCTCCAGTTTGGGAAGGTGGATTTTTAAACACCTGATTCACCCCGCCCCTCATCTTCCTCGCTTACCCTCTTTATTTCCGCAGACTATTAATTTTACGACCAGCCCAAGGTTGAGCCGCCATGCTGATGGGCTGCCTGGCCTCCAATGGCGGCAGCTGGCTTCGCCGGCCTCGTAATCACCCCTCGCAGAGCGGGCTACTGCGGCGGCGATTAGCGTTTGCGTCTCGCGATAATAACAGGGTCCCAATGCCCACTAATGAAAACTTAAATAAAAACCTCTTGATCACCCGACCCTTGCTTCCCCACTGGATACGATTATAGACTTCTCTTCGGACCAGGCGAGATCGAGGCCTACGTGACAGCCTCTATCTCAGCAGCCACTTCGAAGACGCCCCTTTGCAAGAGCACCTCAACATTCGCCGAAAACTGATGACAACTTACATAGCATCCTAGCCCCCTCGGCTTGGTCTCCCTATATATATTTACGTGTTCCAGAAGAATAAAAAGTCTGTGGCTTACATACGTACCACGCCTTAAAATAAATGTTCCACTAAATCCGCCCTGACTTCTCAATTGCTGACTCCCGCTCGTAGATAATGGTCTGGGCTACCACCGAGTCATTTTCTAACGACTGCTTAGCCTACAGTCTCTCGGCTCTCTAAAAATCTCGGCCAGTGACAAGAACCTGTACGGTCGTAGTGGATAACTTCCCAGGAACTAATGCCACAGACGAGTTCATCGCTTTCGTCATCAAAGTCTTCACCAACCAACAACATAATGTTGAGTCGGTCAGTATTTTTAAAAAAGCCATCTTCTCGTTCTCCCGCTCCGTTTAGGTTGCTAAGATAACTCTAAAACAACAAACGCCAATATTTATAAAATTGGCAGGAACACTTATACGAGTTCAAGAACAACCCCCCCCCCCCTCCAGTCAGTGCCGTAACTGCAGCAGATTCGCCCACTCCGCAAAATATTTTAAGAGCATCGGGAGTCCGTGCTTTCAAGGTTGACAATTGGGACACAATACCCCAGATTGCACGTAAGAGACGCACTGCCTCAACTATGGCGGCTCACATCATGCCCGCCACAAGAAGTACTCTCAACTACCTCTATCACCAGGAGATCCGTGTTCGGTCCCTACGATGAGGCATCTCTAGACGCCAAGCAAAACTAGACATGCGTGAAGAAGGCATTACACTGTCAACACCCACATTTTCCGCTGTGACAAGTGGAGCTCCTAGCATTCACGGCACTCTACCCACGTCTAGCACATCGGCGCTCACAACCGACCACCCGACACCAGCCTCTCTATCTCCAACGGTCACCCCTCCTTGAAACAACGCACCAAGGAACCCTTACAAACACAGCCAGCTACGCCTTCGCAACAAGGTGACGCAATAGAAGAACCAATATCACCTCCCGATCTCGATGAAACACAACCAATCTCTATCCGTCACAAAGTGCCGCTCTCGCCCGAAGTACTTGTAGTTCACCCATCTTCAAAATACGTATCTCCCCCTAATCGCAGGAACAACCATCGAAGAGGCAGAGACCGAACTCAATAACCGACCACCCCGTTATATGTATCAAATAATGAAACCACCCGTCTACCACCTACAACTAAATTCTCAATGATCTCGCACGATAATGAACTTATATGTCATCTACCTACCCAGGTGCCTGCGTCTACGAGGGGGCAGATTGGAGTGGAAGCTGTTCTTGCCACAACTAAATCGCTGCCCGGTCTCCTTCACCGCAGGTTATCACTGCCCAATGTCGCCACAGATAGGGGGGCTGCCCTCCGGGCAGCTTGGCAGAGGGTAACTTAAAGTTACGTACCATTGAGCCGCGAATGTTCTCATGGACCTACCCCCTAATGCCGCGACGGCCCCAGGCTGCTTTATGTCGTCTCCGGATTATAAAACACTCGCGAGATGCACTACAATTTGATGGAGCGGTCGTCTGTGCCATATTGTGAAGACTGCGTTGTTCCCCAGACTGTTCGGCACATTCTTGTTGAATGTCCCAGTCGAGGTGACATTCGCGCACGTCACCTGTCCCGGTACCTGGACGAGCGGGGTCGCTACCGTTTGTCCCTTGTACTCGGAACGGATTCGTGCACACAGACTTGCGGACTATGCGACTTTTTTGGAGGAGGCTGGCCTCTTCCACTTTATTTGACTTTTTTAGGTTGAATGTTCCTGCGCCGGGGTAGGCGGGCCTATCCTCGACGCCCGTGCGCGCTTCCTTCTTGGCTCTTTGCTTTGTTTTAAAAAAAAAAATTTAACCTTTGTTATTTTTAAGCGTTATTTGTTATTTACATAGTGTTAATTGTTCTGTTATTTGTTTTTTAATATAGCCTAGTAGTAGACTGTGTCGAGTACGGCGACTTATGCCCAAGTATGCAGTCGCCAAATGGTCTCCTAAGATTCAAAACAAAAAAAACAACCCCAGAGTGAATCTCTGTCTCCCGCTGGCCAATCGTAAGCGAGGTGGAGGTCGTAAACGCTCTCTACCCTCTCTCTCCGATTCCTCCTCTATAACAAATGCACCCGACACAAGGATGACGCCCCAACCTCGCCTGGAGCAATGAGCTCCTCTTGCTCGCTAAACTATAGGGAGTCGGTACGCAAGATCCCCCTCACTGTATCGATAACAATAACACTCTAATATCGCCATGCTCAAATAAAACCACCGAGACTGCCCAAACTACTGAACCTTATCAGTCATGTAATCACCTGGCCGGCTCATTATTGCCTTATGCCCTTCGTACTACCTAACCGCACCTCCCTGATTACAGATTATGATCTGCCTCCGGGTTATACAGCTGCCAATATAGAATCTTACAAGCCGAAATCCTCCTCTCCAGATTCTTTCCCGGCCACCAAGAAAACTCCTAAACCCTTTAACACACGCTCGTGATGTACCCACAGATAATATACCGTCCCATCTCTGAGCGCGCCTGGACCAAAAAAGATGAGCCATACTTCCGCCCCTTTACCTAACTCGATCTCTAACGCTCCAACCATCTGTCTGTCATGGGATATCCGCAGACTTTAGGCCAATTATGGCCCGCAGACCCTCTTAAAAGTTTTTTCGTGAAGTGATTTGCCTCGGTGAAACAAAGCTCTAAGACTCATCCTATTTTTCTCCCGCTGGCTACTCCCAGGTCAGCCTACTACTACTACCCCAATTTTATGGTAACGTCCTCCTAGTCAGCACGGATATATCATTTACCACCATCCCACTCCATACAAACATTAACGCCTTCGATGTTCACCTTTACCGATCTACGCTCTTAACTGTGTGCTCAATATACCTCCCAACTTCCAAGCCAATCACCTTTGCCTCCCTGAATGAACTTGTCTCCCAACTCCCGAAACCATTCCTTTTAACTAGAGATTTTAATGGTCGTAACCAGTACTGGTACGATGTCATAAACAACAAAGGACTTGTACTAGACGTAGTCTTACAACAAAACCTACAAGTCCTCAACGACGAAGACCCTACGCATTACCAGCCCCAGACAAACTCCTTTCCTCACATAGATCTTTGTATGTGCTCAACTGACTTCCTGACCGATCACTTCTTTAGAGTATTTGATGATCTGTGTGGAAGTGACCATTACCTTCTACTCCTAGACCTACTCCCCCTTCCCCCCCCCCCCAAGACCGTATTGGACTTACCAAAAAGCTGACTGGGAAGCTTTTGTAATGTTATCTTCTTCCACAACTGTGTCTGATGAAACAACAGACTGTACATACCGCTTAAAAAAGTTAGTGGAACTTCTTTCAGCAACGGCCAATAGACATGTTCCACTCCGCAACCTTCGACTCAAACCATCGCTCGCCTGGTGGAACAAAGAGTGTAGCACCGCTAAGAGCGAACGAAATTGGCTCCATCGCACTTTTCGAGATAATCCTCACATGTCTTCTTACATTAACTATAAAAGACAACGTACCCTCACCTGGTGGATCTTCTGCAGGGCAAAAGAATATACACATCCACATCCTGCACCCATCTAACCAAGGTCTAGCGACGAATACATAAAATCCGCGGCTCCTCGCGACACTCCTACCTCCCCATCCTCCGTCATAATGACAACCTCGTCAGTGCTTCCCAAGACGTCGCACAGCTAATTGCGAACACGCTCAGCTTAATCTCCCATGGATCCCTCTTTCCAGAATTCAACTGACATAAAACACTAATAGAATCGCAACCATTAATGTTTGAAACGCCCAGAAAACTGTGCTACAATGAACACTTCTCGAAGAAAGAACTCTTGGATGAACTCTCATCGTGTAAGAACTCTACTCCTTCAGATAACTCAATATCATACACACTCGTCTAACATGCCCATGTAGATGCCCTACAGGGCCTCTTAACAATTTTTAACGATATTTTCCTCTGTAGAACTTTTCCCCAAGAATGGCGCCACAACACTATCCTTCCTTTCCTGAAACTAGGAAAAGACCCTTCAAATCCAACAAATTACCGGCCAATTGCCCTCACCTCGTGCCTATGAAAGTTGCTCGAGCGCATGGTGAACGCCCGCCTGATGTGGTGTCTTGAAGAACAGGTGCTTCTATCTCCGTCTCAATTTGAGTTTCGCCCATATTGCTCCACACTGCACCCTCTTACTCTTCTTGACCATGATATTGGCCTTGCTTTCTCTAGAAGAAACTTCGTCACCGTAATCTTTTTCGACTTAGAAAAGGCATATGATACAGTGTGGTGGCATTGTTTATACGCAACTTCCTGAAAGACCGTTCTTTCTGTGTCGATCTTCGAGGAACCCGCTCTTCGAAGCTCGTACAATATGAGGGTGTCCCCTAATGAAGCGAGCTTAGCACTACTCCTTGTATAATTGCGATCAATTGTTTATCAATATATTTCACTGCCTGCGCGCTGCTCCCTTTATGTAGACGATATTGCTATCTGGGTGACGAGCTCGTCCGCGGCGATGGCCAGCACCCTACTGTAGTAAGCCGTAGATTCAATAGTGGCTCATACCCTCATCGACCGGATTCACCATCTCCAAGCCTAAAACAACGGCCCTTATCTTTACCCGACGCAAATCAATTCCTAAGATAAGCCTTAATATTTCTGGATCGGCGATCAAATTTGCCACCTATGGTAAATTCCTAGGTCTTATATTTGACCAACATATGACATGGCGATATCATATTGAAGGCCTTATGAGAAGATGTGCCCCCGTACTTGCCCTTATGGACTCTTTATCGAAGCTACACTGGGGAGCTGATCCCCAAACCCTCCTTGAGATCCACATATCACTTCTCCTGTCAAAGCTAGATTATGGCTGCCACCTGTATGGCTCAGCTTCCAAAAGCATGCTGAATAAACTGAGGCATCTGTCTTGCGACAGGAGCAGTTAAGTCTCCCCCTGTGATCTTTCTATGCTAAAACAGGATTCCTCTCGTCTCACCGTGATGAACATTGCCTCCGATTCTACACGAGATCCCTCCGTATGTGCTATAAACTCGCTCAAATTATATTCTCTACGACCCCCATCCCCCCCGGAGATTCGTCCTCGTACCTTCTACTCATACACCCTAAGTATAGCACAGCTTTTAGGAAAACTCAAGCTTAGAGACACCTCTGTTCCTCCGGAAAGAGGACCTAGGCTCCGCCCATGGACTCACAGGAGTGCTCTGTTTTGTGAACTTTTCCTGAGAGGCCCCTAAGGATCAGATACCAACTGCAGCTCAACGCGCCATCTTCCAAGAGCACGTAGACACTCATCACGGTGAAACATCCAATTATACCGACGGGTCGAAAACTGATGCAGGGAATGGAAGTGCTGCAGTCCTTTCCTCTCGCACCTTGCGCTCCACCCTACCCCATACAGTATCTATCTTCTCAGCAAAATCGTATCCATCAAAATAAACGTACACGCCATCGGTCCCTACTCCCCAGGGTTATATACCATATTTTCAGACTCTATGCTTTCTGGCCGCCGTGCTAACGGGACTCAGCGCCCCGTCCGGCCCCAGCTTAGCCTCTTCTCCTTCTTCCTAGCATTCTGTCTTCTTACCTTGCTTCCTCACTTTCCATAGAACTTCTCCCACAACTTTCTCTGGTCGGCCTGTAATTTCACAGCTTCCTCTCACCCAACCATTCCGGATTGGTGCTGAGGAGGAAGGGGACAACGCCCCCTCACCTGAGCTCTGGTTCAAGTGGGAAGAAGGGTAACAACCTGCTTCACCCCCACCTCTACCTTCCTCACATTCCCTTTCTCTCACCTTTCACAATCTATCAATTTTACGATGAGCTTAAGGTGGAGCCGCCATCGTGATGGGCTGCCAGGCCATTAGGCGGGAGGAGTGGCCTCAAATGGCGGCAGATGGATTTGCCGGTCCCGTATTCACTACTCGCAGAGGGAGCTACTGCGTGGGGTGATTAGTGTTTAGGTTCCTTATAATAGGGCCACCATGCCCAATGATGAGAACCTTACAAAAAAAATTCCTCCGTACCCCTTTACCACCGTCGCGGCCACCTTGGAGCAGCTCTACCGAAAAAAATGGGTCTTCCCTATGTGCTTGCACAAGGGGCCTTCCAAAACTCTTAGACCGGAGAGGAGGCTTACTCCTCTCCAATGACTACGGGTGCGGTGAACTCCCCCTCACCCCCTTCTTTGGACTCGCCCTTGGGTGACTCAATCTTACTAGCGGTAGTTCCCCTTTTACTTTCCCAGGGGACTGTCCGGCCCCAGCTTAGCCTCTCTTCCTTCCTTCAAAACACTTGTTTCCTCTCTTTTCACACAACCTCTCCCACAACTTTCTCTGGTCAGCCTCTAATTTCACAGGGTAGATGTTGACCTTCCTTTCAGCCAACCGTCCCGCATCGGGGCTGAGGGGGTGGGGGACAATGTTCCCTAACCCCTGAGCTCCGGTCTGGGGTGGCTGGTTTTTAACAACCTGCTTCATCCCCACCCATACCTTCCTCACATCCCTTTTCCTCTCCTCTTCACAATCTATATATTTTACGCCGTGTTCAAGGTGGAGCCGCCATACCGATGGACTGCCAGGCCACCAGGCGGGAGGGGTGGTCCCAAATGGCGGCGCCTGGCTCTGCCGGGCTTGTAAGCACCTCTCGCAGTGCGGGCTACTGCGAGAAGTGTGCGCTATTGCATCCCGTGTTAAAAAAAGGGTCACCATGCCCAATGATGAAGATCAAACAAAAAAAACCCAACCCCCAACTTCCCCAAGAACAACGGAGCCGCCCTCGGGCAGCTCCAGCAAAAAAATGGAGGTCCCCCCCCCTGTGCTTGCACAGGGGACCCTCCATATTTCTCTAACCGGAGAGGAGGCTTACTCCTCTCCTTCGCCTACGGGTGCAGGGGACTCCCCCTCACCCCCTTCTCTGGAGGTGCTTTCGGGAACCTCCCTTTTCCCAGCAGCAGTCCCCTCTTTTCTTTCCAAGGGGACTGCCAAGAAAGCCAGCAGGCAGCCATTAGCCAGCCGCTCCCTATCGAAGCGGCTCGGTAGGGCAAACCCCCTTAGGGGGGAGAGGGAAGCCAGGCCCCTTCGGTCGCTTCCCTCAAAAGACCTGCTGGCAAGAATTTTAAACCTTGCCGGGGTTAAGGCTTGTGCCTCCCCACAAATGACTCTTGACGCTGCCAAGGGGACCTGCGATGTCCTGGGAGGGGATGGCCAACTGGAGGCCCCTCCTGTGATAGACATGGTCCTTGAGGAGACCCAGCCTCAGACGGTAGGGCCTTCCATGGGGGGGAATTCGGGCTCGGCGCCAAGCACCGAACCCGAATCCGCCCCTATGCAAGGTCCTCCTCAAATGGCTGAGGGCTCCGAGGCAGTAAAAGGAGGGGAGGGATCTCCTCCGACAGGTGCCCCTACGACAACCAGGACCTTCTCCATTTCGGAGAGGGACCTGGCTGAGGCCGGTCCATCTGGCCTGGGGGCTTCTGCCGGCGGGGGTGAGAAGCGGGTTCATTCCCCGCCCTCCTCTCCAAAAAAGAAAAAGACTAAAAGGACTAAAAAGACGAAAAAGCCTCGTGGCTCCTCTCCATCCGCGGGGGCTGCGGGGACGGATGGGTCTGCTGCCACTTTGGTAGGCGACCAAGCCAAGATCAGCACATCCAGCCCCTCTACCCCCTCGTGTGCGGAGCCCCTGACCAAGACTAACACCAAGAGTGCACAGGGCGGAGCCTCGATGACATCGGGGCCCCTCATTCAGAGGTTACCTGGCGTTTTCGAGCCCGCTGGCTTGAAACGCTTCCTCGTTATTCGCTCCACTGATGGCACCATGTTGTCCAAGGGCAACATGATCCATCAGAGGAGAGGATTAGCTAGTGCAATTGGTAGAGAGCCGAAGGTGACCCGTTTCTCGGACGGCAGCCTTCTGGCGAATGCGGTGAATCCCGCCGAGGCGGCCAAGATAAGTGCTCTTCGGACACCTTATGGCACCCCGGTGAGTGTGACGCCGCACTCTCCCATGAACTTTGTGAAAGAATAGTTTATGCGAGGGAACTCGTTGACTACTCCATTGAGGACATCTCCCTAGAGCTGGCCGACCATGGGGCGGTCAAGGTCGAACGTGTGATGAGAAAACAGGGAGGGGCTTCGAGACCCACCCCTACACTCTTCGTCACGTTCGACTGTGACAAGCTCCCTGAGTCGGTGCGTGCCGGTTGGTACCGCTACCGCGTGAAGGCATTCGTGCCACTGCCGCGGCGGTGCTATTACTGTCACCGCTTCGGCCATACGAATCGCTCATGTAGACGTGCAATGTCGGGGTCACCCGAAGTCTGTGTAAATTGCTCCAAGGTCGCACACGATAAGTCCAAATCGTGTGTGGCCAAGTGTGTCAATTGCGGAGAGCCGCACCCAGCTTCTTCGAAGCAATGTTGTGCATATCTCCTGGAGAAAGAAATCCTGGCCGTTCAGGCCTAGGATAGACTCTCATTCCGCGAGGCTAATGACTTGGTCCTGGCGCGCCCAGCTCTGCCTGGGACGTCATATGCCTCAGTAGTTAGAAAGGCACCCTCTGCTCCTGGCCCATCCAGGTTAACGAGCACGGTTGTTTCCGCGCCCATTCGGAGCCCTTCTGCGGGCTCTACCCAACCCGGGCGCTCCCCTGGTAAAGCTGGCGGCAAAAAGGGTTCATACCCAGCCCCGGCTAAAACCAGGGCTCCCCCCTCTTCCCCCAGCGTGACCGTTTCCCGCAAGGCGAAACGGCCACGCGCCTCCACCGAGTCGTTAGACTCACAGGAGGCAACACCACTGAAGATGGTCGCTATAGCCATCTTCGGGGGTTCCTAAAGCTGTCCCCCGAATGGAGGACAGCAACAAAGGAGCTTCGGCTCCTTCGCCCACGCCCCGAGGTGGAGCGAGTGGCTCGGAGACGGTGGTTCCTCGAAAAGAGGGCCCCCCGCCTCCGAAGCCGCAACGCCCGCCTAAGGTTTCGAGGCGGAGGGAGGAAAAGACTCGCATGGTGAGCCCAACCTCCCCCAATAAGTCCTCGAAGGCGACAGCACCTCCAGCGCTTTGTCCGGCCAACAGCGCCCGGGGTTCTGCCCCCGGGAAGCGTACGGCCATACCCGTGAGGGTCTTCAGTTCGAGGAGAGCCCCCGCGTGTCCTCCGAGCTAGGCCTGGAGGGTATATTCCTTCAATGGAATTGCCGTGGACTCCGGGCCAACTGGGAGGAGCTGCGGAGGCTCGTCTCGTCCCGTTCCCCATTAGCTGTTTTTCTGCAGGAGACCATGCTAGGCGCGTGCCCCCTGCCCGCCCTCCCGGGGTACAAGGGTCTTGCGACCCCACCACCGCGGGATGGCCGAGCTGGGGGATGCGCGGTTTACACCCGGCATGATGTCTCCGTTCTTTCTTTCTCTTTAGATACCTCCTTTCAGGCAGTGGCTGTGCAGCTGCACCTGGATACGAGGTATACTCTGATTTCTGCGTACATTCCACCGTCGGCTGACTTCGACGCGGGGGGACTTCCGCCGCGTCGTGGCACGGTTGCCGAGGCCCTATCTCTTGCTTGGAGATCTGAACGGCAGGCATCCTCTCTGGGGAGATTACTCCATAAATCCCAGGGGACAAGTCCTTGCCGATCTGATCGAAGAGCTTGAGATGGGTGTCCTAAACGTGGATGAGTTTACGCATCACTGTCCGAGAACCGCTTCATTTTCTTGCCTTGACCTATCTTTGTGCTCTTCGGATGCACAGCCTGATTTTGATTGGGGGGTGGTCGATGACCTCCATGGTAGTGATCACTTTCCCATTTAAATATCAATTTCAGGGCAACTGCCGCTTGAGAGACCACCTCGGTGGTGCTTGGCGCGGGCGCGGTGGCCTGCATTTCAGGAAATGACTGAATTCTCTATCTCAGTCGAGGAGTTTAGGTCGGTAGATGAGGCCGTTGAGTTCTTCTCCGGCAACCTTATTGCCTTTGGGCCTGACTACTATTCCTAGGACGTCTGGCCGTTTTGCACGCCGACCACTCCCATGGTGGTCGGCCGAGTGTGAGACGGCCCTCAAACAGAAGCGTTATGCCTACATGCGCTATAAGCGCCGCCCGAACGATTTCACTGTCGCTGAATTTCGTCGGGCTAGGGCTAGGTTCTGGTATAATTCGAAGCACGCCCGCCGCTCTTCTTGGCGGGCATAGGTGTCCTTACTTAACGGGAAGACCCCTTTAGCTGAGGTGTGGAAGCGAGTCAAAAGGATTCGGGGCAAGTTCTCGCAGGACCCCCCGCCCGTTCTCCAGGAGAATGGGACCGCAATCTCGGACCCCGCGTCCGTGGCGGAATCCTTAGCGACCGCTTTTTCCGCATTCTCTTTTCGTGATGCTGCTCCGCCAGCATTCAATGCACGTCGTGATGTCGCGGAAGGCTTCCGGCTGGACTTTACCTCCAGAAGCGGAGAACCCTTCAACGACAAGTTTACTGTGAGTGAGTTGCCTTCCGCTCTCGCTTCGTGCGCGGACATCGCCCATGGTCCGGACGATGTCCCGTGCGCCATGCTTCGACACCTGGGTGAGCGAGGCATGGCCTTTCTGTTAGATTTGTTCAACAGGATCTGGGTGGAAGGTCTTCTCCCAGACTCCTGGCGAATCGCTACTGTGCTCGCCTTTCGCAAGCGTGAGAGAGATCACTCTACTCCGACCGGTTTCCGCCCAATCTCTCTAACCTCTTGCGTGTGCAAGTTAATGGAGAAATTGGTAAATGTTAGATTAGCCTATTTCCTGGACAGTGGAGGCCATCTGTCTTCTGCACAGTGCGGCTTCCGTAAGTTCCACTCCACGTCGGATGCTCTGCTCCGACTGGAAAATGCCGTCTGCGAGGCTTTCCTTCGTAGACAGAACTACGCCACGGTGTTTTTTGATCTGGAGAAGGCCTATGATACCGCATGGCGATACGGTATCATGGAGACTCTCCACACGATGGGGGCGAGGGGACGCCTCCCAATGTTTATATCTGAATTTTTGCGAGATCTTTGATTCCACGTACGGGTGATGGGAGCCCTCTCTGCCCAAAAGGAGCAGGAAGAGGGTGTCCCGCAGGGAAGTGTCCTCAGTGTCACACTCTTTGCCCTGAGCATCAACGGCATCACCTCGGTGCTGCCAGAAGATTGTTCTCGCTACGCTCTACGTGGACGACCTTTCGATCTCTTTTGGCGCGGCCCAGATGCCAACTCTGGAGCGTCGACTCCAACAGGCATTGAACCGCGTCTCTCGCTATGCCGAAGCGCACAGGTTTCGGTTTTCTTTGGCCAAGACTAAGGTGGTGCACTTCTGCCGCCATCCACGGCTTCACCCCGACCCAGATTTATTCTTAATGGGGTGCGCCTGGATGTGGTTGAGTCGCACCGTTTCCTTGGTCTTGTATTCGACCGACCCCTCACCTGGGAGGCTCATATTCGCAGCCTTAGGGTCTCTTGTACTCGCGCCATGGACATTCTCCGTTCCGTGACGTTCAGCGCTTGGGGCGCTGATAGGGCTACCGCCTTACTTGTTTATCGATCCTTTGTTCGCTCGAAGCTCGACTACGGATGCGAGTTTTTTGCATCCGCAGCCGAGCGTTTATTGCGGAAGGTGGATTCAATCCACCACACCGGCCTTCGCCTTGCGACCGGTGCCTTCCGCACTTCCCCCATTGAGAGCCTGTTGGTCGATGCTGGGGAGATGCCACTCGCTCTGCGCCGCGTGCAGTGCATCACTCGCCTGTACGCGCGAGCCCAACGCCTCCCTCAGTCGCCAACAGCTCTCACTGCATCCGCAGCTGATCTCGATGGTGCCTATGCCGCCGAGAGACGCCAGTCATACCCTAAGCCCTTTGGGTTTAGGGCCAGGAAACTCCTTCGAGAGGTAGATATAGCTCTCGGGCCAGTGGCGCCCCTGGTTCTGCCTAGGACGCCACCCTGGAGGGTACCACATTTGGCTATTTGTCGCCACGCCTCTGCTCCCAAAGCTTGTACTGCGCCGGGAGTATTGCGTTCGACCTTTTTGGAGCACACATCGTGTCACGCTAGTACCGTGCCAGTGTATACGGATGGCTCTAAGTCCCAAGAGGGGGTCGGCTTCCACGCCGTATCCCCTCTGTTTGAAGTCAGCGGGGCTCTACCAGGCGCTGCGTCTGTCTTCACGGCCGAGCGTGTGGCAATACACCACTCGGTACGGGAGATTACGCGACGTGCCCGGTTCGGAGACCGGATTGTGATCTATAGCGACTCACAAAGCGCCCTGAGTGCTCTCGGGGCATTGGAATCTCCGCATCCCCTGGTTCGCGATATCCGTGACGCCACGGTTTTGGCGAGCCAGGCAGATGTCGAGATTATCTTCTGCTGGGTTCCTGGACATGTAGGAATTGCGGGGAATGAGCGCGCCGATGAGGGCGCCAAAGAGTCCGCGAGGACTCTGCGACCGGACCAGCGTTTCGCTCTTCCTCACACCGACTACATGGCAGGAATACGGGCAGCTCTTCGGACTGCTTGGCAAAAAAGATAGGAGACGGTCGAAGGGAACTTAAAGTTGCGTGCCATTGCGTCGCGACTGTTCCCATGGACCTATCCCCCAATGCCGCGGCGGCTTCAGGTTGCTTTCTGTCGTCTCCAAATCGGACACACTCGTGTAACGCATCGCTATCTGCTGGAGCGCTCGCCTGCGCCCTATTGCAACTACTGCGTCGTCTCCCAGACTGTTCGGCACATTCTTGTCGAATGTCCCAGTCTGGGTGATCTTCGCGCACGATACCTGTCCCAGTACCGGGATGGGCGGGGTCGCTACCGCCTGTCCCTTGTGCTCGGGACAGATTCGTGCATATTGACTTGTGGACTTGTTGACTTCTTGGGGGAGGCCGGCCTTCTCCCTATTATTTAAGCAAGGTTGTTTTGTTTTTTTGCATTTGTTTTTTTTTGTTTGTTTTTTTCTTTAGTTGCACGCTCCTGCGCCAGGGTGACCTCTTTCCGACGCACCAGCTTGCTTCCTTTCCCCCTTTTGGGGTGTTTTTTTTTTCTCTTTAATTTTATTTTAATGTAGCCTAGAACTAGGCAAGTTTTAATACGGCGACTAATGCCCAAGTAGGCAGTCGCCAGATGAGCTCTTAAAAAAAAAAAAAAAAAAAAAACCTATCGTGTGGAGAGTCTCCATGATACCGTATCGCCATGCGGTATCATAGGCCTTCTCCAGATCGAAAAACACCGTGGCGTAGTGCTGTCTACGAAGGAAGGCCTTGCAGACGGAATTTTCCAGTCGGAGCACAGCATCCGACGTGGAGTGGAACTTGCGGAAGCCGCACTGTGCAGGAGACAGATGGTCTCCGCTGTTCAGGAAAAAGGCTAATCTTACGTTTACCAATTTCTCCATCAACTTGCACACGCAAGAGGTTAGAGAGATTGGGAGGAAACCGGTCGGAGTAGAGTGATCTCTCCCCGGTTTGCGAAAGGCGAGCACAGTAGCGATTCGCCAGGAATCTGGGAGAAGACCCTCCACCCAGATCCTGTTCAACAAATCTAACAGAAAGGCCATGCCTCGCTCAACCAGGTGTCGAAGCATGGCGTACGGGACGTCGTCCAGACCATGTACGGTGTCCGCGCACGAAGCGAGACTGGAGCCCCACTCACTCACAGTAAACCTGTCATTGAAGGGTTCTCCGCCTCTGGAGGTAAAGTCCAGCCGGCGGCCTTCCGCAACATCACAACATGCATTGAATGCTGGCAGAGCAGCATCGCGGGTAGAGAATGCAGAAAAAGCAGTCGCAAAGGATTCCGCCACGGACACGGGTCCGAGATTGCGGTCCCATTCTCCTGGAGAACGGGAGGGGGGTCCTGAGAGAACTTGCCCCGAATCCTTTTGTCTCGCTTTAACACCTCTGCTAAAGGGGTCTTTCCGTTAAGTGAAGATACATATGCCTGCCAAGAAGAGCGACGGGCGTGCTTCAAACTATACCAGAACATAGCCCTAGCCCGACGAAATTCAGCGACAGTGAAATCGTTCGGGTGGCGCTTATAGCGCATGAAGGCATAACGCTTCTGTTTGAGGGCCGTCTCACACTAGGCCGACCACCATGGGAGTGGTCGGCGTGAAAAACGGCCAGACGTTCTAGGAATAGTAGTCAGGCCCGCGGCGATGAGGTTGCCAGAGAAGAACTCAACGACCTCATCTACCGACCTAAACTCCTCGACTGAGATAGAGAATTTCCTGAAATGCAGGCCATTGCGCCCGCGCCACCGAGGTGGGCTCTCCGGCGGCAGTTGCCCTGAAAATGATATTTGAATGGGAAAGTGATCACTACCATGGAGGTCATCGACCACCCTCCCAATCAAAATCGGGCTGTGCATCCGAAGAGCACAAAGATAGGTCAAGCCAAGAAAATGAAGTGGTTCTCGGACAGTGATTCGTAAACTCATCTATGTTTAGGACACCCATCTCAAGCTCTTCGATCAGATCGGCAAGGACTTGTCCCCTGGGATTTATTGAGTAATCTCCCCAGAGAGGATGCCTGCCGTTCAGATCTCCAAGCAAGAGATAGGGCCTCGGCAACCGTGCCACGACGCGTCGGAAGTCCCGCGCATCGAAGTCAGCTGACGGTGGAATGTACGCACAAATGATAGTATACCTCCTATCCAGTTGAATCTGCACAGCCACTGCCTGAAAGGAGGTATCTAAAGAGAAAGGAAGAACGGAGACATCATGCCGGGTGTAAACCGCGCATCCCCCAGCCCGGCCATCCCGTGGTGGTGGGGTCGCAAGACCCTTATACCCCGGGAGGGCGGGCAGAGGGCACGCGCCTAGCATGGTCTCCTGCAAAAAGATAGCTCACGGGAAACGGGAAGAAACGAGCCTCCAAAGCTTCTTCCAGTTGGCCCGGAGTCCACGGCAATTCCATTGAAGGAATATGTCCTCCAGGCCTTGCTCGGAAGAGACGCGGGGGCCCTCCTCGAACAGAAGACCCTCACGGGAATGACCGTACGCTTCCCACAGGCAGAACCCCGGTCGCTGTTGGCAAGACAAAGCGCTGTCGCCTTCGAGGACTAATTGGGGGAGGTTGGGCTCGCCATGCGAGGCTTTTCCTCCCTCCGCCTCAAAACATGAGGCGGACGTTGCGGCTTCGGAGGCGGGGGGCCCCTCTTTTCGAGGAACCACCGTCTCCAAGCCACTCACTCTACCAATAGGCGTGGGTGAAGGAGCCCAAGCTCCTTTGTTGCTGTCCTCCTTTCGGGCGACAGTTTTAGGAACCCCGGAAGATGGCCTGGCGACCAAATTCATGGGTGTTGCGTCCTGTGAGTCTAACGACTCGGTGGAGGCCGTTTCATCTTACGGGCAACGGTCACGCTGGGGGAAGGTGGGGAGAGCCCTGGTTTTGTCCGGGGCTGGGTATGAACCCTTTGTGCCGCCAGCTTTACCACAGAAGCCCCCGGGTTGAGTAGAACCAGCAGAAAGGTTCCGAATGGGCGCGGAAACAACCGTGCTCGTTGTCCTGCATGGGCTAGGAGCAGAGGGTGTCTTTCTAACCATTGAGACATAAGATGTCCCAGGCAGAGCCGGGCACGCCAGGACCAAGTCCTTAGCTTCGTGGAATGAGAGTCGATCCTGGTCCTGAACGGACAGGATTTCTTTCTCAAGGAGATATGCACAACATTGCTTCGAAAAAGCGGGGTGCGGCTCTCCGCAATTGACACACTTGGCCACTCACGATTTGCTCCAATGTGCGGCATTGGAGCAATTTATACATACTTCGGATGACCCCGACTTTGCACGTCTACATGAGCTATTCGTATGGCTTAAGGGGTGACAGTAATAGCACGTCCGCGGCAGTGGCACGAATGCCTTCACGCGGTAGAGGTATAAACAGGCACGCACCGACTCTGGGAGATTGTCACAGTCAAACGTGGCGAAGAGTGTAGGGGTGGGTCTTGAGGCCCCTCAGCTCTAAGGTGATGTCCTCTATGTAGCAGTCAACTAGTTCCCTCTCATAAACTACTCCTTTCACAAAGTTTATGGTAGAGTGCGGCGTCACACTCACCGGAGTTCCATCTAGTGTCCGAAGAGCACTTATCTGGGCCGCTTCGGCGGGATTCGCCAGTAGGCTCCTTTCCGAGAAACGGGTCACCTTCGACTCTCTACCAATTACACTAGCTAAAGGTCATATCTGATGGATCATGTTGCCCTTGGCCAACATGCTGCCATCAGTGGAGCGAATAACTAAGAAGCATTTGAAGCCAGCGGGCTCGAAAACGCCAGGTAACCTCTGAATGAGCGGCCCCGATGTTATGCAGGCTCCGCCCTGTGCACTTTTCGTCTTAGTCAGGGGCTCCGCACCACGGGGGGCAGAGGGGCCGGATGTGCCGATCTTGGATTGGTCACTCTCCGAAGTGGCAGCAGACCCATCCGTCTCCGCGGATGGAGAGGAGCCCCGAGTCTTCCTATTTTTTTTTCTGTTTAGGA
This sequence comes from Ceratothoa steindachneri, assembly GCA_963969495.1. NCBI lineage: Eukaryota > Metazoa > Arthropoda > Malacostraca > Isopoda > Cymothoidae > Ceratothoa > Ceratothoa steindachneri. Next base: position 158,278,795 of record OZ018320.1, read on the forward strand.
GGGCTGGGAATGAACCCGCTTATCCCTTCCGCCGGCAGAAGCCTCCAGGCCAGATGGACCGACCTCAGCTAGGTCCTTCTCCGAGATGGAGAAGATCCTGGCAGTCGCAGGGGCACCGGTTGGGGAAGATCCCTTCCCTCCTTGTACTGTCTCAGAGACCCCAGCCGTTTGAGGAGGATCTTGCTTAGGGGCGGACTCGAGAGTTCGATGCTTGGCGCCGAGCCCGGATTCGCTACCATAGAAGGCCCTACTGTCTGAGGCTGGGTTGCCTCAAGGATCATGTCTATCTCCAAGGGGGCCTCCAGTTGCCCCCCCCCCTACCCCAGGACATCATAGGTCCCATTGGCAGAGCTCTCACAAGTCAAGTCTGGGGAGTCACAGGCCTTGACCCCGGCAAGGTTCAATATTCTTGCCAGCAGGTCTTTTGAGGGAAGCGACCGAAGGGGCCGGGCTTCCCTCTCCCCCCTAAGGGGGTTTGCCCCACCGAGCCGCTTCAATGGTGAGGTCGGCTATGGGCGGCCTACTGGCTTTCTTGGCAGTCCCCTTGGAAAGTAAAGGGGAGACTGCCGCTGGGAAGAGGGAGGCGCCCGAAAACACCTCCAGAGAAGGGGGCGAGGGACGAGTCCCCTTCACCGGTAGGCGAAGGAGAGGAGTAAACTTCCTCTCTGGTTGAAGAATTATGGAGGGTCCCCTGGGAAATCACAGGGGGGGGGGGAACCTCCATTTTCCCTGTGGAGCTGAGGGCGGCTCCGTTGTTCTTAATGGGAAAAGATTTTTGTTTTTCTAAGTTTTCATCCATGGACATGGTGACCCTCTTTTTCTTATGGGATGCAAACGCTCATCACCCCTCGCAGTAGCCCGCTCTGCAAGGGGTGCGTACGAGGCTGGCAGAGCCAGGTGCCGCCAATTAAGGCACCTCTTCCGGCTGGTGGCCTGGCAGCCCTTCAGCATGGCGGCTCCACCTTGGGCACGACGTAAAAAAAAAAATAGATGGTGAACTGTGAAGGAAAGGGGATGTGAGGAAGGTATGGGTGGGGATGAAACAGTTTGTTAAAAACCCACCATCACGAACCCGAGCTCAGGGGTTAGGTAACATTGTCCCCTCTCCCTTCAGCCCCAATCAGGGATAGTTGGCTGAGAAGGTTAGCATCTACCCTGAGAAAATAGAGGCCGACCAGAGAAAGTTGTGGGAGAGGTTGTAGGGGAGAAATACGGGCTGTCTGAAAGAAGAAGAGGCTAAGCTGGAGCCGGACGGAACGCCGAGTCCCATCAGCACGGCGGCCAGAAAGGCAAATCGCCGCGCCCCTTACCGGGCTACAGAAATGGAAGAGGCATATTTACTTTTGTGCTGGATCTTAACAATGCCGGACTCAGTCAAGGTTTGGGCCTCACTCGTCGCGGAAGTCTTCATGAGATAAGTCCGGATATCATTCGATGTTTCACCTTAACTCTCGGGTTGGTTTGAAAGTGGTAGACAGGGTTCGGTCATTATTCGGTACGGAGGGAGAAATTAAGAGATATACATGCAATGTCGACACGCGAGACCCGCATCTCCGAACAGATGGCAATTAAAGCAACGCCTGGCTAACTCAAAGTAACGGCTTCTGGGATTCGGAGATAACCGGCTTAATAAATGTAGGTGTTTATACGGGTAAAACCATACGGTTCGGTTACTTGTTTAGCTGCCAGCTTGTTTTAAGAGTCTAGATAAGGTTATAACCTTTCAGCTCGTTTGATCATATCACAACCTGTTCCCAGGCTCAACTTTGTAAAAGGTAAAGAGCAGTGGAGCTTCTGCAACAGAAGACATATTTCGAACAGGATACTGTTGTGCGCGGGAGGAGAGACAGACCTCTACTTCAATGTCTCCTTCGCCAAGAGGCCACATACGACGTGGTTCACCACAACGAGATTCAAAGGCATCATTCAAATCGCAAATATCAATTAGGCTAGCGAGCGCTCCAACTATTACCCCCTCCCCCCATTAAAAAAATAGAGGCAAGGGCATAAACCTGGTGGGAATATTTTTTTTTTTTACGCACACACAAATTTGAAATAGGTAGGGTAGCACAAAAGTCACTGCATTTTAGAAATCGCATAACACTATTTATGATCTAATAAAAGTTTTCCTCTCACAAATGTAATGCATTTCTTGAGGATTGTTTACTGTAGAAAAAATTACGCATTTTTCAAAAAGGATAGATTCAATTGTGCTTACACAAAGGATTATATCAAAATTTTCATGTCATAAACGCTCTCATAAGGCCAGCCATTCAAAAATTTTCAAACAAGGGTCTGTTTTTTTTTAAAGTGACTTTTGCCCCCCGTGGAAATAAGGCCAATTGAATCCATTACATAATTAAAATTTATTTCTTTATAAAAATCGGTTCTAGTCACTTGCCAACAGGTTCAAGAGGTAGGTTCTCTTTAAATTAGCAGTCAAACTCAGAACTTCTATTTTCAACAACTTACTGTGGGATGTATTTTTAGAGAATATAGTGCAGAAATTTATCCCTTACAATGGAAGTAGGAATCCTTGGTCCCACAAATGTTAATCACAGTACCATTTTGTGGGAAGCTCCGGATGAATGCAGGCCCTCCCCTTAAATCATTAATGGCCATTCTTAAAGTTCAGTAGATACAACGGTAGATAAGAATGGGGCGAAGTGCTAGCTCACTTCTTATCCGGAGTAGCGCCCATTTGAGTGGGGTCTTGGGAGGGATAGTGGATGATGGCATGCGCCAATGGGGGAGGAGGCCCTACCCCAGGTATAGGAGGGGGTTGTGGGAAGTAATTGGGAGGCCGTACTCCAGGAGGAGGTCGTAAGGGGGTACGCACACTCGGTGGGAAGAAGGGTGGAGGTTGAATGGGGGGCAAATGACCGGGTGGGCCAGCGGGGATTCCGGGAAGTCGAGGGGGAAGAACGTTCACCCCGAGAGGAGGAGGAGCGGCGGGCATAGTACCTGGTGGGGGTAATGGGGGTCGAGGAACCCCTGGGGGTGGGGGCTGCAGCCTTGGGATACTGGCAATACCAACGGACGTGGCAGGTGGCGCCTGGCCCGGAGGGAGGGGAATGGAGGAAGCGCTCGCAGAGAGGTTAAAGTAATTATTCTGGAGTTCTTCTGGAGGCGGGGGTAACGAAGGAAGACCCGGCACGGGTTCCAGAGGCCTCACGACTTCTCGCGGATCCTCATCATCATCGACACCCTGCCGGGCCTGAGAACGACCCCACTTGATGTTCAGACGTCTTCCTTGGAGGATAAGCTTGTTAAAAGTGCGTTCAGCCGCGAGTTCGGCGGAAGAACGTGAAGAAAACTGAACAAACGCGTACTGCTGTTTGACTACCACGTTCACGCTGCGAATCTCTCCGTACTGGTAGAAGTGGTCTCGTAGCTCCGTCTCCCCGAGACGCTCACCTAAGTTTCCAACGTATAGGGTCGTGATTGACTTATCATCGGGGGGATCGAGTCGTGGCATTGCGGCTGCACGTTTCAGTAACTTGTCGGCCACGGGGTCGTTGACGCCATAGTAGCGATCTTTGATGTTCTGGTCGGCGAGGGGGTCGTCAGGATCTGTGGGCCGTTCGTGGCGGTAAGGACATTCCTCCCCTCTCTTGCACTCGCCTTTCACCCAAAACGAGCAAATGTGTGGCCGGTTTCGCTTGTAGTATGGGGTTGTGCGGGCGAGGCGTAATAAGACTTCGGAGTGGCTCTTCGCTTTGCCCAGGGCTCCTGCTGGCGTGGCGCCATCGGACGCGGCAGCCATCTGACGCTCAGCGTTTTGAATGAAGAATTCCTTGTTGACGTCACTTTTCGGTAGGTCGTCGGTCATGCTAAGCGCAACATCCCGAACCTGAAAAATGAAGTTATAAATTAAAATTGCATAGCCAGAGTAACAAAACGAGACGACTACTTGGAGCGTTGGCGGCTAGGAGGGAGCCCGCTCTTGAACTTGTTTTGTTCTCACGACAAGAGGAACTTCCCTAGCAGAAAGAAGTAACACTCCTAAAAACACAGATCGGACAATTCAAAACCTTAAAAAGGGGCTGTCGCACCACCCGTCCAAGCATGGATGAGTTGCATTGACAGAAATAAAATCAATTGGTACCTAATTGGAGGAGTAAATTTTAAGTTCTCAATGAACAAAATAGAAGTGCACGAGTCAAATATCCAAATTAGGAAATCGCGGATTTGGGCCTGGATTTAATTTCTCAAATGATCAAAATACCTATCAATATAAGCACTAGGAGAGGGTTTGGCCACCGATTGACTCATATGCGTCTTACTCAGGAAGACTTTTCACTATTAAGGAGGTAAGGGAAGGGTAAGTGGGGACGGGAAAACGAGAGGGGAGGGGGGGGAGAGTGCGCACTTATATCAATGGTAGAAGTCTAGTGGCCGAAACGAAGAAGAGATTATTTCCGGAGAAAAAGGGAGAGTATCAGCCAGGATTAAACGTGTCCTGATTTTGGGTAGGAAGAGAGAAAAGGGAGATGGAGAACACAGGGCACTCAACGAGCCCTGAGGACGATAGTCTTTATTCTGTGCATGACCAATTAAGGAGTTGAGCTGGCCTAAATTACGAATAAACGACTGTGGATCTTTTTGGCGCACAGTCCTTTCCAGATCAAACGGGTGATTCTAAATAGCATTTTTTTAAGAGGCGTTCATTTGGCCACGGCCTGCAATGGCATAGTCGTAAAATCGAATTATTCCAAATAGCAAAGAAACCATGACGCCTGAAACTGATTGATCCGAAGCCGCCTTCATAAACCGATTGGGAAGCAACTTCATCCGCCTGTTCGCCGTTAAGGTTTTCTAGTCGTATTGCGGAAAATAAGGTGTCCATGGGTTAGCCTGGTGTGGCCCAGGCATAGGCAAGCCAACACTTATTTAAGGTAGGAGTGGTGGAAGGATGATGTCCAAGTAACAGAAGTGAGGTTTGTCATTGTCGATTGAGGACCACCTTCACATGTGGAAGGAGATGAGTGAATGGAAGGACAACTGGATGTGCATGGCCAGACACACCAATGTGGGAGAAGACCCAGCAGAAGGTGACAGGCTCAGGCAAATCTCACGGATCAAAGGATTGGGGTGGGAATAATTAGCTTTTGTTATTTTAGCGCCCATCTGCCGCCCGCCTACATGGGGATGATTCGCTGTAATTATATTATAGCCTAATGCTAGGATAGATTAAAAAAAGCCCACTCGGGCGAAGGTCCGCCCCTACTGGCACATGTGCATGCGACAAAGACCAAAAAATACCGACAAGCGGGCAGTATTTAAAAAAAAAAATCGGCCAGCTGGCGACTGCATACTTGGGCATAAGTCGTTCTAATTATTTCAAAGCCTACTATTAGGATAGATTTAAAAAAGAAAAGAAAAAACGCACAAAGGCATGCAAAAGAAAACACAAAGAGGGACACATGCTCCGGTGTCGGGGGGGGGGGGGGGGAGGTACCGCCTCCCCCCGGGGAAGGAACAAGCAATATACAACAGAATTAATTTTTTTTTTTTTAATATCTCATCTGGCGACTGCCTTCTAGGGCATAAATCGCCGTACTCATCCTAGTCTAAATCTAGGCTATGTTAAAAGCTCCGCCCCACAAAAAAATAAACAGAAAAAAACAAGAAAAACACACAAATTGAAAAAAATATATGAAACGAGCTCCGTCGACGGGGGGAAGGCCCGCCATCCCCCGGCGAAGAAGCACGTGATCCATAGTCAAACATTAAATAAGGGGGAGAAGGACAGCCTCCTCCCAAAAGTCTAAAAGTCGGTGTGCACGAACCAGTCCCGATCAGAATCAAATAAAATGGAAGAGGCCAGCCTCCTCTAAAAAGTCAGATAATCCGCCATTCTGTGTACATGATTTAAAAAAACACAACACAGGTAGCGACTGCATATTAGGGCGAAAGTCGCCGTAATCATTATAAAGCCTAATGCTAGGCTAGATAAAAAAAAACACACAAAAATAAAAATAAAAAAATCTAGAATAAGGAAGCACGTTCTCCAGTTTGGGGGAGGCCCGCCTCTCCAGGCCGAAGACATATGGGACCTACAACAGAGGGTCAAATAAAATGAAAAAGCCAGCCATCTCAAAAATGACAAATAGTCAACAAATCTGTTACACGAACCCGTCGCGAGTACAAGGGACAAGCGGTAGCGACATCGCTAATCACAATACTGGGATAGTTAATTCGTGCGAGGATCACCCAGACTGGGGCATTCAACAAGAATGTGCCGAACAATCTGTGAGACAACGCAGGCGTCGCAATGAAGTACAGTCTAGCACTCCATCAAATGGCGGTGCGTCCCGCGACTGTGTCCAATTCGAAGACGACAGAAAGCCACCTGAAGCCGTGGTGGCATTGGGGGGTAGGTCCATGGGAACAGTCCCGGTGCAATGGCACGCAAATTTAAGTTCCCCTCGGTCATATCCTCTCTTCTTTTTCAAGCAGCGCGGAGGACTTCCCTGATTCCTGACATGTAATCTGTGTGAGCAAGAGCCAAACAATGATATGGTAGCCAGTTCTTGCGGACTCTTTGGCGCCCTCATTCTACACAATTCCCACATGTCCAGGAGCCCAGAATAAGATAATCTCAACACCCACCCTGTTTGCGCTAAATGTGGCCTCACGCATACAGCGAACCAGTGTGCGGAAATTACAATACAAGGAGAGGACTCAGGGCGCATTGTGAATCGCTATAGATCACAATCCAATGTCCAAACCGGGCACGACGCCCCGCTGACTTCAAAAAGAGGGGATACGGCGTGAAAACCGACCCTCTCCTGAGACTTGGAGCCATCCGGATACACTGGCACGGATCCAGCACGACACGAAGTGTGATCCAAAAAAGGCCGAACGCAATACTCACACGGTGATGTGGAAACTTACGGAGCAAAGGCGTGGCGAAAAATAGTCAAAGGTGGTAAGTTCCATTTTTTTTTTAAGAGCTCATCTGGCGACTGCCTACTTGGGCATTAGTCGACGTTTTAAAAACTTCCCTGGTACTAGGCTACTTTAAAATATGATTAAAAAACAAAAAACAAATAAACCAAACACTAAAATTTAAAAAAAGGGAAAAGGCAACGAGCAGGAGGCAAGCTCCTGCGTCGGGGTCCCCCCGGCGCAGGAACGTGCAACTTTATAAGGGAAAATAAACAACAAAAAAAAAACTAGTTAAATAAAAGGGAGAAGGCCGGTCTCTCTCCAAAAGTCTAAGGGGCCACCAGTCAATGTGCACGCACTCGTCCCGAGTACAAGGGACAGGCGGTAGCGACCCCGCCCATCCTGGTACCGGGACAGGTAACGTGCAGGAAGATCGCCCAGACTGAGACATTCAACAAGAATGTGCCGAACAGTCTGGGGGACAACGCAGTCTTCACAGTAGGGCGCTGGCGAGCGCTCCATCAAATGGCGGTGCGTCCAGCGAGCTGCCCAATTCGGAGACGACAGAAAGCAAACTGAAGCTTTCGCGGCATTAGGGGGTAGGTCCATGGGAGCAGTCGCGGCGCAATGGCACGCAACTTTAAGTTCCCTTCGACCGTCTCCCATCTTCTTTGCCATGCAGCACGAAGAGCTGCCCGTATTCCTGCCATGTAGTCGGTGTGAGGAAGAGCGAAACACTGGTCCGGTCGCAGAGTCCTCGCGGACTCTTTGGGGCCCTCATTCCCCGCAATCCCTACATGTCCAGGAACCCAGCAGAAGATAATCTCGACATCCGCCCGGCTAGCCAAAACCGTGGCGTCACGGATATCGCGAACCAGGGAATGCGGAGATTCCAATGCCCCGAGAGCACTCAGGGCGCTTTGTGAGTCGCTATAGATTACAATTCGGTCTCCGAACTGGGCACATCGCGTAATCTCCCGTACCGAGTGGTGTATTGCCACACGCTCGGCGGTGAAGACAGACGCAGCGCCTGGCAGAGCCCCGCTGACTTCAAACAGAGGAGATAGGGCGTGGAAGCCTACCCCCTCTTGGAACTTGGAGCCATCTGTATACACTGACACGGTTCCAGCGTGACACGGTGTGTGCTACAAAAAGGTCGAACGCAATACTCCCGGCGCAGTACAAGCTTTGGGAGCAGATGCGTGGCGACAAATAGCCAAATGTGGTACCCTCCAGGGTAGCGTCCTAGGCAGAACCAGGGGCTACACCGGCACGAGACCTATACCTAGCTCTCGAAGGAGTTTCCTGGCCCTAAACCCAAAGGGCTTATGGTATGACTGGCGTCTTTCGGCGGCATAGGCACCGTCAAAATCAGCAGCGAATGCAGTGAGAGCTGTTGGCGACTGAGGGAGTGGCATCTCCCCAGCATCGACTAGTAGGATCTCAATGGGGGAAGTGCGGAAGGCACCGGTCGCAAGGCGAAGGCTGGTGTGGAGGATCGAGTCCATCTTCCGCAATACAAGCTCGGCTGCGGATGCATAAAACTCGCATCCGTAGTCGAGCTTCGAACGAACAAAGGATCGATAAAAAAGTAAGGCAGTAGCCCTATCAACGCCCCAAGCGCTGAACGTCACGGAACGGAGAATATCCATGGCGCGAGTATAAGAGAGCTTAAGGCTGCGAATATGAGCCTCCCAGGTGAGGCGTCGGTCGAATACAAGACAAAGGAAACGGTGCGATTCAACCACTTCCAGGCGTACCCCATTAAGAAACAAGTCTGGGTCTTGGTGGAACCGTGTATGGCGGTAGAAGTGCACCACCTTTGTCTTGGCCAAGGAAAACCGAAACCTGTGCGCTTCGGCAGAACGAGAGACACGGTTCAATGCCTGTTGGAGTCGACGCTCCAGTTGGCATCTGGGCCGCGCCAAAAGAGATCGAAAGGTCGTCCACGTAGAGCGTAGCGAGAACATCTTCCGGCAGCACCGATGTGATGCCGTTGATGTTCAGGGCAAAGAGTGTGACACTGAGAACACTTTCCTGCGGGACACCCTCTTCCTGCTCCTTTGGGCCGGAGAGGGCTCCCATCACCCGTACGCGGAATCAAAGATCTCGCAAAAATTCAGATATAAACATTGGGAGGCGTCCCCTCGCCCCCATCGTGTGGAGTCTCCATGATACCGTATCGCCATGCGGTATCATAGGCCTTCTCCAGATCGAAAAACACCGTGGCGTAGTGCTGTCTACGAAGGAAGGCCTCGCAGACGGCATTTTCCAGTCGGAGCAGAGCATCCGACGTGGAGTGGAACTTGCGGAAGCCGCACTGTGCAGAAGACAGATGGCCTCCGCTGTCCAGAAAAAAGGCTAATCTAACATTTACCAATTTCTCCATCAACCTGAACACGCAAGACGTTAGAGAGATAGGGTGGAAACCGGCCGGAGTAGAGTGATCTCTCCCCTGTTTGCGAAAGGCGAGCACAGTAGCGATTCGCTAGGAATCTGGGAGGAGACCCTGCACCCAGATCCTGTTGAACAAGTCTAACAGAAAGGTCATGCCTCGCTCACCCAGGTGTCAAAGCATGGCGTACGGGACATCGTCCGGACCATGGGCGGTGTCCGCGCACGAAGCAAGAGAGGAACGCAACTCGTTGAAGGGTTCTCCGCCTCTGGAGGTAAAGTCCAGCCGGCTGCCTTCCGCGACATCACGACGTGCATTAATGCTGGCGGAGCAGCATCCCGGCTAGAGAATGCGGAGAAAGCGGTCGCGATGGATTCCGCCACGGACGCCGGGTCCGAGATTGCGGTTCCATTCTCCTGGAGAACGGGAGGGGGGTCCTGCGAGAACTTGCTCCGAGTCCTTTTGAATCGCTTCGAACACCTCTGGCAGAGGGGTCTTCCCGTTAATTGAAGACATGTATGCCCGCCAAGAAGAGCGGCGGGCGTGCTTCGAAATATACCGGAACCTAGCCCTAGCCCAACGAAATTCACCAACAGTGAAATCGTTCGGTCGGCGCTTATAGCTCATGTAGGCATAACGCTTCTGTTTGAGGGCCGTCTCACACTCGGCCCGACGTTCTGGGAATAGTAGTCAGACCTGCGGCGATGAGGGTGCCAGAGGAAAACTCAACGGCTTCATCTACCGACCTAAACTCTTCGATTGAGATAGAGAATTCAGTCATTTCTTGAAATGCAGGCCACTGCGCCCGCGCCAAGCACCACCGAGGTGGGCTCTCAGGCGGCAGTTGCCCTGAAAATGATATTTGAATGGGAAAGTGATTACTACCATGGAGGTCATCGACCACTCCCTAATCAAAATCAGGCTGTGCATCCGAAGAGCACAAAGATAGATCAAGGCAAGAAAATGAAGCGATTCTCGGGCAGTGATGCGTAAACTCATTCACATTTAGGACACCTATCTCAAGCTCTTCGATCAGATCGGCAAGGACTTGTCCCCTGGGATTTATTGAGTAATCTGCCCAAAGAAGATGCCTGCCGTTCAGAACTCCAAGCAAGAGAAAGGGCCTCGGCAACCGTGCCACGACGCGGCGGAAGTCCCCCGCGTCGAAGTCAACTGACGGTAGAATATACGCAGAAATAATAGTATACGCTCATATCCAGGTGAAGCTGCACAGCCACTGCCTCAAAGGAGGTATCTAAAGTGAAAAGAAGAATGGCGCATCCCCCAGCCCGGCCCCCATCTCGTGGTGGTGGGGTCGCAAAACCCTTATACCCCGGGAGGGCGGGCAGGGGGCACGCGCCTAGCATGGTCTCCTGTAGAAAAATTAGCTAACAGGGAACGGGAAGAGACGAGCCTCCGAAGCTCCTCCCAGTTAGCCCGGAGTCCACAGCAATTCCATTGAAGGAATATGCCCTCCAGGCCTAGCTCGGAGACGCGGAGGCCCTCACGGGAATGGCCGTACGCTTCGCGGAGGCAGAACCCCGGGCGCTGTTGGCCGGACAAAGCGCAGTCTTCTTCGAGGATTTATTGGGGGAGGTTGGGCTCACCATGCGAGTCTTTTCCTCACTCCGTCTCGAAACCTTAGGCGGGCGTTGCAGCTTCGGCGGCGGGGGCCCCTATTTTCGAGGATCCACCGTCTCCGAGCCACTCAGCCCATCACTAGGCGTGGGCGAAGGAGCCGAAGCTCCTTTGTTGCTGTCCTCCTTCCGGGGGACAGCTTTAGGAACCCTGGAAGATGGCCTGGCGACCAACTTCAGGGGTGTTGCCTCCTGTGAGTCTAACGACTCGCTGGAGGAGCGTGGCAGTTTCGCCTTACGGGAAACGGTCACGCTGGGGTAAGGGGTGGAGCCCTGGTTTTAGCCGCCGGGGCTGGGTGTGAACCCTTTGTGGCGCCAGATTTACCAGGGGTGCACTCGGGTTGAGTAGAACCCGCAGAAGGGCTCCGAATGGGCGCGGAAACAACCGTGCTCGTTGGCCTGGATCGGCCAGGAGCAGAGGGTGTCTTTCTAACCATTGAAGCATAAGACGTCCCAGGCAGAGCCGGACGCGCCAAGACCTAGTCCTTAGCCTCGCGGAATGATAGTCGATCCTGGTCCTGAACGGCCAGGATTTCTTTCTCAAGGAGATATGCACAACATTGCTTCGAAAAAGCGGGGTGCGGCTCTCCGCAATTGACACACTTGGCCAAACACGATTTGGACATATTAGTGTGGCCTTTGAGCAATTTATACATACTTCGGGTGACCCCGACTTTGCACATCTACATGAGTGATTCGTATGGCTGAATGGGTGACAGTAATAGCCCCTCCGCGGCAGTGGCACGAATGCCTTCACGCGGTAGCAGTACCAACCAGCATGCACCGACTCAGAGAGCTTGTCACAGTCGAACGTGACGAATAGTGTAAGGCTGGGTCTCGAGGCCCCTCCGTTTTCTCATCACGCGTTCGACCTTGACCTCCCTATGGTTGGCCAGCTCCAAGGAAAATTCCTCTACGGAGTAGTCAACGAGTTCCATCCCATAAACTACTTTCACAAAGTTGATAGTAGAGTGCGGCATCACACTCACCAGGGTGCCATCAAGTGTCCGAAGTGCAATTATCTTGGCATGCTTGGAGGGACCCACCGCATTCGCCAGACGGCTCCTGTCCGAGAAACAGGTCACTTTTCGACCTCTATCAATTACACTGGCTAAAGCTCTCCTCTGATTGATCATGTTGCCCTTGGCCAACTTGCTGCCATCAGTGGAGCGAATAACGAGGAAGCGTTTGAAGCCAGCGGTCTCAAAAATGCCAGGTAACCTCTAAATGGGGGGCCCTGATGTTATCAAGGCTCAGCCCTGTGCACTTTTGGTCTTAGTCATAGTCAGGAGCTCCGCACCCGGGGAGGCAGAGGTGCCGGATGTGCCGATCTTAGCTTGGTCGCTTACCAAAGTGGTAGCCGACCCATCCGTCCCCGCGGATGGAGAGGAGCCCCAAGTCTTCTTAGTCTTTTTCCTATTTTTTTTCTTTTTCAGAGAGGGCAGGGAATGAACCTGCTTCTCCTCTCCGCCGGCAGGAGCCCCCAGGAAAGATGGACCGGCCTCAGCTAGGTCCTTCTCAGAGATGGAGAAGGTCCTGGCAGTCGCAGGGGCACCGGTAAGGAGATCCCTCCCCTCCTTGTACTGCCTTGGAAACCTAGGTCGTTTGAGGAGGACCTTGCATAGGGGTGGATTCGGGTTCAGTGCCAAGCCCGGATTCGAAGCCATGGAATGCCCTACCGTCTGAGGCTGGGTTGCCTCAAGGATCATGTCATTCTCAGAGGGGGCCTCCAGTTGGCTATCCCCCCCCAGGACATAGCAGGTCCCATTGGCAACATTGTCACAAGTCAAGTCTGGGAAGGCACAGGCCTTGACCCCGGAAGGTTCAATATTCTTGCCAGGAGATCTTTTGAGGGAAGCGACCGAAGGGGCCTGGCTTCCCTTTCCCCCCCTTAGGGGGTTTGCCCTACTGAGCAACTTCAATGGGTAGCGGTCGGCTATGGGCTGCCTGCTGGCTTTCTTGGCAGTTCCCTTGGAATGAAAAGGGAGCTGCAGCTGTGAAGAAAGAGGTTCCCAAAAGCACCTTCAGAGAAGGGGGTGAGGGGGTGCCCTACACCCGTAGGCGAAGGAGAGCAGTAAGCCTCCTCTCCAATTAGAGAAATTGGGAGGGTCCCCTGAAAAATCACACGGGGGGAGGGCCTCCATTTTTCCTGTGGAGCTGCTCGAGGGCGGCTCCGTCGATGGACAAGGGGAAATTGAGTGAAGATTTTTAATTTTCTCATCATTGGGCATGGTGACAGTAAATTTTTCACGGGATGCATACGCTCATCACCCCTTGCAGTAGCCCACCCTGCAAGGGGTGTGTACAGGCCTGGCAGAGCCAGGTGCCACCATTCAGGACCACCCCTCCCACCTGGTGGCCTGGCAGTACCTCAACATGGCGGCTCCACCTTGGACATGGCATAAAAAGAAATAGATGGTGAAATGAGAAGGTGATGTGAGGAAGGTATGGGTGGGGATGACGCAGGTTGTTAAAAACCCACCACCCCAGACCGGAGGTCAGGGGTTAGGGAATGTTGTCCCCTCCTCCCTCAGCCCCGATCGGACGGTTGTTTTTTTTTTAATTAAGGTGCTATCTGGCGACTGCCGAATTAGGCATAAGTCGCCGTAAACTAACAGCCTAGTTCTAGGCTACTTTAAAAAATTTGAACAGGAAACAACAATAAAAAGAAATAACAATAACAATATCAAAACACTAACAAAAACAACAATTAAACCTGGTTAAATGAAAGGGAGAAGGCCGGCCTCCCCCCAAAAGTCAACAAGTCCACCAGTCAATGTGCAAGCACTCGTCCCGAGTACAAAGGACAGGCGGTAGCGACCCCGCCCATCCCGGTACCGGGACAGGTAACGTGCGCGAAGATCACCCAGACTGGGACATTCGACAAGAATGTGACGAACAGTCAGGGGGACGACGCAGTCGTCGCAATAGGGCGCAGGCGAGCGCTCCATGAAATAGCGATGCGTCACACGAGTGTGTCCGATTCGGAGACGACAGAAAGCGACCTGAAGCCGTCACAGCATTGGGGGATAGGTCCATGGGAACAGTCGCGGTGCAATAGCACGCAACTTTAAGTTCCCTTCGACCGTCTCCCATCTTCTTTGCCAAGCAGTCCGAAGAGCTGCCCGTATTCCTGCCATGTAGTTGGTGTGAGGAAGAGCGAAACGCTGGTCCGGTCGCAGAGTCCTCGCGGACTCTTTGGCGCCCTCATTCCCCGCAATTCCTACATGTCCAGGAACCCAGCAGAAGATAATCTCGACATCTGCCCGGCTCGCCAAAACCGTGGCGTCACGGATATCGCGAACCAGGGGATGCGGAGATTCCAATGCCCCGAGAGCACTCAGGGCGCTTTGTGAGTCGTTATAGATCACAATCCGGTCTCCGAACCGGGCACGTCGCGTAATCTCCCGTACCGAGTGGTGTATTGCCACACGCTCGGCCGTGAAGACAGACGCAGTGCCTGGTAGAGGCCCGCTGACTTCAAACAGAGTAGATACGGCGTGGAAGCCGACCCCCTCATGGGACTTGGAGCCATCCGTATACACTGGCACGGTTCCAGCGTGACACGATGTGTGCTCCAAAAAGGTCGAACGCAATACTCCCGGCGCAGTACAAGCTTTGGGAGCAGAGGCGTGGCGACAAATAGCCAAATGTGGTACCTTCCAGGGTGGCGTCCTGGGCAGAACCAGGGGCGCCACCGGCCCGAGAGCTATATTTACCTCTCGAAGGATTTTCCTGGCCCTAAGCCCAAAGGGCTTAGGGTATGACTGGCGTCTCTCGGCGGCATAGGCACCATCGAGATCAGCTGCGGAAGCAGTGAGAGCTGTTGGCGACTGAGGGAGGCGCTGGGCTCGCGCCTACAGGCGGGTGATGCACTGCACGCGGCGCAGAGCGAGTGGCATCTCCCCAGCATCGACCAACAGGCTCTCAATGGGGGAAGTGCGGAAGGTACCGGTCGCAAGGCGAAGGCCGGTGTGGTGGATTGAATCCACCTTCCGCAATCAACGCTCGGCTGCGGATGCATAAAACTCGCATCCGTAGTCGAGCTTCGAACGAACAAAGGATCGATAAAAAAGTAGGGCAGTAGCCCTATCAGCGCCCCAAGCGCTGAACTGAGAATGTCCATGGCGCAGGTACAAAAGACCCTAAGGCTGCGAATATGAGCCTCCCAGGTGAGGCATCGGTCGAATACAAGAACAAGGAAACGGTGCGACTCAACCACATCCAGGCGCACCCCATTAAAAAACAAACCTGGGTCGGGGTGAAGCCGTGGATGGCGGCAGAAGTGCACCACCTTAGTCTTGGCCAAAGAAAACCGAAACCTGTGCGCTTCGGCATAGCGAGAGACGCGGTTCAATGCCTGTTGGAGTCGACGCTCCAGAGTTGGCATCTGGGCCGCGCCAAAAGAGATCGAAAGGTTGTCCATGTAAAGCGTAGCGAGAACATCTTCCGGCAGCACCGAGGTGATGCCGTTGATGCTCAGGGCAAAGAGTGTGACACTGAGGACACTTCCCTGCTCCTTTGGGCCGGAGAGGGCTCCCATCACCCGTACGTGGAATCAAAGATCTCGCAAAAATTCAGATATAAACATTGGGAGGCGTCCCCTCGCCCCCATGATACCGTATCGCCATGCGGTATCATAGGCCTTCTCCAGATCGAAAAACACCGTGGCCTAGTGCTGTCTACGAAGGAAAGCCTCGCAGACGGCATTTTCCAGTCGGAGCAGAGCATCCGACGTGGAGTGGAACTTGCGGAAGACCGATGGCCTCCGCTGTCCAGGAAAAAGGCTAATCTAACATTTACCAATTTCTCCATCAACTTGCACACGCAAGAGGTTAGAGAGATTGGGCGGAAACCGGTCGGAGTAGAATGATCTCTCCCCGGTTTGCGAAAGGCGAGCACAGTAGCGATTCGCCAGGAGTCTGGGAGAAGACCTTCCACCCAGATCCTGTTGAACAAATCTAACAGAAAGGCCATGCCTCGCTCACCCAGGTGTCGAAGCATGGCGTACGGGACATCGTCCGGACCATGGGCGGTGTCCGCGCACGAAGCGAGAGCGGAACGCAACTCACTCACAGTAAACTTGTCGTTGAAGGGTTCTCCGCCTCTGGAGGTAAAGTCCAGCCGGCGGCCTTCCGCGACATCACGACGTGCATTGAATGCTAAGGATTCCGCCACGGACGCGGGGTCCGAGATTGCGGTCCCATTCTCCTGGAGAACGGGAGGGGAGTCCTGCGAGAACTTGCCCCGAATCCTTTTGACTCGCTTCCACACCTCAGCTAAAGGAGTCTTCACGTTAAGTGAAGACACGTATGCCTGCCAAGAAGAGCGGCGTGAGTGCTTCCAAATATACCGGAACCTAGCCCTAGCCCGACGAAATTCACCAACAGTGAAATCGTTCGGGCGGCGCTTATAGCGCATGTAGGCATAACGCTTCTGTTTGAGGGCCGTCTCACACTCGGCCGACCACCATGGGAGTGGTCGGCGTGCAAGACGGCCAGACGTCCTAGGAATAGTAGTCAGGCCCACAGCGATTAGGTTGCCGGAGAAGAACTCAACGGCCTCATCTACCGACCTAAACACCTCAACTGAGATAGAGAATTCAGTCATTTCCTGAAATGCAGGCCACCGCGCCCGCGCCAAGCACCACCGAGGTGGGCTCTCAGGCGGCAGTTGCCGTGAAAATGATATTTGAATGGGAAAGTGATCACTACCATGGAGGTCATCAACCACCCTCCAATCAAAATCAGGCTGTGCATCCGAGGAGCACAAAGATAGGTCAAGGCAGGAAAATGAAGCGGTTCTCGGCCAGTGATGCGTAAACTCATCCACGTTTAGGACACCCATCTCAAGCTCTTCGATTAGATCGGCAAGGACTTGTCCCCTGGGATTTATGGAGTAATCTCCACAGAGAGGATGCCTGCCGTTCAGATCTCCAAGCAAGAGATAGGGCCTCGGCAACCGTGCCACGACGCGGCGGAAGTCCCCCGCCTCGAAGTCAGCTGACGGTGGAATGTACGCAGAAATGATAGTATACCTCCTATCCAGGTGCAGCGGCACAGCCACTGCCTGAAAGGAGGTATCTAAAGGTAAAGGAAGAAGAGGTATCTAAAGAGAAAGGAAGAACGGAGACATCATGCCGGGTGTAAACCGCACATCCCCCAGCTCGGCCATCCCGCGGTGGTGGGGTCGCAAGATCCTTATAGCCCGGGAGGGCAGGCAGGGGGCACGCGCCTAGCATGGTCTCCGGCAAAAAGATAGCTAACGGGGAACGGGACGAGACGAGCCTCCGCAGCTCCTCCCAGCTGGCCCGGAGTCCACGGCAATTCCATTGAAGGAATATGCCCTCCAGGCCTAGCTCGGAGGAGACGCGGGGGCCCTCCTCGAAATGAAGACCCTCACGAAAATAGCCGTACGCTTTCCGGGGGCAGAACCCCGATCGCTGTTGGCCGGACAAAGCGCTGAAGGCGCTGTCGCCTTCGAGGACTTATTGGGGGAGGTTGGGCTCGCCATGCGAGTCTTTTCCTCCCTCCGCCTCGAAACCTTAGGCGGGCGTTGCGGCTTCGGAGGCGGGGGGCCCTCTTTTCGAGGAACCACCGTCTCCGAGCCACTCGCTCCACCTCGGGGCGTGGGCGAAGGAGCCGAAGCTCCTTTATTGCTGTCCTCCTTTCGGGGGACAGCTTTAGTAACCCCCCGAAGATGGCCTAGCGACCATCTTCACGGGTGTTGGCTCCTGTGAGCCTAACGACTCGGTGGAGGCGCGTGGCCGTTTCGCCTTACGGGAAACGGTCACGCTGGGGGAAGAGGGGAAAGCCCTGGTTTTAGCCGGGGCTGGGTATGAATCCTTTTTGCCGCCAGCTCTACCAGGGAAGCGCCCAGGTTGGGTAGAGCCCGCAGAAGGGCTCCGAATGGGTGCGGAAACAACCGTGCTCGTTGGCCTGGATGGGCCAGGAGCAGAGGGTGCCTTTCTAACTATTGAGGCATATGACGTCCCAGGCAGAGCCGGGCGCGCCAGGACTAAGTCCTTAGCCTCGCGGAATGAGAGTCTATCCTGGGCCTGAATGGCCAGGATTTCTTTCTCAAGGAGATATGCACCACATTGCTTCGAAGAAGCAGGGTGCGGCTCTCCGCAATTGACATACTTGGCCACACACGAGTTGGACTTATCTTGTGCGCCCTTGGAGCAATTTACACAGACTTCAGGTGACCCCGACTTTGCCTGTCTACATGAGCGATTCGTATGGCCGAAGCGGTGACAGTAATAGCACCGCCGCGGCAGTGGCACGAATGCCTTCACGCGGTCGCGGTAACAACCGGCACGCACCGACTCAGGGAGCTTGTCACAGTCAAACGTGACGAAGAGTGTAGGGGTGGGTCTCGAGGCCCCTCCCTGTTTTCTCATCACAAGTTCGACCTTGACCGCTCCATGGTCGGCCAGCTCTAGGGTGATGTCCTCAATTGAGTAGTCAACGAGTTCCCTCGCATAAACTACTCCTTTCACGAAGTTCATGGTAGAGTGCGGCGTCACACTCACCGGGGTGCCATGGAGTGTCCGAAGAGCACTTATCTTGGCCGCCTCGGCGGGATTCGCCGCATTCACCAGAAGGCTCCCGTCCGAGAAACGGGTCACCTTCGGCTCTCTACCAATTGCACTAGCTAATCCTCTTCTCTGATGGGTTATGTTGCCCTTGGACAACATGGTACCATCAGTGGAGCGAATAACGAGGAAGCGTTTCAAGCCAGCGGGCTCGAAAACGCCAGGTAACCTCTGAGTGAGGGGCCCTGATGTCATCGAGGCTCCACCCTGTGCACTTTTGGTCTTTGTCATAGTCAGGAGCTCCGTACCCGGGGGGGGGCAGAGGGGCCGGATGTGCCGATCTTGGCTTGGTCGCTTGCCAGAGTGGCAGCAGACCCATCCGTCCCCGTAGCCCCCGCGGATGGAGAGGAGACCCGAGTCTTCTTCTTTTTCTTTTTAGGAGAGGAGGGTGGGGAATGAACCTGCTTCTCACCTCCACTGGTAGAAGCCCCTAGGCCTAATGGACCAGCCTCAGCCAGGTCCTTCTCCGAAATGGAGAAGGTCCTGGCAGTCATAGGGGCACCATCTGGAAGAGATCCCTCCCCTCCTTGTACTGCCTCAGAATGCCCAGCCATTTGAGGAGGACCTTGCATAGGGGCGGATTCGGGTTCAGTATTTGGCGCCGAGCTCGGATTCCCCCTCATGGAAGACCCTACCGTCTGAGGCTAGGTTTCCTCAAGGACCATGCCTATAACAGGAGGGGCCTCCAGTTGGCCATCCCCTCCCAGGACATCGCAGGTCCCCTTGGCAGTGTGGCCAGTCTTGTGTGGGGAGGCACAGGCCTTGACCCTGGCAAGGTTTAAAATTCTTGCCAGCAGGTCTTTTGAGGGAAGCGACCGAAGGGGCCTGGCTTCCCTCTCCCCCCTAAGGGGGTTTGCCCTACCTAGCTGCTTACACGAGGGGCGGTCGGCAATGGGCTGCCTGCTGGCTTTCTTGGCAGTCCCCTTGGAAAGAAAAGAGGGGACTGCCGCTGGAAAAGGGGAGGTGCCCGAAAGCACCTCCAGAGAAGGGGGTGAGGGGGAGTCCCCTGCACCCGTAGGCGAAGGAGAGGACTAAGCCTCCTCTCCGGTTAGAGAAATATGGAGGGTCCCCTGCGCAAGCACAGGGGGGGGGGACCTCCATGGGCATGGTGACCCTATTTGTGCCACAGGACGCAATAGCTCATCACTTGCAGTTGCCCGCACTGCAAGGTGCTTACAGGCCTGGCAGAGCCAGGCGCCGCCCTTTCGGCCCACCCCTTCCCCCTGTTGGCCTGGCAGTCCATCGGCATGGTGGCTCCACCTTAGACACGGCGTAAAAAAATATAGATTGTGAAGAGGAGAGGAAAAGGGATGTGAGGAAGGTATGGGTGGGGATGAAGCAGGTTGTTAAAAACCAGCCACCCCAGACCGGAGCTCAGGGGTTAGGGAATGTTGTCCCCCACCCCCTCAGCCCCGATGCGGGACGGTTGGCTGAGAGGAAGGTCAGCATCTACCCTGTGAAATTAGAGGCTGACCAGAGAAAGTTGTGGGAGAGGTTGTATGAAAAGTGAGGAACCCAGGGGAAAACAAGTGTTTTGAAGGAAGGAGAAGAGGCTAAGCTGGGGTCAGACGGGGTGCCGAATCCTGTCAGCACGGCGGCCAGGATGGCAAATCGTTCCAGGGTAGTGGCCTGGGCAAAACCAGAGGTGTGACATGCCCGAGAGATACAATGAGCTCTTTAAGGAGTTTCCTAGCCCTAACCCCATAAGTGGCACAGTGATATGTTTCTCTGGCTGCTGTGCTGATGGGACTCAGCTTAGCCTCTCTTCCTTTCTTCACTAATCCCTAATCTCCATCTCCTGTACCAACTCTCCATCTTGCCTCCTCCCCTTCCATCGTCCCTCTCCAATCACACTTTTTCTCTACCCCTTCTTCTGCCCATTGACCTCCTCGATCAGGATCCGGCACTCACCTGAACTCTGGCAGTGAACACTCTACAACCTTAAGCGTGGTGACCCTAACTGCCACGTAAAGATTTTGTCTAGGTTTTTCCAAGGAGGGTGAAGGTGTATACCGCCCAGTAGTGCTGTTTCCTTGTTGGGTTGGGTTGGCTGACACAGACAAGGGTGGTGAAATCTTGCTACAGTCATGAAAAGTGCCAAAAAAAACCCAGAAAAGGAGCCCCCCCCCCTCATCGCT
Organism: Ceratothoa steindachneri; assembly: GCA_963969495.1. Lineage (NCBI taxonomy): Eukaryota > Metazoa > Arthropoda > Malacostraca > Isopoda > Cymothoidae > Ceratothoa > Ceratothoa steindachneri. The sequence goes on from OZ018320.1 coordinate 158,299,456, forward strand.
GTACTTTTTCAGGGGCCCCTCCACCACCTTCTACCGGAGGTGACTTACTCCTCTCCTAGGCCTATGGATTGCCCTTGGGCAACTCCCTCTGTTTTCCAGCGGCAGTCAATCCCTTACTTTCACTGGGAACTGCTAAGAGAGCAAGCAGGCGGCTTAAAATTGATTGTTCCCAGTGGGAGCGGCTTAATAGGGTCAAACTACTTAGGGAGCAAGGGATGGTGGGGCCACCAGTCCATGCCCCCCTAATGTCCTGCAGACATACACATCTCATCTACATGGGGTCAGTGTACCTGCCCCCCTCTCTCTTCCGACGGCTATAGACATGACAAAACTTTCCTCAAATAGGATTTGTGATGCCTTGGGGGAGGATGTCCACATGGAGCCCCCCACCCCTGAGATGGACATGGTCCCGGAGGTGACCCAATCCTAGGTGGCAAGATATTTCATGGGATTAAGCCTGGACTTAGTGCCAAGCACCAAACCTGAGTCCGCCCCTGTGCAAGCCTCTCAGAAGACTCAGGGCCCTGAGGACTCAAAGAGAGGAGGTACCACCTCATCCCCCAGCTGGTGCACCTTTGACAGCTAAGACCTTCTACATTTCCAAAAAGGATTTTGCTGATGCTGGTCCATTTAGCCTGAGGGCTCCTTCCCGCAGATGAGAGAAGCGAGTTCATTCCCCACCCTATCCTAAAAAGAAAAGAAAAATACTAAGACTCGGGGTTCCACTCCCTCCGCGGGAGCTCCGGGCATGGACAGGTCCGCTGCCATTTCGGTAAGCAACCAGGACAAGCTCGGCATGTCCGGAACCATTTCTTCCCAGGTGGAGAGAGGCCCAGACTAAGAAAACATCGCGAGTGCGCCGAGCGGAGCCTCGATTACGTCAGGGCCCCTCAGTAAGAAACTACTTAGTGTTTTCGACCCCACTGGCTTCAAATGCTTTCTGGTTATTCGCTCCACTGATGGTAACATGTTCCATCAGAGGAGAGCATAAGCTAGCCTGATTGGTAGAGTTGAAGGCGACTCGTTTCTCGGACGGATTCCTCCGAGGCGGCAATGATTAGTGCCCTTCGGACACTTTATAGCAAGGAGTGGTTATGTGAGGGAACTTGTGGACAACTCCATAGATGACATCACTTTAGAGCTGGCCGACTAGGGAGCGCTTGGTGCTGGCATCCACATTTCAGGAAATGGCTGATTTCTCTGTCCCAGTTGAGTTTAGGTTGGTGGATGAGGGCGTTGAGTTCTTCTCCAGCAACCTCATCATCGTGGACCTGAGTACTATTCCAAGAACATCTGGCCATTTTGCACGCTGACAACTTCCTTGGTGGTCAGCTAATTGTGAGATGGCCCTCAAACAGAACGTTGATGCTGAGGGTAAAGTGCGTGATACTGAGGACAGTTTTCTGTGGGACACCCACTTCCTGCTCCAGTGGGCCAGCGAGGGCTCCCCCACCGATATACGGAATCGATGATCTCGCAAAAAAACATAAAGATTGGGAGGAGTCCCCTCGCCCCCATCAAGTGGATTATCTCCATACAGTATCATAGGCCTTCTCTAGATCGAAAAACACTGTGGCGTAGTGCTGTCTACAAAGGAAGTCCTCGAGGTGGCATTTTCCAGTTGGAAAACCTTTGGTGGGCTGGGCAGCTTCAGAGGCAGGGGTACCTCCTTTGGAGAATCCACTGTCTTCAAGCCGCCCAGCTGAGCCTTGAGTGTGGGCATATCTGCTGAAGCTACTTTGGTGCTGTCCTCCTTTTGGGGGGCAGCTTTAGAAACCCTGGAAGATGGCCTAACAACCATCTTCAGAGGTGTTTCCTCCTGTGAGTCTGACTCGCTGGAGGTGCAGTGACATTGTGGGTCCCCCATCTTTTGCTGAGGTCTGACGTTTCTTCCCCCCGCCCCCACAGACGAAATATATAAGAACAGGTTTTTGATGATTGATTGAAAACCGCCATTATGGTGAGTGCCGAAAAAAAGAGGAGCTGGATGTAAAGCCAGGTACGATATGAGTGAGGGAGGGGGGAACACGTAGCACCTTGAAAGAAGCAACAGTGGGTAATTATGTTCCCCTTTTTCAGCTTCTTTGGTCCTGCTGCTCTTGTCCGTGAGTGAGGAGAAGGAATAAGTAGAGTGCTAAGCCATTGGTGTGTGGCACAGCCAACTGTCCTCTTGGTCCCTCTTGAGAGAGAGAGAGTGAGAGAGCAGACTGCTCGAGTGCGCTTTCTTCCCCACCCCATGCTCAGGGAGAGTGAGTAAACCGCTCCATAATGTGCAAGAAAATGCCCCGGGGCAACAGTATTGACTATTAAACTAACTGAGCCAGCTCAATTGGGGGTTTTGTGGTGGCCATGAGTGTTGGAGAGAGAGAGAGGTGGAGGAAACCATTGGTGCTTTCACAGACCAATAGTTGTTTTTGGTAACAATAGATATTTGTGTTGTATATATATTGATATTTATTGAAATATATTGAGTGAGGTTGAAGTTGGAGCATCTATTTGAATATATTTTGTGTTGTGCGTTTTTCTTATATATTTATATTGTTGGGTAATTAATTGTATTGGGTGGTGGATAAATATATGTTATTTTAATAAAAGAAAATAGGTATCCATGAATTTTGTCTCCTTCCAATCTGACATGAGTCTCATGAGTGAGTGAGTGGACCTTGTGGCGGGTGGTTTCCGGGACCAGCCGCTACATAGCTTGGCGCCTGAATAGGGAGGTCTGTTAGATTTAAGGAGACCTGGGACACTTGCTGTTCATTTCTTTCTCCCCCTCCCCCAATAAAATAAATAAATAAAATAAAATGGAGAGTGAAGAGTATGAAAGTTTGGAATTGGAGTTGAAGCGAATGCAGGATGTGTTGCGTCAGAAAGACAGTGAAAATGCACAGCTGAGAGAGGAAAATGACTGTTTGAAAAGGAAAATGAGAGAAATGGAAGTTAGGATGGAAGAGAGAATCAGGGATAGTGAAAGTTGGATTGAGGAGAAGATGTCAGCGCAACTGGAAATGAAAATGGAGAATTGGGCAAGGTTGAAAGAGAAAATTGGTGTGAAAGTGGCCTCTACTCCAGTAGCAGGAGCGGTCAGGAGGAAGGAAAGGTCAGAAAGGGTAATAGTAACATCGGATATAGATGAGCCGAAGGTCAGAAAGAGGGGAAAGAAGACCTCTAAGAAGTGACAGACAGATTAGTACAAATGAAGTCGAAGAGTATAGATTCACTGTACTCTAGTATTAATAAAAGTGATGGATCTGAATGTGAGAGTGAAAGTGGAAATGAGGTGGAAGTGCACAGAAGCATTTTAATAAGAGAGGTCCCGAAGGTCAGCAAGTTTAGTGTGTATGGGCCAAAGGATGCAAAGGAATTTTTTAAGGAATATGAAAGTTATTGCAAGGAAAAGTTTGGAGAGAATAGTCGCTTCTGGGTGAAAGAATTGGGTGAATTTTTCGAAGATAGATTGCGTGATTTTTAGAAGACTATTGTTAGTGTGGGTGAGCCTAGGTACAAGGTGGTGAAGGAGTGTATTATAAATCAGGTGAGGAGAGTGAAAGCTGGCATGAAATATCAGAAGACAAATGAGTTTGAGGAAGCAAAAATGAAAAAGAGTGAAAGAATCAATTTGTATGCTCATAGGCTTGAGACTTTAGCGAGGAAGAAGTTTGGCGATGATAGAATAAATGATGATAAGGAGTTAATTAGAAAGTTCTTGAGTACAGTCCTGAGTGATGTTTCTGAATATGTGAATGCGAGAAGGAAGGAGAAAATGTGATGGGCCGGGAAGAGATTGTTGTGGGAGGACATTTTGGAGATTGTAGAAGATTGCGAGTTTGAAGGGTATGGCAGATGGGGAGCCACCGTGTATGTTGGAGGAAGGAAATGTAAAAGTAGTGTGCCTGAGTTCCGATCGTACAAGGAGGCATTAGTATCCAACCAGGTGAAGGTCATGGCCAAGTTCTTAGATGAGTACTATGACCAAGAAGAAGAAAGAAAGATTTATATGGGTGGAGAGCAGGTCCAGAGTCGAAGTGCTATTGCAGGGAGAGGCAGGGGTAGTAGAAGTATGACTGGTACTGGGAGGAGCTTTACAAGTAGCAATCATATGAATGAAGGGAACTGGAATGTAGGTAGAGTGGAAAGACATATGAATGACCAAGTGAGGTGTTGGGAGTGTAATAAGGTTGGCCATGTGAGAGCAGAATGTCGCCTTTTAGCAAGGACCTGTTTTGGCTGTGGTCAATCAGGCCACATTATCAAGGATTGCCAGAATGCCCAAATGATCAGGTGCTATCAGTGTGGGAAAATGGGTCAGTTTGCTTGTAACTGTGGTGAAGGGGAAAGAGTGAATGAAAATGGAAATAGAGTATGTGGAAATTGTGGACAGACCAGACATTATGCAAGAATGTGTGTTAGCCCAAGGAGTATGTGTGAGAAGTATGGTGTAGTTGGTCACCTGACAAGGTTGTGTCAAACTGTAAGGAGATCAGAGAACACCAGTAGGGGAAATGAAAGAACAAATCCTGTGACTGCTGGGGAAAAAGCAAAGCAGGAAAACTGAGAAGTGAGAGGGTCCTTCTTGAGGAACCCTCTAGTGTGTGAGTATTGAGTGTGATGAATGTGAGAGAGGGATTTTTGAGATGTGGAGTGAATTGGGGTGAGAGAGAGAATAAATGTATGTGTGTGATAGTTAAATGTGGAGGGTGAAAGATGCTTGCATTGATAGATACTGGTTGTCAGGTGAATGTGGTATTTCAAGAAGCATTTGAAGGCATGAATGTTAATGGAACTTATGAAAGTGGCTGTAGTTTGGCTGGATTGGGAAAGAAAGAGGTGCCAATTATCGCCAGATTTAAGGAGAAAGTGCTAGTTGGCACTGTCCAAATGAAAGAAGGTGAGTTTTGTGTGGTAGATGGTGCGAATAAGAAGTATGATATGCTGTTGGGGTATAAGTTTCTGAAAGATAATAGTATTGTGATAGATCCGCAGCAGGGGATAATAGAGTGCAAGAGGAATGGAAGTTTGAAGTGCCAATGGAAGGGTAAAACTGAATTTGATGAAGGAATTGGACGTGTTTGCTATAGAGAATGTACCACTGAAAAGGGATAGAGTGTCTAGTGTGATGATTGGATGGAGTCCATGTATAAGGATAAGTGAGGATGATGAGTGACACCCCTATATACCAGAGGCCTCATCATTTCCCTCCCCCTGTTGCTCAAGAGATAGAGAAGCAGTGTGAGGAGTTAGAGAAGATAGGTGTGATTGAGGCAAGTGAGAGTGCATGGTTGTGCCTGTAAGAAAGCCTGATGGAAGCTTGCGAATTTGTATAGACTACCGAAAGGTGAATGAAAGAACATTGAAAGATAAGTTTCCTATGTGTGTGGTGTCTGAATGTGTATAGTGTATGCATGGGATGAGAGTATTTACGAAGATGGATTTGGTGCGTCTCATGAGTGAGTGAGTGGACCTTGTGGCAGGTGGTTTCCGGGACCAGCCGCTACAACATTTCGCCTTATGATGAACATTCATGATGGGGAAAGAGGGGTGCCTTATTTAAAATTGAGGAATAAGACATGCCAGGACAAAGTCCTTAGCCTTGTGCAATGAGAGATGATCTGTAGCCTGAACTGTCAGAATTTCCTTCTCCAGGAGATATATGCCACTGCTTTGTAAAAGTGTGGTGCAACTCTCCGAAATTGACACACTTGGCCATATATAATAGATTTATCCTATACAGCCTTGATGCAACTTACACATATTTTGGGTAAACCTGACTGCATGTCTACAGGAGCGATTCATATGGCTGGCTGAAACTGGTAGAGGTAGCACCAGTGCAGCACTGGCAGGAATGCCATCAAGCAGTAGTGGTGGGTCTCAAGGCCCCTCTCTGTTTTCTCATCACGTTTGACTTTGCACCATGGTTAGTCAGATCTAAGGTGATGCGAGTTCCCTCGCATAAAGAACTCTTTTCATTAAGTTCATGGTAGACTATAGTGTCACACTTAGCAGCAATCCAATAAGTGTCTGAAGGGCACTAATGATGGCTACCTCAGTGGAGTGAATAACCACAAAGGGCTTGAAGCCAGCAGGCTAAAAAAAATGCCAGGTAGTCTTTCAATGAGGGCCCTCACCTAATCAAGGCTCTGCTCAGTGCACTTGCAACTTTTGTCTTAGTCAGCCACTCCTCCTACCAGAGGGGGCCTTTGGGGCTGGATGTCCTAATCTGGCAGTATATCCATTCCTCCCCGGAGCTCATGTGGAGGGAGAGGAACCCTTAGTCCACTTTTTATTCCTCTTCTTTTCTTTTTAGGAAAGAGGGTGCCCCTAGTCCAGACCAACAGGACTCAGCAAGATCCTTATCCAAAATGGACGTCTTGGCTGTCAAAGGGGCACCAGCCTGGGGAGGAGGTCACTCCTATCTTGTGAGATGAGTCCTCAGGAGTTCAGGCTGTCTGAGGAATAAATAATAATAAATAAAGTAGCACTGAGAGGGAGCAAGGGAAGAGTGCAGCAACTTTCCCAGGCTCCAGAGAGTTCAGGTCAACCCAGTGACAGGGGATCCCTAATTTGCACTCAGGCCAGGAGGATGCGCAACTCCTCCTGATACAGTGTGACATGCTAAACAGGGTACCAGCTTGCGGCTAAGCTGGGGAGGACAAGGTAGTGAGTCCCATCAGCACACCAGCCAAGAAAACACATCGCCATGACCTTTACGGTGACAAGGGCACAGTTCTACCACCTTTCAACAGTGAGCTGACATGCCGAAACCAAATGAATAATGAGTGTGGGCTTATAGAGAAGGGAGGACATGAAATTTAAAGTTGCAGAGTCAACCACACACCAGTAAATGTGGGTGTGTGGGTGGGATGAATGAGTAAAATGACAGTAATAGTTGATGGGTGGGGCCCTTGCCTAAGTGACCTTTTATTGGAACCTGTAGACAAATTCCTGAGGAGAAAGATCATTAAAGAGGACCTCTATGGGATATCCTAAGGGCCCTTGATAAAAATTGTGCAGTACCTGCTCACAATGACTGGAGAATGATGAAAAAGTCTGTGCAGACAGTTTAACAAGAATTTAGAAGCAAGGACCCATCGGAATGGGTGTTGGACATCAAACCTCTCTTTTGAGGTTCAGCATGGAGAGCCCTGAAAAAGCCACTTAGGATTTGAGGGAGACTGATGAGGGAATGGGTCTCAGGACCATAAAATAATTATTGGGAGAATGGAGATTGAGGCTGAATATTTGAGAATGGTAGGTGGCTGTTAAGAGGGCATTAAAAAAGGTTAAAAAAAAAAAAACAAATGGAAAAGAGATTGATGCTAAAAAGGATGCAGTGTCACTAGGAAAGAATTTTGACTCATCACAGAGTACTTGGGTGTCAATTTGAACCTCTTGCAGGATCATTGATTACCAGGAGCGCAATGGAGAAGAAAGGGTAAACAGGAGATAAATATGAGAAAAGAAATTAGTGGAAAAAGTCAACAAGGAATGCAATGTCAATGCATAATAAATGCTGGGAGTGAATGAAGATTTCAACCTTCTCAGAACAACAAAAATAATTAAAGCAAAAACCAACAAGAATGAATTCTGAAGTGAAAATGTGTGAAGAAAAATATATAACTCGAGATCCACCTGTGTGTGTTGGGGCTGGGAGGGCAAGCAACCCTTAAGTCAGCTGCTGCATGCTGGCCCATACCATACCCGATACCCTCATGCAGATTACACACTGGGGCCGGGAGGGTCTGCCATCATTCAAGAACAAAGGTAGACAAAAGAGCTAAAAAATATAACTGAACTGCCTTATAGGGCATGGGCGATTAATGAACTACAAAAACCTGAGAACACAAATGTAGTGAGTTTGTGAGGAGATAACCGGCCAGATAAATACTTTAAAAAAATATAAGGATGTAAAAAGACTAAGAAGCATAAACTCATTTGTAAATTTTGAAACCCCTCAAAATCTAGTGAAATTCAGAAAGGAACAAACCTGTGTTGGTAATCCATATTCAAGATCAAGGAGGCAAGTCTGGCAAACATTTTTCATCTTGGCACATGTCTGACAAACTTCAGTTTTTTTGAATCGCATGCATGCACCGGGACACCACCGAAACACAGTAAAAGGACGAGTACAGATTTTGCATTCTTTTCCATATCTTTCTTTTGTCATTCTAATGTATGGATTATCACCCAGACATGTTTGACATAAAATTGGGAAGTCCTGGAGAAAAAAAGATTAATCAAAATATATTATTCTACCATATATTTTGTTATAATACATATCAAATGAAACTTTAATATATAAAATAATGATAGTCAGGAAGGTAGAGAAATAAACAAAATTTGGGGTAACTCAAGAGTACACTCTGAATATAATATGGGCCAAGGAAAATAAAATCCATTTTACTCAAAACTGAGATTTTGAGAAATAATGAATCAAGCCCAGTTAATTAATAACTAATAACAGGATTGATGAAAACAAAAGGGCTGTTGCATCATTAGATCCATTCATTGGGAAACTAGTCTTGGATGTATTTATTTATACCTTTAGTCTTGCAATATTCTGAACTCATTGAGATAATTCTCATATGCAAATTTTAAACCATAATTAGAAAACAAAAGTTCTAGCAATAATGAAACAATGAGAAAGCAAAAACAATAAATGAGAAGACTACCAGAAAGGGAAGGACTCAAAATTGGGAGGGGGGGGGGGGGGACCTCTAATTTACCTTATTCAAATATGATCTTGGTTTGTTGGGCAAACACTTGTTTACAAAGTAAAACCATGATTTATGTATTTTTTGTGGTGATAAATATTTCTTTCATTTTTTCTGTGATGTCTCAAGGGTGACATCATTGGATAGTATGCCTAGGCCTTGTGTGCCAAAAATAGCAACATAATCAACTCTACTTAAAATTTATACATATTAGTATTTTTCTATGCACTTTATTCAAATGTGACCTTGGTCTCTTGTGCAAATGCCTATTTACAAAGTAAAATGTGATGATTTATCTATGTGATATTCTTTTGCTACATACTGTTAGTAAAATAGCTAAATTCTAGCAAATTTCCATTTTGTGTGTCGTAGAATTCTTTCTGATAAAAACCCTACTTACCTGACACCACTTTTATTTAGTGTCGTAGAATGCCTCTCCTTTTTGTTCTATCTCTAAGAGTGCTAAGAGCTGTCTAATATACTTTGATATCGGAATATCTTAAAGAATAGAGCCGTTACCAAACACGTCAGGATATAAAAGAAACGCCCACTAATTCACAAAATAAACTTATATTTTATCTTTAACCATTGAATACACAACCTTTATACTTTAACTACAGCAATACTCTAAATATTATTATAAACAAGAATTAATTAAATTAGTTTCCCCACAAAAATTGGTTAACGTTTTCTATAGACAAAACAATAATATAAGAATTAGGCTTACGGACTCATGTGGAGTTTAAAGGGCCTCAGAAATGTTATTGACTCAAGACGCGAGCCGTGTGTCCAGTTGTAGATGGGCGGAATTCCACGGTCGTCTTGGTGAGGGTAGCAGCTGGGGGGTCCACACGTTCTTCCGGGGGGGAAGGGTTCTTCAAGGACGAGAACCAATACGGTGCTCTATGCAACACCCAGGCAGTCGTGGTCTCTCTGGCGAGAGTGAGTCGAACTTCGTTCTTAATTCAAGTTAAATTGGAGTGCGGTGTGATGACCGAGTAACGAGCTCAAGGAGGAGCTTTTCTCCTTCGTTACTAATTTCCTTATGGACGAGGCCTGAACTTGGGGAGGGTCTTCTTCACGGGCGAGGATAACGGAGGGGGGTTTCTCTGGCGAGAATAAATTACTTAACGTTTGGTGTGGCCACCGAATAACGGGCTTGAGGGGGAGCCTTTTCCTTCTTCTTTTCTTAATTCCTCAAGGACGAGGAATATCCCTGGTGTTTAAGGTGCACCAGGATATGAGGAGTCTCTCTGGCGAGAGTAAGTTGAACTTACCCAAAGTTCACTCATCGTTTGGTTTGATAACCAGGGACTTAACTCAAGGCTGAGCTTTTTCTTAGCCCCTTAAGGTAGGTAGCCCTGCCTCTCTTGCAGGGTACTTCTTGGTCCGGCGACACAAGTAAACTACCTCTCCAGTCTCGGTAGCTCGGTTTTGGATCCGAGGACTTCGTCACCTAGAGACTGACGTATACTACCTCTCCAGTCTAGGTAGCTCGGTTTTAATCGAGGACTTCGTCACCTGGCCTGACGTATACTACCAATCCAGTCTAGGTAGCTCGGTTTTGGATCCGAGGACTTCGTCACCTGGCCTGACGTATACTACCAATCCAGTCTAGGTAGCTCGGTTTTGGATCCGAGGACTTCGTCACAAGGCCTGACTTATACTACCAATCCAGTCTAGGTAGCTCGGTTTTGGATCCGAGGACTTCGTCACCTGGCCTGACGTATACTACCTCGATTTTCCTCAGAGTTCCTCATTTATACCTCGCACCCCCACTGGGGGAGTGGTAAGGGGGAGAGGGGCTTGTGGACGGCCCCAGGAGAGTTCTTTTTCCTAACGGTCTTTCCCACGAAGTCAAACATCGGCTCCTCGTTAGCCATCGAGATTGGGAGAAACCCGTCTCCAATTTCTTGTTCAACGTGAAACTGGATCTCACTCTCCTGGGGGAGATCTTACCTTTTTTACCTTTAGGGTCTTTCATGGCACTGGGTTGAACCACGTTGTGGTTACGCTTTCGACTCGCCGATGCCTGGGGCGGATGTCCTTGCGGTAACCGCCTTGGAACTGCACCAAGAGTGGTCGAGGGGGGGGGGGGAAAGTGACCATTCCCTTACACACCTCCCACCGAAGAACTTAATGGGGAGAGGGGGATGCCCCCGGGAACTCAAAACAACTTACTCAACCTAGTCGAGCTTAGCAAAGTTGTATTTCTTTGAGCCCTCTCTTACATTAAGTTTCCTTACACATGAGCGCCCACGCGCGCGTTTACACAGGCAATTTGTCGAGCTAGACCTACTCGCAATACAATTTTACATACAAAATTAAAAAAACCTTAATTCATCGATTACCCACACAAAAAAAAACAACAAAACAAGCTACTTCCTTACCTTTCTAAGTTTTTGAGAACTTAAATCCTACCGATAAATATTAACACGAACAACAAATGAAAACATGGTTTCACGCTTATTAGGTACTGAAATAACCTTCCATGGTTTTTCGTCTCCACCTATAGAGCAGCTGTACATTATCGGCTCCTTTGATGTAGCTGATCCTAAAATGGTGCTCTGTGACCATTATTCTACCGCGCCTGAGTCGGCCGTTCGGGTTATTGAGTCTACCCAAGTATGGTACTAAATGGTAGCGGTATTTCAACCTACGCGACTTACCCATATTATGGTACTTGACTACCTTTAAACTGAGCATTATGGCTAGAGCGGCCTGTTGTAGCGGGGCATAATTGATGGGAGCGTAGGTCCCATAGCTCTCCTTTAACCAGGTACACAGGAAGATCGTGTCTGGTCTGGGTTCGATCTTTGGGGATCGAGAAAACTTTTCCCTGCGAGGTCGTTAATGGGCTTGGCGCTCGCTACGACTTGGTGATTTAGCGGTAACTCTGTGGACGTTCCGTTCGGGGAGGAGACTACTAGGGGTAGGGGATACTCATCCGCGTCTACCCTTTGATTAGTCTTACCTGGGTGCATAGCCATAGCACCTCTTTCCTCCTTCCTTGTCAACTCATTTGACTCGCTTCTCTTCGCCGGTAGTTCCTCAGGTACACCTGCTCTACCTTCTTCCTCTTCCCTGATAACCCCATTTGGCTGGGTTCTCCTCGTAGGTTCTTCCTTAGGTACTCCTTCTGGTACCTCATTCCTACTTCCTACTTCTTCCATCGTTACCCCATTTGGCTGGGTTTCCCTCGATGGTCCTTCCTTAGGTCCAGGCCGGGCTACAACTTCCTTGGCCTCTATGAGATTCTCGATAGGTGCTCTTTCGAGTGCGAGCAATCTTTCCTTTTCTTCTCTCTCTTCTCTTTCAGCTTGAGCACGTTCTTTTTCCCTCTTCATTCTCCTTTCATCTATTTCTTTTTTAATCTTTATTCTCCTCTCTTTCGACTCTTTTTTCCATCTTCATTCTCCTTTCCTCGGCTTCTTGTTCTGCTTTCGCTATTTCGTTTTCCCGTCGAGTTCTTCTTTCTTCATCTTCCAGCTTTATCTTTAGTCTTCTTTCTTCATCTTCCATTTCTATCCTTATTCTGAATTCTCGTGCTTCTCTTTTCAACAGTTTTATTCCTTTGCTTGTTTTACCTCCTCTCAGCATTCTTCTTTCCTCTGTTTCTATTTTCCGCTGTATTCGGGATTCTTCACTTTTCCGGTTCATCCATATTTCCATTAATTCACGTTCTCTTTTATCCTCTCTTATTATATCCTCTGTTTCTCTCTCAAACTTTATTAATTCTTGTTCTTTTTCTATATCCCAAATTCTTTCTTCTTCTACACTATCTATTCTTAATTCTGCCATGATGTAGTCATGCATTTCTGTGCCTTCAAGTCCCAGACTTTGGGCTTGTTGGTAAAATCTTGTGACTGGATCCATTTCGTGTTGGTCCGTCGATTTTTCCTTTCTATATTCTCAGGTAATTATGCCACCACTCACCAGGTAGCGCTCAGCATAACTTACCCTTAATCCCACTACTATGCTGATTAAAATACCACTCCTGACAACAAAATTACCACTTGACCTGCCAATTACCTTTATATTGTTACCACCCCTAACTCTACCAATTTTCCTCTCATCAATTATTCTCTTGTTCCTGATATTCCTTTACGTGTTGGCTCTTTCTTAATTAGACACTGCTGGGTTCTTTCTAATAACAACCTACAAAACCTGACACCACTTTAATTATGTCGTAGAATTCTTTTTGATAAGAACCCTACTTACCTGACACCACTTTAATTATGTCGTAGAATTCTTTCTGATAAAAACCCTACTTACCTGACACCACTTTTATTTAGTGTCGTAGAATGCCCCTCCTTTTTGTTCTATCTCTAAGAGTGCTAAGAGCTGTCTAATATACTTTGATATCGGAATATCTTAAAGAATAGAGCCGTTACCAAACACGTCAGGATATAAAAGAAACGCCCACTAATTCACAAAATAAACTTATATTTTATCTTTAACCATTGAATACACAACCTTTATACTTTAACTACAGCAATACTCTAAATATTATTATAAACAAGAATTAATTAAATTAGTTTCCCCACAAAAATTGGTTAACGTTTTCTATAGACAAAACAATAATATAAGAATTAGGCTTACGGACTCATGTGGAGTTTAAAGGGCCTCAGAAATGTTATTGACTCACGACGCGAGCCGTGTGTCCAGTTGTAGATGGGCGGAATTCCACGGTCGTCTTGGTGAGGGTAGCAGCTGGGGGGTCCACACGTTCTTCCGGGGGGGAAGGGTTCTTCAAGGACGAGAACCAATACGGTGCTCTATGCAACACCCAGGCAGTCGTGGTCTCTCTGGCGAGAGTGAGTCGAACTTCGTTCTTAATTCAAGTTAAATTGGAGTGCGGTGTGATGACCGAGTAACGAGCTCAAGGAGGAGCTTTTCTCCTTCGTTACTAATTTCCTTATGGACGAGGCCTGAACTTGGGGAGGGTCTTCTTCACGGGCGAGGATAACGGAGGGGGGTTTCTCTGGCGAGAATAAATTACTTAACGTTTGGTGTGGCCACCGAATAACGGGCTTGAGGGGGAGCCTTTTCCTTCTTCTTTTCTTAATTCCTCAAGGACGAGGAATATCCCTGGTGTTTAAGGTGCACCAGGATATGAGGAGTCTCTCTGGCGAGAGTAAGTTGAACTTACCCAAAGTTCACTCATCATTTGGTTTGATAACCAGGGACTTAGCTCAAGGCTGAGCTTTTTCTTAGCCCCTTAAGGTAGGTAGCCCTGCCTCTCTTGCAGGGTACTTCTTGGTCTGGCGACACAAGTAAACTTCCTCTCCAGTCTCGGTAGCTCGGTTTTGGATCCGAGGACTTCGTCACCTAGAGACTGACGTATACTACCTCTCCAGTCTAGGTAGCTCGGTTTTAATCGAGGATTTCGTCACCTGGCCTGACGTATACTACCAATCCAGTCTAGGTAGCTCGGTTTTGGATCCGAGGACTTCGTCACCTGGCCTGACGTATACTACCAATCCAGTCTAGGTAGCTCGGTTTTGGATCCGAGGACTTCGTCACCTGGCCTGACGTATACTACCAATCCAGTCTAGGTAGCTCGGTTTTGGATCCGAGGACTTCGTCACCTGGCCTGACGTATACTACCTCGATTTTCCTCAGAGTTCCTCATTTATACCTCGCACCCCCACTGGGGGAGTGGTAAGGGGGAGAGGGGCTTGAGGACGGCCCCAGGAGAGTTCTTTTTCCTAACGGTCTTTCCCACGAAGTCAAACATCGGCTCCTCGTTAGCCATCGAGATTGGGAGAAACCCGTCTCCAATTTCTTGTTCGACGTGAAACTGGATCTCACTCTCCTGGGGGAGATCTTACCTTTTTGACCTTTAGGGTCTTTCATGGCACTGGGTAACCGCCTTGGAACTGCACCAAGAGTGGTCGAGGGGGGGGGAAGTGACCATTCCCTTACATTGTGAACCAATATTCTTTTATTTTCTTTTGTGCAAAAGAAAGTTAACTAATTTTAAAAATACCCTCATAGCATCACTTGTCAGAATGAGCTTAAGTGTATAAGGGTCATACAGCAGAATTATTCAATTTAGGCTATCTTATGTCAAATATCAGAAGTTATATCTTGTCAAAGCAACTTGTAAATGCTCAGCCTGCAACAGTGAACTGATGATTAAAGAAAAGTTTGAATTTCAGTTAAACAAAATTATAGTTACAGTAAAGTGGTTAATGGGATGATTAATCGGGGAAGAATTGCTGCGCATCAGAATTATGAGATTTTCTATGAGGTTTAACATTCTTACTAATTTAAGTATTTTTATAAATATATAAGTAAAACAGCTTATGATGAGTTATTTTCTTTTTCAGAACAATACTTTATTGGTCTTAAGTTCTTAACAGTGCATTAATATCATCAAATCATCATCATTAAATATTGTCACTATACTTTAACACTTTCAATTACTTAAAAATTAATATTCAACAATATTTTTTATATTATTATCTTATCTATTAATTCTGATATTATTTTTAAAACACAAATTCAGATCAAATATTTTATTAAATATTGTATTACTTTAATTCCTTTTAACCTCCCCTCATTATGTCATCCAATGAATCTACAAGCAAAAACACTGATCCATATCTTGTGGTTGTCAAACCAAAGAGTTTAGCATGGAAGCTATTTAAAATTGATGATAAATATGATTCAAAGGCGATTTGTCAAATATGTAACAGTTCAGTATCTAGAGGCTCCAAACCTGGTGGTTACACAACAACTAATATGCTTAAGCATTTAAGAACAAAGCGTAGAAAAGAATTAGTTCAAGAAGAAAGTGAAAAAGAAAAAGAACAAGAACAAGAACATGAGTACATTCCTTCAAAGTACCCCCTCTATGCAGAGTTCCATCTTCGCCACTTCATGAAGCAGTCATGGCACTCAGAACCTGGCATACCTCGTAGCACTGAATTGAATGTTTGTGCCATGTCTTGGATACAATGAAATTGCTTCCCTGCAATTGCACCTTTATCTTTGGAAACCAAAAATCACAGGGAGCAAGGTAAGGTAAGCAGGGTGGGTGGACAAGAAGTGTGATCCCCTGCTGCTCCAGAAAATGCATAGTCTGGCGCGCTTTGTAGGGTGCAGCAAAAGGCACGATCGGTGGCAAGTTGGTGCGGACTTGGTAAGTGTAGTACTTAGCTGTGATAGTAGACTGTTGAGGCACCACATCCACACACATTGGTCCTTGAGAATTGAATAAGATGGTGAAAAGGGAATTCCTGCTGCGAAATCCTTCCTTCAAAATCTGAGGTCAAAGCTCTTCATTAGTCAACCACACCATGTTGGAGTGCTTGTCACTGGTGGTGAAGAAAGAAATCCAACACATCTCCGGTAGCAACATCTGAAAACACTTTTGGACCATTTGGTTTGAATTCAGTCAACCAGAAACGAAAAATCCACACCTGTTTGCTCTTCTGTTAGCAAATAGGGTATCTATCAAGCACACTTCTTCCTAAGTGTTCATGAATGATGTTATGTGCACTCCTATAACTGACACCAAGCTCCAAAGATAAGAATCAAAGAGTAACAGTTAGATCTTCATCAATGATGGCCCAAGCACAGACTGTTGTTGCTTTAGTCACGAATGTCCAGGGGTGTCCAGACCAATGATCATCTTCCAGCTGAGTTTTTCTGGCTCCAGTGATGGAGTAGACTTGGGGGGAAAAACTTGCAATAATTCTCCTCTGATCTCTGTTGCTCCCTCGTTTCCACCTAGTGAATGTGTATGAACTGCAACCTTCTTTTGAGAAAGCCATGTTTCTGGTTAGAGGGTGAAACCAACAGTGAAGCAATCGCACAGCAGCAGTGAGAAAATGTAACCCCTCCAAGCTGTGACAAGTTCGAACATGTCACAACAGGCAATACTATGCTCCACACTCCCCTCCCTCCCATCACTCATGGTCTCTCTTTCCTGAGTCTGACTGTAATTACTTTCTATCGACCCTCGTAAAAAAAGGCAAAAATAACATTTAAATCTTCAAGGCAGACAACATTACATGAAGTTCTTGCTAAAACTAAAATATGGGACATAAATGATCAGAGAGCAAAAAGAATTCATAAATTTATAGCAGTTGATCTTCAACCCATCTCAATAGTAGAAGATATTGGTTTTAATAGGCTCTTGAATCATCTCTGTCCAAATTATAAAATACCTTCTAGGAAATATGTTAAAGACCAAATTATTCAAGATATATACAACAATGTAAAGGCAAAAATACAAGATGCAATTAACTTTGCAGAATATATATCTTTTAAATCTGATATGTCAAACATTTCTTTCCTCAGCTTAACAGTCCATTGGATTAATGATAATTATGAGCAAAAAAGTAACATTATTAGAGTTGTAGATTTTAATGAATCACACACTGTATCCAATATCAGTTTAACTTTACAAAATGCAATGGCTCAATTTGAAATTCCAGCTAAGAAAGTGCATGTCATTGTGAGATAATGCAGCAAACATGACTGATGTAGTTATTCTGGACTCATTTCTGTGGCTGCAGTTTTTTTTTATTGTGTATAGTGGGTGCTTTGGATTTTGATGAGGCTTGATGACAATGCTTTTTGTTTTTGATGTATTCCTCTGAAAGGTTCAAATTGTATATTGTGGATGTGTGATCTGATGCAGTCCTATGGATGGTTTGAATTGTATATTGTATATGCGTGATCTGACACAGTCCTGTGGATGCATTCTGTGAGTGGGTTTTGGACAGATGTTGATGACCTTTGATGGGCCCTAGTGGCTTTTGTCATCCGTGAAATTGTGTTATATTATGTAGTAGTAGATGGGTCAATGAAGTTTTCAGAGTATGGTATTGAGGCAGAAAATGGAGCAGATGGGGGTGGTAAGATACATTTAGAAGTGGCATGCATTGAGTTTTGAAGATGAGGAAGCAAAGTTTTATAAAAATAAATATAAAATTGTAAGCTACTCACTTTATTTAAATGTTATTTTTTTTTAAACTTTATTTAAATTTTAAAATAGCTTCTGTAAGTATGCAGAACAAGCTAGCCAAGATGTTCCATTTACTGCCTGCCACTGACATTTAGAGGAGTGTTAGCTACAAGAGTAAGGAGGTTGTCCTTAAACTCTGCAACTCGTATGTCGGACCACATTTGTAGTGCTGTGTACAAGCGTGGTCACCACATTTTAGACATGACGTTCACCTACTAGAGTCAGTGCAGTGGAGGGTAGCAAAAATTGGCCTAAATTGTATTTGCAAGTGCAACACTGTTTTGGATGACGTATCTCAAAGATACGAAGGGTGACTAATGACTATGGTAGGCCAGCTAGAATCCTGGAAATATTCACAAAATGCTTTTAACCATACTAGAGTTTTGCTATTTAGCTGCTTTCTTTCCTAGAACCAGTATTTAAATATAACCTAAAAAATTGTTTAAGCTTCAGAGCATAATAAGTTATATCAATGTGTCTTAGATATTTTGTTACTTTTTCCTAGATTCTGGCAACTCGGCAGGAATGCCAGATGCAAGCTGATGACTGCAGGTCCAAATTTGCTTCCCTTTCCGTATACAAATGACATTTTTTTTCTTAATTCTAACAATACGTTGAAATATCTAGATAAAAATCATAAAACTCTATACCCCATATTGGGTATAAAAGTATAGGACAGGTATAGGCAAGCATAAATATGAGAATAAAATTGATTCTGCTGTTATATTAATTGTTGGGGTGTAATTTCTTTTCTTTTCTTCTTAAATAGGGAAAGCATTGCTTCCATTTACTGCATGCCACTGACATTTAGAGGAGTGTTAGCTACAAGAGTAGGGAGGTTGTCCTTAAAGTCTGCAACTCGTATGTCGGACCATATTTGTAGTGCTGTGTACAAGCATGGTCACCACATTTTAGACATGACGTTCGCCTACTAGAGTCAGTGCAGTGGAGGGTAGCAAGGTGCCTGAAGCACCTTGAATGTGAGGATGGACTAGGGGTGCTGAATGTGTTCTCATTTGAAAGAGGGTATATATGATTGAGCTTCTTAGGATCTGTTCTGGGATGGATAAGTTGGATTTTAGCAGGTTGTTTGAGTTGGAAGGTAGCCATGGGACTGGGAGTCACCACTTAAAAATGAAAAAAACAGAGGTGCAGGTGGATGTTAAAAAATATTCTTACACCAATAGAGTGGTAGATTACTGGAATAGTTTGCTAACTGAGATAGGAGATAGTCCAAACTTGAATGTTTTCAAATGCAGATTAGATGATTATATGGGCACAGAAGGTTAAATACTTGGGGGAGGGGGGTTATGGACTCATTTCTGTGGATGCAGTTTTTTATTATTGTATATAACAAATGATTTGGATTTGGACAGGCCTTGATACTTTTTGTTTTTGATGCATTCCTGTGGATGGTTCAAATTGTATATTATAGATGCATGATCTGACAATTGTATATTGTAGATTCATGATCTGACACAATCCTATGAATGCATTTTGTGGGTGGGTTTTGACAGATGTGGATGACCTTTGATAGGCCTTTGTGGCTTTTGTCATCCATGAAATTATATTATGTTATAAGTTGAGCAAGCAGGTTTTCAATCCAATCCTTGCATCCTCATTACTTTACAATTAGTTCTAAATAATCCTATCTTTTAACAAAGGTATGTGAAGGATATAATAGCAATATGCAAACAAATCATAGGTCATTTCAATGACTCACCTTCAGCATTTACAAAGTACACAGAATTTCAGAAGAGATAAAATGTTCCACAGGACAAATTTATACAAGATATCAAAACTAGATGGAATAGTCAGTACTACATGCTTTCTAGAATCCATGAACAAAAAAATCTTCTTATGTGATTTTGTAGTGAATATTCAAAGCCAGCATGTCTTGAAACAAGTCAATGGAAAAGGAAAGAATTCTAAAGATACTTCAACATTTCAAGGATTGTACAAAGTTCCTAAGTAATTTGTCATTTTTTTGAAAAAGAAAAAGAAAAAGGGACTGCAAGACTTGACTTATACTTGTACTTCAATGGCAAAACCTAATAATTGCAACATATCTTGATCCCCGCTTCTTGAACAAGAATATAATAGACAAAACAAAAGGTTTAAGAAATTCTTAAAAAGTGGATGGTTGAAGATATTTATTCTACAAGAAATAGGCAAGCAGTTTCAATCCCCCTATCACAAGATTCAGAATCATCTCTCAATCAGTTGATAGCAACAGTGATAGTGAACTTGAAAATGGGTCATTCCATATGAAATCAACCAATTTTGGGGGAAATTTTAAGTCACCATCACCGATTTTGATGAAAATTGGTATACAGGTTGAATTTGATGAGAAAAAAAACAATGAGACACTTCCCAGCCCTCAATTTTGAATAGCTCAAAAGTTATAACCTGTCAAAGTTGAGAAAAATTGTCAAATTTCTTGATACCAGCATTTGAAAAAAAATTATTTCTCCCTTATTATAGCACATAAAACAATGAATTATGTATTTTTTTAAAGCTTAAGGGTTGCTCTAAACATTTTTAACAGCAAAATTAATTTTTGCTAAAAAAGTTTTTTTGACCTTTAAAAAAATATATTGGTATCAATAAATTTTTGTGTAATTTTTTTTTATAAATATATATGCCTTTAGACTACAATATAAGATTTTCATTCTGGGTTTTTCATTATATCAGGAGTTATGATCAATTTTGTAACCATTGGTATGCCAATTTTTACCTATTTTTATGTTATAAATTTTACCTATTAGGTGTTACTTTATAAACTATGAAAGCTAATTTAAAATTTTTTCTTTTTTTTCAGAAAGTTTAATATTTAGATAAAAAAGTAATTAATAATTTGCATTACCAATTATTTGTATTTTAACAAATTATTATGGATGAGAAGAGAAAGCATTTTTTAAATATTAAGTATTGCTGCGATCCTTACAAAGGTCACAAAAAATTAATAAAGAAAAATCTGAGACTAATTTCAGAAGACTTAATAAGAGAATATCCAAAATTAAAAAATTTTAAGGACCAAACAATCTGTGATAACTGCAGAAAAAAGATAGCTGATGATGATAGTTCTTCAGCTCAAAATACGAATCCAAGCCTTTCAGAAGAAAGAATGGAAATTGAGCCAATTACTGAACAGGAAGAATCACAAGAAGCATTAACTGAATTAAATAAATCATTAATAGCTATTGGAGAGTCACCAGTCAAGAAATTTAAAGTGGATGTAGTAAAAAAATATAGTTCAGATAAAATGAATAAAATTCAAAAATCCATTTCAAGTAAACTCAGAACTGTAGGCTCTGCAACAAAATATCCATTACCCTTGGATCAAGACCCAGAGTCTTCTAGAACAGAATCAAGTAAAGATGGTGAAGAAATGATAAATCAACTGAAGGAGAAATTTCAAACTACTAGTAAAAGGTCTGAGCAGCTGCAAATCTTAACTGTTTTGCCAAAAAGCTGGAGCTTATCCAAAATTAAATCTGAATTTAATGTTACTAATTACATGGCCAGACAAGCTAAAAAACTAGCAATGGAAGAAGGAATAATGTCATTGCCAAACAAAAGAAAAGGTACATTTCCATCAGAAACAATTAAAGTAGTAGAAGACTTTTATAAAAATGAAGAAGTAAGCAGAATTATGCCAGGGAAAAAAGATTTCAAGAGTTCAGAAAAGATGGACAGAAAACTCATGAACAAAAATACTTAATTTTGGGAAATTTAAAAGAAATTTATCATTTATTTAAAACATAATACCCAGACACTAAGATTGGCTTTTCAAAATTTGCTGAGCTGCTGAGACCCAACGAGTGTGTATTAGCTGGTGGTGCAGGAACTCACAGTGTGTGTGTTTGCACACATCATCAAAATGTTAAACTGATGATTATTGGTACAAGGCTACCACAGTTGACAAAAGACAGTGACCTGCATTTAGATGATTACAAAACATGTCTATCATTCATTACATGTGACCCTCCAACTTATGAGTGCTATTTTGATGAATGCTCAGAATGTTTTTCTAAAATAGACGAACTAAAACTATATGTTACTAAAATTTTGGATGACAATATGATTGATGAGGTAAATTACAAGCAGTGGCTCTCAACTGATCGCTCAACTTTAGAGCTTGTTTCAAGAACAACTGAAGAATTTATAGACACTTTTACCTTAAGTCTTCTCAATTTTAAAAAAACATGATTTCATAGCAAAAAAGCAGGCACAATTTTGTTCAACTAAAAAAGAAGAACTAAAAGATGGTGAAATCTTAGTAGTATGCGATTTTGCTGAAAATTACTCATTCCTTCTTCAGGATGCAGCACAAGGGTACCACTGGAATAACTCCCAAGCTACATTACATCCCTTTCTTTCCTACTACAAAGAAGCTGGGGAAACACAACACATAAGTTTTGTTGTGATTTCAAACTGCTTGAAGCATGACACTGTTGCAGTCCATTTATTTAAAAAAAAAACCTTATTGAATTTTTTAAAAAAGAACTCAAATTCCCAATAACAAAAATTATATATTTTTCTGATGGAGCTGCATCACAATATAAAAATTTTAAAAACTTTATTAATTTATGTCACCATAAATCAGATTTTGGATTGGAAGCAGAATGGCATTTCTTTGCTACATCTCATGGAAAAGGACCATGCGATGGTGTAGGGGGCACAGTAAAAAGACTAGCAGCAAAAGCTAGCCTGCAAAGAGCATATAATGATCAGATAATGACTCCTCAACAGCTCTTTGATTTTGCTGAAAGACACATTAAGGGAATCAAATTTTCATGTCCCAAATAGTGAATATATTGAAGAAAAAAATTATTTGCAAGAAAGATTTGACCAGGCCTCTGCAATAATTGGTACCCCAAAATTACACAGTTTTGAGCCAGTTAATCAAAATGAACTAAGAGTGAAAAGAATATCATCTGCATCAAAATTCAAGAAAGTGAAAATATCCTATACAGAGGCAATATTATTGGAGGATGTAAAAGGATTTGTCACTACTAAGTATGATGACAAATGGTACTTAGGGTGTGTATTGGATACCAATGTTGAGAAAATGACTGTTAAAATAACATTCCTAGAACCAGAAGGACCATCAAATTCATTTAAATATCCAAGAAAACCAGATGTATTAGTATTGCCATTAGATGACATATTGAGTATTGTTGAGCCTGTAACAGCAACAGGAAGAACTTACAAACTATCTAATAATGAACAATTAAAATCAACAGAAATAATGCAGAAAAAAATTTATTCCTAAATTATTATAAAAAGAATAAATTCATTTTGGGAGGTTGGGTGGGACCTGTGGCATTTTTGCTGAGCTATCAGGAGTGGCCCCTTAGGCGATGGGGATACCAGCAGTTATGCAGGTATCTTAACTGTTGGTAGTGGCTCTGCCACCATTGAACATAGCAAATTATAAATTAAATACATAGGTAGGTAGCTTTAAAAATATTTATAATTTAAAAAAAAAAATTACTGAAAGTTCATTTTTTCTTGTAAGTAGGATTTAACACATATCTATAGAATTAATGATTCTAATACACGAGTATATATTAAAAGCATTCAAATATAATACTTAGGCATCTAATAATTGATAACTAACTGTGAATATGACGTAACTCTGTTAATATGACAAAGATGCATATAAAAAAAAATTATTTGTGAAGATAGCAAAAAATGGCCATACCAGTGGTTACAAAATTGATCATAACTCCTGATATAATGAAAAACCCAGAATGAAATTTATCTTATATTGTAGTCTAAAGGCATATATATTTAAAAAAAAAATTACACAAAAATTTATTGATACCAATATATTTTTTTTAAAGGTCAAACTAATTTTTTTTACCAAAAATTAATTTTGTTGTTAAAAATGTTTAGAGCAACCCTTAAACTTAAAAAAAATACATAATTCATTGTTTTATGTGCTATAATAAGGGAGAAATAATTTTTTTATCAATGCTGGTATCAAGAAATTTGACAATTTTTCTCAACTTTGACAGGTTATAACTTTTGAGCTATTCAAAATTGAGGGCTAGGAAGTGTCTCATTGTTTTTCTCTCATCAAAATCAACCTGTATACCAATTTTCATCAAAATCGGTGATGGTGACTAAATGTCCCTTGTTGAATTCGGATGGAATGACCCAAATGAAAATTACTAACTTGCTTTTTAGAAATAAAAGAAAAAAGAAAACCAAAAGAATGAAGTAAAGAAAGATGATCCAAATGAGGAAAACATTAACAGTACCATAAAAAGTGAAAATGATTCAATACTGAAACTTAAACATCATTAAGAATACTGCTGACCCACTAAAATGGTAGTTAGTATTGCTAGGAAATACCTAAATGCACCACCTTCTTATGTGGAAAGTGAAAGGATATTTAGTATTGAAGGAACACTCTATTCTCCAAAGAGAAATAGAATGCATGCTGATGTTTCTCCATTATAATAGCCTGAAGATTGATTTTGATTAGGAGTAATTTCTTGGGTATCATTTTGATTCATAAATTTTTACTTTCATGAGTGGGAATATTGCTAGTTCAATTTCATTTCTCATAACAATCTGAAGTATTTTTTATTTTAAGAAAGGGTTCTTTTTATAGTTAAACTTTTTTTTTTTTGCAATTAAAGCTTGTAAATTTTAAGGGTTTAAATTCTGTTCTAAGATTCCTCTTTATCTCCAGCCTCTTGTAATGAATCACTATATGTAGATACTGTTGAGGTGAAAGGCCCCTGTTAGTTTACAGAGCTTAAAAGAGCTAATGTGACCTTAAATGCCATTTTTATCATTATATAGAGCTAAACAGAATAATTTTTAAAAAACTATAACCTTTTCTTCTTCGTCTGTAAGCAAATTTTTATTTCAAATGGAAGAATTGGAATTGGAAAATTTTGGGTATCGTCCCATCACTAGTTGTTACATCATTCTTAGGGGGCTAAGCTAAAGTCAAGGTTTTTTTTATAAATAAGATCCAAACTACTTGTATTAGGATCATTTTGGTGTGCTTTATTCTGATATGAACTTCAAAGATCAAATTTGAATACAGTACCTCAAAATGAGCATGATAAAAGCTATTTTTTAATCATAGAGTTGCAACCTATAATATATACACAAAATTACATATTTTTAACCAATCAGATAGGAAAATGAAGGGGGGGAGGGGGGGTTACTCACTAGTTTAGCTTGTTGTTTTTTTTTGCAGTATACAAGTAATTTTTTATGAATTTCAAGATGATGCTGGCAACTTCCTCCTTTCAATGTAGATTGATTGTAGGGTTTTGTTTTTTTTCTTTTGAAGATACAATCATCAAATTTAAACAAAATGATGAGGCAGCAACAATTTACTTTCAAAATCAATGTTCTACCACAGGTTAAACTCTGCTTGTTTTGTAATAGAGAGTGACTTGAATACTAAGGGGTTTTCACCAAACACAGTTGTAGAATTGAAAAAAGCTTTGAAATAATGAAGTTCTTCTGATTGTTTACTGTTTGGTCTAGTTGCTTTAATTTGGAAAATTTTGAGTTGTTTGCCATATTACAGAGGTTAGGTTATTATAGTTTGTTCTTTTTCTGATGATAAGTTATTTGCAAGGCAGGAAGTTAACGAAAACTATAAACTGAAAATATAATTGGCTTGCAACTCAATCTTGAGAGAGCCAAGTGTCACAAAGAGGTGTTAAAATATACATTTAAAAAAATTTGAATTTTCAATATCATAATTATCATCTCTATCTGCAGCATTGTACAACTTTCTATAAAAGGACAATATATCAGTGAAACATGATTTCTGTCTAGTAACACTGTTGATTCCTCAATAAACTTATGTTTATCTAAGTGATCTCTAATAGATTTCACTAAATATTACAGATTCCATCATTTTCCCCACCAATGATGTCAACCTCACTGGCTAATAATTGGACAATCATTTTATCTCCAGGATAAGATTTGTTTTTAACATAATTACAATTTCTTAATTTTCAAAGACAAACATTTTTAATTCTTAAATGATGCTCACGATGTCATTTTCAACTTCCAGTACTTAATAGGTATAATGGCATGCGGTGGGTGTGCTAGGTCAATTGCAGACATTAGGAATAGATAGGGCTCACAGTGTAATCCTGTGAGATATTACATGCCTTACATGCTGCAGTATTCGTAGATTTAGACAGGATCAGAATTTTTCTGTGTTAAAATTGCAAAGGATTCAAAAGGGCCTAAAACCCCATGCACATTTTTGATTAGTGCGTTTAAGGGCACATGGCTTTCTGATGCCACTATTTGACCAAGTATTGCATGAATTTCAAGACAAATGAGGCGAGTTTTTCCCAAAATTTCTGTCAGACTTTATTACCGTATGTTGTTTAGGTTAGATGTGGTTCTGGATCTTTTAAATGATTTTGAAAATGTGGACTTTCAGTCAATTATGGGAAAAGTATGCATTTCTATGGAAAATAAGTATCAGATCTGAAAAGTGCACACAAAACTGCATAAGAAAATACTTTAAAATTCATTTGAAAATATATGTTAAATAGAATCTTTCCCTTATCCCCCTTCTAAAATATACATGGGTATCACATTAGCTTTCTTTCATGTCAATGGTAGTCTCTAATGATTTTGCCTAGAGGAATGCTAGGGGGTCACACAACACATCTTTACATTCCTTCAAAATCCTATGAAAAAACTCATCGGGGCATGGTGCTTTACTAAATTTGATTTTATCTTTTCTTTTGACACTATCTCATTTGTAATTAAAATATCCTCTAATTTCTCCTCATCATTACCCCCTGAAGATCCAGGTCTCCTCAAGAACAATTAGAGTATCCTAGAGTGTAAATTCTGAAAGAAAAATACATTTAGCATCCTAGCCATGGCATCTCTATCACTCACTAACTCTCCATCTGTAGTTTTAAGTGGGCCTATTATATCTCTAGTCTTAGTTTTGTATAGGTAATTGAAAGAAACATTTGGGATATTCTTTTGTCTTATTTGCCACTTTAATTTCATAATTTCTCTTTGCTACCCTAATTAACTTTTTAATGTCTCGAGTTAGCTCATTATATCTTTGCCTTAATTGATCATCATCATTTTTTATTTTCCTCTTCCCAATATATCCCACAGAAAATCATGATTCTAACAAATGGGATATATTGTCCCATCTTACTATTATATTTGCTTGATTTCACTATGT
This sequence comes from Ceratothoa steindachneri, assembly GCA_963969495.1. NCBI lineage: Eukaryota > Metazoa > Arthropoda > Malacostraca > Isopoda > Cymothoidae > Ceratothoa > Ceratothoa steindachneri. Next base: position 158,326,364 of record OZ018320.1, read on the forward strand.
TTTCATGCAAATAACACTGTCAGACGTATGACAGTTATTTACAGAATTTCAAGATTTGAATAAGTCGCCATTTGCAATGACAAATTCATGTGAATGACAGTGATTTTCTTGCTCCAGCTTGATATGTAAGTATAATATAATTTCTCTAATACTTTTGCAAGTATATTTTTGTTAGAAACTGGTTCGGATTTAAACATAAATTATAATATGATATAGGCCTACCCTATTGTTTTGAGACCTATTGTCTCACTTGTGTTTGGCATTGGGAATCTATGTCCCAACAGTATCTCATAATTTGGATGTACTGTCCCACTTGTGATTATTGTTGGGATATTATGTCCCAACAGTGTAAGTTATACAGATATTTTAGAGCACATTTGTAAAAAGTATATTTTTTTTAAGAAAGATGGGTCAATATGTTTAGTTATCTACTGTACTTTGGGACGGGTTTCTTAGGCCATTGTTTCTCTCTCTATGACATTGATGCGTGCCAACCATGCATGATAGTGGTGTTGATGATGATCTACAGAACTTTAGTGATGACATGTTATATTATGGCTAAAATCTATTATATATTTTTTATTTGAAAAATATACTTTCTTTCCTTTCAGCAAAATGTCAAAAGGAAATCAACTCAACATTTGAGATTTCTGAGACTGTGTAGCATCATCCAGTCAAAGAATCATCATCTTACACCTCTGATTCTAATGGACAAAAAGTAATTTTGAGTTTACTCAGAAGTTTTCTATCCTTGATAAAAAATCTGGCATTGTTTTAGCTAAGGTAAATAGGTCTTCTTCTCCATTGTATGTTTTTAGATCTATTTTCCCAAGGAGTCTCTTGATTTGTATTACACAATTTACAAATGAAAGAATAGAGATAGCAAATAAAATGAGTGCAAGTAAAATTACCAGAACTGAGGTGGTGAGATTAGATTGTTTTAGGGTGTTCAATAATAATGGGTTACAATAAACTACCAGAACTATTCATACTGGTCAAAACATCCATCTATGGGAAATAAAGTAATGGTATTTCTAGAGATAGGTTCCAAGTTCTTTTATCAACAATGTATTTCAATTTTCCTCAAAAGCCCAATAATGCACCCAAAACATATTATATGGATGAAATAGTTTCATGCTTGAAACATACATTCCAAAATGCTTATTTTGACAGTTCACAGCAAAATTCAAGGGTTGATCGGCCTTGAAACAGTACTTACCATTGAAACCAATAAAACAAGGTATAAAGATATAACAATGATGTGATGCACTAACTGGTTACATGTATGATTTTCAGATTTATGCAGGCAAAGAAGTTCTAAGTGAAAAAGGTACTACTTTGGGGGAAAGAGTAGTACAAAGATTGTGCAGCACAATCAAAATCAAAGAAGCAACAATTTGCTTTGACAGGTTTTTACATCTGTGGGGCTGTTACATGCTCTAGATTACAGTGATGTTGGAACCTATATGGCTTCCCATGTTGATACACCAATTTTGGGCAGTAAGCTCGAGAGAGGTTTTTCAGATTTTGCTACAAATAACTTTGGCACAATGGCTGCCAAGTGGCAAGACACAAAAGAAGTACACATAATGAATAACTACCACTAACAAACAGAAAGATGCAAGAAAACTGGAGAAAAATTGGATGTAAATTGTCTGGAAGCTATTATTTTCTATAATAACTTCATGGGTGGAGTCGACCGTTGTAATTAGTGTATTGCTACATATAAATATATAAGTAAATGGTGGAAAGTATTTTTTTCATCTGCTAAAGACAACCATAATAAATGTCTGGGTCATATACAAAGAGCTGAGGCATGAAAAGTTGCCTTTAGTACCTTTTATTGTTTTACTGGCTCAAGATATGATCACAAAAGGAAGAAATGAAGCTGCAATGAAACAAATAAAGAGTGGAAGACCTTCAAAAATGAGAAAAATTATGATGAATGTTGGAGATCACCTTACCATAAAAGGCAATAATCGCAAAAGATGCAGCTCCATGAAAAGAGAAACACGAACCTGGCTTTATTGCCAAGCATGCACCCATCCTTTATGCCAAAACTGCTTTGCCCCATATCATCTTTAGCGATAATATTTTTGTCATAACTGTTCATTTGCTAAAATTGAATAAAAACAATTACTTTTCCCAAACTAAATAAACATACATCACACAAATTGTTTGTACTTTCCTACCTGCTGGGACAATATGTCCCACAAATTTCTTCTGGCAATTAAAAAAAAATACTTAAAACTGATAGAAATTAATATTAAAATTTTTAAAAATACTATGGTATGCACAGAAAAAAAAATTGCTGTGAAAGGGCTAAGAGTAAAATTTAGCTCAAAATAATAATAAAGATCCAAGAAAATTCTTTAGCTATTATAGAATTAATAACAAATGTAACAGTGATAGAATAAGGCCTATTAGATATGAAGGGGGTTTTAAAGAATCTAATGAAGAAATATGAGGGGCGGTCAATAAGTTTTGCGAATTGGTAGGGCAAAACAGAGGAAGGGGGATGGCCGTTTGTGGGGGTGTTAAGACAAATTATAACAAGTCCGGACCTGCAGCCGCACGCTCCTGTCTCATCTATTTAAGAAGAGGTAGCTGATCGCAGATTGCCAGTCACAAATTTTTCAACAATGGAGAAGGTTAAGCACAACGCAGTGATCAAATTTTTGACCAAGGAAGGCAAGAATGCAAAAGAGATCCATGAATGCATGGTTGCAGTGTACACTGACACCGCCCCTTCCTATGCAACCATTGCTTGCTGGAATAGGGAGTTCCGCCATGGTCGTGAGTCCATTGAAGATGACCCCCATCCAGGATGCCCGTCAGATGTGACAAACAAGGACAATGTGGCCTGTGTGGAGAGGATGACCCTTGAAAATCGACGGGTGAATGTCAAAGACAATTTGGCCATGACCAAGGTCTCTGCCCGTTGGGTCCCTAGAAACCTCATGCACCATGGTCGACTTCAACGTCATCAAAGTCCACAAGCTGCCCTGCGCGAGTGCGGATTCAAAGAGCTCAACCATCTCCCCTTACAGTCCAGATATGGCCCCTAGCGACTACTTTTTATTCTGCCAGCTCAAGGCTGCACTGCGTGAATGCCGGTTTGGGGACGATGAAGATGTCCAGCTCGCCGTCCAGGAGTGGATTGAACACCATTCAGGAGATTTCTGGTTGTCGGGAATTCAAAGCCTCAGGGACAAGTGCATTGAAGTTGAGGGTAGTTATATTGAAAAATAATAAAACACTTTTCCTCATATCTCGTTTCCTTATATCCGAATTGCAAAACTTAATGACTGTCCCTTGTAGTAGAGGTTCTTAATGATCATTTTTCTTCAGTATTTATAGAAGAGAATCCAGATAGATTAATTGATAATAATTCTAAGTCAAGGGAAGTAGTGTTGAATACCATTAATGTGAACAGGGAAATTAAAGGGCTTATATTGGATTTAAATACTAGTAAGTCATCTGGCCCAGAGAACATTCATTCTAAGTTACTCAAAGGAGTAGATAGTTTTGAGGTACCTCTTGAGAAGATATATACTAGATCACTAGAGTTTGGAGAAATACCTAATGATTGGAAATTAGCGAATGTAGTGCAAATTTTTTAAAAGGGAAGTAAAGAGGACCGGAATAACTTTAGACCAGTAAGCTTAACTTCTATAGTTTGTAAAATTCTTGAGTAGTTAAGGAGGGGATTGCTGACCATCTAGAGAGTGGTAGGTTAATAAATGATGCTCAGCATGGGTTTAGAAAAGGTAGATCATGTTTAACAAATTTACTGGATTTTATGGATTATGTAACTAGACAATTAGATAAGGGGGAGAATGTTGATGCAATTTACTTAGATTTTAGCAAAGCTTTTGATAAGGTTCCACATAGGAGACTAGTTCACAAATTAAATATGTATGGGATATGTGGGAAGGTTTTGAATTGGATAGCTAAATGGCTGAAAGATAGGAAACAAGAGTTGTACTGAATGGGGTGAGGTCACAGAGGAGGGACGTTATCAGTGGCATATCTCAAGGAGCTGTTCTAGTCCCTTTATTATTCATAGTTTATATAAATGATCTTGGAGAGGCTGTAAATAGCAAAGTGTCAATTTTTGCTGATGACACTAAATTAGCAGCTGTAGTCAAAAAAGTTGAGGGTAGTTTTAAAGTGCAGAGTGTCTTAAATAAGTTATTATCTTGGGCTAACATGGGAAAGGATAAGAGAGAATTTAGCTATGAAATGGATGGGCATTGGCTGAATTCAATTGAGGATGAGAAGGTGTAGTAGTAGATAGCTCTTAAAGGAGTATTCTGTCTGTTATTGACGCAGCTGAAATGGATCTCCATTGAGGCCAGCCAGCTCTCTTCCCTCCATGGTCCAGTGTAGTAGGCCGTTAGAATTAGAGTTTTCGTATCCTGGCGTGGGTGGTCAGTCTGGGGTCTTGTCCAACCATGCATCCAGGTCAGGTGGTGTTTGAAGGTGTTGATATACCACTCAGGTTCCTGAGATTTCCCGGGATGTAGTTGAAGAGTCGTGTTCCACTGTAGGTGAAACTATGGTGTGTCAAGGTTTTAATTCTTTGAGATGTTCCTGGGGTAGTCTTGACATAACATAGCCTTCCTCTTCTTGGGTGCGTCTTTGCAGTGATGTTGACATTAGGGACCATGTTTTCTAAAATCTTCCAGGTATAGATAATGATGTACCTCTCTCTGCACCACTCGAGTGAGTACAAGTGCAGCTTTTCAAGTCTTCCCCAGTAGCTAAAGTGTATCCTCTGGATCTTAATTGTGAATGTTCGCTGTGGGCCTTCCAGCTCAGCTATTTCTGTAATTTTATTAGGGGACCATAATTGGCAGCAGTATTCTAGATGGGGTAGCACTAAAGCTTTCCATAGAGTTACCATACACTGCTCACTTCTTGAGTGGAAGGTTCTTAGGATCCAGCCTAATAGCTGCCTTGCTTTTCCTATTATTTTTGTGATATGGTGTGAGAAGGTAGCATCTTTGCTCATATTTACCCCCAGGTCTCTTACTACCTCCTTAGTCTCAATGTTCTGCTGGCCACAGTTGTACTTTGTCAAGCATATAAGTTCTTCTTTTTTCCCATACCTTATAAGCTCAAACTTCTCCCCATTGAGGGCCATGTTGTTGGTCTCTGCCCACTTCAGGACTCAGTCCAAGTCTTGTTGTAGGGACTGTACATCTTGTTGTGAGCAGATTTTCTTGGATACCCTAGTGTCATAAGCGAAGGATGTAGGGGGCCCAACACGGAACAGTGAGGGACCCCGCTAATGACCCACCTGGCATCTGATATCTCCCCTTCCACAACTGCCCATTGTTCTCTGTTGTTGGAAAAAACTATGTAGCCATTGTCCTAGTTTGCCACATATTCCAAGAGCTTTGGTCTTGTGGAGGAGTATTCGATGATCCACTTTATCGAGGGCTTTGGCGAAGTTGAGATATATGACATTAGCATTTTCTCCATCTTGAATGTCCTGTAGAACCTTTTTGTGATGGGTTAGCAACTGTGAAAGGCAGGAACGTCCTTTTCTGAAGCCATGATGCACATCATTGAAAGCTCCTGTGTCTTCCATGTAACTGAAGTTAGCACTACTGGTCTGTAGTTTTTGCCAAACCTTTACTACCTCCCTTGGAAATTGGTGTGATGTTACCCATTTTGAGTGCTTGTGGTATTGATCCAGCTTCCAATGATTTTTCCCACATTAGTTTCAGTGGCAAGGCTACTTGGTACTTGCACTGCTGCAGCTATGTCATTGGTTGTTATTGCCAATGATGGGTGTGTGTGTGTGTTCTCCCTTTAGGTTCTTCAAAGAATGAAGATGGATTCATGATTTTTTTTCGGCATCTGGTGGGCTGAAAACGCTTTCATACTCGAGTTTAAGCCTTTTGGTTATTTCCCCTGGTTGGTTCTCCAGTTCCCCATTGTCTTTCAGGAGTGGGCCTATGGAGAATGTGGTCTTTAGTTACTTTTTTGGCAAAGGAATAGAAGAATTTACTATTCTTTTGAATGTTTGCTATTGCCAGTGACTCTTCCTGCATCCTTTGCTCTTTGTGTGATAGGATAAGCTTTCTTTCAATATCCTCAAGGTCTCTTTGTAGTTTGGTGATACCATATGGGTGTGATGTCTCCTTAAGCTTTGCTCTTATTTTGGACCTCTGCATAATTAAGGTTCTCCTGCACCATGGTATCTGCTTTCTTGGCTTTTTGAGGTACATGGTTTGTGCATACCTCTAGGCATTTCTTCATGAAGGCGTCAAGAGATTCTTCTGTGTTCTTTCATCTGAAAAGTGCTGTCCAGTCAACTTCAAGTTCACTTCTTAGCTTTTCCCAGTTTATTTCTTCACCATAGAAGTTGAGATCACTGAGGGAGTGACTTGTGCACTGGTTTATGGATGCCTGAGGTCTTGAGGGTGTTTGGTGATTGTTGGTTTAGATCTTGATGAGGTTGTGGTCAGACATTGATGTTTTAATTATTTCATAAGAGTGTACAAGCTCAAAGTTGTTGCTTAGTACCAGGTCTAATATGTTTTCGCCTCTGGTGGGCTCCTCGATGAGCTGGGTTAGATAGCAACTTTCAATGATGACCGGAGTTCTTCTGCTTGATGTTTCTCCTCCCTGGGTCCTCCATCTATTTTCATCAATGGCCAAGATATGTAGGGCAAGTTGAAGTCCCCAGTGAAAATGACCTATGTGGTTAGTGTTGGCAAATTTTGTAGTAGTGTCCACACCTTTGTTGTTACCTCCTTGAATTTTTCTTCTGTGGTGTTTGGGGGCCTGTGAATGATAACTAGAAGTGTCTATCTTCCTCACATGCACTGCAAGCAATTCAGTTGTGCCATTTGAGAAAGATACAAGTGTTTCTGCATTTGCAGCCATATCTTCCCTTAAGTATAAGGCAATGCCCCCATGACTTCTGTCCAACCTATCAGCTCTGAATAAGGTGAAATCTTGTATATTTATTTCTGCATCCAGAATGTTTTTGGTTAGGCGTGTTTCAGTGAGGGCTATAAAAACTGACTTCTCTTCTCTTGCAACTTCTTGTAGCAAAGAAGTTAGGGGTAAAGCCCTCTGATGTTGCCCACATAAAAATTGTTTAGTGGCAGCTGCAAGGTGCTTCCCGCACCTCAGTCTGAGCCAGGAGTTGCCTCATCATTACTTGCAACTGTTTTTCTAGGTGCAGCATTTGCTTCATGATTTGCTTTTGAAAAACAATGCCTTGGTCTGGCATACATCCAAAGTTTGCGTTTGTCGTGGGTCTATGCTCCCAAATTGATTGTTAGTTGTAGGCTTCCACGGTATAATGTCTTGGCTATCTGGCTATCTGCTCTGAGGCCAATCCTCTAGTTGGGTTGTTTGGCCTCTTGGTTCCCTTTAAGTAGGGAAGCCTACAATCAACTCTGTCACATTCTCTTCTATGCAGGGAGTTCCTGCACACAAAGGGGTGATAGTCTTTACATTTCCACCCAAGCTCGCAACCAATTTTCTCCTCCAACCCATTTCATAAACTTTGGGCATTGCCTTGGATGTGCGAGTTTACAACCCTCTGCCAGCATAACCATGTCGGCATTCATTGTTCAAGAAATGTATATATACAGCTAATTTCCTCTTTTTTTATTCTTACTGTATCATTGAATTTATCTGATTCAGTTTCACCAGTAGCGTGCTTGCCTGATCTTGCGGTAGCCTTCACTGCTGATCTGGTCACCGGGTACCTCCAGAGGGTGAGGCATCCATGGAATGGTGTGGGGAACTATTGTGGTTTTGAAGCTGGTATTTCTCTTTGTTGTACTTGTAGTTGTCCATCAATCTGGTCTTCCCGAACTGAAATATATTACACTGAAAAATTTAAAAAACCGTCAGTGAATAGAGAGTTGGGTAAACATGAAAATCAGTGGCGCACCCTAAAAAGTTGGGGGGATTTTGTGTATGTTTCATTCACCTACACATGCATATTCATGCACATTTGGTTAAATAAAAACGTTAAAAATACATTAGAACATTATTTTATAAACAATTATGACTATATACTGGGGGGAGGCCTGTACCCCCAATTGATTGAAACTCAGGATTATTGTAGGGGAGTCCCCCTGCAGTGATTACCCCCCCCCCCCCACATACACACACAAGCAGTCACCTTGAATTTAATCCCAAAAAGTGAAACCTATTGGAACACAGACGAAATAGTTTACGTCCCATCCTTTGTGCTGCCGATCGTAATGTTTACCGAGAGCTCTCCAAGAACAAGTCTGATCGCGTTAACTATAGGACCTACAAGATACTCCGCAGAATTGACAGTTAAAGATGGTAACTTCAGTACTAAGGTAAACATGAAGATCAGCGGCGTGCCTAAAAGTTTATTTTTTTAGTGTATGTTTCGTTCACCCACGCCTGCATATTTATGCACATTTGGTTAAATAAAAACATTAAAAAAAAGGTAACACTTCAGATTCAGGGTGCACGGTAGATGGCGCTGTTAGTCGGCTACAATTTTGGGCTACAGCATATCTCTTATGATGTCAGATGGTAGCGTCAGATGTGAACAATATCGGCGTAATATTTTTTTGTATATGGGGGGCTGCGCCCCCCAGACCCCCCCCCCAATTGATTGAAACTCAGGATCATCGCAGGGTGGTCCCCCTGCAGTGATATCTCCCCCACGAGCAGTCCCCTTGAATTTACTGGGGTTTTTTTCTCCCCAACAGCTTTTTACTGGCAGAAAAACCTAACCTAATAACAAACAATTCTTACTTTCATAGGTTCCTTGATTAGTTTATGCGCCTCTAGATAATCTAAAAGTTTTTTGTGATCATACAAAGTAAAGCCGAATTCGAATAACAAAGAAGCACATGGAGAGCATGAAAACACAATAATGAAAGAAAAACATTTGCAAAACGGGTCCTATTTATAAGCTAGGATGTTGCCAGTAAGAAGCTGTTATCGTTCGCAGTAAAAAAAAAATATAAAAACAAAACAAAAAACAATAAAAGACCAAGAAACCTTACCTAACTTAGAAAAAAACTATAAATGAGCAGAGCGCAGATATTTAGTAAATATATGGACTAAAAGTTACAAATCCCCAAAAGAACAAAAAAATATAACGCAGTGATTGTCACATCTGAGACGCTACGGTCTGATGTCATAAGAGATATACTGTAGCCCAAAATTGTAGCCGACTAACAGCGCCATCTACCGTGTGCCTCGAATCTGAAGTATTACCAAAAAAATATTAGAACATTATTCTTTAAACAATTATGATTCTAGACTTGCGGACTGTGCCTACCAATTGATTAAGGTGATTGTGTAGACTATGGGCCGATGCGACTCTAGTTCCTTTTTGGGCTATTTTCATTGTTTTTCTGCTATCGCACTGGCCAATCACAGATCTGGATTCATTTTCATAAATGACCAATCAGAAAGCTCTATTTGTTTCAAGGCTTTTTGTGTTTTTTATAATAATCAAAAATTGGTTTATCTTATATTTTAATGTTTTTTTCCCCCTCATTTCTTTTCTATATATCCTACCTACCCTATGCCTGACATTCTTTAGTTTTTATTTAATTTCCCATTGTTTAATGTTCAATTAAACCATATTTCGGTGTTGTTAATCAAGTGTCACGTCTTAATTCTGACGAAAACACAATTTTTTCATATTTTCTGTTCCGTATTGATTTCTCTGCTTTGATTTGTTTAAAAGGTTATTTTAAGACCTTCATTTTGCTTATTGTTCCAAATTGATGCGTGCAGTATTAGTGTTTTTATTACTATATATGTGTAGTTCAAGAAACACAAATGGTCAATTCCAGTAAAAAAAAAAGTCACGAAATTTCCGGGAACAATGCTCTACTTTTCCGTCCGCATCTCTCATATTTAAACGACCACCCACGCCGTTTCCCGCTCATTTGTCAAATTTTCATTTTCGTGTTAGTTTGTTACCTATTCAACGTTTCAGTGCTATTTTAACCGACAACGAGAAATATGTTGCGTTTCTCGAAGCCCATGGGCCGTGTAGTGGAAGGGCAGTGGGTTTTGGGAGGGTTCGAATGTGAAACAAAGAGAATTTTCATTGTTTCGGTGGCAAATCGAAATCGAGAAACCCTCCTCGCAGCGATAAAAAAGTGGATTTTGCCGGGCACGACAGTCGTATCTGACGGATGGGCAGCCTATTCAAATTTGTCATCTGAAGGATACGAACATCTTACCGAATTCTGGCTTGCTGCCGGTAAACTCTACCCACCCGTCTGGCGTAAGTATTAACCATTATTTTGAGCGTCGGCTCATTGTTGGGTACGGCTCGCCGCGGGGATAACACTGCGATGACCCTGAGTTTCAATCCTTTGGGGGGGGTCTGGGGGGCACAGCCCCCCCAGTATAAAAACGAAAATCGCCATAAAATTCTTCGATTTCATCTCTAAAAAACTAACAACGAAAAGTAGCCCAAAATAGCCCCCCAAAAACTAGGCCTACGATCGGCCCATAGTCTACACAATTACCGAAGAAATATTATGGGAATGCGAGCAGGGAAGCTCAAGGGGTATGGATCTTCAGAATTACCACCACAACCAGGTTACACAGTTCAGAATAACAAAACCCTCCACAAGTAACCCACGAGAGGGATCAGGAACACTGAAGTGGAGGACCACCTCAGCTATGCCAGTAACAGACAAAATCTACAAAAGTAACAAAGTAAGAACTTACCGAATCTTCCCAATTTTGCCGATTGTAAGTATTTGTCGATTTTGACACTGCCATAATTTCGAGTAAAAGAATTTACAATCATATATATAATTTATAGCGAATCTCGGATCTCGTAGATATATATAATTTATCTAAGACTGGTAGATATATATAATTTATCTAAGGATGAGGTAAAACCTAGGGCCTCACAATTTGCTGATTATGGATAGGGAGTATTTGTTAATGGTAGATTCAACCGCATTTGGTTACAACTCCTGAATAGTACGGTGAAAAAAAAGAGGGGTTGGCGAGAAACCTCATATGTAAGCAGTTAGGACAAGCTAGCACAATGCACCCAATAGACTTTAGATAATCAAATAATTATTTAATAGCAAAATTAATTCAAGGAGAAATGACTTCGGTGCGAAGAAATCTCTATGTACACTGGAGAAGAGAAAAGGTTTTGGATTAAATGCAGTTCAATTAATTTCAAAATAATGATTTTGGACCAAAATTACATTAATCTAATAATATTAGAATTTAATAAAAATATATGAGGCATAAAATAATATCAATGTATTAAATCTACAAGAGTAGCCAATTGGGTGATGGATCGTAAGGCAAACCTATGAATGACGATTATGCCACGATAGGGACATTCTGGGATGTAAGATACTGTGACGAGCAGGAGTTTAGATCCTGGAAGTAAATGAGTGAATGACCTATGGTATCCCCCCTCTCCGAAAAAAATAACGAAACTAGAGAGAAAAGCGTTAAAAAGATAAAAGGAATGTATTGAGTCAGAAGAACACTGTGGGAGGGGGGGGAGAGATAAATTTGTGCCATCATCTAGAGCTTGTTTGGAGCAAAAGATGATTTTCAGCCAATCGTTTATAACAAAAGGAAGAGAGGTACACACATAAGTCCGTCCAGAAGCTGGGGTAGCCTGTTGCTTTGATCAGGAAGGCAAGGAGCAAGGAAATTTGCATCGGCAAGCGTGCAGTAGCAGCAGAGGAAGTGAGACCTAACATAAACTTAATTTCAACCCCTACTAGCCATCCCTCTATTGCAGTAGGAAGAAGGCTGACACCATCCACTAGAGTCACCCTTCAAGCTGGTGTCAAAGTCAGAGACATTTGAAGCTCCAAACTACCTATTATACAGGGTGCTCTGTAGCAACTGCCTCCTAGTTTACTGTGGAGAGAGACAATGACGCGTGGACACCAGAGTAAGGGAGCACATGCAGGATATCCGGGCAGTGCTGTTTAGCAACGCCCACACCGAGCACCTGCGAAATGCTGACCACAGCATCAACTGGAGGGAAGCAAGATCACTAGCACGAGCATCCAACAGAAGGGGAAGGAAGGCATTAGAAGCAGCGATGAACTTCGGTACGCTTATCCACAGGTTAAACAATGAAGAAAAGGCCAATATAAGACAAATCGAAAAGATTGAAAAAAGAACTATTAATTCGAAACTAGGGGTCGCTTTTAATAAAACATGCTATAATGAAAATATACTGCCCAAATTCGCATATATATATATATATATATATATATATATATATATATATATATATATATATATATATATATATATATATATATATATATATATATATATATATATCAAATGACACCGTGATATATAATAGATGTATTTAAAGGCCCAAAGCAATGAAAACTGGTAACACAACCCGTAAAAATGCTTAAGATAGAAAATGTGAGATATAGAAACGGACAATAGGACAAACTATTTTGAATGTTATATGAAAATGAATAAAGGAGTTAGATTTAAACCTGTGTCGTCAAGCTCTCTTCGCTAAAATAATGACCACGACGCTCATCGCCAGAGCTACCATCCTAACTGGTCGATTTTGTTATATTTTTCCTAAGGCTGAACGTCATTCAAGTTATTTAGAGATTTGTGGAACAACCTTTCCATATTTATTTTTGCAAGTGTGTCTATCTGCACCGTGAACCTTTCTTAGGTCAAATTGTTGTAAAGTGAGCTTCTCCTTTGGTCATTTTAATCCCCAATCGAGTTCTTAGCATTCTTAGCCCTTCTTAACCCGCGAAGGCTCAATTTTGATTTGTGTGCGTTTTTGTAGTGTGGGATTTATTTAGCAAAGCCAGGCTCATGCATTTAATTATGGAATAATCTTTTCGTGTGCGTATTTTGCGTTAATTCCGGTCTTTAGCCCCGTCGCGTGCTTGCGGTCAATTAAACGTTCTTTCGGGTGATCTAAATCCATCATTACGCACAAGATTTCCTCCTTCAAGAAATTTAAATTACTAGGAAAATCCCTTGGATTAACGGGGAAAAGTCTTCTCTCATATATACAAGAAGAGTAAAGGAATGAAAGAGCCGAGAGAAGAGTTCAGGAAGAAGAGAGAAAAAGAGCAAAAGAAGAACAAGAGAGAACAGAAAGAAGGGAACGAGAAGAAAGAGAGTGAGAGTCCGACAGCACGAACTGGAATTAAATCGCGCCTGGTTTGAGACTCTCTCCATTAGCTTGCGTACGGAAGCCCCCCAGTGTGCGTCAGTCAAGCTCCCCATGTTCAAGGAATGTGAGGACTTCGGATCTTACCTCACCCACTTCGAGAAGATCTTCGAAGTTAATCATTGGGACATCGAGGCAGACGGTATCGCCAAACTCCTTCTATTCCTTAGTTCCCAGCTCGGGGACATTTTCATTCCCCTTCCGTTGGAAGCCATGATTGACTATACTACCCTCAAATCTGAGCTTTTAGCATCATAACATGACCCCTGACTTTTGCGGATCTAAATTCCGTCATGCCGGAGTTCAACCAAATCAGACCTTCCGTCAATTTGCTTACATCCTCCAGCAAAATTTTAATTTTTGGTTGAACGCTTCCAAGATCCCCCAAAATTATGAGTCCTTAGTCGAATTTGTTCTGAAGGACCAGTTATTGGCTTTGCTGCCTGCGGAATCCGCGCATTTGTGAAGGACCGTAGATGCTACACCTTCAAAGAATGTATTGAAGAGGCGGCCCTGGTCGGAGGAGATCCCTCCCCTCCTTGTACTGCCTCAGAAACCCTAGCCGTTTGAGGAGGACCTTGCATAGGGGCGGATTCGGGTTTGGTGTTTGGCGCCGAGCCCGGATTCCCCCCATGGAAGGCCCTACCGTCTGAGGCTGGGTTTCCCCAAGGACCATGTTTATCACAGGAGGAGCCTCCAGTTGGCCATTTTCTACAAGGACATCGCAGGTCCCCTTGGAAGTGTCACCAGTCTTGTGTGGGGAGGCACAGGCCTTGACCCCGGCAAGGTTAAAAATTCTTGCTAGCAGGTCTTTTGAGGGGAGCGACCAAAGGGGCCTGGCTTTCCTCTCCCCCCCCCTAAAGGGGTTTGTCCTACCGAGCCGCTTACACGAGGGGCGGTTGGCAATGGGCTGCCTGCTGGCTTTCTTGACAGCCCCCTTAGAAAGAAAAGGAGGGACTGCCGCTGGAAATAGGGAGGTGCCCGAAAGCACCTCCAGAGAAGGGGGGTGAAGGGGAACCCCTTCACCCGTAGTCGTAGGAGAGGAGTAAGCCTCCTCTCCGGTTAAATAAATATGGAGGGTCCCCTGCGCAAGCACAGGGGGGTGGGACCTCCATTCTTTCGGTGGAGCTGCCCGAGAGAGGCCGCGTCGATGTACAAGGGGGAATGGGGAGAGATTTTGGGTTTTTTTAAAATTTATTTTCATACATGGGCATGGTGACCCTCTTTTTTATACGAGACGCAATAGCTCATCACCTCTCGCAGTTGCCCGCACTGCAAGAGATGCTTACAGGCCTGGCAGAGCCAGGCGCCGCAATTTGGGACCACCCCTCCCGCCTGGTGGCCTGGCGGTCTATCGGCATGGCGGCTCCACCTTAAAAACGGCGTAAAACTGAGTGTGAAGAGGAAAGGAAAAGGGATGTGAGGAAGCTATGGGTGAGGATGAAGCAGTTTGTTAAAAACCAGCCACCCCAGACCGCAGCTCAGGGGTTAGGGAACATTGTCCCCTCCCCCTTCAGCCCCGATCCGGGACGGTTGGCTAAGAAGAAGCTTCAGCATCTACCCTGTGAAATTAGAGGCTGACCAGAGAAAGTTGTGGGAGAGGTTGTATGGAAAGCAAGGAAACAAGTGTTTTGAAGGAAGGAGAAGAGGCTAAGCTGGGGTTGGACAGGGTGCTAAGTCCCGTCAGCACGGCGGCCAGGATGGCAAATCGCCGCGCCTCTTACGGGGAAAGATATGCACAACATTGCTTCGAAACCCTACGGGGTGTGGCTCTTCGCAATTGACACACTTGGCCACACACGATTTAGACTTATCGTGTGCAGCCTTGGAGCAATTTACAGACTTCGGGTGACCCCGACTTTGCACATCTACAAGAACGATTCGTATGGCCGAAGCGGTGACAGTAATAGCACCTCCGCGGCAGTAGCACGGATGCTTTTACGCGGTAGCGGTGCCAACCGGCACGCACCGACTCAGCGAGCTTGTCACAGTCGACCGTGACGAAGAGTGTAGGGGTGGGTCTCGAGGCCCCTCCCTGTTTTCTCATCACACTTTCGACCTTGACCGCCCTATGGTCGGCCAGCTCTAAGGTGATGTCCTATATGGAGTAGTCAACGAGTTCCCTCGCATAAACTACTCCTTTCACAAAGTCACACTCACCAGGTCAATCAAGTGTCCGAAGAGCACTTATCTTGGCCGCCTCGGAGCGATCCGCCGCATTCGCCAGAAGGCTCCCGTCCGAGAAACAGGTCACATTCGGCTCTCTACCAATTACACTAGCTAATGCTCTCCTCTGATGGATCATGTTGCCCTTGGCCAACATGTTGCCGTCAGTGGAGCGAATGACGAGGAAGCGTTTGAAGCCAGCGGGCTCGAAAACGACAGGTAACCTCTGAATGAGGGGCCGCGATGTTATCGAGGCTCCGCCCTGCGCACTTTTAGTCTTAGTCGGGGGCTCCGCACCCGGAGGGGTAGAGGGGCCGGATGCGCCGATCTTGGCTTGGTCGCTTACCGTAGTAGCAGACCCATCCGTCCCCGCAGCTCCCGCGGATGGAGAGAAGCCCCGAGTCTTCTTCTTTTTTGGAGAGGAGGGCGGGGAATGAACCCGCTTCTCTCCACCGCCGGCAGAAGCCCCTAGGCCAGATGGACCGGCCTCAGCCAGGTCCTTCTCCGAAATGGAGAAGGTCCTGGCAGTCATAGGGGTACCGGTCGGAGGAGATCCCTCCCCTCCTTGTACTGCCTCGGAAACCCTAGCCGTTTGAGGAGGACCTTGCATAGGGGCGGATTCGAGTTTTGTGCTTGGCGCCGAGCCCGCTTTTCCCCCATGGAAGGCCCTACCGTCTGAGGCTGGGTTGCCTCAAGGACCTTGTCTATCTCAGGGGGGGCCTCCCAGGACATCGCAGGTCACGTTGGCAGCGTCACCAGTCATGTGTGGGGAGGCAGAGGCCTTGACCCCTGCAAGGTTCAATATTCTGGCCAGCAGGTCTTTTGAGGGAAGTGACCAAAGGGGCCTGGCTTCCCTCTTTCTCCTAAGGGGGTTTGACCTACCGAGCCGCTTCACTGGGAAGCGGTCGGCTGTGAGCTGCCTGCTGGCTTTCTTGGCAGTCCCTTTGGAAAGAAAAGGGGGGACTGCCGTTTGAAAAAGGGAGGTACCCGAAAGCACCTCCAGAGAAGGGGGTGTCCCCTACACCTGTAGGCGAAGGAGAGGAGTAAGCCTCCTTTCCGGGTCGAGAAATATGGAGGGTCCCCTGCGCAAGCACAGGGGGGGTGGGGGAACCTCCATTTTTTCTGTGGAGCTGCTCCGTCGATGGAACAGGGTAAGTTGAGGATTGATTTTTTATTTGTTCATTATTGGGCATGGTGACCCTGTATTTTATACGTGAAGCAATAGCTCATCACCCCTCGCAGTAGCCCGCCCTGCAAGGGGTACGTACAGGCCTGGCAGAGCCAGGTGTCACCATTCAGGACCATCCCTCCCGCCTGGTGGCCTGGCAGTCCATCGGCATGGCGGCTCCACCTCAGACACGGCGTAAAATTGATAGTGTGAAGAGGAAAGGAAAAGGGATGTAAGGAAGGTATGGGTGATGAAGCAGGTTGTTAAAAACCCCCTCATCCCGAACTGGAGCTCAGGGGTTAGGGAACATTGTCCCCTTCCCCATCCGCCCCGATCCGGGACGGTTGGCTGAGGTCAGCATCTAACCTGTGAAATTAGAGGCCGACCAGAGAAAGTTGTGGGAGAGGTTGTATGAAAAGCGACGAAGTAGGGTAAAGATACATGCTGTCTGAAAGAAGAAGAGGCTAAGCTGGGGTCGGACGGGGTGCCGAGTCTCGTCAGCACGGCGGCCAGGATGGCAAATCGCCGTGGCCCTTAGGGGGTGTAAAAGACAAAAAGGCATATATTTTGCGACCGTTTTTCTATTACAGGGTGTCCCCTGATCTACATGAATTTCTGGTAAAGAATCAAAATCTTGTTAAAATTATAAAAATAAAAGAAAGCCCACCAGGACCCACCCAATACCGACCTGGTACAAAAGAAATATCCTAATAATATATAATAGTAATAAAGAAAACCAAATTAAATTTTTTTAGCAATAACAAATTTTATGAAGGTACCAGTTTCATGCTCTGCTTTCTGTCTTTTGTTTTATATATAATAAAAAATAGATATACATTGTTATACAGAGAAAATTATAATTCCCCCCCAAAATATTTTTTCCACGTTAGAATTTGGTCTTCTAGGATTTGAATATATTTTTTTTCAAAGTCACTTATTTCTTCCATTACTTTTCTTTTATTCGCAGCTGCATTTTTTTGTTCCATATTCTTTTACTTTTGTTCCTCGAGGTAATCCTTATAATGTCCAGAAGCATTACAACAGCTTAATAACAACCGTTTGTCCATTTCAAAACAAGACGGGTCCCAATCAACTGATTCTGAAAGAAAATCAAGCAATCTTTTCTGAACAACTTTATTTCTTCATCAGTTGGTCGTCTTGGCGAGTTTCTAATAGCCGTTTTTGTAGTAAATGACAAATCTATATCGTTGAAATGTAAAAGATTATCACCTTTGTAAAGATCAGCTTTTAGTAAAGCATTACAAGAACTACTATTTTTTTTTCATATACTGTGTGTTTCAGAATTCATTTGCCAATATATTTTAGTAAACAAAAACGTTCCTCAAAGGAATGGTGCGAATAGAAAATCCTGAAATTTTGTCAAGTCCTTCAAATTGCTTTGCAATAATAGAAAAGAAAGCGAGTTTTGCACCCAGCATATTTAAAAGTACCACTTGAAAAAATTACGTTACACACCGTTTAAAAAAAAAAATTACAGTAATCAAAATTCCGACTTTTCTATGTTATCCCTGACCAATTATAAATTCCCTGACTTTTCCAGATTCTCCACCAACCATTTTTATAAAATGGTTGGTGAAAAAAGTGTGACAACTAATTATTTCTATCTTTATTCCAGTTCATCTCGTTTTCTCAAGCTTTTATCCTAATCACACTAATAACATTCACTTTAATCGCTGGAAATTCTTCTAACACTTTTTCACCAACTACTATAAAAAAAATAGTAAGTGCGAGTTGATGAAACATTTATAGTGATATGAAAATAAATGTAGGCAAGTGATGGAAAATTTCATAACATGTTAATCGGCATAAAGGCTCGACAAATCAAAAAAGGTATGTCGATCGATCGGGCGTAGGAGAAAAGGAACGTAACTGGAAATCCTAGGGACCAGACGGCCACCCAGGATAACTTCCTGGAAACAGAAGCAACTAGATTGATAGGAAGATGGAAGAAATCTAATGCTTTACCAGTCAGCAAGTAAACCACAGCCAATCCGATGAACCAAGGTGGGAGAAGTTAAAGGGAAAGTGGGCGAATTAAAATCTAAGATTTAGTGCTTGGACAAGAGTGTGGGGATAGGCTCCGGGGGAATCAGATGAATAGCAGGATCAAGGCGAGTGTTCTTGAGTTTTTATGGTAGGGGGGATGTGGGCGCTATATTAACGTGCCATTTGAGAGGAGAGTGGCAGATTAGGTGGGGACCGGGGGGAAATGACATGTTATGGCATGTGGAAGTGGGAGGGATTGCAGTGACAGACGACCGTTAAGTGTAGGGATTTACTTGGATGTAGTTTATTTTGGAGAAACGCGAGATATGGAGTATTAAGAAGAAACTGGTGGGATGAGTTTGGGGAAGAATATTCAGGGTGGGTTTAGATTTGGGTTCTTCGGAGATATGGATTTGGAGAGGAGCCTGGTAGTGAGTGGTTGGGGTGAGAAGTAGTGGGGAGCCAGAGATTCCTCATTGGTTCTGCCATTGAGAGGAATGAGTAAATATTAGGGATGGTGGGTTATGTGGTGCATGCAGCTCCGCCACGATAATGCTGTCCATACGGATGTGGGTGGACTGGGTGGGTAGAAACACTAGCAAAGGGTGCAAAATGGGGGTACTACTAAGCGCATGTCGTTTAGCAGGATAGGTGACGTGAGAAGTTACCCCTGTGTAGAAGAGAATAACGAAGCTTCTGCCTGTGATTCGGTTTTGACAGGGACTGAGGCTGAGTTTAGTTAACCCAGTAAGTGGCTTTTTCGGTACTTTGTGGTGGGCACAAATTAAGTTAAATGAATTGGAGGTGCAGAGGGTCGGACATCATGCCCACACTGCATACTATATACATAGTATGTGGTCTATCAACGATCAACTCATATTTTACTGGTTACAATAAAAAAACCTTTTAAACTACAAATAGCCAGCCGAGCCCTAATAAGCTGTCAGCTCTCGCTGTGATTGACAACCAGTACCTGGGCGTACAAGTCAAATGGCTTATCCAAAGACTGACGGGTATGTAACCAGCAAAATTGTGAGCAAGTTGGTAACTAGTTGCAAAGGGTAGATAAAATTGGACGAACAACCATCTAGTTAAGTAGACATTTTCATTAGTTGCTAGTTTTTACTTATGTCTAGAAAGGATCTTTCGTGGTTACTGGCTATTTTACATTTCCTACCATTGACAAAGAACAAAATTTTCCATTCCAATCTTACGAGAAAAACAACCTTTCATAGATTTAAAACACCATATAAGAAATGAATTTATTAAAAAAATGTTAGTACTCTATGGTCTATTTACAGTGGAATGCCAAACTCTTCGAAATAGTTTTGAACAAGCAACATAAAGTTAAATGATGTCCGGTCAGTACAAAAAGAATATATATATATATAAAAGAATGCACCAAGCTGTCACAAGTCCAGAGACACGACGACACCTCCAGAAAATACCCTATTCCCCCTCCAAGATGCTTTCAACCATGTTCTATTGGAGGCCGATTATCACCCTTAAGATCAAGCTCAAAATGAGATGCAAATTTTTAACAGCTCATTTTTAAAGCAATTCATTGTTAACAACTTTCCCACAGTAGGGTTGGCGCGCACACACGCAACTGCCGACATGAATGGACCTAGTCTACGACAAGCCCACCCATTACCGCCTTACCGTATTGGGATTACATGAACAATACTTTCGGGTGCGGGGCTTCACAGGCCAGCAGCGTCTTTTACGACACACTCCGTAACATGGTGTGGGTATTTTACCTGCAGACAAATTTTATACTTTCGATATATCTGCCAAACAGCCATTTTCATACCTCAACTTTGTATGAAACGACTCTGTCACCGATCTGATTGTAAATATTCCCCAATTGGTCTTATATTACATCTGTGAATAACAAAAATGAGCAATGGCTACAAATTAGACCTGCGATTAGGTGAACAGAGGTTGCTTAATATTAGAGACAACTGCATCTTAAGGAAATCTGGCACGTAAACACAAAAATCACTTTATAAAATGTTTTATTTAACACCATTCTTTATGTCTGACTGCTTTTCCAGTCGGGCTGGCGCGCATCAAAGCAATAAAAACTACTGGCCCCCCTCAATCAAACTCAAAGCCACCCATAATTTTTTTTCCAAGCTGAAATGGCCCTTCATAGCGATGTGCCGTAGTATGTCGTCCAGTCAGTTTATCCCTGGGCACAAGACCCCCCCCCCTAAACATGCCCCTTCAAAACACTTTGTATGCATACACAATATCACCCACTTTCTCCTGTCACCCTTTTTCCTTTCAAACATGCATTCACATAATCAACAAACATTTTACGCCGTCTCCCAACTCCCTACACTGTCTCATATTCTCTTCAACATTGGCACCGCCATACACTCGTATAGCTTTCTGACACATTCCTCACTCCAACCATTTCCAAATCCCTCCTCTCTCAATCACAAGATCAGCATAGAACCAACCTATCACCAATCTCATTCTTCCTTCTTTCAGTATTCTATCCATAAAGATACTACACACCTTTGCCTTACTCCCCCACCCCACCTCAATGTAAATAACCAACCACTCATTCAGGGCATCTTTCACTCGAAAATTACTCTAAGTTTATGACAAGAATCCGTTTGAGAGACAGTCTTTAAAAGACCCCATTAGGGAAGATGTGCACATCTGAAAAACTATTGCAATTTAAAAATGAATAAAATAAGAAACCAAGGAAATCCTAGAATTAATGCCCTAACAGAAGTGCCAAGAAACTAGTTCTTTCCTATTAAGAAGAAGAAGAAGGAGAAAAAAAAGAAAAAGAGAGCTTCTTCAGCTTCCCAAGTGGTGGACATTTCCATGAGTTAATACCAGATTGTGGAAATCAAAATAAGATGGCATTTTCCTGAAGAATTAATACAGGATACCAAGCTCTCACCCATGAATATGTTACAAAAAATAGCGCCATTAATCCTCATTGGGTGTTTAGTCGCCGAATAGGGTTCCAATTTGGGTCGAATGAAGAGTGGTTGCTATATCACTCCGAGCTTCAGACTCCACATTAAATTGGTAACTAGATATAGGCACCAAACAATGCGAGCGAATGGCAAAAGATAACATGGAGGTGGTAATCTTATTCTATCGACACAAGGTGGGAAGAAGGAAAGCTTGGCAGTTGTGAACACAAAATAAAAAAAATGAACGAAGGTCGAACAATTTTTCCCATGGACTAATATCGTCTTGAAGAAAGATTCCCCAAATGAATATTCCAGATAAAAGAATACTCATCATTCAGAGTACCACTACTCAGCTCTAATTGGATAAAATCTGAAAAAGAATTTACAAACTTCGAGTTAATGTTAATTGCAAGACATTAATTTTTTTTTATTTTTTTTTTTACAAAAATTCACACAGTGAACAAATATTTCACTTACGGCTTCTCTTCTGCGTAATCATCTATGTGAAAACTCGACACTACAGGGCCCCCAAATTGTTCCTTCTATGTTAATGCACATACAATAAATGGCAGAACTTAGCAGATAAGAAAAATAAAATACAAAAAGTGGCGAAACTACAAGTGGGAGCTTATAGAATATTGTACTTTAATCATTCAATCCACTGAGGCAAAGAACGATTCGTTTTGCTTATAATTCAATAGAGCTCGTAACACCATCTGAAACACAACACTTAAACCCTGAATAGTGCTTCTTGCACCTCTTTCACAAGCAAAATCCGGTTGAGCATTTTCTCTAAGGTTTCAACTTCGAGGGGTTCTTCAGAATACCATGCTGGGGAATCTGGTAGGCAGGTACGTTCAGGATACACATAGTAAGCCTTTTTCTCCTCACGAATCAAATACGGACTGAAAAGAAGATAATAAAATAGATGAAATCAAACACAGGATGTTAAGAAGAAAAAATGGTTGAAGTGAGAATGCACAGGACTGAGAAACAGCGAAAAGGAAAGCCCATTAACGTTTGCGCCGGAATAACAACAAAAATGCATAGGTAAACGGGGGAAAAAAAAAAAAGGGAGCCCATCTGGCGACCTCATACTTGGGCATAAGTCGCCGTACTCACGACAGCCTAGTACTAGGCTACATTAAAATAACGATATGAAAAACAATAATAAAAAAGAAAAAAAGGAAAAAGGGCAAAGAGCACGTTGCGGCGTCGGGGGAAGGCCCACCCTCCCCCCGACGCAGGAACGTGCAACCTACAAAAAAACAACAATAAAAATACAGTTAAGGGGATCGCACTGATTTTTATATTTTTTTTTACTATTGCAACTACATTACTGAAACTTGGTAGATATATAGAAAAGGCAAAAATAAAAATATTTTGTTCTTGGCAAAATCACGTTTTGTTGCATAGAAAACGTGATATTGCAAATTTAACGAAAAATGGCCCACTTTGCTAAAACAAACTACCTTGTGGGGTTTTAGAGATAGAGCGATGTGGGTTTCACCAATGGATTCAGCGTCTTCTTCTCAAAAGAACGTTCTAAACAGTTCTTTTTTTATGAATATTAAAAAAAAAATAATCTATTTTTTTGAATTTTTTTCTGTTTCAAACAATCATAATAAAATAACAAAAAAGACAAAGAAAAAACGGCTGCAAAGATTTTTATGGCAAGAATACGCTAAATCCAATGGTGAAACCCGCATTGCTCTAGCTCTATAAACAAAAAAGTTATTCAAGTTCAAATTTGACATTTTTTTTTTCAGGAGAGCAGTTTTAGTGAATATGATATATATATATATATATATATATATATATATATATATATATATATATATATATATATATATATATATATATATATATATCTCAAGTAGCGCGAGAGAATGATGAAAATGAATCCATTAAACCACATTGAAAGAGAAAACGGAATAATTTTTCTTTGCAGTAATATTTTTATTACCTTTTTCGAAAAAATCAGTCCAGGGAAGCGATTCAAACTAGGCAAACTGAGGCAGCGAGCACGGCTTTGATCACAGTTAAAAGTATGCCTGGTTCTGCGTAGCATAATGTATTAACGGCATAATTTTAACAGTGATCAAAGCGGTGCTCGCTGCCTCAGTGTGCTTCGTTCGAATCGCTTCCCTGCACGGATTTTTTCGAAAAAGGTAATAAAAATATTACTGCAAGGAAAAATTATTCCGTTACTCTTTCAATGCGGTTTAATTGTTTGTATGTTTGTTTTGTCGGCGCTACTGGCATGGTAAAATGGGGGTAAGGATAAACCTCAACAACTCCACTGAAGCATTGGGGTCGTGAGCTCGAATATTCTGACCATAGTGCAGCGTCAGCTTGTTTATGTTGGCATCGGTTAACTCGTGCTATCCTGTGAGCAAGTTTCTCTGAACAATCTTGCTCCGCTTGGTCATCATTTGTCTCAGGAGGTCCTTCTCAGGTTACGAAGACGTGTGGAAACGTTGTTCACACTCTCTTTCTTGACCACTGGTACAGGGTATGGACCCTTTCCATCATTCATGGCCATGACGGCATTGAAGGCTGCATAGTCTCCATCTCCGACAAAGGTGGTGTATCTGAATCCAAGTACTTCTGATCGTGTCCACATTCTCTTCGCTGCCTCTGCTTCCATGGCACCGGACTTGCTATCAAATTCTTGTTGCATGCGTGAATTGTCTTCCAGATGGTACTTTGGGCAGGAGAAAGGAATTTCTCCTTTTTGAAGCACAACTCACAGAAATTGCGCAAGACTTCGTAGTCATGACAAATCCGGTTTCGCATTCTACCACAAAAGCACCACCGATGTGAGATCGGTGGCCTCTAGTCATCCAGAAATAATAGCTTGACAGCGGCGCAGAACAGAGAAAGCGAAGCGTACCCCTGGGGAAGTGGAGTCATGTTACTGCAGTTGCCCCCAGACTAAGCGCTTTACACCGTCCTCAGGGTAGCCCTCCCCGACACTACAGCTGTCGTTTTAAAAACAGTGCAACGTCATGAATAGAAGTTTGACGACGGCTAGGCTAACACCCACGCTGTGAACCGCTATCAGCCTCAGCTCCTGAACAAGTGCGGCCTTCATGCGATACCTCCGGTGAACAAGATCGGCAACCCGTACAGCTGTACTTAACACAAGAGTGTGAGGATCCTTTGTCTGACTCCTCCACAGTGGTATGTTCAGCAAGGTAGGACCCCTGAAGACAGACTGATGGACAATAATGTCCATGAGTCTTCACTGACATAGCCCACTGCGTCATTGAAGTATGCAAGCCCCTCCATCACGACACGGTGATCCTCAGGGAGGGGCCCCGATTCGGAATAGTTAGCTGAGAAGAAGGTCAGCATCTACCCTGTGAAAATAGAGGCCGACCAGAGAAAGTTGTGGGAGAGGTTGGAGGGAGGAAACACAGGCTGCCCGAAAGGAGAAGAGGCCAGGAAGGCAAATCGCCGCGCCCCTTACAGGGGCCTTGTTTGGGAATCTAATCCGCTACACAAGCATAGAAATTCAAGGCCTTATCCACTAGGCCACGAGAGCCCAATAGTGAGGGTACATGCCTGCTTTTAGGACACTACCACATGTATATGTGTACAGAAATGGTGATTATGGTGAGAGACACAAAAATTGCTAAAATAAGTTTGACTGGATCAGAATAGCACCTTTCTAATGAATTTCAAGTCTCTAGGAACAAGTTCTCACAAAAGAGGGAAGGAGCTCAAAATCACAAATTCCCTTAAAAAAAAAGGTCCTTCCTTCCAGTGAGGGAAGTAATTACATTATAAACATTTCTTGTCATTTCAAAGGGTAATAAAGAGTATGTTCAATTGTGTGTCCATCTCACTAATTGTTTGGCAGAAGATTAGGTTGGTTTCTCTTCATTCTGTTGTAATAAGTCTTATCATAGGGTGAATATCAGGAAAAAAAGGGCCTTACCATTTTGATAAATAAAATTCATAAAGCTTCACTGGGCATCTCAAGGGGTTGTCTTTGTTTTCAAACATCAAAGGAGATTCTGCCGTACTTTCTTCATCTGCAAAGAGGTAGAGTAATCAATTGCAAAGGAATAGTGTTATGGACTGTTGGACTAAAATATACATCCCCACCTATTCAAGGAATGTGAAGATCGAGGAAGAAACAGGAACAATATATGGTCATATAAGCCGAAATGGGATAAAAACAGGACAAAAGGAGTGGTGTAGTGAATAAATCTGATGGGATACATGAAGGTCAAGAATCTTTCTGAGATGTTTAAAGAAGAGTAAATGATTAAAAAAAAAAGCGAGATGCGGACAAATGGATATTTTCCTCCTTTGAATTGAAAGAAATACCAACAAGGGCATCTCCACAAAAAGTTCTAAGATGTAGAGAAAGAGGAAGTAAAAATATGGGGTAAGATATATAACCACAGATATATTTGCAGCATTGGGAATGGGACTAACTGCAGGTGTTGGGGACAGGAGGGTGCACAACCTTCAGATGTCAAATGCACCAAGGATGTCTAAACTACACCTGTCATCCCCTTGCAGGTGTGTAAAAAGAAAGATAAGTGTCAGTTGAAGGAGAAAAAGGTGAGAAGAATGTGATGGGAGACAGTAAAAGGAGAAAAGGCTGGGAAAAATGCGTGTTAAAAAACACCATCCTAACTGGTGTCATTCCCCCTCCTGGGTCTGACCCCAACCCTTGAATGAATGCCCTTCAAAGGCCAAAAAATTAGGTGAGAAGAATTATGTAGTGATAAAAAAAAGATCACTAGGCAGAGGGCATACTGCTCTTTAGGGACCAAGTAAACTGTGAAGGGTAGAGAGTAGGAATAACATTTTAGGCAAATAAACGATCTCATCAAATGGGAACCCTTCCTCACTATCTCTTGGGTCAGGGGATTTTTTTTTTTTTAATTTAGGAGCCCATCTGGTGACTGGGTCAGGAAATTAGCCAGCCGATTCTCTCAGGATTTTTAAACCCTATTTTTCTCAAACTTAACGACAGACACGTGCTAGAAAACGAAATTGACTAATCATTCTTTCAATCACAATAAACACAGCGCAATTGTATGTCCACACAAAAACTTCCAGAATTTAATTAAATTTGAGAGTCTACATCAATGGAACTGTATATTTAAAGAGCTGGAGCACACGCTCTATTATAAGCTCACCCCATGGTGATTCAAATGGATTAATTTATTTACTTTCCAACTAGTTTTCATAGTTTCTCCTTTTTGACAACTTGCACTCAGCAAGTTGTAAATATTTCCACATCCTTTAATTCCATCATTTTCTTTAAAAACTTTCCCCCAGAAAATTTATGGGCAGAGATGACCCACTGGTATTATATATATTTTTTTAAACAAAACAACTTCACTCCTTCATAAAGAACTTTACATCTACTAACCAGTTAAGGAAGTCTGTAGTCAGCTAAATGAGCCTGACACATTATAAGCCTGGAAATTGGTATTAAATTATAAATTGGATGAGTGAAGAAGCAGAACAAACAGATGACTAAATTGGATCGAAAATGACAAGGACTAACCATATACAAGTCCAGTCACATACCATCAGAATCCGCATTGACAGAATACTTGAGGTACATTGAGACAGGAGCAGCATCTGTACTGTAGGGCAGTCGTTTCCCATGTTTTGTAATATGGCGAAAAGTCAAGTTAAAATGTTCAGTTGCCGTCTGCAAGAAAGAAACAGTTTAGTGCTGAAATCATGAGTGAAAAAAGTTAATAGCCTCAAGTATAATAATTAAAGTCCAAAAAACAAATCTTTATGACAAATACGGCACCTTCAACTTAAATATCTTCGTGTTGAAATAGAACAATGTATTGATGAGAACATGGGGGGTGTGAGCACCCAACTGACGAGCTTCCCACAGCATCTCCTCACTAACTCTCGTACCTGAGAGGCATTTGGTGTCTGCAGAAGTATGAACAAAATTAGCACCAATAATTCAACCCTTGAATGGCCATTTGTTAGACAAAACATTCCCGAACACCACAATCAACAAGAATCATAAAAGGTACACCTCAATGCTAGGTGACATGCACATCTAAGCGATAGACCAAAGGGTATATGGTTTTAATGATAAACATTCTAAAATGTTCCTAATAGTACAATAACTTGAAATCTACATTACAAATTAAATTGTAATGAGAATATGAGTGTATAAGGACAGCTCATTCAGCTCATCTGAGAAACTTATTGAGGGTACAAAAATATAATTTTCTAACTGCAATTCTTTGAAAACAAAATCCAAAAGACTGTAGACCAGGGGTGGAGAAACATTTTTTGAGCTATGGGGAAAATTTCTAATGAAAGAAGTGAGCGGGTGATAAATAAAATTTGACTGTATCTTTGAAAATGTTGTTTAAATTTATATTACATGGTATGATATACTAACGCATTAATAATATTAAAAAAATAAATAAAATAATATGCAACATTCTTATCGAATGCCACCATGGAAATTGGGATATTGCTTTTTTTTTTTTAATATACCAATATATCACTCAGGGAGCAATGAAAATTGGGCCTGTGGCAGAAATTTTAACCGAAGGTGAGGGTTTCCCCATCCCAACTGTAGACCAATCAATAATTAATAACACAAAATAGAGAAATAGGAACCTTTCCCTCCCATAGACTTCTGCTAAAGACCCGGCTTGCTGATATTTATCTACTAAATAGTATAGTAACCACAGACTAAGGGTAAACATGGAGCAATATGATTCCAAGCAAAACCCTTATAATTTGTAGCCAAGTATGTCCATAATAGTTAATGCAATTTCCTTCATAAAGTGATGCATATTTTAAAAAAACAATCTGGTGAATGCCACTAAGGGCATAGGTTGCCATAATTCAAAATTAGCATATTATTAGGCTACATTAAAAGACAAAAGAAATACAAAAGGGAAACTAATAGTCTGAGTGACAACATAATTGAGGGTCTAAGGTGCAGGGGAATGCTCCATCAAAGGGAAGTGCATCCCACAACTGTGCCCAATTCAAAGAGAAAAAGCAACCTGAAATTGCAGAAACATTAGGGGTTAGGGCCCATGGGAACAGGCGAGGCGTGAAAGCACACAAATTTAAGTTCTCATTTTCTTTGCTAGGGAGCCTGCAGGGCTGAGCTGATTTTTGACAGTGTGTGAGGAAGATCAAAACGCTGGTCTGGTCATCCAGTCCTCAGACTCTTAGGTCCTCCTCATTCCCTACTTGTCAAAGAACCCAGCAGATAATCTTGAAATTAGGCAGGCTCACGGACACAGTGACATCACAGATACTGCTAATGAATGGGTGAGGAGATTCCATTTATCCAAGATCACTCAGTGCACATTGTGAGTGGCTATAGATTCAGGATACAGACTCAGAACAGGGAACAACACAATCACTTCTACTGAGTGATGTAGTGTAACCATCTTGCGTGTGAAGACAGACTCACCGCCTAATGGAACCCCACTGAATTCAAACAGAGGGGATACAGCAAGGTAGCCCCCCCACCCCCACCCCATTGAGACTTGGAGCTACCCATGTACACTGGCATGGATCCAGTGTGACACAAAGTGTGCTCTAAAAGGGTCAAACACAATACTCCTGGCACTGTGGATTTTTAATTTTTTTTATTAGAGCTCATCTGGCGACTGCCTACATGGGCATTAGTCGCCGTATTAAAACTGGCCAGGTTCTAGGCTACTTTAAAATAAAATTAAACGAAGAAAAAAACCCCACCCTAAATGGGGGAGAGGAAAAAAACAAAAACAAATGCAAAAAAACAAAACAAAAAACAAACCCTGCTTAAATAATAGGGAGAAGGCCGGCCTCCCCCCAAAAGTCAATAAGTCCACCAGTCGATGTGCACGCACTCATCCCGAGTACAAGGGACAGGCGGTAGCGACCCCGCCCATCCCGGTACCGGGACAGGTGTCGTGCCCGAAGATCACCCAGACTGGGACATTCGACAAGAATGTGCCGAACAGTCTGGGGGACGACGCAGTCGTTGCAATAGGGCGCAGGCGAGCGCTCCATCAAATAGCGATGCGTCACACGAGTGTGCCCGATTCGGAGACGACAGAAAGCAACCTGAAGCCGCCGCGGCATTGGGGGATGGGTCCATGGGAACAGTCGCGGCGCAATGGCACGCAACTTTAAGTTCCCTTCAACCGTCTCCCATCTTCTTTGCCAAGCAGTCCGAAGAGCTGCCCGTATTCCTGCCATGTAGTCAGTGTGAGGAAGAGCGAAACGCTGGTCCGGTCGCAGAGTCTTCGCGGACTCTTTGGCGCGCTCATTCCCCGCAATTCCTACATGTCCAGGAACCCAGCAGAAGATAATCTCGACATCTGCCCGGCTCGCCAAAACCGTGGCGTCACGGATTTCGCGAACCAGGGGATGCGGAGATTCCAATGCCCCGAGAGCACTCAGGGCGCTTTGTGAGTCGAAATAGATCACAATCCGGTCTCCGAACCGGGCACGTCGCGTAATCTCCCGTACCGAGTGATGTATTGCCACCAGCTCGGCCGTGAAGACAGACGCAGCGCCTGGTAGAGCCCCGCTGACTTCAAACAGAGGGGATACAGCGTGGAAGCCGACCCCCTCTTGGGACTTGGAGCCATCCGTATACACTGGCACGGTACCAGCGTGACACGATGTGTGCTCCAAAAAGGTCGAACGCAATACTCCCGGCGCAGTACAAGCTTTGGGAGCATAGTCGTGGCGACAAATAGCTAAATGTGGTACCCTCCAGGGTGGCGTCCTGGGCAGAACCAGAAGCGCCACCGGCCCGAGAGCTATATCTACCTCTCGAAGGAGTTTCCTGGCCCTAAACCCAAAGGGCTTAGGGTATGACTGGCGTCTCTCGGCGGCATAGGCACCATCGAGATCAGGTGCGGATGCAGTGAGAGCTGTTGGCGACTGAGGGAGGCGCCGGGCTCGCGCGTACAGGCGAGTGATGCACTGCACGCGGCGCAGAGCGAGTGGCATCTCCCCAGCATCGACCAACAGGCTCTCAATGGGGAAAGTGCAGAAGGCACTGGTTGCAAGGAGAAGGCCGGTGTGGTGGATCGAATCCACCTTCCGCAATAAACGCTCGGCTGCGGATGCATAAAACTCGCATCCGTAGTCGAGCTTCGAGCGAACAAAGGATCGATAAAAAAGTAAGGCGGTAGCCCTATCAGCGCCCCAAGCGCTGAACGTCACGGAACGGAGAATGTCCATAGCGCGGGTACAAGAGACCCTAAGGCTGCGAATATGAACCTCCCAGGTGAGGCGTCGGTCGAATACAAGACCAAGGAAACGGTGCGACTCAACCACATCCAGGCGCACCCCATTAAGAAACAAATCTGGGTCGGAGTGAAGCCGTGGATGGCGGCAAAAGTGCACCACCTTAGTCTTGGCCAAAGAAAACCGAAACCTGTGCGCTTCGGCATAGCGAGAGACGCGGTTCAATGCATGTTGGAATCGACGCTCCAGAGTTGGCATCTGGGCCGCGCCAAAAGAGATCGAAACGTCGTCCACGGAGAGCGTAGCGAGAACATCTTCCGACAGCACCGAGGTGATGCCGTTGATGCTCAGGGCAAAGAGTGTGACACTGAGGACACTTCCCTGCGGGACACCCTCTTCCTGCTCCTTTGGGCCGGAGAGGGCTCCCCTCACCCGTACGCGGAATCGACGATCTCGCAAAAATTCAGATATAAACATTGGGAGGCATCCCCTCGCCCCCATCGTGTATTGCCATGCGGTATCATAGGCCTTCTCCAGATCAAAAAACACCGTGGCGTAGTGCTGTCTACGAAGGAAAGCCTCGCAGACGGCATTTTCCAGTCGGAGCAGAGCATCCGACGTGGAGTGGAACTTACGGAAGCCGCACTGTGCAGAAGACAGATGACCTCCGCTGTCCAGGAAATAGGCTAATCTAACATTTACCAATTTCTCCATCAACTTGCACACGCAAGAGGTTAGAGAGATTGGGCGGAAACCGGTCGGAGTAGAGTGATCTCTCCCCCGGTTTGCGAAAGGCGAGCACAGTAGCGATTCGCCAGGAGTCTGGGAGAAGACCCTCCACCCAGATCCTGTTCAACAAATCTAACAGAAAGGCCATGCCTCGCTCACCCAGGTGTCGAAGCATGGCGTACGGGACATCGTCCGTACCATGGGCGGTGTCCGCGCACGAAGCGAGAGCGAAACGCAACTCACAGTAAACTTGTCGTTGAAGGGTTCTCCGCCTCTGGAGGTAAAGTCCAGCCGGCGGCCTTCCGCAACATCACGACGTGCATTGAATGCTGGCGGAGCAGCATCACGGCTAGAGAATGCGGAAAAAGCGGTCGCTAAGGATTCCGCCACGGACGCGGGGTCCGAGATTGCGGTCCCATTCTCCTGGAGAACGGGCGGGGGGTCCTGCGAGAACTTGCCCCGAATCCTTTTGACTCGCTTCCACACCTCAGCTAAAGGGGTCTTCCCGTTAAGTGAAGACACGTATGCCCGACAAGAAGAGCGGCGGGCGTGCTTCCAAATATACCGGAACCTAGCCCTAGCCCGACGAAATTCAGCGACAGTGAAATCGTTCGGGCGGCGCTTATAGCGCATGTAGGCATAACGCTTCTGTTTGAGGGCCGTCTCACACTCGGCCGACCACCATGGGAGTGGTCGGCGTGCAAAACGGCCAGACGTCCTAGGAATAGTAGTCAGGCCCACGGCGATTAGGTTGCCGGAGAAGAACTCAACGGCCTCATCTACAGACCTAAACTCCTAGACTGAGATAGAGAATTCAGTCATTTCCTGAAATGCAGGCCACCGCGCCCGCGCCAGCACCACCGAGGTGGTCTCTCAGGCAGCAGTTGCCCTGAAAATGATATTTGAATGGGAAAGTGATCACTGCCATGGAGGTCATCGACCACCCCCCAATAGAAATCAGGCTGTGCATCCGAAGAGCACAAAGATAGGTCAAGGCAAGAAAATGAAGCGGTTCTCAGACAGTGATGCGTAAACTCATCCACGTTTAGGACACCCATCTCAAGCTCTTTGATCAGATCGGCAAGGACTTTTCCCCAAGCATTTATGGAGTAATCTCCCCAGAGAGGATGCCTGCCGTTCAGATTTTTAAGCAAGAGATAGGGCCTCGGCAACCATGCCACGACGTGGCGGAAGTCCCCCGCGTCGAAGTCAGCTGACGGTGGAATGTACGCAGAAATCAGAGTATACCTCCTATCCAGGTGCAGCTGCACAGCCACTGCCTGAAAGGAGGTATCTAAAGAGAAAGGAAGAACGGAGAGATCATGCCGGGTTAAACCGCGCATCCCCCAGCCCGGCCATCCCGCGGTGGAGGGGTCGCAAGACCCTTATACCCCGGGAGGGCAGGCAGGAGGCACGCGCCTAGCATGGTCTCCTGCAAAAAAATAGCTAACGGGGAACGGGACGAGACGAGCCTCCGAAGCTCCTCCCAGTTGGCCCGGAGTCCACGGCAATTCCATTGAAGGAATATGCCCTCCAGGCCTAGCTCGGAGGTAACGCAGGGGCCCTCCTCGAATTGAAGACCCTCACGGGAATGGCCGTACGCTACCCGGGGGCAGAAACCCAGGCGCTGTTAGCCGGACAAAGCGCTGGATGCGCTGTCGCCTTTGAGGACTTATTGGGGGAGGTTGGGCTCGCCATGCGATTCTTTTCCTCCCTCCGCCTCGAAACCTTAGGCGGGCGTTGCGGCTTCGGAGGCGGGGGGGGCCCTCTTTTCGAGGAACCACCGTCTCCGAGCCACTCGCTCCACCTCAGGGCGTGGGCGAAGGAGCCGAAGCTCCTTTGTTGCTGTCCTCCTTTCGGGGGACAGCTTTAGGAACCCCCCGAAGATGGCCTAGCGACCATCTTCAGGGGTGTTGCCTCCTGTGAGTCTAACGACTCGGTGGAGGCGCGTGGCCGTTTCACCTTGCGGGAAACGGTCACGCTGGGGGAAGAGGGGGGAGCCGGGGCTGGGTATGAACCCTTTTTGCCGCCAGCTTTACCAGGGGAGCGCCCGGGTTGGGTAGAGCCTGCAGAAGGGCTCCGAATGGGCGCGGAAACAACCGTGCTCGTTGGCCTGGATGGGCCAGGAGCAGAGGGTGCCTTTCGAACTACTGAGGCATATGACGTCCCAGGCAGAGCTGGGCGCGCCAGGACCAAGTCCTTAGCCTCGCGGAATGAGTCTATCTTGGGCCTGAACGGCCAGGATTTCTTTCTCCAGGAGATATGCACCACATTGCTTCGAAGAAGCAGGGTGCGGCTCTCCGCAATTGACACACTTGGCCACACACGATTTGGACTTATCGTGTGCGACCTTGGAGCAATTTACACAGACTTCGGGTGACCCCGACTTTGCACGTCTACATGAGCGATTCGTATGGCCGAAGCGGTGACAGTAATAGCACCGCCGCGGCAGTGGCACGAATGCCTTCACGCGGTAGCGGTACCAACCGGCACGCACCGACTCAGGGAGCTTGTCACAGTCAAACGTGACGAAGAGTGTAGGGGTGGGTCTCGAGGCCCCTCCCTGTTTTCTCATCACACGTTCGACCTTGACCGCCCCATGGTCAGCCAGCTCTAGGGTGATGTCCTCAATGGAGTAGTCAACGAGTTCCCTCGCATAAACTACTCCTTTCACAAAGTTCATGGTAGAGTGCGGCGTCACACTCACCGGGGTGCCATGGAGTGTCCGAAGAGCACTTATCTTGGCCGCCTCGGCGGGATTCGCTGCATTTACCAGAAGGCTCCCTTCCGAGAAACGGGTCACCTTCGGCTCTCTACCAATTGCACTAGCTAATCCTCTCCTCTGATGGATCATGTTGCCCTTGGACAACATGGTACCATCAGTGGAGCGAATAACGAGGAAGCGTTTGAAGCTAGCGGGCTCGAAAACGCCAGGTAACCTCTGAATGAGGGGCCCCGATGTCATCGAGGCTCCACCCTGTGCACTCTTGGTCTTAGTCAGGGGCTCCGCACACGATGGGGGGTAGAGGGGCCGGATGTGCCGATCTTGGCTTGGTCACCTACCAAAGTGTATGACAGAGAGCGACTGGTATCTCTCTGAGATTGACAAGTAGGCTAGCAATGGGGATGTGTGGAAGGCACTGGTCGCCAGACGGAGACCAAAATGGTGGATCAAGTCTACCTTTCGCCATACACGTTTGGCTATGTAGGTCGAGAACAAGACCAAGGAAAAGGTGAATCCACCAATTCCAGGCCAACCCAGTTTAGGAACAAGTCCTGGCTGGGGAAAGGCCAGCGTTTGAAGCTAGCGGGCTCGAAAACGCCAGGTAACCTCTGAATGAGGGGCCCCGATGTCATCGAGGCTCCACCCTGTGCACTCTTGGTCTTAGTCAGGGGCTCCGCACACGGGGGGGGTAGAGGGGCCGGATGTGCCGATCTTGGCTTGGTCACCTACCAAAGTGGCAGCAGACCCATCCGTCCCCGCAGCCCCCGCGGATGGAGAGGAGCCCCGAGTCTTCTTTGTCTTTCTAGTCTTTTTCTTTTTTGGAGAGGAGAGCGGGGAATGAACCCGCTTCTCACCTCCGCCGGCAGAAGCCCCCATGCCAGATGGGCCGGCCTTCTCCGAAATGGAGAAGTTCCTGGTTGTCGTGGGGGCACCTGTCGGAGGAGATCCCTTCCCTCCTTGTATTGCCTCGGAGCCCTCAGCCGTTTGAGGAGGACCTTGCATAGGGGCGGACTCGGGTTTGGTGCTTGGCGCCGAGCCCGGATCCTCCCCCATGGAAGGCCCTACCGTCTGAGGCTGGGTCTCCTCAAGGACCATGTCTATCACAGGAGGGGCCTCCAGTTGGCCATCCCCTCCCAGGACATCGCAGGTCCCCTTGGCAGCGTCAAGATTGTGGGGAGGCACAAGCCTTAACCCTGGCAAATCGCTGCGCCCCTTACGGGGGGGCACTGTGGAAGCTTTGAAAGTAGAGGTGTGGTGACCCTCCAGAGTGGCATTATGGTGTGCACTAGAGGCGCCACACCAAGCTCGCACAGGAGTTTCCTAACCCCAGAGACCCAAATGGGTTAGGGTATGAATGGCATCTCGTGGCAAGATGGACACCATCTAGAACGACTGTGGATGGACTGAGAACCATGGCGACTGGGAGAGGCAGCGAGCCTGCACATATAATGCAGTGTATGACAGAGAGCGACTGGTATCTCTCTGAGATTGACAAGTAGGCTAGCAATGGGGATGTGTGGAAGGCACTGATCGCCAGACGGAGACCAAAATGGTGGATCAAGTCTACCTTTCGCCATACACGTTTGGCTATGTAGGTCGAGAACAAGACCAAGGAAAAGGTGAATCCACCAATTCCAGGCCAACCCAGTTTAGGAACAAGTCCTGGCTGGGGGAAGGCCATGGATGGTGACATTATTGCACTAACTTAGTCTTGGCTAAGGTATACACTACCACTCAACTAAGGATTGCAAGAGAATGAAAGTAAGATGGGCAACCAACCAGAACCTCTGTGGATAGGAGAGGAAGTGTGGAAAGGGCTAGGGGGAGGTAATAAAGAAGTAAAGATAGGAGGAAGGGGATGGGGGGGGAACCCCCTATTAGAATTATACTATGGTGTTTGGTGATTACAGGATGGCGTGCATTTCACCAAGTCAACATGGCTACCAGAATGAACTCTGTCCAGATGGGTACGGTCCTCCTGGTACAGAGTGCAGGTAGAAAATGTTGAGAGGATAGTAGTAATAATAATACTAAATGCTAAAAGAAATAATAGATATGTAGACAATAATAATACAATAATTTTAATATATAATAATGATAAATACTAAATAAAATTAATAATTATAACAATAATAATGCTAGTACTAATAACTAATAAGGTAAAGTAGTGCTGTGAGGGGGTGATGAGAAAGTGGACCAACAACTTTCCGAGCCCTCAGTAGTGTGTTACCTAATTTGCACTCAAGACAGGAGGAGGTGCAACTCCTCTACATATCAAGTGTAAAAGGCTACCTAGGGTTACCCACTTGCAAGCTACATAATAGGGACTTATCATGCATGGCCTTGGAGCAACTTACACAGACTTCACGTAAACCTGATTTTGCATGTCTACATGAATGAATTGTATGGCCAAAGAGGTGGCAGTAGTAGCACCCCCTCCCAGCAGTGGCCCGAATGCCTTCATGCGGTAGTGTACCAAACTGCATGCACCATCTCAGCATGCCTGTCACAGTCAAAAGTGATAAAGAGTGTAGGGATGGGTCTCGAGACCACTCCCTGTTTTTTAATCACACATTCAACCTTGACTGCACCATGATCAGCCAGCTCTAAGGTGATGTCTTCTATGGAGTAGTCCATGAGTTTTCTTGTGTAATTTACTCATACACAAAATTTCTGGTAGAGTGCGGCGTTATACTCACTGGGATGGCTGGTGTGTGAATGTAGAGTATATTTGGGAGCCATTCTCCCCATTTTGTCTGCTATGGATTTTTCACCACTTTTACTTGTTTATAATAGAAGAGTGTGTGTTTTGTTAGGAAGGGGGTTGGGATAGATTAGCTAGGAGGTAGAAATTAAGAGTATAGATTTAATTTTATTGTATCATTGTATTCTAAAAAAAATTCCTCTCTTGTTGTAGGAGATACTTTGTATTAGAATTGTAACAAAGACTTTTTGATGTTTTAAAATTCTTAAAAGAGATATTTCATAAATATGAGACCACCTTTTGGCTGCTAAACCAAGGCTCAAATTATTTGTAATCATTTATTTGTGGCAGTCACCAATCCTAATTATTTTGGCATCCTGACACAACCTTTAGGTCGATTTGGCTGGCCTACCTCCACTTGTAGATTGGAAGAACCATCGTGCTGACCATTTAGGTCAATTTGGCTCTACCTACTTCCCAGCAAATTGTGTAAGTAGGACGCCAAGAGACACTAGAGTGGAAGCCAGAGCCAGTTTGAAAGATGTCTTACCCTTCCATTTCCACAGATCCATTTTTTTGTTAAAAATAAAGAAGAGCCTGTATCTGGAGAATTATTATAAGGCTGGTGTGGCTATTAGATCTCTCCAATTTTTGGGGGGGGTCATAGGCAGACAGTGCTGTCTCAATTTTTCTACTCGTATCTCAATTTAAATTTGTATTTCTTTGTATATGTGTATTTTGTCAATTATTAGGGGGGAATAAATTTAGATAAGATAGAAGTTGAGTATCTGTCTACTTTGCTGCTAGAAGTGAACTTTTATCTCCCAATCGTTCAAGGGCCTAACCCTAGTGAAAAGTGTGGAAGATACATAGTATCCCACCACAGAGCCATTAACTATCAGAAGGGCACAAATCGTGGCTGCCTTGGAAGGATCTGACGCATTCGCCAGAAGGATTCCATCTGAGAAATGGGTCACTGTCGGCTCTCTACCAATCAAGCTAACTAATGCTCTCCTTTGATGAATCATGTTACTGCCATCAGTGGAGTGAATGAGCAAGAAGCGTTTGAAGCCAGCAGGCTCGAAAATGCCAGGTAGTCCTCAATGAGGGACCCCCAACATAATCAAGGCTCTGCTCAGCGCACGTTCGACTTTGGTCTTAGTGTTGGTTCTCTCACCCAAGGGCACCTCAGGGCTAGACATGCCGATCTTGAATGGGTCACTTGTCGTAACAGCAGCAGACCCATTCTTCCCCGGAGCCCCAGCAAATGCTGAGCAACTTTTAGTCCTCTTTGTCTTTCTTTTCTTTTTTAGAGATGAGGGTGAGGAATGAACCCTCTTCTCTCCACTGCCAGAAAGAGCCCCTAGGCTGGATGGACCAACCTCACCAAGATCCTTCTCTGAGATGGAGAAGGTCTTGGCTGTCAAAGGAGCACCAGTTGAGGGAGGAGGTCCCGGCTATCTTGTGAGTCTAAGGGGGGCCTGAGCAACAAGATTGAGGACTGTCTTGTCTTCCCCTACAGGCTTGAA
Organism: Ceratothoa steindachneri; assembly: GCA_963969495.1. Taxonomy (NCBI): domain Eukaryota; kingdom Metazoa; phylum Arthropoda; class Malacostraca; order Isopoda; family Cymothoidae; genus Ceratothoa; species Ceratothoa steindachneri. Next base: position 158,364,763 of record OZ018320.1, read on the forward strand.
ATACATGACTGTAGGGGGCACAAACCAACAGGCCCTGCTCCCTCTTGTCCCCCAAAGGGGATTGACTCTATAATAATAATGCTAATAAGGTAAAGGAATTCTGGGAGGGGGTGAGGGGAAAGTGCACCAACAACCTTCCCAGACCCCATCAGAGAGTTCAAGTCAACCCAGTGACGGAGCCTCCCTAATTCGCACTCAGACAGGGAAGATGTGCAACTCCTCCTGATTCCAAGTATAATAAGCTACACACAGATGATACCTCCCTGCAGGGCCACCTGAGGCAATCTCCACCTTGCCAAGGGGTTCTAACTGCCTCGGATCTATGAGGCATCTGGGTGAGGCACAGTGGACGATGTCGTCACTAGCCCGTCTAAGAGGGTTGTGGTGGGTCACCTGAACCTAATGGAATGTGCGGGGAGTGAGGCAGCGTACCCTTTCCCTGGCCGTGTTCTTGGCTAAGAGTTCTCTCTTAAAATTACAAATTTTATGCTTCTATTGCTTCTATTGAGCTAAAGTGGACCACCAAAATCTGTAGAAATGGGGGTGAACACTTACTTGGGCCAGCAGCTACTTGGAAAAACTTTTGAACTATTCCATCGAATGTGGTGGTAAATTCACTAAAATTGACCTCCAAGAAGATGCAATGCGTTGAGCCTTTTTCAAATAAATATTTCTGAAGACCTAAAGAAGGAAAGCGGTTAACAGGAGCAAATGACAAGACAATTCAATGCCAAAGTAGGAATGGAAGAGCTGAAACACACACTCCAAAGTACGTACAAATTACGTTACTACTTAAGAAAGCAGAGAAGGGAATGAACAGATTGGTATCCATATCAAGGGAGCCTAGGTTTAAAATAAGATCCAAGTGCTACAAATGACTATATTTTACTACTTTCCTACAAAGTGGGGTAGGCATCAATCAACTAAAACTACCATCGTGCCACCAAATTAATCTTAATTGAGAGGCCCATCAGGAGAATAGACACACTTAATATGGCTTAACTTAATTCAGTGTGGAAGAGTAGAAGACCCAAGTACACAACCTCAAAGGCCACTACCATGTATACCTATCACACAATATCCATTTGCTCCCGTGCTCACCATCTTTTTAGCATTTCTCTCACAAAACCACTTCACACCCTTCATAGATCAGGAGACATGCTCTAATTTCTCTTCCATGCCTATATAGTAAAGAAAATTCTCCCAGACAATCTTATTAACACCCTTCGCAAAAAATAGACCTAACCAACCTCAGTATATTATTAACATACTTTTTGTAAAATTATTGAGAGCCCTTTGGGGCACTTAACACATGTTGACCTCTTGATTCAATATTTATAAATCACTTTCTAGGTCACTAAATACCAGCTCATTAGTATACACCAACACAGCAAAATTGTTGATATCAAACACTTGTCCTTCCCCCCCCCTCCTATTTTAACTCTAAAACCCAGTTTTTTTTAATAAAAAAAAAATTACAGCAACAACATATGGCAGAAAAAGGAACATAATTAGATCCTGGAGCAGTCTGCATCATGGAACCACCCCTCAGTAGTTGCAAGCAGCTGTTGCGGTCAAACCTCAGACCCTGCCCCCCCTCCCCAAAAAACAAGGCACATGAGGCCTTGGGAATGGCTTAGGTCACTCAGTCAAGTACCACAATGCACACATTACAGCACTTAAAAAAAAAAATTACCCAGAAGTGAGTGTCCGGTGGTAATTTCTGATTCTCCGAATAGCCAGAGACATTGAGAGCAACCCTGACCCATGCACCAAACATATTACCTAAAGTCAACAGATTAAGAGCTCAATTCAAAGGCAACTTGTGCAAAAGCTGGGCCCACCTAACATGCACAACACTTACCCTTCCAAAAATAATGCTCTCTTATTCTTCTTACTCAATCCACAACTCCCAATATTCATTCATTCCTTCTCCACCCACACTACAACTACCAGCATCATCTCCCCCATCCCCTACTTCATCCCTGTGCAGCAGCACCTGGCACGCAAATTGCAAAATAGGAAAGCAGTCACAATTGACACAGAACACTTCAAAATAATAAACTAAAAAAATAACATTGTACACATTCAACACAATCATACAAAACACTCAACAGTATCCAGGGCTGGCCCTATGGTTGCTGGTCCCCTGGGCAAGCAGATGTTCGACACCCTTTTAAAGTATAATATTAAAAGTTTTCTCAAGGAAAAACCTAAAAATATAGAATAATAGAAATGAGTTTATTACCTGGGTTGTTTTTTTAACAAACAATGAACAATAATATTATTTTTCTCAACTTGGATTTTGGACAGTATTAAAAATTAGCCTACCTGAAACATTTTTTCCTCGCTTTGAGATCAGCAAATCTTTTCATGGCATTTTCTATTAGCTTTAGTTTACTAAAGTTTCTATCGCCAGCGGCCACAATAATATGTATTGTAAGCATTATTCTTAATGCAACCCACAGATTTGGCATCACATCATGTAACTAATTAGTGTTTATAAACTAGCGGATTCTATTGGAAGCTTTACATCATCAGGAAATAAATATTTGGCTATATCTAGTTCAGCCAAGAGATCACATGCATTAATATCACTATTTGCTTTGTACCTTAGCTTATTATCTAAACCCTGACATGCTACTTTGAGTTCATTTCCATCTGGCAGATCTTTTAGGTCATTTAAAAAACCCCATGTGTTATTGAAACTTTGTAACTGTTCAAATCTTTCCGATAAAGAATTAATAGCTCCATCCAGTATTACATTAAACACATTATTTTAATTTTTCTTTTTTGGGTCACTTGCATTTGGAATCTCCTCAGTGCACTTATATTCAAACAGCCTTCTTCTGCTTATTCTTTTACTTCTAAAAATGGGCTATACATCTAATTCAGTATCTAATTCTTTTTCATATCCATTTGCATAATAATCATTAAGTAATCAGTTCAGTCAGGAAACATTTATTCAAGGACACATGACCTTGAAGTATTTTTTACATGTAAATATAAAGTGGTCAGGAATTTATAGACATTAAAAGCCAGATTTAACATAATAGAAAAATCCACCAACTAAGAAACTGTTGTTACTTTTGCTGAAACTATTAGCTATGTATCGTGACTGTAGGGACACCCTGTACATCCCCTTAGGGCTGTGGGAAACCCTAGTACAGGCCATATCCTTCCTAAGGATTTTATGGCTACATGGCCAGTTTGAGGATCTGCATCCTCATCATATTCCATCAACTATCTGGAGATCAAACTACACCCAAAATGCACGCCTTACTTGAAAAAAAAAAAAAAATATCACACCATCAGTCTAGATCATCTACTTACTCTATACATTTTTAAAACCAGCCAATACTACTCGCCCCTCATGCCTACCAGTGATTGCCATTCTGATCTTTATGTGTATTATTTCATTAGCCAGCAATAGCTGGTGCAACTTACTACTTACCCGTGTTCCCTGTGGTATTTTTCCAACGGACTATACAAACTTCATTCATTTTGCTAACAACACAATTACTTTCTCTTATTAACCTTTCACTTCATACAGCATTCTTCCACTCCCCAGTTTCCTTTTCAATATTAACATTCTTCAACATCAAGGCTTCTATAACATCTACTCCAGCTGTGGTGAATCAATGCAGATACCTTCCAATTTTTCCAGGCATTCACACAAACAACGACCTCTTGTATATTTATGGTGCACTATGAAATGTCTGAAAGTATCACCGATGCTTCCAAGCTCTAGCACATCTAGATACAATCTATATATTACTCACTTGAATAAAGCAAGTAAGAAATAATTCAAGTTTTATCATAGGTGGTAGCTTTGTGCTTTGATAGGGTGGATAGTTTTAGTGGCATTGATGCACACTGACCTCACTTTGTGAGAAAATACCTTGGCAAATGATATAACCAACACACATTTTGAATGAATATAATGAAAGATATGAGGGAAAAAAGGAAGTTTTTATAAAAGTAAACAATGATAAATACAACAATAGCAAACTGTATACAGGAAAGTGGTGAGGTAAAGGAAGATGAAAGTTTGGGAGAGTTGCATAAACCACATATCCTAGAGCTATTTGAGGTTCTCAGGACATGGAGAACACACAACTCCCCTGAAGCGGCTCCATTCCATCCACACAGAGAATGTGCCATTTCAGGACCTGCTCAGAAAGTATTGGTCACACTACACAATAACAAGGCAACAAATAGTTAGGAGTGATGACCAACCTAAAAGAATATAAAATAATGTGTGGGCCTCGCAGAGATTTGCTTCTCGGGATACATCTTCCAGAAAGAGAATCAGAGACTGATTTAGAGCTTCCGCCGACATATTGCATAGGTCCTCTTGCAGAAGAGAAGATTGGTCCTCCGAGCCCTCACCCACTTTCCGCTGTGCCCAAGCTTGCCACACAGACATAACCATCAATAACTGAGGGAATAAAGGCAAGATTGAGAAGAGTCACTAAAGTTGCATTAATCAAAAAATGCTATGGCATTACCGCAGTACACAACTACATGCAGACATCAATGTCAGGGAATAACAAAAGAGAAAAATTAAAAAACTGCTCTTATACAATCTATACAACTGCTACAGACCACGGCTCAGCCATGACATTTTCAAAGTGAAGGCTTCACTAAAAATGATACATTCAGTGGATACATATCTATCATGGATTTATGCCACTCTTAGTCAATCTACTTTACCTGTCTTTACATACACCCTATCTGGGTCCATTCATTCGATATACCCTAAATCGCCTCATATTATTTACATTATTGATTAACTAATACCCCTTTCCACTACATAATCATTTCCTCATGTTTTTCACTCTATCAACATTTCTCAAACACAGCAAACTTCCTTATGTTATCCATTGAAATTTTCTCGTTATTTCTCCCAGACTATTGTTTCACTCACACAAATACAAGTTAGCATAAAAATAGATATGCTGAATCATACCACAGTCAACACTTCTAACCTTTACCATTCGCATGTGCTCTGATAGCCTTGGTTACTCTTTTGTATTCTAGTCACAATCCGCTTCATCTGTTCTCATTCAATTCACCAGCAACCAATACCACCAAAATTCATTCATGCACTCTAGCTCTATAAATATTGCAAACGAACTACTAAAACAACTAATACCTTATTAAATTTTGCATTCCTCTAACATACAGTTTCCAACATTTAAATGACAAACTTTTCACTTTCACATACAGATACCCCAAATGCAAGATCTACCAACGTACAAAGATTATCTAATGGTCCCAACATTTTATGAGTCACCTTTCTTAGTATTTTTTTGGTGTACAACCTCATTATACCATGCACCATGAACAAATAAAAATTCAATGATTTTTTTTTATTGGTAGAGGATTATACCAGTAGTTAGTGCATCCCATTCAGGCAAGTGGATCAGTTAATAATAATATAAATAATTTTTTAAAAAGTAGCGGCTTTAAAACCGATCTGCCCTCTTTTGTAGGGCCTTTTATTTCTCAGTGGGGACCTACTTGGGTATCTACAGTGTATGGCAGCCACCAAGAAGTCACATGATATGGCTTAACTTTGCTGTAATCAAAAGTGGTTTCCACTTGGCAAATGGATTAACATAGGATCAGGTAAAAGAGGAGGGCCAGGAAACTGAGGAGAAAGGTCTAAGGCCATGTTGAGTAGGGTCTGGAGAGGACCCAAATAAGGCTCACACCTGCACTACACAAGGCATCAACCTCTGCACATCCCCGGTCAAAAGTGTCCTTTAGCCACGGAGGGATCAGTGGGTGTACAGAGGGCATCTCCATCTGGAAGTTTGATTAAAAGATATCCGGAAAGAAAGTGAAAGTGTAGAAAATAACTTTACAGGACTGAGGGTTAGTATCATAGCTAGCCTACATCCCTCAGGTAATCTGTCATTGTAGTGGGGTAAGACCAGACGCCTTTGACTGACAAATTTTTGCTTATCCAGGGGAGAAGTTTTGGTAGTGTTCTATTAAGTGTTCAGTGTACTGGTTGGTTTGAATATTGGGGAGCTTGCTTAGTGGTTGGAGTGTTATGATAGGCGTTTGTTGCACTGTAGGAATGGGTGGGGCCCAAATAAGGCTCACACCTGCACTACACAAGGCATCAACCTCTGCACATCCCCGGTCAAAAGTGTCCTTTGGCCACGGAGGGATCAGTGGGTGTACAGAGGGCATCTCCATCTGGAAGTTTGATTAAAAGATATCCGGAAAGAAAGTCAAGACAGAGAAAGTGAAAGTGTAGAAAATAACTTTACAGGACTGAGGGTTAGTATCATAGCTAGCCTACATCCCTCAGGTAATCTGTCATTGTAGTGGGGTAAGACCAGACGCCTTTGACTGACAAAATTTTGCTTATCCAGGGGACAAGTTTTGGTAGTGTTCTATTAAGTGTTCAGTGTACTGGTTGGTTTGCATATTGGGGAGCTTGCTTAGTGGTTGGAGTGTTATGATAGGCGTTTGTCGCACTGTAGGAATGGGTGGGGCCATACCTAAATCAATAAGGTGACATTGGAATGTTTGGGTAGACATTCTCCATCTTGGGCTATGTTCGGTGGGTGTACCCGTAATACTGAGTGAAGGTGTTAAGCAACAAATTGGGTGTGTATGGGAGGGAGTATTTTTGTTTATGCTTGTGATTAATTGAGGTGGATTAGGTACATCCTAAAGGTTGTATGGGGAAAGGAGGAGGCTTTCTGGTCGTTGTTGTTTTTTATAGTTTGGTGGCATAAGAAGGAGAAAGTGTTAGATTTCAGGCCTGGGAAGCGTAGTTGAGTGTGGGGTAGATGAATCGTTTGTAGAACTTGATGTTTCTTTTTATGTGAAAAGGAGGAGCCGGTGGGTGCTAGGTAGTGTTTTTTAGTTCATTTTTTTATACCTTGCTCCAAGTGTCAGTTACATGTAGGGGGTCTTATTGAGTGGTATGAACATTGTTTACTGTGATTTGGGGATTTAGGGTTTGTGAGAGGCGAGGTTAGAAAGGATTTTTTTTGGTTGAGACTGAATGTAGTGTTATTGTTCAGCCACTATTTTGGATTGGAGAGTCATAGTTACATGTTCCTGGTGACTGTGCTGTCAAGTTAAGGTAAGGTCGTCTGCATATGATTATATTGCAATGGTGGGAGGGGGTGCATATATATACATATACACACACATATATATATATATATATATATATATATATATTATTTAGCACAACTGCCAAAATTACAAACATAAGCTTGTCTTGAAGCTATTTAAAAATCTGAAAAACAAAACTAGAAACAGACAGGGGCGGGGGGGAAGGGGAGGGTGACCAATAAACTAAAAAGATTCCCAGATGCCTCTGGGGAGGCCTGCTACTCTCAAGGACCTAATCAAGACATCAACAATTTATATTGTATGCAGGAGGCCTCTGGCCTCTTCCAAGACCTCTATCACACCATAGTGTGCTGTCCAGGTGACTGGACTACCAGGATGAAGGAGAAGCAATTGTAATGGGACAGGTACCATGCACTAAGCTCACCAGACTAGGACAATCAACCAAAATGCCGCAGATCAACTTGTCTGATGCTCCCATTGGCTGGGTGGATCCACCTTGGTAAAAACTGTCAGTGCAAACACATTTAAACTCCTCTCTTTCAGAACATGTGAGCAACTTTCCCACATTTTTGTTAATTTTACCCAACCTTTACATATTCAACACTATATATATATATATATATATATATATATTAACATGACATTTCAAGTTAAGTAGGGTATGGTGACTCCCATGACCTGATCTAAGGAAGGACATTTGATGTGGTGGGATTATTACACATTTGTCTGCAATATATCGACCCATTTCACACTGTGAAGCTACATTAAATCATCTATAATGTAAAGATGACACAATGGACAACTAAGAGCCACATTAAATGGAAAAAATTTAATTGAACAAAAAACTATAAACAAGATTTATTTAAAAGAAATTAGACCTGCAAGGAAGCTGAAATAAGTTCCTACTAACAGAGAGGATGGAAAAGTGACTGAAGAAAACAAGAATTAATATAAAAATAAACAAGGTCTGCTGACCAAAAGTCGTGTGCTCACATTCTGATTTATGACCTTATAAACTTTCAATAATTCCGGGAATAACCTTGACAATTATATTATTTGAAAGAGAATGTAAAACAACATAAGTGTTTCAAATTTCGTTAGAATCTGCGGAATAGTTATGATGTTATTGCCAAAACGAAATAATTCCCAGGCTAACCTTGGGAGGACCTCGGCAATTATATCATTCAAAACCGAATGTAAAACAACATAAGGGTTTCAAATTACCTGTGACTAAAAACAAACAAAAAAAACAATAAAGGAGATTTAGAGCAGGAAGTTTTGTGAAAAGGTTATAAAGAAAGGAAGGTCAAATAATCAGATATTTGTGGAAAAAAGTGCAAATATGCCAACCCAATCTTATGGTCTTATAGAATATACAAAAACTAATTATTGCATGGTAACTCACATCTAAACACTCTGTTTCTTCCTCTTCATCATCCAACTTCTTTCGTTTGGAAGCAGTGCCACCATCTGGTTCATCTAATTTTCTCTTGTGGTTTTCGGATTCTGTTTTCCCTGTATCAGAAAATTCCAATAATAAAGTAGTTTGAATTCATTTTATAAATGTACAAATAGTAAGGTTACAAAGAAGATACAATCATACTGTCCTTCAACTAGTAAAAACTTATAAAGCTTCAAAGGTGCAAAAATGATCTAAATACTGTTCAGTACAAAGTGAAATAAATGAATTAAATACAATTATTTTTAAACATCAACAGAAATTTGACTGGGCAAAATTAAACAAAGGCAGGACACAATTGATACTTGAGCCAGGAAAGCAGTATAATCCTAGGGCATGAGCACCAAACATTAGGTCAGCTACATAAGGTGGAAAATCAACAAGGGGCTTCTCTACGAGGTCATTAAAAAGATGTTTCTAAATAAAATGGGGAGGGGGGTAGTTGCCTCCATCCCACATAGGCGGTTCTATTTGTGCAGAGGGGGTAACAAAATCACCAGAGGGACTTTGATGACAACTATTTCCAATCTTTCAAACATCAGAACTACAGCCGCGGCAAAATGACTTGAGACCTACCACGTTTTTTGAGCGTATTAATGTGTAGTGTGTTTAGCATGATGCAGTCACAGTGCATATAATTTTTTTTTCTATTAGTATCTGGCATTTTCGGCAATGGTCTGTGCTGCATGTGCTATGCTGCCAATGACACTCAGTGCTAGGCTAGACATGAGTGGGGAATGTTGTGTCTCCTCCATACACCATCAATAATCTGCAGCTTTTTGTTGTTAGTGGTTCCTGTTCAGTATTTTCCTACGGTCATTTTGAAATGCCTGGAAAGTACTGTACTGCTGAGGAGATAGCCTGTATTCTTGAGTGGAGACAAGGAAATGTCCTGATTAAGACGTACAGGAAGAGCAAAAGCAACCATATTGACTCCCACCCAACCCCACCCCAGAGTACAAATTTGGCGGTGGAAGGCGAAGGAAGACTTCTGCTGCTACAGATGTCCTCATGAAGAGAGAATTGGAGAAGGACCCTCAACTGACAGTGCCCGAATTGAAGGAATTGCATCCGGGACTGCTACAAAACGTCGCTGTTCGAACCATTCGGCATTGGTTGTAGAAGGACTTGGGGCTTCAATGCTGTAAAGCCACTGCAAAACTTCTTATAAATGACCACATGAAGAAGCAACGTCTTGCATTCACAAAGAAATATGCACATTGGAGGAAGGTGATGTTTTGAGACGAAAGCAATTTCCAGGTGTTTCGGATGGGGTCTATCAGGGTTCAACACTTGTTGTCTTCTGATCGGTACAACCCAAGATACACTGTTCCGACAGTTAAACACCCCAATTCAGTGATGGTTTGGGTTTCTTTTTCTGGCGAGATGGGATGGGTGGGCTTTTACTTCCTTCCAAAGAACCAAAAGATGAACGCTGATCGGTATATTGACAATCTGAATGACTATAGGTTGGAAATGTTCACCATTCACGAGTGTGAAATCTTTATGCATGACAGTGCTCCCTGCCATATGACCAAGAAGGTCACAAAGTGGCTCCAGGAGAGACAGATTGAAGTGTTATGAGTGGCCTGGGAATAGTCCGGACCTCAACCCCATAGAGAATTGTTGGCAGAAAATGAAGAAAACCATGTGCTGGAAGAAGACTCCAAACCTGGATACCCTCCTGATGAAGGTGTGGTGCACAGAGATGTCCTTGGAATACTTCAGAAACTTAAGCAATTCCATCCCAAAATGCCTCAACATAGTCATCAAGAATAAGGGCAACATGACTAAATACTAAACTATGTGGTTACTATGTATTTTTTAGTACAATACTCTTAATATTCAAGCTGAAGTTTTATTTTTCCTTAAAAATGTGGTAGGTCTCAAGTCATTTTGCCGTGGCTGTATGAATTTCTGGAATGACAGACTAACCTGTTGCTGCAGAACCCAATGGGAATTTAGGTAGTGATGTTTCAATCTTTGATATTACATCCATCTCCGTTTCATTTTCTGTGAAGAAAAAAGAATATAAAAAATTAGATAAAGTAAGAATAAAACAATATAATAGTTTAGTCATTTTACTTAAGGACTTCTGATGGCTGTAAATTCCATATGCTTAGATGATCCAGATTCCAATGAGGTGTATGAGATGCCTATACTGTTCTCATAACTCATCACTGCTTTAAAAATGTCCCAAAAGACAATCTTATTAACCTATCATGCACACTTTCCAGCATAAACACTTTTTACATTCTCTTTCCAAACAACTCATGGAGAGCAAAAACCTGATCTAAAATATACTGCCTCATCTCCAATTAGAGCATCAATTATTCAATGCACCCTCAATATCCAGCATAAACTTTCCCAGTTACACTAGACAAATGAACCATAATTTACACCCTCAATATCCAGCATAAACTTTCCCAGTTACACTAGACAAATGAACCATAATTTTGCACTCTCATTTACCTTTGAACAATTTTAAGGTACTTTCTCACACTCTTATGACTTCAACATTCATATTCACTTTACCATTTTTTTTTCACCCAACTAGTATTTCATCACTTGATATAATCTACACTAGCTACTTTCAATAATGTAGCTAAAAAAAGAATAAAGTAGGGATGTGCACTGATTTGCTACCTTTAATTTCTCACTGTGGACCTGCAGTTTAACGTGGAATCTGGAAAGTAACCACACCAAATATGGCTTAACTTTATTGTAAATAGAGCATTATTTCCACTAGGCATTGCACTTCAAAGTGTGTTGACCTTATCATAAAATATGAAAGAAAGGTATTTTTAATGCATGTGCTACAAAAAGTATGGATACAGTACTCCCAGTGCTATAGAACTTTGGGGGCCTAATGCACTCTATACATAAAGCAAGCTACATCTCCTCAGCAATGAGGCTCACAATGGGGGATGTGTGGAAGGCACCAGTGGCCAAAGATACCAGAGCAGTGGATCAAGTCAACCTTCCGCAATTCACATTCGGGTGCGGATGCATAGAATTTACATCCATAGTTTAGCTTCGAGTGAAGAAAGAATCAGTAAAAAATGTAGAGGCATAACCTAATCCGCAGCCCAAGTGCTGAATGCCAGAGAATATTAGTATTATTTGGAGCAGAGTATACACCACTAAAATCTAAAGACTATGGAGCTACAAGGCATAAAAGGGTATGAGGCACTAAAATACAAATGGTGCCAAGGTTAAAATAAAAGTGATAAATAGATTAAAAATAGGGACCTGGGACAATAAACAAAATGAAACTAAGGGGAATATAATGCCCACACCAAAAGGAAAAAAAAGAAGACGTATACTAACATTTACCTTTCTAGTTAATTAAAAGGGTATAATTACAACCTCTAAAAGAGAAAAAACAGACTGTATTAGAAATTGGAAGAGAGAATTAATGCTAAAAGAGACTCTCAGCTAAGAGTAAGCGCAGTCTATTGTTACATGGGATGTGTAAAATGGATGGGAAGCACTCCAGATGGAGGGTAAAGAGGATCTGGCAGTCGACCAAAAGATGATGTACTGATATAGTAGATGAAGAGAGGGGGAATAAGGGGAGCATTGTGAAGACCAACACAGCAAATTAAATGTCCATGCATAAGGCATGTGTGGCCAATTCACAAGTGACAAAGGACCACCTCAGAGATCTAACAAACTTGATAAATGCTAGCCCACAGTAAAACCGAGGGATTAACAGAATGCTGCTTGTTATTGATGCAGCCATCTCATTCTAACTGCCAGAGTGACAGAATTGAATCCCTAATAAGAGGATAATAGTGACAATAATTCAAAATGGAAACAAGTGGAGGATCTGGGTGGCCACAATTTGAGATACATCATCAGTCCAATCGTTATCCAGGACTCCAACGTGATTAGGAACCTAGGAAAGAGTTCTTGACCAACCAGGAGTGTATTTTGGAGACAAGGGTATGGTCAGAAGTTAAAGAGCGTGGGACATAAATAGAAGACTATTCCGCTACACTAAGTCCCAAGGGCAAGTTTTGGAAGGAGCCCTGTCATAGGTGGCGGGCGACAAATCCTGGGGAGAAAATGATCTTGTTGACCACTGAGCAAGGGAGTTGCTGAATTTGGAAAATAAATTCTAGACAGACCTGGAGGTGGTGGTGATGGAGCGAGGAAAGTACCACCATCAGCATAAATGCTTGATATAGGAGAAGAGTGGAATGCACCACTGGATAGACAGCCAGGTTGTGAATAGGATCCAGCATAGGGGAAGACAAGGGAGAGAGCAAGGAATACACTTCACTACCATAGTCCAACTTGGACTGGGTGAGGGAGGTGTATAGCCTCCACAACTTGAACCTATAGCCTCCCCAAAGTGTAAGGGAGAGCATCTTTACTAGGTCCATCTTTCGGAGACATCTCCGTTCGAGTTCACAAAGATGATGACCCCAACTAAGTTTGATCCAGGATCATCCCCAGAAACCATATCTCTGACAAATTCCAAGAACAAAGGGGGGTGTTTAACTTGTTACCCCTACTTCTGGTGAAATGCATCACCTTCATCTGTGAGGCGGAGAAGCGGAATCCTTTATGAAGGACCCGATGATGGATGGTATCAACCACCAACTGGAGGCAGTGGGTTGTGGATGCAGGGTGTGAAGTAGAGCAATAAAGAGCAAGGTTGTCTACAAATAAGGTTGCAACAACTCTTTGGGCAGAGAGTATACCAGGATATTTATCACAATAGCGAAGAAAGTAACACTTAATACACTGCCCTGGTTCGATATGTCTAAACTCTGCCAGGTAGTGCTCAATGCTACTAACATCGCAAAAAAGAAGACCAATATATCAGCAACGGTGGCAGGATCACAGATAGAATCATTCAACTCAATTCCAGGGTGGAATGACCAGCATACAGAACCCTGATTTTATTAATTCTCTTCCCTACCTGAGCTGAAGAGGTAGTGGAAGACAAAGAAGAGACATGCCTTCCAGGAGTCAATGCATGCATGACAGTTACTGGTGAATGGTGCTAGTTTGATTTTGGTCAATACGGTTTGGAGGTGTTGGGTCCCGGTGTAATGGCCCAAAAGGTTGTGTGCCTCCACAACAGGTTTGATGTTCTGCCCCAGCAGGACTATGTACAAGGAATTGCAGACTCTGCAGCATCAAACCATAAACAGGAAAAATGTATAGCTGCATCAATATATAGAAAAATTTCCAATTTGTTTAATAGTGAGGGAAGCATCACTAAACTTTGGCCAGTCAGCATTTACAACATTCCATCTAAGGGAGGGGGGGTAATTTAAAGAGCTCATCTGGCGACTGCCTACTTGGGCATTAGTCAACGTATTAAAAACTGCCTAGAACTAGGCTACTTTTAAATTTAATGCAATAACACAAAAAAAACAACCCAAACAACAACAGAAACTAAAAAAAGGAAAAAGGAAATGAGTAGTAAGCAAGCTCCTGTGTCGGGGGAAGGCCCCCCCCCAGTGCAGGAGCGTGCAACCTATAAGGGAAAAAACAAAAAAACCTGGTTAAATAATAGCGAGAAGGCCGCCGCCCCCCCCAAAAGTCAACAAGTCCACCAGTCAAAGTGAACGCACTCATCCCGAGCAAAAGGGACAGGCGGTAGTGACCCCGCCCATCCCGGTACTGAGGCAGGTAATGTGCGCGAAGATCACCCAGACTGGAACATTCAACAAGAATGTGCCAAACAGTCTGGGGGACGACACAGTCGTCACAATAGGGCGCAGGCGAGTGCTCCATCAAATAGCGATGCGTCACACGAGTATGTCCGATTCGGAGACGACAGAAAGCGACCTGAAGCCGTCGCGGCATTGGGGGATAGGTCCATGGGAACAGTCGTGGCGCAATGGCATGCAACTTTAAGTTCCCTTCGACCGTCTCCCATCTTCTTTACCAATCAGTCCGAAGAGCTGCCCGTATTCCTGCCATGTAATCGGTGTGAGGAAGAGCGAAACGCTGGTCCGGTCGCAGAGTCCTCGCAGACTCTTTGACGCCCTCAATCCCCGCAATTCCTACATGTCCAGGAACCCAGCAGAAGATAATCTCAACTTCTGCCTGGCTCGCCAAAACCGTGGCGTTACAGATATCCTGAACCAGGGGATGCGGAGATTCCAATGCCCCGAGAGCACTCAGGGCGCTTTGTGAGTTGAGGGGGGGGGGGGCATGAAGGGGACGGGCAAAGGGTTGTGTTTCAAGACAATGGGAAGTGGTTGCTTGTATGCAAGTCATCTAAACAGACCACTTGAAATCAGAGATACCGTCCGTGGAGCCAATATATAGATCTAAAGAACTGAAAGAATTAGTTTGAATGCGGTAGGACGTAACATGACCAGAGTTAAGAATGCTAATAGATTAGTGGATAAGAGATTCAAGGAAATGGCCTTGATGTTGCTCACTCTATCACCCCCATACAGTGTGTCTGGCATTAAAGTCACCTAGAACTAGAATGGGATAGGAATCTGAGATAAAAGATCTTAAAACTGAGCCTTTTGAAGGCTTATCTGGGTGATGTAAATTGAACAAAAAGTATAAAACCTATCTATAAGATGAACACAGGCTACAACTGCTTGAAGAGTAGTCTGTGTAGCTGAAGGCATGTAAAGTGGTTACTGGTGACCAGGATCAAGACCACCATGGGCCTGGGAAATTCCTCCCATTTGGGAAGAAGCCTCTAACAGTTCTATTGAAGAATTACTGCCATCACTCAGTGATGAGAGATCATGGTCCAGAGAGTACATACAGGGGCGGAGGAGCCCTAAAAAACAGGTACAGGCATTATTGGAGTCAGAATGGTGAGCTAACCCTGATTTATATGGAAGAGGGCTAGTGTTGCAAGAGCAAAGTTTGATTCAATAGTCCAAAGTCAGTGGGTTGTGACTGAGAGGAAAGGGTAGAGACAAGAGAGATTTGGGGGAATCGTTAAACCTAGGGTGGGGAGGATCATGACTCCTAAGGAGGAGGAGCAACCCAGGCCTGAAAGGAGGTCAGAAGTCATAGTTATGGAGGGTTTCAAAGGAACAGAGGTAATAAGAAGGGGAGATAGTGTATGGTTGTGATGGAAAGAAATGGTATCGCCAAAGAATACACAATGTCCACCTGAGGGGAGGTTGGAAGTTAAAGTTACAGGTGACAAAGGAACAGGTGTAGAGGGAAGAGAGGAAGGAATAGGATGTACCTCAAATGAGGTGAAAAGTCGAGTTTTTCGAGAGGTTGATTGCCTGCCCTTTTTCGAAGGTAGCTTCCTAGATGGAGGGGAAGGTCAGGAGAGGCCTTATGCTTGGGCAAGGAGTCTCAGTCATGAATACAGTGGGTCGGAGCGCCTCATTAGATTCAATATATGCTTGAATGACATCCTGAGATTGGACACACTGCAGGCGCAAGGGCATTAAGTGGTGAGGAAGGTGGTATAGTAGGAGACCAGACTTTGGTCTGTGTAGAAGATGAGGGTCATATAGAGAAGGGTAGTGCTGCTGCATCTCAGGATGCTGATTGAACAGATGGGGTAGTATACAGGATGTGAAGGCGACGGGATGAGAATCTGCTGCCATGCATAGAACATCAGACAACCTGACAGCAAGGGAGATGAATTTCTTCTTGACTAGTCAACAGGTTTCCCGCATATCAAGCTTAGCAGAATTATGGACAGCTAAGACTCTCTTTTTCAAAGAGAAATATGCAACACTTCCGAGTAAGAAGTAAGAAGCACTATGGGACTCTCCACAGTTGGTACAGCAGTGGGGATAGTGCCAGAAATGACCATGGTAGTCCTGCGTGCATGCGCAGTGGTGACAGCAGGCACTGCTTACATGAACAAACATATGGCAATTGAAGCATCATCTCAAATTGGATATATAGGGTTTGACTGGAATTTGTAAGTAACCCCCTTTATACGCGAGGGAAGATCCCAATGATCAAATGTTAGGAAAATCATTGTTGTATTCACTCAAATCTCACCAACTATTCGCTGTTGACTATGAATAACAATGATCCGCTGGCTAGACAGCTTAGACTGAAGCATCTTAAGGTTTACAATCCATTAGTTTATTAGAACGAATAACACCCTTCAGTGTTGAAGGTTGGATGAGATGAGATAGCAATCTCAGAATGAGCAAGAGTCTTGGGCACAATCATAATGGGGTGGGTGACCTGCACTATCAGGGCTCCATCGTTATAGGATGACATGCAAAGCGGATTGCCGCACCCTTCCTCAAAATCTTCACTGACATAAAAATATCAGATTTAGTTTGAAGGAACAAAAAGTGTTGGTAGTCTAAGCCAGGGTCCACCTCAGAGGAAAATGGATCTGATACGAGTAACAAGAAAAAATTGAACAAGAGCAAAAAGCCTGAAGATCAGAAGTTGAAAATTTCAACATATTAGTTTTTGGTTTATTTTTCTCCATATACTACTTAATTATTTAGAGGGGGGGTAATCTTGCACAGTGTGGAACAACCTACACAGCCACATCACCAAATGTGCATCCCCAAACGAGGGAGGGGCTGATGCACTCCCCAACTAGCACCATCATTATAAAAATGGGAGGCTGTCTTCGGGAGTTTCCCTTTGAGGGCACAAAGACCATCATGCTAGGAAACCTACTACATCCAACTCAGCATGGTTCAATTATGGTATGACACACTTGTGAGGCAGGACTGGTACACAGAGACTGCAAAAATCCAAATTTAAAACAAAAACGTGCACTATAATCCACACATTCATTCAGTCCAAATATTAAAGAGCCTATTTGGCGACTTCCTACTAGGGCATAAGTTGCTGTAATCACGTTACAGCCTAATACTAGGCTAGATTAAAAATAAAAAAAAGCAAACAAAAAGAATAAAATGAAAAAGAGGTAGGCCAACTTTCTCCAAAAAGTCAGATAGCCTACTGTGTACATGCACCCATCTCGAGTACTAGAGACAAGCGGTAGTAGTGACCCGGTTCATCCCAATACCAGGACAGGTAATGAGTGGAAAGATCACCCAGACGGGGAAGTTCCAAGAATGTGCTGAAGAGTATGGGGGACAACATAGTCCTCACAATAATGTGCAGGGAAGGGCTCCATCAAATGGCAGTGTATCCCATGTGTGAGCCCAATTCAAAGATGACAGAAAGCAACATGAAGTTGCGGCATTGTGGGGTAGCTCCACGAGAACAATCATGGTGCAATGTCATACAACCTCAAGTTCCTCTTGGCCCTGTAGCCTGGAGGACTGTCCTGACTTCTGCAATGTAATTGATGAGGAAGAGCTAAATGCTGGTCTGGTCCTCAATGACTTTTTGACGTCCTCATTTCCACATGTCCAGGAACTTAGCAGGAAATAATCTCAAAATCCGCTTGGCTCATGCCAACTGTGGGATCACAGGAATAGTGAACCATGAGATGTGGCGATTCCAATGCACCAAGAGCATTCAGGGAGCTTTGTGAGACTGTCTCTTAAGATCAGAATCACATCTCCAAACCAGGCATGATGCATTATCTCTCATATCAGCAGTGTAAATTGCAACTATATAGCCAGCTAGTCTATGAGGACAAATGCAGCGCCTGGTAGATCCCTGCTGCTGAATTCAAATAGAGATATATGGCATGGAAACTGACGCCTTCATTTGCCCGGCGAAATTAGATACACACATTGCTTTGAAGAAGCAGGGTGCGGCTCTCCGCAAATGACACACTTGACCTACACAGACTTTGGGTAAGCCCAATGTTGTGCATCTACAGGAGTGCTTTGTATGGCCGAAGCAGTGGCAATAGTAGCACCTCCATTGCAGTGGTACAAATCTCTTCATACAGAAGTGATAACAACCTGCATGCACTGACTCAGGGAGCCTGCCACTGTCAAACATGATAGGGGTGGATCGTGAAGCCACTCGATTTTTTCATGGTGGTAAAGTGCAATGTCACAATCACCAGCAAGCCATTAAGTGTCTGAAGGGCAGTAATCATGACCACTTCTGAGGGATCTGAGGCATTCGCCAGAAGGCTCCTGTCCAAGAAACAAGTCACCTTCGTCTCTCTACCAATCAAGCTAATGCTCTCTTCTGATAGATCATGTTGCCTTTAGCCAAAATGCTTCTATCTATGGAGCGAATAACCAGAATGTGTTTGAAAAAGCCAGGTAGTCTCTCAATGAGGGGCCCTGACATAATCGAGGCTCCATCAGCAACTTTGGTCTTGGTCTGCGTGCATCACCTGACGGCACCTAAGGGCCAGATATGTTGACTTTGGCCTGGCCAATGGCCAAAACAAGGATGGACCTGTCCATCTCTGGAGGCCCAGCAAGATCCTTCTCTGAGATGGAGAAGGTCTTAGCTGCCAGAGGCACCAACCAGCAGAGGATGTCCCTCCTCTCCTTGTGAGTCCTTGGCGCCCGAGCTGTCTGAGAATATTGCAGAGGGGCAAACTCAGGTTCGGTATTTGGCACCGAACCTGGGTTTGACCTCATAGAAGATCCTGCCATCTGGAGCTTGATCACCCCCGGGACCATATCCATCTTACTGGGGCTCCTTGTGCCACCCTACTCCAAGAGAGCACGGATCCTATTCAAGGTAGGGTTTGTTGGGTCGTCTCTGGCCGGGAACCAAGATCCATCGGGCAAGAGAGGGAGGCAGGCACATCTAGCTCCTTCTAACTGTAGAAGACATGGACAGATGGGTCTTGCTATCCCTTGGCCCTATCACATCACTCCCACAGGGAGCTTTTAATTTTGGGCTGCCTGCCTGCTCTCTTGGCAGTCCCTTGTAATAGTAAAGGAGGGACTGCCACTGGTAGTGAAATGGAGTCACCCGAGGGCACCCCAAGAGAAGAGGTGATGGGGAATCCACCACACCCATATGCCTCCTCTTCGGTAAAAGAGGAGTGGTAGCGCCACCTTTTCAGAGGTTGTGCTGCCTCAAGGCAGCTCCAAAGATAGCAAAGGGGAAGCATTTGCCACATGGTGATAGTGTGAGGGGAGACCCTCCATCCTCCCTAACACTTAGGGAAGGCAAGGACCCTACTTTGTGGCAGATCTCCATGTACTTTCCTACTATTACCTTCTGTTCTCATCATCGATCAGAGGAAAAAGAAAAAAAGGGGTTATGGAAAGTAGATATTATGACCTCCCAATAACTTGTGAGGCTAAGAGAAAAGTCGCCAGAGGATGAGAAATTCCAACATGTCATTATTTACACATAATTTTGGTGCTGATCCAACATTGATGGGCCTTGCCAACCCAGCCCGCCATTCAGGCAAAATTGTCAAGCTTTAACCATAAAGGATAGTACTGGCATACCCACCTTATATGTTTATTGGAGGAAGGTAATCAGACTTGATGGCCCAACACACCTCGTACTTAATGCCCTATTATTATCATATCCTAGTGATAGGTGATCCCAGGAAGGCATGTGGTCCACCAAGGCACCATGGCTACTGACCAGACCGAATTCTGTCATGTGGAAGGTTGAGGGGATAGCCATAGAAATAATAAAAAATAATACTATTAAATAATAACATGAATAATAATAGTAATAAATAATACCATTAATTCTAATGCACAATAATTATTATACAATAATAATGATAAATAGTAATAATAAATAATTATAAAATAATAAGGTAAAGTAGTGCTGACAGGGGGTAAGGGTAAAGCACACCACCAAAAACGCCCCCAGGCTCCATCAGAGTTAATGTCAATTGAGGGAGACAGGGCTTCCCTAATTTGCCCTCAGGCCGGGGGGATGCGCAGCTCCTCTAGGTACCAAGTGCAACAGAGGCTAACAGGGTAACCTCCATACCAGGGAGCAGAATTTAATATATTTTTCCACAAAAAGAAATTGATGAAAGCACCGAGGGTACAAAAATCATATTAGCCTAGCACATAAATCGTCTATATATATATATATATAGAAATATACATTACATAGAAAGATCACCATTAATGTAAATAATATTAATGATACTACTTAATAAGGTCAACAGTACTTAGTTTTATCTATAAATTGTAGTTTTATATTCCAGAGGTCAAATTAATAGCTTGAATCGACAAGCAATAAAATAGATATGGTGTTCATTTATAAGTCAGTTATATGAAAAGTCCCAAAATAAATAAATGTAAGTTTGAATATTACCTACAAATTCTGGAATAGAATTAAATATGGTGAATTCCGAAGCCAAGGTCTCAAAGGTTTGATATAATTTTCTGCCAAGAACTTTGTCATTTCTTTTGCTTTGTGACAAGGTGTGCCATCATGCTGAGAAATAGTTATCCTCAAATTAGCCCTAAACTGTTGAGAAAAGTTGATGATGAAGTATGTTTTGGTACCATTTTGAGTTCATGGTAGTGTTCTTGGGTAAAATTATTAGTGCTCCAGTTCCCTTAAATGAGAAACAGCCCCAGACAAGGAAAGTGTCTGGATACTTCACCATGGACACGACAGATGACTCATGAAAACGCTCACCTTTCTCCTCCTAACGAGTGATCTTTCAGAAGCTCCAAACAAGCCAAAAGGAGCTTCATCAGTAAATATCACTTAGCTGCAGTCCTCAGGAGTCCATTCTTTATATTCCATACAAAAGTGGAGCTTATCCGTAAGGTTCTTCTAGGTCAGATGAGGCTTCTTGGCAGCGCTTCTCAACTTGAGACCTTTGTCAAAAACTCTGCGCCTCACTGCGCCCACTGAAACATTCACACCTGCAATCTTAAGCAAGCTTGGCACTGGAGCAACCCAATCCTTGAGCTGGGCCATTACCAGGAGGTGATCTTGGCATTCATTTGAAGCTCTTGGGCATCCAGGACTTCTTTACAGTAGTAGTAACCAGTCTTTTTAAAGTCCTTAATGATCCTAAAGAAGGGGGTCCTTGATGCAATGCCCTTAGCAACTATCTCCTTGCATTTATTGTAGAGCAACCATGGTTTCACATTTCTGGTATTGAAAAATATTTTTTTAAAATTACAAACAAATATTGCAAAATAGATTATAATTACACATCATTCATTTAACCCAAATTTGTCAACATTTTATCCTTTTGATCAAATAGCAAAGCTCAAGGGACTGAACTCACCTCAGACAGTAACAGGATCAGAGGGCAATTTTGATTCAGTGAAGGAACGTAGTTTATTATCATCATTATTTTTGAAATGCTGACTTTTTAATATATCTACAATAATTTAAATATTAGAATAATTCTTTCTATCACCTAAATTTGAAAACCAAATGAGAAAAAAAATTAAGAAAAACCTTTGGTCATGGCTATTTTTTTTCCATACTTTTTAAGCTAGAGTTCTAACTAAAACTTGCATATTTAGATTCTTTGTCTTTTTGTTTTCAACGATATATACTTTTGTATAAAAATGATCATTATAACCTAAGTTAGGGGTCGCCAAATGTTAGTGATCTCAAAATGCCAGAGGCCACTTCTCTTGAACTATTAGTCTGATTGAGCTTAAAATTTCAGAAAGGGATTCAGGGCCCATAAACATCCTACAAGCCAAGAGATGAAGGCATTATTTTTTTTGGGGGGGGGGATGGGGTGACCAACCAACAATTTAATTATGAATTCAAAAACAATGTAAAAATGTAAATACTATGGAAAATATCACACCTCAGAACAATCAGTGTGGAGGAGAGAAAAAAAAAAAAAGAGGAGAGAGAGAAGGGATACAAGATGCATGCTGGAGAAAACTTATTACAATGTTAACGGAGAAACCTATCAAAGGTTCTAAGAATATATGAAATGAGAGGTAAACTACGTTGGAAGGTGTGCATTCAGGCAAAAGTAAGTAGTTTGATATATGTGGCAAGGTAAGGAAAAGGCATGTGATGTTGCCATCAATTTAATATCTTTATGGATTGAAGTACTGAGAAAACTATGATGATAATGGAAAAATGGTGTATGAGAATACGGAATGGGTTCTATGTTTTGTTATATGCATTATATGCAGTTGGGAGTGGCTGAGAGTGAGAGATGCTGAGTAAAGCATTTAACAGGGTATAGGTAAGGAGGGTAAAAGTAAAACAGAAAAGCATAAGATGATAGTGTTTAGGTGTGTGGATGAGTGGACTAGGAAATTAGACTGCGCTTTTACCTTTGAATGACTGCAAAGTTTTAACTATCTAGGAGGGATCATGAATAATATTGGTACAGGTGAAGCAGATGAACTTGTAATTTTAAAACATGCAATTTCTTTTAACCTATTCCTATCTCAAAACCAAAGCAGACCCCCTTGGAGCACCTTGGTATCACACATTAATCTTACAACTTGAAAAAACTCGATACATGTGTGTCCTCTTACTTAAACAGCCCAGCAAGATAAGAAATTGCCAGGCAATGTAATAATTACTTACCACATTCACGGGGAGCTGTAGAGTTATCTTCCCCTGATTTCCACCGTTGACTTCTTTCCTCCTCAACCTCCACATTTTCTCCACTATCAGCAAGTGTTTTCCTGGCTGCCAATCCAGACTTCATCAGTGACTGAAAACAATAAAGAATTACACAAATGAAATAAGTGTGGAATGTGTCAGAAACTTGCATTAGAGTATGCTAACTTTGGTGTATGAAGGTAAGACTAGGGCATTGAAGATGAAAGTGTAAAGCAAATGGGCAAGGAGAAGAATGTTAATTGGGAAAAGATGGAGAGAGAGTGGACAGTTGGTAAGAGGTATATATGCTGCCAAGAAACATGAATGAGGTTGTATTTATGAGAAGTGGAGCCGACTAGTACCAAATGAATATTCCTGAAGTCCAGCCATGATCTAGTGAAATTGGTATAAAAACTAAATTCATCTTAACTTTGGCTAGTAGTCAGGGGTTTTCTCAAAAGTTAGATGCAAAAATTTAGTAATGAGAGATTTATAAAGAAACTAGTGATGGTAGGCAAAATGAAAATAGTGCAGGTATTAGGGTTGAAAGGGTGCATAACTACAGGCACTGGGGTTGGGTGTGCCAATCATCCAGGTGTCAGTTGTAAAAGGGACAATGTCCTTGCTACACTATCCACCCCTTTACAGGGCTACTAACAATTTTGAAAAAAGACTGACCCATTTAATCAATTTCCAATGAAATGGAGCCTTGAATGCTCCATTTTAGTTCCCATTCAGAAGATAGTAAGAATTTGGGTGGACAGCCGTCTCTCTACCTAATATCAAAGATAACTAGAGGAAACCAAGAAGGCACATGTCCATAATTTAAAAAGGTCCACTTTGAGGAGCTATAATCAGGTGAGACTCCTATATGTGATTAACAACAATCTGTTGTGCTTGCCAGGACTGAACTCTTGACTTAAAGATTTAACCCTAACAGAATGGGCTACAAAGAGAAGACCAGACTTGCCTCAGCAAACCTGTTAACACTGCTCACTCATCCTGCCCATTTGACACTAGAAAACAAATGCCTGCCAGCAAACTGAGTTCCAAACATGGGTAGGCATTGCTAGAGGTTAGGTGTATCTTCCTGAACAATTTTTTCCCATAATAAATTTCTTATATAATTCAATTACTACTGAACCAAAAAAGAAATAATGTGTCCCATTATTCCTTTTCACAAACAATTGTATACCATGCAAACTTATCCTCCACATCTGTTCTCTTCCTGCATCCCAATATATTTTCTTGTTTTCCATGCTGATTACTTTCTGTCACAACATATGTTTTTTTACTGTTTACCCGATCTACTTCTATCTTCAAATGTTGCCTACACACTCCAGTGCTACATTTTATCAATGCCTTACTATTAGTTTTCAATTAGGCATCCAACTTCCTTCACACCAACTCTTTTTCTTAAATTAAAATAGATACTCCCTTCCTTGGCCCTCCCACAATTAAAGCTTCTGCTTCTATGGTTGATTTTGCATAGCCTCTTGCTTTTTTAGATTTCCACCATATAAAACATCCTTTCCGCCAAGTCAAGGTATTATATATACCATGTTCTCTCATCCTTCACATTCACAAATGATGCATTAGCATACACTTCCCAATCCACTGTTTGCTAAACAATTTTTCCAGGTTCAATTTCTACCCCTGATATCGTTTTTTTTATTACTTTTATATGTTTTCTCATGCCTTGAGGTGTCCTTTCTTAAAGGCTCTACTTAATTCACAAACATCATATGCTATTTCTGGCACATATTGAGAAATCTAGTTTAACTTTCTAACAATTCATCTCTAATGTTGGTTCCTTTTAAGTACTCTTGCTCTATAATATTCTTAACATTTTTCTTATCAAGATATATTTCATATTTCCTTGTTTACCATTTACCTTTTAAATGAATGTATCATCTCCTCTATAGCAGAAATCCACCACTTGTGAACACAAAAATTCCTTTAACTCCCTCCTCAAAAAATATATAATTTGGTTCCAACTTCCACTTTTATCCTCCCAATTCTTAAACTATCTGTTTTCCTTAACTTCCATATACTGGTGGTTTTAGAGAGATTACTCATTTTATTTTTTCCCATGTACAATAACACTCAGAAAAAAATTTTAAGTTTCTGCATTACATGTTAGTGCATCCTTCTTTCTCAAAACCCTTGCTATTAAACTTGCATTGCAAATAATCCATTACAATCCATCTCAGCAATATATTCTTTCGTCATTTAACCCCCACCTATTCATATACATCATTATCCCAACAACTTTTGATCGAAACCGAAGAGTACTTTCTCTTGTATCATATCTTTATACAAGTTAATACAATCCTTCCTTCCTGTTTGCAATTCCTGTATATTATAGCTGCCTCTTCAATTTTTTACTGCCCCTCTTACCTGCTAAACTCAAAATCTTACATATTTCATCACCCACTTGTCAGCCCCTTTCTACAGCTCCAATCTGTATTATTTCCTGTTCTTCACTTTCATTAGATTCTTAAGCAACTTCTTCACTCTCACTTGCTTCTCAGTTACTTCCGTTTCTACTTCTTCACTTAGTGCATCTTTCATCCTTGCACCTCCCAAATTATGTTCCCTTACCCTTTTATTGAGTGCAACCCTAATTTGGTGATAAGATTCACTCAATGAAAATTTCATAGGCCATCAGCATTGCATTTGTTACAAAATTTTCCTCCATTCCTTCTTCCTGGCTTAATCCTTCATCAATGTTCAAATTTAGCCTTATGGTTATCTTCCCAAAAACTGAGATTGGTAAACTATTTCTTGCACACATACCTACCAGCTGGGGGCTTTAGTCTTTCAAATTCCCAGAAAAGGGATTGCCTATGCTAGAGAATGGGAGCAGGTTGTGACCCCCCCCCATCCCTAAGTTGTCTATTCAATATATACTTAAAGAAAATAAGTTACCTAAAATTCATCCCATTTAGAAAGCTTTCCATTATCTTTTAGGCAAAGGTAACTCCCCCTCGGTCGATATTTACCCAATACTTTCACCCCAATTCATTAGTGACTTGTCCTCTCAATGACTACAAACTCACCCTTATCTTCTCTTCAAGCTCTTCAGTAGTTTTCTCCACAGTTGGGATGAAGACAGGGATTGGAACTGGGACAGGAACGATGAGAGGGACAGGTGTGGGCGCGTTGTACATCATCATAGGGGTTGGGACATAGACAGGGATTGGCACAGGGATGATGGCTCGTAATTCATCATCTAAGAACAAAAAGAATTAATCCCTTGATGGTGATTAAACAGCATCACTTTAACAAAACAATTTTGAGCTCAAGGCAGGTGTCAGAAAGAGATTCAAAATAAAGTAGAGGAAAATGAGTAGGAAATGTGCAATTTCAACGGTATAGAAGTAGTAGGAAAGATCTTGACTGAGAGTAGTGCAAATAGACAAGTTGAGAGGGATGGTTGGTGTGTGAAAGGCAGATAGTGAGAGGAATGACATAATTAACCCACCTTTTACGCAGTCTTCCAACCTTGACACTCGCACTCGTATATTCTTTTCAAAGGTCTATTTCCATCCATTCTTGTTATATGCCCATACCACCTGTGAACACTTTGTCACAACCTCATTCACACAAACATCTCTTACCCAGTCATTCCTCACTATCTACCTTATGCACACCAAGCATTCCTAACTTGTCCATTTATACTACATATCAAGATCTTTCCTACTACTTCCATACAGCAATGTTGACACCAGCATACTCTCATGGAATTTCCTACACATTCCACACTCAAACCTTTAATTCACTAATGTTCTAATTGCCCCAGAGACTTTCCTACTATTTAAATCCTTTGTGGTCACATTCTGCTTCATTGGTACCACCATAACTTACAATGCATCCTAGATGCTTAAACTTACCACTTGCTCAAGGGTGACACCACAGAGCCAATTGGACACATTCTCAACCTGAAATACCATTAACATACTCTTTTCTGCATTCAATTTTAGACATCCTCTCACACACCCATTCAACAAAAGTTACGATCAACCTTTTTAAATCTCTAGCATAGGGGATGAGATCCCGAGGTGGGGGGAGGTGTTGGGTAGTATGAGATCTCGAGGTGGGGGAGGTGTTGGGTAGTAGTGTTTGTGACACCAACCATCGCTCATGAACCTTTCATCATTCTGTAGCAGGAGTAGGTGCACATGAGCGCCTCTAAAAGAGATGCAATACTCCATCATCAGGGTGCCAGAAAAGAAGTATTGTGCTTTGGAGATGGGAGAAGAAAGTGTTGGAGAGGCTATACGTGATGATGTGTAAGATTTACCTATCCAAAAGGGAGTAAGGGGACTACATCCACCAATCATGGCCAGACCTCCACATGTGCTGCCGTTTGTGTCCTCTCATTTGGAATTGAATCCAACACCTAAACAATAGAACAGCAGTTTCCACTAAGCAACTAAGAGCTCTCCAACAATAGCAGGTCATCAGCATATACCAACTTAGAACCTATCCCTCAACAATCTCACATCCCTTTCCCCAAGTACTCCATCCATCAAGATATTAACCAGGCATGGCAACATAACGCAACCTTGTCTTACATCCCCACGTATGTCAAACCATTCACTCTAGCTATCATTTGCCCTACCATGGGTTTTACTTCCAACATAAACTCTTCAAACCATCCAATAGTTGACAACTCTTTTCATACATTCTTTGCACCTGTCATGAAGTTCTCTATTTACATGATCATACAGTTTTACATAGTTTACCTACAACATTCAAGACTTATCCACCAGTAGTTCTTGCATTCACCTTTCTTCTCTTTACCATTATACAACAGTACTATTATTGGACTCTTCCATCTTCAAATGCCTTAGAACACAGCCATCAGACTCATTCTGTAACACAACCACCACCACATTTTAGCATCTTGGTCACTATATTATCTACTCTAGCTGCCCTTCCAATTTTCTGATCTTTCAGAACACTAAAAACCTCTTGCTTGCTTGCTTATCTCTTCCACACCCAAGTGCAACCCATGATTCATGCCCAGAAAGCCAATCATATTTGCATCTTTTCCAGAGGTGGGGAGTTGGTAAAAAAACAAAAACAATTGGTGGGTAGTCCGTCAGTACCGATGACAAAAGGTCCATCAGTCTGTCACTGACGAACTCCCGTTTCGCTGGCGGACTGACGACTGACGGAAACTTTGAAACACTGATGGAATAAGCGCCCGACGGAAGCGATTTTCGACCGTCACCCGAACCGTCATTAATCCGAAAAGCAAAGACGACCTTCAGCAAATAATATTTCCGTCAGTCGTCAGCAAAACGGGAGTCTTGTCAGTGACGGACTGACGGACCTTCTGTCATCGGTACTGACGGGTTGCCCACCACTGAAAAAAACACTCCCGACTCTTTCATAAAAAAATGTAGGTAAGTGTATGGAATGGTCACTAGTGCATTCACACAAAAAACAAATTTCCAATGACAAAGGAGTGTTCAGGACTAGAAAAGAGCTACCAAGGCAACTCATTTTTTGTAGAAATAGCATATTTCATAGCAATATAAGACAATTGAATTTATATATATATATTAAATTATATTTTTTTATTTATATTTATATATATATAGAATTTTGTCACTATCTCATCACATAATTTTACTATTTTTATATTTCAGAAAGCACTTAAAAAGTTCTAAATGTAAATTTAATTAATCCTTTTCTAATATGAATAAAGGACCCCCCCCCCCCAAATCAGTTGTTTTTGACTATTTCAAGTTCAATGATGAAAAAACTCATTATATATGTAAAATTGAAACAGAAGACAAATTATGCAATGCTAAAATCAGTGCTTAGAGTGGAAAAGCTGCTTGTGGTCCAACCAGAGCATTGAATTTAAAATGAACTTCAAAAAACACATCTGTTCTACATTAAAAGGGATGAAGTTGATGTACCTCTAATTACAAAGTTTCTACAAAGAAAGACAATTACAATTTCAATGACAACAGAAAAATTTAAAGAAGGGTTGAACAACTTGGTTGTTCAAAATTGAGTACCATTAACATTATTCTCTTCTACTACTACCAATTCATTAAATTTGTCTGCATGAGCTCTATCTCCAAGCTCACAAATATTTCCTCTCTACTCAATCATTCTCACAAACCCTCCCCTTTCTCATGATTCTTTACTTTACTTTTAGGAATCCATTCTTTTCAACAAACTGCACCCTCACTTCATTATTAAAAACAAAACAAACCTGTCTGACAGCTTTTATGCCACTGGTGGGGTTTACACTGAACCCCCTTTGTGTTGGTGAGGGGACGACACAGAGTGCTCTTATTGGTCAGCTGGGGTGGACAGAACAGTCGCATTATTGTTTTAGAATCCTGGAATAAGAAAAGGGGAATGAATTATAACAAAGAAAAGAACCCGAAGAAGCAGGGGAAATTGAGAATTCAATCATTAGTATCAACCCTTGTACAATAAGCAGAGAAAACATGTCCCACAAGTAGGAAAGTAAAAATACTATAATTGGAATATCATAAATTACAAATGCAGCCTCTGACACAACCCACAACCCTTTCTTAGCCTCAGCATAGTGGCCAATGTTACACCTACAGACCACTTACATGAGTGCAAAAAGATAAGCAAGCAAAAGAAAGATGGAGCAATATTAAACAATAAGTTCTAATGTGATTTGTAATAAACTTTATAACTAAATTCATGGGAAAAAGCATAGAATAAAACAAACAGGTTTACCCTGTATAAACATTAAAGGATAGTTACCTTGAAATCCACCTTAGCGGGAACCTTGGTTACAGGTGCACTAACGGTTGTGGGGGATGTTTGAGTTTCATTACTGCTAGTTTTTCCTTGTACTGGCGGCAAATTTAGCGCATCATCTGAACAAATATAATATTTATGGTTAATAAAGAAGCATTACTAGGCATATCAAGTATTTTATCCTGTTAGCTTAATGGATATAAGTGTTGGATTTCAATGCCAAGGTATGGTGTTCAATTTTGGTCAGAGTAAATACCAAAGATTTTGGCACTTGTATGGAACTGGCACCTATCAGAAGGTTTGTAGAGTCCCATGTGCACAAACAGGTCTAACCACATCATAAAAAATAGGTAAATCTTAGAAATTTTTAGGATGGGGGGGGGGGGGGGGGGTCGGCAGCGAAATCAATATGCAATAGCAATGAGGCTGTATATACAAAGTTTGAAAGGTGAAAACTCTAAAGACTTTAAAGTAGTGAAACATAGGGAAAGTGAAAATGTGTGGGACATCGACAATACCATCTAAAAATAAACAAAAAAACAAAATATATTTGCTTAAGAACACTAATTTCCATGAAAACTACATAGAATATTCTTTGAAATTCCCTTTGAATGTGGGGAATTTGAAGAAAATTCATCAAAAGTAGAGAACAGGTTTAAATTAGGCCTCTGAATAGGCTAGTTCGCCCAATCAATATTTTCAGTAACACAAAAACTGCTTCACCATCAGGAATATGTGACTTGCCACAAAGAAAATGGATGAGGCCAACCTCCTCCAAAAAGTCAGATAGGCTGTAAGTCTGTGTAGATAAACCAATCCCGTGTACAAGAGACATTTTTTTTTTTTATTAAGGGGCTATCTGGCGACTGCCGACTTAGGCATAAGTTGCCGTAAACAAACAGCCTAGTTCTAGGCTACTTCAAAATAATTCAACAGGAAACAAAAATAAAAATAAATAACAATAACAAAGCAATAACAAAAACGATAACAAAACAACAACAACAATAAAACCGGGTTAAATGAAAGGGAGAAGGCCGGCCTCCCCCAAAAAGTCAATAAGTCCACCAGTCATGGTGCACGCACCCGTCCCGAGTACAAGGGACAGGCGGGAGCGACCCCGCCCATCCCGGTACCGAGACAGGTATCGTGCGCGAAGATCACCCAGACTGGGACATTCGACAAGAATATGCCGAACAGTCTGGGGGACGATGCAGTCGTTGCAATAGGGCGCATGCGAGCGCTCCATCAAGTAGCGATGCGTCACACGAGTGTGTCCGATTCGAAGACGACAGAAAGCAACCTGAAGCCGCCGCGGCATTGGGGAATAGATCCATGGGAACAGTCGCGGCGCAATGGCACGCAACTTTAAGTTCCCTTCGACCGTCTCCTATCTTCTTTGCCAAGCAGTCCGAAGAGCTGCCCGTATTCCTGCCATGTAGTCGGTGTGAGGAAGAGCGAAACGCTGGTCCGGTCGCAGAGTCCTCGCGGACTCTTTGGCGCCCTAATCGGCGCGCTCATTCCCCGCAATTCCTACATGTCCAGGAACCCAGCAGAAGATAATCTCGACATCTGCCCGGCTCGCCAAAACCGTGGCGTCACGGATATCACGAACCAGGGGATGCGGAGATTCCAATGCCCCGAAAGCACTCAGGGCGCTTTGTGAGTCGCTATAGATCACAATCCGGTCTCCGAACCGGGCACGTCGCGTAATCTCCCGTACCGAGTGGTGTATTGCCACCAGCTCGGCCGTGAAGACAGACGCAGCGCCTGGTAGAGCCCCGCTGACTTCAAACAGAGGGGATACGGCGTGGAAGCCGACCCCCTCTTGGGACTTGGAGCCATCCGTATACACTGGCACGGTTCCAGCGTGACACGATGTGTGCTCCAAAAAGGTTGAAAGCAATACTCCCGGCGCAGTACAAGCTTTGGGAGCAGAAGCGTAGCGACAAATAGCCAAATGTGGTACCCTCCAGGGTGGCGTCCTGGGCAAAACCAGGGGCGCCACGAGCCCGAGAGCGATATCTACCTCTCGAAGGAGTTTCCTGGCCCTAAACCCAAAAGGCTTAGGGTATGACTGGCGTCTCTCGACGGCATAGGCACCATCGAGATCAGCTGCGGATGCAGTGAGAGCTGTTGGCGACTGAGGGAGGCGCCGGGCTCGCGCGTACAGTCGAGTGATACACTGCACGCGGCGCAGAGCGAGTGACATCTCCCCAGCATCGACCAACAGGCTCTCAATGGGGGAAGTGCGGAAGGCACCGGTCGCAAGGCGAAGGCCGGTGTGGTGGATCGAATCCACCTTCCGCAATAAACGCTCGGCTGCGGATGCATAAAACTCGCATCCGTAGTCGAGCTTCGAACGAACAAAGGATCGATAAAAAAGTAAGGCAGTAGCCCTATCAGCGCCCCAAGCGCTGAACGTCACGGAACGGAGAATGTCCATGGCGCGGGTACAAGAGACCCTAAGGCTGCGAATATGAGCCTCCCAGGTGAGGCGTCGGTCGAATACACGACCAAGGAAACGGTGCGACTCAACCACATCCAGGCGCACCCCATTAAGAAACAAATCTGGGTCGGGGTGAAGCCGTGGATGGCGGCAGAAGTGCACCACCTTAGTCTTGGCCAAAGAAAACCGAAACCTGTGCGCTTCGGCATAGCGAGAGACGCGGTTCAATGCCTGTTGGAGTCGACGCTCCAGAGTTGGCATCTGGGCCGCGCCAAAAGAGATCGAAAGGTCGTCCACGTAGAGCGTAGCGAGAACAATCTTCTGGCAGCACCGAGGTGATGCCGTTGATGCTCAGGGCAAAGAGTGTGACACTGAGGACACTTCCCTGCTCCTTTGGGGCAGAGAAGGTTCCCCCCACCCGTACGCGGAATCGACGATCTCGCAAAAATTCAGATATAAAAATTGGGAGGCGTCCCCTCGCCCCCATCGTGTGGAGAGTCTCCATGATACTGTATCGCCATGCGGTATCATAGGCCTTCTCCAGATCGAAAAACACCGTGGCGTAGTGCTGTCTACGAAGGAAAGCCTCGCAGACGGCATTTTCCAGTCGGAGCAGAGCATCCGACGTGGAGTGGAACTTCCGGAAGCCGCACTGTGCGGAAGACAGATGGCCTCCGCTGTCCAGGAAAAAGGCTAATCTAACATTTACCAATTTCTCCATCAACTTGCACAGGCAAGAGGTTAGAGAGATTGGGCGGAAACCGGTCGGAGTAGAGTGATCTCTCCCCGGTTTGCGAAAGGCGAGCACAGTAGCGATTCGCCAGGAGTCTGGGAGAAGACCTTCCACCCAGATCCTGTTGAACAAATCTAACAGAAAGGCCATGCCCCGCTCACCTAGATGTCGAAGCATGGCGTACGGGACATCGTCCGGACCGTGGGCGGTGTCCGCGCACGAAGCGAGAGCGGAACGCAACTCGCTTACAGTAAACTTGTCATTGAAGGGTTCTCCGCCTCTGGAGGTAAAGTCCAGCCGGCGGCCTTCCACGACATCACGACGTGCATTGAATGCTGGCGGAGCAGCATCACGGCTAGAGAATGCAGAAAAAGCGGTCGCGAAGGATTCCGCCACGGACGCGGGGTCCGAGATTGCGGTCCCATTCTCCTGGAGAACGGGAGGGGGGTCCTGCGAGAACTTGCCCCGAATCCTTTTGACTCGCTTCCACACCTCAGCTAAAGGGGTCTTCCCGTTAAGTGAAGACACGTATGCCCGCCAAGAAGAGCGGCGGGCGTGCTTCGAAATATACCGGAACCTAGCCCTAGCCCGACGAAATTCAGCGACAGTGAAATCGTTCGGGCGGCGCTTATAGCGCATGTAGGCATAACGCTTCTGTTTGAGGGCCGTCTCACACTCGGCCGACCACAACGGGAGCGGTCGGCGTGCAAAACGGCCAGACGTCCTAGGAATAGTAGTCAGGCCCGCAGCGATGAGGTTACCGGAGAAAAACTCAAGGGCCTCATCTACCGACCTAAACTCCTCGACTGAGATAGAGAATTCAGTCATTTCCTGAAATGCAGGCCACCGCGCCCGCGCCAAGCACCACCGAGGTGGTCTCTCAGGCGGCAGTTGCCCTGAAAATGATATTTGAATGGGAAAGTGATCACTACCATGGAGGTCATCGACCACCCCCCAATAGAAATCAGGCTGTGCATCCGAAGAGCACAAAGATAGGTCAAGGCAAGAAAATGAAGCGGTTCTCGGACAGTGATGCGTAAACTCATCCACGTTTAGGACACCCATCTCAAGCTCTTCGATCAGATCGGCAAGGACTTGTCCCCTGGGATTTATGGAGTAATCTCCCCAGAGAGGATGCCTGCCGTTCAGATCTCCAAGCAAGAGATAGGGCCTCGGCAACCGTGCCACGACGCGGCGGAAGTCCCCCGCGTCGAAGTCAGCTGACGGTGGAATATACGCAGAAATGATAGTATACCTCCTATCCAGGTGCAGCTGCACAGCCACTGCCTGAAAGGAGGTATCTGAAGAGAAAGGAAGAACGGAGACATCATGCCGGGTGTAAACCGCGCATCCCCCAGCCCGGCCATCCCGCGGTGGTGGGGTCGCAAGACCCTTGTACCCCGGGAGGGCGGGCAGGGGGCACGCGCCTAGCATGGTCTCCTGCAAAAAAAATAGCTAACGGGGAGTGGGACGAGACGAGCCTCCGCAGCTCCTCCCAGTTGGCCCGGAGTCCACGGCAATTCCATTGAAGGAATATGCCCTCCAGTCCTAGCTCGGAGGAGACGCGGGGGCCCTCCTCGAACTGAAGACCCTCATGGGAATGGCCGTACGCTTCCCGGGGGCAGAAACCCGGGCGCTGTTGGCCGGACAAAGCGCTGGAGGCGCTGTCGCCTTCGAGGACTTATTGGGGGAGGTTGGGCTCGCCATGCGAGTCTTTTCCTCCCTCCGCCTCGAAACCTTAGGCTGGCGCTGCGGCTTCGGAGGCGGGGGGCCCTCTTTTCGAGGAACCACCGTCTCCGAGCCACTCGCTCCACCTCGGGGCGTGGGCGAAGGAGCCGAAGCTCCTTTGTTGCTGTCCTCCTTTCGGGGGACAGCTTTAGGAACCCCCGAAGATGGCCTAGCGACCATCTTCAGGGGTGTTGCCTCCTGTGAGTCTAACGACTCGGTGGAGGCGCGTGGCCGTTTCGCCTTGCGGGAAACGGTCACGCTGGGGGAAGAGGGGGGAGCCCTGGTTTTAGCCGGGGCTGGGTATGAACCCTTTTTGCCGCCAGCTTTACCAGGGGAGCGCCCGGGTTGGGTAGAGCCCGCAGAAGGGCTCCGAATGGGCGCGGAAACAACCGTGCTCGTTGGCCTGGATGGGCCAGGAGCAGAGGGTGCCTTTCTAGCTACTGAGGCATATGACGTCCCAGGCAGAGCTGGGCGCGCCAGGACCAAGTCCTTAGCCTCGCGGAATGCGAGTCTATCCTGGGCCTGAACAGCCAGGATTTCTTTCTCCAGGAGATATGCACCACATTGCTTCGAAGAAGCAGGGTGCGGCTCTCCGCAATTGACACACTTGGCCACACACGATTTGGACTTATCGTGTGCGACCTTGGAGCAATTTACACATACTTCGGGTGACCCCGACTTTGCACGTCTACATGAGCGATTCATATGGCTGAAGCGGTGACAGTAATAGCACCGCCGCGGAAGTGGCATGAATGCCTTCACGCGGTAGCGGTACCAACTGGCACGCACCGACTCAGGGAGCTTGTCACAGTCGAACGTGACGAAGAGTGTAGGGGTGGGTCTCGAGGCCCCTCCCTGTTTTCTCATCACACGTTCGACTTTGACCGCCCCATGGTCGGCCAGCTCTAGGGTGATGTCCTCAATGGAGTAGTCAACGAGTTCCCTCGCATAAACTACTCCTTTTACAAAATTCATGGTAGAGTGCGGCATCACACTCACCGGGGTGCCATGAAGTGTCCGAAGAGCACTTATCTTGGCCGCCTCGGCGGGATTCGCCGCATTCGCCAGAAGGCTGCCGTCCGAGAAACGGGTAACCTTCGGCTCTCTACCAATTGCACTAGCTAATCCTCTCCTCTGATGGATCATGTTGCCCTTGGACAACATGGTACCATCAGTGGAGCGAATAACGAGGAAGCGTTTGAAGCCAGCGGGCTCGAAAACGCCAGTTAACCTCTGAATGAGGGGCCCCGATGTCATCGAGGCTCCACCCTGTGCACTCTTGGTCTTAGTCAGGGGCTCCGCACACGGGGGGGGTAGAGGGGCCGGATGTGCCGATCTTGGCTTGGTCACCTACCAAAGTGGCAGCAGACCCATCGGTCCCTGCAGCCCCCGCGGATGGAGAGGAGCCCCGAGTCTTCTCTGTCTTTCTAGTCTTTTTCTTTTTTGGAGAGGAGGGCGGGGAATGAACCCGCTTCTCACCTCTGCCGGCAGAAGCCCTCATGCCAGATGGGCCGGCCTCAGCCAGGTCCCTCTCCGAAATGGAGAAGTTCCTGGTAGTCGTGGGGGCACCTGTCGGAGGAGATCCCTCCCCTCCTTGTATTGCCTTCGAGCCCTCAGCCGTTTGAGGGGGACCTTGCATAGGGGCGGACTCGGGTTCGGTGCTTGGCGCCGAGCCCGGATTCCCCCCCATGGAAGGCCCTACCGTCTGAGGCTGGATCTCCTCAAGGACCATGTCTATCACAGGAGGGGCCTCCAGTTGGCCATCCCCTCCCAGGACATCGCAGGTCCCCTTGGCAGCGTCAAGAGTCATTTGTGGGGAGGCACAAGCCTTAACCCCGGCAAGGTTTAATATCCTTGCCAGCAGGTCTTTTGAGGGAAGCGACCGAAGGGGCCTGGCTTCCCTCTCCCCCCTAAGGGGGTTTGCCCCACCGAGCCGCTTACAAGAGAGGCACTTGGCAATGGGCTGCCTGCTGGTTTTCTTGGCAGTCCCCTTAAAAAGAAAAGGAGGGACTGCCGTTGGAAATAGGGAGGTGCCCGAAAGCACCTCCAGAGAAGGGAGTGAGGGGGAGTCCCCTACACCCGTAGGCGTAAGCCTCCTCTCCGGTTAAAGAAGTATGGAGGGTCCCCTGCGCAAGCACAAGGGGGGGACCTCCATTTTTTGGGGGGAGCTGCCCGAGGGCGGCTCCGTTGTTCTTGGGGAAGTTGGGGGCTGTTTTTTTTTTTATATTCATCATTGGGCATGGTGACCCTCTTATTTACACGGGACGCAACACCTCACCACCTCTCACAGTTGCCCGCACTGCAAGAGGTGCTTGCAGGCCCGGCAGAGCCAGGCGCCGCCATTTGGGACCACCCCTCCCGCCTGGTGGCCTGGCAGTCCATCAGCATGGCGGCTCCACCTTAGACACGGCGTAAAAAAGATAGATTTTGAAGATGAGAGGAAAAGGGATGTGAGGAAGGTATGGGTGGGGATGAAGCAGGTAGTTAAAAACCAGCCACCCCAGACCGGAGCTCAGGGGTTAGGGAACATTGTCCCCCACCCCCTCAGCCCCGATGCGGGACGGTTGGCTGAAAGGAAGGTCAGCATCTACCCTGTGAAATTAGAGGCTGACCAGAGAAAGTTGTGGGAGAGGTTGTGTGAAAAGAGAGGAAACAAGTGTTTTGAAGGAAGGAAGAGAGGCTAAGCTGGGGCCGGACGGGGTGCTGAGTCCCGTCAGCACGGCGGCCAGGATGGCAAATCGCCGCGCCCCTTACGGGGTGTACAAGGGACAAGCAGTAGCAACCCCAGATACCAGAACATGTACCATGATCACCCAGAATGGGCATTCAACAAGAATTAACTGAAGAGTCTGGGGGATAACACAGCCAGCGCAATAAGGTGCAGGCGAGTGCTCCATCAAATGGCAGTGTGTCCCATTCAAAGACATAAGAAAGTGACCTGAAGCCATTGCAGCATTGGGGTAGTAGGTCCATGGGAACAGTCATGGCACAATGGAAGGCAACTTTAAGTTCCTCTCAGCCCTCTCCCATCATTTTAGCAAAGATTCCGGGAGGCCTGCCCTGATTCCTGCCATGTAGTCAGTGTGACAAAGAGCAAACGCTGTTGTGGGCACCCTCATCATCATTCTCATTTCCTGCAACTCTGACATGTCCAGGAGAACAGCCAAAGATAATTTTAACATCTACCTGACTAGCAGCAACCATGCTATCACAGATACCATCAACAAGGGGGTGTGGAGATTCCAATGGCCCAAGAGAATTTAAGGCACTTTGTGAGTTGCTAAAGATCACAGTCTTGTCTCAGAACCAGGCATGACATGTTATCTCCCATACTTAACAGTGAATTGCAACCAGCTCAACCATGAAGACAGATGCAGTGCCTGGTAGAGCCCAGCTGACTTCAAAGAGGGGATACAGCGTGGAAACAGACCTCATCCTGGGACTTAGAGCCATCTGTGTACAGTGACACGAATCATGCATGACATGAAATGTGCTCCAAAAAGACAAATGCAATACTCATGGCGCAGTAGAAACTTTGGGAAGAGGCGTGGCAACAAATAGTCAAGGGTGGTAGCCTCCAGGGTGACATCCTGAGCAGAACTAGAGGCACCACTAGCCCAGGAGTGACACAGAGCTCTCGAAAGAGTTTACTAGCCCTAAAAACACTAAGGGAGGAGGGTATGACTGGCATCTGCTTGGTGGCCTAGGCACTATCTAGATCAGCTGCAGATGCGGTGAGAGCCATTAGTGACTAATGGAGTCACCAAGTTTGTGAATCCAGGCACATAATGAACTGTGCCTGGCACAGAAGGAGTGGCAACTCCAGAGGCTCTCAATGGTGGGTGGGCAGGGGGCAATCACACAGGATAGTATCTTGCAAAATGATAGCTAATGGGGATGGGATGAGCCTACACAGTTCTTCCCTGTTGGCCTGGAGTCCACGGCAATTTCATTGAAGGAATATGCAATTCAGGCCTAGCTCAGAGGAGATGCTTGGACCCCCTTCAAAAAGAAGACCCTCATGAGAATAGCTGTATACTTGCCAGAGGCACTGTTGGCTGAACAATGTGCTGAAGTCGCTGTTACCTTCAATGACTTATCATGGGAGGTTGGGCTCACTATGCCAATATTTTACTCCTTCTGCCTTGAAACCTTTGGAAGGCAGGGGTCCCTCCTTTGGAGGATCCTCCGTCTTCAAGTGCCCAAGGTGAAGATAACCCACAGAAGGAATCTAAATGTGCATGGAAATGTCCGTGCTCAAAGGGCTAGATGGGCCAGGAGCAGAGGGTGCCTTTAAAAAATTGAGGCAAAATGAGAGAGGAACAAGAGCCTGAAAAGCCAGGATTTCCTTTTCCAGGAGATACACACATTACTTCCAAGAAGCAGGGTGCAACTCTCCAAGGCTGACACACTTGACCAGAAACAATAGGGTCTTATCGTATACAGCCTTCAAGCAACTGACAGAGACTTCAGGTAAACCTAACTTTGCATGTCTACACGAGTGATTAGTATGACTGAAGCAGTGGCAGTAGTAGCATCTTTGCTGCACTGGCATGAATGCCTTCACATGGTAGCGATACCAACCAGCACGCACTGACTCAGGGAGCCAGTCATGGTCAAACATGAATAGTGTAGGGGTGGGTCTGGAGGCCCCTCCAGGTTTTGTCATCAGAAATTCAATCTTGACCACTCCCCCGTCGGCCAGCTCTAAGGTGATGTCTACAACGACTTATCAAAGACTAAGTTTAAGTTGAGAAAGCTCTCCATAGGATCAGAAAATTCCAGAATATGATCATTTACACACTTGGTCCACAGGTCCAGCTAAGAATGGTTTCGACAGCCCAGCTTGTCATTCAGCTGTAGCCATAAAGGATGGTGCTGGCATAGCCACCTTATATGTGTGCTGGAGGAAGGTGAGCAGAGTCAACGGCAGCCCAGGACACACTGTATCAAATACTTGCCCTAGCCGGCAGGCTTTTGGACCTCGCAGAAGGTAGGGACCTCACGGTATGCACTGCCATTCAACAAAAGCTCATAAGAAAATTAAAGTGCAAAAGGCAACCAGAATCTATGTGAATATAAGAGCAAGCGTGGAAAGGGGTAGGAGGGTATGTAATAGAGAAGTAGAGATAGGAAGGTCCACTAATGAGTAGGGTGGGTGATAGGTGATCCCAAGAAGGCATGCAGTCTACCAAAGCACTATGGCTACTGACCAGACCGAATTCTGTCCATGTGGAAAGTCTTCCTGGTACAAATTGCAGGTAGAAAAGGTTGAGGGGTTAGCCATAGAAATAATAAAAAATAATACTATTAAATAACATGAATAATAATAGTAATAAATAATACCATTAATACTAATGCACAATAATTATTATACAATAATAATGATAAATAGTAATAATAAAAAATTATAAAAATAATAAGGTAAAGTAGTGCTGACAGGGGGTGAGGGAAAAGCACACCAAAAACCTCCCTGGGCCCCATCAGAGTTAAAGTCAATTGAGGGACAGACAGGGCTATCCTAACTTTCCCTCAGGCCGGGAGGATGCACAGCTCCTCCAGGTACCAAGTGCAACAGAGGCTACACAGCGTAGTCTCGTGTGGGAAGTACCTACATCAACATTTACATTGTCATTTAGCCAAATGAGTTTAATGATACCGTTCAGAGACATGAGAAGCTATGAGAGACACACATGC
This sequence comes from Ceratothoa steindachneri, assembly GCA_963969495.1. NCBI lineage: Eukaryota > Metazoa > Arthropoda > Malacostraca > Isopoda > Cymothoidae > Ceratothoa > Ceratothoa steindachneri. The sequence continues at coordinate 158,405,065 of OZ018320.1, forward strand.
TATTAAGGAAAACCAGAAGGCCCTTACCTTCACTTTGTGTTTGCTCATGGGTTTGGACAGCCCCTGACACTTGAAATCCAAATGTGCATTTGTATCGTGTAGCACATACATAAGAACAAAAGCTGCGCAATGTGCTATCTGACATAACCATATGGAATTGTGCAGGTTCCAACTTGGAGCACATGTTACAGTTCTTTAAAACGGGCGTGCAAGGTGCAGAGTTTGGACCAGATGCTGGGACAGTTGCCAAAGCCGGAGGACTAATAGTTGTTGGTTCATTGCTGGCATCAGAGGAGGTGAGGGAAGGAACTGCTGCGGGCATAACATCAGAAGTTGCAGGTATTGCTGTAACTGCTCTCTTACTGTTGAAAAAGGTTACATTATGAATTCCTGTTGGGATATTCATGAATTTAAAAAAAAAAACATGACAAAATGATTCATATTTTATATGAAGAAAATGAAGGCACCAACATTAAGAAACCTCCCACTCTTAATCTCTTTATATAAGTAAATACAAAACAGAAAATGATTAATTCAATGGGGGCATTTTGACTAAATACACTATGGGGGTATGGTAAAAAAAAAGAAGTGCGGAAATATAGCTAAAATGTAACAAACAATTTGGCTGGCTTTTACCACTAATCTGCATTTATTATGATGCACTTTATTTGCCAAGGGGACCTACAGTTTAATAAGAGATCAAAACTATGAGTCACTAGAGCATGTGAGAGTGACTGAGTCAACCCAAATTGCGACTATCCAAGGACTAACCACAGCCAATTTAGCCAAAGTTTGCTCTAATCATAAGAGGCTTTCCTCCTCAGGTAGGCAATAGCCAGAATAATAATAATAATATAATAAGTATTTATAATGCACCCTTCAGGGCTTTTAGCCCTCACAGAGCGCAGGTTGTGTAGCGAGTGTAGAGAAAGTTTACAGGGGAGAGAAGACAATTCTGAAGAGATGAGTCTTTAAGAGACGTTTAAAAGTAGCAAGCGAAGGAGAGGATCGGACTTCGGCAGGAAGAGCATTCCAGAGTCTAGGAGCACAAACTGAGAAGGAACGGTCACCCATTGAGCAGAGGACAGAATGAGGTGTGTTCAGGATGAGAGCGAGGTTAGACCGGAGTGCCTGAGGAGTTTTACAATGAGAGAGGGCAGATGAGAGATAAGGTGGAGCCTCCAGGTTTAGGGCCTTGTAGGTGATAGAAGAATTTTATAGTGGGTACAGAATGGAAGAAAATGTGTGTATTTATTAGACTAGCTGGGGTGCTAGGAATAGGGATCTTGTGGATAACCTTCCAAGTTCATCTAAATTCCACGAGTGGGGTTGATTTGAAGGGTTTTCAGGGGGGTAGAAGTTGATATGAGAACAAATTTAGAGTAAATGAATATAATAGAAAAAGGATTTAACTAGGCCTGGCACAAAGATGGGCTAATGAAACAACTTTCTCACGTCACAACATATCTATACATGGAAGATAGTGCAAAAACTTACTTTTGGCTTTCAATAAAATTTAAACAGCAAACAGAGCAGCAGTAGTATTCTCCAAATTCTTCAGACATAATAGAAGTGATCATATCAAAATTGTATTTCTTCACCTATTCAAACAAAAGAACCTAAATTAGATTATTGATTTACACAATGGAATTTTTCTTTTCTTTAGAGATTTTTGGTACAGTTTTTAACTGAATTGTACTGTCTGATGTCTTCCCAGTGCCATGTAAGAGGGTACCAGGATTGCACACCTTCAAGGCCCCAATGCCGACAGGAGACTGCAGAGATATCTCTTCCACACATTTTCAATTCCTATATCATCAACACTTTACTATGGGGGCAGTGCAGTATTTGTATGATTAGTTGTGGGTTGATGTCCAGTAGAATGGTGTTGTGGAAGTAGTTTGGACCAAGAACGTATGCCTTGCCATTGTCGATAATTTTCTTGATAATTGTCTGGAATTTTGGTATATTACATGTGTATATATTCTAAAGAGATGAGATAAATAGTATGAATGCTGGAAGAAATGAATAAAATGGATGCTGCAAGTCAGATGGTGTTTCAGTGCTTTAAGAAAATTGGACATCTGTTGGTACAGATTAGCTGGATGACATGTGCATGTTTTCAGTATGGTACGATGGAGAATATCATAAAAGATTGTAGAGTGCCAGTGGTCAGATATCATCATTATGGTGAAAAAGGTCATTTTGTTTAGTGTCAAAAGACACAGAATGTTTTCAAGGGTAGCGGTTGTTGATACCAGCACTAGTATGTGGTAATTATACAGAAGAAACTTTACAAGGATGTACAGTGCTCAACAAAGTTTAGGCCGGGTGGACTAAACTTATATTTAAAAAAGAATGGTATAGATGAGGGTGATTTAATTTAGTCAGAAGTTTGGGGGGGCTGCATGACATCACTATATTCCTCAGTTTCCCCACTCAACCTGCCAGCACATGCTCAGTGTCGGCTTGTCTGCGGTAGTGAGAGGACTGTGGTGTTGTGTTCTCCTGACCGGCGCCATTTTGTGACTGGGTTTTTGTAGTTTGGGAGTGTTTGTGGCCTTATTATGGGGAAAGCGAGGCAGTTACAAGGGAAGGAAGTCAGCACTCTCCCCAAGCTGGAGAAGGAAACTAGGGCTTGTTGGGATGCTATACCTACCCAGAAGCTACATGATCTTGCTATGTCCATGCCATGATGCCTGAGGGATGTCAAGAAATGCAAAGGATGCCCAACAAAGTATTAAGGGTAAGATTAATATTTTTTATGACACTTTTATCATGCTGCAACTTCTCTTACAAGCACCCGGCCTAAACTTTTGTAGAGCACTGTATATGGAAATGTGTGACAATTGTAGTAAAGAGGACATATGACCGAAGTTTGTTTGTTCTCAAGACAAGAACCCAGTATGGAAGAAATGCGAGTGGAATAACTGCTGAGGTATCAGGAAACTAGAAGAGAGGGTGCATGATAAGGTGTCCTCTGCTAATGCAAGTGTTGATATGATTATCAGGAGTGAGTTTTGACAGGAATGAGCTATGAATGCCCAAGTGTGATAATTGAAGTATTTTTTCTTTGGAGGACTCAGGATATAAGAACTATATCTATAAGGATGTGTATGAAGGCATTAAGGAAAATGTGACGGTTGAAGATTGTGGAGGTAGTTTGAGAGGAATAGGGAATGTGCCTGAACCAGTGCTAGGGCAGTCTACAGTCTATTTGACAGTGAGAATGCATTAGATGTGGATGAATGAAGTGAATTTTGTGTAATAGACAAGGTGAGCTCTTAGTATCGAGTAATTCTTGGGTAGGACTTTATGAAAGTAACTAGATGGGTTGTGGATCCCTGAGGTAAGATTGAAAGAAAAATTGTCAAATATAGATGTTTGAAATTGTATAAAGGTAATGATGGTAAGAGTATGAGTAGCATCTTTAGTGGATTGAGTGATTGGTTAAAAGGTACCTTGGTAAGGTTGTTAGTGGAGTATAAGTAATTGCAAAGAGTGTAAGGTATAACTGTAGTGAAAGTAGAATATGATTATCAACTGGGATTCCTGTGGATAACAGTGATGCCTATCAGGATTGACAGAAAGTATCAAACCAGGTAGAAAAAGTAGTTTGTGTTTGAAAGATTGATGAATGATCCTTTTGGTGTGTAAAAGTGAATATAGGATCAAAGAACCAGCATGTTAAAGGTGTACAAGCGGTGAAAAGATTGGGTTGAGTGCAGAATTTTTCTTAAAAAACAAAACAAAACCCCCAACTTTTAATTGCAAAAATTGTCCATTGATAGAAGTTAGTTTGTAGGATAAAAAAAATCCATATAATTTTATCTCTTTAATATATTAATTGGTCTAAGATTTTTCTAAAATAATTTTTGTATCGTGTGATCAAAGAGAGAAAAAAGTTTTGTTTGGGAATGATTTGGGTTGGTTGCAGTTTTTTTTTTTTTGGCAAGAGGGAAAATTGTAATAATTAGTGAGAATTTATTTCTAAAGTATAAAGACTATATTTAAGGATTTTTTGTGATGGTCCAATTCATTTTGTATAAATTCTATTCAGTCAATTTAAGTTCTATACAATTCTTTTACTAATAAAATTGATTAAACTTTGTAATTTTCCAAATAAAAAAATTCTAAGTCTCTCAATCCCCTAAAAATTGATTTTGTATCATGGGAAGTGCTAATTTTTCTGTGTTCATGAAGGTGAGACAAACATTTTGTTCTATTGCAGCCAGCATTCAAGTCTTGTAATGTACAGTTGTAGATTACATGCTGATTGGATTTGTTTATGCCATGGTCAATTACAAGTGTGTGGGTTTATAGTTCTGCATAGATATGAGGGTGCTTTTCCCTGGGGTGAAATTGACCCTGTTTGTACTTGGGTAAATTGCTTTGTGTCTTGTTCTGGTTTGCATCAGCAAATCCCCTAATAGTTTTCCAGAACTTCTTGTTTTATGGTTCAAAGTGGGCAGTAAGGCTTGCCAGTGTCAGTGGTGTTTGGGGCTCAAGGTTATTTTCAAGGTTGTCCCTGGGTTTTATCTAATTTAGAGGGGGGGAGGATGTTTGGGTTAAAGTATCTTATGTTTCCACTCATAATGCACTTGTCATTAGCTAATGAAAGTATGTTAGCAATGTGTGTAGGCCATATGTTGATGAATTGGGGAAATAAGAAACCTTGAGTCTTTGGCTCAGTATAGTTGGCAAAGAGGTGCATCGGATCTGTTGTAGACTGTGTGGGATTGGTGGTTATATGGGCTTCTCAGGGCTATTTATGATGATGATTGGAAGCTGGTCAGAGAATAATGCAGTTTGGGGGATCAGTCAGGTGAGCAGATGGCATCTTGATAAAGGTTAAATGTTTGTACATTAAGGTAGAAGGATTGCTAGGAATGAATAGCTGGTTTAAATGTTCTGTGAAGCAGGGGGATGTATATACAGATTGGTAAAAATGCAGTATGTTCTGTTGATGCAGGTTCAGATGGTTTTGATTTCCATTGGGTCATGCTCTAGGATATGTTGTTTGTTTGTCTATCTTGCCAGATATGCATGTAGTGTAGTAGGTACTTTTGTGATATGAGGTTTGATTCCTGGATGAAGGCTAGATAGGTATATGTTGTGGTTGATGAGGAATTTCTTGAGTTCCACTTGCTTGTACAATGTTGAATGTCTTGTGGGGATTGTGTGACTGAACTGCAAGGTGGGGTGAGAAGAAAGGAAAGGTTGGGTTGTGGGTTGTGGGTTGTTGTTTTTTTAGGATGGGGGGTATGTAGATTATGTATGTGAAATAGGTATCATGTGGGTGATGCTTGTAACAGAAACCAAAACAGTATGTGCAGTAGGACCAGCTTTTACAAACTGAATTGCAGCTTGGATGTTTACGCGACAGTCTGCCCAAGATTGTTGGGCAGAAGTCAGTGGCACTATCGTATTTTGCAATGTGGCAGTACTAGTTAGAATTCCCTACACCATTAAAAAAGGCAACTTACACCAAGCTTAATCATTTACATCTAGGATCAAAATCTATATATTTCTGCAAGGATTTTGCACCAGCAAATTAAGATTTCTCCATAATATGAATAGGATTTGCACATTTCTTTTAACTACCTTTTTAAGATCCCATTATAGTATCAATCAATGTATACCCAAACCCAACAGAAATTTATCTTTTCAGTCTATGACAAAATAACTACATATGTAGGCATACAAATATTTAGCCACTTATTTCTTTACATCTCTTCTGTGAGGTGGGTAGACCACATGAATGTTACCACATCACCAGATGGGTCCACTCTTGTGTGGAAGGTCAGTAGAATGAGGTTGTGATGGAATGTGTTCTCAAGTATTATGAACATGTAACAAGTATGGATGAAAATAAACTTAAGAGAGTATACACAAGTGACTATAAAGGTATAGGAAGGTTTGGAAGAGTGTAATGGGGGATGGGGGTGGGGGTCATTGTCAGGCCAAATATTAACTTTTGTAAAGGTACAATGCTCAAATATGCAGTTAAATGCTAAAAAAATTAGCTTTTGGTTCAATAAAATTAGATATTTTGCATGAGGACTCCTACAAGAACTCTGCAATTCAGCTTGCAGGAACAGGACAGTAGTGACCACAGCCCTCACATTAATGGGACTAGGACTATACACAATTTCTTTTAAATTAATCACTGGAGTAAACAAAAGTGAAATTATTTGCAAGAGAATTAAGGTACATCCCATTTAATGGTGGTGAGGATAGATTTCAACTTACCTTACAATAGTGGCAGGTAACAATTTTTCTGGCAGAAATAACGAAAACACTGAAACAAGACTCTGAGCAAAAAACTCGCAACTGCGTCCCATTGAAGAAGTAATTAGACATCTCTTCAGCATTCAGCAGTCTGGCACACAAACAGCAATTCACTATGGGAGGAGAAGTAGCTGTAGATTTTATTGCCAATAAATTAGAGAATTGGTACAATATGGAATTTTTTTTTAAAAGGGTTTAGTAGTGAAATAAGGTATAGTGTTTTTATTTACTTAAAACTAAGAAGGGTTCATCTACAAAAAATACTCAGAAGTGTATTAAGAAATTGAACATGGGTTAGAATGATGCGATTAAAACTATTTGGTACACCTTAAAAAAAAAAGCAAACTAATTTAGTTGCAAGAAAAAGCTGACATTTTGGGAAATATAAACAATAAGAAAATGGATAAAAAAATAAGAATGAAAATTATTAACTATATGAGAGAAAAAAGGACCATCAATGTGGTTTCAGTGGTGCATGCTAGAAGGTAACTAAATGTAAATGAATATCAATCATGAAGCAGACAAGAATTCCTGGGTGGGGGTCCACTCTCACTCATAAGTCCAATTATGCGGCAATGATGACCTTGGATAAAGTTATGAGACTACCCAAGATGACGAAATTTGTACTGTGTATGAACAATAGCGAGGGAAAGTTGCCAATATGTTATAAGGCTTCATTCATGAACTTTAGTACACCAACTAAAAAGTTACCTTTGGCTCCCAAGTTTAAATATCTTGGAGGCCTGCCTGGCTTTCTAAGAACTCTGGAACCCAACAACCCAGCCCAGGTGTGTCTGGAGGTGACAAAAAAACAAAAAGACAGAAGCCATGAAACATTAGGGGGTAGGAAAGTTTAAGGGAATATTGAAATACTATGTTGAACATCATATTACCAGGTGTTGTCTCTTATCTCTTTTAATATACAGCCTAAAGTGTTGTCATGAGAAACAAAACACCATCCCCACATAACTGGGGATCCAAGATAAAACAATCTCATTTTCATCCCAACTTTTCATACAAAGCTTTTTATTTTAAATGACAAAGCAGGCTAGACTGGGCAGAATACAACCACTAATACCATTTTTTTTTTAATCTGCATACCTAGCGACTGCATTAAAGGGCTATAGTCACCATAATTCAAATTCTAGCGGAAGTACTAAACTATTCTAAATTTTTTTTAAATGATAAAAAACCCACATATGTTACAGCACCGGGGAGAGACCCGCCTCTCCCCAGCACAGGAACATGCGATCTACAACGAAGAGTCAAGAAGGCCAGTCCTCATGGACTCTGTCACACTTATTCCCATATGTCCAGGTATGCGGCAGAAGATAATCTCAACAACTCATGGCAACTTTATTAGCATCATAGATACAGCGAACAAAGGGGTATGGGGATTCCAATGCCTAGAGTGCATTCAGGGTGCTTTATGAGCTGCTAAAGGTCACAATCTGGTCTCCAAACTGGGCACAGAGCATTATCTCCACTGCTAAGTGGTGTATTGTGACAAACTCAGGTGTGAACACAGATGAAGTGCCTGGTAGAGCCAACTGATTTCACAAAGAGGGGATAAGTTGTGGAAACAGACCCCATCCTGGGACTTGGAGACATCGATATACAATGGCACGGATCCAGCATAACAGAAAGTGTGCTCCCCAAAGCTAAATGCAATACTCCTGGTGTTGTAGAAACTTTGGGAGCAGAGGTGAGGCAACAAATAGCCAAAGCTGGTAGGTACCCTGCAGGGTGTCTCCTGGGCAAAATCAGAGATAATAATAATAATAAGTCACCAAGCTCTCAAAGGAATTTCCTAGCCCTAAACCCAAAGTGCTTAGGGTATGAAGGGTGTCTCTCGGCGACATAGGCACCGTCGAGAGCAGATGTGGATTCAGTGAGAGCTGTTGTCGACTGAAGGAGGTGCTGGGCTCGCGCTTACAGGCAAATAATGCACTATGCACGGCACAGAGAGAGTGGCATCTCCCCAGCATTGGCAAGTAGGCTAAAAAAGGGAGATATGCAAAAAGCACCCATCAAATGAACAAAGGATTGCTAGAAAACCAAGGTAGTAGCTATGAGCTGAATGTCATGGAAAGAAGAATGTCCATAAATCATGTAGACACACCCTAAGGCTGCAAATATAAACCACCCAGGTGAGGTGTTGGTCAAAAACAAGATGAAGGAAATGGTGTGAATCTACCACTTCCAGGTGAGCCTCATTTAGGAACAAATCCGAGTCATGGTGGAGCCATGGATGACAGCATAAGTCCATCACCTTAATATTGGCTAAGGAAAACCAAAATCTGTGCCCTTCAACATAGCAAGAGATGTGTAGACTCACTAGAATTGGCATCTGGGTCATACCAAAAGAGATTGAGAGGTTGTGCATGTAGAGTGCAGCAAGAAAATATTCCGGCAGCACTGAGGTGACTCTCAGGGCCAAGATTGTGACCCTGAGGACACTTCCCTGCTTGAGTCTCCAGGATACTTTATCACCATGCAGTATCATAGTCCTTCTCCAGATAAAAAAACAACATGACATAGTGCTATCTATGAAGGAAGGCCTCTCGCAGACAGCATTTTCTAGTAGAAGAGCATTCAATGTAGTCAAACTTGCAGAAACCACACTGTGAAAGACAGGTGGCCTCCACAGTCCAGTAAAAAGGCTACTCTAATATTTACAAATTTCTCTATCAACTTGCACATGCAGGAGGTTAGAGTGATTGGGTGGAAATGACCCAGGGTAGAGTGATCTCTCCCCAGTTTGCAAAAAGTGAGCACAGTAGCCAGTCATCAGGACTCTATCCTCTGCCCAGATTTTGTTAAACAAATCTGACAGAAAGACCATGCCTCGCTCACTTAGGTGTTGAAACATGACATATGGGTATTGGACATAATTCAGACCAGGATCAGTGTCCATGCACACAAAGCAAGAGTGAACGTAACTCACTCAATGTAAACCAGTTGTTGAAGGGTTCTCAGCATCTGGGGGTAAAGTCAGGTCAGCAGACTTCAAGCAACATCATAACATGCATTGAATGCTGGCAGAGCAGCATCCGAGCTAGAGAATTCAGAGGAAGTGGTTATGAAGGACTCCGCTGGTAATGCAGGGTCCAAGATTGCAGTCCCATTTTCTTGAAGAACAGGATGGAGGGCCCTATGAGAATTTGCCCCAAATCCTTTTGGCTTACTTCCACACCTCTACTAGAGGGGTCTTCCTGTTCAGTGAAGACAGGTATGCCCACTGGGATGAGCCTCAGGCATGCTACAAAACATACCTGGACCTAGCCCTAGCTCGACAAAATTCACTCACAGTGAAATCGTTTGGGTGGCGCTTATTGTTCATGTAGGCATAAAGCTTCTGTTCGAGTGCTGTCTCACAATCAGCTAAACACCATGGAAGTAGCCAGAGTGCAAAACCATGATTAGTACCCAGAAATAGTAGTTATGCCCATGGTGAACAGGTTGTTGGAGGCAAAACCCGTGAAGTTGTCTTCGGTGAGTCTAACAAGTGTAATTGCATGGCCATTTCACCTTATGGAAAAGTCACATTTGGGAAGAGGGGACCATGGTTTTAGTTGAGGCTGGGTGTGAACCCTTTGGGCTGTCAGCTCTACCAGGGAAGCGCCTGGGGTGAGTAGAACAAGCAGAGGGTGTCTTTTTTTTTAAATTGAGGGCAGTGCCAGGACAAAATCTTTAGCCTTGTGAAATGAGAGAAGATACATAGGCTGAACAGCCAGGATTTCATTCTCCATGAGATAGGCACCACGATGCTTCAAAGAAGCAGGGTGTGGCTCTCCGCAATTAAACTAGAGAACTCATCATGTACGGCCTTGGAGCAACTTACACAGTGATTCATTTGAGTGAAGCGGTGGCAGTGGTACAAATGCCTTCACAAGGTAGCAATACCAACTGGCAAGCAATGACTCAGTGAGCGTGTCATGGACGGACAAACATGATAAAGAGTGCAAGGGTGGGTCTTGAGGTCCCTCCCTGTTTTCTCATCACACATTCAACCTTGACCGCTCCTTGGTCGGGCAGCACTAATGTGATGTCATTTATAGAATAGTCCATGAGTTCCCTCGCATAAACTACTTTCACAAAGTTCATGGTAGAGTGCAGCGCTACACTCACCAGGGTGCCATCAAGTGTCCGAAGAGCACTAATCTTGGCCGTCTCAGAGGGATCTGATTTATTCACCAGAAGGCTCCTATCTGTGAAATGCATTACCTTTGGCTCTCTACCAATCAAGCTAGCTAATGCTGTCCTTTGATGGATCAGGTTGACCTTGGCCAACATGCTGCCATCAGTGGAGCGAATAATCAGAGAATTGTAGCCAGTGGGCTCAAATATGCCAGGTAATATTTCAATGAGGGCACCCTCCAACATAATCAACGTTACACTCAGGGCACTTTCAACCTTGGTCTTAGTCTGGACTCCCCACCTGAGGGTGCAGCAGAGGTGGAGGTACTGATTTTGACTTGGTCACTTGCCAAAATGGCAGTAGGACCGGCCCATCCTACCTTGAAACCAGTGGAGGGAGAGGAACATGCTTTTCTCCAAAATCAGATGGAGCCCTTAGCTCAGGCAGACTGGATTCAAGTAGCTCTTGGTTGTCAAAGGGGCACCAGCTGGGGTAGGAGGTTCCTACTCCCCTTGTGAATCTTCGGGGGCTGAGCCACAGACAAGCTTGAAAAAGGGCAGATCTAGGGGTTTTTTTTTTGGGCACCGAGCCAAGATTCATCCTTTCAAAGGGTCCTCCTATATGTGCCCCCCCCCCCCCGGCATCGCAGAACCCAATTGAGGCTGTCTGTATTTTGTTGACCCCGACAAGCTTAAAATGGAGAACTGCAGGATGTTAGATGGAACAGCCTGACAGGCCCTGCTCTCCCTTGACCCCCCCCCCCCTCCCCTAGAGTTGCTGGCCCCTTGGGAACAATCAATTTTTGAATATCTGCCTTTTCTCTTGGCAGTCCCCCTGTGATGGGAAAGGAGGACTGCCACAGGTAGGGAGATGAAGTTGCCCAAGGGTGCCTAGAAAGAAGGGGGTGAGGGGGAAAACACTGCATCTGTAGACCAAGGAGAGGAGTAAACCACCTCTCTGGTACCTCCCTGACCTCTAGGGAGGGCGAAGTCACACATGGAGGTGGACCTCTATGTGCTTTCCCATTATTACATTCTATTGTCACCATAAAATAAAAAAGGGCAGATGAAACGTAGATACTATAACCTCCACATGATTTCAGAGGATCAGAAATTCTAGAATGTGATCATTTATGCATAATCTGTCCCGGCCCAGTGTTGATGACTTTGCCAACCAAAACAGCCATTCGGGTGACATTGTCCTCGAGCTTTAACCATAAAGGATGGTGCCAGCAAATCCACCTTATATACCTACTGGAGGAAAGTGAGCAGAGTCAATGGCCAAACACACACTACACTTAATACTTGCCCTTGCAACAGGTAGGAACCTCATAGTATATATACAGTGCCACTCAACTAAGGCTCATAAGAGGATGAAAGTGCACTGGGCAACCAGAACCTCTGGATAGAAGAGCAAGTTTGGAAAGGGGTAGGAAGGTAAGTAATAAAGAGAAGTATAGATAAGCGGGTCCACTAACAAGTAGGGTGGGTGATCTCACCTAAAGTGCTATGTGATCCCCGGATTGCATGCAGTTCACCATGGCTACCGGACCAAACTCTTTCCAGGTGGGAATAGTCCTACTGGGACAAAGTGCGTGTAGAAAAGATTGAGGTAATAGTCATAATAAATACTATTAAATAATAATATATAGGATAAAATCTAATAATAATAATCATAAATCTAATAATAAATAATAATTAATAATGATAACTAGGCAATGGCTTCGCCACTCCCACCTACAGGGGGAGCTAAGCTACTAAGATTAAAATTTAAAATCTAAAAAAAAGCAGCCATGGTTAAATCTTTATATATTTTTTGAACTTCACCATTTGTAATTCTTTGGGTTTTAAAAAATTCAAAGTTTGCAAGCTGTGTGCACAAACCAGTCTTGAGTACAAGGGACAAGCGGTAGCGACCCCACTCATCCTGGTACCGGGACAGAACGTGCACAAAGATCACACAGACTGGGAGATTCAACAAAAATGTGCCAAAGTCTTCACAGTATGGCACAGGTGAGCCCTCCATCAAATGGCGGTGTCCAATTTGGAGATGACAGAAAATAACCTGAAGCTGTGGCAACATTGGAGGGTAGGTCCATGGGAACCATCACGGCACATAACTTTAAGTTCCCCTAAACCATCATCTCCCATCTTCTTGGCCAAGCCACCTGGAGGGCTTCCCGTATTCCTGCCATGTAATCGGTGTGAGGAAGAGTGAAACGCTGGTCTAGCTACTCAGGCCTCACAGGCTCTTTGCCTGGTTCACCACAGATATCACGCACCAGGGGATGCGGAGATTCCAATGCCTCAAGAGCACTCAGGGTGCTTTGTGAGTCACTATGAATCACAATCTTGTCTCCAACTGAGCACATCGCGTTATCTCCAGTACTGAACGATGTATTGCAACCAGCTTGGCTGTGAAGACAGGCACAGTGCCTGGCAGAGCCCCACTGGGGATAGTGTGGAAACCAACCCCATCTTGGGACTAGGAGCCATCCATATACACTAGCACACAGTAGACCTCTCTGCGAGGGGTGAATATGAGGCTGACAAAGACAGATGCTGCCATTCAGGACCACTCCTCCCTTTGCCATGGCAGATCTACCTTGGGCTGGGCGTAAAATTGATAGACCTTGAAAGAAGAGAGAAACAGTATGTGAGGAAGGTGTGGGTCTGGGTGAGGCAGATTGCTAAAAACCCAACACCCCAAACTGGAGCTCAGGGGTGAGGGGATGCTGTCCCCTCAGCCCTGATCTGGTATGGTTTGATGAGAGGAAGCTGGTTGGCGTCTACCCATGTGAAATTAGAGGCTGACCAGAGAAAGTTGTGGAAGAGGCTCTAGGGATATTGAGGAAATAGGATAAAAAGACAGGGTGCCAGAAAGAAGAGGCTAAGCTGGGGCCAGACAGGGTGCTGAGTTGCTGAGTCCCGCCAGCATGGCAACTAGGAAAGCAAATTGCTGTGCCCTATATGGGGACTCAGGCCAGGAATATGTGCAGCTCATCCAGGTACTAAGTGTAACAGGCTACCCAGGGTACTCCCATGCTAGGTACTGATACTGTGTGGTATATTGCAACTACTTTAGCTGTGAACATGGACAAGTAGCTGGAAAAACCCAACCAAATTGGAACTGCGAGTAGATGACATGGAAGCTTCGCACCCCTATTTTGATCTTATCCCTACCAACACATGTCCAGGATGACATGAAATGCACTACTAGAAGGAAGAATACACTACTCCCAGTGGCTGTTCAAGCCTTGGGAGCAGAGGTGCAGCTTACAAATTTACAATGGTGACATCCTTCATGACAAGGCATGCATACAAACAGCTATGTGTACTGAGATGGTGTTGATGAGGAAATGGCATTTGCTAAGTATTATAAGTCTTACCTGATATCACCTGATTCACATATTTGAAAACATTCAGGCATGGAGTGGAGCAGAGAAAGGTTGTTGCCCCATTATGAAGAAATTCATACTTGTTAACCAATGTTTTTGAACAAACTGTGCAATCATTTTCTTCTATATAATTAATTTGACCCACATCTCTCCTTTGGGCCCGTTTTAAGCATTTGTTACTGCAATATTCCTGGAATAAAGGTGAATGGTGACAGGGAATATTTCAGTCATATTCTGATACTCAATACTAAAAAATGGAAGAATAGCATTAAATATTAACACAATTTTCAAAAGTGAAGGCTACTGAGGCATTGATTATCATTGCAATACATACCTTATTTGATGGAGATATAACCTTCTGGACTAAAGATAAATTCTTCTGGCAAAAAGAGCAAACTTTAATGGTAGTTTTAAAAGTTTCCAAACACGAGTTGCAACAGAACTGGTGGACATCAGAACCAAATCGCACACAATATTTAACCATATACAAAACACGTACATTGCATTTGCAATAGAAACATGTCCTGGCTACCTCTCCAATGTGATCAGCTGTTAAAAGAGAAAGGGACAAGTTAGACAAATGAATTTGAGAAACATTTTCAAGTTCTGTGTTACGGAAGGACAATATTCTCAAATATGGTGCAAGCGCACAAAATGTAAAATTACAATGTGGATCAAATACATTTCTAGATAAAATGAATCAAATGAGTTAGCTAATTAATACAGGAAAGCAAAAGTACACAATAAAAAGTTGCAAAGATACCTCAGAATGTTTTAAGTATATGGTGTTTCAAGTTGTCCCAGTGGATGTAGGTCTGTGGCAAGAATTACCACATTTCCAGCTATGATGTAGCTAAGTGGAAACTACTTCTGATTACACTAATGTTAAGCTACATTGAGCATGTTAAGATGGGAGTCACCATTCAGGTCAACTGCATGGTGGCTGCCATATGATAAATTTTAAATACCAGTGGTTCAGATCTTATGTTAAAATGTTAGTTCCCACCCTGAAATAAAAGGCCCCATGTCTGTAGGTGACACACTGAATGATTAAAATGAGGTCAAGCCACATTGGGTGTGGGTCAACTTCCTTCCTGGCTGTTGCTAATGTTGTAGATACCCGTGGTTCAAATCCCATGTTAAACTATAAGCCCCCCCCCCCCCATAAATAGAAGACCTTGAAATTATAATGGATCAGTGGTAAAACCTTGACCTAATCATTTATTTTATCATATCTGTGGCTCCTTTTGGAGGGACTACCAAAAGGAAAGGGACTATGGGATATAAAGGCAATGATACTATATAGAGTAACAGTAGTATTTGCAGATGATACAACTTTTGACTATATTTAGAAGTGAGTATATGTAAAGAAAAGCAAGGTTTCTGAGAGGAGACCTGCAAAATTGTTTGAAATTACTGCTGGAAAGATATGTTATGAAGGTGGGGTGATAGAAGAACCAGGGGGGATGGCTACAAGAGTTAATAGAGTAAAATGGGGGGGTTGGGGGTTGGGACTGCCCCTACTATATAGAGTCAAAGTAAGGGTATTGTAGTGCCTACAATAAAGTATTGGTAGGAAACATGGTCATTAATTGCAAAAGACACTAAAAGAAAAGGCTTGGGTCTAACAGGGTAAAAAGCACATCAGGAACACAGGGGAAAAAAGGGTAGTATGGTATATAGAAGGGAATGAGTGTGATGTGATAGGAAATTAGCTCTTTATGTTCACCAGGGACATCAAAGTGAGTCAAGGGCACGTATGATGAAATAAGGAGAACTGAGTTTGCGAGGCCCATTTCCCATATCATCAAAAGGAGACTACTGGTGGTAAGGACTGGGAGACCCTATTCTGCAATTAAAGCAGTTCAGGTCCACTTGTAAGGTCTATGAAGACAATGGGAAATTCCAAAAAGAAATGGTCATTATTAAGAAATCTTTTCTTAAACTGGTACAGCTGAACTTGAAGAGTTAATGATATTTAATGTTTCTCAGTTGAGTGTCAATATTCTAATTACCCTAGAGCTAGTGAAACCAACATGGCAAAAATAAAATGATAGGAAAATGCTGAAGGGTAAAACAAGAATGGATCCAGATAATTAAATAATTGATTTATATAGTATACCTTGACTTACCTAAGCAAAGCTTATTACAAAATTCCCTTGTCTGCCAGCTTAAAGTATTTGTTCTTGGAACATTTGAAATATTTTTACCACACATTCCACAAATATGCTCAAAATATAATCTTGGTTTCTGCACTAAGTGATTTTCAGGCAATTTAGCAAGAACACTTGTTTTGCACTTGCTATTGCAAATGAAAGATACCCTATTTTCGGAACCTTCTCGGACCACCATTCGAAACTGACAGATCTCTTTCTGTAAAAGAACAAATAAATCAACTGAATGCCAGACTCCCAAACTAAACGTAACAAATCTGGAATAGAAAATAAAATATTGAATTATTCCTCTTTTTACCATTGAATTATATATTCCTAAAAAGTATGAACTAGGGTTTCATTAGCATAGTGGATATAAGGTCTTGGACTTCTAATATCTCCACTACCAAGCCAAATGAGAGTGAGAATGATTTTCCTTTATTAAAATATTTTCCAAAATATGATTAGGTAAATGAAATTTCTATATTACATAAAGCATGCATTTAATCTATTATATGAAGATTTCATATGATACAATCATATATTCAAGAAATTATATTAAATTAATAAAATAAAAATATTAACACATGCAAAATAAGAGAATGATCATTCACAGAATTGCTTAGTAAGCAAATGCACTAGTAACAAAGCAAGAACACTTAATGTGTTGAAGCCTTTGTTTCTATTACTACAACAACAACCACAGGACCTCATTAGTTTCTTGCAAAATTCTGGTGTTATTTAGTCCCATTCTTGTTCAATTTTCACCCATAAATCCATCACAGTTGAAGGCTACTGGCCTCAAACTTTGTCTCCCTTGATCTTTCAGAGGTTCTCAATTGAGTTCAGGTCTAGGTTCTAGGCAGATGACTTCATTAATTGATATGTTCTTGTTCAGAATCATATTTTACTCACTTTGCAGTATGGCATGGCACATTATCATGAAAAAATACTGTTGGCTGGTTCAGAGATGCTCAGAGTGAAGGTAAAAGATGT
Organism: Ceratothoa steindachneri; assembly: GCA_963969495.1. Taxonomy (NCBI): domain Eukaryota; kingdom Metazoa; phylum Arthropoda; class Malacostraca; order Isopoda; family Cymothoidae; genus Ceratothoa; species Ceratothoa steindachneri. The sequence continues at coordinate 158,422,043 of OZ018320.1, forward strand.
TTTACAGGTTTAGGTAGACATTTACCGTTCAAAATATTCGCATTAGCGGACCAACTTGTTCAGACAAAAACAACCCCCATGGAATGACACTGCCTCCTCCATTTTTGGCAGAATTTTTAACAGATTTAGGCTTAAATCTCTTACCTGCAGCTCATCTAACAAGGTGTCTGCCATCAGATTTAACTAAATTAAATTTACTTTCATCGCTGAAATGAATTCCCTTCCAATCTTCATCCCTACATGAGCTTTAGCATATTCGTCTCACTTTTTGGTTATTCTTATTGATGATTGGTTAGGTTGCTGGAGAACAAGCTTCTAAATGAGATTCATTCAGACAATGGGACACTATGAAACAGCTCACATCTTTGATACTATTAGCCTTAATTTTTCGAGAAATTCCTGCTGCAGTCTCAAAGTGACCCTTCATAGAGAAGTGCCTAATAGCTCTCGTAAGGTAGTTATGCTGGGTCAACCAACATTGCACAAGATTTATAGATTTTCTTTTGAGTGTATAAATTCAGAAATGCAAAATTACACCCTTGGACCTTCCTACCTCTCTTGAAATTGCAGAAAGAGTCCTCCCCAAAGTCTTCAAGCAAACAATTCTCAGATGGAGCTCAGGACTCACTTTCACATGTGGTGGCATCTGTACAGAGTGAGTACAACAATGGCAGTTTTTCTGATCTTATCTACTGAGCAAAATGTTGCCAGATGATTTCAAAAAACTTATAGAATATTCCTGAAAAAATCACTCTCTTATTTTGCATGTGTCAATATTTTATTTTGTTAGTTTATTTAGTATAATTTCATCAATATACGATTTGATCATATAAAATCTTCAAAACCTATTAAATGCATGCCTTTATGTACTGTAACAGTAGGTAGCACTTTTGACATATCATACACATGAGCTAATCACAACACCACTGCCTTTCCTTTCCTTTCACCTTCCCAGGTTGAGATTTTACAAATAATATGGTTTTATATGGCACCCTAAAGACTTTGAAGCCCTCACAGCGCACCCATCCATCCATCATCTAGGAAAAAGATTGACAAAAAAGGTAGGTTTTCAGAGCCAGCTTGAAAGCGCTCGGCAAGGGAGAGGAGCGTATGACAGAAGGCAGACCATTCCACAGTTTAGGGGCAACTATGGAGAAGGGATGATCCCCCATGCAGCAGAGATGAGCGCAAGGAACCAAAAGCGGGAGGTTATTTCCTAAGCAAAGGGGTCTTTGTTGCCTGGACACAGTCAGTATGGAAAAAAGGTTAAGGGGGAGTTTTTAAATATGAGGACTTTAAAAGTATTTCGGAATGTAATGGGCAGTTTATGGAATAGGGGTGTAGCATGAGAGAACTACGTTCAGAGAACTCATGTGGCAAAGTTCTAGATAATTTGAAGGGGATGAATTGTGGTGTTTGGGGTTCCAGTGAGAAGAGTTATAGTAATCAAGGCGAGAGGTAACAAAGGCATGGATGGCTATCTCAAAACTGTTTTGGTCAAAATAAGACTGGATATGATTGAGGTGATGGGGAAAGCAAAGCAACGATTTGTTGATATTAGCAACCTAAGATTTGAAATTGAGTTGATAATTATCAAAGTAAACACCCAGGTTTCAAACATTGTCAGAGAATGTGATTGATGAGCAACCTAGATTGGAAGAGAGAACTAAATTTTTACAGCGAGCGACATCTGTAGGGGCACCAATCAAAATGACTTGTTTTGTCATGGTTGAGTTTGAGAAAGTTGTCCAATAGAGATTCAGTAATTGTATCATATGCAGATAAAAGATTGTTGACAGTCACAGTGAATGAGTTTGGGGAGGAGGAGGAGAGAAATATTTGCATGTCATCAGCATAGAAATGGAAGGATAAACCTAGGCAATGCGGAAGGCCAAGAGGGAGGAGATGGATACAAACAAGGAGTGGACCAAGGACAGAGTTTTGAGGAACACCATAGCTGGCCAAGAGATTTCACTCTAATGTGGAAGGAATGAGTATGAGATGACAAGGGTGAGAAGTACCAGAATTGAAGGCATCCCAGCATCAATCAGCCTTGCAGAGGAGCCTGTGCATAAAAAGTATTCTGCATAAATAATGTGTGAAAAGTTGGGTTTTTTTTACAGAATCAATGGTGATTGTCAATGCAGCCACTGACCCTAAATATACAAGCCTCAAACCAGGTCAGAAGTTGTGCTCAACATGCATGAAAAGGATTGTGGAACATGATGAAGTTGAAGACTTGAAGGAACTTAAGGATTTCAGGAAGAATTAAAGGACTTGAAGCACTGGATACAAGTGAATGGATCCTCAACTGCAGCTAGATCAAATTTGTTGAAAACTGCGACAAGCAATCATATGCCAAAAGAAATGCATTCAGTTACTAAGATTGAGTGCACATGTGCATTTAACTTGAATCCCCTGTAGAAGAGAATACATGTCTGGGATTATAAAGACTTGGACAAAACTGTTTCTTTTAAAAGAGAAGATGAAGGTTGCAAAAATTCTAAGGAAAAAATTAGAAAGTTTTGTGCCAGAAAGTTGGTCAAAAGAAAGGAAAATGCCTAAGTTCAATGTGACAAATTATCTGGTAAAGCGTGATAGGAAACTGAAGCATGAAATGGGTATTTTAGCAGATTTGGTGCCATAGCAAGGGATGGGATGGTGCTATCAAGAGATATTGTCAAAAGAATTATTGTATATTATCAGGATGATGACTTTACATGCATGTGCCCCAACAAAAAGGACTGTGTTGCATAAAGACAGTCAATGGAAAAATCTATCATCAGAAGCATCTCATTCTGATAAATTTGAAAGAACTCTACTTGGAGTACACAAAGAGGTATCTGAATGACATTGTTGGGTTCTAAAAGTTCTGTGAACTCCGGCCTTCTTGGTTAAGGGCAGTTAGTGCCTCTGGTAATCATTCAGTTTGTATGTCAGAATCACCAAATTGTCAAGTTTTTCACAGTTGCCTTGCCCACAGATGAAAACTACAAGGAAATAATTGCCAAAATGGTGTGTAGTTGTAAGAACAGGGACTATGTTATACCTCTGCACTGCTTCCCCAGAAAAAGATGCCATTCTTTTTTATCTGGGTGAGTGTTTATGAATGCAGATTTGGATTTGTAGGATGAGATATCATTCAAACAGTGGGGGGACACAGATCACAGTGAACTTCTATGCTTGAGTGTGCTGATACAAGACTTTATTTCCAAAACTTGTGATGCTTTTAATAATCTCAAGGCCCATCATTATATTGCAAAGGTAGAGGGCAAATATTTGGGTGAACTTAAAGACAGTCTTTTTGTGGATGAGGCTCTTGTTGTGCATAATTTTGCTGAAAACTAGTTTCATCATTCAAGATGCTAACCAGGGATTCAACTGGAATAATGCCCAATCCACTCTCCATTCATTTGTTATATAGAAAAAAGATCCTGCTAGCAAATTGGAACTAATGAGTTTGTGCATTAGCAGGTATTGCAAAAGTCCTGATATACTCATTATGAAACTCTCAACAAAGGACACGATGAGTTTTGATGCAGTTACACACATTTTTATTGTTTTAACATATGTTTAAATTGTAATATTAATCAATGTGGCTGCCCTCGGTGGTGAGCATTCGCTCTATGCAATCCCTGAAGGCTGTGCATATGTCGTGGACAAAGACCTTCTCATGCTGGCTAATACATGGTTGAAGAACTTCCATTCTGGACACTCTGTTGTGGACCTAGCAAGCCTTGCCTGTCACAATGCCCACTCAGAGTCAATGTGATTGAGGTTGGGCGACTGAGGTAGTTTTGGCTATGTTGGCCAGGGCACTGTCCTGCAGAAAGAATTAGCCTGCCTTCTTTGTGATCTTTCTCATCCAGGGTAGAAATTTTGTGGCCAAGATGTTCCTGTAACCAGCCACAAACCACACCAGCAGCATCTTCTCAACTTTCAAAGCCAGCATGCCAAGCATCACCATGGAGGCTGGGTGCTTGGTTGCCGTTCTGTTGTCAATGACAGGATGGACCATGAAGGTTTTTTCATCATAACAAATTATAATTCAATTGCCATGACTCTTCAAGTCATTGAGAAGGTGACAACAACACTCCCAATAATCACGCATATGGTCAGTGAACAGAAGCCTTTTTACGCGCCTCAAGCTCTTACCACCCTCCTCCTCGACAGCCCTGAACACTGTGGGCCCCTGAAATGATGTTCTTAGCAAGCCAGTCATTTTTAGCTTCTGAACACTTTCAAAGGCTTCTCTCACAGCAAAACGGTTGACAACTCGATGTCTGCCTAAGCAAGGTATTCCCCATTCTTGAGCTTCTGCATGACTCTATGGATGGTCATCTGGCTGTTGTTGAGCCACTTGGCAAGGTTGGATTTGTTTTGGCCTGCCTGCAGGCGAGATCTCAATTCTTTTCACTTCCATTATTTTAATGAGACATGCTGGAACTTTTGCAAAACCTGGTATATCCAATTCTCTGAAGCATGACACAGTTGCTGTTCATGCCTTCATCTCAAAGATGTTGAATAACATCAAGAGTATTATTTCCAAAATCGTGTACTTTAGAGACAGGCCTGCTGCCAAGTACAAAAAACTATAAGAAACTCTCCAATCTGTGTCATTACAGAGATGACTGAGCAGGTTGCAGAGGGGCATTTTTTGCAACAGTCATGGAAAGAGTCCATGTGATGAAATCAGGGGTACTGTTAAAAGACTTGTTGCTCATGCTAGCCTCCAGGCAACCATATCAGGTTTCAGTGGACATCAATAACATCCCAGGAATTATCTTTCTGTAGGTTTCAAGTAAGGATATCACAGAAAATGAAGAGAAGATGAAACTGGCAAAGCAATTTCCCATGCTAAACCTCTGATAGATAAACGCTCACATCACCATTTCATTCCATCCTTTTGCTAGAGAGCTGATGAAGTGAATTTCAATTAATATAGACCAGTCTAAAGCTCAAAGCTGTACAACTGACTATGTGTTACGGTAACTGAAGAGGAACTACAACCAGGAAAATATGTAAATGTCCATTTTTCACACAAGTTTATATTCAAATAACCATAATTGATGAATATTAAATTAAAATTTGTATCTTTCTGCCATGTTAATTTCATTGACCTGAGTAACTCTACACAGTCAATGAACTCCCCACATATAGAGGTCCCAGCAGTTTTTTTTTAGTTGTGACCCCTTTCAAATAGCCATTAAATATTCATTTCAGGTTTATTTTGGAATATTTAATTTGTGTATAGTCTCATTCTTATATTACAATATTCAAGCAGAATATTTAGGCTAGTCCAACAGTTGACCCTATACCATGAGGTCAAAGTCTGAAAAAAAATATATATATACCTGTCAGCCAAAACAAAAACTGATTTTGAGATTCAAATTATCTTAAATGGCCACCCAGAGCTCAATCCTGATGCCAGATTCTGAATCAATGGGTAAAAAAAGAACTTAGCAAGTAACAATTTTCAGCCTTCTATCTTGTCTAGAAAAAGAATAATTGCACCTCAAAATCGTTGTTAATTCATGAGCATTTACAAGTGCAAAAAAGGGTGTAGCACCAGAAATTAAAAGGCCATAACTCAAAAACCCTATGGTATTTTTTTACATTAGGGCTTTTTTTTTATTACACCCATAAGTTCTATTTTGTTAAATTTATCAAAATCCAAGATGGTCATCTTCAAAATTCAAAAGTTGTAAGTGGTAGCTTAGAAACTTATATTACTTGTAATAATCTAAGTAAAAGAAAGGGAGAATACAAATAGCAGAGATTAGTTGACAAGGCATTTAGACCAATGAATGAAAACAAAAGCAGAAGCTGAATTACATTATTTGTACTGTACTTAAAAATAAATGCGACAAAAAAGGGAATGCTAATGAAAAACCTAATATGTTGTAATTAATGCCTGGAACAAACCACTATTGTATGTTGTACCATGTTTCAAAGTATATTATACAAAAAGAGCTTTTAAACAATATAATACACCAATAGGTAAAAAAAAAACTTAATCACTCACTGGTATCATTTTAAAAATTTGAAACATTAAAAAGGATCTTTTTAAAAATTTATGCAAGTCAAAATAATTTGTAAAATTGGAATTGTAAAAATCTATTAAACTGTTTAAACAGCAAACTTTATATTTAAGCTACAAACATGTAAGCTTATATTAAATTATTTGCTAAATATCCTGCAGCAAAACATGAACTGATACAAAGTATATGCTTACCGATTTGCAAAATACACAAACTCGTGCCACTATCAAAGGGCTTCGAAATATATTAACAATAATTTCTCCACCGGATGAAATAGAGCTATCATTCTGAAAAAAAGAAAAATTAAAATTAGAATTTTTTCACATAATAGGTCCATTTTTGATCAATAGGCATAATGAGAACCGGGTCTTTACATTTTCACTATAGCCTAACCAAATGGAAATGCAATTTCTACTCCGTAACTTCACCCCATAACATCCTAGAGTGGTCAAAACCTGTAGTTCTGACCACCTTCCAATCATCAACACTACAGAAACAAGAAACACCCCAGCTGGCCGCAGATATACATACACAAATTACAAAATTGCCAACTGGGAAGCCTTTACAAATGAAATGGAATATTTAGAAACACTAAACAGTGCTCCCATTAGAGACAAAGACCACTGTACACACTTTCAACACCATTATACAGAATGCAGACAGAAAACAGAAAAACAACAAAATACCAGAACAAAAACACTAATATGACAAGTATATCAACACTTTACCACAAAAATACCAGCAAACTCTACTAAACACATCACACTAAAATTACACAATGAAATACAACCATACACAAAAGACACCAAACCATCAAACAAGCAAACACCCTCATCAATCACTTTGCACATGTAATTCAATTCAAACAGCACATTACCAACTGTAGACTTATTCAATGGAGGCAACTCTTACCCTACTAGCACAGACTATGTGCCCATCACAAACCACCAGAAGAACCACATTATCCATAACCTCAGGAACATACACATCAGACCATAAGGCATACAAGCACTCACCAATATGGCAAGCTAGAGCTACTCACACTACAATACCCAACATATTGTAATTTTTTTTAACGCACTAATATTTCAGCCTAGTGCTAGGCTACTTTAAAATTAACTCCACCAAACCAAAAGAAAAAAACAAAGACAAACGAGGAAGCAAACTCCAGGATCTGGGAGAGGCTACTTCCCGCAGCACAGGAACATCAAGACATACAACAGCCATCTCTACATTAGGGAGGTAGGTCCATAGGAACACTTGTGACAGTATGTTAAATTCCCCTCAGCCATCTCCCATTTTCTTTGCCAAGCAGCCCATGCCATGTAGTCAGAGAGAAAGCACAAAATGTGGGACTGGTCACTCAGTCCCAACACTCCTTGGTGCCCTCATTCTCTGTAATTCCCAAAACATGAGCCAGTACCAAACACAAGAAAATCTCAGACCATCCAGCTTGCACCAACAATGTCATGAATATCGCGAAGCAGAAAGGGGGGGGGGGATTCTAATGCCCCAAGAGCACTCAGGGCACTTATGAGTCACTAAAGATCCCAATCCTGTCTCTGAACGAGCCACAATGCATTGCATTATCTCTTGTATCAAGCACTACATTGCAAACAACTTTGACAGGAAGACAGATGCAGTGCCAGGTCAAACCAGCTTAGTTCAAAGGGAGGGGATATGGCATGGAAGTGACCCTCTCCTGGGAATTGGAGACAAATATCCATCTAAAGTGACACAGTATGTTTAAAAAAAGGGCAAATGCAATACTGCCAACACTGTAGAAGCTTCAGGAGCACATTTGTGGTACCCTGCATGATAGCATCCTAGGCAGAACCAGAGCACAACTGATCTGAGAGCTACAATGAGCTCTCAGAGTTTCCTAGGCCTAAACCCAAAGGAATTAGGATACATCTCTCAGCGGGATATGCTCCGTTGAGATTAGCTGCGGATGCAGTGAGGGCCATTGGTGACTGAGGGAGATGCAGGGTTAACGCATACAGGCACATAATGCACTGTCCATGGCGCAGAGCAAGTGGAATTTCCCCAGCATTGATAAGCTGGCTCTCAAAAGGGTGGGAGTGCGGAAGGCACCGATTGCAAGGCAGAGACTGGTCTGGTGAATAAAGTCCACCTTCTGCAATACACGCTCATCTGCGGATGCATAAAACTCGCCTCCATAGTCAAGCTTTGGATGAACAAAGGATTGATAGAAAAGCGTGCTGAAGTCAGACGAAAGAATGTCCATGGCGCAGGTACAAGAGACCATAAGAATAAGAATATGAGCCTCTCAGGTCAGTCAAAAACAAGACCAAATAACCTAGTTTAATAAGTCCAAGTCAGGATGGAGAGTGGATGGTGGCAGAAGTGCACCACCTTAGTCTTGGCCAAGGAAAAACAAAACCTGTTATCTTCAGAATAGTGAGAAATGTGGTTCAAAGCCTGTTCGAGTGGTGCTCCAGAGTTGGCATCTGAGCTGCACATACTCAGGCAGCACAGAGGTGATACCATTGATGCTCAGAGCAGAGTGTGACAATGGAGAGATTCCCCTGCGGGACACAGTCACACTACCTGCTCTATTGGGCCAGAGAGGGCTCCCCCTACCCATGCGTGGAATTGACAACCTCGCCCCAAAAATCAGAAATAAAGATTGGTAGGCATCCCCTTGCTCCTATCATGTAGAGTGTCTCTGTTACCTTATCACCATGCAGTATCATAGGCCTTCTCTAGATCAAAAAACACTGGTATAATGCGGTCTACAAAGGAAGGCCTTGCAGACTATTTTCCACTCAGAGGACAGTATCCAATGTGGAGTAGAACTTTTGGAAGCCACACTGTGCAAGAAACAGGCTAATCTAACATTTACCAATTTCTCCATCAACCTACGCACAGAGGAGGTTAGAGAGATTGGACAGAAAATGCTTGGGGTAGAGTGATCTCTCTGGGATGCGAAAAGCAAGTACAGTAGCCGTACCCATGAGTATGTTGAACAAATCTAACAGAAAGGCCATGCCTTGCTCGCCTATCATTAAAACCAAGTGGAACACAACTCACACAAACAACTCAATGACCTAAACTCCTCGATGGGGAAAGGGAAATCAGTAATTTCCTGAAATGGGGACCACCGACACCTGGAGAATGGGAGGGGGGGAAGAGCATGCAAGAACTTTCCTTGAAGCCTTTTAAATCAGCTTCCACACCTCTGTAGGAGGGGACTTCCTGTTAAGTGAAGACACATATGCCTACCAGGAAGAGTGGGCATGCTTTCAAAACACATCGGAAGGTAGCCCTATAACTCAATGAAATTCAGCAACATCAAATCATTCAGGTAGCAGTTATAGCAAATGTAGCTATAATGCCTCTGTTATAGGGCCATCTTATGCTTAAATGACCACCACAGAAGCAGTTGGTATGCAAAATGGCCAGACATTCTAGCAGTTAGGCCCACAGTGATGGGGTTGCCAAAGAACTCAATGACCTAAACTCCTTGATGGGGAAAGAGAAATCAGTAATTTCCTGAAATGGGGACCACCGACCCTATACAAAGCACCAGAGCCACTGGGGGGAGGGGCGTCTCTCAGGCAGCAGTGGCTCAGAAAATGATATTTGACTGGGAAAATCATTACTACCAGTTTTTTTAAATCTATCAAACACTTGGCGACTGCACTACCATGGAGGTCATCGACCACCTCCCACCCAAAATCAGGTTGTGCATCCAGAGCAGCAATAGATCAAGGCAGGAAAATGAAGCAGTTCTCAAACAGTCACTACATCTATTTCTAGCTTGTCAATCAGGTTGGAAAAGACCTGACACCTGGGATTGATCAAGAAGTCTCACCAGAAGGGGTGTCTACTGTACAAATCCTTGAGCAGTAAAAACAGCCTTAGAACAGTGCCACAATGTGGCAGAGGACCCCTGCATCAAAGTCAGCTGATAGTAGAATGTACGCTGAAATTACAGTATGCCTCATATCCAGGTGCACTGCTACTGCCTGAAAGGAGGTATTTAAAGCAAGGAGAATAACAAATATCATGCCGGTGTAAATCTCATATCCTCCTGCCCAGCCCCTATCAGCAAGAAGATGGAGGGGCCCTCTTTGAATAGAAGACCCTCACTGGAATGACTACAGTTCCTGGGGGCAAACTCAGGGTGCAGTTGGGCAAACAAGGCACTGTCAGCTTCAAGGACTTATTAGGGAGGCTGGTCTTGCTATGTGTCTTTTCCTTCCTCCACCTTGAAACCTTTGGCAGGAAGGAAAGCTTCGGAGGTGGGGGGTGCCTCCTTTTGAGGATCCAGTCTCTGAGCCATGCAGTCCAGCCTTGGGTGGGGCATAAGAGATGAAGTTCCTTTGGTGGTCCTTTTGGGGGCCAGTTGTAAAAACCCTGGAAGATGACCTCACAACCATTTTCACCGTACAGGAAACGATCATGCTGGGGGAGACCTGGTTTTCAACACTTTGTGCCACTAGTTTTACCAGAGGCACACTGCAAAGAAAGGTTTTTGAATGGGTGAGGAAACAACTATACTTGTAGGCCAGACAGGCTAAGAGTGGAGGGGGCCATTTAAAAAATTGAAGCATAAGACATAACAGGTAGCACCGGATGAGCTAGTACAAAGTCCTTAGCCTCACAAAATTAGAATTAGCAGCCTGAACAGCCAGCATTTCCTTCTCCAGGATATAGATACCACATTGCTTCAAAGAAGCATGGTGTGGCTCTGCACAATTGAACATACACACTAGGCACTTATGTATGGCCTTGGAGCAACTTACAGAGACTTTGGGTAAACCCAACTTTGCAGATCTACACACTGATTTGTATGGCCAAAGCAGTGGCAGTAGTAGCACCTCCATGGCATACCAACTAGCATGAACCGACTCAGGCAGCCTGTCAAGACTGAATGTGATGAAGAGTGTGGGTGGGTGGGTTTTCTTATGACTCATTGGACCTTGCACTGGGTGGAGCCTCAATTACATCGGGTCTCCTCATTCAGAGATTAGCTGGCATTTTGAGCCACCTTGCTTCAAACTCTCTCTGATTATTTGGTTTTGGCCCTTTATACACTAGTCACTCGCCTAAGGCTCATAAGAGGACAAAAGTGTGCCAGGCAGCCAGAACCTCTAGGGAAAAGAGGAAGTTTGGAAGGGGGTAAGGAGGGTATGTAATAAAGAGAAGTAGAGATAGGCAGATCCACTAAGGAGTAGGGTGGGTGAGCACCTATTATTATCATACCCTGGTGCTATATGATCCCAGGATGGCATGCAGTCCACCAAGGCACTATAGCTGCCGGACCAAACTCTATTCAGGTGGGAAAATCCCTCCTGGTACAAAGTGTGGGGAGAAAAGGTTGAGGTGATAGCCACAATATTAATAGATAAATATTATTACAATAATAATAAACAACATTTATAAATAATACAACCTAATAATAAATAACCATGATGATATTAATAATAGTAATTAGAAGAAAGTAGCGCTAAGATGGAGCAAGGAGCAAGCACACCAACAACTTTCCCAGGCTTCATCAGACTTCAGGTCAACCTAGTGACAGGGCCTCCCTAATTTGACTCTGGCTCCTCTGGTTACCAAGTGTAACAGGCTGCACAGGAACCCCCCTTCGGGGTAAAGCATGCTATGATCATGACAATTTCCAAATCCAACAAAGATGCCACATTTACTTCTTCACACTCTCTCCAAAGTATAGGAATGCCTCATCGTAAACTTATTCACAATACAAATTCCTTTAGCTGCCACACAACACAGTTTCAGACCACTACACTTAACTCCTCACAAGAGAATTTTTTAATGTATCAACTCAACTAGAGCCCGCCCCCACCATCACAGAACAGTCTTCCCTACAAGATAACAGCAAAGCCTTTGATGCTATTTCCAGTCACAACCTCACAAACAAAATATACAACACAAACATGCACAAAAAAGATGGATGGCTAACTATCTGGTGGGCAGATATGCACAAGTGTCATTTGTTGACCAGTCATCGCACTGTACTTTCACCAACTCTATTCAACCTGTACATGCATGACATACCTGCACCCCACCCACCCCCAGATAAACATAGCTTCCTATGCAGATGACATAATTATATGTACACACCAAAGGAAGACACAGCCACCCAACTTGTTGAACCCTACATACACACACTTCACACATGGCTCACCGCAAATAGAATCAAGATAGCCACAGCCAAATCTACAACTACCCATCCCCTAACTGGACAACACAACATAGTACATACTAAATCTCACCATAAACAACACATCCATTCCACATACACAAAATACTTAGAGTAACATACATCTATGTCATTCAAACCACATCACAAACTTAAAAAGCAAGTGCACACCAAGCCTAAACACACTCATCTCTTGCCAGTACAACATTCAGAAACAGAGAAACCACACTATACAATCAATATATATGCTCAGTGATGGACTATACAAGCCCTGTCTAGGTCTCTAACATCTCTGATGCACAGCACAGCTCAACACAAATAATACAAAACAAGGCCAAAATCATCACAGGCTGCATGACAGCTACTACACCCACAGGCCATCTACACCACAAAATCAAAGTAAAGGATCACCTGGACATGAGGTGTACACAAACACTTGCCACAGCCTCCACAACCCCCCCCCCCCATGTCAGAACACCAACACACTTCAAGGAACATCTAAATAATACCTAGTACATGATATCAAACAAATACTCTCATCACTCCCACCAGACCCCAAACCAGCTCATGGAAACATATCCACACAAAAATCACTCAAATACATTTAAAAAAAAAAATTAAGAGCTCATCTGGTGACTGCCTACTCAGGCATTAGTTGCCATATTAAAAACTGCCTAGTACTAGGCTACTTTAAAATAAGATTCAAAAAACAAACCCCTAACACTAAAATTAAAAAAAGGAAAAGGCAACAAGCTCCTGCATCAGGGGGAGGTCCCCTATAAAGAAAAAACCCCCAACTAGTTAACCCCACCCATCAAGGTACCAGGACAGGTAATTCTCGCGAAGATCGCCCAGACCGGGACATTCAACAAGAATATGCCAAACAGTCTGGGGGATGACGCAGTCATCACAATGGGCGCAGGCGAGCACTCCATTAAATGCCGATGCGTCACACCAGTAAGCCCGATTCGGGAGATGACAGAAAGCGACCTGAAACCGTCGCGGCATTGGGAAATAGATCCACGGGAACAGTCGCGGCGCAATGGCATGCAACTTTTAAGTTCCCCTGGAGGTCTCCCATCTTATTTGCCAAGTAGTGCGAAGAGCTGCCTATATTTCTGCCATGTAGTCGGTGTGAGGAAGAGTAAAACGCTAGTCCAGTGAGCCGGTCCTTGCAGACTCTGGCGCCCTCATTCCCCGCAATTCATACATGTCGAGCAACCCAGCAAAAGATAACCTCAACATCCACCTGGCTAACTAAACCCATGGCATTACTGATATCACGAACCAGAGGTTGCGGAGATTCCAATGCTCCGAGAGCACTCAAGGCGCTTTGTGAGTTGCTATAAATCACGATCCAGTCACGTCCCGTAATCTCCCATACCGAATGGTGTATTGCCACCAACTCAGCCATGAAGACAGATGCAGCACCTGGCAGAGCCCTGATTACTTCAAACTGAGGGGATACAGCATGGAAACTGCCCCTCCCCCTCTTCAGATTTGGAGCCATCCGTATACACTGGTACAGTTCCAGTGTGACGTGAGATGTGCTCCAAAAAGGCCGAACACAATACTCCCGGCGCTGTACAAGCTTTGTGAGCAGAGGCGTGGCGACAAATAGCCAAATGTGGTACCCTCCAGGGTGGTGTCCTGGGCAGAACCAGGGGGAGTTTCCTGGCCCTAAACCCAAAGGGCTTAGGGTAGGAATGGTGTCTCTTGGCGGCATAGGCACCGTCAAAATCAGCAGTGAGAGCTGTTGGTGACTGAGGGAGGCACTGGGCTCATGCATATAATGTACTGTACACAGTGTAGAGTGAGTGGCATCTCCCCAGCATCAACTAGTAGGCTCTCAATGGGGGAAGTGTGGAAGGCATCGGTTGCCAGGCGAAAGCTGGTGTGGTGGATCGAGTCCACCTTCCGCAATACACGCTTGGCTGCAGGTGCATAAAACTCGCATCTGTAGTCAAGCTTTGAATGAACAAAGGATCAATAAAAAAGTAAGGCAGTAGCCCTATCAGTGCTGAACATCACGGAATGAAGAATATCCATGACACAGGTACAAGAGACCCTAAGACTGCAAATATGAGCCTCCAGGTGCAATTCAACCACTTCCCGGCATACCCCATTAAGAAACAAGTCTAGGTTAGGGTGGAGCCGTGGATGGCGGCAGAAGTGCACTACCTTAGCCTTGGCCAAGGAAAACTGAAACCTATGCGCTTCGGCATAGCGAGAGATGCGGTTCAATACCTGTTGGAGTCGATGCTCCAAAGTTGGCATCTGGGCTGCACTAAAAGAAATTGAAAGGTCGTTCATGTAGAGCGTAGTGAGAACATCTTCCGGCAGCACCGAGGTGATGCCGTTGATGCTCAGGGCAAAGAGTGTGACACTGAGGACACTTTCCTGCAGGACACCCCCTTCCTGCTCCATTGGGCCAGAGAGGACTGCCCTCACCCATACACGGAATTGACAATCTCGCAAAAATTCAGATATAAACATTGGGAGGTGTCCCCTCGCCCCCATCGTGTGGAGAGTCTCCATGATACCATATTGCCATGTAGTATCTTAGGCCTTCTCAAGATCGAAAAACACTGCGGCGTAGTGCTGTCTACGAAGGAAGGCATCACAGATGGCATTTTCCAGTCAGAGCAGAGCATCTGACGTGGAGGGGAACTTGCGGAAGCTGCAATGTGCAGAAGACAGAAGGTCTCCGCTGTCCAGAAAAAAGTCTAATCTAACATTTACCAATTTCTCAATCAACTTGCACACGCAAGAGGTCAGAGAGATTGGGTGGAAACCGGCGGGAGTAGAGTGATCTCTCCCCGGTTTGTGAAAGGCGAGCACAGTAGTGATTCGCCAGGAATCCGGGAGACCCTCCACCCAGATCCTGTTGATAAATTCTAAGAGAAAGGTCATGCCTCGCTCACCCAGGTGTCGAAGCATGGCATACAAGACATTGTCCGGACCATGGGCGGTGTCTGCGCACGAGCAAGAGCGGAACACAACTCTGGAGGTATAGTCCAGTTGGCGATCTTCCGCACCATCCCGATGTGCATTGAATGCTGGCAGAGCAGCATCCCAACTAGAGAATGCAGTCGCGAACGATTCCACCACATATGCGGGGTCCGAGATTGTAGTCCGATTCACCGTGGTGATCTGTGTACAAAACAGCCAGACATTCTGGGAATCGTAGTCAGGCGTGCGGCGATGAGTTGCCGGAGAAGAACTCAACAGCCTCATCTACCGACCTAAACTCGATTGAGATAGAGAATTCAGTGATTTCCTGAAATGCAGGCCACCAAGGTGAGCTCTCATGCGGCAGTTACCCCAAAAATGATATTTGAATGGGAAAATGATCACTACCATGGCGGTCATCAACCACCCCCCAATCAAAATCAGGCTGTGCATCTGGAGAACACAGAGATGGATCAAGGCAAGCAAATGAAGCGGTTCTCGGGCAGTGATGCGTAAACTCATCCACATTTAGGAGACCTATCTCAAGCTCTTTGATCAGATCAGCAATAACTTGTCTCCTGCGATTTATTGAGTAATCTCCCCAGAGAGGATGTCTGCCGTTCAGATCTCCAAGCAAGAGAAAGGGCCTTGGCAACCGTGCCAGGACGCGGCGGAAGTCCCCCGCATTGAATTCAGCTGATGGTGGAATGTATGCAGAAATAACAGTATACCTCGTATCCAGGTGAAGCTGCACAGCCACTGCCTGAAAGGAGGTATCTAAAGTGAAAAGAAGAATGGAGACATCATACCAGGTGTAAACCTCGCATCCCGCAGCCTGGCCCCCATCTCATGGTGGTGGGGTCGCAAAACCCTTATACCCCGGGAGTGCAGGAAGGGGGCACATGCCTAGCATGGTTTCCTGCAGAAAAAAAGCTAACAGGGAACGGGACGATACAAGCCTCAGCAGCTCCTCCCAGTTGGCCCGGAGTCCACAGCAACTCCATTGAAGGAATATTCCTTCCAGGCCTAGCTCAGAGATGCACGGGCCCTCTTCGAACAGAAGACCCTCACAGGAATGGCTGTAGTGTTCCCGGAGGCAGAACCCCGGTCGATGATGGCCGACAATGCACTGTCACCTTCAAGGAGTTATTGTGAGAGGTTGGGCTCGCCATGCGAATCTTTTCCTCCCTCTGCCTCAAAACCTTAGGCGGGCATTGCAGCTTCGGAGGCGGGGGGGGGGGGTCTCCTTTCAAAGACCCACCCAGCCCACCACTAGGAATAGGCGAAGGAGCCAAAGCTCCTTTGTTTCTGTCCTTCTTTCGGGGGGCAGATTAAGGAACCCTGGAAGAGCGCCCCAGGACCAAGGGCTTAGCCTCGCAGAATGAGAGTCGATCCTGGGTCTAAACAGCCAGGAATTCTTTCGCAAAGAAGGGGGGTGCAGCTCTCCGCAATTGACACACACGATTTGGACTTATCCTGTGCGGCCTTGGAGGAATTTACACAGACTTTGGGTGACCCCAACTTTTACACATCTACATGAGCGATTCGTATGGCCGAAGCGGTGACAGTAATAGTACCTCCGCAGCAGTGGCATGAATGCCTTCATGCAGTAGTGATATCAAACTGCATGCACCAACTCAGAGAGCTTGTCACAGTCGAACGTGATGGAGAGTGTAGGGGTGAGTCTTGAGGGATGGGTCTGTTTTCTCATCACACGCTCGACCTTGACCGCCCCGTGGTCAGCCAACTCTAGAGTGATATCTTCTATGGAGTAGTCCACGAGTTCCCTCACATAAACTACTACTTTCACAAAGTTCATGGTAGAGTGCGGCGCTCCACTCACCGGGGTGCCATCAAGTTTCCGAATAGCACTCATCTTGGCTACCTCGGAGGGATCTGCTGCATTCGTCAGAAGGCTCCTGTCTGAGAAACGGGTCACCTTCGACTCTCTACCCATTACACTAGGTAATCCTCTCCTCTGATGGATCATGTTGCTCTTGGTCAACATGCTGCCATCAGTGGAGCCAATAACTAAGAAGCGTTTGAAGCCAGCAGGCTCAAAACCGCCAGGCAATCTCTGAATGAGGGGCCCCGATGTAATTGAGGCTCCACTCAGCACACTTTTCATCTTTTGGGGGGATTCCCCACCCAGGCAAGCACCGGGGCTGGATGTGCTGATCTTGGCTTGGTCGTGTTAAGGATGTTGGCAGCCCCCGTGGAGGGAGAAGAGCCCCCCCCTCTTTTTACTTTTCCTTTTCTTTTTAGGCGAGGAGGGGGGGGGAATGGACCTGCTTCTCCCCTCCCCTAGCAGGAGCAGACAGGCCAGCCTCTGCAAGGTCCTTCACCAAGATGGTGAAGATCCCAGCAGTTATTGGGGCACCGACCAGAGGAGAAGATCCCTCCACTGCTTGTGAGAAGAATCGGGCTCGGTGTTTGATGCCAAGGCCAAATCTGCCCCCATGGAAGGCCCCACCTTCTGAGGCTGGGCTGCATCAGGGAGCATGTCTATCTCAGGGGAGGGCCTCCATTTGGCCATCCCCCCCGATGACATCACAGGTCATGTCAGTTTCGTCCTTGTTCTTCCGGACCTTCACCCCTACTAGATTTAATATTTGGGCCAGCAGGTCTTTAGAGGAAAGTGACCAATTGGACCTTTCTTCCCTCTCCTCCCTAAGGGGGTTTGCCCTACCGAGCCGCTTCAACGTGGAGCGGCCGGTTATGGGCTGCCTGCTGGCTTTCCTGGCAGTCCCCTGTGAAAGCAAAGGCGGGACTGCCAGATTTGAGCTGGAGTTATGTGGTAACTCCAAGGAAGGGGATGAGGGGGAGCCCACTGCACCCGTAGACACTGGAGAGGAGTAAGCCTTCTCTCTGTTTGAAGAGTAATGGAGGTTCCCCTGGGAAACCACAGGGGGGAGGGGACCTTCATTTTTTTCCGTGGAGCTGCTGCTTGAGGGAGGCTCCATGGTTTCTAAAGGGAAAATGGGGATATATTTTGGTTTTAGAAAGTTTTTATCATTGGGCATGGTGACCCTTTTTTTTCACAGGATACAAACACTAATCAACCCCTGCAGTGGCCCGCTCTGCGAAGGGTGAGTACAGGCCTGGCAGAGTCAGGTGCCACCATTTTAGACCACCCCTCCTGCCTGGTGGCCTAGCAGTCCCTCAGCATGGCGGCTCCACCTTGGACACAGCGTAAAATTGATAAGTGTGTGAAGAGAGAAGGAAAAGGGATGTGAGGAAGGCATGGGTGGGGATGAAGCAGGTTTTTAAAAACCCACCATCCCAAACCAGAGCTCTCAGGGGTTAGGGAACATTGTCCCCTCCCTCCTCAGACTCAATCTGGGATAGTTGGCTGAGAAGGTCAGCATCTACCCTGTGAAATTAGAGGCTGACGAGAGAAAGTTGTGGGAGAGGTTGTATGAAAAGTGAGGAAACAAGTGTTCTGAAGGAAGGAGAAGAGGCTGAGATGGTGTCGGATGGGGTGCTGAGTCCGGTCAGCACGGTGGCCAGGATGGCAAATCACTGCGCCCCTTACGGGGCTCAAATACAACAGTTAGCTGAAAGCTCATCCCTGGAATTTCCACCCTACCACATGAAGACAGCACCACCCAGCCCTTCTTAGCTATAAGAAGAGGCTGGATGATTAAAATGTGGATATTTGTCCAGGATGCAACACAGAACCCCACACAATGGAAAAACAGCATTGTACACAACCACACATGCCAAACAACATAATATACACTTCACGATAGCCTTTGGGAAAGCCCAGTCCACACTGCAGCTTTTTTTAAGGGGATCGGGGCTGTTTGACTAGGTAGCCTGAGGAATGGAACGGTAACAACAAGCATTTCTATACTGAGCATAGCTGTCATGTACTGTAACATATCAAGGTTTGGATTTCAGTTAAACTATAGGTCCCTGATGAGGAATAAAAAGCTCTCTAAAACCCATACTGAATTATTTATTTCAGAATTTTCTTCTATTGATATTATTTACTTTTTGACTATTCTAGACATCCTAATGAGCAAAGTTTCTAGAGAAAAAAAATCTAATTTACATGTTTTTAACTGAAGAGACTAGTTTCAAATACTGAAGTTTATCAATTAAGTGGAATACTTACATTGGAGAGAACCAAATCCTTATTTCCCTCATAAGATTTATCTGATAGGGAGCCAATTTGTGAAATCTCAATATCATTACTTTGGTTATTGTTTGTAGGTTTACCACTTTTTAAATCACCTGGACTCAGTGGTTCAATCAAAGATGTGATTGAAGATATTTGTATCGGCAATAATGAATCTGATGCATCATCCATACTAAGACCTGTAATGCAGTCTTCTCCTCCAACAACATTTGATATTTTCAAATGCATTACACCACTTTCATCAGACTCTACAAAATTATTATGTTGGACTATATCGCCCACAGCAACACCAGTTACTTCAAAATTGGTGGTAGAATGAATGAGTGAATCTGAAGCTTCTTTAGGGCTATCACCTTCGCAAAGTGAAGCAAGACTTCTTAATTTTATCTTAATTTTACCAGTTCCACCATTTTCACTGTCAAGAGAATCTTTACTTTCTACATCTTTGACTGACTGTGATGATAATTCTTTGGTACTTGAATTACTGTCTTCCTTAGTCAAACTACTTTGGTTACTATTCATCTCAACTTCAGAAACTTCTTGGTCATTTACTTCCATAGCAGAATTTTCTTTATTTGTATTGGAAGCTGAATCAGATTCATCAACTCTTTCATTTACTAAGTTTGAAGATGGTGAAATTGCTTCATCTCCATGTTCAGAAGGCTTCTTATCTTCATTTATATCATCCTTTTTAGATGCAACTGAAGAGGCATCATTAGAATTGCAATTGACTATTATTCTGTCATCATTGCAAGGTGGAGTCACTGGATCTTGAGAATCTGTATTATTTTCCTCATTACTGGAATTCAAGGAAGAAAGACCATTTTCTGATACTTCTTTCAAGTCTTTTGAAGATGGAGAATTTTTATTGGTCTCATTGTCAGATGAAAGTGTTGAAACCTTTGACTTTTCACTGTCTTTACATGAAATTTTATTGCATTCTTCATTGATACTGGAGAGAATACTAGCTGTAGAAACAGGGCTGTTTGGGATATCTGATTGATCAACATCTTTGCCTTCCGATGCAGCATGAGAAGTAGCAACCTCTTCAGAAAATTTCTCCTTTTCCATAACTTAAAAAAGAAAAAAAAAAGTTACTTAATTGCTTAGGATGAACTTATAAACTTAGGTACATATTAACAAGATTATGGGGAATAAATTGGTAAATATTTACCACATCCCCTCATCTCAAATCATGAAACAATTAACAAGGGTATTCCATCCCTTCAGGAAACACTAGTTTTAATCTCGTTAAATGGTCATTCCTGAGGTATCCCTGTTAGATATTATACATATGCATTGATAGTTCATATGGCAGTTATACACAAGAATTCTAAGAATAAATCTGAGTGTAAAAGAAAACTTTTCAAAGAAAGAAAAAGCAATAGATTAGTATTTTATATGGTAGGGGGTTGACCGCAGATTGAGGAAATGAACACGACGTGTGTGTCGTCATTTTTTATAAGAGAACAGACTTAAGAGTTTATGGAGCAGGGTAGAGAGATAATACAAGTTAAGAAAGGATAGGAGCTCTTGCTAGCCTGATGGATATGGCATCAGACTTCCAGCATTAAGACACGGGTTCAATTCCAATGAGCACAAACAAGACTTCCAAAATTCATGTGCTGTCTGACTATTGGCAGATACACTGATACTCACCTCCAGAGGGGTAGGAACTCCACACGCTTAATCATGAACATAGCCAATCGCAACACTACTATCATTTCACTTCCAGCCTTCACAGCACAACATATCCAGTCTCTGTTCCAAGACCCTACCAATCGAGTACTAGTATCTCCTATGGGGGCATTCATATACAACCAATGTGGTACACTAGTGGCAACTAAGGGGATAATTGTATCCATATACTTTTGATGCAGAACCACAAAGGGTTGTATGATTGATGGCTGATCCCTAAACACAATATTACCCAAAACCTTGCAAAGATGACCAGTTCCTGGTACCTATGGGCTGGCCAGTGCTCATCATCTTTATGTGCATTTTATCATCCATTTGTGGCATCTAGGCCAGAATGCGAGGGGTAGATGATGCTTGGGGCAGTCTGTTTGACAGATAGAATGCACATGATGGGGATGAATGAAAGTAAATTTCATGTAATAGACCAGCCTTGTGTGTGTTGTTAATTCTTGGTTTTGAGAAATTAAATAGATTGTTTGTGCATCCTTATGAATGTAAGAGTGAAACAGAGGTTGGTAAGAATGCATGTTGGGAAATGTATGCAGGTAACAATACTTAAGACTTTGAGAAGTGTCTTTAATGGAGTGGAAGTAATTGCAAAAAAAAGAGAGATTAAAGTATATCTGTAGTGAAAGTAAGATAGGATAATCAATTGGGAATTTGTTTGGATATTAGTTGCATATGGACAAAAGGCATACAATTGAATCCATGAATGAAGGGTTGCATGTTAGAGGAGTACAAGCTGGTTGGTATAGGTTGCTTGTACAGTAATGGCCAAATGCTTTGAGAGTAATATATTTTAATTTTTTAATTCATTTTAAAAGTTTTAGGATAGGAAGAATTATTCTAACATTATGCTTAGGTACACTCACATTTCCCTTTCTTTGGACCCATGGTTATTTTATGCACAGATCACTAACATAAACACAGAAGTAAAAGCAGAAAGCTAAAGAAGTATACCCGGTAAACCACATGCTTGAACTAAAACTGAATACAGTATCATGGCCATGCCACTGACGCTATGCAGCCTCCCACTGAATGAAAAATGTGGCGATGCATATAAATTTAATTTACCAATGTAAATTATTATTTTACAATATAATACTTTTATATGGGATAAATTATTTATTTGGTCTGTGATGTAAAGTCGGATTTAATGGCATTAGGTGAACTTAATTTTACCCTTGAAAAGTGGTGTAAGTACAGATTTGATGTAAGCTGAAATGCTGTATGATGGGGTATTACTGTAATTTCAATTGAATCAAACAGACAAGATACATCATTGCAGTAGCATAGCCCAGCTTGATAAGTAAAGAATCTTGAGAAATGTTTGAGGTTTTCTTTTGCTTGTCACTTGCACATTTCCATTAAGCAAATCCTATTCTTTGAGCCTGGAAAAAAAAATCAGCATTTGACTTGGCCAAGACAAAATCTTTGAGGTCACTTTGGTTTGGATAGTATGGATTCCTCTTTCAGCTTCAGAATAGTTGCTTTCTTCTGAGGGTGGCTTCTTCCTTTCTAGAGGGTTAGTTATAGCAAGATTAGCACTGTGGTACTGAATTCTACTAAGTTATAGAAATTTCTCATTAAATCTTGGATGTTTTTGAAGGGGTTTCCTTAAAGAAAATATTCTATACATTACAATGGTTTTTTTTTTAAATAAGATTTAGAATTTTCTACCATGCTTTGAAAAAAATTTAAGCTTGAAATTAATAATACCCTAGCATTGTTTTCCAAATGGGCAAATTTCGAAATTCAGTTCACTAACTAAAAAAGAATAGTTTGGGGATCAAAATAGGTTTTTTTTTTCATTTATTTTAGTGACAAATAACACTTTTAACACAGGAATAAGAAATACGTGAAATTTTGTTACATAGTGTTTTAGGAAAGTCAAATAAAGGGCAGTGAAAGACTGGCTTCCTAATATATGCGGTTTCTGAATGCATATATAGTATGTATGAGATGTAGTGCTATACCAAGTTACAGTAGTGTGCAAATTAGTTTGGACAGCACCCAATTTTTGGCAACACTAATGATTAAAGTTTTTTTTTTTTGGGGGGGGGGGGGGTTCCATGCAGAATAGTGGACTGGTAACATCTGGCAACTGTTTTGTTGTACCCTAGCTACACTAAACCCGACAGTACTACACCAGAGGTTATTGTTGATGATTATTGCTGGGAGCGTGCTCTGTGGTACACTTGGTTCTGCCGAAATATTCCCCTTCCAATCATGCTGGTTTTAGTTATCATCAGACAGATTTCTGAAGAAATGAAGGTAGGTGGAATTTTTTAGCAGGACCTGGCTCTGTGCCATACTTCCCAAATAATGTGAACATTCTTAAAAAAAAGTGGACTTACAGTTATAGATTGACCTGGGAATTCTTCTGACCTAAACCCCATCAACAATCTATGGGCTATAATTAAACATAGAATTGAGAAAAACAACTGTTTGACGATGCAGATGATGATTTGCCTGGTACCATAATGAAGAACTGGCAGAAATGTGTTAAATTTGGTTGAATCTCAGCCAGAGCGAGTGAAGCAGGTTCTAAAAGCAAAGGGCAGTCATATTTCATATTTAATGTACCATTTATCATTGATGTATTCTTTTCAAATATAAATAACAATTATCAAATAATTGTATTATTTCACCACTGTCCGAACTAATTTTGCACATTACTGTAGATTTGGTTCAGGGTTACTTTTTTGATGCCAAATGCTGAGTAAATTAGGGGGTCAACTACTTTCTTTGCACACTGTAAGAAGGCATTAATAGTTTTGGATTGACAAATCCCCTGAAGGATCCTGGCATGCCATAAATGGGCTTTCTATCAAGAATGTGATTATGTTTATAGATAATATTTTGATTTAGGAATGATAGTTTTGGAGAGCATACAAGTTTAGGGAAATTGGAAGGCATTGGAGTGAAGGTGAAAGTTGTTAAATGCAAATAGTTTGGTAAAGAAGCAGTTTGTGAGGCATCAGGTGAGTGAAAGTGGGTTGCTGAAGAGGTAAGAATGTTTCTAAAACCCATGGATTGCTGGAGAGCTAAGAATATTTCTGAAACCTATGACAGTAAGGCAAAATTCATAAGGAATTGCTCCAGAATTAGCAAGACTGGGTGGATGGATGGAAAAGAAAGGTCAGGTGGATAGTGTGAATGCTAGGGATAATACTAGGATACTACAGCTATACACTGATACTAATGGGTACTGTACAGGTGGATTTTTGATGATGCAAGAGCAGAATATAATTTTGCAAATGTAAGAAAAATGGCTACGTAATTTTGGGGAAGTAGAGTGAAAGTATTTGACAGTAGAGAGAGTGGCTATACAGTATTGTTTGAAAATATTTACTTTTTTTGTATTGTGAAGCTTGTTATTAAGACAACCAGCCATTAATGTATCTGCAGTGAATGAGTGGTTGATAGAGGGATTGCAAGGACATTTAGAAGGAATAGCTTTGCCAATTCAATTTCTCATTGCCCTGGTTTGACAGAAGAGTGAGTGTAGTGAATGAATACCCAAGAGTACTTGCCATAAGACATTTTGAAAGTGAAAGATAGTAATGGAGGTGATTCATTGTTTGACTGCGTGAAGATATTTGCAGGCCTTGAAAAAATAAATTTCTTTAGGGGGAATCCCTAGCAACCTCCTGTTGGAACATAGTTGCTAAAATTATATTGTAGCCTATTTTAAGATGACAAAAACAAAAGGCCCACAACAACAAAGATATGCTCAGGCATCAACAGGAGGCCCGCTTCCCTCAAGTGTCTGAGCATGCACCCCCAAAATAACTAAATACAATGGGGGAGGCCTGTCCACTCCAAGAAC
This sequence comes from Ceratothoa steindachneri, assembly GCA_963969495.1. Taxonomy (NCBI): domain Eukaryota; kingdom Metazoa; phylum Arthropoda; class Malacostraca; order Isopoda; family Cymothoidae; genus Ceratothoa; species Ceratothoa steindachneri. The sequence continues at coordinate 158,446,903 of OZ018320.1, forward strand.
TCGAAGAATCCACAACTAGGTGTGAATAAACTCATCCTGGGTAAAAGGGACATGAAGCAGAGACTCTTCATTCCAATACTGGGACAGGTAGTGTGTGCGAAGATGACCCATGCAGGGACATCCAACAAGAATGGGCCAGACATTCTGAGGGAGCAAACATTAAAGCTGGTAAAGTTCAGGGGAGTGCTTCATCTTCATCAGATGGATGGTATCCCACAAGTTTCCAATTTGGAGGGGGCAGAAAGCAATGTGAAGCTATTTAGGCATTTGGGGGGGTAGGTCCACATTAAAGTTTGCAGCATGATGGCACAAAATTTTAAGTTTCTATTGTCTTTTCCAGGCAGCCTGAAGGTCTGTGGCATCATTGATACTGGGCACCAGGAAGTGATGAGATTCCAAAGTATCAAGGAAACTCCTGGAGTTGCTATAAATAAAAACTCAAGACTCCAAACTAGGCACATCATATAATCTCACTTCTTTTTTTTCATGGTCGTAAGCCCATCTGGCGACTGCCTACTTGGGCATAAATCAGCGTACACCACAGGGCCTACTACTAGGCTATATTAGAAAACAAATAATATGTAACTAACAAATAACGATCAAAAATAATGAGAAAAGGCAAGAGGAAGGAAGCATGCTCTGGCGTCTGGGATAGGCACACCTCCTCTCGGCCCAGGAACATGTGACCTACAAAAATAAGTACGAAAAAAGATCAGATAAAGGGGAGAAGGCTGGCTTCCTCCAATTGCTCAAATCCTTAAGCTTCTGCCTCTTGGTTCCCTTTTTTAAGTCTGTCCGTGGCTCCCTGATTTCTCCAGTTCTGCATAACCTTGAACACTGAACCATTTTTAAAGTTTTTCCTTTTCATTCTTCTACTATCCCTTTACCTATTTCCCTTCTGAATACTTTCCTGAGTTGTCATTTGGGCTGGATCTATGACCAGCCAAGAAACCATTTGATCAGTGATAATCTTGACAATCCTTACCCCCATCAACACTGCCCTGCCACCTTCTCAAATGTCCACTTTCGGGTTCAGGCAATTGAGCAACTACTCAAAACCCTACTCAGCCATGGGCCCTGATATTCTCCACCCCCGCCTACTCAAAGAATGCACTACGGAGCTAGCTATCCCTTTTTCCATTCTCTTCAACCGCTCCATGAACACTGGCTCCCTTCCCCTTGCTTGGAAAACATCCAATATTATACCGATATTCAAGAAAGGATCCAGAACCAACGCTATGAACTACCGCCCTATCCCTTGCAAGTCCATGGAATGCCTCATAGCGAAGGCCATGCTTGGATTTCTGGATGACCAGACAGTCCTCGACGACAACAGGCATGGATTCTGCACAGATCAGCTACTCCTCTCCTACAATGACATCACCTACTGGTACAACCAAGGCCACACTGTCAACCTCATTCTATTTGATTTTGTTAAAGCCTTTGACAGAGTCCACCATGTGGTTCTCATCGACAAGCTGAGACACCTGGGTATCTCCGGGAACCTGCTCCACTGGATTAAAAGCTTCTTACTCAATCAATCCATGATAGTCACTATCAGTGGTAACAAGAGCGACACAAAGCCTGTTCTTAGCGGCGTTCCCCAGGGTTCAGTCCTTGACCCCTCTTCCAACCATATTGGCTCTCAGCTTACCTGCAAGTTCAAGATGTTCGCTGATGACCTTAAGTTATATCTCCACTTTGCATCCTCCGACAACCAAGCCCCGTCAGAAATCCTTCAACACAACATTCTCGCCAATACCTCCCAGTCTTGGGGCCTGAGGTTTGCACCAGACAAGTGTGTCCAACTTAGGTTCTCTCATTCCCACCAAACTACAGACCATCTCTACTTCTTGGATGGAAGGCCTGTCAAGCGCGTTTCATCGCACAAGGACCTAGGAGTAACAGTCGACACAGACCTAAAATTCCACCATCACACCAGACTGACAGTATCCAAGGCTGGAGGTGTTGCGACAAACCTTTTGAAATCCACAGTCTGTCGAACGACCCAATTCATGGCAGCACTATTAGTAAGTGACATCCGCCCCATTTATCGACTTTGCTTCCCCAGTCTGGAATACTAACTATATATCTGACCTCCGACTCCTCAAGAAAGTACAATGCAGATGGACTAAACAGGTCCATAGGCAGTCCACCAATTTCTACTCTGAAAGACTCCAACAACTTGATCTATTCTCCACAAAGGGGCGGCTACTGAGGCACGACCTGATCTACTTCTACGAATCTTCCATAATCTGTGCTCCATTAAGCCTGAAGACCTTTTTCTCTTGTCCACCAACTCAACCACCAGAGGCCACAGATATAAAATTCAGATCCAGCATGCCCACATGGAGGCCTGCAGAAGGTTATTCTCTTGCAGAGTAGCTCCTCTGTGGAACTCCCTTCCCTCCCAGGTAGTAGAAGCTCCATCCCTAAATGCTTTCAAACACTCCCTTCACACTACCATCAGAGTTAGTCTGCACACCACCTCTATGATTTACTCATGTTAAAAAATAATAGCCCTCCTAATAGCTATTCTCACAGACAGATACAATCAATCAGTCATTATTGCTCCTTTTTATCCATGCTCTACTTCCTGCACATCTGACTGGGTATTTTGGGTCCCCCTTACCGTGGCTGACTGGTTGGACACCGGATTGGGAGGCCCTACCAGGTAAGCCTTATCATCTTATGTTCCGCTGACCCAATCTGAGTGGCAACAGCATCATAGAAGAATTATATATTGTGTTTCAGCATCAGGTTGAAATATTGTCTATTTATGACTATAATGTGTGATAGACCCTCTCAGCCATAAAAAATATTACTTCTAGGATACTATTATAATACAAAGCAATATTACAGGATTTACTAGCTAGCCTAAAATAAGTGACTTTATAAAGGGTGATACTCCCTCAGCAATTGGAATATTACTCTTAGAACACTATTACATTGGTACCAAATCTGTAATTTAACACCCTGTATCGTGGGGGATATGAGGTCACCCCCGGGTTATTATATTTCATCCTATAGCTCATTTTATGCCAGATAAGAATTTGTTCATCTGGTTAAGCTGAGATTAATAGTATTTCTTCTAGAGCCGTCTATATTCCAGAGTATAGACATGTTCTCAGCGAGCTCTCTATTCAGTGACATTTTTCTTTTGTTTTTTCAGTGTAATTATACTTTAAATTAAATAGTGAAATAGCTCCTGTTTCAGAGCAGCCTAATTTTCTCCCCCTCTTGTTTACACTTTTCTTGATTCCTTAATTAAAGGGTTTTGAAAAGTGCTAGGATACATTAACAGGAATGCTAGCTACAAGAGTAAGAAGGTTATCCTTAAACTCAAAAACTCATATCTAAGGCCACATTTAAAGTACTGTATACAAGCATGGTCACCACACTTTAGACATGAAATCAACCTGCTAGTCAGTACAAAGGAGGGCAACAAAAATAATGCCTTCCCTTAAGCACCTTGAATATGAAGATAGACTGAGGGTATTAAATATGTTCTCATTTGAAAGAAGATGTGTGAGGGGAGATATGATTGAGCTATTTAAAATCTGGGTGCTCTGGGATGGATAAGTTGGATTTTAGCAAGTTATTTGAGATAGGTCACCACTTAAAAATTCATGGGTGCAGGTTGGATGTCAGAAAATATCTTTTCACTAATAGAGTGGTAGATTACTGGAATAGTTTGGCACCTGAGACAGTCTAAACTTGAACGTTTCCAAACACAGATTAGATAATTATATGGGGAGGGAGGGTACTTGATATTGGATTAGATAATTATATGGGGAGGGAGGGTACTTGATATTGTTGAGAGGTGATCCTCACAGTCGTGGTGCTCTACTGCTGCATTCAACTTCGGCGTCCCTCAATGTCAGGTCCACCTGGTCTGGTAGTGAGTTCGATTTGGCTCTGCAGAGTGATGTGTACCCTGGGGCTGGAGGTTCGTCCAGGATTCTCTCCAGGAAATCATCGAGTTGGCACTTGAATTTCCCTACAGGACAGCCAGTGGCATTCCTTATTTTTGGTAGTAGGCAGTTGAAGATTTTGGGGCCACCCATATAACTTAGGCTGGATGTGAGGAGTGTTCTTATTCTGGTTGGTGCTTGTGCTGGAGGGATTCTTTTTTTAAACTTGCAGCCTGTTCTTAGGTTTTGGAATGCCTGTGCTTCCAGTTTGTTCATGTTAGAGGGATTTGAAACTAAACTTTCTAGGACTTTCCAGGTGTAGATGGCAATATATCTTTCTCATCATCTTTTCAGCTTCTTTAGCCTGTCCCAGTAAGGGCAGGCTAAAGAAGCCTGTCCCTGGATATCTTTATCCATTTCAGGGGATCAAAGTTGACTGCAATAGTCCAGTACAGGTTGGACAAAAGCCCTCCATAGGGTCATCATGCAGTCCTCTTCCTGGCAGTAGAATGTTCTTAGTATCCATCCTGCAATTCTGCAGTCTAAGAAGACTGTACATTTTTTTCCTTCTGCTAGATGGTGAAGGAGTTGGTTGAAGTGAGCAAGGAGCTGCAACAGGCAGGATCTTCCTTTGCAGAACCCATACTAGCCAGCATTTAACAGGCTGTATTCTTCAAGTAAAGAGTAGATTTGGTTTCTGACTACTTTTTTGAATACTTTGACTATACAGGAAGTAAGGGCTATTGGTCGGTAGTTTTTTGCAGGTGCTTTACTGCCTCCTTTATGAATTGGAGTTATTAACACCTTCTTTGCCTCAGTAGGTACTACGCCAATATCTAGGGAGTTGTGTCACAGCAAATATAGTGGAGATGCAAGGGCTTCTTTGCAGTTGATTAGGATACAAATTAAAAATGCATGGGATATGTGGTAGACTTTTGAAATGGATAACTGAATGGCTGAAAGACAGGAAACAGAGAATTGTGCTGAATGGGGTGAGGTTGCAGTGGAGGAACGTTATCAGTGGTGTACCACAGGGATCCCTTCTAGGCCCTTTATTATTCATAGTTTATATAAATGATCCTGGGGAGGCTGTAAATAGCAAAGTATCAATTTTTGCTGAGGACACTAAATTGGCAGCTGTAGTCAAAGAAGTTCAGGGCAGCTTTAAAGTGCAGAGTGACTTAAATAAGTTATTAGCTTGGGCTCAGAAGTGGCAGATGACTTTTAACCTTAAAAAGTTTTTAACATGGGAAGGGATAATAGGGAATTTAGCTATGAAATGGATAGGCATTGGCTGAATTCAGTTGAGGATGAGAAGGACTTGGGAGTAGTAGTAGATAGGTCACTGAAGTTTTCAACAGTGTATTGAGGCAAAAAATAGAGCAAATAGGGTGTTAGGATACATTAACAGTAATGTTAGCTACAAGAGTAAAGAGGTTATCCTTAAACTCTACAACATGTATGTTAGGCCGCATTTAGAGTACTGTATACAAGAATGGTCATCACATTTTAGACATGACATTAACCTGCTGGAGTCAGTACAAAGGAGGGCAACAAAAATAATACCTTCCCTGAAGCACCTTGAATATGAAGATAGACTGAGGGTACTAAATATGTTCTCATTTGAGAGAAGATGTGTGAGGGAATATATGATTGAGCTTTTTAAAATCTGTTCTGGTATGGATAAGTTGGATTATAGCAAGCTACTTGAGTTGCAAGGTAGTAATAGGACTAGGGGTCACCACTTAAAAATTAAAAAACAGAGGTGGGGTTGGATGTTAAAAAATATTTTTTCACCAATAGAGTGGTAGATTACTGGAATAGTTTGCCATATGAGACGGTAGACAGTCCAAACTTGAATGTATTCAAATGCAGATTAGATGATTATATGGGAAGGGAGGATTAACTTTGGGGGGTATTCTGGACTCATTCTGTGGATGCAGTTTTTTAATATTGTATATTGCGATTGATTTTGATGAGTCTTGATGATGATGCTTTTTGTTTTTAACACATTCCTGTGTATGGTTTGAATTGTATATTGTAGATGCATGATCTGAGACAATCCTATGGATGCATTTTGTGGGTGGGTTTTGACAGATGTGGATGACGTTTGATAGGCCCTTGTGGTTTATGTCATCCATGAAATTGTGTTGTGTGTTATGTGTTACTCCATCATGGCCAGGTGCTGAGTTTGGTTTCAGTTCCTTAATTACAGAGACAATGTCCTCTTTACTGAACTCAATGTTCTGTATATTTCTGGTATCCCTAGGTAGTTGAGATGGGTAGAAGAAAGTATATGGTTGCATTACTTTCTTTGTTTTATCTGGTTTGCTAAACACTGACTGGTATTGCATGGATAGGAGTTGGCATATTGCCTCAGGTTCTTCTTCTATATGTCCTTCCGATGTTATGAGTGGTCCAATGGGATTGCAAGCTTTGGAGTAACGTTTTGCATAAGTGAATAAAGAAATAGTTTGGGTTGGATTTTATTTTGGAGATCACTTTAGTTCCTTCTCTCTTCCTTTGCTGCTTGTGCAGGGTCTTAAGTAATTTTTTGATTTTCTCTATTTGGTTGGTAATTTTTTTGTTTCCTATGCTCATTGATTGTTGTGGTAGTCTGCTTGAGTAGTTTTCCTTGTTTTCTCACGAGGAAGGGGGGGGATGTCCTTGTTGGCTTCTTTTAGCTTCATGAGGATTTCATTAAAGTTTTTTGTCCTGCAAAGTGGAGATTGGTAAATGTTAACTGCAATTATAGATAGCTTTGGGATGTGGAGAGCTGAAATTTCAGTTTGTTCATTTCATGTGATCTATCTGGAATTCGCGAAGGCATTTGACAAGGTAGACCACGGAATTGTCCTGCATAAACTTCAAGCGCACGGCATCTGTGGAAAGATAGGAAAATGGATCCACAGCTTCCTTACAGAGTCCAGCAGGGACAGTAACTCTATCTGAGCCAAACCAGGTAATTAGAGGAGTCCCCCAGGGATCGGTATTAGGTCCCCTGCTGTTCTTGGTTATGATTGAGGATATTGACCGAGACTTGCAATATTCCTGAGCCACATCCTTCACAGACAACACCTGTATCACCAAACAAATCCAGTCTCTGGAAGATACTAATCTACTGCAAGAGGACCTGCATAAAATCTTAAAGTGGGCTGAAGACAACAATATGGAGCTGAATAGTGATAAATTTGAACTGCTGATATTTGTCAACTTCAAGACATAAAGGACAGCTCCCAGTACTTGTGCAACCAGCAACCAATTGGGCTTGAAAGCCATGTTAAAGACCTAGGAGTGCATATGAGCGACACTGCAACCTTTACCCTCAACTACAACAAGATAATTGAAACAGGCAGAAGACACAATGGATAGATACTACACAACATTCAAGACAAGGAAGAAGGACTGCATGCTGACACTATGGAAATCTCTGGTGCTCCCAAGACTGGAGTATAGCTGCCAGCTCTGGTTCCCAAACAAAGTGTAGGGAGGGGGAGGGACATTGCAAAAATAGAAGCTGCGCAGAGAACCTTTACCAGCCATATTGAAGGTATGGAGCACCTCAACTACTGGGAAAGGCTACAAAGATTGCATCTCTACTTCAACGCAGCTGAGACAGATACACCATCATCTATACTTGGAAGTCTTGAGAAACTGGTGCCTAACATTGGTTTTCTGGAACACCATCATGCAAGGAGAGAACAAGTTTCCTACATTAGGAGAGCAGAAGGTTCATCTCTATAAGTGAAAACTATAATAAACAACAGTTTCACTTATAATGGAGCACGGCTTTTTAACACAGTGCACTCTACAATAAGAAACCTGACAGGTATTCCATTGGACACCATCAAACACCAGCTAGACAAGTGGATAGCTACTGTGCCCGATCATCCCCCAATACCAGGTTACCCCAGCAGCAATACAAACTCCTTCCAGTCTTCATACCAAGAGTCAAGCAAGAACAGAGCTGCTGGCCCACAGTGGAGGTCCACCTTAATTGCATCCACAGCTGACAAAATTCTTTAAAAATAAAAGTTAAAAGTAAGTAAAAGGACCTTGGTATCTGTTGCTAAGTCATTTCTGACGTATGTTATGGTGCTTCCATGCATGTGACCTATTTTTTCTGTCTGCTCTAAATATTCTGTAGTTTTGTAGTTGAATTTTTGTATCATTTATAACATAACATAATTTCACAGATGACAAAAGCCACAAGGGCCTATCAAAGGTCATCCGTGTCCATCAAATCCCACCCATATAATGCATCCATAGGATTTTGTCAGATCATGCATCTACAATATACAATTTAACAATCCATTGGAATGTCCAACCATGCATCTACAATATATAATTTAAAGCCTCCATAGGAGTTTGTCAAAAATAAAAGTCCCCCAAAATATACAATAAAAAGAAACTGCATCCATAGGAATGAGTCTAGAAACATATCCACATACCAAAAAGTAAGAAATCAACCCTCCATCCCCATATAATCATCCAATCTGCGCTTGAAAACATTCAAGTTTGGGCTGTCTACAGTCCCAGGTGGCAAACTATTCCAATAATCCACCACTCTGTTAGTGAAAAAATATTTTCTAACATCCAGTCTGCACCTCTGTTTTTTAATCTTTAAGTGGTGGCCTCTAGTTCTATTACTACCTTCTAACTCAAAAAAACTTGCTGAAATCCAAATTATCCATCCCAGAAAAGATTTTAAAAAGCTCAATCATAACATAACATAATTTAACGGATGACAAAAGCCACAAGGGCCTATCAAAGGTCATCCGTATCCATCAAATCCCACCCATATAATGCATCCATAGGATTTTGTCAGATCATGCAGCTACAATATACAATTTAACAATCCATAGGAATGTCCAACCATGCATCTACAATATATAATTTAAAGCCTCCATAGGAGTCTGTCAAAAACAAAATCAAAATCCCCCAAAATATACAATAAAAAGAAACTGCATCCACAGGAATGAGTCAAGAAACATATCCACATACCAAAAAGTAAGAAATTAACCCTCCATCCCCATATAATCATCCAATCTGCGCTTGAAAACATTCAAGTTTGGGCTGTCTACAGTCTCAGGTGGCAAACTATTCCAATAATCTACCACTCTGTTAGTGAAAAAATATTTTCTAACATCCAGTCTGCACCTCTGTTTTTTAATCTTTAAGTGGTGGCCTCTAGTTCTATTACTACCTTCTAACTCAAATAACTTGCTGAAATCTAATTTATCCATCCCAGAAAAGATTTTAAAAAGCTCAATCATATCTCCCCTCACACACCTTTCAAATGAAAACATATTTAATACCCTCAGTCTATCTTCATATTCAAGGTGCTTCAGGGATGGTATTATTTTTGTTGCCCTCCTTTGTACTGACTCTAATAAGTTTATATCATGTCTAAAATGTGGTGACCATGCCTGTATACAGTACTCTAAATGTGGCCTGACAAAAGAGTTGTATAGTTTAAGGATGATCTCCTTACTCTTGTAGCTAACATTTCTTTTAATGTAACCTAGCACCCTATTTGCTCTATTTTTTGCCTCAATATACTGCTTTGAAACTTCAGTGACCTATCTACTACTACTCCTAAGTCCTTCTCATCTTCGACTGAATTAAGCCAATATCCATCCATCTCATAGCTAAATTCCCTATTATCTCTCTCCATGTTAATAACTTTGCATTTATTAAGGTTAAAAGTCATCTGCCACTTGAGTGCAATATAGGCAAAATCTTTGATGTGTGACAGGTCAACCAGGAAGGGTATTTCGTTTCTATTGGACTTTGAGTACAGGCCTAGGGAGGAGGGGGGGGGTATTAACATAACATAACATAACATAATTTAACGGATGACAAAAGCCACAAGGGCCTATCAAAGGTCATCCGTATCCATCAAATCCCACCCATATAATGCATCCATAGGATTTTGTCAGATCATGCAGCTACAATATACAATTTAACGATCCATAGGAATGTCCAACCATGCATCTACAATATATAATTTAAAGCCTCCATAGGAGTCTGTCAAAAACAAAATCAAAATCCCCCAAAATATACAATAAAAAGAAACTGCATCCACAGGAATGAGTCAAGAAACATATCCACATACCAAAAAGTAAGAAATTAACCCTCCATCCCCATATAATCATCCAATCTGCGCTTGAAAACATTCAAGTTTGGGCTGTCTACAGTCTCAGGTGGCAAACTATTCCAATAATCTACCACTCTGTTAGTGAAAAAATATTTTCTAACATCCAGTCTGCACCTCTGTTTTTTAATCTTTAAGTGGTGGCCTCTAGTTCTATTACTACCTTCTAACTCAAATAACTTGCTGAAATCTAATTTATCCATCCCAGAAAAGATTTTAAAAAGCTCAATCATATCTCCCCTCACACACCTTCTTTCAAATGAAAACATATTTAATACCCTCAGTCTATCTTCATATTCAAGGTGCTTCAGGGATGGTATTATTTTTGTTGCCCTCCTTTGTACCGACTCTAATAAGTTTATATCATGTCTAAAATGTGGTGACCATGCCTGTATACAGTACTCTAAATGTGGCCTGACATAAGAGTTGTATAGTTTAAGGATGAACTCCTTACTCTTGTAGCTAACATTTCTTTTAATGTAACCTAGCACCCTATTTGCTCTATTTTTTGCCTCAATACACTGCTTTGAAAATTTCAGTGACCTATCTACTACCACTCCTAAGTCTTTCTCATCTTCAACTGAATTAAGCCAATATCCATCCATCTCATAGCTAAATTCCCTATTATCTCTCCCCATGTTAATAACTTTGCATTTATTAAGGTTAAAAGTCATCTGCCACTTCTGAGCCCAAGCTAACAGCTTATCTAAGTCACCCTGCACTTTAAAGCTACCCTCAACCTCTTTGACTACAGCTGCCAATTTAGTGTCATCATTCCTGCAGATGCAGTTTTTTATTATTGTATATTATGATTGATTTGGATTTTGATAAGTCTTGATGATGCATGATCTGATACAATCCTATGGATTGTTTAAATTGTAGGTAAACGTGAAGATTGGCACTGTACCCCCAAAAGTGGGGGGTTTTTCAGCCGAAACAACACTAAGTTTTGTTTATGTTTCGTTCCCACATGCATGGTTGAATAAAAATGTTAGAACATTATTCTATAAACAATTATGGGCAGATGCAATTCCAGCTTATTTTGAGGGTCAGCTCATTGTTGGGGATGGCTCATCGGGGGGATGAGCCTACGATGATCCTGAGATTTCAATCATTTGGGGGGAGGTTTTGAGGGGGCACAGCACCCCCAGTATATAATCGGAAATCACCATAAACTTCGTCCACAAAGATTTCAGCTCAGAAAAAGTAGCTAGGAAAAATAGCCCAAAATAAGCTATGACTGGGATCCAGCCATACTCTACACAATTACCAAATTATGATTATATACTGGGGGATTGTACCCCCCCCAGACCCCTCCTGATTGAAACTCAGGATCATCATAGGGAACCCCCCCCCTCTCTCCCCCCACAGTGATATCACACCTATGAGCAGTCCCCTTGAATTTACTCAAAAAATATGAAACATATTGGAACAGGGACAAAATATTTTGAGTACCATCTGACGCGAGCCGATCTTCAGGTTTACCAAATTGTATATTGTAGATGCATGATCTTGCACAATCCTATGGATGCATTTTCTAGGTGTTTTGATAGATGCGGATAACCTTTGATAGGCGCTTGTGGCTTTTGTCATCCCTAGAATTGTTATGTTATTGAGTGCCAATGAGTAAAATATTTAATATTAAGGTTTACATGAAAAAAGTAAACTATTTTGGTGGATTGACAATTTGTGCAAATGGTAAAGGCAATGGATTATGAGAGAACATGCAAGTCTTGTTAAGCTAGTAAAATAAAATCTTGTTTAGATTTGTCCTATTTTTGGGGGGGTTATGATAGTTACCTTAAGAAAATTATCAGTTTTGCCTTTGAAATAAGAGATGTTTAAAAAAATTACAGAGCTATGAACGTTTACTTATGTTGAAAACCTTCAAAATTAAAAAATTTACAAGGCATCCCAATTTTTTGTCAAATTTTAGTCCTCACTAAGATACGACTTCCAAAGGCATTTCGCGGCGTCGTTACCCATCAACATTATTTTCTTCTTTAATAGTAAATAGGAACGGATAAGAAGTTTTGTCCCTAACTAGTCTTCTTTAGGTCATCCAGGGTTTTATTGGTATTATAAAATAAGAGAAAATGTAGAAAATAACGATTGATAATCAAATTAAACACGAGGAAATTGAGGAATTTGTTACATTCTATAATATTCCTGAGAATAATAATAAATTCACAAGTTTTAAAACAGAGAACAATGATGCGTTAGCAAAAATTATATTTTATGGATACAATAAATAAAAGATTATCACATGTATGATCATATAGGTGTAAAGAAGGCCATAATTGTTATAAAAAAATAATTTAAGCTGTTTTTTTCAGTTATTTTGAGAATGGAAAGAAGAAATGATAATTGCAGTACATCCTTAAATACGATATGGGTATGAAAGGGTATCTCGTGACTGGTAAAGAAAACTGCACTCTACGAAGTGATGTCATGCAGTTAGTATAGTAATAATTGCCTACCTCACATTGGATCAAGCAAGTCCTGAGGAACGCTCTTCATCTCCCCTTAGACCAATTTAACAGCTCTAAACAGAGGTGGACCAATTGAGTATTTTAACATTCAGTTTTGCCGTCGTAGCAGACGGGATAGTTTTCGCTTTTAGGATTGGAAGATATAACGTGTCCCCACAGGTGAGGCGAAACGATAAGGCTGTTAGATTGATTTATTGGATACAGTCACTTGCTTTGCGTGGATGAAGAGTGTCACCCAGGCGTGCATAATTCAGTGTGAAGGTAGATACTCATTGCTATGCTAACCTTATGTAGCCAACTGATCACAATAATATATGTGATTCGCACTCCACCATAGCTCTATCCTACTAGTTATACTTAATACTCCTGTAACGTGCGAGAAGTTCAGGCGAGAGGCTTAAATGCTTAGCTTGAATGAGTCTTTTGATGGGAGGGACTCAGGATGATCGAATGGTTTGAGGCTCCTGCTAACGGCTGTCCAGCGACGCGGGGAGCGCGTTCGAACCTCGTTTCGCTACGTTTCTTTATTTTTCTCTGCCCCTCTTTCCAAAACAAAGTTATCTACAATGGTGCCGAAGACCCGAGAGGCCGGGGTAGGAGAACATTAGTCCTCGAATAACACTTCTAGATGCCGTGCACCGAAATCCCTAAAAATACGCTCCGCTTCTAGGAGGGGGAGCCCTGTGTAGCGTGCGAGAAGTTCAGGCGAGCAGCTTAAATGTTTTTTTTGAATGAGTCTATTTTGGGACTCAGGATGTCCGGGTGGCTTAAGACTCTCGCTAACGGCTGTCCAGAGACGCGGGAAGCGCGTTCGTAACTCGTTTCGCTACTTTTCTTTATTTATTTTTCTTTGCCCCCTTCCATACTCAAGGCTATGTACAATGGTGTCCAAGACCCGGGAGGCCAGGAAGGAGAACATTAGTCCTCAAAATAACATTTTCCTGTCGCCGTTCTCCTCAATCCTCAAAATACGCTCCGCTTCTAGGAGGGGGCCTGTGTAGCGTGCGAGAAGTTCAGGCGAACGGCTTAAATGCTTTGCTTCAATGAGTCTTTTGGAGGACTCAGGATGTCCAAGTGGTTTAAGGCTCTCGCTAACGGTTTCTAGCGACGCGGGGAGCGCATTCGAAACTTGTTTTGATACTTTTCTTTCTTTATTTTTCTTTGCCCCCTTATCTACTCTAAGCTATCTACACACCTACACCATATAATTATATTTATACACTCACGTGTGCTCACGTATATCCCTCGTGTATATGCATAATTATATTCACCTATATTCCTAGTTGTGTAATCACATGTACCCACTTGTACTCGCAAAATTATATTAATTGTGTAGCAACTGACATCTTTGCAAGCTCCTACAAAGTTCGTAAAGAGATTTTCCCGTTTCCCGTTTCTCGAAGATCCGAGCGCATTTTAACGTACACTTTTATTTCATCGGCGCTCCGGACAAGGTCAGTAAAAATTAGCTCCCTAATCATTAGTGTATACAAAGGTCTAAAAATATTCAAAGTGTAATTCCTTTCTTTCATTTCCTTATAATTCCAGTTTCCCTGATATTATAACTTCAAAAACGTCGTTCCTGTACTATACTATATTTTATATAAGTCCCCCATTATATATATATATATATATATATATATATATATATATATATATATATATATATATATATATATTATTTCAGTAAAAGACACATTATATTCATTGGCCATAATATCCAATTAAATAACCGTATTATCCAATTCAATAATAATGCCATATTCCATTGTTATTTGTTAGTTCAATAAATCTTGTTAAATTTGTGCGCAGTGCTTTTGAAACCTTCCCAGCTGAATTAGTTATCCTCTCTCACGTTTTCTCTTAAAACGCATTTTTATCTTTAAATTCATATAGAAAGGTTTAATGGCTGCTAGCTAGCCAAGTTTGTTATTAAACCAATCTTCAAATAAGCTATAATTGGTGCCGTAGACCCTTTTTCAATTAAGTATAATATAGTTTAACGTCTAGTTACGTAAAAATTATATTATTCTTTCCACGTGATATTACGACTTGCAACAATGAAATCAGCCGCTTCTCTCTCACTGACTTCAGCACGGCTTACGACCCGCCCTTCTTTTGTTTTCACTGTTAATTTGTTTTCATCTTACTTCAACCTCCTCAAATGTTTTTCTTAACCGAAAATTTCAAAAGCACACATCCCTTAGCCATCAATAGTCATACCACGACGTTTACCTCAACTGCCTCAACCACGGTAGCAAGCCAGGCCTCCTCAACCTTCACGACCAAATGTGCGTCACCAATGGCAATTAGTCATCCTGCAGCTATAAACCAGGATGTCAACGCTTGGGACACCAACCACACTTCAATCAAATCTTCCCGCTTTCTATACGACCTATCTGATCACGTGGTTCGAATAGTGCGAGGTTTTAATGGAACATCAAGCCATAACCGATCAAGAGCGCATAATAAGCATGCAAAAAGTCCTAATAAGTCTCTTTACTCTATTTCGGGGAACTTTTTTAGAAAGTGGGAGAAATGGTGCATGGGAGGAGTTGAGGCAAGGTTTCAAGCTTGAATTTGGTAGTTCCAAGTTGAAGACTTAAGGAAACTACTAAATACTCAACAAATAAGTGATAGGCGTCCCACGTAGTTTCTTGAGCATATCAAAGAATTGATCAGGGCAAAGGGCACTCAGTCAAAGCTTTTCGGCTCGCTCATAACGGAGATTTTCATGCGTGGGATCCCTGACCACATTAGGCCCCTCACCATACTTGGTGAGCACGAGAGCGTGAATGAGATCGCCAAAGCAGCAGATATAATATATTTCAATCCTTACGGAAACTGGGGGACTGTCCCACAATGTCACATTCCTCCTTCTAATCCATCTATTTCGCAGGTTCGGTTACCAATGACGCCTTCTGGCAATATGCCGGACCTGTGTAACACCTCCTTTTCATATTCATCACCAGACTTGGCTGCCGCTTGGGAGAGGATTGAGGAAGAGCTGCAAAAACTAAAACTCCAATGTGAAACCGAGCGACTATAGGGTCTGGGTAAGGTATTCTCTCTCTTGTAGTTTTGTAGGCTGGGCTAATTGATCAACCGCTTCTTCCTTATGGGATGAAGGAATATATATATATATATATATATATATATATATATATATATATATATATATATATATATATATATATATATATATATATATATGTGTGTGTGTGTGTGTGTGTGTGTGTGTGTGTGTGGAATCTTTATTCCTGGGTATATAGCTGGAATAAGCTTCGAAATGGCGAACAGGAAATATAACTTTTCTTCTTAAATAATATTAATTTTTCTCACTATCTCTGACTATTTTTCTGGTGTACTCAATAGTGGAAGATTTAGATAGTGGTAGACGATACTGGGGAAAGTGAGGTAGGGTTGCCCTTGTTTGAGGGGCATCACAGGCGTTTTTATTCTTTAGTTATTTATTTTTCCTTTTTGTTTTGCTGATGTTGTTTATTGTTTGTCTCTGTGTGCGTTCTTCTTTTTTTGTTCTTCTCTGTATTTGTCTCTTTGTTTTAAATTCTAGTATTGGTGCGATGTGGAGCTTTCGAGCCTTTATTAGTGCTCAAATTTAGTACATCACTTCGTGTTTTTGTTCTGTTGTGTTTGCTTTTTCATATTTAATTGTGATTTTGCTATCCGTCTCGTAGTTGTATGTTTTGTATTAAGTGTTCTTTATGTTTATGTGTAGATTGGTGCTATGTTTTCCTCGGAAGAGTGTCTAGTGCTTGGGAAATGCCGGTTTCGAGCGACCTTCCCGCGTAATCTGGCAGGGATGTTGATTCTGCCACCAGTTCTTCTTAGTTCTGGGATGATACAGTCGCCGCAACAGAAGTCTGGACCCTCGCTATTTTATGTTATTTTTATATTATTTACCTCCATTAGGTTAGGTTAATATAATTAAAAACACTTTTGTTGAAACTTTTAATATTTTATGATCTCCCCCCTGGCCCTGATGACATCCTGCATACTTTTGGGCATACTTGCAACAAGATTTTTCAAGTAATATAAGTCCATGTTGGTGCGCCACACTTTCTTGATGATCTCCTGAAGGTCCTGCACTGATGACACATTGGCCCGATTAACCTTGTCTTTGATGACTTTCCATGCGTTTTCAATGAGGTGAGATTGAGACTGTTCCCACTCCAGTCCAACACGTTGATGCGATTTCTCTGTAGCAATTGCTTGATCAAATTAGTCTTGTGACAAGGAGCTGAATCATGCATAAAGATGGATGTTCCATGAAGTTCCATATGATTAAATAGATGACCTTCCAAAACTTCCTTGTAGCGCTGAGCATTCATGGTCATATTCTTGGGCTGGAAATATAAACCACCTCTCCCTAACTTAGGCACTGAAACAACCCCAAACCATAATTGAGGGACTGTGTTTTACAGCCTTCACTGTGTACTGGGAGCTGTACCTGTTTGACCCAACTGGTCTCCTCACCTTTACTCTGTGTGACCTTATGACCTGAAATGGGCTTTCATCCACCACATGACCTCTGACCACTGTTCCACTGTCCAACCCTTGTGCTGCTTTGCAAAATGAAGCCTCTTCTTCCTCATGTGGTCATTCAACAGCGGTTTGAGCGCTGCAGTACGGCTAGGGAGTTGCAAATCTTTCAGAAGACGATGCTGTACGTTCCGTTCCGAGACATTTTGGAGGAGGTTAGGGTACATTTCCTTGATTTGTCTGCCTGTTATCCTAGGGTTTTTCATAACAGCTTTCTTTAGCAAGCGATATGTCCGGGGTGTAGTCTTTTTTTCTGGTCCCTGGCGCTTTTTATATTGGGGTATGGTGTTTGGGGGAAGCTCACGGGCAGCAGAGAGGAGTGCCATTACGGTAGATTTTGCCCGCCTTGTTCGCAGGCATATTTCCCTTATCTTAATATTTTCTTCCCTCAAAGTAAGAATACGGACCTTTTCCTCATTTGTGAGAGGCTTGGGATCCATGGTTGGAGTGCTAGTTAAAAATATATATGATCAGCCAAATATCTTCAAAAAACCACCAAAATGAAAGTAACATCGCAAAAAATGAGCGTCCCCTCACGACCAAGTCTGAGCGCGTACTGAATAATACAGCGGACACAATGCGCATATATACTCGTACCTAACAGACGTTGCCAGAAACCGCAACAAAACACTAATCAATTATAGCATTTTCCCCGGAACGATTATTGGACCTATATCAATACATATAATATGACCAAAGGTCCAGACTTCCGTTGCGGCGACTGTATCATTGGCCATTGTAGACCAGACTTTTTTGGCCAGTTTCTGCGTAGCGACATTAATGGGCTCCTAACGCTGTCTGCGGTGCAGGTCCCTCTGCCAAAGATGCTATCTTCGTCTGGTTTTATTTATGCAGAGGGATGCAGAGGGATGCAGAGTTCTGCACTCGCTGGAGCCTCCTCATAGTGGACTTGCCGGCAACTTGAGTCACTACTGCAGGGTAAATGAGCTTAGCCCGGATGAACATCAGGTATATTTTCCTTATATTCGCCGATCTAAGATTTCGGAACCTATAAAGCTTGGAGATTTCTCTCCTCGCCATATTCTGCCTCTCCTTGTAGTGACTCGAAAGATTTTTAGGCCCAAGATGGTGCCTTCGGTGGAGTAGCCGTATTTCCTCCCATCTATTATAATGGGCCACGTTGACATGTGGCTCAGCGGGAGGATCTTAAATTTCTCCTTATTTGTCCGGATTTTCCATTTTCTCTCGTATTGGTTGATTTTCGAGATCTCTGCAATTGTGTTGAATGCCTGATCCCTTGCTTTCCTAACCCTACTGGGGACGATCTGCGTGACGTCATATGCGTACTGCAGATACATCGTGTCCCGGTGTATTGGAGTAGGGAGGTCGTTGGTGAAGACCAGATAAAGCAAAGGACTCAGGACGCTTCCCTGGGGAACGCCCGCTTTGAACTCGAATTCTGGACCTTTGTGCTCTTCGATCATGATACTCGCCCTTCTGTACATGATGAAGTCACAAAGGATCCTTTCCAGGACTAGGTTTAGCTGGAGACCTAGGATCTTGTATTGTAGTCCACTCAGCCAAACCTTGTCAAAGGCCTTCTGTACGTCCCTCATCACGATGTCAACATATTGACCCTTCGCTCGGCAGTGTGCGATCTTTTCAGTTAGGAGCGCCAGGGCCGTTTCCGTGCCCCTTTTTGGTCTGAACCCATGTTGTTGTGGGTTATGCGCTCCCAACTTGTCCAGTTGATTTTGTAGCCTGTCGGCTATAATCTTCTCAAAGATCTTGCCGGGTATTTCTAGGAGAGAGATTGGGTGATAGTTGGCCACTTGGTCTAGGGGCTTGTTCCCCTTCGGGATAAAGATGATTTTAGCCACCTTATTCTCGTCAGGGAAGTAGCCTGTATTCAGGGATGCGTTCATGTTGTTCACCATGCCCTGGATAATTTGCCGTGGGGCATTCACCAGGTTGTTCTTGGCGAGCCCAAACCTAATGGTTTTCATGGTATCTTCAATAGTGATAGGGCGCCCGTGGTCAACCATCTCTTTTTCTCTAGATACTTGCGGTTGTGGGTGGGTCCTAGGTATCATCGTTCCGAGGTCATCGAGCAGTCGGTCTTCGAAGTCCTGGTCGAAATCGTCGTTCTCCTCAGGTGATATTACAAAGACGTCTTTCCAATGTCTCCTGAATCTCCTTTCGAGAGAGTCCGGATCCTCTATGATGCTGTCACCTTCTTTTATTTTTATCCCTGGCCTGGGAGGCAATCGGACGCTGTTCCAAAAACTTACAGGATTTCTCCCCCTGTCTAGTTTACCTATGATATCGTCCCAGATTTCCTTCTGTTTCTCGAGGATTATGTTTTTCAGTTCCTCGCTTAGCTGTCTCGTTCGGGCTGCCCTTTCCCGGTTCGGGCCTGTCTTACTGACTTCTTCGTAAATTTCCTTGTGTTCCCTCGCGATTTCCCTCATTTCGTCCGTCCACCTAGATTGTGGGAGCATTTTTTACCAGATTCTGGGTACGCATCTTTCGTCAGCTTGAATGAGGAGATTAGTAATCTTGTCAATCTCCTCATCAATTTCCTCAATATTAGCGTCATCCAGGTCAGCTGGCTGGTAGGTGCTGAGCATTTCTCTGTACTGCTCCCAGTTAGCTTTCACGTAACTTTTCCTAAGTGTGACGGGTTTAAGTATTGGCGCAAGCGAAATAGTGGTGATAATTGGGATATGATCACTCGGGACCACTGGGCCTGGGGCGTTGGCTATGTTGAAGGGGAATTGTGGACTTGCCAACACAATGTCCGGTTTTGTTGCCGGGCATCGTGTTAGGTAAGTTGGGGAGTCTGGTCCAACTCTCCGCAGCTTATTTCTCTCAAATAGTAGCTCCAGGTTTTGTCCCCTTGGATCGACGCGCCTGTAGCCAGATGCACGGCAACAGGCATTTAGATCTCCGCCTAGCAACGCTAGCCTTTTGTGCTCAAAGAGGGTGTAGAAGTTGTTGATTGGTAGGTATTGTCGCCACAGTTAGACCTCCAACCAGGGTCGAGATTTCGATAGCAACAAATGATTCGTCTAAGTCCGGTAGCGTTTTGAATTTAATGTTTTTCTTGATAGCGATGGCTGCGCCATCGTACCTTTCTTGTGTGTGATTTTTTTTGTATAACTGTATAGTTGTGTATTTTTATAGTGTCAGTGTTTGTGTTGATTGCATGTTCTGATATGAGAATGATGTCCGGGTCCTCCTTACGGAAGATGTTGCCCTAAAGAATGGACTTTCTCTTCCGCCCATTCACATTCAGTGTGAGTATTTTTAGAGCGTTGTTTGTTTTCTTGTTCTTGTGTTTTTGTTTTTGTTGTGTCTTAGGTGTAGTGTTCTTTGCCGTTTCTTATTTTCTTTAATTCTGCATCACTTAGGGTGATGCAGGAGTCTTTCTGTAGTTTCACTGTGCCTTCCAGCATTGCTTGCTCAATGTCTGTTTCTTTTTCTGCTGTTGAGTAGGTCCACTTAATTATTCTTTGTTGTATACCCTGAAATATTTCCTTAGGGAAGAGCTTCTCTGGCTATAGGGTTTGTTCGCTCGTTATAATTTTGAGGTTTATTTCCTCTACATCATACTTGTAATTACTTTTCAAGGTCTTCGACCTACTTCTTAAGCTTACGGGACCCTTGGTCGCCCTGTTTTCGACCTCCTCAGCGTCAGATTCCGAGGACGATTGGTTCGCTAGGTTGCCTTCTGCTTCCTTTATTTTTCTTGCTGCTCTTCTCTCCTTTTTCTCACGACATTTTTGTGCCTCCAGTATTAGATCTGTTCTAGTAGAGTTTGCTTTCCCAGTCGTGGGTTCCGCTTCCTTTGCGGGCTCCGATGTTCTTTCCTCCTGGGGAAATGGAGTCGCCGGTGTCTTTGATGCTCCCTTTGCCAAAAACTGCAGCTGCAGCACGTCACCCGATGGTGGATCGTGCGGAAACCACATCTCAGACATGCCTTTTTTCTTCAGCATGAGATTCAGCGTCTTCGCGAACGTTCCTGGATTTGTGAGATTATTTACGTGCGCAAATAACATGCACGTAAGTATTTTCGTCAAATTCTCTTGTCTAGCTTTAGATAAGTTTTCAACTGCTGTTTTTCGGCAATTTTTGTTGGGGCTGCTCTTGTTACCTGGGCATACGAGTTAGTGTTTCCCTTTGTTTCCTCCGTTCTCTTCTTCCTGATAATATCCTTCTTTTGGGGACAGGACATGGCCATCGCCCCGTGGTTTAGTCCACAGTTTGGGCATCTTTCCAACGGCGCCTTGCATTCTCGCCATCCGTAGCCTTTTCTGCTGCACCTGGAGCACGTGATAGTTTGCAATCTTTCGTTGTGTTTTGCTAGATCTTGTAACACCGGAAGCACATCTGAATGGGGGTAAACTCTTCTCCTTCAATTTGGTCTGGACAGATCATAGCGTTAAAGAGTAGTAACCCCCTTTCTATGGCCTTCTGGGCCATCTGTGTGTCACTGAATATTATTTTGAAGACGTGTTGGTATTCAGTGTTGTCCAGCTTATTTCGGAACTTCACTATTTCCACCATGTTAGCCCACGACTGATTTCTATTGATCTTCTCTTTTATCTTCTCCTTACTGTGTTGGCCGATCCATGGATCTAATTGTCTGTACACCACGCTGCGGTGTGCCTGGATCTGAGGAGGGGTACTGGGTTGAGGGCCTATTTCATTTAGTACCCGTTTTCCTTCCTCCTTCGTCAGCGTCTCCACATCTGCCTCTTTCTGGCAGATTGCGGAGTAACCAACTGGGGTGTCGATTAGTCTAGGGATCCCCAGACTCAGCTTTCCGTAGACCGTCGCGAACACCGTGCCTCGGTCCGGTTTAGGATATCCATCGATTGTCCTTAATGGGACTCTTGTGGCTGGGTGGGACGCCATTTTGGTGCATATGCAGCCCCTCTGTCTGGGGTGCAAATCTTCTATGGTTGCCTCTGCTTTTCCTTGATTGTTTGTACGGCTTCCAACTTACGAGTGTGTGTATATATATTTAATTTTTTGATTATTGTTTTTCCTTGGGGAAAAAGAGAGACCCCCCTTTCATTCACGCTCAGCCGCCACCTGGATGGAAATGGGAATTGCCTTTTAGATGGATGAGATGAATCTGGTGGGATCCTCTCAGGGGTGGGATTGTATGGTGGACGTATTGACAACGCTGCCCCTCCGAGGGTGTTTTAATCGCGACCGCATCCCAACATACCATAGAAGCGGTTGTAGGTCCCTCTATGGTCCTAGAAGGGACTCCCGAGGTGGTAAGCAGCGGGGGTAGCAGTCCGTCTCTTATCCGGAAGAGTTTCTAACATTGTTCTCCACTGTGGGCTATTCCTCAAACCAGCTTCCTCCAATGCCCCCAATTATGGCCAAGCAACTGCCTGGCATAGTTGGGACGAAACATGAATGGCAATCCCCTTTCACATCTGCTGGCGGTTCACGCAGGAGGGTAGGCCGGGGACTTAGGCAGTCATCTGCCTAAGTGGGCCGCTGTAAAATAAAGATGATTAATGATGAGTTATGATGATGATGAGTGAGACGCCAGATTAATACCCTTTTTTTAAAATCTGGCTCTAAAATTAGAAACCAGATTTTTCAGAGGTGTAAGCAAAATTCCCCAAACTTTTCCTCCTTTACCAGATCACGAGATGAGTCTTACGAAGTAATTCTGCCAAGAATTCTGACCAGTCGACTATCTTTTACACAAAAATACACCTATATAAATAGTTAATTCATCTACACTTAACACTACAACAATTCAACCAATCAGGATTGATATATATATATATATATATATATATATATATATATATATATATATATATATATATATATATATATATTGAATAGTTATTCTTACGTTCAATTTTGGAATAATAGCCTTGGCGTTGACCAATCAGTGCCCTGATAGATTTAAAAGGTTACTAACGCTCAAACCGTTTGCACAGACGGCGAAGAATTCTTGGTAAAAGTACAGCTCTGACAGCATCTCACATCCGGCAAAGTTTTGGGAAAAATTTCTCAAACGCCTCCGAAAAGTTCCAAAAGAGAGATAGTACGCAATTTTTTTCACCACTCACCATCATACTAATTTCATCTTTTCTTCTAGCGGCCCCACTTAAGCAGATGACTGCCTAAGTCCCCGGCCCCGCCCCCCTGCGTGAACGGCCGTCAGATGTGAGGGGGATTTGCCAATCATGTTTCGTCCCAACTATGCCTAGCAGTTGCATTGGCATAATTGGGAGCATTGGAGGAAGCTGGTTTGAGGATTAGCCCACAGTAGAGAACAATGTCAGAAACTTTCCGGACAAGGGACGGACTGCAACCTTCGGTGCTAATTACGGGGAAGGCCCCTTCCAGGACCATAGAGGGTGAAAACCGTCTCTATGTTATGTTGGGGAGCGGTCGCGATTCAAAACCCTCGGGGGGGCGGCGTTGTCAATAAGTCCGCCATACAATCACACCCCTGAGAGGATCCCACCCGGACTTATCTCATTCATCTTTCATCATTCACCCAAAGGCAAATCCCTTTTTTACATCCAGGCGGCGGTTTTTTTACGAGGGGGGGCCCTCTTCTCCCAATAAGTAAAAATAAAAAAAATTTAAAAAGGAAAAATATACACAACCCACCCATAAACTGAAAACGTAATAGAGAGTTCCGAATTCAAGGTAAGCCAACTCACCCATAGAGAAGTGTGCGCCCCCTCTTCAAGGGGAGCCCACCCGTAATAATGGCGGCACAGGATGCGCCAAGAGTCCCGCTTAGGTGTATTGGCGGGCAGGCAAAACCGGACAAGGGTACGGTGTACAAGACCCTGTTCGGTAAGCCCAGCGTGGGCGTGCTAAGGCTAATCGACACTCCCGTCGGTTACGTCACCGTGTGCGAGAAGGAAAAAGATATAGAAACGCTCACGAAGGAAGAAGGAGTAAAGCACTTAATGGAGATAAACCTCCAACCAACCACGCCTCCTCAAATACAGGCGCACAGGAGCGTAGTGTGCAGAAGGCTAGACCCGTGGGTAGGCCAGCACACAAAAGAAGAAATTAAAGAAGAGGTCGAGAAGAACCAGAACTGGGCAAAGGTGGCTGAGGTCATCAAATTCAGAAACAAAAGAGACAATTCTGAATACGCCCACGTCTTCAAAGTTGTCTTCACAGACACGGCGATGGCGGCGAAGGCTAAGGAGAGAGGCTTACTTCTCTTCAACGCCAAGATCAGTGGAGAGCAGGTCGAACGCGAGGAATACATCCTCGTGCAGATCTGCTTCAACTGCTACAAACTAGAATGCCATACGACCAAAGATTGTAAGGAGCAGGAGGCAACCTGCTCAAAGTGCAGTAAAAAAGGGCACGGATGGCGCGAATGCCAGGCCAAGGAGGAGAAGTGCCCGAATTGTGGCCAAAGACATGGGGCGATGGCGATGTTGTGTCCCCCCCCAAAAGGAATTTATCCGGAAGAAGACGGAAGCGAAGAGGGCGGAAGGCATGAGGAGGGCAAACACCTCCTATGCCCAAGCAACAAGGACCACCACCTCTGCAAACACCCTGAACAGCCAGGTCCCCAAAACATTTGTCAAAGTTGACAAGGACGACAAGGATGCCACAAAAATCCTTACGTGAATCCTATATGCGCACGTGCGAAATCTGACCAGCCCAGGATGCTTTGCCAGGGAGGTCAACACGATGCTAAAAAACAACGGACTCGCGGAAAGGTGGTTCCTGGAGAACCCCCCTCCTCAGGGGACGTCCTCCAAGTCCAAATTGGAAATCAAAGAGAGGCGCCCGCGACACCATCCCCACGGGAAACCGAGGTCAAAGAGATTAACTCCAGTGAGGCAAATAAAAAGAACGCCCCACCGAGGTCCCCAAACAAAGACCCACGCCTTGTTGTGATAAAAAAGAGGGAGGAAAGTGCAAAAAGAGCAGCCCAGAAGACTCAAGCAGGCGGAAGGGAATATCCTAAGCTCGGCCTCTTCATCAGAGGACGAACGAGAGATCCCCCAACCCGCTAAAAACAGGAGTAGAAGTGTGAAGAAAGTTAGGGAATTTGATGGAGATGACCTCAACATCAAATTCTTCAGGACTGAAGACATTTCGTTCCCAAAAAGCCCCAAGGTGGGAGAGATCATTGAAGGGGTAAGAGCAGGACTACTAAAATGGCCCTATGATTCCCCAGTCCGTGAAGCGCTGGTAGTAACGGCGCTCATGGAGGCTAGAATTAAAATATATAGGGACTCCTGCTTCGCCGTAAGCGTAGCAGAGTTCAAAAAAATTCGGAACGGGAAAATTATACACACCGAAAACCACTAGTCAAGACACAAATTAACACACACATACACAACAGCACATAAACATGGAAAACACGAACAACACACTAAAGATACTTACAATTAACGTCGACGGATGGGTAGGGAAACTCATTCCTTACGGAAACATTTTCCGTAAAGTGGATCCCGACCTAATCCTCATCTCAGAACATGGCGTTGACACAAACGTCAACAACATAAGAATACCCCACTACACAATCTTTAGTAAAAACCACACACAAGAACGGTATGATGGCGCTGCCATCGCGATACGAAACAAGATTACATATAAAACACTTCCAGACCTAGATGAATCATTCGTGGCAGCAGCAATACCTACCCTAGTTCGGGACCTGACCGTAGCGGCGGCCTATCAACCGACGCGACGCGATTACCTGCCGATCCCTAATTTTTACAACCTCTTCGGGCGTGGTAAATTGACTTTGCTTGGCGGTGATCTTAATGCCAGATGCCGTGCATCAGGCTACGGAAGAACCGATCCAAGGGGAAGAAACCTGGAAATGCTGCTCGAAAGAGACAGACTCCAGAGGGTCGAGCCAGATTTCCCGACCTTCATAACACAATGTTCAGCAACAAAGCCGGACATTGTGTTGACATCTAAAAACTTTCCCTTCAACATAGTCAATGAGCCCGGGCCAGTGGTTCCGAGTGACCACATCCCGATTCTCACTACGATCTCGCTAGCACCAATACTCAAGCCCGTCACACTCAGGAAAAGTTACGCGAAAGCTGACTGGGAGCTATATAGAGACATACTCAGTACATACCAACCAACTGATCTGGGAGACGCTAATCTCGAAGAAATTGATGAGGAGATCAACAAGATCACCGATCTCCTCATTCAAGCCGACGAGAGATGTGTTCCCAGAATCTCCTATAAGATGCTCCCACATCCTGTGTGGACGGACGAGATGAGAGAGATTGCCCGTGAACATAGAGCAATCTATGATGAGATCAGAAGGACAGGTACCAATAGGGAAAGGACGGCCAGAATGAGACACCTAAGCCTGGAAATGAAAAACATCATACTAGAAAAACAGACGAAGATATGGAATGACATCATCGGGAAGCTGGACAGGGAGAGTGATCCCGTAAAATTCTGGAATAACATCCGGAGACTTAGGGGATTGCCTCCCAGACCCAGAACCAAAATCAAGGAAGGAGACAACATCATAGAGGATCCAGAATCTCTCGAAAGAAGATTTAGATCACATTGGCAGACGATTTTCGCTATAACGCCAGAGGAGAACGACGACTTCGACCAGGATTTCGAAGACCAACTGCTCGACGACCTCAGCACAATGATACCTAGAACCCACCGCCATCCGCAAGTGTCACAGGAAAGAGTGATGGCTCCCCACGGAGGCCCGGTAACTGTAGAAGAGACATTGAACACCATAAGGTCCTTCAAGCAGAGGGCTCCAGGCTGGTCTGGAATTACGAAAAATAACCTCGTAAATGCCCCAAGGCAAATTATTCAGGGACTGGCAAACACGATGAATGCCGCCCTGAATACAGGCTACATCCCGGATGGATACAAGATGGCCAAAATTATCTTTATCCCAAAGGAAAACAAGCCTTCAGACCAGGTGGCAAGCTATCGCCCCATCTCTCTTCTTGAGATGCAGGGTAAAATCTTCGAAAAGATTTTAGCGAATAGGCTACAAGCTCAACTGAGTGAGTTAGGAGCGCACAACCCACAACAGCACGGGTTCCGCAAAAAAGGGGCACAGACACCGCCCTGGCGCTCCTGATGGAAAAAGTAGCATACACCCAAGCGAACAGGTTCTATGTAGACATTGTGTTGGGGGACGTGCAGAAGGCCTTCGACAAAGTCTGGCTGGAAGGACTTCAATACAAGATCCTGAACCTCCAGCTAGACCCAATCCTGGAAAGGATCCTCTGTGACTTCATCATGGACAGAAGGGCATGTCTCATGATTGAAGGGCACAGAGGCCCCGAATTCGAAATAAAGTCGGGCGTCCCTCAGGGTAGCTGTCTGAGTCCTCTGCTTTACTTGGTCTTCACCATCGACCTTCCAACTCCGGTGCACAGGGACACGATGTATCTGCAATACGCAGATGACGTCACACAAATTGTCGCGTGCCTGGAGAGGAAAGCAAGGGCGCAGGCGGACCATACTATAGCGGAAATCAACAACATCAGCCGATACGAGAGACGATGGAAAATCAGGACCAACAGGGACAAGTTCAAAATTGTCCCGTTGAACCGCGAGTTGACATGGCCCATCATCATAGATGGGAGGAGATACGGCTACTCCGCCGAAGGCACTGTCCTGGGCCTTAAAATCACCGACCATGGATACTCGAGACACCACACGGAGAGGCGGAACCTGACGAAGAGAGAAATCTCCAAGCTCTACTGGTTTAGAAATCTTAGCTCGGCTAACATCAAAAAGTTGTATATGATGTATATCCGTGCTATGCTGATCTACCCCGCAGTGGTGTCCCAAGCGGCTAACAAAACCTCTATGAAAAGGCTCCAGCGTATCCAGAACACTGCCTCTCTGCTTATTAATAAAGTAAGAAGGCGTGACCATGTCAGGCAAAGCGTCCTGCATCGGAGGAAACGCTTGGAGCCCATCAATGTCGTCACCCAGAAACTGGGCAAGAAGATCTGGTCCACTTTAACGGACGATGTCATTCCAAACCTCCAGGGAGCAGGCGGCAGGCTAAATATACCTGTGTGGCTACGGGCGAAAGCCTCACGCAGAAGCCGGTTCCCGAGCACAAAACTTTGTACACGTAATAACATAACTCCAATGTACACATAACACCGTCAAAACACAACACATTAACTCCATACATCCACACACGAAAAATGTGACTACAAAATACAAATACTACATTGTCAGCAAATAAGCTATCAAAGGCTTGAATGCTGAAAACCAACAACAGTATTAAACTAAAATTAAAAGACAGAGAAGAAGACACAAAAATACAGTAAGAAGAACACTACAAACAAACGAAAACATAAAGACAAAAATAAAATATTCAAATAAAGAAAAAAGTAATCAAAAATAAAGTGATGCCCTCCCTACTAGGGTAACCCTTCCCCCCATCTTTAATTTTTTCACCCACTATATCTTCCACTATAACATCTCTTTTCGAAAATTGCGTACATCATCCGTTTGCACATAAACACGGCTGAAATCCATTTTCCGAAGAGTAGTAAAGGCAGAAGAATTGACTTAGAAAACTACGCTAAATCTACATCTTTTACTCGATAAAGGAGGAAAAGGTTGAGGAGGCAACTTCAAAACGTCAGGATTCACTTCGCCATCCCCACGGGGACTCTCCGGGTGACCTTTTTAACCAGCTCGTAGGCGACTCAATGTCGACCTAACTCCCCCCCCCTCGACGGAGTTGCGAAGCTGAAATGAACTGAACTGCCAATCATCTAGTCTCGCTCCAACTATGTCGGTCCACTTTGATAGACATAATTGGAGACGTAAAAGAAAGCAAGTTTGTGGATTAGCTCACTGGGGAACTCTACGGAAGAGACCGCCCGGTTACGAGGCGATGCTGAAAGCTTTAGGGAAGAGTTCGTTCTAATCTCTAAGGGTAGCTTCCGGCCAAGACCACAGGGGGACATGCAACCGTCACTGTGCAAGTTGGAAACAGCATCGATAACTAAACTCCAGATGGGGCGGTACCCCCGGATAGTGGTAGTTGATTCTATCACCACCCATCATTAAGTCCGCCACACTCCACCCATCTGAGGGGCCTCCCCGCTTCACCAATCATCATTCATCCCCTCATTTGGCAGTTCACGTTCATGAAAGCTTAGCGACGAAGTAGAGGGAGTCGTCAATAAATAAACAAGGAAACAGCATCATAAGAAAAAAGGGAGCACGAAATTGACTAGAATCAAGCACCAATAATAAGAGACTTGGGAGGAAAAGTAAACCCAGTGCAAAGGGGCCACTCTCTCGAAGAGATGGCCCAAGACCACACAACCAGAATACCCCTGCGGATAGTCAACGGGCAGCCCAAGCCTAGCAGAGAGAGCGTATTCGAGGCTGTGTATGACAAGTTGGGCATTGCGAAAAGGAAAAGGATATAGAAGACATTACCAAGGAGAAGGCAGTTGCGGTCCTTCGGGGCATTGGGCTGCAGCCAGCAGTACTACCACAGATCCTGGCCCACAGGAGCGTGGTATGCCGGCGAATCGATCCGTGGATTGGACAACACTCCACGGGGGAAATCATAGGGGAAATCCAGCTTCGGCAAATTTGGGCCAAGGTAGCCGAAGTGATAAAATTTAAAAATAGAAGGGATGGCAGCGAATACACCCATATCTTTAAGGTGGTCTTCGCAGCAACAACCATAGCCCAAAAGGCAAAGGAACAAGGCCTAATGATGTTTAACGCCAAAATTAGCGGGGAACAGATTGAGAAGGAAGAATACACTCCAGTCCAATTCTGTTTCAGATGCTATAAGATGGAAACACACGCCACTAAAGACTGCAAAGAGCCTCAAGAAAAGTGCTCTAAATGCAGCGAGAAAGGGCACAATTGGAGGTCATGTAATAGTAACATTGAAAAGTGCGTAAACTGCGGCCAGGGACACAGAACAATGGCTATGTCATGTCCCCGTTAAAAAAGAAATTATGAAGAACAAACAAAAAGCGAAGCAAAATGAAGAAACGCGTAGAGCGAACACGTCCTACGCCCAAGCGGCAAAGGCGGCCCTCTCTGAAGTAGATAATAAGAAGACATATCTTAGACTACAAAACGAGAATTTGATGAAGGTTATGACGTGCATCCTTCACGCACACGTCATGAACCTCACTCGCCCTGGAACGTTCGCAACTGAGCTAAACCAGATGTTAGCCAAAAACGGGATGGAACAAATGTGGTTCCCAGACAACCCCCACTCCGGGGATGTACTGCAACTGCAGATGGTTCCAAACCAACAAACAACCGGACAAGACAACACAAATAAAGTAACCAACAAAAAAGAAAAGAAACGAGCAGTCGATGTGAAAACTCATGCACTTAAACAGAGCCAAGTAACCACAACAGAGAAAGAAAACACCGGCACCAACAGTTCCTCGGAATCCTCAGATTCCTCGGACACCAAAGCACTACAAACCCAGAAAGCAAAGGGAAATAAAAGGAAAAACAAAATATTGCGGGCTGATAACATCAATCTGAAAATCTACGCCTGAGATTAGTTTCCCTTGCCCGAGGAAATGGAGACCAGAGATATTTTTCATGGAATAAAAAGAAAATATACAAATAGGAATTTGACTACGAAGTCGACCATGAATCGGTGGAAGAAGCTCTGCTCAGCCAGAATGTGACCCTACATCACAGCACCTGTGAGCAGATTTCAAACGCTGAGTTCAGGAAAAAGAGAAGTGGGAGGAAGAAGAACATCACCCCAAAACACTAGGGAAACAACTTGGAGAGAGTAAGCAATAGAATGAGGATTCTGACACTCAACGGAAATGGATGGGAGGGGAAAGCTACGGCATATGGAAACGTATTCCGAGTGCTTGACCCCGACATCATTCTTATAACAAAGCACGGTATCGACACTACAGCTGATCGAATTAAAATACCGGGCTACAGAGTATTCATGAAAAATCCTTCCCAGGAAAGGTTCGATGGTGTTACAATAGCTGTCAAGAAGAACATCTCGTTCAAACAATTACCAGAACTTGATGAATCCTTTGTGCCGATCGAGCTCCACACACTAGGAGGAGACCTCGTGATAGCTGCAGCCTATCAGCCCCCTCGTCGAGCCTATCTCCCGTTAAATAACTTCTACACACTATTCGGGCACCGTAGAATGGCAATCTTAGGGGAAGACCTCAATGCCATAGTGAGCCAGGCCCAACAGTTCCAAGTGATCACATAGCGATACTCACCACAGTATCTCTCGCTCCGATCCGCTCTCAGTCCCTCTCCGAGAAAAATACGCCTTGGCCAACTGGGATCGTTACAAGATACGACTCAGTCAATTCTAGCCAGCTGACCTAAGCGAGGTGTCATTGGAGGAGATAGACGGGGAACTGGACAGGATAACAACGTCCATAATAGAAGCGGACCGCGAGAGCATACCCAACACCGGGTATAAAACACCTCCTCAGCCCAGATGGACAAAGGAAATGAGAGAGATTGCTCGCGTTCACAGGGAAGTGTACGAAGAAATAAGACGGGAAAGTCCTAACTGGGAAAGAAGCTCGCTCCTTCGACGCCTAAACACAGAGTTTAGATAGGCTATCAACCTCCAACAGAAGGAAATTTGAAACAACCTGATAGCCAAAGTCGATAGCAAACTCAACCCGGCTGAGTTCTGGCGTCAAGTCAAGAACTTAAAGGAACTAACAGCAAGCCTAAAGGCTCGAATAAAAGAGAACGGAGACTATATAGAGGACCCGGCGGTTCTGGAAGACAGGTTCAGAAATTTCTGGAAAAATGTCTTCAGGATCACCCCTGAAGAAAACGACGAGTTCGACCAGGAATTCGAAAGCCAACTGATCGAAGAACTGAATCAGGTTATGCACCGCACGCACCCACAACATAGAGTCAACGAAGGCAGGGAGATGGCGGACCACGGCCGTTCCATAACATCAGAGAGGAGGTCATGGCCACTGTAAGAGCCTTCCAACAAAAGGCACCAGGCTGGACGGTCATCACCAGAAACAACTTGGTTAATGCCCCACAGCAGATCATTCAGGGAATCGTTTACATCTACAACGCTTCCCTGAACACGGGCTACTTCCCGGAAGGTTTCAAGATTGCTAAGGTGATCTTCATACCCAAGGGAGGTAAGCCCCCTGATCAACTGGTAAATTACAGGCCAATCGCCCTGCAAGAGATCGTTGCGAAAGTCTACGAGAGACTCCTAGCTGACAGTCTTCAAGAACAACTAGCCGAGCTGGGAGCCCACAACCTTCAGCAGCACGGGTTCCGCAAGGGACGAGGAACGGAAACAGCCCTTGCCCTCCTTGCGGAAAAACTCGCTTGCAGTAAAGCTGAGAGGAGGTACGTAGATGTGGTGCTGCGAGATGTAAAGAAGGCCTTCGATAAGGTTTGGCTGAGAGGATTACAGTTCAAGATCCTCAACCTCCAGCTTAACCTACCCCTGGAAAGGGTCCTTTGCAACTATGTCTCTGATAGGAGAGCCCGAATTACAATCGAGGGCTGAAAGGACCCGAATTGGAACTCGAGGTGGGAGTTCCACAAGGCAGCTGTCTCAACCCTCTGCTGTACCTAGTGTACACGATTGACCTGCCTGCCCCATTGAGGTACGATTCGATGTATCTGCAATACGCAGATGACATCACCCAAATCGTCCTGAGTCCATTCAGGAACTCTGGAAGTCAGTCGAGTGCAACAGCTGTCGAAATTGAAAATATCAACCGATATGAGAAGAAGTGGAAAATTAAAACCAACCGCCAGAAGTTCACTATTATTCCAAGGAACCGCCGGAAAGAAGACGACGTCATCGTCAATAACAAAATATATCCATACTCCAACGAGGGTAAAGTCCTGGGCTTACAACTCTTCAAAACGGGATACAAGACGCATATCAAAACCAGAGTCTCCCTAGCCAAAAGAGAGCTGAGGAAACTTTACCGTTTCCGAGGTCTCAGCGTGCCAAACATCAAAAAGCTGTATATGGCCTTGGTACGCTCAGTCCTAGTGTACCCGGCCGTGATCACGCAGATGGCAAGCTGCACATCTCTCAGAATGATGCAAAGGGTGCAGAATAAAGCCACTCGGCTGATTACTGGCACGCAAAAGATCGACCGTATTCGGCAATCGGTTCTACACCAAAGAATCGGACTAAAGCCGATCAATACGGAGATTCAAAGGCTAGGGAGAAAGACTTGGGATAAAATAGACCGAGTAATACTCTCGACTATGAACCTTAACCTAAATATACGTGCAAACCGTAGACGCGCAATAGGTAGAACTGCTCTGTTCCCTAGTAGTAGAACCTGCGCGAGAGAAGTGGTACTACCTATGTACACGTAGTAGTAGTCCACTACTCCGATGTAATAGTGACAGCAAAAATTCAATAATTCAATAAATCCAAATTCAATAATTATAAACAAATAAAAAAGAGGCGAAGTGCCCACACTAAAGAACCCCCCCTCCAATATAAATATAGTATAAATTAAAAATTTCACTAACTTCAAATATAAAAGAGGCGAAGAGCCCAAACTAAATAATCGAAAAAATAATTAACATTTTGAATAAAAAGAGGCGAAGTGCCCAAATAAAAGAGATAAACTAAGACTCAAAACTTATGAGATTCAGCATAAGAGAAACCTTTGAAAGGCTCGAATGCTTCGACGGAAAAATACAAATAATCAAATACATATATATATATATATATATATATATATATATATATATATATATATATATATATATATATATATATATATTATAATGGAGGAAACTGGCTCTCAACGACAGTCAGCAACTTTAATGACGGTGGAAATTTTTAATATTAAAAAATACAAATAAGAAGAATGCTAGTGATGCCCTAACACCAGGGCAAACTAGAAAACATTTTCACACCTTTATATACCTACCACACAATTTTATCACTTTAACCTAATTTGTATATTTAAGTTTCCCAGGAGTATTTTATTATAGGAATGCCCAGAGGGCATTTGCTATACAAGGTGCCCCAGAAAAAAGTTAACCGTACTTTGAATTAGTATAACTCAAAATCTATTAGAGATTTTTGAGTCCTGTAAAACGAATCCAATTTACCAACTATTTATCTGTCGATTCTGTAAATTTCATTAAATTCCCTTTTACGATATTGATACACTAATGGGTTTAGTGGAGGCTATCAAAAATATGTTTGCGCAAGGAAGTAAAATAATGCAAATTCGAAGTTTAAAATCAACAAATATATTTAAATCCATTTTTAACAAAAACAACTCTTCATATGGGTAATACAAATTCGTTTTTTTATTTTCTAAGCACCGTTTCCTTCCACATGTCCTCTATTTCTTTCCAAGCACATTTGCGCCTTTGATCGCATTGATTGAACAACTCCTTTGATTAACTTGTGAGTTTCCTTAAGTCTATTGATTTCACGTCTGATACTATCTCTTAACTTGTTGATGCTTTGTGATGGAGTAGAATACACTTTATTCTTTAGATATCCCCATAAGAAATAATCGCACGGTGTAAAGTCAGGGGATCTTGGGGGCCATTCGATTGCATGATTTAGCGCGACAATGCGGTTGTCAAACGTTTCTCTTAGTTTTGTTCTTATAGCAAGCTGTCTATGAGCTAGTGCGCCGTCCTGAATCCACCAAAGTCTATTGAATTGATTGCCGTAAATCTGGCGGAGTTTCGGGAAGATCCTTTCGTTAATCATGTTCAGGTAGGCAGCACCATTCAAGTTATTCTCGTAAAACAATGGGCTGACAAGAAAGCCATTCCCGCATATTCCGATCCACAGAGACAAATACGTGTGTCAAAGTTGAATGCTGGGGAGGGGGGGAGAGGTTCAGCGGCGCATATTGCCGAATGTTATGGCTATTTATCTTTCCATTCATGAAAAAGGCTGCCTCGACACCAATCACAATGTTTTCCAAGAAACGAACAGGTTTATAGAGAAGCCATTCAAAAAATTGTCTACGACGAGGAAAATTAGTTTCAAGAAGCTGGTGTCTTGCATGCATCTTATAGGGATGCCATTTTAAGTCATGTTTAATATTGCGGTTAAATGTTGACTTTGAAAATTGTAACCCATTCTTTCTGACTGATACATGTGGATTTTGAAGAAGTGTCATCTGAACATTTTCGATATTTTCTGTTGTTCTTATGGTTCTCATACGACCCGAATGACCTTTATTTAGATTTAAGCATGTTCCTTCATGTTGGTATTTGGTGGGTGCCTACCTAGAAAACGTTGTTCAAATGAATCTTGTACTTGTTTAGTACTGCCGGTCTTAATAAAGTTTGTGACTACAAAAACGCGTTGATCTTTTGTTAACTATGCAAGTAAACTTTTACACAGACACGCTTTGATTTGCTTAGTAAGTAGTAATGACGAGACCATACCACAGCGTGGTGAAAACCCACTGTAAAATAGCCTAGGCTTTGCTTGAAGAATCGCACAGTGACCTAGGCTACCTAGGCTCCCTACGCTTCTTTTGGAAGTGTAAAATGGCCTAGATTTCCTAGGCTTCGTTTCATTATTTTACTTCGTTGCGCAAACGTATTTTTGATAGCCTCCACTAAACCCATTAGTGTATCAATATCATTCAAGGGAATTTAATGAAGTTTTCAGAATCGACAGATAAATAGTTGGTAAATAAAACACCTTTTGCAGGACCAAAACATCTCTAATAGTTTTTGAGTTATACTAATTCAAATTACGGTTAACTTTTTTCTGGGACACCCGGTATGTGAACCGTTTAAAATTTTCAAACGAATGTTTACTAGGTTCGACCCCCACACGACTGAATGGTCACAAGGGTGGGCGGAGTGGCAGGCGCCATTCGTCCTCTCGAATACGAAACCAACGAAGGCATTCCAGCACAAGAGGTGAGGCATAGCATTCCCCTGTTCATTCTTCCGCCTATCCCTCTACTCCTAAATTATTTCACTCAAACTAGGAGTCTATGCTGGTACAATGAGAAGTATGGTAACAAAGCTGTACACTATACACAGCCTTGTCAATACTAGCTATCATCCTATTCTCATTCTCAATCAAATGCTAACTCTTCACAAATTCGTCCTTCTAATCATAATGTTACTTTCATCCAACCAACTAATTGTGCTGGTACCACAATAAATATGGCGCACAAGCCGTAAAATGTTTACAGCCCTGCACATATTTACAACCAGTAACAAAGAGTAACAAGGAAAACAGGTACCCTAGAAGACCTTACTGTCCATTCAATGAGGGTACCTTTGGTCTAGCTGTCAAGCGGGCACATTCCCGCTCAATTATCTTACGTCCTCCCTAAACGGCCACTTTTCAAGACTTTGTCTAGTCTTGTCTTGATCTGGTCAACAGAATTGCTGTTGACAACCTCCATCGGAAGTGAGTTCCAGCTACCGCAGATACTGTACGTGAAAATTTTCCCACACAGATCGCGGTTGTAACGCTTCAGCTCAAGTTTGAAGCCGTGATTTCATGTTCTGCTCTCATTAAGGCTGAAAATATCCATTTAGTCAACATTGTCGAACCCTCGAAGTATTTTGAAAACTTTGATGAGCTTACCTCGCAGTCTACGGGTTTCCAACGAGAACAGATCTAATTCCCTTAATGTATCTTCATAACCTTTATGTCTGATAGAGGGAATCAGTTTGGTTGCCCTGGCTTGTACGCGTTCCAATCTCGCGATGTCCTTTCGAAATGAAGGATTCCAAAATTGTACGGCATACTCTAGGTGCGGTCGGACAAGGGAGTTATACACACAGAGTACTATTTCCTTGTTCCGATATCCAAACTGTCGCTTTATATAACCTAGGATCCTTTGGGCTTTCTTCTCCGCCTCAATCCACTGCCTCGAGAACTTGAGATCACTAGTTATAGTTACACCCAAGTCCTTCTCAGTGTAGGTAGATTCAAGAACAGTGCCCTTAAGGATATAATGAGATTGGGGGTTCGGTGGCCGATATGCATCACTTTGCATTTCCCCACATTAAAAGGCATTTGCCACGTGTCCGACCACTCCCCAATCTTCCCAATATCTTCGTGCTGGCGGGCAGTATTTTCATCCTTTGCAACGTTCATACCGAGCTTGGTATCGTCGGCAAATTTAGAAATCTTCGCAACCATGTCACCGTCCATGTTGTTGACGTAGATGATGAATAGTAGTAGTCCGAGGACAGAACAATGAGGCACCCCGCTAGTAATGGGCACCCACTTAAAAGCCTGTCCATTCAGCACCACCCGTTGCCGTCTGCTACTTAGCCAGTTCTCTATCCAGCCTGCTACTTTGCCGTCTATGCCCAGCGCACGCACTTTCCAGAGAAGGCGGCAGTGTGGTACCTTATCAAAGGCTTTCTGAAAGTCTAAGTAGACCATATCCACCGCCTTGTCCTGATCGTGTTCACTGAAGACGAAGTTGAAGAATTCCACAAGATTAGTCAGGCATGACCGTTGCCTTCGGAAGCCGTGCTGGGAACTCCTCAGTAGCAGGTTTGACTCTAAATGCAACGTCATTTTGACCACCATGATGCTTTCCATGAGTTTACCGACTATCGAAGTCAGACTGATAGGTCAGTAGTTCGAAGGTTGGCTACGGTCTCTTTTCTTGAAGATAGGAGTCACCTCCGCTTCACGCCAGTCTCTAGGAATGCATTCGGTCCAGATTGACATGTTGAAGATTGCGCTCAGGTATCGTGACACTTGATCGCGCACTCTTTTCAACACTTTAGGTAGAAACCCATCCGGACCAGGTGACTTATTCGTCATTAGGTCAGTGATCTTCTTCTCTATTTCTCCTTCGGTGAAGTCCATATCCGCCAGCTTTTCCCACGAGTAGGAATCCGTTGGCTAGGAGATGGGACCAAACTCTTCAGTAAACACTAAAGAGAAGTAGTCGTTGAGGAGGTTAGCATTTTTTGCATCTGAGTGCTTTAATGTCTCCTCCTCATTCCTCGAAGGGCCAATCGTTCAACGGATTGGTTTACGGTTGTTTACATATCCAAAGAACTCCTTGGGATTCTCTTTACAAAGTCTCACCACTCGGAGTTCCTCAGACCGCTTAGCTGCCCTTATGCTGGACTTCACTCTCCTGGCTAACCTCCGGTATTCGTCAAAGTCAACCGAGATCTTCGATTGCCAGGCACACATTTCTCTTCTCTCAAGGCAGTTGGCCGATTTCTCGATTAAAGCACTTTGGATGAACAGAAGACCGACGGGGGCATTTCAGAGGGATGAAACGCGATTGAAGACTCATGAATGTGGTTTTGAAACTGTTCCACGAGTCTTCAACAGCCTCGCCTCAGTCAGTCCAGCACGAAGACCTACAAAGTCTGCTCTTCTCAAATCGTTTCCTCGATTTACTAGTTGCAGGCCCTGCTTGGGGACTTTGACTACAAATCTAATTAGTCGGTGGTCACTGTCACCGAGCTCTTCGCCAACAGAGAGGTCCTCAACGATGTCATCCTCAGAGGTGAAAACCAAGTTCAGGATATTGTCTCCTCTCGGTGGCTCTCACACCTATTGACTCAGGAACTCGTTGTTCGCGACCTCCAGAAGC
Organism: Ceratothoa steindachneri; assembly: GCA_963969495.1. Classification (NCBI taxonomy): domain Eukaryota; kingdom Metazoa; phylum Arthropoda; class Malacostraca; order Isopoda; family Cymothoidae; genus Ceratothoa; species Ceratothoa steindachneri. The sequence continues at coordinate 158,485,577 of OZ018320.1, forward strand.
AGTGCGTTCTGTCCACAGGGTTCTCTGGTTTCTCAGTCAACTTGTGTGTTGAATTCCCCCATGACGATACACACTGGCTTTTACAAGTTCGTCTAACAGCTGGTACAGAATCCTGTCCTGTTCGAAGAGTTGGAAAGGGGGTCTGTAAAGCACCAGGGTCCTGTATCTGGCAGGACCTATCTCTAGGTCAACACCTAATAGTTCATGGTCGGATACGATGTTGCAATCCGTCGAGTTGAGAGTGTCCTTGACATACAACATCACACCGCCACCCTCTCTGTCTGGCCTATCTTTCAGGAACTGCTGGTAAACGAGAATCGTGAATTCACCTTCAAAATCTCGGCTTGAGGTTTTTATCCACGACTCCGTTGTGGCCACCATCTCCTGTTCTTCTGTTGCTACGAGGCCACGAAGTTCAAGAAACTTGTTTCTGATTGACCTCGCATTAAACAGAAGAACCTTGAGGGAGTCCCCGACTGTAGGACTCCCTATGCTCTTCCTTTTCCCGCTTTGTTTCTATGTGGTGGGGTCACTCCCCTCTTTGTGACCTTAGAAAAGGTCGTTCCTGGAGTAACACGGATATACTGGCGTAGGTTCTCCTTTACTCGAGGTCTGACACTTCTTTGGGTCCGCTCCACAGCATCCTGGATCATGTTTGCGAGTAGAGCTTTCCCTTTACAAAAATCTCTCATGCGTTGATTTATGGAGTCGTTCCTCGCGTGAGCATGGCGGGATAGACCTCGTCTTGGGAGTATCCCGACCACGACACGTCTGCGGGTTTTCAGCCCACAGTCGTCAACTACTCCCATAACCGTGGTCAGAATTTTCCCACTGGCGCCTACTTTACTTCCTCAACTAACGCTATTTCACTAATTTCACCTCAACAATCTTTTCACTCTCCTCAAACTAATGCTCTAACTCACTCTTCTCATTCTAATTCTAATTTTTTAACTAATTTAAACTAAGAATGCAAGTGATCAATGGGTCTATCACCTCTGCCGTTCCTTCATCTCAGGTCGATTCACCATTTTGCATTTATGACCCACTCTCTGGTGCCTCATATTTAGTTGACACTGGTGCTCAATGTAGTGTTATTCCAGCGTCTCTGTTCGATAAAGCTTGTTCATCCTCTGATCTTGTCCTTAAAGTTGCTAATTCCTCTGATATAAAGACTTATGGAAGGCGCATCCTTCAGTTGGCTCTCGGCTACCGTAGAGTTTTTCGATAGACCTTTATTGTTGCCGAGGTCGACGTTCCTATTCTGGGCCTCGATTTTCTCTCTGCCCACGACCTTTTGGTCGACTCTCGCAACTGCAAGTTTATCGATCGCACTACAATGCTCACAGTTTCACGTTCAATTTTCCCGTCGCAGAGTTTTCTTCTCTCTATCCAGTTTCCTTCAGCCAATCCACAGTTTCAGCGCCTGCTACAGAAATTTCCTGCACTTAGCCTACCATCCTCTGAAGACAGACATATTAAACACAATGTGGTTCACCGGGTAGAGACGACTGGAGGGCCTATATTTTCCGGCCCCTATCGATTAGCCCCAGATGAACTCGCCTTAACGAAACAGGAGTTCACCTTCATGGTGGAAGCTGGCATAGCTAGCCCCTCTACTTCTTCTTGTGCCACTCCGCTTCATATTGTACCCAAATATACCCCCGGTGGGTACATAACTATAGGTGATTACAGGCGGCTCAATGCCTGCACTATCCCCGATAGATATCCTCTGCTCTATCTGTCCAATTTCAATTCTGCTCTTTTCGGTTGTTCGATCTCTTCTCGACTCGATCTGCTTCGTGCTTTCAACCAGATCCCTATTCATCCAGACATCCCAAAGACGGCTATCACCACGCCATTTGGTTCTTTCGTCATGAACAGGATACCTTATGGTCTTCGTAACAGTGTTCAGACCTTTCGACGTTTTATGGATCAGGTTCTGAGAAGTCTGCCTCATCTTTCTCCAGGAGCCCATATCAGTGTTGCCTCCGACACACCCTCTACCCACGTAGGTGCAACATTGCAGCAGAAAGTTGGTGACCAATGGCAACTTGTTGCTTTCTTCTCTCGCTTTCTTTCAGACTCTCAAAAGAAGTATAGTACGTTCTCTCGAGAACTCCTCGGAATATACCTCGCAATCCGTCACTTCCGACAATACTCGTACTTGGAAGGACGTGAGTTTACCATTTCTCGTAATACTTCGTCAGTACACATTGCAGTTGACACTCGTCATCTTGACTTCATCCTAGAGTTGACGAACAATATTCGCTATGTTTCTAGTTCTTCAAATATAGTTACAGACGCGCTCTTTCGCATTTCAGCGATTTCCCACTTTGCGCTCATCGATCATGCGACAATAGCGCTTGCCCAGGAACAAGATGAAGAGATGCAAACACTGCGTCACTCTTTTCAATTCGTCGTTCGTGAGATCGATTTGCCGGACAATACTTCCAGGCGCATCTTGGTTGACTACTCATTACCTGACTGTCCTCGTCCTCTCCTTCCTCTCACTTACCGCCGGCACATTTTCGACCAAATTCACGGTCTCTCTCATCCTGGTGGCAATGCCACACGCAAGCTCGTTGCTCAACGCTAAGTTTAGCCCGGTATGAATGCTAACGTAGCAAAATGGACTCACTCACGCCTGCCATGCCTGCGCGCCAAATTCCATCATCACACAAAAGCTCGTCTGTTTCCTTTTCCTCTTCCTTCGTCGCGTTTCGAGGCCGTTCACGTCTATCTAGTAGGTCCTCTTCCTTACTCTCGTGGTTGCAATTATCTTCTTACTATGATCGATCGCTTTACTCGTTGGCCAGAGGCAGTTCCTAACTCGGACATCAGAGATTCCACTCAACATCATTATAAAAAAAACGTGTACCACCATCCTACAATGTCTTCGCCAAATGTTGACCAAAACATCTTAAGGAGCATATTACGTTCATGCACATCAGAGGCGCGGTTCAGGACACCGGACGGTAACCTATATACGCAAGTGGATGGAGTGGCTATGAGGTCACCCTTAGGGCAGACTTTCGCCAACTATTACATGGGTCAACTTGAGGAGAGATTATTTGACAACATGGAAAATAAGCCAAACACATATTGCCAATACGTAGATGACTTCTACATCAACGTCCAAAACGAAGAACATCCGATAAACATCAAGCAGCATTTTGAGGAGAACTCTGTGTTAAAATTCACTTATGAATTGAGAACCGGCAATAAACTCCCTTTTTTGGACGTTGAAGTCCAAAACATCAATGGCAGTTACATCACTAAAGTACATAGAAAAAGTACAGAATTGGTAAGATGCCCCAATGCTGAGAGTGAATGCCCTGAAAGGTATAAAATAAGCGTAATCGGCTCATAAATCCGCCGAGCTTATAAATGCTGCTCTACGTTGTAACTTTTCCACCAAGAAATTGCACGAGTAAAACAAATACTCGTGAATATTGGTTTCCCAAACAGCATGATTCACAAACAACTCCAATCCTTTTTAAATAACCATTACAAACATGCGAATAAAACTGAAAGTAATCAGGGAGAAGTCAACAACATCAAAGTGTATTACAAAAATCAGATGTCTACGGCCTATAAAATAGATGAAAAAAACATCAAGGAGATTATTAACCATAACATCAAGGTTAAAAATCAAACGGATAAAATCCAACTCATCCTTTATTATATAAAAAACAAAAGCAGGCAATCTCCTGATGAAAAACAACACCTGCCTAAACTCCTCGAATCTCAAGTCAACCAACATAGTTTACGAGTTTATCTGCCCCGATAAAGACTGTAAGCTTTATAATAATTCAAAATACATTGTCATGACAACCACTACACTTTCGAGGCGTTTAACTATGCATCTACAACGCGGAGGGCCTAAAAATCATATGGAGAGTGTCCATACTATTAACCTAACGAGAGATATGCTCGTTGATACCAACGTTATTAAAAGAAAAGAGGTCAACAAAGCGAGGCTGAACATCTTAGAAGCCATATTATAGTATATGGTTATTCATGTGATTTATTTTCTGTTAATAAATCAGCCTAAATAGCGTTTCGAAAACCATAACCATAAATTTGTTTGATCGGAGTTGTCGGCTGATAGTTTTTAGGCCTAAGACGACAGCGATATAAATTTTGAAATAATGAACTGGGTTTTAAGAAAAACAATTAAACAAATATAAATATATTCATAGAATCAACGAAGGTACAATGATATAAGTAGATTAGGTATACAATGTAAGATATTGTAACATATGATTTACAGTAACAAGATGCTAAGAGAATTGAAGTATGTGAAATAAATATGAAATAATATGGTGGAATAATATGGTGAATAATATAATGAATAATATAGTGACTATGATGGACTGTGAATTAGGGGCTGCAATATGAGAAGTAAATATAATTAGGACCTACTCTCGTATGGTCGTTTGCAAAGAATTGTGAGAGAAAGTGGAATTAACTAAGTATGATTTGTTTGGAGGTAAATGACTAATTGTAGAAGGAATGATTACCGACCTTTATACGAAGAATGTTGCGAGTCGACTGGGAAAGAATAGTGTGCTATTTGGTCGAGCTAAAAGCGTGTGTTTGTTTGTTTGTGTGTGTAATTTTAGAGATGTTGTTTGGAACAGTATTACGTTAAATGAATTAACAAGTAAAATAAATGAATTAATTAATTATTAAGTTGTACATAAAATGATTTAGTTTACAAAAGTTAAGTAAATTAATTGAAAGATTAAATTGACAAAGTTAAGTAAAATAATTGAACGATTAAATTGACAAAGTTAAAAGATTGTATAATATGAATTTTACATAATAATTGATGTATATTATATATTTAAGTTTCCCAGGAGGTTTTGATTATAGGAATGCCCAGAGGCATTGCTATAGTATCAATAAATGACGATAAGCCGGCCATCAACAGTCAAGCGACAAGCTGGAATCGCACATTAAAATTATTTTAAAATTCCACAAGCGTTCCTATTATCAAACTAAGTTTCAGGCCAAAAACTTATTAGTTTTACCCTATAACCATATTTTCATTAAATAATCTCGTTTACTTAGGCCTCTGAACATAAATGTTATTTTTAAGTACGAGATTACAATTTATCGCATCCTTGTCAAAAATCCCCACCCCCGACCTTGCATTATTTATTCGATAGGCTGCTACAACTACCAAAAATGTTACTATGGACAAACCGGGAAGAACTAGATGTCATGTTAAGCAACATCAAGCCAATGTGCGTAATCACAGTGAATAATCTGAGCTTTTTCTACATATGTACAATCTTAACCATAGCATTAACTGGAACAGTGCCAAACTAGTCATAAAATGCAGTAATTATATTTCTAGAAATATATTAGAATGTACTCCATTAACGCGTTCCCAAATTTCAATTTTAGCCCTAGTTTGTTCACGCTAGACCCCATTATCACTACATACATAAAATCTCAAATAAAGTTGTTTCACGATTTTGAACCCCCTAATTAAGGTTCAGAGTTTGGTAGTCAAATCTTCCCTTCCACTATTTAAGTAAATGTATGTCCAGCCTCCTGTCCAATGTATGTCAACTTTCGGCAAGATGCCATTTTCAACTAATAATGATGAAGAAACTATGCAAGGAACACAATATATATTAGGTAAGACACATCCTAAACAAATTGAAACTTAGGAAACAATCTGGAAAAAACTCGAGTGTAGCTGGTGCAAACGACAAGCTAAACAAAATGAAATAAAACAGGAAACAATCTGAAAATTTGCTAATCTCCGAGATCCATTGCTTCCTGGGGTTTATAAATACGATTTGCGACTTTATTTGATATATATTTATTAAATTTGTATTGCCCTTCAGATAAATTGAAATGATCAACTTTGTTAATGATGATGGATTCCGCTATTCTCCTCTCAATATAATTATTTGATTTATAAATGATTTTTGATTGGTTAAAATCAATTCTATCGTCGTGCTTCTGCATGTGCGTAAAGAGACTTGAAGAGTTCGTACACTTTCTGATATCAGCTAAATGTTCTTTCATTCTCTTATTAAAGTGGCCTGAATCTCCGATGTATGTTAATTTGCAATTATAGCATTGTATGCTGTTAACTCCAGCATCGAGATTGTTTGGACGATATATATATATATATATATATATATATATATATATATATATATATATATAATTTTATTGTCTGAATGGATTAGCATTTAATATGTGAATTTAAGCCTCTTAGATTTTTTTTTTAATTGTGCCCCCGCAGAATTTTGGCGTGCATGATGCCCCTGATTGGGATGGCATCAACAACTTTAAAGTTCCTAAACGTGGAACTGGCACAATCAAGAAAATTTCTCCTCCTACCAAACGGACTGTGTTGGACCTTGCTGTGGTTTTTTGAAGAATCAAATTTCAGTTTTCACGCACATTTGAACCCCTAAATTGATCGCATTTATCGTGCTGTACAAGTTAACACAAATATTTCTGAGAATAGTCTGCTGGTGAAAATTGATAAAAAACAACCATCACTCATGTGCTATGGTGCAGTCTCCTGGAATGGTAGAACAGAGTTGCGGTTTATTGAAGGAGATGCTGTTGGGCAAGAACATATTCATTGTACAGTAGCAAGAAAAAAAACAACAACATCAAATAAGTTCGTGTATAAAGATGAAATATACATCTAAATGTTCCGCAACATAAACCAAGTAATGGAAACAACTGAATGGACATGCCAACAAGATGGAGCGAAGGCCTGTGGTGCTGTGTTTACATTACAGAATCGCATTTGACTGAAAAATACCTCAAAGATGCGCATTTTGAAGTCTTATAAAGTTCTAAAATTGGTTCACATTAAATTAGTCCTCACAGTTCTTTACTGTACGAAGTCATTTTTCGGACTATACTGAACCGTTACCTCCTTTTACCCGGTAGCAACATGTAAATAGCAAATGTATTTCGTCCAAAGATTCTGAGCAGCTAAGATTAAAAATATTCGATGGTATATTCACTCTTTGAAAGGATAGTAGTAGATAAAAAGATGGTGAAGTGGGGGGGGGGGGTGCCCTTGTTTTAGGGACATCGTTAGCTTGCTTCATTTATTAATTTATTTTTCCTCTGTTTGGGTATTGTTATGTTCTTATGTTTTCGTTCTGTGCGTGTTCTTCTTGTTGTTCTTCATTGTATTTGTTTTTCGTTTGTCTGTGAGATTTAAACTGTGTACTTGAGCTTTCAAGCCTTTGTATGCTTGCAGTTATGTGTTTGTACTTCGTGTCAATGATCTTCTTTAGTTTTACGTGTCATGAATTTATGATTTGATTTTTGTGTCACTATGGTGTGTGTTGCTGGTGTTTTGTGTTTTTAGGTGTATATTGGTCTTATGTTTTCCTCCGAACAGACTTTGGTGCTCGGGAATCGCCGGTTACGACCGACTTCCCCGTGCAACCTGGCAGGGATGTTTATTCTGCGTCCAGTTCTTCGTAACTCTGGTAGGATATCATTGGCCATTGTGGACCAGACTTTCTTGGCCAATTTTTGGGTAGCGACATTTATCGGCTCCAGCTTCTGCCTGCGGTGCAGGTCCCTCTGCCGAAGTTGATCCCTTCTTCTGCATTTGTTCATGAAGAGGAACGCAGAGTTCTGTATCGAATTTCAGTAACGCTTATATTTGAAAAGCAGTGAACGTAAATTGTTCCTTAAAATCTATCTTGACGCTGATTAGTCAATTTTTGCAGCGCTTATGTTTAAAACTTAAATTTTTTTCTTAAAAATCTGCTTAATCCTGATTGGCTAAATTTTGTATGGCTTATGTTTACGTATAATAACTATATATATATAGCGGCATTTTGTGTAAAAGGGAGTTATTTTCCTGTACATACTTGACGACAAGTCCACGCACACGCCGATTAAAGCTTTTGTGAATCCAGCTCAAAGTTTTCCTTTACTTTAAGAGGAAGCTACGATCACACTAGTTACTCAGCCTACCAAACTACAAGAGAGAAATCTTCACACCCCCATTGGCCCATACATCCAAGGACACTGTTGCATGGCTCAGAGGAGGCAATACTTCTGAGTTTTTTGAACGTAACGAATGACCCTCAAAAAGTCCAGATCTCACAATAATGGATTTTACTATGTAAGGTTTACTCTTAAATCAACTACAATTGCTGAGACGAGAGGTAATAACATAGCATAATTTCACGGATGACAAAAGCCACAAGGGCCTATCAAAGGTCACAGACATACAAATCTTAAAAACTCTGTTGATGGAAGCTTGGAACAATACCCCGCTTGAACTCATCCAAAGAGCGAGTGGAAGTTGATTAGACCGTCCACGTTGTTGTGCCGCTGCCCACAGAAAGGATTTTGAACACCACATCTAACATTTGTGTTTTTGTTATGTTTTAACAATGTTTCTGTTAACAACAACTCTTTTCTGTTTCTAACAATTAAATAAATTGTACGAAATCTCCTGTTTTTTTTGTAGTGCACCCTGTAGATTTAGCAAATTTTAAGATAGAAAAAAAAATAATTTAATGACAAGTCTGTTTAACAATCTATTGCATGTTTCATGAAGAAAGAATACTCTTTATTAATCAATGTTTTACTGTTCTATAGCTAATGCCCATGGATAACAGAATCGCGCCGGAAGTGAACGTACTGTGCTTCGCATATAGGTCCTTTTCTTACACCTGGTGCAAGTAAATCTATATACAATGCATGAAATCATCGGCGTGGGAATACTATATTTCACTCTTCAAAAATATCAATAGTTTTTCTATCGATGAATATAAGTTTAAAATTGATTTGACAATAAAATATATTTGAAATAGCTGATAAACGTTTCCGGAGCAGGTCATTAAAAAGGCTGATGTCTAGCAACATGACGAACCTAAATTCGTGGAAAACATTAGAAGAAGTGGAGAGGTTATACAGCCTGAAGAGAAATTTGCTAATACAGCTTTCGACCAAGGATAAGGGGTAGTCATTTTTTACAAAGTATTCTTTAAAAAAATAAGTTCATACTGAGGCACGTTCTCAAGGGAACTGATAGATGTGGACCTTGCACTCAGACACTTCTGCAAATATTTATGAGAGCCTATTTTACTGTCCTCATTGACTTTTGGTTTCCACTCGTAACACGTCTTCTAATCTTCTGTGCAACTGCAGTCGAATCTCGTCACATCGATTTAATCCTGAAGCTTACGAGCGACATACGCTATGTTCCTGGTTCTAAACCTGTCGTACCAGACTCGCTTTCTCGCATTTCCGTGATTTCAAGCACGCAACTCTCTTTAACTGCACCCATCGGTCATGCGATCTTAGCCCTTGCTCGGAAGCAGGATGAAGACACGGAAACATTGCGTCACTCTTCTCAATTCGTCGTTTGTGAGATAAACTTAGCAGAGAGTCTCGGGAACTGCCCATGTTCTTCACCTAACGCTTTCAAGCAGGCTCTGAAACCTCACCTCTTATTTAAGGTCTTTTCTTAGTCGATAGATGGGCGCCCTGAGAAAGCTTTAATGTCTTGAAGGGTGCCATATAAAATCTCTATTATAATTCTAATAATAATAAATGATAATACTAATAAATAATAATAAATGATGATACTAATAAATAAAATAAATGATGATACTAATAAATAATTATAAATGCTAATATTAATAAATAATAATAAATGCTAATACCAATAAATAATAAAAATAATAATACTCAGGTATTTATAATGCGCCCTTCCAGGCTATTAGCCCTACCAGAGGGCAGGTTGTGTAGTGAATGTAGAGAAAGTTTACAGGGGAGAGAAGGCAATTCTGAAGAGATGAGTCTTCGGGAGACGTTTAAAAGTAGCAAGGGAGGGAGAGGACCGGACTTCGGCAGGAAGAACATTCCAGAGTCTAGGAGCACAAACTGAGAAGGAACGGTCACCCATCGAGCAGAGGACAGGACGAGGAGTGTTCAGGATGGGAGCGAGGTTAGACCGGAGTGCCCGGGGAGTTTGACGACGGGAGAGAGCAGACGAGAGATATGGCGGAGCCTCGAGGTTTAGGGCCTTGTAGGTGATGAGAAGAATTTTATAGTGGATACAGAAGCGAATAGGTAACCAGTGTAGCTCCTCTAACAGGAGAGAACGGGGGCGGCGAAGGAGGATCCGGGCAGCATAGTTTTAAACTAGTTGTAGGGGGCAAATACTAATAGGTAATAATAAATGTTAATAAGAATGATAATAACAATAATAATGCTAATACTAATAAATAATAGTAACAATGATAATAATAATGATAATAATAATATACTACTAATACTATAATAATAATAACTAATAATTATACTACTACTACTAATAATAATAACACTAATAAAAGGTAGAGTAATGCTGAGTGGGGGCGAACGGAAAGCGCACCAACAAGTTTCCCATCCTCGCATCTGAGAGTTCAAGTCAATCCAGTGACAGGGGTTTCCTAATTTGCACTCAAGCCGGAAGGATGTGCAGCTCTCCCAGGTACCAAGGGTATCCTCCAACGGAGCTACCCACACCAACCGATCCCGTCCTACCCACCAATTCTTCCCAAAGCGATTGATTAGCCCTAAAAAGCGCCCCCTTAAATACCCACCGCCTTTTTTAATACAGTTTCGATCTCTCTTTACTTTATTAAAAGTTTTCGGATCCTGAGACCATCCTCTTCATCGACCTCCTTACGCTCACATAATGAATGTCTATTTCGGTCGCTATATGCCAAAACTTCGATAGAGAGATTTGATTTCTGGCCCCAGTCGGATTAAAGTTCCGTTCTGCTTGATGCTTGGACTCTCTTCTCGATCTCTAACACGTAATGGGGGGTGTGCGGTCACAGTCATTCAGGCGTCTATTGATACCAAGGCCTGATTTTTCACAAGTGCATGCGGAACATCCTAGTAGAGGCTCTCCAACAGGATCTGTCCCTCAAGGAGTCATAAAGGTCCACAGATTCCACAAATGGTCGAAGAGGCAAGGGTGACCACTCCTAGACTGTTATTGCCATCCTACAACATGGTCACACAACCTCAAATATACTGGGATATGCTCCTCCACTCCCGCAACTGAAATTTTGAGATTCGCCCGTATATTCTAACTCAAACACAATGATTTAAATACAACATATTTGGGAATATAAGATCTACCTAACAAAAGTTGGTGGTACTTTGCTTGAACTGTGGTCTTGAATTATACCATCTCACTTGTAGAGCGAACCCACACTGCTCAAACTCCTCTGGAGAGCATCCAAATTTTTGCGCGACTACCCGACCTTTAAGTTTGAGCTTGAAGTGTAGTCGTTCCGATATACCGCAATCTTAAGTGCTCGAGAGGAAATGCTTCCGTAAAACCTGCACACCCAAGAACACACTGTCTGCACTGCGGCCTCGTCCTCTCCCTTGACTTCTCCAACTCCTTTAAGTTGATCTCCTCCAAAAGTGCTCCGCATCACTCGGCTCAGGTAACCCTCAAGACAACTAAACCCAGGACAACTAAACATCATCGTGGTGGAGGTGCATGCACCGTTTAACTCACCATCTCAAAGCTACCCATTCCTTTCAGTGGAAGTAATAATGAGAAACTAATTTGGATCTTATCCGCTTCCCATCAGGCTCCTCCTCAAATCGCTCGCCAGGAAGACCCTTTGCAGCCTATCCCTGCCCTTGTGTACAAGCGCTAAATCTTAGATTACGATACTCCTACTCTCCTTTTCGCCTCTACAACAGTGGTGCATTGAAATTGAGCTATTTACTGGTTAACTGAGAGAGCATTATTTTTCTTCTATCTTCCTATCAACATAGTTGTCTCTTTGTCCAGAAATTAATCCTGGGTGACTATCAACTCCCTAGGATCTCTGGCTATTGTCCTTTATCCCCCTCGGGGCAATTCTAGCCGCAGTGGAGCAGCAATCTTCTTCTGGTCATCAGTATCATGTCACCCTCTTCATCTATACACCAACTTCATGCGTGATTGTCCGACCTTTCCTAAAACTACAGGATGTTGTATGCTCAGTCTACATCTCTCCTCATGATGATCCTTTCTAACTCCATCTGTAACCTTATCCTCCAGCTCACAGATATTTCCTTCTTTTAGGAGCTTTTACTGACTTACCTCACGCCCACTTTCTATCCCATGTGGATGACCTGTATAGTATATGGTTATTCAAATGATTTATTTTCTTTTAAAAAAATCAGCCTAAATAGCGTTTCGAAAACCATAACCATAAATTTGTTTGATCGAAGTTGTCGGCGGATAGTTTTTAGGCCTAAGATGACAGCGAACTAAATATATTCATAGAATCAACGAATGTACAATGAGATAAGTAGATTAGGTATACAATGTAAGATCTTGTAAAATATGATTTACAGTAACAAAATGCAAAGAGAATTGAAGTATGTGAATTAAATATGAAATAATATGATGGAATAATATGGTGAAATAATAATATAGTAACTATGATGGACTGTGAATTCGGGGCTTTATACGAAGAAAGCTGCGAGTCGACTGGGGCGGAATAGTGTGCTATTTGGTCGAGCTGAAAGCGTGTGTTTGTTTGTTTGTGTGTGAAATTTTAAGAGATGTTGTTTGGAACAGTATTACGTTAAATGAATTGACAAGTAAAATAAATGAATTAATTATTTATTAAGTTGTACATAAAATGATTTAATTTAAAAAAGTTAAGTAAAATAATTGAAAGATTAAATTGACAAAGTTAAAGTAAAATAATTGAATGATTAAATTGACAAAGTTAAAGGAATGCATAATATGAATTTTACATATTAATTGATGTATATATATATATATATATATATATATATATATATATATATATTTAAGTTTCCCAGAAGGCTTTTATTATAGGAATGCCCAGAGACATTGCTATAGCTGTCCTTCTCACTATGATTGCTAGCCCCTCCGAATAACGCCGTACGTTCACTTTCAAGGCACAGCAGGCAAAGCGTTTTTTTTTAAACACTAACACCCTGTAGGGCAAGAGAGAGAGAGAGAGAAAGAGAGAGAGAGAGAGAGAGAGAGAGAGAGAGAGAGAGAGAGAGATATACAAGGAAAAGAAGTACCCTAGTAGACCTTACGATCCATTCAAAGAGGGTACCTTTGGCGTAACAGTTGACCAGGAGCAGTCATCGAAAGTGTCAATTGACGCCTTCGAAGAACACTAGAACAACGGTTATGTGCCAAAACGGCTATTTTTCAAGACTTTGTCTAGACGCGACTTGAACTGCTCAACAGAATTGCTGTTGATAACTTCCACTGGAAGTGCGTTCCATGTACCACAGATGATGTATGTGAAAGTTTTCCCACACAGATCACGGTGGTAACGCTTCAGCTCAAGTTTGTAACCGTGGTTTCTGGTTCTGTTCTCGCTAAGCTGGAAATATCCCTGTAGTCTACATTGTCGAAGCCTCGAAGCATTTTAAATGCTTCTATAAGCTGACCACGCAGCCTCCGTGGCTCCAACTAGAACAAATATAATTCCTGTAACCTATCTTCATAACTCTTCTGTCTGATAGAGGGAATCAGTTTGGTTGCCCTGGCTTGCACACGTTGCAATCTCGCAATGTCCTTTCGAAACGAAGGACTCCAAAATTGTACGGCATACTCCAGGTGCGGTCGGACAAGGAAGTTATACAAAGAAAGTACTATCTCTTTGTATGTGAAAATTTTCCCACACAGATCACGGTTGTAACACTTCAGCTCAAGTTTGTAGCCGTGGTTTCTGGTTCTGTTCTCGCTAAGCTGGAAAATATCACTGTAGTCTACAATGTCGAAGCCTCGAAGTATTTTGAACACTTCGATAAGCTGACCACGCAGTCTCCGGGTCTCCAGCGAGAACAAGTCTAATCCCCGTAATCTATCTTCATAACTTTTGTGTCTGATAGAGGGAATTAGTTTGGTTGCTCTGCCTTGCACACGTTATAATCTTGCGATATCCTTTCTAAGCGAAGGACTCCAAAATTGTAGGGCATACTCCAAGTGCGGTCGGACAAGGAAGTTATACAAAGAGAGTACTATCTCCTTGTTCCAATATCCAAACTGTCGCTTTATATAACCTAGCATCCTTTGGCCTTTCTTCTCGGCCTCAATACACTGCCTCGAGAACTTGAGATTACTAGTTATAGTTACACCCAAGTCCTTTTCAGTGTCGGTAGATTCAAGAGCAGTGCCCTTATGGATGTACCGTGATTAGGAGTTTCAGTGGCCTCTATACATTAGTTTGCATTTGTTCACGTTAAAAGACATTTGCTACGTGTCCGATCACTCCCCAATCTTCTGGAGATCTTCTTGTAGGTGGGCAGTGTTTCCTTACTTTGCAACGTTCATACTAAGCTTGGTATCGTCGGTAAATTTAGAAATCTTCGCAACCATATCACCATCCATGTCGTTAACACAGATGATGAAAAGTAGTGGTCCCAGGACAGAACCTTGAGGAACACCGATGGTGACGGGCACCCACTTAGAAGCCTGTCCATTCAGCACTACACGTTGCCGTCTGCCGCTTAGCCAGTTCTCTATCCAACCTGCTACCTTTCCGTCTATGCCCAGTGCACGCACTTTCCCGAGGAGGTGGCGGTGTGGTACTTCATCGAAGGCTTTTCGGAAGTCTAAATAGATAACATCCACCGCCTTATCCCGATCATGCTCACTGAAAACGAAGTGGAAGAATTCCACAAGGTTCGTTAGGCATGACCGTTGCCTTCGGAAACCGTTCTGGGAACTCCTCAGTAGCAGGTTTGACTCTAAATATGACGGGCCCCGCCAACCCTTGCCCCTTTAAGGGAGTATCCCATCAGGAGGCGTCGATTCTAGAACGAATACCTACTTTCTTGGCAATTCTCATTGGAAAGAGAGGGGGGATCGACCCTGGTGCTGACATGGAGTCGCCCTTGGGCTACTCTAAAGAAGGAAATCAGGGGGAAACTGCCTTAACTTTAGACATGGGAGAGGGGTAAATCCCCTCTATGTTAGAATTTTGGATGGGCCCCCACGAAGGCAAAGGTGAGGCCACCTCTTTTTCTCAGGTAGAGCTGCCCGAGGGTGGCTCCAAAGATGGCAAAGGGAAAGCCACTTTGCCACATGCAAATAGTGAGAGGGAAGCCCCTCCATCGGTCGAAAGGGTGTTTCGTTTTCCCTCTTCCTTCCCTATACCTAAGGAGGGCTAGGCCGTGCTTGGGGGAAGATCTCCATAGGCCTGGGTTCGCGCACTATTCTCCTCACTTGTAGCCATAATAATAGTATATAAAAAGTAAACAGTTGCATGGAAACTAGATATTACGACCTACCAATGCCTCGGGAGGTTAAGAGAAAAGACTAAAAGGATCAGAAAATTCCAGAATGCCATCATTTACACATACTCGGTCTACAGGTACGAACTAAGGTGGGCTTTGTCAACCAGGCCCGTCATTCAGGCGATTTGTCATGGAGCTTTGGCCATAAAGGATGGTTCCGGCGTCGCAATCTTATATAAATCCTGGGAGGCGGTGAGTAGAGTCGACGACCCAGCACACCCCGTGCTTAATACTTGTCTCAGTCAGCCGGCTTTCGGCCCTCGCAGCAGGTAGGGTCATCACGGTATACACTGCCATTCGGCTAAGGTCTGTTAAGAGAACGAAAGTGCGCCTAGAAGCCAGAACCTCTTTGGATATATGAGCAAATTCGGAAGGGAGGATGTGGGTATGTAATAAGAGAAGCAGAGATAGGTGGGTCAACTAACGAGTATGGTAGGTGATCACCTATTACTATTATTATTATACCTGGGAAGTTGAAGAGGGCGTCAACGAAACGGCAGAGAAAGTGACGTAGTAAAAGGGTGGATGGAAGGATGGATGCAGGGTGAAGGAAAGTTGGTAAAAAAAGACGAGGAATGGATTAACGGAAGAAGCTAAGGTCCAAGCGTTCAGAGGGAGCAGAGCCCATCTGCTCCTGGGGAGCAATTAAAAAATGACGTCTACCGGTATTCTTTCCTGTCTTGATATTTCCCTTGTTTCTAATGAAGGGCTTGTGGATTCCTCTTGGGTTCTGTCCCAGGATGATTTTCGTAGCGACTATTTTCCAATTGATTTTTCGCTACTACACCCTAGCCCAGTGGTGGCAAAACTATGACACGCCTGTCAGCAGTGACACGCAAGGGCATTTTAAGTGACCCGCGCGACATGAGTATCTTAGAGATTGAAAACACGCGCATGGCTGCATACAACACCAGTTGCGTCTGTTATCTATTTGTCTGTTTATTTCAGAATGTTAATGTACTAAATTTAGTACTTTTGTATGAAATCAAACTAAACAAATAGCAATTACGTACCAAGTGGCAACTACTAGTGTTTGAGATGTCACGTGAGTAGGTGTTGTGCACCGCTTGATAATGTCAGCAATTCTGAACTGTAAATTTCATTCTTAATTCCTCTCTTTGTCTAAAAAAAAATTATGTCAAGAAGCAAACGGTTCTTTACAAAAGAGATGGCAACCAATACATGTCGTTTTCTTTTATTGAGAGGAGAAATTATTAGCAACTGACAACTCGTGAAAATAGAAGTACCCGATGTCGCCACGTTTATAATTTTCTTTTTTTTCAGAACAAGTTCCAGATTAAATTCATTTCACAGTTTTGATCAAACCCTTACTTAAATAATGAGTACAACAAAGAAAGTTAAATTATCAAAAAATCAGTGTAGTAGCAGAATTTTCCAAAAATGGTGGACAACTGAATATGGCGTTTTAGAACGAAATAATAAAGCTCTTTGCATTTTATGTGATCAACAAGTAACTAGCAGAACTTGGAATGTGAAGACACTTTGAGTCAAATCATAAGTGGTTATTAGAAAGATATGATGGAGAACGTAAAGAATATATTACACAAGAGGCAATCAAAAACCGACCCAATCTCAAAGTTTGTTGAAATTTGTAGGTGGCAACTCAGGTGTGAATTTAATGACAACAAATTTCAGTATTTCTCATACTATTGTTCAGCAAGTTTAACCTTTTAATGAAGGAGAGTTTCTTAAAAAATTGTTTTCTTAACTGTGCACCTTTTCTGTTTGAAGATTTTAGTAACAAGGACAAAATAATTGAGCGTATTAAATAGCTTCCTATTTCCAGAAACACTGTTAAAAGCCAGGTAATAACCATGCATTCAAATATTGAAGAACGAATGCAAAAGGACTTGAACTCGTGTGATTATTTTTCAATTTGCCTTGATGAAACCACTGATATTACTTCGGCTTCTCGATTGGCAATTTTTGCAAGATATTCTAGTGGTCATGAAATGTTCGAGCAGTTGCTTAGCCTAGAAAACCTGTAGTTAAATACTACAGGAAAAGATATTTGTGATATTGTAGTCAAAACACTTGGCAACAGAAACATAGATATATCAAAAATTGTATCAGTTACAACAGATGGAGCACCCAATATGGTCAGACGAAAGCTTGGATTTGTAAAACTTTTCACTGATATCGTCGGACATTCTGTAGTACAGTTTCACTGTATTGTTCATCAAGAAGCAATGTGTGCTAAAGTTGGATTAAAAGAACTGGAAAATATTACAGCGTCAATCACCAAGATAGTTAATTTGATATCAGCACGGGCGTTGCATAAACGTGAATTCAGCTCGTTACTGGATGAAGTTGAATCAGCTTATGGCGGTTTATTAATGTACAATAATGTTCGGTGGCTTAGTAGAGGCAAGGTTCTTTAACGCTTTGTTGAATGCATAAATGTTACAGCTTTTCTTAGACGTGAAAAAAATTGAAGGCTATCCGGAACTACATGATGAGTCCTGGATTCGGCGGTTGATATTTTTCACAGATCTCTCATTGCACTTGAATGAACTGAATGAACTCCAATGTTTTAGTAAAATTATTGATATCATGTTTGGGCATATTACTGCATTTGAAACCAAACTTGCCATTTTTGAGCGTGACATTGAAACTAAAACTTTTAAGTACTTTCCAAGATTGAAAAAGAACTATGAAGAAGTTAGTTACAAAGATGAGAATGATAACGGACCCGATCAAGACTTCTTTTTTGTCAGCTTTACGTTCTTTGAAAGATGAATTTTCATCAAGATTTTCTCAGTTTAGAGATGTTGAAGAAATATTGCTTTTCATGAAGCACCCAGATGAAGCTAATTTTGAAAAAAAACAAAAACGAATCTGTTTGAATGGTTGAAAATAGAAGAACTTGAAATGGAATTAGTAAAACTTCAATCCAGTTCTATTTGGAAGCAAAATTAGTCACTCTTAGAGGTAATTTAGAAACACTTGAAAAATATCGATTGAGGAGAGTTTGCAGCGATCAAGACAATCAATTATTGGTCATTTGGGAAAGCATTCCCGAAGCAATCTTCCTTTACCCAACACCTCCAAATCTCCCCCTTCCTCTTGTGCTCATCAGCAGGTGCTGTCGGCGTCTCTTCTGAACATTAGGAGCCTGACCAATAAGTTGGAGTATGTCCATGACCTCGTTGTTCGCACTGGAGTTTCTTTTCTTGGCCTTACAGAAACTTGGCTCGAGTCTGATTCTGGTTTATGCACTGCCCTTGCAACCCCTCCGGGTCATTCTTTCCTGCATGTTCCTCGGAACCACCGTGGAGGGGGAGTTGCACTGATTTCCAAATCATTTTTCTCCCTGAATCTTCTCTGCCCCCCCCCCACTCTTTCCTCATTTGAGGCTCTCATTGCTGTCTCACGTGCTGTGCCCGCTCTGACTATTGTGGTCTTTTACCGCCCTCCCAGCTCGTCTCCAGCCTTATTTCTCGTCGGTTTTCAGTAACCTACCCTCCGACCTATCCTCTACTGGTTCTCTCCTTATTCTTGGTGACTTCAATCTTCCTAGCAACAATGAGACTTTTTGCGCATTAATTGACATCATCGACCTCTTCTCTCTTACACAACATGTGTTATCCCCAACACATATACATGGTAATATCCTTGACTTAGTCATCTTAAACCTCCATGTATCAAATCTAACAGTAACTGATCTTTATAATACGATTTACGACCACTTCTTGGTCAATTTTAAATTCTATATTCTCTTGAACCTCCTCACTCACTCGTCCTGAGATCCTACTCATTTCCGGCGACTATCGTCAATTGATACTACTTCTCACTTTAACGATGTTGTTTCTGCCCTACCTCCTATTGATACTACTGCTTCACCTGACCAAACCTTGAACTCACTGCACCATTCATTACTTGCCTGCCTTGACGTGCACGCCCCACTTATCACTCATTCTTCAAACCGCCATCACCGCGCCCCTTGGTTCACCATGGAACTCCTTCGTTCAAGGAGGTCCTTACGTGCCCTTCGTAAAGCACGCTCCCGTGTGCAGGACGTGACCTCCCTCTCACTTGCCTATCACCTTGCTACTTCGACTTATTCTTCCAAATTAAAATCAACGTATGATGCTCATTCACGCAAACATTTGTCTGAAAGCAAGAATGACCCTAGGTCTATCTTTCGTCTTCTCTCTCGTCTTTCCTCGTCTAGCGCCATTTCCCTCACCTCTCCTCCCATCAACCCCTCTACTCTTTCTAAATTTTTCTCTGATAAAATTATTTACCTTCGCGAAAACTATCCCAGTCATCTGAACAAGCCCATGCTGTTCTCCCCGACCATAATCCATTGCCGCCTAATGTCCTCACTCGGGCATCCTCTGAGGAAGTAACTACCCTGGTCTCACGCTCAAACAAATCTGGATTTCCTAAGGACGTCTTTCAAAACAAACTCCTCCACCAAATTCTCCCTGCTGTCCACCCCCACTGATTCTTCATCTATTTAACACTTCTCTTGCCACAGGGGTGGTTTCCTCTTCCTTCAAACATGCCTCAATTCGTCCTATCCTTAAAAAAATACACCTTAACCCCTCTGAACCATCTAGCTATCACCCTATCTCACAGCTTCCATTCCTCTCTAAGATCCTCGAGAGAGTGGTTTTCTCTTGCCTTAATAACCATATTTTTAACTGCAATATCAATGAAACGTACCAATCAAGGTTCAAAGCGAAGCACTCTGATGAAACTGCTCTTCTTAATGTTTCAGACGGTTTAGGTAGAGCTGCCGATAGGGGTTGTACATCCATTCTAGTGCTTCTAGACCTCTCCTCTGCTTTCGACACCATCGACCACACTGTTCTCCTTGATCGTCTTCAAACTTTCCTTGGTCTCTCGGGCACTGCACTTGCTTGGTTCCGCTCATACCTCTCCTCTCGCACTCAGTCGGTCACGCTCGATAACCTCTCCTCCGAGCCCACGCCCATTCATTTTGGGGTGCCTCAGGGCTCAGTCCTTGGTCCCCTCCTCTTTCGCATCTACTTAATTCCTCTTGGCTCCCTTCTTTGTGATTGGAGCCTGTTCTTTCACCTCTATGCTGATGACACTCAGATATAACTTTCCTTCATCAATCAATTACTAAGCTCCTTTCAACCTAGACCTCCATAAACGACTTGCTGTCTGCGAATTTTCTTAAACTTAATCACGATAAAGCTGAAGTTCTTGTTGGTACTGCTTTGATGGTGAAGAAATCTAAAGCTCTCCTGCCCTCCCTTAACCTTGGGGAAACCAAAGTCTCCATCTCTGTTACCGTCAGTAATCTTGGTGTTATTTTCGACGAGAAAATCTCGTTTAAACCGCACATACATCGTATCTATAAGTCTTCCCTCGGTTTCCTCCACAACTTTTCACGTGTTCGATCCCATTTTGATCGACGAAGCCTTGTGACTGCTATTGATGCCTTCGTTACCTCACGCTTAGACTACTGCAATTCTCTTCTAATGAATCTCCCTTCTTCGTCACTTCTTCCCCTACAACTAGTTCAAAACTATGCTGTCCGGATCCTCCCTCGCCGCGCCAGGTTCTCTCCTTCGATGCCTCTGTTACAGGAGCTACACTGGTTACCTATTCGCTTCCGTACCCACTATAAAATTCTTCTCATCACCTACAAGGCCCTAAACCTCGAGGCTTGACCTTATATCTCGTCTGCCCACTCCCGTCGTCAAACTCTTTGGGCACTCCGGTCTGACCTCGCTTCCATCCAGAACACTCCTCGTTCTGTCCTCTGCTCGATTAGTGACGTTCCTTCTCAGTTTGTGCTCCTAGCCTCTGGAATGCTCTTCCTGCCGAAGTCCGATCCTCCCCCTCTCTTGCTACTTTTAAACGTCTCCTGAAGACTCATCTCTTCCCTGTAAACTTCCTCTACACTCGCTACACAACCTACCCTCTGTGAGGGCTAACAGCCCCGAAGGGCGCATTATAAATACTTATCATTATTATTATTATAATGGAATTGCCGTAGACTCCGGGCCAACTGGAAGGAGCTGCGGAGGCTCGTCTCGTCCCGTTAGATATTTTTCTGCAGGAAAACATGCTAGGCGCGTGCCCCCTGCTTGCCCTCCCGGAGTATAAGGGTTTTGCGACCTCACCACCACGAGATGGGAGCCGGGCTGGGGAATGCGTGGTTTACACCTGGAATGATGTCTCCGTTCTTCTTTTCACTTTAGATACCTCCTTTTAGGCAGTGGCTGTGCAGCTTCAACTGGAAAGGAGGTATACTATTATTTCTGCGTACATTCCACCGTCAGATGACTTCGACGCGGGGGACTTCCGCCGCGTCGAGGCACGGTTGCCGAGGCCCTTTCTCTTGCTTGGAGATCTGAACGGCAGACATCCTCTCTGGGGAGACTACTCAATAAATCCCAGAGGACAAAGCCTTGCCGATCTGATAAAAGAGCTTGAGATGGGTGTCCTAAATGTGGATGAGTTTACGCATCACTGCCCGAGAACCGCTTCATTTTCTTGCCTTGATCTATCTCTGTGCTCTCCGGATGCACAACCTGATTTTGATTGGGGGGTGTTCGATGATCTCCATGGTAGTGATCACTTTCCCATTCAAATATCGTTTTCAGGGAAACTGCCGCCTGAGAGCCCACCTCGGTTGTGCTTGGCGCGGGCGCGGTGGCATGCATTTCAGGCAATGACTAAATTCTCTATCTCAGTCGAAGAGTTTAGGGGGGTAGATGAGGCCGTTGAGTTCTTCTCCGGCAAACTCATCACCGCGGGCCTGACTACTATTTCCAGTACGTCTGGCTGTTTTGCACGCCGACTACTCCCTTGGTGGTCGGCCTAGTGTGAGACGGCCCTCAAACAGAAGCGTTATGCCTACATGCGCTATAAGCGCCGCCCGAACGATTTCACTGTCGGTGAATTTCGTCGGACTAGGGCTAGGTTCTGGTATATTTTGAAGCACGCCCGCCGCTCTTCTTGGCGAGCATACGTGTCTTCACTTAACGGGAAGACCCCTCTAGCAGAGGTGTGGAAGCGAGACAAAAGGATTCGGGGCAAGTTCTCGCAGGACCCCCCTCCCGTTCTCCAGGAAAATGGGACCGCAATCTCGGACCCCGCGTCCGTGGCGAAATCCTTCGCGACCGCTTTCTCCGCATTCTATAGCCGGAATGCTGCTCCGCCAGCAAATAAATGCACGTCGTGATGTCGCAGGAGGCCGTCGACTGGACTTTACCTCCAGAGGCGGAGAACCTTTCAACGACAGGTTTACTCCGAGTGAGTTGCGTTCCACTCTTGCTTCGTGCGTGGACACCGCCCATGGTCCGAACGATGTCCTGTACGACATGCTTCGACACCTGGGTGAGCGAGGCATGGCATCTCTTAAATTTGTTCAACAGGATCTGGAGGAGGGTCTCCCCCCGGATTCCTGGAGATCGCTACTGTGCTCCACTTTCGCAAACCGGGGACAGATCACTCTACTCCGGCCGGTTTCCGCCCAATCTCTCTAACCTCTTGCGTGTGCAAGTTGATGGAGAAATTAGTAAATGTTATATTAGCATTTTTCCTGGACAGCGGAGGCCATCTGTATTTCTCACAGTGCGGCTTCCGAAGTTCCACTCCACGTCGGATGCTCTGCTCCTAATGGAAAATGCCGTCTGCGAGGCCTTCCTTCGTAGACAGCACTACGCCACGGTTTTTCGATCTGGAGAAGCCCTATGGTACCGCATGGCAATACGGTATCATGGAGACTCTCCACACGATGGGGGCTAGGGGACGCCTCCCAATGTTTATATCTGAATTTTTGCGAGATCGTCGATTCCGCGTGCGGAGGGGGGGGGGGGGAAGTCTCTCCTGCCCATTGGATCAGGAAGAGGGTGTCCCACAGGTAAGTGTCCTCAGTGTCACACTCTTTGCCCTGAGCATCAACGGCATCACCTCGGTGCTGCCGGAAGATGTTCTCGCTACGCTCTACTTGGACGACCTTTCGATCTCTTTTGGCGCGGCCCGTCTGCCAACTCTGGAGGGTCGACTCCAACAGGCATTAAACCGCGTCTCTCGCTTGGCCGAAGCGCACAGGTTTCGGTTTTCCTTGGCCAAGACTAAGGTGGTCCACTTCTGCCACCATCCACGGCTCCACCCTGACCCAGACTTGTTTCTTAATGGGGTACGCCTGGAAGTGGTTGAATAATACCGTTTTCTTGGTCTTGTATTTGACCGACGCCTCACCTCGGAGGCTCATATTCGCAGCCTTAAGGTCTCTTGTACTCGCGCCATGGACATTCTCCGTTCCGTGACGTTCAGCGCTTGGGGCGCTCATAGGGCTACCGCCTTACTTTTTTATCGATCCTTTGTTCGTTTGAAGCTCGACTACGGATGCGAGTTTTATGCATCCGCAACCGAACTTGTATTGCGGAAGGTGGACTCGATCCACCACAACGGCCTTCGCCTGGCGACCGATGCCTTCCGCACTTTCCTCATTGAGAGCCTACTAGTTGATACTGGGAAGATGCCACTCGCTCTACGCCGTGTACAGTGCATTATTCGCCTGTACACGCGAGCCCGGCGCCTCCCTCAGTCGCCAACAGCTCTCACTGCATCCGCAGCTGATTTCGATGGTGCCTATGCCGCCGGGAGACGCCAGTCATACCCTAAGCCCTTTGGGTTTAAGAACAGGAAATTCCTTCCGAGAGCTAGGTATAGCTCTCGGGCCGGTGGCGCCCCTGGTTCTGCCCAGGACACCACCCTGGAAGGTACCACATTTGGCTATTTGTCGCCACGCCTCGGCTCCCAAAGTTTGTATAGCGCCATTAGTATTGCGTTCGACCTTTATGGAGCACACCTCGTGTCACGCTGGAACCGTGCCAGTGTATACGGATGGCTCCAAGTCCCAAGAGGAGGTCGGCTTGCACGCCGTATCCCCTCTGTTTTAAGTCAGTGGGGCTCTGCCAACGCGCTGCGTCTGTCTTCACAGCCGAGCTGGTGTCAATACACCAGTCGGTACGGAAGATTACACGACCTGCTCAGTTCGGAGACCGGATTGTGATCTATATCGACTCACAAAGCGCCCTGAGTGCTCTCGGGGCATTGGAATCTCCGCATCCCCTGGTTTGCGATATCCGTGACGCCACAGTTTTGGCAAGCCGGGCGGATGACGAGATTATCTTCTGCTGGGTTCCTGGACATGTAGGAATTGCTGGGAATGAGCGCGCCGATGAGGGTGCCAAAGAGTCTGCTGGGACTCTACGGCCGGACCAGCGTTTCGCTTTTCCTCACACCGACTACATGGCGGGAATAAGAACAGCTATTCGGGTTGCTTGGCAAAGAAGATGTGAGAAGGTCGAAGGGAACTTAAAGTTGCGTGCCATTGCACCGCGACTGTTTCCATGGACCTACTCCCCAATGCCGCGAATGCTTCAGTTTTCTTTCCGTCGTCTCCGGCAAACTCCGCCATTTGATCGAACACTCGCCAGTGCCCTACTGTGAAGACTGCGTTGTCCCCCAGACTGTTCGGCACATTCTTGTTGAATGTCCCATTCTGGGCGATCTCCGCGTACGTTACCTGTCCCGCTACTGAGATAGGCGGGGTCGCTACCGCCTGTCCCTTGTACTCGGGACGAGTTCGTGCACATTGACTGGTGGACTCATTTACTTTTGGGGGGAGGCCGGCTTTCTCCCCTTTATTTAACTAGGTTTTGTTATTGTTTTCTTTGTAGGTCGCACGCTCCTGCGCTGGGGGAAGGGGGACCTCCCCCTGACGCCGGAGCTTGCTTCCTCATTGTTGCCATCATACCTTTTTACCGTTGTTGTCTTTTCATATTCTTGTTTTAAAGTAGCGTAGTGCTAGGCTGTCGTGATTCCGGCGACTTATTCCCAAGTGAGCAGTCGCCAGATAGGGTCCTACAATTAAAAAAAAAAAAATCCAAAGGAAAAATACTTTTGCCAAGAGAGGAGGTGCGATTAGTGTCATATTCTTTGCGGATCTCAAAGATGCATGATAGTGAGGAAATACGGTGAAAAAATGCATACTGGATTCCGCAGCCAAATGCGAGAATTGAATCAAGAACACTGCGGAAACTAGCTCTATAGTCGCGGAACAACTGTGTGTGAAGGGAGGCGCGCGAAGCCACCATCCTCCCGATGATTTTCAATGAGCACTAGGTCGTGGATATTGAACGGTAAGGGGTTAAAGTCCCAGGGGTCATAATTTCAATGGGGCGAGTATGCCTGCAAGGATAAGGACTTGGTCCTGGCGCGCACGGCTTTGCCTGGGATGTCTTACGCCTCAATGCTTAGAAAGACGCCCTCTGATCCTGGCCCATCCAGGCCAACGAGCACGGTTGTTTCCGCGCCCATTCGGAGCCCTTCCGCGGGTTCTACTCAACCCGGGCTCTCCCCTGGTAAAGCTGGCGGCACAAAGGGTTCACACCCAGCCCCGGCTAAAACCAGGGCTCCCCCCTCCTTTCCCCAGCGTGGCAGTTTCCCGTAAGGCGAAACGACCACGCGCCTCCACCGAGTCGTTAGACTCACAGGAGGCAACACCTCTGAAGTTGGTCGCCAGGCCATCTTCCAGGGTTCCTTAAGCTGCCTCCCCGAAAAGAGGACAGCAACAAAGGAGCTTCGGCTCCTTCGCCCACGCCTAGTGGGGGGCTGGAGGGCTCGGAGACAGTGGATGCTCGAAAAGAGGACCACCCGCCTCCGAAGCCGCAACGCCCGCCTAAGGCTTCGAGGCCAAGGGATGAAAAAAACTCGCATGGCGAGCCCAACCTCCCCCAATAAGTCCTCGAAGGCGACAGCGCCTTCAGCGCATTGTCCGGCCAACAGCGACCGGGGTTCTGCTTCCAGTAAGCATACGGCCATTTTCGTGAGTCTTCTCTTCGAAGAGGGCCCCCGCGTCTCCTCCGAGCTAGGCCTGGAGGACATATTCCTTCCGACGACCTTATTTGTATCAGAGAAATCCAATATCTGCGAGGCAATCCATGACGTTTTTAAACACCTTCGATAAGCTTTAATGGAAAATACGCCTCTTGCTTTATTGGCACCGCCCAGTCCACCTTCTGGCGCTCAGTACATGGAGCGTTCCTCACCGCCTCTACAATGCCTTGGTCCAGTCCAAACTCAACTTAGGCGGCAGTGTACAGCTCAGCATCACCTTCGACTTGATCAAATTATGAACGGACTACAGGGTCTTTTCGCTCCTTGCAGAATGCAATATTTCTTCCGTATCGGAGAAAAGTGCCTTCCTTTTGCTTCCGCCTAATACCCACGTCCCAGTCAATTGTCAACTCCTTTGAAGACCACTGGCACCTCTCAATGACAGTGACTCCTCACCATTTTATGGCCTCCCTTTCCTTCTGCCATCTATATCAATCTTTTTCATGGGATTTCTTCCCTTGATCATGTCTCCAGTAAGAATCTGCAATAGTCTCTTGTAAGGAAGAGTCTTTGAAAGCGGCTAGGGTTTTCGTGAGTTGTTGTCATGCGTGCATCCACTCTCAGGACATGTATGCCGCCGTTGTGGTGCATTGATTCACTAATCCCATCCCGAAACTCTGACCCATGAGATCCGATTGCTCTTGCGAGATTTGGACTTGGGACAATATAAATTTGTCACCCTGGGTGCCCTCCCACGTTAGTGTTTGGGGATAGAGCAAAGCGATCGCCCACCGGCCCTTCCACATCGTTAGTACACAATGGATCGCTGATTGGCAAACTTTAGACCTCATCTCGGTTACTGGTCTTCATCCTTACAATCGCTTCCATAAAAAAAAAAAAACGTGGTGCTGATCCACTTGTGCATGGATAACGTCCCGCGATCTACTTCCCACATGCCGAGCCAGATTCACCGTGTCCAAGCCGCTCGTTGGTTGTCTCGTGACCTCACTCCTCCTTCTTCGCCGGTTGTGTCTCTTTCTCTCTTACTACCCTAACTCAGACACTAGCGTTTAATTCTGGCCGATAGGCCCTTGCTCTCCGTCCTCTCTTTTACTTAACCCCGTGATATAACCGCGCATTCGTTCTCCTCCCACTTGTCGCATCCTTCCCTGAGTAGGACGCATATGCGTCAATCGTTATGTGGATGAGTACTCCCATTGCGGATACTAGTACTCCACGTCGGGGTATGTGGATATAAATGCCACCTTAAAGGTTACGAGTACTCTATCAGCAGGGTTTCAGAACAGAAAAGTGGGTATGCTGTGCCGTGGAGACTGGGAGTAATGATAGCGGTACTCTGAGTGACTGACGATGATGGATGTGAAGCTAATTACCAGTGCTCGAGGGGCTAAGTTTCAGCGTAACAGCCAATGGAAGGCCAGCATGTGATGCAGCTGAGTTTTTTCATCCGTGCCCTCTGGGACCAAGCCCATGCCTCAACGCTAGAAGTCCAAAGTCGTATCCACAAAGCTAGCGAGAGCTTTAAATATTACAGGGATAATGTAAATGAAATTCTACAAATATATATTTATAACAGAAAAGACAGTTTAAATATAGGAATGCAATAAAGTAAACCAGAGGGGGAGATCTTTTCTCGTGATTTAATACTAAAGCTTTAAAAGATGAAAATTGTCATTGAAAGTCAATTGCGACACTAAATCTTCGATATGATTGGCGTATTCACCGTCCAACAAGGTTCGCTGTAGAACTGCAAACGAAAACAATGAAAGCCAACCAACCAAGAAATTATAAATGATTCTACGAGCCATTTTTGCCTGAAAAATCCCTTACTCGAAAATTTTCAGTCCATCAAAAAACAGCGAACTTAAATGTAACGATTGCTAACTTCACTTAAGGCCCTGAATTTACTTACTTAGTTGCCCCCTGACTGGTCATTTAGGCTAAGCCGCGTCAGCCACTAGATGGCGGAACCCATATGTCTTTGACATATGATATGTGATATCTTTGTTTGGGGTTCGAGGTTTGGGTATATTATAAGGTGTTCAATTTTTTTGAGGGTGGTTACAACATGGGCAATTTTAATTGTCAGTTTGGCTCGTGAGATGTTTGTGATATTGGAGTTTTGGGAGGAAAAAGTGTGTGCAGTAGAAGATTGATTGGGAAGTTGTGTTGGTGGCGGCTGACTATTTGAGTGCGTATGTGAGTTGTTTCTCTTTGTTGCGGCAAGCAAAGGGGGTAGCAAGGCGAACATTTTGGCGTAGAATTTTGTACCTATCACGTTTAAGAGTGCATGTATGGAAAGGATTTGGGTTCTGATTGTAAGTGGGGCGAGGTGGTGGTTTGTATATAACTGGTGATTGTTCTAAGGGCCTCGTATTGTGAAATAATCTACAAATTCTAAAATAAACTACACTAGTCTAAAAATATCCTAGATTCTTCAAGGACTACCCCCATCCCCCCTGAAATATATGAAAATAGCAAGATCTTAAAAAACACCAATGCTTCCCCACCAAACATTTTGCGCTACTAGAGGAAAATAATCAACTTACTTTCCTAACTAGTATCCATTTTCCAATCGATTCACTAAATGGATACATTCCTGGTACCCCAAACGCCCGACAATAGTCGAAATGAGAGAAGCCTTGGAAAAGTTGGTAGAAAATGCGATAAACAAGAGCTATATTATGATGTGCATAAACAAAAAGTGATTTAATGGGTTACTAAGGAGGTAACAGCAATTTAGAATGGCTGCACATTTGAGCAACATGATTGAGAATTGAAGTAAAATGGACCATCAAATTATTAGTGAATGAGTGGAAGAAGAGTGGAATCGTCGATTTCTTTTTTATTTAAAGAACATAACTGGCGACTGCCTACTAAGGCAAAAGTCGCCGGAGTCATGATACAGCCTAGTACTATGCTAGATTAAAAAAACAAAAACAAATAACAAAGACAGAAACAAGCTAAAAACAACAACGATAACAAATAAAACAAGTTAAGCAAAAAGGCAAGACGAAGGAAGCGCGCTCCGAGGTCGGGGGTAGGCCAGCCTCCCCCCGGCGCAGGAACATGCGACATACAACAAAGAGTCAAATAAAGTAAAAAAAAATCATATGATCCGCAAGGATATGTATACGAACGAACCCCGAGTACAAAGGACAAGCGGTCGTGATCCAGCTCGCCCTGGTACCGGGACAGGTACCGTGAGTGAAGATCACCCTGACTGGGACATTCAACAAAATGTGCCGAGCAGTCGGGGGGGGGAGGGAGGGGCAACAGTCTTCACATTAAGGCGAGCAGGCGAACGCTTCATCAAATGGCGGTGCGTCGCGCGAGTGTGTCCAATTCAGAGAGGACAGAAAGCAACCTGAAGCCGTCGCGGCATTGAGGGGTAGGCCCATGACAACAGTCGCGGCGCAATAGCACGCAACTTTACGTTCCCTTCGACCGTCTCCCATCTTCTTTGCCAAGCAGCCCGAAGAGCTGCCCGTATTCCTGCCATGTAATCGGTGTGAGGAAGAGTGAAACGCTGATCCGGTGGCATTCCCCGCAATTCCTACATGTCCAAGAACCCAGCAGAAGATAATTTCGACATCCGCCCAGCTATCCAAAACCGTGGCGTCACGGATATCGTGAACCAGGGGATGCTGAGATTCCAATGCCCGTACCGAGTAGTGTATTGACACCAGCTCGGCCGTGAAGACAGACGCAGCGCCTGGCAGAGCCACGCTGAGTTCAAACAGAGGGAATACGGCGTACAAGCCGACCCCCTCTAGGAACTTGGAGACATCCGTATACACTGGCATGGTTCCAGCGTGACACGAGGTGGGCTCCAAAAAGGTCGAACGCAAAACTCTCGGCGCTGTATAAGCTTTGGGAGCAAAGGCGTGGCGACAAATAGTCAAATGTGGTACCCTCCAAGCACCCCAAGCGCTGAACGTCACGGAACGAAGAATATCCATGGCGCGGGTACAAGAGACCTTAAGGCTGGTAATATGAGCTTCCCAGGTGAGGCGTCGGTCAAATAACAGGACCAAGGAAACGGTGCGATAAAACCACTTCCAGGCGTACCCCATTAAGAAACAAGCCTGGGTCGGGGTGGAGCCGTGGATGGCGGCAGAAGTGCACCACCTTAGTCTTGGCCAAGGAAAACCGAAACCTGTGCGCTTCGGCATAGCGAGAGACGCGGTTCAATGCCTGTTGGAGTCGACCCTCCAGAGTTGGCATCTGAGCCGCGCCAAAAGAGATCGAAAGGTCATCCACGTAGAGCGTAGCGAGAACATCTTCCGGCAGCACCGATATGATGCCGTTGATGTTCAGGGCAAAGAGTGTGACACTGAGGACACTTTCCTGCAGGACACCCTCTTCCTGCTCCTTTGGGCCGGAGAGGGCTCCCATCACCCGTACGCGGAATCGACGATCTCGCAAAAATTCAGATATAAACATTGGGAGGCGTCCCCTCGCCCCCATCGTGTGGAGAGTCTTCATGATACCGTATCGCCATGCGGTATCATAGGCCTTCTCCAGATCGAAAAAGACCGTGGCGTAGTGCTGTCTACGAAGGCCTCGTGAGTGTCACCTGCCCAGGCTAGCCACCGACTGTCGTCTGAAGAGCATTAATATTGACCGCCTTGGCAGGCTTCGCCTCATTCGCCAAAAGGCTCCCGTCCGAGAAACGTGTGACCTAGGGTTCACTATCAATCACTCAACTAAAGCCACTCTGGCGCAACATGCGAATTTTGTCTAATATGCATCCATCAGAGGACTTTATAACTCGACTCCCCCCCCGCCCTAGCTATCTTCTGCGAGATGGGTGCCCCTTACGTCCCTAGTACGAGTACATAGAGGGTAAAGAGGAACGCACGTTTTCCCATCTATGGTCAAAAAGTTCAATTCAACCTAAAGAGCCAGGCTTTCCCTGTTTGCACTCGGGTCAGGAGGATGTGCTGCTCATCCAGGTACCAGGTGTAACATGCAGTGAAAACCTCATTTGCATCTTCTTCACTCTTACCCTTTCATTACTGAGATTATCTATCCCTTCACTTTCAATGCCCTCGCTCTTTCTGCCTTCGTCCATGACATAGTCTCACATGCGTGCAGTCACATTCAGTTGTATTCTACGCCCTGTAGCTGAGACCACAGTGACAATATTTTTTACTCAAATATTATCATGCGGAATTAATTCTACTCCACTCAACCCCGAAATTTACCCTTCATAATTGCTCTGATAGCCACCAGTCACTTTAAGAGTAATTCTGAGGTTGACAGTCACCCGACCTAAAGAAAGGTCATTTAATACATTCATGGGATGACTAGAAACAAATCAAAAGAAAGGCAATATTTAGCTGCCTTTTACGATGCAGACAGTAGTACTTTTAATCTCATGCCATAGGGAATTTAACTAATGACAAAGTCTAGTTAATTTAAACAAAGCATGCTGTACAAACGTGCATGTTTACTTTTCAACTTGTACTTTTATCAATATCATATTTAGGGTGGAAATTAATTTCCCTCTGATCATTTAGCAATCTGTGAGGGGCCCAATCATGAAGGGTACTGACATTCATTAATTTGATGTGATATATGACCCTGGAATCTAAAAAATTATTCTAGTGAAGTAGTAGTAATTAAACCATAATGTATTAATACCCAAAGCTCTAAAGTTTTATTCTTCATCAATGAAAAAAAAGACAAAGAGCTCCACTACCATGCTGACAAAGAGGAAATTTCGAATCAAACCAAAAAATCAAGCTAAAAGTATGGTTATGAGTAAGTTGCCAGTCTTAATATGCTTTTACTTGTTTTACCTGCAATCAACTTTTCTAAATCGCAGCAAATTTCATTTCAGCGGACATTACGTGCAGGAAACGAAGTTAAACTAAAACTTATTGACACCAAAACTAAATAGTTTTATTCTTTTGCAATGAAAAAAGTGGAAAGGTTCCACTACCACGCTGAAAAATAGTTCAGGACTAAAACAAAAATTAAAAGAAAAAAAGGGGATTCTGAATAAGTTACAGGTCGCAAAATGATTTCGCAAGCAGATAGTAGTTGTAACCTTTACCTGAAATCAGTTCCTATGATTTAAACCTAGAAGAAAGAATGTCTTTTTTAACAGCAGTGATCAAGATGAATGCCTTTCATTTTAGACATACTGGATTGGAGATGGATGGGTTTTAAGAGTTCTTTGTCGCTCAGTGCGAGGTAATTGCGCCGTAAGAACTAGATTTGCTTAACAAAGTTAAATACAAATTAAAATCCAATGGGTAAGGTGATGTAAATGGTGAGGAGATTATAGAGGGGTGACTAAAGCGATAGATGGATGATAATTTGCGAGAAAGTGACTGAAGTATGCAAAACTTATAAAAAAAAGGTGCAAATATTGGCAATTACTTTCTTTGTTAAAGGTTGTAGAGTTATGTATCCTCTGGGTAGAGGATAATTCAGCTGCCAGGGGAGATATTCTTGGCCCGCCGTTAAAGCCAGTCGTAGGATGGAGTAGGTTCCCCCACCGTCGGTGAGCAGGTACCATCGTCTAAGTTTCAAGCCGGGTATTCTGCGATGCGGGGGTTTGTGCCGCCGTATCCCTTCTCATTGCCGCTGACCCCCAAGCGTGCTAGAGCCCAGCAAAAGATTTTCCAGGCACTACTGGCCGCTCTCTAGATAATTTCTATGAAAATTAAATGGATCTCCATAATCTGTTCTAGTGCTTGAAGGCTGCTCCAGGAATCCGTGAAGATAACGAATTTATCTTCGAGTTGGGCGTTGTATGGTCACTGCACTGCGTTTCAGGGCATAACACTCGGCGGTGCACATAATTGCCCGAAACCAACGAGGATCCTGTTTTATCTCCGAGCTTCGATCTGTCAGAATATATGTGGGTTTCCCTATACGTTGTAGCATGACTGAAGAATTGTCCTTTATTTTCCAGGGGGGGTCGGGGGGCGTTCCGCAACGTTGTCGTGACAGACTATGACTGTTGTTTCCCAGTATGGGGTCTGTGTGTTGATGAATGTAGTTTATCATTATCCCGAATACGTCTATCCACAGCCGTACCATGACTCCAAATGGTCGTGGGATAGATGGATGCGTCGCGAAGGTGTCTAGATGGTCATCAGAGCAGCGGTCGGGTTCGGCGATGCCGGAAGTCGTTGGATGCGAACGTAGAGGCAAAGGGTGATTTTCGCCTTATGGAGGTCCAGCGTAATTTCTCACGCACCAAAAAGAGATCGAAAGGTCGTCCACGTAGAGCGTAGCGAGAATATCTTCCGGCAGCACCGAGGTGATACCGTTGATGCTCAGGGCAAAGAGTGCGACACTGAGGACCCTTACCTGCTGCATACACGGAATCTCCGATCTCGCAGAAATTCAGAGATAAAAATTAGGAGGTGTCCCCTGGCTCTCATCTTGTGGAGGGTCTTCATAATACCGTATCGCCATGCGGTATCATAGGCTTTTTCCAGATTGAAGAATACTTTGGCGCAGTGCTGTCTAGGAAAGACGGCCTCGGAGACAACATTATACAGTCAGGCAGAGTATCCGATGTTGAGTGTAATTTGCGGAAGCCGCACTGTGAAGAAGACAGGTAGCCTCCGCTGTCCAGGAAAATCGCTAATCTAACATTTACCAATTTCTCCACCAACTTGCACACGCATGAGGTTAGAGAGATTGGGCGGAAACTGGTCGGGGTAGAGTGATCTCTCTTCGATTTGCGAAAAGCCAACACAATAGCCATTCGCCAGGAGTCTGGGAGGATACCCTCTCTGCAGATCTTGTTGAAATGATCTGCAGAAATGGCATGCCTCGCTCACCTAGGTGTCGAAGCATGGCATACGGAACATCGTTGGACAAGGGGCGGTGTCCGCGGCCTTCAGCGACATCACGACGAGCATTGAATGCTGGCGGATTAACATCTCGACTAAGGAATGTGGAGAAGGCGATCGCTAAAGATTCCGCCAGCACTGACGCGGGCTCCGAGATTGCGGTCCTGTTCTCCTGGAGAACGGGGGCGGGGGACGTCCTGCGAGAACTTTTCCCGAATCTTTTGACACGCTTCCACGGCTCAGTGAAGATATGTATGCCCAGCAAAAAAACTGGCGGGGGAAGCTTCGAAACATAGCCCTAGCTTAACGAAATTCACCTACTGTGAAATCGTTTGGCGGGGCTAGTAGGACATGTACGTGTATTAAGTCTCTCTGAGGCCCGTCTTACACTCAACCGATCACTAAGGAAGCAGATGCGTGCAAAACGACCAGACGTTATAGGAATAGTAGTGAGGCCCACGGCGATGAGGTTGCCCGAGAGGAAATCAACGGCAAAGGGTTTGCGGTGGGGATCTAGGGCGAACCCCGGTAGAACCCTATTGGTAAAAGGGCCCAGTAAGGTTCTTGTTAATCAACGGTGTAAAGGCGTGAGGAAAACATGGATTTTGTCAAATTAAAGAATTTTTTTAATCCAATTGAGCCCTATTCATTCGGAGGGAATGAGCGGAGCATAGACAAAAGAAAGAGAAATAGTGAAAAATATTAAGCATCACATGTAGATCAAGAGCAAACTTCATCAAACCTAAATGTGGGGTCAAAAGAGCAACTTCAGAAAGACCTTTGCATTAAAGCACAAAACCTAGAAGACGGGTTCAATTAAACTTACTTTGAGAAAGCCGCGATGAAATCAGTCGATATCTGCTCATGAGAGGTTCAATGGCGTTCAACTCGAGCATTTCTAACGATGCATCCGACGTCCGTGTTCGCTGCCAGAACCGATTCTTTGTCAAGTTCTGGAAGAGTAGAACTTCCACCCAAAGTTCTTGGATCTGGCTCTGAATGTGAGCCGTGTCCGGCGTGAGAAAACACCTTAGTAAAAAAATAAAAACAACATAATTAATGCATCCCTTAAACGGGCTGGTAGAACCAGAAACGAGGTTTCTCTTCTTTCACACCGGTCACATTTGTTCGCCTGAACCGAAATGCGAGTGAAACTACGAAGGATAGAACTTTAGGCAGATTATCATAAAAAATGCCTGTATGCCAATATACAATATTTGGGCAGAATTGGTATGATTTTACTTAGAATGGGACCGAAAAATCAATTGATAAGAGAATTTGACCAAGGGTTAAGGGAAAATTACACACATACGAGGGGCGGTCAATAAGTTTTGCGAATCGGTAGGGCAAAACAGAGGAAGGGGGATGGCTGTTTGTGGGGGTGTTAGGACAAGTTATGACAAATCAGGACCTGCAGCCGCACGCTCCTGCCTCGTCTATCCCAAGGAACTACGGATATTAGAATCACTTTACATCCTAAAACTTAAACCTAATTTAAATATAAATCAAGCTGCATTCAATCTTTATATTGTATCATGAATTATTGAAATTTTTATTCTTGTATTAAGCAGCTTATCCTAAATTGCACTATTATATTTAATTATTTTATGAAAACTAGAAATTTGAACCCTTTACTATGTTAGTTTCTTAGTGCGGATGATGAGGCTAGGTCTTCGAAACGTTCAAACAGATAAATAAAGATGCTTTTATCAATAGCGTGCTTGGTTTTCAACTTCATATATATATATATATATATATATATATGCGGTTAGGTAAGGGTAATAATAAAAATTCTTTAATCCGCTAGAAGGGTCTCCTGGAGTTCCTCAACCCCCTTCAGGAGCATTACATATATGACTAGGCAACAATCTATTTCTCTAAAAAGAGAAATTTCAAAAAGCCTTTTGTATAAGCTAACGTTTAACTTTATCAAAAAACGGGGAATGTGAATTTCCCTATGGATCTTTACCCTTTCTAATTATATATATATATATATATATATATATATATATATATATCGAGACTTATTTGCAATAGCGCAATTATAATTATGCGGTTAAAATGGCAATGTTGTTGATAACTAAACTCTTCATCAAGCCTTTGGAAGAAGCTCTTCTCACAGTCACGAGAGGATATTGCATAAGCCAGCCTTTCTAACGCAAACAAAATGTTTGAGTATCAATTAGCTATTTTAATTGTTATCCCTGCTTTTGAATAGAATGGAACATTTGCTTTCTCCATTCTAGGTCACAACGACCTACTTAAGACAAAACTATAGGTACAATAACTCTACCCTACTTGTTTCTATCATAACCTAAACGATATACTCTATTTACTAACCCCTACTAACATTTTTATCGTGATACTTATTATTACATCGAACACGTGACATCATCTATGGTGATTGCTGCTAATTGTTGTTCACGCTATAATTGATAATATACTCGTATATAATATATACACTACAACTACGTGCTGTAAGACGTTTTCTACCACTTCTCTTCCTTGATACAAACAAAGCTCTTGGTTTCTTGATATCATTTTATAGAGGTTTGGATTATCTTGAATATTTTTTTAGCAATTTCTACTTGTGATAACCCTTCGCTTTGGAGAAGTTGAATTGGTGATGTCTGTGCTTCCGTAAGTTCTTTAGTTTTGTCATACTACTTATTTAGAACGGTGTTGTTGTTAATTGCTCTACAGGAGCAGATGACCTCTGCTCCTTCCGAGCGCTTGGGAAATTAAGGGAGAAAGCGATATTGAATACACAATAGTTATAAATTTAAACTGAAGCTTAAGAAATATTGGTTAATTCTGATTTTGGAAAGCACTATTTTATTAATTACACACCACTTAGTAAAATACTAAGTAAGTAATTCAAACATATTAACAAAATATTAAAACATATTAGCAAAATACACATATTTATGGATATGATAAATTCTAAAAAGTTTGATTAAATATGTTAAATATATAAATCTATGAGGGGTGCTTTATACTTTTGGCCAAGGGTGTCTATATAATTTCAAGTTTGCAGCAAGGATTTAAACATTTCTAGTCAAAATAGGTTGGGTGGAAATACCATTGTTACTTTCTGTTAAACAAGACTATAACAAATATCATTAACTACGCTTTCCCACTGAATAGGGTTGGCACACACCCACGTTTCATTGAGTATTGCAGGAACAAAACATTCGGGCGAGTCTTTCTAATCTAGCGACCCCTATCCAGGTTTACCCGCCTATTACGATCCGTTGGTCCTCTTCAAATCAAACGCCCAGGTTACTTACTTCTCGCTCACATCATCCACAAACTGTTCATGGACTTTATATAGGTCACTGAAGGTCGAAACTTGACGTAGGTTCATCTGGAATACCCGCCAGCTGCCTTCGATCGCCTGGCGGAAAAATATTTTTTTTAGCAGTAATCTCCATCAAGCTCCCACCAGCTTGAAGCCGAGGCAAAACAAAAAATACAACATCTACAGCCTTCCTACAGTGGGGACGGTACGCATCAACAACATACTGCAAACTCATATTTGATGAATTAAAAAACCTAACTTGTGGCACGGGAGATCTACCATGCATGCGTCAAATGTGTGGAAGGCCATTATAATGAGGCTAATGACTTCGGGAAAGAATCAGTCGATTCGCTAGTCCTGACCCTCTTTTAGGTGGCCTACCCTACCTCCCACTGCAGGGCTATGGGTTAGCCGAGTGGAATCGCCACTTCCGATTACAGAAAAGTTAAGCCCCAACCGGTTGGAGCCCTGTTTCGGGTCGCCTTCCCAGCTGCTGTCATATGCTCTATATACGGGTAGTTCCGATCCCACGTTAATAAGTAGATCCCCGCTGAGAAATATCAGGCATCTTAAATGAAGCCCAATTCCGTTGTCAAGCGCCTACCAATTTCTTTTTCATATCTCTTAGTCTTTCCTCCAATTCTATGGCGCATTCGCCAATAGGCCACCAGCTTCCGACGATGGTGAAATTTTGTGCCCACACTCGCTGATATTGAACTCGGCACCTCGACGTTAGAAATCCAACGCTCTATCCCCCTGGCTAGTGCGGCCTCCGAAGAGCACCCAACTCTCCCGCCGAACCTGCCTCTGTTGCACACCGAATACAGGTTCCATTGAGGGATGGGCAGGGGGGAGGGGCTCAATGCAGTAAGGAATAAAACAAAGGTGGATGATTCAGAAAGTTGAAAATTTTATTGAAAAGAGAAAAATCCCTGACTGAATAAAATAACTTGGAGGGGGGCGGGATTACCCCCTCCCTCCAACTGTCTCCACTGCAATCTCGCAAACATCCTACCTGCCCCTACCTTTTATGCTACCGTTGTCGTTTGTTGCTTAGAGCTCCCCAGAAGCAGATGACATATCTGCTCCTCAGTGGAAGATGGTGTATGGGTATGAATGATATGACTTAGCCAAGTGGTTTGATTTCATCTAAAAATGTACGGCCCTACTGAGAAATATACTTCAACATCAACCAGTTTCCTCCCAAAATGGGTCGGGCGGGGGGTCAATGCCACCAAAAATTACCCGTCCCCCACGGCCCTATTAAGCACAGGGAGACCCATCACGTTTTCCACGACGAATTGGGCCTCTATAGCGACGGGGTCGTGGGGTTCTATGTGCTGTAGAACCTCGTCCGGTTAGGATTCGTCCCTGGGCAGAAGGCCCCTCTAAAGAACGAAGAGGCCTGAAAATTAGTGCCGATGCAAATTTTTTTTTTACCGTCTAAGTGCGTAAAATTAAGCTAAATTGAGTATGGTTAGTGGCAGGATGGGGGCTGAAGGTTGGTGTTAATTTTGCCGAAGTTCGGATCTTACATTAAACGGTAGTTTTCCATTGCTAACTGCAAAATGTGGGGATCGATGATAAATCCCTCAGTATAAAAACAAACTCTTAAAATAGTTAAGAGGCCACCACACCGGTGCTCTGTACCCACCTGGTGACACACGTATCCAAATAAGACCCTTATGAACTGCTGCACCTCGTATCTGAAGAGGTCAAGACGATGAAACAAAAGCGTCTCGCGCGCTTGAGAAGTGTTCTGCCCTAAACCAAAACAAAACAACTCATCAATGGAAACGTTGGGGGTCGACAATTTTGCAAAAAAGAGCAAGGAGACTCAAAAGTACCGACCTGAACTCTTGTCGGATTAATATTCTTATTTGAGGGGGAGACCTGCTAATAGGCTGGTGAAGTTAAGGGATGTGAAAATGCAGGAAAGGTAAATAGACCGAGGAGTCAGGACTAGAAAATGCGCAACTCTTCTAAACCTACAACCTTTCCAACGCAAAGGCAAATCTATCGAAAAAGGGTGGTGGGCAAGAGAGAAAAATCCCATTCAAGTCCTTCTGAGCATAATTTTGACTCATCACGCGAACAAAGAAACGAATTCCACCTTATTCATGACTGACTATAGATACGGATATAACTTTTATCCCTTAGATTTGGGTTAAGAAGAGACATTCAATACCGAGTGAATTAATTCAACTTACTGAAAGTCACGGTGCATTTAAACACATCTTCAATAGCCCATACGAGTTGTCTCAGACGAGAGAGGAACTTTGAGAGCTCTGCGTATCGGGACAGGATCTTATCATCCAGAATGATAGAGAGAGGCCAATCAGCCATGTAACGGAGCTCGATGCAATCCAGCGGATGAGCTGAAGAGAAACCATTTTCGTTACTAATTTCGTTTAAGGACTAAGGAATGGAGTAAGTTTAACATCCTAACTTGGGCATAGGTGTGACACCTGGTTACCAATCCCTCCCTCGAATCCTGCAATTAGGGCGATCCTTGGCTCTTCGAAATGAACAAGTGTCCTTTCAAATTCGGGACACAGAAAAAAAAATCCAATAAATAAGAGAAAAGAAATAAAATTAGAGGAACAAATCAAAATCAAACTTGAACAAAAACGATGGCATCGCTCACGTAGAATGGCGGAGGGAGAGCAATTTTTCACGATGAAGGTGAGATTGGACGCGAGGGAGCTTCTGGGCGAGGAGGAGGCAGCAATCGCTTCATTCAAAATGGCGTTGATTTCGGCTGGACTAATGGCAGAACCAAGATGGCTGCCGGGCGGGAACTGAGGAAGGACAGGCTTGAATCACTGAAGCGTAAACTAAAATAAACAAACAATAACTAGTGAAGAAATTGAGAGAAACCTCAGTGAAGAACGACGAAAGAGAACACATGGAGAAAAAAAATATTACAAGAAAATGTGGTGGA
The DNA here is from genome assembly GCA_963969495.1 of Ceratothoa steindachneri. NCBI lineage: Eukaryota > Metazoa > Arthropoda > Malacostraca > Isopoda > Cymothoidae > Ceratothoa > Ceratothoa steindachneri. The sequence continues at coordinate 158,525,841 of OZ018320.1, forward strand.
TGGAACGTGAACATCTTCAAACTTTTATAGAGGCTGGAAGGTCACACTTCTACACCCAGTAGGTAAGGAGGGGGGATAGATTTAGTCGAGTTGACGCGAGCCAACCACATTTTGTGGGAAAATGATCAATTTTAATTAAGTCTTGGTCTTTATTATGTCAAATGTATCTTTGTTAAGAAAATTAAAAGGCTCAATTATGCTTTTAGAAAAAGGTCAAGTTTGAGGGTGCAGAAATGCGCGATAAGTCTCTAACCCGAGGACCACAAAGAGGAGACTACTTGGGTCAATAAGGGGGGAGAGAGCACGCGTCTCCTGATTTTGCTCTGTTCTGCACAAAGGCATCTCTGCCAGCAAGTTTGTAGAGATCTGTAAAATGAAAATGTTTCGAAGATATATTAGCCACACACAGATCCACCTGCGGGCATTGGGGCCTGGATGGTATGCAAATTCCTCAAATGGCAACTGCAGCATGAGGGGGAGACGAGGGTATAAGTCGAGAATACAAACGGTCCATAAAACAAGAAAAACGTTGAGGACAAAAGACAAAATTTCAAATATATATAATTCTTTTCTAATGAGGAGGGGGGCTATACTGGCGAGTACCAACAGAGGCATAGCCGCCTAAATTACTTGTATTTTTTAGGCTACAAATAAGCTAATTATTTAAAAGCAGACAAGAAACCCACAGGAAAAAAATAACTAGGATAAGCAAAAAATGGGAGCAAAACACAAAGGAAAGCATAGTCAGGTGCCGCAAGGAGAATCAGTTCCCTAACTTCACCCACGCAAATTATATCCATTAGAGGAGGCCTGCCTCCTCCAGAAATTCAATAATTCTGCAGTTAGGTGTGCACGAACTAGTCCCGAGTACAAAGGAACAATCAGGGGCGAACCAGTTCGTTCCGGTATCGGTAACGTGAGGGACGATACTCCAGACTGACCCATTCAACAAAAATGTGCCGTACAGTCTGAGGAACAACGCAGTCGTCGTTCCATCAAATGGCGGTGCATCGCGCAAGTGTATCCGATTCGCATACGACAAAAAGCGACCTGAAGTCACTGATGAATTGGAGGAAAAGTCGGGCAATCTTTGTCTGCATCTCATCTTCTTTGCTAGGTATCTAGGAAAACTGCGCTGATTCCTGTCATGCGGTCAGTGAGGAGAAGAGCGAAGCGCTGGTCAGATCGCCCAGTACATGCAGACTGATCGGTACCCTCATTATCCGCAATCCACATGTCCAGGAATCAGTCAGAAGATAATCTTGATATCCATCCGGCTCGCGGCAGCCGGGACATCACAGCTACCGCGAATCAAGGTGTGTGGTGATTTCAATGCCCCGAGAGCACACAGGACGCTCTGTGAGTCGCTATAAATCACAATCAAGTCTCCGTCCAATAAAAAAAAAAAAATTATTAAGAGGCAAAATTTACAGGTCGCTGGTTCAAATACCCCACCATCCTGGATACCAAAATATAAAGACGTCCCACCTTCTGAACGAGGCCTGCGATAAGGACGAGGGCGAAACCGGCGTCGTGGAAGAGAAGGAAGTCTCTAAGCGCTTCGAAATGACCCAACAGATTCCTCTCCACCAAATAATGGCTCAACAAAGCTTGGTTGACGAGACGAGACCTGCCAATAAAAAAAAAACGAACTCAGGAGGAATGGAGAGTCAGAGTAGGGACGTTTTAGAGATGGAAGTCGATACTTTTCCACACTTAGGACTCTTTGATTCATTTTCCCAACAAAATATGATCAGATGTACCTTAATACTAATAAACCCCATAATACTTATAATTATCTTCTTTCTATGATCGCATTGGACCCGTTCCATCTCAGGTGTATTTGGGTAATGGTGTCGGCATTAAGGGACACTAGCACTCGATCGGCAGGGTCCGGAAGAAAGGAGTGGGTATGTTGTGTTGTTAAAGCCGGAAGGGAAATGATAGCGGTGGTGTGATTGGCTAGGTGCATGATAATGAATGTGGATATCTTATCACAACAGGGGTGAATATCAGCGTATCCGCCTAATGGGCCGTCAGCTTATGATGCTGACGCAAGTTTTGTGTCCGTACTGGCTGGGATTCAACCCATGCCTCGACGTGAGAAATCCAACGCAGTATCCACTAAAACTAGCAGCGAGAGCTCCTGTATATTGTATTGTTGGCGTGTGTGATTGTGTGTAGTGCACTCTATCCTTGTATTTAAATGTGTGGGCTGGGGAGGGGCATTCAAGATAGGCAATCGTGAGGGCTACATCCATCCTTTTGTGGTTGCTGAGGAGGGCCGGGTGATTTCCACATAGAAACCTGACCAGGGAGGACTCTGTCCTCAAAGTGTAGTGTTGTTGTTGTTAATTGCTGTTCGGGAGCAAATGAACTCTGCTCCCTCTGAGATTAAGGGAGAAAGCTTTGATCCTACACCCTGTGCTATAGGAACCAATCAACGTTACCACAATTAAGTGGGGCTGCCCTGAGGGGCAAGATTAGAGTCGATAGTCTTGTGTGATTTCAAAATTTCTGATCTCATCTGGCGGATAACAGGAAAGACATCCGTAGCAAATGGTGAGACTATTTTAAGAAATTACAATAAAATAAACCAAACAAAAGAAAAAACAAGTTGATAAACTTAAAAAATGGCATGCAACTTTAGGTTTCCCTGGGCCGGGCACCCCGGAAGGCTGCCCTGATACCAGCCATGTAGTTGGTGCGAAGAGCGAGGTTCTGGCCTGGTTTCCCAGTCCTCGCAGACGCTTTGGCGGCTTCATTCCCTGCCATTCCCACATGTCTAGGAGCCTAGCATAAGATAAACTCAAATCCTTCCGGCTCGCGGCAAACGTGGCGTCACGGAGACCGCGAACCAAGGTGTTTGGAGATTCCAATACCCCAAGAGAACTAAAGGAGCTTTCTGAGTCACTAAAGCTCCCATCCAGTCTCTGAACCGGGTACGAATATTATCTCCAGTACCGAGCGTTATATTGCAACCAGCTCTGCCGTGAAGACAGACGCCGAGCCTGGGAGGGCCCCACTGATTTCAAACAGAGGAGATACGGCGAGGAAGCCGATCTCCTCTGGGACTTAGAGCCATCCGTGTACACTGGCACGGATCCAGCGTGACACGAAGTGTGGTCCAAAAAGGTGGAACGCAATATTCCCGGCGCTGTGGGAGCAGAGGCATGGCGACAAATAGTCAAAGGTGGTATCCTCCAGTGGCATGTTGGACAGAACCAGAGGCGCCACTGAACTCTCGAAGGAGTTTTCTAGCCATAAACCCAAAGTCATTAGGGTATAAGTGACGTCTCTCGGCGATATAGGCACAGTCCAGATCGGCTGCAGATGCAGTGAGAGCCGTTGGCAAACGAGGGAGGCTACGGGATCGCGCATACATGGGCATAATAGGCGGGGTAGTGATATTTCCCTACTTCTATGCATGAATATCCCTCACATGCTCATCAGAACTAGGACGCGACTGCAAGTAGGCTAACATTTTTTTTCTGCCTTACACATTTCACATTAGTAGTTCACTTTCCTTCACCAGTTCAAGTACGCCCTAATATAATAATAGCAGTGACCACTGTACCTCCTTAATACCCATCAGGGGCGGTGTCCGCGCAAAAAGCGAGAGCGGAACGCAACTCACTCAACGTTAACCTGTCGGTGAACGGTTCTTCGTCTCTGGAGTTAAAATCCAGTCGGCGGCCTTCAGCGACATCATGACGTGCAATGAATACTAGCGGCTTAGCATCTCGGCTAGAGAATGCGGTCGCGAAAGACCGACATGGACGCGGGGTACGAGATTGCGGTCACATTCTCCTGGAGAATGGGAGGTGGGCTTACGAAATTTGCGCCGAATCCTTTTGAACGCTTCGACAGGTCTGCAAGAGGGGTCTTCCAAAAGTGCAAGATATATATGCCCGTCAGGAAGAGTGCCATGCGTGCTTCGAAACATACCGGAACTTAGCCCTAGCTCGAAGAAATTCGCCGACAGTGAAATCGTTCTGGCGGCGCATATATTAATATCGCTTCTGTCTGAGGAATGTCTCAGACTCGGCCGACCATCAAGAAAGCGAACGGCGTGCAAAACGACTAGGCATTCTAGAAATAGTAGTTAGGCCCATGGCGATGAGGTTCTCGGGGAACTCAACGGCCTCATCCACCGACCTAAACTCTTCTGCTGGTAGGAGATTTTTCAGGCGCACACTGCTTCCCCAGTCCACATCAAAGAGTTCATTCCAACCCAGTCAGAGGTGTCTTCCCCCCATTTTTTTTTTACTTGGGCCGTGAGGACGTGCAGTTTCCGCTGGAAACCGGGTCTAAGTCTACAAATGGTCTATCCCACTCCCTACAGGCACTCGGCCCGGGAGGTTGTGCTCGTCCTCCAGATTTCAGTCGTAGCAGAGGTGGTAGCTCGGGCTACACCATCCACCTTCCTGCGGGTAGAGAAAAGGTTGATCGGAGAGTCATAGAAAAAAGGTGCTGAGGGACCAGTAGTAAGTGTACCAACTTCCCCAGGCCCTGTCATAGAGTTCAAGTTAACCCAGTGAGCGGAGTCTTCCCTACTGGCACTCAGTCCGGGAATGAGTGTTGCTTCTCCAGGTACGAAGTGTAATAAGCAACACAAGGTACCTCCTTGCCGGGTAGGAATGGCGAAAGAATAGAAGATGATTGAAACACGAAATGGCCAGTGAAGAGAGTGCAATAAATGCATCGTCGAAGTTCGAGGCACTGTTCGAGATAGAGTTATTTCTAACAGAAAAGAGCCATAACCCTCCCCCCCTCCACAATCTTTGTGCATATGGGGAAAAAATCAGTGCGTGTGTTAAGACCAAAATTTTTGAGATAAAAAAAATCACCTGTTGAAATATTTGAATATTCTTCATGAATCAAATTTCCCAGTGGTGTGGATGCGTAGCAACGCCACTAAAAACTACCCACCCCTTATCTCCTATCAAGCACGAAGTCTATTATTTCTTCCACACCAAATTGCTCAATCATAGCGATGGGGTATAATGTAGTGCAGCATCTCGTCCAGTTAGAGATTATAAAAGTAGGAAAAATGAATTTGGTAGGGGTTCTACCGCTGATATGCACTCATTTTATATGCCTTTTATTTCTCAGCGAGGTCACAAACGTAGGTATTCGAATGCAGGGCGATAAGCTAAGCAAGCGCCGCCACGACTTTACAAACCTCAAAACAACATTTCCTATTATCTTTCGCGGAATAAAACAGAGGTATCGAGGGGAGAGAATTAAAAAAATACATAAGACCCGCTTGACAATAATCAAAGTTATGAAAATAAGTTAGTTATTTAATATTAAAAATAGAGACAGTGGAGTGCATATTTTTATACTCAAAACTTCATTTAGGCCCGTTATTGAAATAAGTGTGCATACTTAAAAGCCATGGCGGACACGTACCCGAAGTCATGGGTCTGAGGAGCGTCGATATAAACATCCCAATTACTAGTCGATTCCTAGTGTCGACCTTTACCTCTTGCATAAAAAAAATCCTTATAGCTCTCGTTAGCTTGGTGGATAAGGCGTTGAATTATCACGTTTAAGTGACGGGTTCGATTTCCAGCTGGCCGCCCATTGGCGGACGCGCGAGCGAACGCATGGAAGCAGGCATCTTTATCTGAATTGCTTTCCATATTCATACATCCCTAAAGGGAAACGGGTGATCCAGGCCGCCTAGGGTTCTATGCTCGCTAGTTGGTGTTGGAATAACGCATTATGTGTTAAGGCAAATATTTTAGGTGTAGATGTGTGGATGCATCCGGTCGAAAGATCTCGTCTACGATGGAAATCTGATGAAGACATTCATCTTTATTTTTGTCCCGAAATTTGCTTCTCCCCATTAAAGCGTTAAAGCGAGATTCTTAAACAGCGACCTAAGTGATGCTGATAATTAAAAGAAAAATGGAGCGGTCAACTAAGAGACCAAATAACTGGATCTAAAAGAGAGTAAACAGACACAAGAAGGAACGTATTTTTTTCCTTTTACCTAAAACTAAGAAGCGAAGATCAACGTGTCATTCTCCACCAGAAAGTTTGTTTGGGAGAAGTTTGTAAAGAAAGTGATAACGTTAGGCGAAGTAAAAAAAATGAGTGGATGGGAAAACTCGAGTTGCCTCAATTGGAAGAACGGGGAATACACGCAACTCTCCAGAAAGTCGTTAAGGTATGTCTCAGTTCAAGAACGAAACAATGGAACAAAGAACTCGGACTCTTTTCCCCATCTACACTTACTGGACATCGAGGTGCTGGGCAATGCCCCGGATAATGTAAACCGGGGCAAATGACAGCTGGCTGGGGCGTGGCTGGTTTCGAACCCGGGTCTTGACGTCTTCAAATGCGGAGGGGTGGCGCGAAGTCAGTTTGGTCCATTTGTTCAAAAACGACGAAGTCACATCCATCGCGTCTATCACGAGCCAAGGAACGGCGGTGGGTGTGGAGGGGGATAGAAAACACACGGTAAACACTTAGGAAAAATCGGAGGTGAAAGAAGATCTCAGCGACCGCGGTAAAAGCAACAGAGGTTAAAGGTTCAACAGAATAACCAAAGTAATGCCTCCGCTGGAGGAGCAGAGAAATAAAAAAATATATCGATAAGGAAATAAAAAGGGGAATAAATAAACAGGGAACATATATAATCTTTGATAAGGCTTGCTACAACAAGCCTTCTAAATGATCTGGTCGGGAAAGCCTATTTAAAAAAACTCTATAAATACCCCCAAATCGACACAAGGCATCTAATACTAATTTAGGGCACCACTCTTTCCACGACGAGGGGAAGAGTAGCTAACTATGGCGATAGCCACGCGTCGACGAAGGCGAGTAAATACAATCACATCCATGCGTGAATAGAACAGCGACATGGGGTGGATAAACCACTCTTGTATAATAAACCTATGAGTTACATGGCGTCGGGTCGGGGGAGTCTTGAGGCCCTAACCTACCATGACCAAGGAAACCACTATTATTATTATCATTTATTTAAATTTGAAGTTAAAACCAAGGAGGGCATACCCGACAAAGTTGTGAGAAGAGGTTTGTAAAAGAATTGCTAAGGTTAAGCAGGGTGGTGTCTAAAGAGGAAACTACTAGGGGCGCTCGGGACTGAGAGGAGATATAGGGCTCCAAAACCAGATCACTCTAGGGGCTTTGGGAGCAGGGAGGCACGCCCCACCTCCAGATGTCACCTGCAGCAATGAGCGGATGATATGCTGTTGTTCATAAAACTAAGAATCAAAAACCAATGAGAGCATTTCTTTCCTAAAATTTATAAGAAGAGATTTGTAAATGAAGTGATGAAGATAGTGGAAGTGAAAATGTGTGGAACATATATAGCCGCAGATTCTCCAGTGGGCATACAATTATCAGGATGTTACCTGTAGCACCTGTGTGTGTGAAGCAAGTAAATAGGAAAGAGGATAAAGGTGGTCTGACTCTCTTATTTATCATCTACTTTTCTTCTTTTCCTGTCCTGTGTTTTCAAGCCGTAGCGCCCCCCCCCCTTCCCTGTATTAAAGTCTTGATATACACGATAACGTTGAGAGACACTAAAGAGGTACCCCATTTTCACGTTACCTCTCACTCTTCCTCACCTGTGCCACAGGATTCAATCGAGTACGGGACAATAGGCGCTATGGATGACGTCATGAGAGCCTCCAATTCCTCTCGGTCGAAAAAGCGTTTGTTTGCGGGCTTATCCTTTTCTTGATGCTCTTTGGAAGCCTATTTAAAACGTGAGATAATCAAGGATTACCAGACCCTCAAAAACTTTCCTTTTTTTTAAATCTAGCAATCAAGGTTTCTCAGTAAAAGTGACCCGTAAAGGACTAATATGGGAGAAAAATTTGAGCGCTCCCAAACGGAAGCCCCAATTTCACGCTTAGGAGAGGCTCGTGGAAGATGCTGAAGCAGGACTATGATGGGGTGGACAATTAACCAAGACAAGGAATATGGTTAGACCGTAAGAGACCACAAATAACAAGGGATAACAACGGAGGAGTTCGTGTCCGAAACTGGGCCTCAGAAAGTCTCGAGTCTCTTTATCTTTCGGAATTGGAATCAACCATGAAGAACTGGCCCAAGAAAGGTGCCTTGAACCCAATTAGGGCATCTCTTCCAGATTTTTTTTTTTACAGAGGTTCATTAAAAGAGCGAAAGGAATCAAATGTGTGAAAGATAAAGCCTGAGTCATCAAAATAGGATACTACTTGAGGATCCTAGGAACCGGATGTACAATTAATTTTTTTAACCTGACCCTTCCTCAGAGGCAGGCAGACCATGAATAAAATGACTTTTACTTTAGGACATCTCACTCTGTCCTAAACATGGTCTTAGGCAAGGATATTTTGCTAACTTCCCAATCATGACGTCACACTAACACCTTAACCTGATCAGCTAAAATGAACTAGGAAATAATGGCAAGGATTTGCAGCTCCAATTCTACTTTAAACTCTTCGAGCAAAATAACGTATTATACAAATGTGACCCTATGTTGTGTCGAGGTGTATACGTCAGGAGACTAGGATGAGGGACACGCACCCTCCAAATCCGCTAAGGTGGAAATAATGATGAAGTTTAAGAGCGAATGTTTTACCTAATGCAAATTGCCCCAACAAATTTGGAGTCAAAATTTTTATTTATGTGGCTAGTTCTTCCGTAGATAAATACAAAATAGGATACAGCTGCGAACACGAGTTAAGCACCAACCCAACAGTCTCCATGCTTCTTAACACCGTGCCCCCTAAATTAACCCCTCAAATCAGAGAAGAAGGAAACGCCACACATTTTCGGTTTGAATAATTCTTCGGGAGGGATGGGAAAACTCACATGACGCTTCAGGATCTCTTGAATGACAGAGTCAGATGCGTGTCCATGAGTATTCCTTCCCCTGTGCTTCAACACTTCGCCACCGACCTTGATTGGCAGCGTGGAATTAAAAGGGAGATGAAATACAGAATGAGAGCAAACATGCTGAATCATATGAAATAACTTTTTGTCCTCCAATCACTTCATCTATGGAGTTTCGGTTATTTACAAGGAAATCTGTAGTGATAATAAAATTAAATGGGGAAATATCTACACATACATCGAGTGCTGGATCTGTGGGAGAACCCCCGTTTGGTCGGCAGAGTTCGTTGAGGCTGCTGGCCAAGGAAATAGACCCTAGCCAGGGATGACTAAAGGTAAATTATGTCAGGGTAGTACGCGTTCCGTTTTATCCAGAGTTAATTCCAATACTATTTGTAAGGTTGAATTCCGTAATGTACCGAGCGCGTAAAAGACGTAAGCCCAGAGACATGTGATGCGGCTCCTTAAGTTTTGAATAGTGGTCATCTTTATACTTCCATATGTCTAAAGTTAATAAGATTTGGTGTTGTTTTCATCATCACATCAAGTCTGTCTTTTTTTTCTTATCTGGCTCCTCCCCGCTTTATTGGGAGCCAGTTTGCTTTCGTCAGTAACTAAGGCAAATTTTGGGTTTAGTTACTTTGTTGCCCGCCTGACTCATTATGACCAGCCGGGGTCAGCCAGAAAGGCATCCACAGCGGTTTGCCGAACCAAAAACTCTGACTGAGGATATGTTGTGATTCTGTCTGTTGGCTTCAGGTTTGGGCATGTTGTTATTAGATGTTCATGTTTTCTGAGGGGTGGTCACATAGTGGGTAGTTTAGGGTGGTGGCTTGGTCTGCGTTTGGAAAGTGAATTTAGTGTTGCTAGGCAAGATAAAGGGAATTGATTGGGGGGGGGGGGAAGGGGTAGAAATGGCAGCAGACTCTGAGGTGCTAAAGGTGTTACTTTCTTGGTCCTTGGGGGCAGTGGTAAGGATATGATTGGGAGTGCGTCTTGATTAGAACTGTGTGCTTATCAAGTTTAAATGTGTATGTATGGGGACAATTTTCGCTTCTGAGTGTAGGTGGGTTGAGGGGACTTGTGTACAGGTGGTGATTGTTCTTAGGGCTTTATCTTGTACTATTTCAAGTTTGTTTGTATTGGATTTAGCAGTGTTGGGGTGCCAGACAGGTGATGTATAATTGAGTGTGAATTGTTTATATAGAGCAGTTATCGTTTCTTTTTGTTGTCAAGGTAGTACCCGTTAGAGCACATAGGGCATTAAGATTTTTGTGACGCGGTGTGTGTCATGTGTATATCATAGGTGAGGCCTAATATTGTAGGCATTTTATTTAGTGGGATGCGGGGATTTGTAGCGTGATGATAGGGTTGTGATTTGATTCATGCTTGTGTGAGGTGAATGATGTTACTATAGACTATTGTTTTGAAGTCAGTGTTGTGTGATATATGTTTGCATCTCTCTGCTCTATTTATGATGCTGTGCTGGGATGTTATTGTCAGGTCATCTACATATGATTGAACACTTGCGAGAGGAATGTTGGGGGAGGATATGTCTAGCATAAAGATTAGGGAGGAAAGAATAGCCTATTAAGGTACACCAGTGTAGTGACATGTATTTTGAGTTTGCTGGTTGCGAATGACCACGGTTTGTAGTAGCAGAAGGGGTAAAAAAGTGGGATTTATATTGATTTTTTTTGTGTCCATCTGCCTATTGCCTACAAGGGCATAAGTTGTTGTAATTATCTTATAGCCTAATGTTTCGGTAAATTAAAAACAAACAAACACATACAACACAAAAACAAAGACAATAAAGAAGCATGCTTCAGCTTCGGGAGCAGGCCTACCTACCTCTCTTCAGCACGGAAGCATATGACCAACACCAAAGAGAATCAAATAGAATGGAGGAGGCCAGTATTCTCCAAGAAGAGCCATTTATCGTCGTTTCGGTGGATGTTTGTGTAGGTATAGTATTGTCGTGGCACCGTCATGTTTTATTTATGCCTGGTGTTACTAGTGTGGTTTTCTGCGGTGGTCGTTCATACCATTATACTCAAACAAGAGCTAGATATTAGGATTCGTAAATGCCAGGGGGTGGCAAAGAAATAAAAGAACTTGGAAAAGAAAAAGTGTCAGATGGACAGAATAGGCTGCCGTAAATAAGCGTGGAGCTGGAGAATTTCTCGAACCGATTTGAGAGCATCAAACTCATTCATGTGATTATGCAGCGAGTTTTCAACCCAATCTCTCCTACGACACGAAGCTGAAAACCCCTTTTAATATAATCAAAACCAACAAACCCACCCAGATACGCTATATGGTTAGTCGTAGTAGAGAGAGAGAGAGTGGGGAAGGTCTGGTAAGATCTTTGAATGATCTTTAGGGTAAAAAGAGAACAAAAATTGATACTATTGGTTATATTCCGAGTGCTTTAATAATTAAATAAGTGTTCATCCAATTAATTTTTTAATGTCTTGATTAACGTGCTTTGAACTGCATTATCTAGAAGAGAGTTCCAAGTTGAAACGTATTATGGTATTACTCCTACCCCACTGCAGGTAGGTTAAATGAAAGTAAATTGGTAAATAGGCATATGGTAACTAGTACGCTTTGAAAATGAAGGCCTCATTTAATTAAGTGATAACTAAACTATCTCAGAACAACTTAGCATGAATTGCATTCAGCGGAATGCTTAAAATTTCTAGGTAGTCTGCTGAAAGTAGTAGTTTCATTAGTATTTATGTTAATAGTTTTGGTAGTTAAGCCCATCTTCAGTTTTGGTGAGCTAGGCTCTGTGGATAATGTACGGAGTGGAGGGAGGGTGGTTTCCGAATTCTATGTTCTTTCACCTTTTTTATCTTATGGCATTGAAACATGCCAACATTGAGAAACATGGTTAATGTGCATTTCGCTACAACACTTATGCAAAACAATCTTCAACAAAAAGGCGGGAGTCATCGCATGGACCAGACCTACCTTGTCAATCAACACCGGTGCGTCGGATTCCTTAAGGTCAAAGAGAGACATCCGTTGTGACATCTTTACTGATGTCCTCTCCTTTTTACCAACATCTCTTAAGGACGACGATTCGCTCTTGCTTTTCCGCATTTGAAATCGCTCTGTGTATTTATTGTCCGTCATTTTGGGGTCCAAACTCGAAGTCGGGTTCTCGTTTTCATCAACAGCAGGGGTTAATTCAGCGGAAGAATGGAGTCTACTTTGAACCGTACTACTATCGGTCATTATGATAGGTAATTTTGTTTCCTTTGGTGGTTCTGTCACATAGTCGAGGGTATTATTGGTGTCAGCTTTATCTTGAGGTTGATTTTGTCGATTGGTTTCTGCGTCTCTTACCTGCGAACCAATATCGTGGGCGACAGGACAAGTTTCAAGGGTACATTTTATGTCTTCATCTGATTGCAGAGAGGTATTGTGTGTTTTGTTATTCTCAACGTCCCGCTGCCTCCCTGACTTACGAGACCACCCCAAATTGGTCTCCTGACTTCCCAGAACTTCAAGAATAACATAATTTTCCACTGGGCTCGTGAAAGGTTTGCCATTCAATTTATCGACTGAATCGAGAATTTTCTTCAGGGGGACGACATTGCACGTAGTCGGTTCTTCTGACTCGTCTATACGTGTTTCTGTTTTGTTGTTATTTGGCTCGACGCAAGAAGGGAAAATATCTGCTATTGTTTCTGGAGATTCCACCTCTTGGATGAGCGGCTCTGAGCAGATGTCGGAAGCCGTGCTCATTCTCGAAGAGGATTCATTATCAGTGTCTGTCATTCTTTCTCTTTCCGTTGTCATGTGCGAATCTTTATCCATTTCTTCCTTTTCCACAACGGACTCAAGCTTCAGGCCTTTGCTAAGGAGAGAGATTTCTCTCCAAACAGCCATTTCGGAGGAATCGAGGGTTTCCATTTTCTTCTGGAAACGCGCTATCACAGCAGCTCTGCAAGGGAAACAGGTGGGCCAATCAGATCAAAGCAAACATACAAATTGTTTGTAAGAAATTGTCTAAAGTAGGATAAAGAGATTGAATAGACCAAATAGATCACATGCCAGAAAACCTCCTAAATGAAAAAATAAAACAACAAAAACAATGAGATCACAGAGGCGCTTGGGTACCAGAAAGGAGCTAAACTCTCCTAGGTCCCACAACCAAAGATGTCTTTGTTGGGAGGAGATGGAAAGAGGGTAGGGGACAAAGCCAATATGTAGCCTCAGAATTCTCTTCAGTCAAGAATGAGGCCACGACATGCGACCTTTCCCAAAGGTCTCCTACGGAGGTTATATTAAAAGAGGTTCTAAGATGGTCAAGGGAAGGGTAGGATAGGTTGAGCTGGGTATTGTTTTCGAATGGGTAAAGGTTGCGGCGGGGCCAATTGCGGGATGTTATTCTACTTTTGTATTCATGGAGGGATGGGTGGTGTTCTGCCCAAGGTTGGGCCAGAGAAACTCTAGTTCGGCGCTTCAGAGCAGATTTGGATAGGCAAAAGTCGGGTGGGGCACATTGGATCAGGGCATGTTATGGCTTGTTTTAAAGTGTTATGCTGGTAAAGTGGGCATGTATGTTATATTGTGTTCTGGTTAGGTCGGGTTGGAGGAGGGGGTCGCTAATAATTGGGCCTTTTTTGTGGCAGTGGGGTTGGGAATGGAGAGAGCGTGGATTGAATATAAGGGGCAGAGATGAAAAACTGTTCTTATGTTTCGGCCGTCTTTGATGGGGAGAATTTCAGTTTCAACATGGATGTCGTATGTGTGCATAAAGGGGGGAAGGGGGATTTTATGGAGTGAGTTATGATGCAGAAAAAATTAGCAGGAAACTGGATAGAGGATGATAAAATGCCATCAACAGCAAACCTGACAGACTCTCTGGGAGTGTGGAATTTCAAATACTTCATTTGGAACAAGTACCCTCCCAAACAAAATAAAAAATTGCTCGAACCCATAAACACAAGTTGCCACTCAAGAATGACTATTGTTTACCTTTGTTGACCTTCTTCCAAATGATTTTGGAAATCAAGTTGAAGTTGCTCCATAGAAGCATTTTCAAACACTCGCCTCTCTTCTTCTTTTCTGCTCTCCTTCCATTTTTGTGATTCTTCCACATCTTTTTTCGCAGCTGTTAGCAGCTCCCGTTTTTTGTTTGCATCACTCATCAGCCTGTTCGTCTTCTGTTCTGCTCAAAAGGAAGGAGTTCATATTTCTGAGGCAGTGATTCAAGGATTATGTGCAGAAGGGAAAAGGGGCAGAAGCTAAGAAAGAAAAGCACCAGTGAAAAAAATCCCCTTAAAACTGAAATCTCCCCCAGGGGAGGAGTTGCAAGGAAGCCAGGTGAAAACCCATTTTTGGCGGTGTAATTCTCTTTCCCCCTTCTCCCCATACGTAATAGAGACCAGGTGATTTTTTTTATGAGTGAAAAGTAATCAGACTGTGGGGTGACTGATGAAATGCATTCGTGAAGCAGAGCTGAAAAGGCAGTCAAGGTATGTTGAGTTTGTGTATGAGCGAGGGAGAGAGGGGGTAAGTAGCGCTAAATGAAAAAAATAAGTAAACCAATTGGGGAGAGGGGAAGTAATTTATGTTCCTCTTTTCCAGCACCTTAGGGCCGGCTGCCTCATCTCAAAGCGTGAAGCTCCGGTGTCGGCAGCTCGTGGTGCGACTGGGTTACTGTGAGTGCCAGAGAGAGAGAGAGAGAGAGAGAGAGAGAGAGAGAGAGAGAGAGAGAGAGAGAGAGAGAGAGAGAGAGAGAGAGAGAGAGAGAGAGAGAGAGAGAGAGAGGGCGCACGCTAGCTCTCCTTTATTTCCACTCAATGCATGCTGAAAGAGAGTGAGGTTACCACCCAGAATACTCATGATCAAATGCTCCGGGATAAAGAGGTCACTAACTGTGCAGCACCAGCTAGTTTTAAAAGACAGAAAATTAAGGCCTATTTCCGAGGTAGTTTAGATATCCGGTTGTATCATATAATTCTCCCGTACTATATTATTTAGTTAGAAAGGGGGGAGGGGGAAAGACTGTACATTGATACTCATCTTGTAATTTTTTTTTTGTAAATATACATTTTATTTTGAGAATATATTTGTAATTAGGGCGTTGAAGTGTATTCTGCATGCATCATTTTTTGGTGGTTGGGGAGAAAATAAAAGAGAAAATTGGCCACATCTTCCAAACTCCCAGGTTTCACTCAGAGTGAGAGGACATTGGTAGCATGTGTTGACCATCATCTCCATAATTCTCTAGCGCCTAAATAAGGATGCTAAGTGGGATTGGGGGAGATGGGGTGAATTGTTCAAAACAATGCGGGTAAAGTAAAAACAATTTAAAACAAACAAACAAAATGGAGAGTGAAAGGAATGAAAGTTTAGAAGTGGAGTTGAAGCAATTGAAGGATGTGTTTCATCAGAAAGACAGAGAATGCGCAGCTGAGAGAAGAGAATGACAGTTTGAAAAGGAAAATGGGAGATATGAAAGCTTGGATGGAAGAGAGAATCAGGGACAGCAAAAGTCAGATTGAGGAGAAAATGTGAGCATACCTGGAAATGATAATGGAGAACTGGACAAAGTCAAGAGAAGAGAGAATAGGAGAAAAGTGTGTAATTCGTTTAGGAGTGACACAACTCTAGTAGCAGAAGGGGTAAAAAAGTGGGATTTATATTGATTTTTTTTGTGTCCATCTGCCTATTGCCTACAAGGGCATAAGTTGTTGTAATTATCTTATAGCCTAATGTTTCGGTAAATTAAAAACAAACAAACACATACAACACAAAAACAAAGACAATAAAGAAGCACGCTTCAGCTTCGGGAGGAGGCCTACCTACCTCCCTTCAGCACGGAAGCATATGACCAACACCAAAGAGAATCAAATAGAATGGAGGAGGCCAGTATTCTCCAAGAAGACGCACTACAATCTGACCATCTGTGTGAACGAACTTGTCCTGAGTACAAGGGACAACCAGTAGCGACCCCGGTCATCCCGGTACAGGAACAAGTAACAATGCTGGCGGAGCAACATCCCGGAAAAGAATATGGAGAAAGTGGTTGCGAAAGACTCCGCGATTACGGTCCCATTCCTCAGGTGGGTTTGCCACTCCTCCCGGTACGAGGTGTAGTAGTCTACACAGGAAATCCCCTTGTGTGTGTGTGTCAGATATAGGTAAAATTATACACATTCATTCTGTTTAACTGTCCTATTTATAAGATATAGAGTTAAGCACCACTCCGTGTTGCTGAACATCACTGCTGAGGCGAATCATGATGCAAGGCTTTTTGATAGTCTTGAGTAAGAAAATCTGTAACCAATGAGGGTATTTTCATTCAGTTTAGAGAGAATAGAGAAAAACAGCACAGGGAGGGAAGAGGTAAATAGCGGAAGTGAAGAAAGTTAAAGATCATAAAAGATGCAATGGCAGAGCCAAACCCTAACTACTTGCACCCTAAATGCATAGTATAAGCATCCAGGAACAAGTTTATAGAGAGAAGATAAACAACCAAATTAGAGAATTGGACCTCTTGAAGGGAACTGGAGAAGATCCATGAACGCTTGTAAATGATCATGGATAAAAGCAATTTCCATGTCACAAATTTATGTGCCTCATCAGTGAAGTGATCAGAACCATTGATACTTGTACAACAGCTTTAGTTCGAGTTCCACTTTGGCTTCAACAGGGCTGAAATCGACCTGGGGTTTTATCCCTTAAAGGGTGATCAATGGCAACCTTCTTCAGAGTATAAGCACCCAGGAACAAGTTCATAGAGAGAAGATAAACAACCAAATTAGAGACTTGGACCTCTTGAAGGGAACTGGAGAAGATCCATGAACGGTGGTAAATGATCATGGATAAAAGCAATTTCCATGTCACAAATTTATGTGCCTCATCAGTGAAGTGATCAGAACCATTGATACTTGTACAACAGCTTTAGTTCGAGTTCCACTTTGGCTTCAACAGGGCTGAAATCAACCTGGGGTTTTATCCCTTAAAGGGTGATCAATGGCAACCTTCTTCAGAGGGGATGAGTCAGAGCCTTTTTAAAACTGGAATCAACACTCTGCAGTAAATCTCACGATAGAATGTGGTAAAAACAAAACAAAACAACAATGCAAAAAGTTTAGAAAACATGGAGGGGGGGGGAAGGGGAGGTCCTTACCTTTGAAAGAGCGAAGGAAGGCCTGATGCCTCTCACAGGCAATTCTAGCCAGTTGTTTCTCCCTCTGAGCCCGTTCTTCGTCCACCATTCTTACAGTCACCTGAAACAAGAATGGAAGCAAAAAATGGGCACACGAGTCTATCAAAGAGATATTTCAGTTAAAGAAAATAAGAGCCATACTAATGGGAAAATCACAAGTTTCTTTTCAAAAGGCCTTGTGGTCGAACTGCTCCCATTAACCAAAGTAAGCCAGTTCCCTTGCGAGTCCATCTAAGGCAGGGGTTGCTAAACTTTTTTCACAGTGGGCCAGATAACAGAGAATGATGAGTGCGGGTTGCATAACCATTTTGTCCAATACAATATAGTGAATACACAAAAGATAAAGACAACAGACATATTTATTTACCAATACACAAAATATAAAGACAACAAACATATTTATTTACCAAAAAGTTATCAAAAGAAGGCGTCATTAGAAATAAGATAGTATTATCAAACCTAGTGTGCACGTATCTGAGTCACACAAATTAAGCAGCAAAAAAGGTTAGTGAGATTTGTGAACCTGGCATTTAGCTTTTAAGATATCATCAATATTTGCTTTGTAATTGCTGCATCCAATCAAGAGAATTGCTTTCAAATGTTCATCAGTCAGCCTCATTCAATGTGCTGACTTCACATACTTCATTTTTGAAAAAGTTTGCTCACAGACATAAGTTGATGTCATACTAGAGGCAAATTTCTTCAACTTTGAAAACTCTCCATCAATTAAGCAGCGATAAAATTCAACAAGTTTTCCTTCTCTTTCAACAAGTCCTTTGCTTGCAAATCGATGAGCTCCAATACTACCTATGTGTTTAGAATTTGACACATCAAATATTCTATCCAAAAAGTTTTAGAAAAATAATAATTTTATTTAAAGTTGCAATGCACAAGTATATTTTAACTCATTTGTGGCACATGGAGCGGTGGGCCAGATGATCTGACCTTGCGGGCTGGATCTGGCCCGAATTATCCACTCTCTCCCCAACATCCTGCATTCCAACCCACCTCCTCACATTCTCAAATTCAACACCAGTGGCATCCAAAGCAGCAAGAATTACAATAATTTTTAAACACCTACAACATCCACATTGCCTTAATCCAGGAATCCCACTTAATTCCAATCACACCTATAAACTTTCCACAATTACACTACACTAAGACATGATGTAAATCCAGCACACGACTCATACCAAACTCAAATCAGTTGTCACAAGCAGATTCCGGGGCCTCAGGGGAAGGACCGCCTCAGCTCGGTGCAATAACGTGCAACCTACCCCCCCCCCCCCAGTTAAATAAAGTGGAGAAGGCCAGCCTCCTCCAAAAGGTGCACGAATCCGTCCCGAGTACAAGGGACAAGCTGTAGCGACCCCGCTCATCCCAGTACCTGGACAGAAGGCGCGCGCGAAGATCACCCAGACTGGGACATTCAACAAGAATGTGCTGAATGGTCAAGGGGACAACGAAGTCATCACAATAAGGTGCAGGCGAGCGTTCCATCAAATGGCGTTGCGTCCCACGAGTGTGTCCAATTCGGAGGCGACAGAAAACAACTTGAAGCCGTCGAGGCGCAATGGCACGCAACTTTAGGCTCCACTCGTTCCTTGCCAAGCAGTCCGGAGAGCTGCCTATATTCCTGTCATGTAATCAGTGTGAGGAAGAGCGAAACGCTGGTTTGGTCGCCCAGTCCTCGCAGACTCTTTGGCGCCCTCATCGGTGCGCTAACTCAGCGCAATTCCTGCATGTCCAGGAACCCAACGGAAGATAATCTCGGCATTCGCCCGGCTCGCCAAAACCGTGACGTCACGGTATCGCGAACCAGGGGATGCGGAGATTGCAATGCAGCGAGAGCACTTTGTGAGTCGCTATGAATCACAATCCGGGGACGTCGCGTAATCAGTGTATTGCAACCAGCTTCGCCGTGAAGACACGCAGCGCCTGGCAGAGCCCCGCTGGCTTCAAACAGAGGGAATATGGCGTGGAATCCGACTTAGAGCCATCCGTATACACTGGCACGGTTCCAGCGTGACACGAAGTGTACTCCAAAAAGGCCAAACACAATACTCCCGGCGCTGTACAAGCTTTGGGAGCAGAGGCGTGGAGACAAATGGTCAAAGGTGGTACCCTCCAGGGGCGCGTCCTGGGTAGAACCAGGCGCGCCATCGGCCCGCGAGCTCTACCTAGCTATCGAAGGAGTTTCCTGGCCATAAACCCAAAGGGCTAAGGTTATGACTGGCGTCTCTCGGCGGCATAGGTACCGTCGAGATCAGCTGCGAATGCCGTGATAGCTATTGGAGACTGAGGAAGGCACCGGGCTCGCGCGTACAGGCGAGTAATGCACTGTGCACGGCGCAGAGCAAGTGGCATGTTCCCAACATCGATAAGTAGGATCTCAATGGGGAAAGTGCGGAAGTCACCGGTCGCCAGGCGAAGGCCGTTGTGGTGGATCGAGTCCACCTTTCGCAATACAAGCTCGGCTGCGGATGCATAAAACTCGCATCCGTGGTCGAGCTTCGAACGAACAAAGGATCGATAAAAAAGTAAGGCAGTAACTCTATGAGCGTCACAGGTGCTGAACGTCACGGAGCGAAGAATATCTATGGCGCAGCTACAAGAGACCCTAAGGGTGCGAATATGAGCCTCGCAGGTGAGGCGTCGGTCAAATATGACATTCACCAATTTCTCCATCAACTTGCTCAAGCAGGAAGTTAGAGATTGGGCGGAAAGCGAGCACAGTACCGATTCGCCAGGAATCTGGGAGGATACCCTCTACCCAGATCCTGTTCAACAAATCTAACAGAAAGGCCATGCCTCGCACACCCAGGTGTCGAGAAGCATGGTGTACGGGACATCGTCTAGACAAGAGGCGGTGTCTGCGCACGAAGCGAGAGCAGAACGCAACTAACTCAGAGTAAACTTGTCCTTGAAAAGTTCTCCACCTCTGGAGAACGGCCTTCCAGTTGGTGGCTTTCCGCGACATAACGACGCGCATTGAATGCTGGTGGAGCAGCATCCCGGCTAGAGAATGCGGTCGCGAAGGATTCCGCCACGGACGCGGGGTCCGAGATTGCAGTCCCATTCTCCTGGAGAACGGGAGGGGGGTCCTGCGAGAACTTGCCCCGAATCCTTTTTACTCGCTTCCACAACTCTGCTAGAGCGGTCTTCCCGTTAATTGAAGACACCTATGCCCGCCCGGAAGAGCGGCGCGCATGCTTCGAAATATACCTGAACTTAGCCCTAGCCCGACGATATTCACAGGCAGTGAAAAAGTTCGGGCGGCGCTTATAGCAAATGTAGGCACAACGCTTCTGTTTGAGGGCTGTCTTACACTCGGCTGACCCCCACGGGAATGGTCGGCGTACAAAACGCTCAGACGTTCTAGGAATAGTAGTTAGGCCCACGGCGATGAGGTTGCCGGAAAAGAACTAAACTGTCTCATCAACCGACCTACAATCCTCGATTGAAATAGAGAAATCAGTCATTTCCTGAAATGCAGACGACCGCGCCCGCGCCAAGCACCGCCAGGGCGGGCTTTCGGGCGGCAGCGGCCCAGAAAATAATATTTGAATGGGAAAGTGATCACTACAATGGAGGTTATCGACCATTCCCTACCCAAAATCAAGTCGGAGAGCACAAAAATAGATCAAGGCAGGAAAATGAAACGGTTCTCGGGCAGTGATGCGTAAACTCATCCACATTTAGGACACCTATCTCCAGCTCGTCGATTAGGTCGGCAAGGATTTGACCCTGGGGATTAATCGAGTAGTCTCCCCAGAAGGGTTGTCTACCATTCAGATCTTGAAGCAAGAGAAAGGGTCTCGGCAAACGTGCCACGACGCGGCGGAAAACCCCTGCGTCGAAGTCGGATGACGGTAGAATGTACGCGGGAATAACAGTATACTTCCTATCCAGGTGCTGCTGCAAAGCTACTGCCTGAAAAGAGGTATCTAAAGCAAAGAGAAGAACGGAGACATCATGACGGGTGTAAATCGCGCATCCTCCTACCCAGCGCCCATGCTGTGGTCGTGGTGTCTCAAAACCCTTATTAACCGTGAGGGTGGGCAGGGGGCATGCGCCAAGCATTGTCTCCTGCAAAAAGATTGCTAACGGGGAACGGGACGAGACGAGCCTCCGCAACTCCTACCAGTTGGCCCGGAGTCCGCGGCAATTCCATTGAAGGAATATGCCCTCCGAGCCTAGCTCGGAGGAGATGCGGGGCCCTCTTCGGAGAGAAGACACTCACGAGAATGGTCGTACGCTTCCCTGAGGCATAACTACGGGAGCTATTCGCCGGACAAAGCGCTGTGGCCTTCGAGGACTTATTGGGGAGGTTGAGCTCGCCATGCGAGTCGTTTTCTCCTTTTGGAGGACCCACCGTCTCCAAGACACGCAGACCACCAATGGGTGTGGGTGAAGGAGCCAAAGTCCTTTAATGCTGTCCTCCTTTCGGGGGCCAGCTTAAGGAACTCCGGAAGATGGCCCCACGACCAACTTCCGGGGTGTTGCTTCCTGTGAGTCTAGCGACTCTGTGCAGGAGTGCATCTGTTTCGCCTTACGCGAAACCGTCACGTTGGGGGAAGGGAGGGAAGCCCTGGTTTTAGCCGGGGCTGGGTGTGAACCATTTGTGCCGCCAGCTTTACCAGGGGAGCGCCGGGGTGAGTAGAACCCGCAGAAGGGTTCCGAATAGGCGCGGAAACGACAGTGTTCGTAGGCCTGGAGGGGCCAGGAGCAGAGGGTGTCTTTTTTAATATTGAGTCATAAGATGTACCAGGTAGGGCCGGGCGCGCAAGGACCAAGTCCTTAGCCTAGCAAAATGAGACGATCCTGTGCCTGAACGGCCAGGATTTCCTTCTCAAGGAGATACGCACCACATTGCTTCCAAGAAGCGGGGTGCAGCTCTCCGTAATTGACACACTTGGCCACACACAATTTGGACTTATGTGCGGCCTTGGAGCAATTTACCTAAACTTCGGGTAACTCCGACTTTGCACGTCTACACGAGCGATTAACATAGCCGAAGCGGTGGCAGTAGTAGCACCTCCGTGGCAGCGGTACGAATGCCTTCACACGGTAGCAATACCAGCCGGCTCGCACCGACTCAGGGAGCTTGTCACAGTCAACGTGACGAAGAGTGTAGGGGTGGGTCTCGAGGCCTCACCCTGTTTTCTCATCACACACTCCACCTTGACTGCCCCATGGTCGGCCAGCTCTAAGGTGATGTAATCTATAGAGTAGTCCACGAGTTCCCTCGCATAAACTACTCCTTTCACGAAGTTCATGGTAGAGTGCGGTGTCACACTCACAGGCGTGCTATCAAGTGTCCGAAGGGCACAAATCATGGCCACCTCGGAGGATTTCGACGCATTCGCCAAAAGGCTCCTGTCGGAGAAACGGGTCACCTTCGGCTCTCTACCAATCACACTAACTAGAGCTCTCCTCTGATGGATCATGTTGCCCTTAGCCAATATGCTGCCATCAGTGGAGCGAATAACAAGGAAGCGTTTGAAGCCAGCGGGCTCGAAAACGCCAGGTAGCCTCTGAATGAGGGGCCCCGACGTAATCGAGGTCCACTCTGCACACTTGTACTTTTGGTCTTTGTCAGGGACTCCCCACCAGGGGTAGCAACGGGGCCGGACGTGCGAATCTTGGCTTGGTCGCTTAACGATGTGGCAGCAGACCCATCCGTCCCCGCGGCCTCCACGGATAGAGAGGAGCCCCGAGTCTTTTTTCTATTTAAGAGACGAGCCCGCTTCTCCCCTCCACCGGTAGGAGCCCCCAGGCCAGATGGAGCAGCCTCGGGAAGAACCTTCTTCGAGTTGGAGAAAGTCTTGGCTGTCACAGGGGCACCAGCCGGAGGAGAAGATCCCTCCTCTCCTTGCAAGGTCTTGAAGACCCAGGCCGTCAGAGGAGGACCTTGCACAGGGGCGAACTTGGGTTCGGTGCTTGGCACCAAGCCCAGGTCCGTCCCCATGGAAGGTCCTACCGTCTGGGGCTGGGTTGCCTCAGGGACCATGTCCATCTCAGGGGGGATGGACCTCCATGTGCCCCCCTTCCCCCCTCTAAGACATCACAGGTCCCGTTGGTCAGAACGTCTTTGGTCGGGGAAGAGAGGGAGGCACGTACGGTAACCCCCTCTAAACTCAATATTCGAGCTAGCGTCTTTAGAGGAAAGGGGCCGCTCCAGGTGAATTATAGGCCATCTGCCTTTCTTGGCAGTCCCCTTAGAAAGTAACAGGGAAACTGCCGCTGGAGAAAGGGAGTCGCCCAAGGGCGGCTCCAGAGAAGGGTGTGAGGGAAAAGTCTACACCCACCCGCAGGCAAAAGAGAGGAGTAAGCCTCCTCTCCGAATGAAGAGTTTTGGAGTGTCCCAGACGAAAGCACATGGAGGGGAGAGTCCATTTTTTAGGTGGAGCTGCCCGAGGGCGGCTCCGACGACTTTACAGGGAAAGGTAAAGGGAAATTATTATTATTTTTTTTTATATTCATCATTGGGCATGGTGACGACCCTATTTATACTACGGAATGCATATGCTAATCACCCCACACAGTAGCCTGCTCTGCGAGGGGTGAGTATGGGGCCAGAAGAACCAGCTGCAGCCATCCCATCGGTTCCACCTTGGGCACGGCGTAAAATGCTAGATTGAAATGTGAAAGAAAGGAGATGTGAGGAAGGTGTGGGCGGGGATGAAGCAGGTTGTTAAAAGCCCACCACCCCAGACCGGAGCTCAGGGGTTGTGTCCCCTTCCCCCTCAGCTCGATCCGGGATAGTTGGCTGAGAGGAAGCTGGTCGGCGATTACCCTGTGAAATTAGAGGTCAACCAGAGAAAGTTGTGGGAGAGTGAGGAAGTAGGGTAGAAACGCAGGCTGTCTGAAAGAAGAGGCTAAGCTGGGGCCAGACGGGGGGCTGAGTCCCGTCAGCACGGCAAATCGCAGTGGCCCTTACGGGGGGCACTACCATCATCCAGCAACTTCTCACTAAACATAAAGAACAATGCAAACCAACCTACTTCCTTAGACATAACTCTGCTCCCCACATTTTGGCACTAAAACCTCCTGGCAAACCTTCCATGCACTCCAATCTGATCGCCTCCCAATCCTCATCACATTTCAATTGACCCAACCTATCAACAGCTATAACAAAATAACATACACCTACTACAAAAAAACAACACTAAGTGGACTGAATTCACAACACAGAAAACACACTATCCAACTTCACACTCAAGCAATTCACTTCCTTTTACCAAGCAATCTCACAGCTCACCAACACAATCCACCAGCAAAGCACAAAATATATCCATCGAGGAAATGGAAAATGCTTCAATCCCAACTTCACACTTGAGATAGACCTCATAAAAGAAACAGACAGACAGAACAAAAAATCCACAGCCCAACAACTTGAACAAATTCATGACCTCAACAGGGGAGCCAATACTCTCATCTACAACAAATAAAAAGAAAACTGGAAACAATACCTCCATACAACCAACCGCAAAATAAACAGTTCCCAACTCTTATGAGCAATACAAAAAATTCACATCACACACCCAACACATGAATCTCTCCTCACCAGAGACAACAACAAAATGCCAAGCCCAACTGGACAATGCAACAAGATCATAATTCACTACTACAAAATCACCCAACTACTCACCGTCGCAACAATAAGAAAACACTCAAAAATCTACACAAACCTCACATAGACCCGACATCACACTCCTTTCCCATAAAAACAATAAAAAAAAACTCCCAAGCTGAAGGTCAAGACCACATCTAAAACATCTTGGCCCCACAGATATATTCACCTACTCCTTGTTACATACCCCCCCCCCCCATCTGGAATCATGCACGCATCACCCAAATTCTCGAACCAAATAACCCTCTGAACGTCCCTATCTCTTACAGACAAATCTCACTCCTCTCAACACTCAATATGACCAGAGAAAAACCTAACGCATTAAGAAGGCTTCAACCAAATTTGTCTCACACAATGCACAGCCATGGATGCAATAGACATCAGTAAAGCCTTGGACACTATCCAAGGCCACATCCTCATACAAAAAATACTGGACACCAGTACGCCAATGAGAAAAAATAGCAAACTTTTTTTTACAACAGACATAACTAAATCTTCTAATAAAGAGCACAATCTAATAGGAAAAAACTCACCATGGAGTCCCCCAGGGGAACTACCTCTCCCCCTCTTCATGCATGACATAATCCTCCACAATACACATCTGATTAAACATCTAAACAGATGAATTATCCATTACATCCCAATCCACCAACATATACAGCCTCCAGATACCTAATCATGCATATACATTACTTCAAAACTAGTTCACACTAAACAAGCGCCGACCTTACGGGAAACGGTCATGCCGGGGAGAGCGGTGGTTTTTAGCGTGGTGAGCCCATGGAGCCACCAGGTTTACTAGGAAAGCACCCAGGGGAAAGAGGATCTACAACTCATAGAATGGTTCCAAATGGGCACGGAAGTTACCATTCTCATAGGGTTATAAAAGAGCTACATTGTTTCAAGGAAACAATGTGTGGCCCTCTGTAATTCACACACTTGACCGTTCACAATGACTTTTCGTGTACGTCTTAAGAGTAATTCACAGACTTTGGGTAGACCAAACTTGACACGTCTCAAGGTTTGATTAGTAGAGTTGAAGCGGTAGGAATGATAACACATATGAGGCAGATGTAGTGCTTGTAAGTGTGGGTGATGGATTTATTGGAATGTTTGGATGAGGTGCCCTAGGAGTGCCTCACCTCTCCTATGAAGCCTAGCACACCATCAACAAATTGACTTTCAAATAGAATGGAGGCGGTCTGCCTCCTCCAATAATTCGATTAAACAACAATAAAGGCAGAGGAACCAAAAATAAGAGTTAGTGCTCCTTTCATCATGGTACTGGAACAGGTATTGGGCAAGAAGTTACCCATACTAGGACATTAAACCAAAATATAATAGACAGTTTGTGTGCCAAGTAATCTTTGCAGAAATGTTCCAGGTTTAGGAGAGCGCAGCATCAAATGGCGCTGCGTCCCTTGAGTGTAGCCAATTCGGAGGCGACACAAAATGACTAAACACCATCGAGGTATGGGGGGCCGTTCGGGGTAGTTCCCCAGGAAAAGTCGGGGCGCGATGGCAGGCAGCTTTAAATTTCTGTCCGCCGTCTCCCAGTTTTCTTTGCCATGCAGCACGAAGGGCTGATCTTATTCCTGCAAT
This sequence comes from Ceratothoa steindachneri, assembly GCA_963969495.1. NCBI lineage: Eukaryota > Metazoa > Arthropoda > Malacostraca > Isopoda > Cymothoidae > Ceratothoa > Ceratothoa steindachneri. Next base: position 158,552,132 of record OZ018320.1, read on the forward strand.
GTAGTCAGAGTGAGAAAGAGCAAAATGCTAGTCCGGTTGTTCAGTCTGTGCAGAGAGCCTACTCCTCACCAAGAAGTTCGTTTTAGTTTAGTCCTCCCCCCCCGCAGGGTGAGGAGGACCTTCCTTTAATTATTAGAAAATACAAAAGTGAAAATCAGAAAATTTTCATTAATAAACATGAGAACAAAGAAGGCCTTGGAAAAGGCCCGATAACAAAAAACAAGGTGGATATTACCGCAAGAGTTACGTCATGATGCCAGCCGAAAAAGAAAGAAAAGAGATGACGGAGAGCCGAAGAAAGCGCGGAAAGAACACTGGAGGAGCCAGGGGAGGAAGGTGGGAGCAGGTCACACCGGTAGCAGAGCTGATAAACGTCCGTCCCGTCTCGGGGAGTGTGGGACCTTATATAGTCCAGAGGAGAAGAAGGCCCACACACGCCTAGAGAGTTCTTGCAAAGTGCCGAGACGGGATGTCAGCCGGGTTGTGCCTGCTACGAACATAAGAGAAGTTCCGCGAAGAAATCCTGAAGGCGGTAGAGAAGTTCAGGAGAGACGTGGTAGAGAGGCAGAGGAGTATCGACTCTGGAAGTTTACCTCTCTTCGCATTCCAGATCGCGCCGATGTTATCCCCATAGGTGAGGGCGTGGGGGGCGAAGAGGGTGAAGAGGATAAGACCTAAGGACTCGAGTTCGAAGATCCTTAGGTCCCATTGGCGGCAGTCAAGGGCCATAGAGGCGCCCTGTGACCACCAACCAATCCCCCAGGGAGAGGCGTCGACGAAAAGTCCCGGGGCGACTCCTTTAGGGGGGCGAAACCGGGTCCACCGGCCGTGGATAAGGCGGCTGAGGTGAAGAAAGGGGGCCGGGTTCGGGTGGGTGTCCTGCAGGTAACATAACTGTACCCAACAGAACGGAAGGAGAAGTGCAGGAAGGATAAAGTTGAGAAGGCCCGCGAGGCGCGACCATGCCTTGCGGGAGACCGGGCGCGTGGACATGATGCGGAGGGCGGAGCAGGTCTTGTCCCGCATGGAAGACGCTCCGCCCTCCGCATCATGTCCACGCGCCCGGTCTCCCGCAAGGCATGGTCGCGCCTCGCGGGCCTTCTCAACTTTATCCTTCCTGCACTTCGCCTTCCGTTTTGTTGGGTACAGTTATGTTACCTGCAGGACACCCACCCGAACCCGGCCCCCTTTCTTCACCTCAGCCGCCTTATCCACGGCCGGTGGACCCGGTTTCGCCCCCCTAAAGGAGTCGCCCCGGGACTTTTCGTCGACGCCTCTCCCTGGGGGATTGGTTGGTGGTCACAGGGCGCCTCTATGGCCCTTGACTGCCGCCAATGGGACCTAAGGATCTTCGAACTCGAGTCCTTAGGTCTTATCCTCTCCACCCTCTTCAGCCCCCCGCGCCCTCACCTATGGGGATAACATCGGCGCGATCTGGAATGCGAAGAGAGGTAAACTTCCAGAGTCGATACTCCTCTGCCTCTCTACCACGTCTCTCCTGAACTTCTCTACCGCCTTCAGGATTTCTTCGCGGAACTTCTCTTATGTTCGTAGCAGGCACAACCCGGCTGACATCCCGTCTCGGCACTTTGCAAGAACTCTCTAGGCGTGTGTGGGCCTTCTTCTCCTCTGGACTATATAAGGTCCCACACTCCCCGAGACGGGACGGACGTTTATCAGCTCTGCTACCGGTGTGACCTGCTCCCACCTTCCTCCCCTGGCTCCTCCAGTGTTCTTTCCGCGCTTTCTTCGGCTCTCCGTCATCTCTTTTCTTTCTTTTTCGGCTGGCATCATGACGTAACTCTTGCGGTAATATCGAGCCTTGTTTTTTGTTATCGGGCCTTTTACAAGGCCTTCTTTGTTCTCATGTTTATTAATGAAAATTTTCTGATTTTCACTTTTGTATTTTCTAATAATTAAAGGAAGGTCCTCCTCACCCTGCGGGGGGGCCTTCATGAAGACCATCGAGCGCAGCTCCATCAACGCGAACTGGAGAAAGTCTCTCACTACCCCCGTGAAGCAGATTTCTTACTTGGGCTTCAATATAGACTTGAAGCTTAAGCGCATTCGCCTCACGTCTTCCATGCGGGACAAGACCCGCTCCGCCCTCCGCATCATGTCCACGCGCCCGGTCTCCCGCAAGGCATGGTCGCGCCTCGCGGGCCTTCTCAACTTTATCCTTCCTGCACTTCGCCTTCCGTTTTGTTGGGTACAGTTATGTTACCTGCAGGACACCCACCCGAACCCGGCCCCCTTTCTTCACCTCAGCCGCCTTATCCACGGCCGGTGGACCCGGTTTCGCCCCGGGACTTTTCGTCGACGCCTCTCCCTGGGGGATTGGTTGGTGGTCACAGGGCGCCTCTATGGCCCTTGACTGCCGCCAATGGGACCTAAGGATCTTCGAACTCGAGTCCTTAGGTCTTATCCTCTCCACCCTCTTCGCCCCCCGCGCCCTCACCTATGGGGATAACATCGGCGCGATCTGGAATGCGAAGAGAGGTAAACTTCCAGAGTCGATACTCCTCTGCCTCTCTACCACGTCTCTCCTGAACTTCTCTACCGCCTTCAGGATTTCTTCGCGGAACTTCTCTTATGTTCGTAGCAGGCACAACCCGGCTGACATCCCGTCTCGGCACTTTGCAAGAACTCTCTAGGCGTGTGTGGGCCTTCTTCTCCTCTGGACTATATAAGGTCCCACACTCCCCGAGACGGGACGGACGTTTATCAGCTCTGCTACCGGTGTGACCTGCTCCCACCTTCCTCCCCTGGCTCCTCCAGTGTTCTTTCCGCGCTTTCTTCGGCTCTCCGTCATCTCTTTTCTTTCTTTTTCGGCTGGCATCATGACGTAACTCTTGCGGTAATATCCACCTTGTTTTTTGTTATCGGGCCTTTTCCAAGGCCTTCTTTGTTCTCATGTTTATTAATGAAAATTTTCTGATTTTCACTTTTGTATTTTCTAATAATTAAAGGAAGGTCCTCCTCACCCTGCGGGGGGGGAGGACACAATCTCAAAATCCTCTCGAATCGCAACAGCTCTAAGGGATACTGCGAACTCAGGGGATGTTGCGATACCGATGCCTCAAGGGCACTTAGTGCACCCAGTGAGTCACTATGACAAAACAACCTCCGGGACTTGGCGCGTATCTCTAGTACCGAGTGGTCTATTTCAACCTGCTTTGCCATGAAGATGGACACTGCGTGAGAAGAGCTTCCCTGGTTTCAAACCGGGGGGGGGAGGGGGAATTAGTATGGAAGCAAATACTCCGTTGAACTTGGAGTAATCTGTGTACATCAAAACGATATATGTTCGATAAATACTCCTGGTACTATAAAAGCTTTGGGAGCAAAGGTGTGGCGACAAGCTATCACAAGTGGTATCCTCCCGGGTAAAACTATGGGCGCCACCGTCCCAAGAGTTAGGATGAGCTCTATAAGAACTTTTTTAACCCTCTAAATCCGAAAAATTTAGTGTATGATTGGAGTCTTTCGTCAGCATAAGCACCGTCGAGATCGGCGGCGGACGACGTGAGGGAGAGCCGTTGGTGACTAAGGAAAAGGCTGAATCTGCGCATACAAACGTAAGCAAGCACTTCGTCCGACGTAATGTGAGTGGCATCTCTCCCGCACAGGGACCCTGAAGGTAACTGTCATAATACTAGCAAAATTTAATTTTGCATTAAGATCCTCGAACTAACAATAACACAAAAACATAGCTCACTCAAATCATACTACCCACAATAATCGACTTAATTTCTCGACTTCCATCTATCTTTCTCAGTAAAAGCAAATAGAATCTAACTTTTTGGAATACTTTCCTAACTTCCTTCCTTATACAGCATATATTGCATATCAATCCAGCATCTCTGCCCATATCAAGCAAAGGCGTAACAACATTCAGTGGCCTTTCCGACGCGCCTCTAACACGAAGATACAGTATTTCTAAAAGAAAAACTATAGACAAGTATCCCCAATGGTGCTAAACTAAGGTATTGTTAGTTGTTACTAAAAACTAAGAGCAAACCAACGAGTGCATCTCTGGCAGAATTTGTAAAGAAGGCGATGAAGATGGAGGAGGAAATGTGTATAAGATATATAGCCGCAGATGCAGCTGGGAGGTCATGGAATCCTACCTGGGTACTGAAAACTCTAAAGACTCACCAGATGCTGTGAAGATTGGCGGTCCATTTCTATAGCATATTTTTGACACTGAAGTCTCGCAAGTTGAACCTGGTTGAGGGATGAACATAAACTTATCGTCGGGTGCTTTTGGCTAGAGTTTGAAAGCAAAAAACTCTGCAAAGGAGAGGAATAGGTTTAGTAATTTACATAAAGAAATAGAATCTCATTTAAAGGTTTCATTTGCTTTCTATTGGGGTTTGACCATTCGGTAGATAGGTGCATGGCTAACCCATCTTAGTGAAGGGTATCTGTTCTAAGACATAGGACCTAAACCATAATCAGTTTCTAAACTGGAACTGTGAAAATACAATGAAAATATATTGATTGAAACATAATCAAGCGTAAACCATGGAGAGCATCTCTTCCAGAGTTATGAAAAGGTTTATAAAGTGAAGTTTGAACTAAAAATGGGCGAAAGCACAAAATAATCCAAAAAAAATACTAGAGTGGCAGAGACTGGGAACAGGACGACGAGCAACTCTACAGAATACACCATATTCTGCAAAGAAGGCAGGTTGCCATTTTTGGGAAATATTCGAGGAAGTTTTGACTCAGATGCAATCTAAGACCTGTAGCTTTCCATGCGTTATTAGTAAGGCAATGGAGTGGGTGTCACGTGTGAATTATGGGGGCATGTGTTGCTACATTTTAATTAAATTTATATGATGGTTATGACACACGATTTGGCAGATCCCTTATCCACAGAGGTTAAAAATCTCAATAAATGCCAAACCGGGCTGCGAAACTCACCTGGGGGAAGACGAGTCCTAGCAAATTGACGGCTTTGCCGCAGAGGAAGACCCCGGTGAGAATTCCTTTGAGAAAATCTGGAACTCGGTCGGCAAATCGCTCCGAGAGCATATATCCGTGCGTCCAGTATTGTCGGGTCCGTTTTCGGAGGGCGACCGGGTCTGGTAACACCAAAAAATCCACGTCCGAGCTCCCGATCTCTCCTTCGTACATCCACTTCTCGAGAAACCTGAGAAATGGCGATGTACTGTAAAGTGTGTGGAAGGCTCATATGAAAGTGAATCTTAATATGAAATCAAATTAGGACTTATTCTTGGAAACATTAAAAAAGGAAGCTAAATTAAAATGTGCACAAAGATGGTCTGCTTTGGACGCTAAGAACTGGGAGGGAACACAGATTTCCTAAACCTGTCCACATTTCACAACGAGAGGTCACTTGGTGAGGCACTCTCGGATGCATGGCGCCGGTGCCAAAAAGAAAAAGAACAGACATAAGGAGAAAAAAATAAATAGAAAAAAACAGTAATAGTGAAAGGGGCTTGAGGATACTCATGATTTTTTTAATAAGCTTCGTCAAGACTATGAAATTGAACCATAGAAGCGCATTCGAACCCCCACTAAGAACAGAGACTCTCCAATATATAAATTTAAAGACCCTTTGAGGAGATCGGACGGAAGGATTGTCTGTACAATTGCTACTAGATCTGCTATCTCCTTACATGAGAAAGGGTTTGCTGGCTGCGTTGAGAAACGAGAGTAGCAAACAAAGGTGGGAGGCGTCCTGTGTGAGCAGCAATTCCTTCTTAAGACCGCTGATGAGGTCAAGCGTGTCACCGAACCAACTCCTTTCGTTAGCGTCTCGACACAGGCGAGACACGTAACGCATCTTCTTACACAAAGGCAGACTTCTCAGTTTCAGACTCAGAAACTTTGATTCTCCCTCCAGCTGGAGAACCTTTTGTCTGGAATATGAAAAGATAAAAAAAAAAGTCAATAGGTACGTCAATGTTTACTAGCAATATAGTGAGGGAGCAAATGACCAGAGTATGATAATAGATCCAGGATAAGAACTCTGTAATGGAAGAAAGTACAAGTCTTAAAAATTGGGGCCAACAGAAAGCTTTCTCAACCACATTTATAGAAAGGGTAGAAAACTTTGAAATACGAGGTTCGACATCATCTATAACCATGTTTCCACAAATTGGCTTCAACACGCTTGAACAAAATCTAATAACTACCAATCACTACGTTTTAGCAACCACAAAGCCACCCATCCTTTTCCTCGTGGCAAATTGGCCTTTTGCTTAAGGACTCTCCTCTCAATCGCATGAATCATCTCTCGTATCTAACAACTTCAATTGTCTTCACCTAGTTTGCAGTTCGTTTGCTTCTATTTCCAGTTTATCCCTATGAAAATCCTTATCGCTTAGCAAAGTGCCTTAAGGCAGCTTCCCTCCCCCTCTTTTTATCTGGATTTTCCTTACATTTCTGTGCAGAGATGTATCACAATACAATCCACATATCACAAATAAAAGCTTGACTATGTGAAATTATAATGGCAAGTACAAGCATTTACTGGAGAATTCTGGATTGTGTAAGGCACAAAAAACTGGTTTTGTAGCTCAAGTATATCAGCAAAGTTACATAAAACTGAAGCATACAAAAAGAGTATTAGGATTTGCAAATGACATCAAACTGAAGCATACAGAAGAGTATTAGGATTTCCAAATGACTTCAAACTGAAGCATAGAAAAGAGTATTGGGATTTGAAAATGAAAAAGCCTTTTGAAAAATGTGCAATAATGGTCTATTGACAGGATCCTTTGCGTACTGGAAACAAACCTAGGATCAAGAATCAAGCACATTGATGTGACTGAAAGGTCAATGAACCGAATATTTGCAATTTCATAACACTGAGATTGGGCATTCAAATCAAAGAATACATTTTATGATGCAATTTCTTTAGTGGGATTGATGCGTATCAATCTCCCTTTGTGGAGAATTGATGATTGGCAATTTTATTTTTTACATATTTTATACCAACTTGTATGAAGAAATTATGACTGGTAGCTAGTTTCATTATATGGAATCTGCACTAAAGCTGGTATTTAAATACTGAACGAAATCAACGAGGACAGGACTTTGGGATTCTAGTTTTCATACTCCTGTAATGAGCAACCTTACCTGTAGTGTAGGAGGAATGCTTGGATGGGCCTTTTGAAGGACTTCAGCGCCAAAGTGTCTGGAGGTGATTTATCTTCATTGAAAGGAGAGGTTTGACAGAACTCCTCCAAGCTGAGCAAAGTAAACGTTTACTTAGTGAAGAAAAAAATCAAATAAAAGGATTATATTTTATACCCCCTCCCTAAAAAACACACAATGAGGGCCTCTCGAGAAGCAAGTCATTGAAAAGTCCATCCATAAAGTAGTGCAGTGAGGAAGAAGTGATAAGTACTTGAAATGTATAAAGCCCAACAAAACTATTTGGGATGCTAGAGATCAAGAGGATGCACAACTCTCTTGAAACAGTCCCCACTTGGTACAGAGAAAGCAGAGCCTCATTCATGCCCAATGGAGAAAGAACTAGAGGGGAATAAAATAATAATCTATAATGGTACGATGAGTGTTAGATAAGACATTTCATCCATCAATACCTTGTGGTAATCCCACAGGGTCGAGGATGATGTCTTCGACTTCCATGTCTTATTTAAGGACTTTCGTGTGACTTCTGAGTCTAATTCTATCTTAAAAAAGAAATACAACAGTGGGTATTTTCTTGGGGGTTAGACCTGTTCAAAATGTCACATGTTGCAAACACTTTTGGGGCACATGTTGTTTTTGTTCCACTAAAAGAGTAAAAGATTCGTGCTAAATTTTATTGTAATCGGACATTGTTTAGGGGTCCCCCACGAAGCAACAATATTTCAAAAACAAACAAAAAGTTAGCAAATATGAAAAAAGTTATAATATATTTCCTTTCGCACGCAGAGAAGTACAAATAGAATGACATCACTGAGAACTGAAACAAGACAAAAAAACAGTTCCGAAAGGACCTCCTTGCTTTATTCGGAGTTCGATCGCTCGGGCTTCAGTAGGGCTACCTTGGAGGTCCTTAAGAAGGAACTGCTTCTGAGCTTCTTCTCGGGTGATGGCCGCGTTGAAGGTGATCATCAGGGCCACTCCCCGTTCGGCAACGTCGTTGACCACCTCGACCCTGTCAATCGCCCTCTTCATCTTGCAGAAAAGAGGATCCTCCTCCCAAATGGCGGGGCTCTTAGCCAAGAGTGTGGCCAGTTCCTCCCATTGTCCTGGGAGCAGGAAATCCAGCGCCTTTCTCAACCGGGAACTGAAGAAGCCTGAAAGAGGCTTGTTGGGATTGAAGTCCCTTCCCTCCAGACGTTTCAGTCCCTTCGACTCCCTCTTCATGTTCTGGACCATAGAGGCCGTCTCTTCCTTTGTAACGCTTTCGTCGAAGAGAGAGAGGCACCAAGTCTTCTGACACGTAGCAGAGATGGCGCTTGAATGCCTTTAAGGACACTTCAGCAATGCGCTTATTGGGGATTCATCTGCAAAGTTCCCTCATGAAAAGGAGATCGTTGTAGGGAGCATGGAAAGGAACCATGGCCTCGTTCCACGGAATGGCGTAAAGGAGGGCGACGAAGAGGGATAGCTGTTCCATGGCTCAAAGTTCGTGAGAGGACAGCCGAAACTGAAACCTGAAAAGGAAAATCTTGAGAGCGTAGATTCCTTTCGACATCCATCTCGTTTGATGAAACGCTCCTGGTGCCCTTATCTTGAAAGTCGTCCAAATATCGCTTCCCAGGAAGATGTAGGAGAGAACCAGCTCCTTGTAGTCGTCTCTTGGATGGCTTTCTTGAGCTCGCTCAAAGCTCTCCCCCTTGCATCAGACAGCTCGCCTGTCAGGAGAGGCAGGAGGCTTTCTTCATCCATGGAGGACGTCCAAGATTTCTGGTCGAGGAAGTCCCACTGGTCCGGGAATCGGACGAAGGGAGGGACGATATGCCCGCCAGATGGTCCATAACAGTGTTTGAAAACGTCCTCAAGGATCACTTCCAGGATGTGGTGCCTGCACGCAAACCAGAGGAGATTCCTTCCCAGACCACCCTGAATCTTGATGCAAGTTCCTTCATTGGGACCCGTGTTCGAGGCAGTAGAGTCCAACACGATTCCTTGAATGCGCGCTTCCAGTCCAGCGTCGGATACCGCCTTGAGGACAGCCTCCGCTATGTGATGCCCAGTGCCTTGGGGGATCTTGACTGCTTCCAAGAGGTACTCCTTGTCCCCACCTGTGACGTGAATGGCGAGCCTCTCACGTTCCCCAGCCATGTCAGGCAGCTGCTTGGCATCCAAGTGAAGTAGCACAAGGCATCTGGGAGTTTGATCTTCTCTGAAGTGGACACTTACTTTCGGTTCTTTCTTCTATGGCGGCGGATGGAGCTGGTAGAGAGCGTGATATTGTCAATGTTCTGACCGGTTGCCTTGGCCACGGCTCCTACCACTGCCATCGCAGCCGGATCACTTCCTTTGACAGATCATGGCAGAATTCTTTCCAGCTCTTTTCTTAGGAGGACTTAGGCATTTGAACTCGGCATCGCTTCCATCCGTTTCCCAGTGCGAGGACGAAGACGATAAGGCCACCTGGCTTGAAGGTACAACACTTAAGGCGATCTTTTTCGCCATCTCCGCTTCACCTTTGCTTCTTCCCGATCCGCATTTTCTCTTGGAGCCTCGCTGACTGTCCAGTCCGGTCATGGACAAAGTCGATCGATCCTCTCTATCGCTGATGAGGAAGGCCCTGTCCTCCTCGTTTGTGGTCTTCTAAAGGGCATCTCTGTGCACCACATCGAACAAGTCATCAAGGTCCCCTTGAAAGATATCCTCATTCATCCTTGCCGTTTCCGAAGTTCTTTTCTTGTGCTTCTGAAGACCCTCGTAGGCCTCCACTAACTTGAGCAGCTTCGCCTTGCTGTAACGCAATGTGGAGGTAGGGAGACCTGCCTTCTCCCAAATCCCATGACTCCCTCCACGGTCTCCTTCGCAACCTCCGCCTTTGTTTTCTTTTCCAGACCGTGGTGGAAGTAGAACTTTCGGAGCACTTGCCCCTTTGCCCTTTGAGGGGAGACGGCTCCCGGTTATGTTCTCCTCCGGGTGACCGATCAACCACCACTGTTTGCGAATAGAAACCATCGCACCTGTGAAAGGAAAAATTGGAATATTGAAGTCCTCTGTGCTGTTAGTGATCGCGACTGAAAATGAGAACTTTCAGTTCCCCAAACAACAAGTAATGTTCGTACCAATTTACCACCAAAAGAATGAAGAAATTGGTGACCTCTAGACACCAAACAAACACTTCCAAAGGGCAATCGACTTGACTGACTGCCAACGTCACCTCAATAATGGACCAGGTGGCGGCCACGTGGAGGAAGAGGAGAAAAGTGTCGCTCTGGGGGACCTTTATATCTAATCCGATCAAGTTCAAATTTTATGTGCACCTATACGACCTCAAGTGGAACAAGAACATGTGGCCTGAAGTCTCCGGCAACTTTTATATTTTCACAATATGAACTTGAACAGCCCTATTTGGGGTGTATCAAAAATATTCTGGAATGAAAATGAAAAAGATAAGTTTTATCACTGATTCGTACTGTTTAAAGTTTCAATGGGGGGCCTACAGTTTCATGTGGGGGCTACAGCTTATCGGCCACAATGCGGTTTAAGTAATCTGTCGACATATTTGAAGGAAGGAGGGGTGGAATATGTTAGTATTATATGACATGATGGGGAACAAAGCTACCACAGGACTCAAATCCATTGAGTTGTTTCCATAACCCAGGGAGTGTGTATCCTTGGGTGACAAAGCCCTGAATAAGCATACATTGGGGGGAGGGGGTTATTAGTAAAATGGGATCCAATCTCTTCAAGATGGACGTGCAATCAGCCACTTCCGAGACAGTCCAAAAAGTGATTAAGGGAGATGGTTGAAGAGAACCATAATAAGCCTCATGGCACACAAGATTATAAACAGTGAAGTTCGAGGAAGATGCACAGAAATGTAAGGAAAATTCACATAAAAATTGAGGGAGGGGAGCCAATAAAGGCACTTTGCTAAGCGATAGGGATTTTCATAGATAAACTGGAAGTAGAAGAAAACAAACTGTAAACTAAGTGAAGACTATGAAAGTGGTTAGATATGAGAGATGAGGCATGCGACTGAAAGAGCTTGATCCATTGAGATCTGAGAGTCCTTGAGCAAAGTTCGATGCAACTATTCCAGGCCTGGGGGAGGAAGGAGAAAGGAAAAATGGAAATAGGGAAATAATACAGGATGCACTCAACAAGCAAGTGAGAATCCATGATTCTGATGCATGAGTGAAAACCCCCAAAGAACAAGAATGGCACGAGCTAAGTCCTTGATCCATGAATAGGAGACTGAAGTACACACTCCCAACATACAGAAAGTTCAAACCCATTTGACACAGGCTGCAATGACCAATACCAAGATCTAGTGAACCTCTGTGGCATCAACAATGTCGAGCTCCCTTGTCCCACGTGTCATAGATGTAGTATAATGCCCTCTTTCACACGCAGTTGGGTCTGTCCATGCAAGGAATAGAAGAAGGATAGGATAAAAAGGAACGATAACAATAATGAAAAAGATCTGCCACAGCAAACCTAAACAATCTTGATTGCTGTTGCCAGGATGCCACACTAGAAACTTCCAGTACAAAGACATATACAGAATAAGGACGTGGTGTATCCATGTCTGCGGTTCAGGCTTGCGCATGATATTAAGCGGGGTTTTTAAGGGACGGGGGCGGTTGGGAGTTGGGTATTGTGGGCAGTTTTGGTTTATGAGAAGTTTTTAGTATCGCAGATACAATTTTAGGTTTGATTAAATACTGTCTGTAATAAGGATTGAGAAAGCTTCCTTTATTCTCTGACTCTTCACTGGCTTATAACTGGACAGTGTCATGCACCAATACCATAGGATGAGAGCAGTAGAGAAATAGGTCACCTTTAAGTGGGCAGTGGTCAGTGAGTCCCCTAAACCAAGACCAATATATGTATTCCTAGAATTATAATATAATGAGGGGGGGGGGGGGCACATTGCTTTCCACTGATACGCAACTGATATTACAGTGATGGTGAATGAATGAGATGTAGTTTAGAGGATATCTTTATTCGGGAGACAAGTTGCGCAAATGACATTCTTCAATTGGCGACTGCCAATGATGGTAAAGCCGCCGATAAAAGCAGAATAAGCAATAAACTAATCAAAACAATTAGAAAAGTAATAAGGGCGAGCCGGGGTGCCACGGGAGAAGCCTACTTCTTCCATTGAATCGAGCAAAGTAACAAATAAAAAGTAGGTGGCGCACTTAATCGACATTAGATTGAACCACCATGACGGGCGCAGAAGCCAGGCCCAAGCATTAGTGACCCCCGCTCTTCTTGGTATTGGGACAGATACTACGCAAGCTCTCCCAGACTAGGACATTCAATTAAAAGGCGCTGGAGTCATGGGCACCGAGTAATCTTCACAAAAAGAAGGTTCAGAAGAGCAGTCCATAAAATGGGTCTGCGTTTGTCGAGTCTTGTAAGGAGAAGCGGAAACATCCTTTGACAGCACCAATGTGATACTGTTCAAGCACAAGGCAAAGATAGGTATATATATTTTTATTTAGTTTCTTCTGGTGGCCTTCAACAAATACACAGCTGTTGAAACCACAAACTAGGCTATTTCTAAGCTACTTAAAGTAAAAAGACAAAATGGCTCCGAACTAAAAACAAACCAACACCAACAAAAGGGAAAAAAATAGGGAGGCCCACGTCCTCAGGTACCTGAGTATGCCCCCGCCCCCCAAAAAACAAAACAAATAAAAACCCATTCTATCAATTCACAATCGGATGTGCACCAATCCATCTCGAGTCCAAAGGATAAGCGGTAGCGATCCCTCTCGTCCCTGCACTGGGAAATATAGCGCACGCAAAGCTCCTCAGACTCTGACATTCAACAAGAATGTGACAGACCATCAAGAGGGGGGACAGGCAGTCATCACAGTAAAGAAGCGCTCCATCCCACTCTTGTCCAATTCGGAGGCGACATAAAATGGCCTAAAACTGTTCAGGCATTGGGAGGTAGGTCCATGGGAAAAATCGCGCGGCAAAGGTACGAAACTTTAGATTCTAGTCCGCCATTTCATCTTCTTTTCCATGCAGCTTGAAGTGCTGAACTGATGGCTGCTATGTAGTCAAAGTGAGGAAGCGTAAAACAATGGTCCAGTCGCCTACTGTGGTGACTTTGTTGCGCTCAGTTCCGGTAATCTGTACATACCCCTGAACCCATCACAAGATAATATTGACATGCTCACGGCAGCCCGCAAACACTGATACTGCGAACCAGGAGGTTGAGAGATTTCAATGTCTCTGAACTAGGCAAGGCATGTAATTTTTCGTACCAAGCGGTGAATTACAACCAACTCAGCCGTGGATAGATGCGGTGCAAGGAAAAGCTCCACCAGCTTCTAAAGGAGGGTGGGTGGGGGTGAGGCATAGAAGCCGACTCCCTCTTGATTTGGAGCCACCCTTGTACACTGACACACCTCCAATTTGACAGGTGAGGTCCAGGAAATAAGAACGCAATACTTCCGGTTTTTTAGAAGTTTTGGGGAGCAGAAGCGTGGTACCAAACATTGAAAGGTGGTACCCTCCAGGTTGGTGTCTTGGGAAGGACCAGCAGCACCACTGTTCGCGAGGTACGTCAAGCTCTCGAAGGAGTTTCCTTGCCCTAAAGCCAAAAGGCTTATGGTGTGATCGGTGTCTCAAGTTATAAGTTCAATACCTATTCAGACATGTCCCAACGTAGCGCAATAGAAACCAAACTTTCAGGAGATAAGTGGACGGAGTGAAAAATCTCTGGGAGAAGCCTATCCAATGGGCGGGATTCATCATTACCACCAGTCAAGGGGAGGTAGCCAGGTAGCCAAGCCAGTGGCAACATAAGTAATTAAGTTGTGATGGGTATAATAGTGGAATGGGATGTGGCAAAAGAAAAATGGATAGAATTGCTTAAGGAAGAAGGGATGTGGCGAATGAATGAGTGATGATGGTAGGTAGGAACCAATCTCTCTTCCCCGCCCTTTTGTGTACCTATTATCACCACTTTGCCTTCAGGTCTTTACATTCTACTTTTCTGCCTTTGAAGTGTGGGAAAGAACAGTAAATAAGAAGGTTAAATTAAAGAAGTAGCAGGAAGGACTTTTTTTTGTCAAATGTAATTTCCATTTTTATTTTTTACAGCTGTAAATTTGCAGCTATTAACAGGTTCTTGACTTAACCTTTATTAGTGATCCTTTTCATAATGATTTATTCATGTGATCACTTTCTTAGAAAAGTTAGACTTAAAAAAAAAGATCAAAAATTTGATATTACCTTGAAACAAGTCAAGGGCATTGGTGTGTTATTTCTGGCTCAGAACAATGATCTGCCCATTGTTGTTTTTGGTTCCCCAAATGATGGGAGGCATGAATGGACCATAAAGACATTGGACAATTACATTTGGGGGGTGGGTCCTCCCCCCCCCCTTACTGTTGGATTGAAGCCAAGTGAGAACATTTCATGATCAGAGTGAAGGCCTGTATCTTCAAGTGTGTCTCAAGTGATGCTTGTGGTAGTGAAAGTTGTTTGAAAGGAGTATTATTAATATAAATTGGTTTTGATTATCATTCTGATTGTTATTGTGTTTGTATTGTAATTTAGTAGCCACTATCTCAGTGCAATAAAGGTCAGTTGGGTGTGATTTATTTTATCTAGTTAGCATCTCAACATTTTCTCCCCATCATCAAGGTCATTAATGCAATTTATGTTACTTGACCCTTTGAAAAAGAAAAGTATAATAAGGTCATATTTTGCCACAGCAGTAATAGTATTCTTCATCAACAGACCTTTATATTGAAGTTACTAGTGAACAGGCCTATTAAGGAATTTAATCGCATGGGAAATTTTTTAATGGCTACTAGGTACAAAATAAAAGCTGCGAAAACAAGAGTAGGCCTTTTGACTCTGGATCCCAGGCATGTAGATATAAACCTTTACAAAATAAGAGAATAAAAGTTCCGAGGCTTCAAGGTCCAACCTTAGTATCTGATCTCCACATTCAGTCAACTCCCTCAAATGGCGTTGGAGTGATTCAGGAGTTGATCCCTTGTAGCAGAGTCCCTCAGTCACTTTGAAACTCCCCTGGAAAAGGGACAAAAGTGGCTTAGTGG
Organism: Ceratothoa steindachneri; assembly: GCA_963969495.1. Taxonomy (NCBI): domain Eukaryota; kingdom Metazoa; phylum Arthropoda; class Malacostraca; order Isopoda; family Cymothoidae; genus Ceratothoa; species Ceratothoa steindachneri. Next base: position 158,567,350 of record OZ018320.1, read on the forward strand.
CTTGACTGATGAGGAGAATGTAGAAGGACAAAAAGGAGAGGAAGCTAATTTTTTTTCATTTTAAGATCTCACTAGGGTGGCAATTAGTGGTAACATCGCCACTGCTATACTCAATACAGGATTTTTTCAGCATAATAAACAGAGACGAATCCCAACAAGAGACACAAAACTTCAGGGTATGGAAGGAGTTGGGTGTCTAATGGCAGACAAATCTTGATCACAAGGGCAGATAGCTCCTCATACACCATGAATGGACACTGCTATATCTTCCTCACTCCATCTTCACATAAAGATATATCCATCTTCCAATCCAGAATCTGCTGATGGGTATCCAAATCTACATACTGATCCTGTAGAAGGGATGGTCTCTCACCCTGAGTCATGATGGGTTCTCTTGGTGTCAAAGCCCAGTCCTGCTTTGCACTTCAGCAGAAAACCAGCCCATGGTAACCACAGGCTGGCAGCAAGTGTTATTCTGATCTTGGCAGGAAAATGACAAGCCACAAGTATATTGAGGACAGTTATTTTGATCCATCAGATGGTTCATTCAATATTTTGGAACATTCTCAGTGATTTTATATAAGGTCAAATAAATTGCTATATTAAATCTGGTTAAAATGGAGTTAAAAGATGAAGAGTAATTATCAAGCAAAATTAATTCATAATGACAGGGAAAGAAATTTGAAAAGCTGGGTCCCAAAAGACACTACATCGCCATTCCTTGAATCTGTTTATAAAGTACACTGTGAAATAAAAAAAATAATCATTTTAATTGTTAATTAAATTTTTTTCAGACTTATCTAAACCATTACTGATTGTTGCTCTAAAAGTTAGCAGGTTTCAGAGCATAGTACTAGGCTAGTTTACAATTGACAAAAAACAAAACAAAAACTAAAAAACTAAATGACAAAAACGCAAGAAATAAAAAACAGAAAGGCAAGAAGAAGAAGGAGGAAGCATGTACCAGCGTTGGGGCGTCTCGTCCCTGGCGTAGGATCATGCGACCGACACCATTTTTAAAAAAATTTAGGAGCCTATCTGGCGACTACCCATTTGGGCATAAATCACCGACGACCAACACCAAAGAGAGAGAGAGAAATAAAATGGAGGAGGCAAGCCTCTTCCAAAAATTCAAATAGTCCACAAGTCTGTGTGTACAAATCCGTAGCAAGTACAAGGGTCAAGGGATAGGATCCCACTCGTCCTGATAAGGGGGCAGGTAACGTGCCCAATAATCTCCCAAACTGGGACATTCAACAAGAATGTGCCTAACAGCCTGGGGGAAAATGCAGTGGTCGAAGTGAGGTGCAGGGGAGCAATCCATCAAATGCCAGTGCTTCCCGAAAGTGTGCCCAATTCGAAGACAGAAAGTAACCTGAAGCCGCCGTGGCATTGAGAGGTAGGTCCATGGGTACAGTCACAGCGCAATGCCTGGGGTATACGATCTTTTTTGCTAAGCAGCCCGGAGGGCAGATCAGGGAAGCCCTGATCTGCCATGTAGTAGGTGTAAGTAAAAGCCAAACGCTGGTCTGATTGCCCAGTCCTCACCGACTCTTTGGCGCCACCATTCCCTGCAATTCCGCCAAGTCTAGGAAAGCAGTAGAAGATAATTTTGAAGCCCTGATCTGCCATGTAGTAGGTGTAAGTAAAAGCCAAACGCTGGTCTGATTGCCCAGTCCTCACCGACTCTTTGGCGCCACCATTCCCTGCAATTCCGCCAAGTCTAGGAAAGCAGTAGAAGATAATTTTGACATTCAACCGGCTCCCGGCAACCGATAACGCGGTTCTCGGCCAGTGATGTGTAAGTAAATTCATCCACATTTAAGACACCTATTTCCAGCTCGTCAAGAACAAGATCCGTGGGATTGATTGTGTAGTCTATCTATAGAAGGGGGTACCAATCATTCAGATCGACGAGCAGAAGAAAGGGCCTAGTCAACAGTGTATCGAAGTTGGCTGACGGTAGATGCAGTGCCACTGCCTGAAAGGAGGTATTTATAGCGAATAAAAGAAGAGAATAATACCGGGTGTAAATCGCGAATCGTCCCGGACGACCCTCATCCCATGGTGGTGGGGTGCAAAACTTTTACCTAGGTAGAGTGGGCAGGGGGCTGGCGCAAAATGTCTCCTGCAAGATAACTAACGGAGAACAGGAGACGAGCCTGGGCAACTCATCCTAGTTGTCCGCGTCAATTTCATTGAAGGAATAAGCCCTCCAGGACTAGCTTGGAGGAGATGCGAGGCCCCTTTTCGATGAGTAGACCCTCACGGACATGGCCATAGGCACCGTCAAGATCGGCTGTGGATGCAGTGAGAGCCGTTGTCGACTGAGGGAGTCGAAGGGTTCCAAAAGGATGCAGAAACAACCGCTCTCGTAGTCCTGGAAGGGTCAGGAGCAGAAGTTACCTTTTAAAAAAATTGAGCCATAGGATGTCACATGCAGCACTGGATGCGCCAGCACCAAGTCCTTAGCCTCACGGAATGTGAGGTGACCCACAGCCTGAACGGCAACGATTTAATTCTCTAGAAAATATGCACCACATTGCTTTGAAGAAGCAGGGTGCGGCTCTCCGCAATTGAGACACTACCCCATATACGAAAAGGTATTATCGTGTATGGCTTTGAGGCAACCTACACTTCACTTAAACCCGGCTGTCCATGTCTACATGAGCAATTCGTATGGCCGAAGCGGGGACAATATTAGGGTTCAGCCCTAGTGGCATGAATGCCTTCACGGTGTAGCGATACCAACCGGCACGCACTGACTCAGGAAGCCTGTCGCGGTCGAACGTGACGAAGTGTGTAGGGGTAGGTTTTCTAAGCCCCCCCTTCCCCTCTGTTTTTTCATCGCCCATTCAGCCTTGATCGACCCATGGTTGGCCAGCTCTAAAATGATGTCTTCTAGGGAGTAGTCCACAAGTTACCTGGCATACACCACTCCCTTATTGAAGTTTATGGTAGAGTATGGCGTCACACTCACCGGTGAGCCATTAAGTGTACAAAGGGCACTAATCATGGCCGCCTCTGAAGTGTCCAAAGCATTCACCAGAAGGCTCCCATCTGAGAAAATAGTCACCTTTGGTTTTCTACCTGCTAAACTAGCTAAAGCTCTGTTCTGATTGAACATGCTACCATGTATGGATCAAATAACCAGAAAGCGTTTAAAGCCAGTGGGCTCAAAAATGCCAGATAGTTTCTCAATGAGGGGTCCCCACATAATCAAGGCTCCACTCAGCGCCCTTGAGACTTTGGTGAGGGGGACGCCACCGCACCCTATATTTAGGAGCTCCAAAGATTGCAAAGGGGAAGTCCCTTGCCACATGGGGATGAAGAGAGGGGGAGCCCCTCCACTGGTTAAAACTGTGTCTCATGTTACCTCGTCCTCATTGACACCTAGGGAGGGTGAAGCCGGACTTGCATTTACCCATTTCTTCCTGTTGTAGCCATAGAAACAGTGAAAAGAAAAAAAAATACAAGGAAAGTAGATGCTATGACCTCTCAATGCCTTGAGAGTTTAAGAGAAAAGCCTCCACATACTCAGCTCACAAGTTCGAGTTACAGTGGCTGTGAAAAGTATCCGATCACCCTCAAAATTTGTATCATTTTCAATGATATTAACAGATGCATAATTCACTTTCTATTTGCTCTATCAACAGCTGGTAGCTTTCATATAACGCTTTGATTTGACAGCTTTCCAAAGCAATCTTAAGTTAGTATTGTGGCAGCTTTCATTGCATGTGTGTATGCATAAAATTTATCCAATTTCAGGTTTTTCGCCATTTTGTTATTTTTTTTACAGAAAGTGGTCTAAATAAAATATATTTCTAATGTACGCTAAGAAACAACTCAAGAGTGATTGTTGAGATGCTATTGTTGCTCTTCATAAATGAATTAAACATAGTCCAAAGTAGTTAATTTATGGGTCTAATTTGCTAAAGACAATGTTAGTCTATCCATGCCAGTGCCTAAAAAATGACCTAGCAGACAGAGAAAAACAAATTTGTGAACAGGCATGATTGTGAAACGTTTAGTAGTGAATAATCCAACAATGCGAATGAACTAAAATTTAATATAATTTATTATCTGATGTTTCTGAATGAACTATCCAGGAGCAGCTACAAAAAGAACTTGGATTACCATCTTGTCATGCTGCCAAAAAACATTCATTAATGAAAAAATGTGTAACAAACGTGTTGCATTTTGTAAAAAAAAGCATTCATTGGACTGTTGAGAGGATAAAAAGTTTTACTTAGCAATACATCAACATTTTTAACATTCAGCTGTCCTAAAAAGGTTAGTTGGCCCATTTGCTCAAATAGAATGGACCTTAAATACACCCAAAAGACAATGAAACACCCTCCAACTATGAATGGTGCACAGAATTTAGCAGTGTTACAAGAGAAACTTCTAGTGGTAATGACAATCCATGAGACAGAAACATTCATGCATGATGGGGCACCTTGTCACAAGGCTAAAATTGTGACAAAATGGCTTACTGACAATAAATTTAATATTTTGATATTGGCCAGGAAATAGCCCAGATCTCAATCTCATAGAAAACTTATGGCTAATAATAAAAAATAAGGTTGAAGGCTAAAACACTGGCTCCGTCAAAAAATTAAAAGAAGCCATCAGAAAGGTATGGTGCAACGAAATATCAGAGAAAGTGTGTCAAAACTTGATCAAATCCATGCCAAAGCGTCTACAACAAGTCATCAAATCCAAAGGAAAGATGACAAAATACTAATATAAGGTTAGGCAATATTAAGCATGTTTTTTATGTTAAAAAATACAAATTTCGAGGGTGATCGGATACTTTTTGTGGGCACTGTAAGTTAAGCCTTGACAACCGGGATCGCCAGTGAGGTAAAACTGTCCCCGAGCATGGAAAATAGAGGATGGTGCTGATGCATCCACCTTATGTGTGTACCAAGAGGCCGTGAGCAGAGCCGAGGGCCCAGCACACATCGTGCCTAATACTAAGTATTGCAAATGTTCTGTTACACTTGTTACTACGCTCTCACAAAGGACACAATGATAGTTTTGATGCAGTTAGACAAATTTTTATTGTTTTAACATGTAAATTGAAATATATTAATCAGTGTGGCCATCCTTGGCAGCGCGCACGCACTCAAGGTTAGACTTTGTGGACAAAGTAGTTGATGGGATTGAAGCCGGGTAACTGCGGAGCTAAAATTCCTTCAACCAGAAGTTCTTCATAGACCCCAAACACTCTTGCAAGGTCTTGGCCTTGTGGGCAGGGCTACCATTAAGCCAAAAGACTTAATTCATCTTCTTCATGATCTTTCTCACCCAGGACAGAACATTCGTGGCCATTCGAAGCCACCATGCTGAATTCCATAATGTAGGCCGGATAATTGGTCTTGGACACGTAGCGGATCTCGGAGACATCGTGACCAAAGCTTGTTGATGACAGAATCGACCATGACTTCAAGTCGTTGAGAAGTGATGGCAGCGCTCCAGTTGTTGTTCTCGCATACGGTCAGTGAGCAGAAGCTTTTCAACACACCTCAAGTTCTTGCCACCCTCCTCCTTGATGGCACTGGACATCATCGTCACAGAGATTTTCTTCTTCTTCACGAGGTCATTTTGAGCTTTGGAGCACTTTTAAAAGCCTTTCTCAAAGCCAAACGGTTGACAACTTGAGGTTTGCTTAAACGAGGCTGATCTTTGAGGTCTTCCCCATTTTTTAGCCTCTCCGTGACTGTGGATGGTCATCTGGCTGATGTTGAGCTGCTCAGTGATGTTGGACTTGTGGCTGGGCACACAATGGAAAAGAAAGTTTAATGACACGTACTAGAAAAGTAGATATTTAAGTTTGTTTGACGGAACTTTTTCCATCACTCATGTAAACCTCTCAAAAGCTAAAAAAAAGGGTAACAGAAATTTTGCAAAACCCAGTACTTGCCTCAGCTGGCTGGCTTTTGGCCCTCGCAACAGGGCCATAAAAGGACAAAAGTGCGCCTAGGAGCCACAAGAGCAAGTTTCGAAGGGGGTATGCAGGTATGTAATAAAGAGAAGTAGAGATAGGCAGGTCCACTAACGCGTAGGACCTATTATTATATCATACCCTGGTGCTAGGTGATCCAGGGATGGCGTGCAATCCACCCAGTCACCATGTCTAGCGAACCAAACTCTGTAAAGGTGAGAACAATTCCTACTGGTAAAAAGTGCGGCTAGAGAAAAAAGTGATGGGATAGTTGGAAAAAAAGAAGATAAAGTAGCGGGCTGGTACATGGAGTAGATGATATAGTCGTGAGATGCTAAAAAGTGGTTGTAATTGTTATGGAGTGGGTCTGGTGACTGTGTTGTCAAGCTTTTGAAAATGGCTGAGTGCCAGAGGAATAGAAGGGTGAATTAAATGGGAGAAAGGAGAATGCAAGAACTACAAGAGGGTAAGACTATTGAATGGTGTTTGGTATTGTATGGAAATTTTTTTGATTTGGCCTATAAGAAGCAAGCATAATTAAAGGATTGATAGAGGATGAACAAAAGGGATTTAGAGTGGCTAGGGGTTTGGGAGGGGGGGAATTCAAATATTTCTGCTGAGATAGCTGTGTGAAAAAACAAGAGGTATAAAATGTATTTTGGGTGTATGGATCTGGAGAAAGCTTATGATTATGTAGATAGAGAAGATTTATGACAGGTGCTAAGAATGTAAGGAGTGTATGGTAAACTATTGGATGGTGTAATGAGTATTTATGTATAATGATTAAAGATATCCAGAGTGAGTGGTCTTACATAAGTGGGGATGAGGTGTAAGACAAGGCTGACTGATATCATAATAGCGGTTTAATATACTTATAGATGGAATACTGAGAGAAGTACATATCAGAATAGAGGAAAGAGATGTGAATATTGATGAGGAATGGAATGTACCTACATGGGGATATGCTGATGCCTCGGTGGTTGTGGCTGAGGCAGAGATTTGAGAAATGTTAGTCAAATCAATACATCAAAACAATAGACCCCAAAATATACTCAATCCAACTCTGAACTCTATAAATAAAATTAACACATCAAGTACCAACCCAGCTCCCACACACGAGTCACTAGTTACCAGATACAACCAATTTGCAACACCTAGACAATACTAACCTTCTCATGAAACACTACTCAAACTTTAGCTTTGTCGCAACAGACAGACAAATCCACAAAAAATCAGAAGCACACACATCCCAAAATCAAGCACCCCCCCCTTTCCCACAGCAAACCATCAAATTATTCAAAAACTCTAAAGCCACTGGCCCATTCTCTCACCCTATTATTCAACCTATTCACACATGACATCTCACAAAAACACAAACTCCATTAATCAACACCTACACCTTTGCAGATGACATCTCACTCACAGCACAACACCCCTCAATCAAAAGAAAGCAGGACACTCCAACAACATATAAACACACGAGAAGAGGCTCACACAAAACCGCATAACCCTCTCAGCCAAAAAATCAACAGTAAAGCTTTTCACATCTGACTACCACAAACCAAACAAATTCCCCAAATCAGACTAAATGGACAACACCTGCCACTAAACAAAACACCTACCCTTCTAGGACTCATGCTTGACACCCACATGACATTCAAAACACACACAACAAACAGGCCACAAAGAAAATTAATGCCCTCAAAGCACTATCAAACATTACATTTGGACAACATAAAGAACCTCTCACAACTCTAGACAAGTAATTCATCTGCACCAACTTCAACTACTCAGCACCAGCAGAGCACCCAACCACAGCCAAATCTCACATAAGCACTCCAAACCACACAGATCAATAACAGGATGTACACACAGCACACCCACCACGCACCTACATGCTGAAACCAAAATACACCTCAACATGATTGGAGCCCAACATTTCAGCAGAGTAATGACCCATCCCCAGCACATTACTTCCCACACTTATACAATAACATCCCTCTTCCCCACTACCACCACCAAACCCCAATTTAATCAAACACACCCACACTACCTTCACCCAAAGCTACTTGAACACACTACCACTAAACAATATCTTAAACAAGCTCACCCCTTAATAAACCAATCAGAGAAATCACTACAGAGAATACAGTGAGTAATTCTTTCTCGACTCAGGTCAGGCCACTCCACTAAACTACAAAAATACAAACCCATAATAAACCTTACCACAACACCACCATGCATCAGATGCAACTAAAGCCCAGACACCATCCAACACCTACTCTTTAAGGGGGGCCAGAGTTAAAACTGTGAGTTGTGGTAAATAAAAATCATTAGAATGGACAATTGGGCTATCATGAGAAAGAAATTAAGAATAGAAAGTAAATATAAACATAGAAGCAATTAAAAATTAACATTGCTAGGATTGGCTCAAAGATTCTTGCTATGTTTAAGCATCATGTTGTATTCACATGTTATCTTAAACTTGAGCTCTGATTGGAGGATGGGAATCCCCAAATTCAAGTTGAGCCAATCAGTAGCGAGATCTGTGACACATGACAAGCTTTCCTTTTCTTTCTTCTTTTTGTTTTAGTTCAGTTTTAACTTGGGCACTTCGTCTCTTTTTATCTCCTTTTTTCTTGTTTTGTTGTTTTCCTTCATTTTTTTTTTTAGTTTGGGGCAAATTGCCTCATTTATTTATCTTTTCTTGTTTTGTTGTTTTCCTTCATTTTTAGTTTTGGGCACTTGCCTCTGTTTATTTCTTTTTGTATGTTTTCTCTTGCACAGTTTCTTCCGCTTGGGAATAATGATGTTCCCTCAACTGTATATTGCCTTTGTTGGGGCATGCCTATTACCTACAAACCTATTTAACCCCTATCAAACTTACCACACATTTTACCACTTACTTATTTTGTTTTGTAAAATATGTAAATCCATTTCATCATTATTATTATTTTAGGTGTTTTACCACCGTAGATACCATAGGGTGATTCAACAGTGAATCTCAAGTAGAAATATGTGGCTAAAATTTCAGGAATATAAGAAGCAATCTGGATAGGGTACACGGAAATAAGATATATCTATTATAGTGAGATCAGAAGCTTTCCGTAAGGAGGCATAAAAATAAAATTTAAGTCATTTAAAATCATAAATTTCTATTAGAAGCATAAATATCTAACTAAATAACAATATAATAGTAATTTGGATAAAAGCAACACATTATAGGTCTCGAAGGAGACCTATGCCTGTTAAATATCGATACAGGGGGCCATGTAGATTACTGTACTTGTTCCCCAATAATAAGTCCAGTCTTTAAGGACCTGGACCAAAATATTGTTGATCATATTCCAGATATGATGGGCACTCGATCAAGATATGGTATATAGTCAAATTTGACTAACCAGTCATCACATAAGGGTTGATGGTGTCATTCCATATAGTAGCTGTGTGTGAGTTTTGTGTGGCCAATGTGCAATCTATAAAGAGTGATACCCCAGGATCTATTTGATGATAGTGCAGAAGCCAGTGGCAAAATAGAACTGCTGACTTGTCAATATTTATTATCAAGGACAACATTTTGCCAAGTCTGCTTTCATTGGGCCGTCTCAGCTTTCTTGATGTGACATTTAAAGTCACTCTGGGAAAGATCGATTGCTGAAAGCTGTCCAGTGGTTGCACAATGGGAAGTCAATGTGTCCACTGCTTCATTACCTAGCTTACCCACATGTGCAGGGACCCAACATAGACAAACTAGACGTTGTAGAGTATATATTCTACATTGTATTAAAACTGAACCAGTGGATTCCTAGTAGGATATTGCTGGATAGCCATTATAGCACTTCTAGAATCAGTATGAATAGTGACAGGTTGATTATTATGAAGTGATGCAGCATAATTAAGGCTATAATAAATAGCGTAGAGTTCTGCCGTAAATATGGTAGCATGAGATTGAATGTGTTGTGTATATGTGAAATTCAAATGTTTATATGCAAATGCCACTCTGTCTTCAACTTTGGATCCATCTGTATATATTATAAGAGACCCATTATGTGCAACACTATGTCTAGTGAAAAATATGCGAAGTACATGGGATATTGTTTAAGTCTTTACAAGTCTTCAAGTTTGTTAAGGACCACAAAGGGTACATGGGTAGTGATACTGTCATAATGGGAGTAAATGGTTTTGTCAGTTGAAAGAAACAAGTATGACTAGGATTGGGGATGTGCACATCCTCTTGGCTAGACTCATCTTATTATCCATCAGTGCTATGCATTCATGGAGAGGGAGGGTCGGATTGCACTTGATTCATAGATACGTATTGAGCAGCTTTATATTTTGGTATGTTTCCAGTGGTTTAATCCCAGATTCAGCATAAAGACTATTTAATGGGGATGCTAGAAAAGCTCCAGTTGCAGTCTGGATGGCTGCATTATGTGTTGGGTGTTATTCTGTTTAATTCTGTATGAGAAGCCGATGAGTATGCTTCAGAAGCATGATGTACAGCCACAGCAGCAATGTCTGATCTGCTCCCCAGCTTTTATGTGAGATATGTTTGAGGAGAGTTAGGGTTTTTATGCATTTGACTTTCCGATGGGTAATATGTGGTTTCCAAGTTAATTTATCATCAATGTACATCCCAAGAAATTTGTAGGTGGGCACATTAGTGATTGGTCTACCATATAGGGAAAAGTTTGATGCCATTCTAGGGCATCCTCGCTTCCTGCAGAGGATGCAGTTTTCGCAGTAGAAAAGGTGAAACCTGTCTTATTACTCCACTCCTCAAGGTTACATAGAGCAACCTGAAGACGACGTTCAGGTAAATGGGGGATTGTACCAGATGCATATATTGCCAAGTCATCAACATACAAAGTTGATGCAATACTGTTGGGAAGAGACCTAGCGATTCCATTAATTCCATTTCATCATTCAAAATTAATTGTATATATTGTCAAAAAATGCCTAAAGCAAGCAAACATGCAAATTCTCGAAGTGGCTCAAATAATGTCATCACACCATTTAAGCCATTAACTCCTCTCAAATCTCCCAACACAATGAGATAATTTAGCCTATATTTCTCTTGTTGGGGTGAGTGGCAGTAAATTATAAGCATTTGCCTGAGAGAGAGAGAGATGGCAACATCTTGAAAAAGATTGATGATCGACAAGGTGAAAAAAAGTTCATCGATTAATTTGTGACCTCCATACAAATGAACTCGGCCTTCATCATCAATTCCAAACTGTCAATGGACCTACCACAGGCAATAATCCTTTCAATGGATCAATAGGGAAGTCTGTGTAAAAGGTAGAAGAGTTTGTGCTGATCAAAGATGGACCAGAAATTTCAATGGCATACGAAGTGTTGTTGGATTTGTCCTCTGATCAGAAGTACCTTTTCCTCGTCGCCAAATCCATTCACAGTGGGAAAATTGATGCACAACTGAAAACTTTGAAGCCATGGACTCACTTCCCACTCGAGGTGGTTGACTTTAGCCTGTTGCCTTGGCCCAACTTACCTCTCCAAGCATCCTTCAATCACATTCTTTTCCAAATCAAATGTCTCTGCCTTCTTCCTCAATCAACGCGAGTCAATGTTCCTTTACATCAAATCATGGAATGGACATCCAGAAAGTCTGCTCATCTCTCTCCTCTGCAACAATGATCCCAATCTCCGCACCTTCACCAAAGGAACAATGTTGGTGAGAAAATTCATTCCTTCTCCCCTCAACTTCATTGTGAACACACAACCATTGCTGAACTCATCGAATGAGATTAAGTTATGATTTACAAGTCTACTCTCACTTGCGATCTCACCATCACCGAACTTCAGGATTTGATTCTCAACAAATTTGAATTGCCATCTTTCCCAACCAACACCCAATCGGTGGAGCGCCTGATTCGTGAATTACAAGTGCAGGCGGTAAAATTGCTTTTCATGATGAAAGAGATGGGTATATTCACATGAGAATGGCTTCCCAAAATTTCTTTTCAAAAAGATTTGTTAGTTACAATCCCTCTATTCTTCAGTCATGGTGATGATATGTATTTCTCATGCGTTTCATCCTTTTTGCGTTCATTTGATTTTATGTTCCATTAAAAAAAACCTTCTTCCTTGCTTGGGATTTAGTTCTGTTATCAAAACTTAATTTAGTAATAAGATTAAGTTCGAAAAAGAGAGGCTTTCTCAGTTTTAAGCCCCTATCTAATGAATGGCTTTGAATACAGTCATGAGACCAAAGATGACCAATCAGAATGCAGGATATTGATTGGATTCCTAAATATGGTAATGTAATACTAAAAATAGCTCTATGGTTGAATTGTCCAGACATAAGTTATTGTTCGACCAATTTTTATTTTACCACAACCTCACACTACATCTCTCTTATGGACATGTTGACCACCCAGAGAGAGTGGTGTCCTTCCAAGGGGCCACTCAGTTCACAAAAGAGAGGTAGGGGGTATGGCAAGAAAGCAGGGGTGAGAATTGAGTGTGGTATAATATCCGAATCTGTGTCACTCTTGAACAAGTGTGAAGTTTTAAGTATCTAAGATACATTGTAAATGATAGTGGTACAAATAAAGAAGATTGAGAAACACATGGTTTTAAATGGTGGGGAAGTCTCTGATACAATTAAAGCTTTAATGAATGCAAAGGTTTTGAATGTGGGATGTGTCAGGAAGCTGCATGAGAATTTGCTGGTGCCAACCTTGTTGTATGGAAGTGAGACTATGGTATGGAAGGAGAAGAAAAGATCTCGAGGGAGAGAAGTACAAATGGACAACATGAGAAGGATGCTTGGTGTGCTAAAGGGGAATATAGTAAGGATCGACTCGGTATGAGATTTTTATGGCATAAATGAGGTTGTGACTAAAAGAGTTTCTGATATGGAAGGAGAATGGATAGAAATAGACATGTGAAAGAGAATATATGACAGTGATAGGGTGTGAGAAGGGTTGGAAGACCAGATAAAGTGGGTTATGTAAATAAGAGTGAGAGAAAGAGTTACCTGAGGAGGAAGAGGATGATATTGTATATGATAAGTGTGCACGGAGGGGTTTGTGCTTGGGGTCTTCTACTCAGGGATGAACCTTGACTGACAAGAGGCTACAGCACATCGCACCCCATCAGTATGAAGGACCATTTCGGGGTGAACAAAAGGATGTTTCCTTGGCATAAAGGGGATGGGCAGATAGTTTTAGGGGCATTGAAGTGTGTCGACCCCACTATATGAGAAAGTGGTAGATGTTGTAGTTGAAGTATAAATAGGAAATAAAAATATATTTAAACTTTACACTGTCAAATTTTAACCTCACTCACCTTAATGAAGAAGAAACTGGCTGAAGGGAGTCCAATTAGAAGATAGAGAATGTGCATACATAACTCTGCTTCTGTGGGCATCTGACGGTAACTTGGAAGTTGGGTGGAAGGATCAAGGGTGGAAATATGCAGTTGTTCAATTGGCCATAGTCTGTGAAAAGTACATTTACAATATCAAAAGTGAAGGAAAACAATTATTAAAGCTCTTTATGTTGTCATATTTAGACAGCAATTTAAAACTTTCTAGGAAAAAGTAGTTAGTCAAGCTTAAATAGTTACTCATAATGGCTGTCAACATGCAGCCAGTGGGAGGGATAAGAATCAAGAAGATTCATTTGCTTAGTTTGTAATGACTCCAGATAAATGCAGAATCTAGTCAGTTATGAAGGATTCCAAATAAATAATTGTTGAAGTTGACCAGGAATGGGCACAACAAATCCGGGATTGAGAATAAAATGAAACTGATGCCATGGTACCCTAAAGGTAAACCAGCACTTTGCAATTGAGGATTGGCAGTACCCACCTTTGATGATTTTGTTGCAATGGTTGCCATGGCTACTCAACCAAATGTTCGTACTATTAAAATACTAACCTATAATTTTTATTTAAAATTAATTTTCTTAATTAAAGGACTTAATTGTCACTGCCAGAAGGTATTATTTCCAATTTTCTTGTTGGTTTGTTGTCATTGTTGTTTGGAAACAAATGAAAATGTATAATGCATTTGCACTCAGGAGACTGAGAAGAAATATAAATAGCTAAGGAAAAAAAATGTAGAAAATAGAAAAACAAAAGGAAAAAAAAGTAAAAGATGAGACTGCAATAATAAACCACAGAACCTCTAAAAAATATCACCTTAAATAAACAACTTCCCAGTATAAGCCAAACATTAGTCCTGGATTACTAGTAGGTCTTGGTATGGTTTTTACCATCATTTCTTACTGTCTAGCGAATTTCTCAGTAGGGACCTACATTTTAATGTGGGATCAAACCATGGGTTGCGGCAACATATGGCATCTGCCACAATGTGTGACTTGATTCAAATTGGGTCTCTACTCAATAATTTACTTCACATAACTTCTTGTAGAGATGTGCTGGTTTCACGTAGCTGTCATAGCATACATACCCATAGCATCTTCCACTGAGTATCATAAAAATGGATACTCGGGTAGTGTTTGGGGGTTGTTGGAGGTTGCAGTGGAGGAAGTCGGGAAGGGAGAGGGGGGTATATTTTTGTATTAGTGTCACCTTCAAAGTGGTCAAGATACACTGTAGATGCGTGTTATTCGGATCACACAGGCAACTGCAGGCCACCACTGAGAAATAAAAGACCTCAAAAGGAATGGCGATGGGTGGTAAACCCCCCACCGAGTTATTTAATCCGTTGCTTCTTTTTTTTTAATGAAATTTTCAACTTTCTGAATCCTTCTCCATTGTTTCCTTCCTTACAGCCTTGAGCGCCCTCCCCCGCGCCTCTCTTAATATAACGTATATTCGGTGTACAACCGAGGCATGTTCAGTGAGAGAGTGAGGTGCTCTTTGGAGCTCCTACAAGCCTAGTGGGTAGAGCATTAGATCTATAACGTTAAGGTGTCGGGTTTAATATCAGTGAGTGTGGACACAAAATTTCAACATCGTCAGAAGCTGTCTGCCTATTGGCGGGTGCGCTGCTCCTACCTACACGGGAGATATGGGGGGGGGGGGTTAAGGCTCACCCGAGGGGAAAAATCGAGCATAGCTTCTAATTACAGTGAAGTTAAGCCACAATGGGTGTGTCAAGTTGCTGGAAGAAGTCCCATTACGGGTCGCCTTCAAAGAAGCTGTCATAAACTGTAGATATTCATGGTTTGGATCCCACATTAAACTATAAGATCTCATAGAAATATAAGGCATCTTTAATTAGTGCATTTCAGTGGTAAAATCTTTTAATTTTTTTTGTATTCATGTAGGAAGGGGTGGTGTGATACTCTTGTTTGGCGATCGAGGGTGGATTCCGATGAATGAATATAAGATGGGGCAGTTTGGAGTAGGGGTTTTGGTTTAGTCGGAGGTGGATAGGGAAAGCTGTGCCCCGAAAATTGTTATACTTGGAATGCATCAAAGAATGTTGGTTAATGGACATGATTATCTGGAAACCAGTAGTTAATCGATCAATGCCTAAATCGAATGCGAGTTTAGAATGAGGGGTATATATGTCATATGATGAGGAAAACTGGGAGAGGTAGTGAGTGTTCAAAAGAGGGTGATTGTTAATGCTTACATTATTTGAAGTGAATATTAAAAGCAAAGAAAGTTTTTTGGAAGGGATGGAATGGAGTGCAGTCAGGTGTAACTCCTGGTAGTAGCAGCTATATATTGAGCTGAGAAGTGACAGGATGAAATAGTCAAGTGTGGGTGTGTGAGCTTGAGAATCATGTGGCTGACATTAAGATTTGTCAAGGAGGAGTGAGTGGTTAACTGTTGGATGGCATGGAAAGATTTATGTTGGAAGTGACTTGTGTTTGGGTGATAATGTAAAATGACACCCTTTGCAAGGTTATCTTGGACAGATGTTAAGGAAATGAGTCTATGAAACCTGACTGCATAGCTATTGTATTTTACTATTAAAAGCCCTAATTTACCTCTGAGTAACTTGGGAGCCAGCTTCGGACAAGAATGGCTTCTCCCTGCACGAGGAACCCCCTGACCCTGATGCAGTCTCCCATGAGTAGCGCTTTGAAGGAAGCTCAGAATCTCCCTTGAGGGGAAATTGCTGCCAGACATCATTGGTGTTCAATTTGGAAGGCGATTTTCCCTCATCACTGCCATGCGACGAGACGTAACCCTCATCTACAGTTCCAAACTAAGGAAATGGAAGAAATGAGTAGAAAGTGGCATTAATGATTTTGTGCAGAGGCATTAGGGAGAGAAGAATAGGAAAAATGGACAGGATAGGATATTTAGGAAGGAAATTCAGTGAGGATTGGGAGGATTATTATCATGAGTATAGGTGACTTTGCCAGGCGAAAACCAATGAGGGAGCCTTGCCTCCTAAAGTAATTTAGGGAAAAGGGCATAAACAATCAAGAGTCCATTACACAATCACACCAATCCCAAATCTGGTAAAGTAGAGTAGGGAAACCTACATCACTACGTCAATTAAAAAGATTATAATAATCAAGATTAATCAGAAAATCAAACAAGAACTTAAATATCATAATAACTGACATGCAAAAACTCTCTCAGGAAGATTGTGGGAGAGGGAACTCTATCCTCCATTGTACATTTGATTGCTGTAAAATGGAAAGGGATTGGGGATGGAAGGTTGGGAATCTTTGAGTTTGTAATATCATATGAAGTGGCAGAGATGAAGAAGTAGAATAGGAATCAAATGAGATCAGATCCTGATACTATATTGGTATTTTGCATGAGTGCAATAGGTTCGTTTTGGGCAAAAATGCTAGGCTACATGGTTTTGAGACCATTTTTGGTATTTTTTCCATTACATTCATGTGTTCCATTATGAACTTTCTCTAAAAGCATGTTGAATAATTCAGGATTTTCACTTAACCAACTAGTATTTGGTTTTAACCTTGCTATAACTAATGTGTTTTGCAATAAATTACCTGCATGAGAGTTCATGATTGTCGCTTAACCCATGCTCCAGCAAGCATGACCATGTCTAGTGACACTACACCAGATGATGTAGATTTTTTTTTTTTATAGAGCCCATCTGGCAACTGCCCACTTGGGCATAAGTTGCCGAAACACGACACAGCCTAGAACTAGGCTACTTTAAAATAAAAATATGAAAACATAACTGAAAAAAATGAGAAAAACTTAACAATTCGAAGGCAATCTCCGGCAGCGGGGGGAGGTTCCCCTCACCCCGGTGCAGGAGCATGCAACCTACAAAAAAAAAAATAAATCTTTTTAAATAAAGGGGAGAAGCCCGGCCTCCCCCCAAAGGTCAACAAGTCCACAAGTCAATGTGCACGAACTCGTCCCGAGCACAAGGGACAGGCGGTAGCAACCCCGCCCATCCCGGTACTGGGACAGGTATCGTGCGCGAAGATCACCCAGACTGTGGCATTCGACAAGAATGTGCCGAACAGTCTGGGGGACGACGCAGTCGTCGCAATAGGGCGCTGGCGAGAACTCTCATCAGATAGCGATGCGTCACACGAGTATGTCCGATTCGGAGACGACAGAAAGCGACCTGAAGCCGTCGCGGCATTGGGGGATAGGTCCATGGGAACAGTCGCGGCGGAATGGCACGCAACTTTAAGTTCCCTTCGACCGTCTCCCATCTTCTTTGCCAAGCAGTCCGAAGAGCTGCCCGTATTCCTGCCATGTAGTCGGTGTGAGGAAGAGCGAAACGCTGGTCCGTTCGCAGAGTCCTCGCGGACTGTTTGGCGCCCTCATCGGCGCGCTCATTCTCCGCAATTCCTACATGTCCAGGAACCCAGCAGAAGATAATCTCGACATCTGCCCGGCTCGCCAAAAACGTGGCGTCACGGATATCGCGAACCAGGGGATGCGGAGATTCCAATGCCCCGAGAGCACTCAGGGTGCTTTGTGAGTCGCTATAGATCACAATCCGGTCTCCGAACCGGGCACGTCGCGTAATCTCCCGTACCGAGTGGAGTATTGCCACCAGCTCGGCCGTGAAGACAGACGCAGCGCCTGGTAGAGCCCCGCTGACTTCAAACAGAGGGGATACGGCGTGGAAGCCGACCCCCTCTTGGGACTTTGAGCCATCCGTATACACTGGCACGGTTCCAGCGTGACACGAGGTGTGCTCCAAGAGGTCGAACGCAATACTCCCGGCGCCGTACAAGCTTTGGGAGCAGAGGCGTGGCGACAAATAGCCAAATGTGATACCCTCCAGGGTGGCGTCCTGGGCAGAACCAGAGGGCGCCACCGGCCCGAGAGCTATATCTACCTCTCGAAGGAGTTTCCTGGCCCTAAACCCAAAGGGCTTAGGGTATGACTGGCGTCTCTCGGCGGCATAGGCACCATCGATATCAGCTGCGGATGTAGTGAGAGCTGTTGGCGACTAAGGAAGGCGCCGGGCTCGCGCGTACAGGCGAGTGATGCAATGCACGCGGCGCAGAGCGAGTGACATCTCCCCAGCATCGACCAGTAGGCTCTCAATGGGGGAAGTGCGGAAGGCACCGGTCGCAAGGCGAAGGCCGGTGTGGTGGATCGAATCCACCTTCCGCAATAAACGCTCGGCTGCGGATGAATAAAACTCGCATCCGTAGTCGAGCTTCGAACGAACAAAGGATCAATAAAAAAGTAGGGCAGTAGCCCTATCAGCACCCCAAGCGCTGAACGTCACGAAACGGAGAATGTCCATGGCGCGGGTACAAGAGACCCTAAGGCTGCGAATATGAGCCTCCCAGGTGAGGCGTCGGTCGAATACAAGACCAAGGAAACGGTGCGATTCCACCACATCCAGGCGCACCCCATTAAGAAACAAATCTGGGTCGGGGTGAAGCCGTGGATGGCGGAAGAAGTGCACCAGTTAGTCTTGGTCAAAGAAAACCGAAACCTGTGCGCTTCGGCATAGCGAGAGACGCGGTTCAATGCCTGTTGGAGTCAACGCTCCACAGTTGGCATCTGGGCCGCGCCAAAAGAGATCGAAAGGTCGTCCACGTAGAGCGTAGCGAGAACATCTTCCGGCAGCACCGAGGTGATGCCGTTGATGCTCAGGGCAAAGAGTGTGACACTGAGGACACTTTCCTGCAGGACACCCTCTTCCTGCTCCTTTGGGCCGGAGAGGGCTCCCCCGACCCGTACGCGGAATCAACGATCTCGCAAAAATTCAGATATAAACATTGGGAGACGTGCCCTCGCCCCCATCGTGTGGAGAGTCTCCATGATACCGTATCGCCATCGACATGCGGTATCATAGGCCTTCTCCAGATCAAAAAACACCGTGGCGTAGTGCTGTCTACGAAGGAAAGCCTCGCAGACGGCATTTTCCATTCGGAGCAGAGCATCCCAACTAGAGAATGTGGAGAGAGCGGTCGCGAAGGATTCCGCCACGGACGCGGGGTCCGAGATTACGGTCCCATTCTCCTCGAGAACGGAAGGGGGGTCCTGCGAGAACTTGCCCCGATTCCTTTTGACTCGCTTCCACAACTCATCCAGAGGGGTCTTCCCGTTAAGTGAAGACGCGTATGCCCGCCAGGAAGAGCGGCGGGCGTGCTTCGAAATATACCGGAACCTAGCCCTAGCCCGACGAAATTCAGCGACAGTGAAATCGTTCGGGCGGCGCTTATAGCGCATGTAGGCATACCGCCTCTGTTTGAGGGGCGTCTCACACTCGGCCGACTACCACGGGAGTGGTCGGCGTGCAAAACGGCCAGACGTTCTGGGAATAGTAGTCAGGCCCGCAGCGATGAGGTTACCGGAGAAAAACTCAACGGCCTCATCTACCGACCTAAACTCCTCGACTGAGATAGAGAATTCAGTCATTTCCTGAAATGCAGGTCACCGTGCCCGCGCCAAGCACCACCGAGGTGGGCTCTCAGGTGGCATTGCACTGAAAATGATATTTGAATAGGAAAGTGATCACTATCATGGAGGTCATCGACCACCCCCTATTCAAAATCAGGCTGTGCATCCGAAGAGCACAAAGATAGATCAAGGCAAGAAAATGAAGCGGTTCTTGGGCAGTGATGCGTAAACTCATCCACATTAGAACACACATCTCAAGCTCTTCGATCAGATCGGCAAGGATTGTCCCCTGGGATTTACTGAGTAATCTCCCCAGAGAAGATGTCTGACGTTCAGATCTCCAAGCAAGAGAAAGGGCCTCGGAAACCGTGCCACGACGCGGCGGAAGTCCCCCGCGTCGAAGTCAGCTGACGGTGGAATGTACGCAGAAATAACAGTATACCTCCTATCCATGTGAAGCTGCACAGCCACTGCCTGAAAGGAGGTATCTAAAGTGAAAAGAAGAACGGAGACATCAGGCCGGGTGAAAACCACGCATCCTCCAGCCCGGCCCCCATCTCGTGGTAGCGGGGTCGCAAAACCTTTATACCCCCAGAGGGCGGGCAGGGGGCACGCGCCTAGCATGGTCTCCTGCAGAAAAATAGCTAACGGGGAACGGGACGAGACGAGCCTCCGCAGCTCCTCCCAGTTGGCCTGGAGTCCACAGCAATTCCATTGAAGGATTATGACCTCCAGGCCTTGCTCGGACGAGATGCGGGAGCCGTCTTTGAACAGAAGACCCTCACGGGAATGACCGTACGCTTCCTGGATGCAGAACCCCGGGTGCTGTTGGCTGGACAATGCGCTGTCGCCTTCGAGGACTTATTGGGGGAGGTTGGGCTCGCCATGCGACTTTTCCACCCTCGGCCTCGAAACCTTAAGCGGGCGTTGCGGCTTTGGAGGCGGGGAGCCCTCTTTTCGAGAATCCACCGTCTCCGAGCCACTCAGCGCCCACCACTAGGCGTGGGCGAAGGAGCCGAAGCTCCTTTGTTGCTGTCCTCCTTTCGGGGGACAGCTTTAGGAACCCCGGAAGATGGCCTGGCGACTAACTTCAGGGGTGTTGCCTCCTGTGAGTCTAACGACTCGGGGGAGACGCGTGGCCGTTTCGCCTTTTGGGAGACGGTCATGCTGGGGGAAGGGGGGAAGTCCTAGTTTTAGCCGGGGCTGGGTGTGAGCCCTTTGTGCCACCAGCTTTACCAGGGCAGCGCCCGGGTTGAGTAGAACCCGCAGAAGGGCTCCGAATGGGTGCAGGAACAACCGTGCTCATTGGCCTGGATGGGCCAGGAGCAGAGGGTGTCTTTCTAGCCATTGAAGCATAAGACGTCCCAGGCCGAGCCAGGCACGCCAGGACCAAGTCCTTAGCCTTGTGGAATGAGAGTCGATCCTGGGCTTGAACGGCCAGGATTTCTTTCTCAAGGAGATATGCACCACATTGCTTCAAGAAGCGGGGTGCGGCTCTCCGCAATTGACAGACTTGGCCACACATGATTTGGACTTATCGTGTGCGGCCTTGGAACAATTTACACATAGTTCAGGTGACCCCGACTTTGCGTCTACATGAGCGATTTGCATGGCCGAAGCAGTGACAGTAATAGCACTGCTTCGGCAGTGGCCCGAATGTCTTCACGCGGTAGAGGTACCAACCGGCATGCACCGACTCAGGGAGCTTGTCACAGTCGAACGTGATGAAGAGTGTAAGGGTGGGTCTCATGTCTCTCTCTGTTTTCTCATCACACGCTCGACCTTGACCACCCCGTGGTCAGCCAGCTGTAGAGTGCTATCTTCTATGGAGTAGTTCACGAGTTCCCTCGCATAAACTACTCTTTTTACAAAGTTCATGTTAGAGTGTGGCATCACACTCACTGGGGTGCCATCAAGTGTCCGAAGAGCACTTATCTTGGCCGCCTCGGCGGGATACACCGCATTCGCCAGAAGGCTCCCGTCCGAGAAACAGGTCACCTTCGGCTCTCTAATAATTATACTAGCTAAAGCTCTCCTCTGATGGATCATGTTGCCCTTGGCCAACATGCTGCCATCAGTGGAGCGGATAACGACGAAGCGTTTAAAGCCAGCAGGCTTGAAAACGCCGGGTAACCTTTGAATGAGGGGCCCCGATGTCATCGAGGCTCTGGCCTGCGCCCTTTTGGTCTTAGTCAGGGGCTCCGCACCCAGGGAGGTAGATGGGCCAGATGTGCTGATCTTGGTTTGGTCGCTTAACAAAGCAGCAGACCCATCCATCCCTGCAGGTCCCACAGATGGAGAGGAGCCCTGAGTCTTTTTATTGTTTCTTTCTTTTTAGGAGAGGAGGGCTGTGAATGAACCCGCTTCTCCCCTCCACCAGCAGGAACCCCCAGGCCAGATGGACTGGCCTCAGCCAAGTCCTTCTTCGAGATGGAAAGGTCCTGGTAGTCGCAGGGGCACCGGTCGGAGGAGATCCCTCCCCTCCTTGTACTGCCTTGGAAACCCGGGCCGTTTGAGGAGGACCTTGCATAGGGGCGGATTCGGGTTCGGTTCTTGGCACCGAGCCCGGATTCCCTCCCATGGAAGGACCTACCATCTGAGGCTGGGTTACCTCAAGGACCATGTCTATCTCAGGGAGGGCCTCCAGTTGGCCATCCCCCCCCCGTCCCAGGACATCGCAGGTCCCGTTGGCAGCATTGTTACTAGTCACATGTGGGAAGGCACAGGCCTTGACCCCGGCAAGGTTCAATATTCTTGCCAGCAGGTCATTTGAGAGAAGCGACTGAAGGGGCCTGGCTTCCCTCTCCACGCAAAGGGGGTTTGCCCTACCGAGCCGCTTCAATGGGGAGCGATTAGCTATGGGCTGCCTGCTGGCTTTCTTGGCAGTCCCCTTGGAAAGAAAAGGAGAGACTGCTGCTGGAAACAGGGAGGCGCCCGAAAGCACCTCCAGAGAAGGGGGTGAGGGGGAGTCCCCTACAGAAATTTGGAGGGTCCCCTGCACAAGCAAAGGGGGCACGGGGACCTCCATTTTTTCTGTGGAGATGCCTTGGGGCGGCTCCGTCGATGCACAAGGGGAAATTGAGGGAAGATTTTTAATTTTCTCATCATTGGGCATGGTGACGCTAAATTTTTTATGGGATGCATTAGCTCATCACCCCTCGCAGTAGCCCGCTCTGCAAGGGGTGCGTACAGGCCTGGCAGAGCCAGGTGCCCCAATTTAAGGCCACCCCTCCGGCCTGGTGACCTGGCAGCCCTTCAGCATGGCGGCTCCACTTTGGGCATGGCGTAAAATTGATAGAGTGTGAAGAGAGAAGGAAAAGGGATGTGAGGAAGGTATGGGTTGTTAAAAAAAACATCCCAAACCGGAGCTCAGGGGTTAGGGAACGTTGTCCCCTCCCTCCTCAGCCCCAATCCGGGACGGTTGGCTAAGAAGAAGGTCAGCATCTACCCTGTGAAATTATAGGCTGACCAGAGAAAGTTGTTGGAGAGGTTGTATGAAAAGTGAGGAAACAGCGGGGAAACACAAGTGTCTGAAGGAAGGAGATGAGGCTAAGCTGGGGTCGGTCGGACAGGGTCCTAAATGCCATCAGCAGGGTGGCCAGGATGGCAAATCGCCGCGCCCCTTACGGGGTGGACAGGAGAACTGTCCCAGCTTCCCCAGGGTCAGTCAAAGAGTTGAAGAACTCACTGAGCTAGGCTTTCCTTCCAGGCACTCACACTAGGAGGATGTGCCACTCATCCAGATACCAAGTGTAGCAGTTCTCAGGGGGGTACCCCATTGTCAATAAGGAGAGATCTGGAAAGTGATGAATGTAGACTGGATCCAAAATAGTGGAAGATATAAAACAACAGGTCCTGCAGACAGTAGGGCAGCAGGTTTGCACAACTGCAGGCACTGAAACCAGGCCAGGCAGAAAGGCATTTAACTGCAGGTGCTCAGGTTGGGAGTATGTACTACTCATCCAGGTATGTTTTCGTCTCAAGCTTCCAGGGAGCAGATAGAATCTCGAATCCCTCCCACAATTAAGTGAGGGGCTGCCCTTTCTGGGAGACTGTCCTGAGGGACCAGGTGATAGTAGAGGGGGGCTGGGGACTGTTGCATGTTGTTGGAAGTTGATAGCACCCGCTGTGCTTGCATTGTTATAAGAAAAAAGAAAGGACAAGCAAATAAAAGTGAAAACTAAAATTTCTGGATACTTTCACACTATTTCTAATTCCCACATCCTGAGATTGATGAATCAAAATATAAGAAAGTCTTCCATTTTTGAAACTAGATTATATAACCCATACTCACCTCATTTGGGTAGTTCTTGTGGGTCTCTTGAGGAGTCACTCCTCCCCCCTGACTCCTCTGATTTATAAATGGGATAAAGGAGTAATCTTGTGGAACAATGGGCAAATTGGGAATTGAAAGCACAGTGTCAGGAGACAAAGGTGAATTTATCTTTCTTGGTCCAGCCAAAGCACCCAAGCAGCTGCATGAGGAAAATAGGTTATTAATTCTAAGATTGAATAAACTTGCCTATGGAAAACATAAGTATATGAAAAATTTAATAAAATATTAACTTAAGTATTTTAGCTCCTATTTTTCATCTATCATATTTGTTTTTTTCTCAAACATGTTTGTAAAAAAACCTTTTCTTACACTTTTACCTCAAATTACTTTGGCAAAACAGTTAATTCCTTTCTGCATTGACCACATAGCCTCCCTACTTACTCAGTAGCCACTTGGCTATCTATCTTCTGTCAAACTCAGCAGCAAGTCACAAGACAAGGCTAATTCCTAAAGGCCCTTATAGATATAAATATGGAAAGAGGTTCTGTGGTAGTTAAGGGAAGGAGGGCAAGAAAAAATGAAAGGATAGGGTAATGTTAAAGTTCAGTTTATGCTTGTATACTAGGCAGAAAAGAGTGATATCCTGACAGTAAACAAGCTACAGACTGGATTGGCAATTGTAAGGTTTTGAAAGGGTATGCAACTGATCCTAGAAACTTTCAGCCTATTACCCTTACTTCTGTTGTGGATAAGGTCCTAAAGTCCATTGTTAGAGAGAGATAGGATTATAGAGTATCTATAAGTCAATAAATAAATAAATCACAGAACAGCTTTTGACACAGATGCTCACACGTAAGTAATTTGCTTGATTTTTTTCACAAAATGATAACATTTGATTAGAATAAAACTATAGATGTAGTTTATCTCAAATTTAAAAAGGCTTTTGAGATCATTTCACAAAAAACTTTTGATAAAGCTAAAAGGTAATGGAATAGAGGGCAGTGTATTAAAATGGATTAATAACTGGCTGGAAAATTGTAGGCGGAGAGTTGTTGCAAACAGAAATAGTACCTCATGGACTTCAGTTACTAGTGGTATTCCTAATGAATCTGTTCTTGGAACCTTGTTTTAAAATATATATAAACGATCTGGATATAGACTTACGAGGGGAGGTCAATAAGTTTTGCGAATCGGTAGGGCAAAACTGAGGAAGGGGGATGGCTGTTTGTGGGGGTGTTAGGACAAGTTATGACAAGTCAGGACCTGCAGCTGCACGCTCCTGCCTCGTCTATTTAAGAAGCAGTAGCTGATCGCAGATCGGCAGTCACAAATTTTTCAACAATGGAGAAGGTTGAGCACCGCGCAGTGATCAAATTTTTGACCAAGGAAGGCAAGAATGCAAAAAGAGATCCATGAACGCATGGTTGCAGCGTACACCGACACAGCCCCTGCCTATGCAACCATTGCTCGCTGAAATAGGAAGGTCCGCCATGGTCGTGAGTCCCTTGAAGATGACCCTCGTCCAGGATGCCCGTTAGATGTGACCAACGAGGACAATGTGGCCCGTGTGGAGAGGATGATCCTCGAAAATTGATGGGTGAAGGTCGAAGAAATCGAGCAAGAACTTGGAATATCAAATGGAAGTGTTATCAACATCATGCATGACAATTTGGCCATGACCAAGGTCTCTGCCCGTTGGGTTCCTAGAAACCTCACGCCCCATGATTGACTTCAACGTCATCAAAGTCCACAAGGCCAGAGTTGCACAAGCTGCCCTGCACGAGTGCGGATTCGAGGAGCTCAACCATTCCCTCTACAGTCCAGATCTGGCCCCTAACGACTACTTTTTATTCTGCCAGCTCAAGGCTGCACTGCGTGGATGCTGGCTTGGGGACGATGAAGATGTCCAGCTCGCCGTCAAGGAGTGGATTGAACAGCAGTCGGGAATTCGAAGCCTCAGGGACAAGTGGCGCAAGTGCATTGAAGTCGAGGGTAGTTATATTGAAAAATAATAAAACACTTTTCCTCATATCTCGTTTCCTTATATCCGAATTGCAAAACTTATTGACCACCCCTCGTATGTAAAATTTCAAAATTTGCTAATATGAAATTCAGTACTAGGGCAAAATACCATAGTGACTGAAAACTTTCAAAAAGACTTAGATTAGTCAAATACAGTTCAATGTGGAAAAGTGTAAGGTGTAACATGGCATCAATAATTCACTGTGTAACAAAATTTTACTTTTGTCTTGTCCTTTGGTTAAAAGTGTTATTTCCCAATTGTTTGTGGTTCTATTAAGTAAAAAAAAGTCTATTTCAATCCCCAAACTTTGCTGTTGTGACGAGGACAGTGAATTTTTAAATTAGCCCATTTATGGTAAATAACATTATTTTGATGCAAATAGTAAAAATATATCAAAAGTTTCAAGGGTTGTCTTTTTTTCAATTATGGTATAAACATGATATACTGTATTTAAAAAGTTATATAAACAGTAATACAGTAATTATACCTATCATTTCCCTTATATTTTGTTTTTGTATGACCTAGACAGCAATAGGTATAGAAATAGTAAAGTTATAGAAATAGTAATACAGTAGTAATAGCTATTATTTCCTTAATATTTTGTTTTTCGCCACCTGTACAGCAATGGCAGTTCTCTTACATTCCACATAGATTCAGCACAAATTTGGTAAAAAATAAACTGTAGAGCTTTCTAGAACTTTCAAGAATTTTTTAGGTTTGAAGAATTTCTAGAACATTCTGGCAATGTAGATGACTGTATAAATACAAAGAATGTCTACTCAACAGATCAGTTTAACTCTAGCCATCACAGTGCAGACATCGTCACTCATCATTGATAGAAGCATTCATCACACATGGCATCAAGAGGTTGTAAGCAACCAACAGGTGCATTTTGCTATGTCTGCAGTGAATTTATTGACATTTAAAAAAAAAAAAATTTAAGAGCTCATCTGGCGACTGCCTACTTAGGCATTAGTCGCCATATTAAAAAATGCCTAGTAGTAGGCTACTTTAAAGTAAGATTCAAAAAGCAAACAAAAAATTTAACACTAAAAATAAAAAAAAGGAAAAAGGCAATGAGCAGGAAGAAAGCTCCAATGTCGGGGGGAGGTCTGCCTCCGCCCTGCACAGGAATGTGCGACTTACTAAAATAACAAAACAAAAACCGAACTAGTTAAATAAAGGAGAGAAGGCCAGCCTCCTCCAAAAAGTCTAAAAGTCCACAGGTCAGTATGTACGAACCGGTCCCAAGTACAAGAGACATAGTCCCAGTACCGGGACAGGTAATGTGCGCGGAGATCACCCAGACACATTCGACAAGAATGTGCAGAGCAGTCTGGGAGACAACGCAGTCATCACAATAGGGCACAGGAGAGCGCTCCATCAAATGGCGAGTGTGTCCAATTCAGAGACGACAGAAAGCTACCTGAAACCATCACAGAATTGGGGGATAAGTCCATGGGAACATTAATAAGACAAGAGGGAAAAAATACTCTGTAGAGAGATCTGCTAAAATGTGTGAGGCCTACAAAGTATATTTTGGCATACCAGGCAATTGTTTCTTCTGCATGTTGAACCCTTCCAAACATTGAGCAGGCAAAAATTCACCTGTTATGTATCCAGACCTTCAGTCATCTATTACGCCAGTGCCACACAGTTTTTAGAAAGGAAAAGAAGTTCAGAAGAGGATGAAGTCATGGATCAAGATTACAGAGGTACAACTAAGGAGAGAAACCCATACTACTTCTACCAAAAATATCTCAACAATCTTGTCAGAGATCTTGGTCTCACAAAGTCCAATGCCGAGCTTTTAATTTTGAGACTCAAGCAGTGGGATTTTGTTAGATAACAGTGTGAAAATATCAGGTCAAAGAAAGTGTCACCAGTGTTTTTCAAGCTTTTTTTACACATCAAGATAAGCTTTGCTTTTGTCACAATGTGACCGGTCTGTTTGAGGCAATCGGAATTGCCTGTAACCCCAACGAATTGCGCCTCTTCATTGATAGCTCATCTAGGAGCCTCAAAGCAGTGCTGCTTCATAATGGTAACATGTACCCATCTCTTCCCTTTGCTCACTCAGTCCAGCTCAAAGAGGAATACAGCAGTGTCAAGATCTTGCTAAATGCATTGAAATATGAAGAGTACAATTGGGAAGTTATCAGGTACTTCAAAATGGTGGCCTTCTTGATGGGTCTCCAAGGTGGCTTTATCAAGTTTCCTTGTTATCTTTGCCTTTGGGACAGCAGGGATACTGTGGCAAACTAGCATTAGCATGATTGGCCACAATGGACCGAGTTTAGTGTGGGGAGAAACAATGTCAAATGGGAGCCTTTGTTGGACCACTGAAAAGTACTTTCCTCCTCGGCACTTGAGTATCTTCAAGATTTCTTTCCTAAGCTATCTGCGGCAAAGGTGGAAGCTGGAGTCTTCATCGGCCCACAAATAAAAAAGATCATGTAGTGCAAGGAGTTTCCCGAGAAGCTCACTAGGATGAAAAAAGCAGCGTGGGACAGCTTTATCGCAGTGGTTCTGGGCTTCCTAAGTAATCACAAAGCCTAAAACTATGTAGAGCATGTTGAGAACTTGGTGAGAAACTACGGCAAGATGGGTTGCAAGATGTCCCTGAAAGTCCATATTCTTGACACTTGATAAATTTAAGAACATAGGAGTGTACTATGAGGAGCATGGTGAGCGTTTTCACCATGATCTACTGGACTTTGAATGCCACTATCAAGAATTGTATAATGAAAATCTGATGGGAGACTATATTTGGGGGCTGATTTGTCAAAGTAATTTACAGTATAAGTGTAAATCACAGAAAACTACTAATTTCTAATATTTTAATTGTCTCACATGTAATTCTAGAATAAATAAATGCTATTTTTGTATTGTCATTTTATTCTACTTTATGTGAATGAAAGTTTAAATTCACCACTTCCTTCCAGAGGAAATATGTGTAATTTCATATAAATATCATTATCCTACACACAAAAGCAAGGTTTGAAATAAATAACAGTGTTTTTTAATGTATTCTAGACACAAGCAAATAGAAAATAACAGTTGCTACCCAAAGACAAAAATTGTGTTACACAGTGAATCTGAGATTGAACACAAGTAGTATACAACATCTACATAGTGCATCTGTCATTACTCCATGATGTATGGGAATGAACTTTTGAGCATTGGCCTTTAAGGTTGCACAAATGGGGCAACTGTGTCAATTTGGAATTGAGAGTTACACCCAACAAATTCAATATTAGAGTTATTCAAATGAATAGATGGGAAGGGGTGAACACCTTTTAACCTGCACATGTGCAGAAAAACAGTATTCTCTCAAAAAAGCTTACATAAAAACTGCATCAACAACTAATTGTAAGCAGTCATCTTTTGATGGGAGCTGTGGGGATGCGTAAAAGAGTACCAGATAATCTACAAAATGAGTAGGCAAAGCTCCTCCTAGGAGAGAAGAAACTTGCATACAAAGTTCTCAAAGCAAAAAATAGGCCCATATGGCACTTACAGAACCAACATTGAAACCACATATGACCATTGGACCCACAAAAAAAATTCTAATGTTATCATAGCTTCACATGACAAACTTTAAAAATAAAATAAAAAAGTAAAAACTTTGGATAAAATCAGGTAAAAAACTCTCCATACCCTCATCATACAACTGTTGCAAGATACCAAGATAGCCTGCTGCTAAGAGGAACATGTATTTTGAAGAAAATGTATACAAAGTTCTCAAAGCAAACAAGCAGGTACATATGGCACTGCTGGAATTTTTAATGAGCCTATTCTTAGGCTATATTAAAAAAAACTATAAAAAAAAACAGACTAAAAAGGAATTTAGCAAACCAAAACCCCCTAATATTTCAATTCCTTTTGTTCATACTATTGATGACCTGATTCTGATCCTCATTTCAAACAGCTTTCACACCACTTTTCACTGCCACTGTTAGACTTAAGGGCAGTCTGGTAGGTAATTTTCCTCTTTTGGAAGTGCATTATTCCTTCTACCTTATCCCTGATATTGTTGCTAAGCTAGCACCCTAAATAGCTAGGTAGGCCTGTGATCACCTAGGACCTATGTTTAGAGTCACAAGCAGTCAGGATGGTACCAACTATTTTTGCTATCTTCACTCTAAATACTTGCTTCTCTCTGGACATTTGATTTTCTGTAACTCTGATATTTATTTTGCAAATATTATTAGCATCTATCATAATGACAGTTTTATAATGTCCAGTTTGAGGATACAAAACTTCTGTCAAACCTGGTTTTAGATTTCTATAAAACAAAGGGGGGAATATTCAATTAACACTGTTACAAATCAAATACTCAGCAATATATGTCAAAATGGCTTTCCTCAATATTATTTTCCCTAAACCTTCTCTCTCTCTCTCTCTTCATTCAAACCGGACAAAGGAGAGTAAAAAACAACTGGTAAAAATACCAAATATTAAGAATCCACTTATCCACTTCTTTGGCATAGGACTTTAATGAGTAGTAGTATCTGGACTGAATCAGCTCTAGAATGCTTAGCATGAGAACCATTCTTGGAAGAGGAGACTACCTCAAAGGAATAGCCATTAATAGGATTTGGATACCATTGTCACTCAATCAGTAAAAAATTAAAACCTCTTTGGGGGGAAACATATGTGTGTATTACAAAGGTAAGAAACTGTTACAGTAGATGAATCCTTATTCTTACATCCCATGACCTCTCTCTCGAGCTGAAATGACTTGTTAGAAGCCCCTCCAGGCTCCACACACCCCTTTCCAGTATTTCAATACTCTCTTAAGGTAGGATTATGGGTACTGTAAATACAGTATGATTAGCTTGTTTGAAAGAAGTTTCTGACATTGATACCTAAGCAACCTCCTGAAAGAAGGATAGTCAAGCGCATGTAGAATTAAGTCAAGGATACCCTTTCCAAGCGTATATAAACTGTTACTTAAAATCAATGATAAGATTTACACAAAAGAGGCTGAACTAGCTATTTTATCTTCCATTTTAAGTACCTAGCTATGTAGAGGATAATGCATTGGCTACGGAAAACTCTTTTGAACATTCTTCTTGTTTCCAAGAATGGTAAAATAAGAACTCAGAAATTATCTTCCAATAACTAGTCAGTGTATTCAGATTCTCCTGCAAGCAATGGACAAAGTAAAGCAAAAGCATCATATCAAAATAGAGCAAAAGCCTGCTTAACATATGTATATATCTAAACTATACATACAAGAATCCATAAATAATCAAAATTTTTAATGTAATCTCTAGTCTAGTTTTAGGAGTGCATAGTTAAGTAGAAATGTAAGTAATGCCTACCTTTTTGATGGATCATAATCAATTTCACTAAAGAAATTGAATGTATGACCAATTCCAGGTTCTTTGTCACAAATGCCAAGTCTTTCTCTTTTCCAGGCTAGAGATTCGTTTGGGGTAAACAGTATAGATTCATCAACCTTGAAGAGACTGGGTGGAAAGTGAGTATAATGCCATCGGGATGGGGCACAATCCCACTGTGTATCATTATAACAAAGAGGTTCTGCTGGCAGCCCGAGGGTCTCTACCTGAGAAATAAGTATAAAATTAGTAAATTTACTCATTTTCAGGTGTTCTTCAAGTAGATCTAAGATCTACATTTGATAATTTGTGAATTACACGTTCTACAAGATTGTTGCTCAATTTAAGAATGTGTGAGTTTCTTAACCTTCCACTTTTCCATTGTACAAATCTAGTATTTTGATCCATAATATATATTTTAGCAGTGGTGGGCAGTCCATCAGTCTGTCACTGATGGACTCCCGTTTCGCTGATGTCTAACAGAAACATCATTTGCCAAAGGTCATCTTTGCTTTTCGGGTTAGTGACGGTTCGGGTGATGGCCGAAATTTGCTTCCGTCAGTCGTCAGTCTGCCAGCGAAACGGGAGTCCGTCAGTGACGGACTGACGGACTGCCCACCACTGTATTTTAGTTTTAATAGTGCAGTAATGATCTGAATCAAGTTCAATGTTCACAAATCTGATACTCTGACCATTTTATTTTCCAATGTATAAAGTAAAAGAAAACAACGAAAAAAAAACCTGACTGTATATTTCTTAAAGTCTTTCATTATTACTCTTGCTGAATTAAGGATGGGATGGCCATATTGCAGGGGCAACATATGTAGTTTACCATCCCTTCCAGCAACAGAGGAATTATCTTCCCTTCAAAAGATTATAGAGATTGAACAAAATAAAACAAAAAACACCAAGCGTGTAATTTGGAAGCATCAGAATATTAATCACAGGAAAGAGAAGTGAAAAATCCAACAAAAAACATGCACACTTGGTGAGGAAAAGAACGAAGAAGAGAGTAAAATCAATGAAAAACAAATAAAAAAAAGAATGAAAAAGATCAAAGCTAAAGAATTGTAATAGCAATGCTCATCAACAGATAAGTTGGGGGTAGCATAGAAAAAGAGAAGAATAAAGAGAAATAAAACCTACCCCATTCTTACTTGTTAAGAGAAAAACTACAAATGCTTCTTTTAAAGAAAAAAAAAGAAAAGCAGTGTAACCAATGAAAGTATTTCACTCAATGTTTAGTTAGTTAATTGCACCACACACCCCTTTCAATTATGGGTGACATCCCCTCAAAAAAATGAAACTAAATAAGGATCAGAAGGACAGTTGCTGGTAAGCCTGAGAGCAGCAGAGGCAAACCTTTCATGCCTAAGGGAAGAGCACCAGTTCTGCATTAGGGCACTGTGGCTATAAAACCCATTCAGCAGGTTGCCAGTGAGTGCAATTTGTCTCCTTTTACCAGGATTCATAACAAAATGAAAAATACAAACATTTGGACTAGGGAAACATAAGTTAAAGATGATAAAGACTACAATGACAAACCTTAAAAACCCTAAAGTACTTGGTCTTAGATAATTATAAGCACCATCATGCACATAGCTAACCACATCATTATCATTCCCTTCCTATGTTTATAGTACAACATACCCACTCATGCCTCCGCTCAGGAACCTGTTGATAGAGTACTACTATTGACTATGGGGGTCACCAATATTAACATACCCCTGATGTGGAGTACTAGTACCCCATACAGAAGGTACTCATATCCACATAATCCTGATGCAGAACCATGAAGGATCCTATGATAGCTGGTCTCAAAACACAATACTACCCACCCCTACCAGGGTTGGCAAACCCCCCCCCCAATTTTGAAAAGGCCTAATAAAACCAGGATTTTATTCTGTATTTTTTTTAAATCTTTTTTTTTCCAAAAAACAAACACTACAAGCATTAGAATAACATAGAAAAAGAATAGCTATCTCTATTTTTATAATATTAATAATTAATTAGTTTAATAATTATATTAAGGTAAGAATAGATCACTGATCGAGAATTGTGGGTACCCCTGATAGCCATAACCTGTAGAAGGAGAGATGAATTATGAGTCAGTATCATAGAAATAACCTTAATTTGATACATATTTGTTGAAATTATAAACATAAATATGAATTTTGAATAAAATAATGATAAGTAGCATTCATTTCTTGAAAAAAAAAGAAGTAATTTTGAAAAACAAAAATCAAACCCAGGTTTTTTCAAATTTCACTTGAAAAAGCCCCCAAACCAGGTTTGTTTCTATTTGCCAACCCTGACCCCCACCCTAATAACTGCCCCCTGGTGCCTTCGGGCTTGCCAGCAATTTCTTTATGTGCATCTCATTATCTGGTCAGGGGATCTTCAGGATGTGAGGGATGATACCAATACTTTCATGGATAATAAGTTAAAATCAATCAAATATAGAGACAAATTGATTAATACAGCATTGAGGAAAAATAACTTGTGTAATCCAATGGGAATCACTCTGCAGGAAAAGGATGAAGCTGAACAATACAAAAAAAGAGGAAAAGCAAAAAAACAGCAAGGGCATCTCTGTCAAAAGGTTTAGGGGTGTTTATAATATGAAGAAATTGCAACTAAAAATGTGTGTAAGAAACATCCCTAAAAGTTATTTGGGATGCTAGGGCCTGGGACGATTCACTATTCTCCAGAAATGTTCCTCATCCCAACATCAACTCATTTCCCACAAAGTAAGGCTGGCACACATCAATACACCTTAAAAAAAACCCACAACCAATCCTGTTCTACCTGTTTATACCCTACCTAGCACAAATCCACTGGTGATTTTCTCCATACCAAATTGGGCCATTGTATAGTGAGGGGGGGGGGGAGGAGGTGCTGTAAAACCATTGTCTCTCATTTCAAAATGGCCGAAAGGTTCTCTAAAAGGAATGTCATGAAAAGGAAACTTTTATAATCCTCAGGCACTATCTTACTAGGTGAGGTGAAATGGGAAGCGGAATGTTAAAAAAAATTGTGGAGTGGGAATGAACATAAAAGACAAGGATGTGGTTAAAATGGATTACAATAACAAACTTTGGCAACCCAAATTAATAAGGGCGATAGTGTAATCAAAGCAACTAGAAAAAAGTCTAAAGACCACAAGCACTCAAAAGAACCAACTTGAACATCTAGGCAGGAAACTAAAGTCTTCACAAGCCCAATTTCACTTGTAGGACCAAGAGATTGAATAGTTGATCAATTCAGATGAAGAGCACTGGAGTCAGAAATATAAACCATTAAGTAGTCTTTTAATATACTTTTAAGATGACTTTTTCTCATACTAATCTTAACCATTCATATGGTAAAGTAACAAGTAAAGCACCTCCTTCATTTCATCAACCACAACTTTTTCCTCATAAAGTGTGGTCGCATACATCAACACTGCTAAAAATAATCTCCCCAAACACACACCTTTCTGCTATATTAATCATAAAGTTAACCATCCTTTTAGCCCTATCATTAGTCCTTTAAATGGGTCCCTTCATAAACTCCCTCTATGTACACCTATCATAAAATATTCCCCTTGCATTCACTATGACTACTTTCTTTCATAATCTTTCAGAACAATCCATCTTTTAGTCTTCTAGCCAGTTACACACCAGGAGACTCACTTTCATAAGTCTATTCTCATCCATTATTCTTACAAGTCTGTATCAAGTAGGAACATTCTCAATCACACCTTTCCTCACATCACATATAACTTTTACCCATTCATTCCCACTAAACTTCTTTTCAAACTATCAATTTATTCTACTCTCCCAATCTCAATCTTTCACTCCCATACATTAAAGCATTATTAGCAGCTATTACCAGCATACTCTCACATAATTTTCTGCCATATACCATTTAAAACCTTATTACATTCTGCTTCATCCATACCATGATTATTCACAATATACCCTTGGATACTTAAAACATTCCACTTAATCAAAGTGTACACCATGGACTCTAATATCACACTCCACCCAATCCCCAACACCAAACTCTTTTCAGTATTTACTTTAAGCTCCTTCCTCATAAATGCTTCCAAATTCCTCTTATCCTCAGCCATTAATATTAAGTCATCAGAATACACAAACATAAGCAGCACCCAACCCTCACCATTCCCATCAATTTCATAACCCTCTCCCTCCCAATTATACTTCTCTCAATATTCCATCCCTAGATATGCTAAAGAGCCATGGTGTGCTTTCACACCCTTGCCTCACATACCCATATATAAAAAAATCCCTTTGGCCATCTTTCAGGTGAATGCATGTCTTACTTCCGACATAAGACTCTGGCATTAAGGTTTCTGGCCTTCAGCCTATCCAAGTGGAAATACTACTTCCATACTGAATGAAATTAAGCCACATGGAGCATGGTTAGCTACCACATCCCAATTTGGGATGAGTTTGTGGTAGATGCTATATGAGGTGACCTATGGTGGTTCAGATCCCATGTTAAACTGTAGGTCATCATTCAAATAAGTATAAGGCAGAGCCAAGGGATGTTATGGACAAAAAGCCCCTGCAAAGGTAGCCTTTAATCCTTATTTTTGAAAAAAAAAAGCAAAATAATAATATACCTCTTTAGGGGATATAATCCTTGGAGTTGGAACTGCTAATGTTTTGGGATAATTATTGGTCTCATTGTCAGTTAAGCAGATGAGTAATCTCAGCACACTCTGAAGAAGGGAGTTTTCAAGTAGAAGTCCTTTCAAACATAGAAAAAAAAGCATTTGTTTAATATAAACCTGAATTGAGGAGAGCTGGCACATCATATTTGAGTCTTATATTCTAACCTACCTCTATCTTGGAAATATTTCAAATGTCTTTTGAGCTGATTGGCTTCATCAAATCTTCTCTTTTTGTGAAGTGTGTAGGAATACCATAGAAGTTGTTCTAAGTTAGAAACAGAGGGTAATGAGGCTTTATCTGGGAATAAAAAAAATGAACCCATATTAATCTCTATTTTATTTCCTTTGGATAATAGACATCTAAGTTTGCATCTTCAAATTGGGTCTAACACTGGTTACTTGCACATGGCAAACTTGCCCAGCGAGAAGACTTTACAGAAAAAGCGATGTTCAGCACTCCAGCAAAGGTTTTTTTTTTTCAAGGAGAGACCTAATCTGGCAACTGCCAACAAGGGCATGGATGTTGAAAAAAATGAACAGCCTATCAGGCTACTTTAAAGCAAAATAAAAAAAAACAAACCCTACAACAAGGAAAGAAGAAGGCATAGGTCTATGGTCCTGGAGGGAAACCAGCTCTCCCAGTGGTCTGACTGTATATTCAGCACCCAGAAAATGATATACAATAAAGGAGGTCCATCTTCAGAAACTCAATCAATCCACAGTCTGGAGTGAATAAATATATTGCAAAAACAAGGAAGAAGCGGTACTGAGCCCACTCATCCTGGTACTGAGACAGCTAATATGTGCAAACATCACCCAAGCAGTCAATGCGCTAAGGTGCAGGAGAACACTCCATCAATGAAACTGCATCCTAAGAGTATAGTTGATTTAGAGTAGAGAGAAAATGACCTTAAGCGATTGAGGCATTGGAGGATAGGTCCAGGGTAAAAGTTATGGTGCGATGGCATGTAACTTTAAATTCCCATCTTCTTTTCCAGGTAGCCCAGAGAGGTGACCTGATTCCTGCCATGTGGTCAG
Organism: Ceratothoa steindachneri; assembly: GCA_963969495.1. NCBI lineage: Eukaryota > Metazoa > Arthropoda > Malacostraca > Isopoda > Cymothoidae > Ceratothoa > Ceratothoa steindachneri. The sequence goes on from OZ018320.1 coordinate 158,604,427, forward strand.
AGTGGAGAAGAGAGAAATACTGGTCCAGTTGCCCAGTCCTTGCACTGTTTGGCATCCTCATTTACCACTCTAAACATATCTAGGAATGTGGAAGAAAATTTTGATACAAGGGTTGCAGAGATTCCAAAGCCTCAAGGGCACTCAGCACACACTGTAAGTCACTATAGATCACAATCTAGTCTCCAAACCAGGCATGATGCATAATCTCCCATACCGAGCACTGTACTGCAACCAGCTAGGCCATGAAGACAGAAGCAGCCCCTGGTAGAGATGTGCCAGCTTCAAACAAAAGGGAAATAATGTGTAAGCTCCCCCACTCCCCTCTTCAGATTTGGAGCAAGCTGTGTACACTGGCACAGCACCAGCATGACAAAGTGTGAGCTCCAAGAAGTTCAAACACAGTACTCCTGGAACTGTAGAAGCTTTGTATGCTGAGGTATAGTACAAATGCTCAAATATGCTAACTTCTCAGGTGGTATCCTTGGCAGATCCAGATGCATAACCAGCCTGAGAACTAAATCAAACTCTCAATGAGTTGCCTTGTACAAAATCGGGTAGGTTTAGGGTATGATTGGCATCTCACAATAGTATAGGCTGTTGATATCGCCTTCAGATGAAATGAGAGCCGGGTAACTGAGGGAACTGCTGGATTTGCAGGTAAATGCGCAAAATCCTGTGTAGTTGGAGAGCAAGCAGCATCAACAAGCAGGGTCTCTAAAGGGACTGTGAAGAAGGCACCAGTCACCAAACAAAGACCAGTGTGCTGGATTGAGTCCAGCTTCCACAATTCATGCTTGGCTGCAGATGGGAAAACTCACTTGCATCTGTAGTCAAGCTATGATCGAACAAAGGAGTCGTAAAAAAGTGAAAGGGTAGCCCTATCAGCTCCTTCCAAATAGTGAACATCAGAATGAAGAATGTCCATGGTGAGGGTACAAGAGACCTAAGGCTGGAATATAGGCTCCCTCCATAGGCACCGGTTAAAAACAAGACTGAAGAAATTATGCAACTTTATCACATCAAGGCGAATCCTATTTAGAAACATGTCTAGGCTGGGGTGAATTTGTGAATGGTGAGAGAAAAAACAATCCTGAGCACTTCATCATAGCCAGAGATGCAGTTCACAGTGTGCTGGAGTTGATGCTAGAGTTGGCATCTGAATCCCACCAAAAGAGAATGAAAGGTTATCTCCATAGAATGTAGGGGCGGATTCAGTGCTTGGCACCGAGCCCATATTCACTCCCATGGAAGGCACTACTGTCTGAAGCTGAGTTGCCTCAAGGACCATGTCTATCTCAGGGGAGGGGGGGCTCCAGTTGGCCATCCCCCCCCTAGGATATTGCAGGTCCCATTGGCAGCATTGTCACAAGTCATGTCTGGGGAGGCACAGGCCTTGACCCCGGCAAGGTTCAATATTCTTGCCAGCAGGTCTTTTGAGGGAAGCAACTGAAGGGGCCTGCCTTCCCTTTCCCCCCTTAGGGGGTTTGCCCTACCGAGCCGCTTCATTGGGGAGCAGTCAGTTATGGGCTGCCTGCTGGCTTTCTTGGTAGTCCCCTTGGAAAGAAAAGGGGGTACTACAGTTGGGAAGAGGGAGGTTCCCGTAAGCTCCTCCAGAGAAGGGGGATGAGGGGTCCCCTAAACCAGTAGGTGAAGGAGAGGAGTAAGCCTCCTCTCCGGTTACAGAAATTGGGAGGGTCCTCTACGCAAGCACAGAGGGGCGGACCTCCATTTTTCCTGTGGAGCTGCCCAAGGGCGGCTCCGTCGATGGACAATGGGAAATTGAGGGAAGACTTAATTTTCTCATCATTGGGCATGATGACCCTAAATTTTGCATGGGATGCATAAGCTCATCACCCCTCGCAGTAGCCCACCCTGCAAGGGGTGCATACAGGCCTGGCAGAACCAGGTGCCGCAATTCAGGACCACCCCTGCCGCCTGGTGGCCTGGCAGTCCCTCGGCATGGCGGCTCCACCTTGGACACGGCGTAAAATGAAATAGATGGTGAAGTGAGAAGGAAAGGGGATGTGAGGAAGGTATGGGTGGGGATGAAGCAGGTTATTAAAAACCAACAACCAGGGGGGCAGAGGGGCTGGAAGTGCCGATCTTGGCTTGGTCGCTTGCCAAAGTGGCAGCAGACCCATCCGTCCCAGTAGCCCCCACGGATGGAGAGGAGCCCAGAGCTTCTTTGTCTTTTTAGTCTTTTTTCAGAGGAGGGTAGGGAATGAACCCCTTTCTCACCTCCGCCGGAAGGAGCCCCCAGGCCAGATGGACTGGCCTCAGCCATGTCCTTCTCCAAAATGGAGAAGGTTTGGTAGTCGTAGGGGCACCGGTCGGAGGAGATCCCTCCCCTCCTTGTACTGCCTCGGAAACCCTAGCTGTTTGAGGACCTTGCATAGGGACGGATTCGGGTTCAGTGCTTGGCGCCGAGCCCGGATTCCCCCTCATGGAAGGCCCTACTGTCTGAGGCTGGGTTGCCTCAAGGATCATGTATACCTCAGGGGATGCCTCCAGTTGGCCATCCCCCCCCAAGACATCGCAGGTCCTGTTGGTAGTATCGTCACTAGTCTTGTTTGGGGAGGCACAGGCGTTGACCCCAACAAGGTTCAATATTCTTGCCAGCAGGTCTTTTGAGGGAAGCGACCGAAGGGGCCTGGCTTCCCTCTCCCCCTTAAGGGGGTTTGCCCTACCGAGCCGCTTTGATGTGGAGCGGCTAGCTAAGGGCTGCTTGCTGGCTTTCTTGGCAGTCTCCTTGGAAAGAACAGAGGGGACTGCCACTGGAAAAAGGGAGCTGCCCGAAAGCACTTCCAGAGAAGGGGGTGAGAGGGAGTCCCCTACACCCATAGGCGAAGGAGAGAAGTAAGCCTCCTCTCCAGTTAGAGAGATATGGAAGGTCCCCTGCGCAAGCACAGGGGGGATGGGAAACCTCCATTTTTTTGGTGGAGGACCCGAGGGCGGCTCCGTTGATGATACAGGGGAAGTTGAGGGTTTTTTTTTTTTTTTCATCATTGGGCATGGTGACCCTATTTGTATCACGGGACGCAATCGCGCATCACCTCTCGCAGTAGCCCGCACTGCAAGAGGTGCTTACAGGCCCGGCAGAGCGAGGCGCCACCATTTGGGACCACCCCTCCCACCTGGTGGCCTGGCAGTCCATCGGCATGGCGGCTCCACCTTAGGCACGGCGTAAAAAAGATAGATTGTGAAGAGGAGAGGAAAAGGGATGTGAGGAAGGTATGGGTGGAGATGAAGCAGGTTGTTAAAAACCAAGCACCCCAGACCGGAGCTCAGGGGCTAGGGAACATTGTCCCCTTCCCCCTCAGCCCCGATTCAGGACGGTTGGCTGAGAAGAAGGTCAGCATCTACCCTGTGAAATTAGAGGCTGACCAGAGAAAGTTGTGGGAGAGGTTGTATGAAAAGTGAGGAAACAAGTGTTTTGAAGGAAGGAGAAGAGGCTAATATGGGGTCAGACGGGGTGCTGAGTCCCCTGATAACATAAGCCACTGACGATTAAATGCCACCCAATAAAACCAACTCAATTAAGCATAATTATTATGCCAACCTTTTATAAATATGGTACAACCATTGCTTGCGCTTCGCTACTAAGATTAAAATTTAAAATCTAAAAAAAAGCAGCCATGGTTGAATTTTTATAAATTTTCTGAACTTTGCCAATTATAATAATTTTAAAAAGGAACTCTAAACTAAATTTCTCCCCCCTTTCAAAATATCTTTGCTAAAATCTAGAGTTATAGAAGATATATAAAAATTTATTTTCTGAACTTCCCCAAATTTCGATACTTATATTTATTTCTGAACTTCAGCATTTTGTTTTTTGATATTATAAAAGAATTATTAGAAATAACTTTGATAAGAAAAACATGTCATAACCAAACTAAGATGAAATTATTATTCAAATACTCAAAAAAATCCCCTTCTTAAATTATAGAGTTAGTGAAGTGATGATGATGATGATGATGATGAATAGAGTAGGACTCATCAGACTGGTATCTAAAATATAATCATATTATTTCTATCTATATTTCATCCGAGATGCAACTTAGCCAAGTGAAAATCCTCATCCTCCAATGAATGAAGTTAAGCCACCTTAAGTATGGTTAGTTATTGGATAGAGACACACAAATTAAGTTGTGTTAACATCGTGGTAGCTGGTATATATTGCACTAACATCTGGTTTGGAGCACAAAATAAACTAAAGAGATCTCTACTGAGATTAGCATCATATTGGTGCTATTAAGAAATTAAAAGATATAAATTATTAGGATATCAAATAATAATCACCTTACAATATTTTATTATTTCAGAATCATATGAGAGTAAAAGGAATTCTATTATTAAGGGGGCTAGAAGAAAAAAAACAACAATATCTTAACCCAAATAATTTTAGTTGTACAACTTTTAAACTGAAGCAGAAACTACAATAATTCAATATTTTTTCCAAAGGATGGAATCAGGTGTATAAATATTTATTTACCTTCCTTATGAGAAAATATAGTAGAGTATAGGCGATTCTTTAAGAGAGTAAATTGGTTAGCATTCTTTATTTTCAGTGTTCCTTTAGAATATAACTTAATTAATTCTTTCAAAAGCTTAGGAAAGCTTTCTGAAGATGTAGTGTTCGTGAAAATATATTTATCTCTATTCAAACAAGCTTCAACATTCTTAAATTTTGTGTCCATTATCATATAGATGTATAAACTTCAAATCTCCATAGTTTGTTTCCTGAAAAAGATATTAATTATAAAGTAAAATTTGGGTGAACTTGAGAACAATTTTCATATCTTATAGTTGCCCGCATTCTTGACAGGCATCTGTAATAGTCACATCAGTCTACTAAATATTAGGTCCTGAGATTGATGCATCAGATGCATTAAAAAAAGTAAAAACTAATAGGGGCCCATGTCATTAGTTATTACATTTTTACTTTCTCTGCTGGTAGCCAACAGAAACAGCGCCAAAATTACAAACAGGCCTATCCTTAAGCCACATTATAAAAAGTTAAATTAAAAAACAAAAAAAAGTAATTAATAATAATAATAACAAAATAGCAATGAATATCCACAAGGCAAACTCAGGTCTTGGATGGAGGTCTGAGCATATAGCTAACAATTTATATATTAAATAGTATGGAACCCAGCCTTTTTCAGAACATATCCAGTGTAAGGATTTTTTTCTTTTCTTTTAAGACACCCCTCTTTGGTGTGGACGAGTCCCTCCCAAGGACATGGGACAGGCAGTTGCATCTTTACTTACCACAGTACTGGTACAGGTACCTCACAAAGCTCCCGCAGAGTAGGACATTCAATCAAAAGCTGACTTACAATCTGGGGACCAAGCATTCTTGACAGAAGTTCAAGGGGAACATTCCATCAAATAGTGCTGTCTCCTGCAATCTTATCCAATATGGAGGTAACAAAAACTGACTTGATACAATTGAAGTACTGGGGACTTTGTGTTTTTTTTTATGCCACCCATCTAGTGATTAGCATCAAAGGCATAAGTTGTCAATAAATTTTTAGCCTAATAATACGCTACATTAAAAAACAAGAAATCAATAAGAACACAAAACAAAAGCAAAACCAAACTGGTCAAAAAAACAAAAGCAAGAAGAAAGTATGTGGCCAACAACAAAGTCAAATAAGATGGAGAATGCCAGCCTCTTCATTCTTAGCTCCTTCCTTCTTTTATGTTTGCTGATCATCTACTCTGTTACAAGTGCTTATGGCTAGATAATTATATTCCTCCACCACTCTCAAGACTTAATTTCCTAAGATCTATACACCATTCATACTTTCAACCTGCCCTTTACTCTCATAAATTGGACCTTCCATTGATTCCCATAATCTGCTGCAACATCTAGCATTATTTGCAAGTCTTCCCCATTTTCACTTATGATATAATCTGCAATTCTAATCACCAAACCCCCCAAGGAACAGACTAAAAAGCTGTGGAGAGACAGTGCATTTCTGTATCACTCCCACCCTTTTCAGACTCATTTTTACCCTATTCCTTCAATACGAGGGGTGATCAGATAGTAACGACAGCCAGACTCGTGGCAGAGAATCCATGAATGATGGGAGGGAATTTTTTTAAAAAAATTTCAAGGGGCTATCTGGTGACTGCCCACTTGGGCATAAGTTGCCGCAAACAAATGGCCCAGTTATAGGCTACTTTAAAATAAAATTTAAAAAAAAAAACAACAATAAAAAGGGGATAACAATCAGGAATCAAGCTCCAGCGACGGGGGGAGTTCCCCCTCCCCCCCGGCGCAGGAGCCTGCAACCTACAAAAAAAACAAACAAACAACAGTAACAAAAAAAACAAGTTAAATACAAGGGAGAAGGCCGGCTTCCCCCCAAATAGTCAACCGGTCATGGTGCACGCACTCAACCCGAGTACAAGGAACAGGCGGTAGCGACCCCGCACATCCCAGTACCGGGACAGGCAACGTGCGCAAAGATCACCCAGAGTGGGACATTCAACAAGAATGTGCCACACAGTCTGGGGGACGACGCAGTCGTCGCAATAGGGCGCAGGCGAGCACTCCATCAAATAGCGATGCGTTACACGAGTGTGTCCGATTCGGAGACGACAGAAAGCGACCTGAAGACGTCGCAGCATTGGGGGATAGGTCAATGGGAACAGTCGCGGCGCAATGTCACGCAACTTTAAGTTCCCTTCGACCGTCTCCCATCTTCTTTGCCAAGCAGTCCGAAGAGCTGCCCGTATTCCTGCCATGTAGTCGGTGTGAGGAAGAGCGAAAACATGGTCCGGTCGCAGAGTCCTCGCGGACTCTTTAGCGCCCTCATTCCCCGCAATTCCTACATGTCCAGGAATCCAGCAGAAGATAATCTCGACATCTGCCCGGCTCGCCATAACCGTGGCATCACGGATATCGCGAACCAGGGGATGCGGAGATTCCAATGCCACGAGAGCACTCAGGGCGCTTTGTGAGTCGCTATAGATCACAATCCGGTCTCCGAACCGGGCACGTCGCGTAATCTCGCGTACCGAGTGGTGTATTGCCACCAGCTCGGCCGTGAAGACAGACGCAGCGCCTAGTAGAGCCTCGCTGACTTCAAACAGAGGGGATGCAACGTGGAAGCCGACCCCCCTCTTGGGACTTGGAGCCATCCGAATACACTGGCACGGTTCCAGCGTGACACGAGGTGTGCTTCAGAAAAGTCGAACGCAATACTCCCGGCGCCGTACAAGCTTTGGGAGCAGAGGCGTGGCGACAAATAGCCAAATGTGGTACCCTCCAGGGTGGCCACTGGCCCGAGAGCTATATCTAGCTCTCGACTGAGGGAGGCGCTGGGCTCGCGCGTACAGGCGAGTGCTGCACTGCACGCGGCGCAGAGCGAGTGGCATCTCCCCAGCATCGACCAACAAGCTCTCAATGGGGAAAGTGCGGAAGGCACCAGTCGCAAGGCGAAGGCCGGTGTGGTGGATCGAATCCACCTTCCGCAATAAACGCTCGGCTGCGGATGCATAAAACTCGCATCCGTAGTCGAGCTTCGAACGAACAAAGGATCGATAAAAAAGTAGGGCAGTAGCCCTATCAGCGCCCCAAGCGCTGAACTGAGAATGTCCATGGCGGAGGTACAAAAGACCCTAATGCTGCGAATATGAGCCTCCCAGGTGAGGCATCGGTCGAATACAAGAACAAGGAAGCGGTGCGACTCAATCACATCCAGGCGCACCCCATTAAAAAACAAACCTGGGTCGGGGTGAAGCCGTGGATGGCGGCAGAAGTGCACCACCTTAGTCTTGGCCAAAGAAAACCGAAACCTGTGCGCTTCGGCATAGCGAGAGACGCGGTTCAATGCCTGTTGGAGTCGACGCTCCAGAGTTGGCATCTGGGCCGCGCCAAAAGAGATCGAAAGGTCGTCCACGTAGAGTGTAGCGAGAACATCTTCCGGCAGCACCGAGGTGATGCCGTTGATGCTCAGGGATAAGAGTGTGACACTGAGGACACTTCCCTGCGGGACACCCTCTTCCTGCTCCTTTGGGCCGGAGAGGGCTCCCCCCCACCCGTACGCGGAATCGACGATCTCACAAAAATTCAGATATAAACATTGGGAGGCGTCCCCTCGCCCCCATTGTGTGGAGAGTCTCCATGATACCGTATCGACATGCGGTATCATAGGCCTTCTCCAGATCGAAAAACACCGTGGCCTTGTGCTGTCTACGAAGGAAAGCCTCGCAGACGGCATTTTCCAGTCGGAGCAGAGCATCCGATGTGGAGTGGAACTTGCGGAAGCCGCACTGTGCGGAAGACAGATAGCCTCCGCTGTCCAGGAAAAAGGCTAATCTAACATTTACCAATTTCTCCATTAACTTGCACACGTAAGAGGCTAGAGAGATTGGGCGGAAACCAGTCGGAGTAGAGTGATGTCTCCCCGGTTTGCGAAAGGCGAGCACAGTAGCGATTCGCCAGGAGTCTGGGAGAAGACCTTCCACCCAGATCCTGTTCAACAAATCTAACAGAAAGGCCATGCCTCGCTCACCCAGGTGCCGAAGCATGGCGTACGGGACATCGTCCGGACCATGGGCGGTGTCCGCGCACGAAGCGAGAGCGGAGCGCAACTCACTCACAGTAAACTTGTCATTGAAGGGTTCTCCGCCTCTGGAGGTAAAGTCCAGCCGGCGGCCTTCCGCGACATCACGACGTCATTGAATGCTGGCGGAGCAGCATCCCGGCTAGAGAATGCGGAAAAAGCGGTCGCTAAGGATTCCGCCACGGACGCGGGGTCCGAGATTGCGGTCCCATTCTCCTGGAGAATGGGAGGGGGGTCCTGCGAGAACTTGCCCAAAATCCTTTTGACTCGCTTCCACACCTCTGCTAAAGGGGTCTTCCCGTTGAGTGAAGACACGTATGCCCGCCAAAAACAGCGGCGGGCGTGCTTCGAAATATACCGAAACCTAGCCCTAGCCCGACGAAATTCAGCGACAGTGAAATCGTTCGGGCAGCGCTTATAGCGCATGTAAGCATAACGCTTCTGTTTGAGCGCCGTCTCATACTCGGCCGACCACCATGGGAGTGGTCGGCGTGCAAAACGGCCAGACGTACTAGGAATAGTAGTCAGGCCCACGGCGATGAGGTTGCCGGAGAAGAACTCAACGGCCTCATGTACCGACCTAAACTCCTCGACTGAGATAGAGAATTCAGTCATTTCGTCAAATGCAGCCCACCGCACCGCGCCCGCGCCATGCACCACCGAGGTGGGCTCTCAGGCGGCAGTTGCCCTGAAAATATTTGAATGGGAAAGTGATCACTACAATGGAGGTCATCGACCACCCCCAATCAAAATCAGGCTGTGCATCTGAAGAGCACAAAGATAGGTCAAGGCAAGAAAATGAAGCGGTTCTCAGACAGTGATGCATAAACTCATTCACGTTTAGGGCACCTATCTCAAACTCTTCGATCAGATGGGCAAGGACTTGTCCCCTGGGATTTATTAAGTAACCTTCCCAGAGAGGATGCCTGCCATTTAGATCTCCAAGCAAGAGAAAGGGCCTCGGCAACCATGCCACGACGCGGCGGAAGTCCCCCGCGTTGAAGTCAGCTGACGGTGGAATGTATGCAAAAATGATAGTATACCTCCTATCCAGGTGCAGCTGCACAGCCACTGCCTGAAAGGAGGTATCTAAAGAGAAAGGAAGAACGGAGACATCATGCTGGGTGTAAACCGCGCATCTCCCAGCCCAGCCATTCCGTCGTGGTGGGGTCGCAAGACCCTTATACCCCGGGAGGGAGGGCAGGGGGCACGCGCCTAGCATGGTCTCCTGCAAAAAGATAGCTAATGGGGAATGGGAAGAGACGAGCCGCCGCAGCTGCTCCCAGTTTGCCTGGAGTCCACGGCAATTCCATTGAAGGAATATGCCCTCCAGGCCTAGCTCGGAGGAGACGCGGGGGCCCTCCTCGAACAGAAGACCCTCACGGGAATGGCCGTACGCTTCCCGGAGGCAGAACCCCGGGCGCTGTTGGCCGGACAAAGCGCTGAAGGCGCTGTCGCCTTCGAGGACTTATTGGGGGAGGTTGGGCTCGCCATGCGAGTCTTTTCCTCCCTCCGCCTTGAAACCTTAGGCGGGCGTTGCCGCTTCGGAGGCGGGGGGCCCTCTTTTCGAGGAACCACCGTCTCCGAGCCACTCGCTCCACCTCTAGGCGTGGGCGAAGGAGCCGAAGCTCCTTTGTTGCTGTCCTCCTTTCGCCTTACGGGAAACGGTCACGCTGGGGAAAGAGTGGGGAGCCCTGGTTTTAGCCGGAGCTGGGTATGAACCCTTTTTGCCACCAGCTTTACCAGGGGGGCGCCCGGGTTGGGTAGAGCCCGCAGAAGGGCTCCAAATTGGCGCAGAAACAACCGTGCTCGTTAGCCTGGATGGGCCAGAAGCAGAGGGTGCCTTTCTAACTATTGAGGCATATGACGTCCCAGGCAGAGCCGGGCGTGCCAGGACCAAGTCCTTAGCCTCGCGGAATGAGAGTCGATTCTGGGCCTGAACGGCCAGGATTTCTTTCTCAAGGAGATATGCACCACATTGCTTTGAAGAAGCAGGGTGCGGCTGTCCGCAATTGACACACTTGGCCACACACGATTTGGACTTATCGCGTGCGACCTTGGAGCAATTTACACATACTTCAGGTGACCCCGACTTTGCACGTCTACATGAGCGATTCGTATAGCCGAAGCGGTGACAGTAATAGCACCGCCGCGGCAGTGGCACGAATGCCTTCACGCGGTAGCGGTACCAACCGGCACACACCGACTCAGGGAGCTTGTCACAGTCAAACGTGACGAAGAGTGTAGGGGTGGGTCTCGAGGCCCCTCCCTGTTTTCTCATCACACGTCCGACCTTGACCACCCCATGGTCGGCCAGCTCTAGGGTGATGTCCTCAATGGAGTAGTCAACGAGTTCCCTCGCATAAACTACTCCTTTCACAAAGTTCATGGTAGAGTGCGGCGTCACACTCACCGGGGTGCCATGAAGTGTCCAAAGAGCACTTATATTGGCCGCCTCGGCGGGATTCGCCAGAAGGCTCCCGTCCGAGAAACGGGTCACCTTCGGCTCTCTACCAATTGCACTAGCTAATCCTCTCCTCTGATGGATCATGTTGCCCTTGGACAACATGGTGCCATCAGTGGAGCGAATAACGAGGAACCGTTTGAAGCCAGCAGGCTCAAAAACGCCAGGTAACCTCTGAATGAGGGGCCCCGATGTCATCGAGGCTCCGCCCTGTGCACTCTTGGTGTTAGTCAGGGGCTCGGCACACGGGGGAGTAGAGGGGCCGGATGTGCCGATCTTGGCTTTGTCGCCTACCAAAGTGGCAGTAGACCCATCCATCTCCGCAGCCCCCGCGGATGGAGAGGAGCCAAGAGTCTTCTTTGTCTTATTCTTTTTCTTTTTGGAGAGGAGGGCAGGGAATGAACCCGCTTCTCACCTCCGCCGGCAGATGCCCCCATGCCAGATGGGCCGGCCTCAGCCAGGTCCCTCTCCGAAATGGAGAAGTTCCTGGTAGTTGTGGGGGCACCTGTCAGAGATCCCTCCCCTCCTTGTATTGCCTTGGAGCCCTCAGCCGTTTGAGGGGGACCTTGCATAGGGGCGGATTCGGGTTCGGTGATGGGCGCCGAGCCCGGATTCCACCCCATGGAAGGCCCTACCAACTTAGGCTGGGTCTCCTCAAGGACCATGTCTATCACAGGAGGGGCCTCCAGTTGGCCATCCCGTCCCAGGACATCGCAGGTCCCCTTGGCAGCGTCAAGAGTCTTTTGTGGGGAGGCACAGGCCTTAACCCTGGCAAGGTTTAATATCCTTGCCAGCAGGTCTTTTGAGGGAAGCGACCGAAGGGGCCTGGCTTTCCTCTCCCCCCTAAGGGGGTTTGCCCTACCGAGCCGCTTCGATGTGGAGCGGCTGGCTAAGGGCTGCCTGCTGTCTTTCTTGGCAGTCCCCTTGGAAAGAAAAGAGGGGACTGCCGCTGGAAAAAGGGAGGTGCCCGAAAGCACCTCCAGAGAAGGGGGTGAGGGGGAGTCCCCTGCAACCATAGGCGAAGGAGAGGAGTAAGCCTCCTCTCCGGTTAGAGAAATATGGAGAGTCCGCTGCGCAAGCACAGGGAAGGGGGGGGCAATTTTTTTGCTGGAGCTGCCCGAGGGCGGCTCCGTCGCTGTTTCAGGGAAAGTTGGGGGTTGTTGTTTTTTTTGTTTTTCATACATGGGCATGGTGACCCTCTTTTTTATATGGGACGCAATAGCTCATCACCTCTTGCAGTTGCCCGCACTGCAAGAGGTGCTTACAGGCCTGGCAGAGCCATGCGCCACCATTTCAGACCACCCCTCCCGCCTGGTGGCCTGGCAGTCCATCGGCATGGCGGCTCCACCTTGAACACGGCGTAAAATGATAGAATGTGAAGAGGAGAGGAAAGGGGATGTGAAAAAGGTATGGGTGGGGATGAAGCAGGTTGTTAAAAAAAACCCATCCCGAACAAGAGCTCAGGGGTTAGGGAACATTGTCCCCTTCCCCCTCAGCCCCGATCCAGGACGGTTGGCTTGAGAAGAAGGTCAGCATCTACCCTGTGAAATTAGAGGCTGACCATTGAAAGTTGTGGGAGAGGTTGTAGGAAAAACGAGGAAACAAGTATTTTGAAGGAAGGAAAAGAGGCTAAGCTGGGGTCGGACGGGGTGCTGAGTCCCATCAGCACGGCAGCCAGGATGGCAAATTGCCACGCCCCTTACGGGGATTTTGAGTGGAAAAGATGAATTAATTAAAATCACAATAAAATAAAGACTTTATCAAATGGGATAGAGTTTGGAGTGAATCGCTTATGCATAAACAACCAAATGATACAAAGATACGGATTTGAAGGAAGACCTTCCAATTTCTTCCTTTCTTGGCCTGTCATGAGGAAAACAATGGTTGGTTCAGTTATCCATTTTTTTTTCTAAATTTTTTATACCTTGAGGTACCATTCTGTAAAAAGGTTGGCTCTGGTGGATGGGTCATTTGTCCTGTCAATAGATATAAATATCTTCTAATTATTTTTTTGACTGATGCTAGCAGGTTAAGGCAATGGTTAAAAACTGATTATTTTACATTATTTTTAAGGTGTCTTTCTTTAAGGCCTACACATTTGATTGTTAACACCTAATTCAGAAGTGGTGCTGTGAGATGAACCAAAGGCAGAGTTATGGGGCCCCATCTATCGTGGCTTATAAGACACCACAAAAGGTGTCTCTCACTCAGGATATTAAGTCAGTGGTCATGGAAGTTGACATCTGTTAATGTATGTGTAACAACTCACCTACAGAAGCAACTAGCCCTGAAAATAGGTGGCATCCAGACCCAGGAATCCTAAATCCAGGATGATTTTTGGTTAAAACCTGAGGGGGTGTAGGGCTTTGAGTACCCACCTTATTAAATCTATTTACTCTTTAGTTGGTGACAAGGCTTTGATTCAAACGAGTTACATTCGCAAATAAAGGAATTAAAGTTTCATTTTGATAAGATTCTTTAGATGAATACATTTGAAAGGAAATTAACAAAAATGAGTTGGAAAAAAAATTGTGGAGGCCTTCATGTGTAACATGGAAATTAGAAGGAGAATCTATGCAGCAAAGTGTTTCAAAGAGATAAACAAGGCTAAATCATCAAAGGCTTCTAGCCAACCAAGTGAAATTAAACTACCAATATTTCCATGTATAATATCATCCAGTCACATGTCCAAGTTTTGTGAAAAAAAAGAACACTGTAAACTGCCTTTCACTGAGATGGAAAGTTGCTCAAAGATGTCTAGGTCTGTGAACTTGGAAGTACCTCAGTGACTTTAGATGTGCCAGTGCCTGATCCAGCCTTCATACACTTAAGGAAAGTTATTGGGAGCACCTGCCATAACAATTCTTCTGGCATGGCTGAGGCTTCAATGGATTTATTGGGAGACATGGGAACTTACAGATAATGTTACTGCCTTTGGTTTTGAGTCTATATCCAGTAACAGAAGTAAAATTCACAAAAGAGCTGCCAAACTGCTAAAGAAAATGTTGAACAAATAGGTGTTTTATCCGGCCTGTCAACATCACATCCTGGAAATCCTAGTAGTGAAGAAATACATGTACAGAGAGAACAGGTACTTGTACCTGGACTGTTGTCCCAATAAAAAATTCACCATCTTCAGGTCAACACAAATCAACCACTCATGCTGATCATAACAAATTCTCTCCAGCACATACTTAACCGCTTCATACTTCTCCTCCACTCTAATTGAGTGAGTGAGGGATACAGAGGTAAACTGATGGCTATTGTGAGACAAAACACATTTCAGCAATCGCTTGCTACTGTCAATGAGCAGTCTCCAATCTTCAGCTTGTGCAGAAGCTGAGCAATATGTGTACAGTACACCAAGTCCTTCTCTTCAGAGAAAAAAATGGAGGTAGTCTTGATGTATGTTGCAGTAGAAGGTGATGCAAGCATTGTCAGAGAGGAGGGTTTTTCCTTCAATTTGGATGCCAACAGCTTAGCACGACTTTGACAAACTGAAATCATGAACTAAATAATTTAGCTCCTTTAGGAAAAAAGGATGTGGAGCATCATCTTCAAAAAACACTTTTTCTTTAACACTGAAGGAATTTTGGTCACTAATATAAAGAAGTTCACCGAAGCAGGTTCTGGAATTTCATCACAATTTTTTTTTAGGAACTCATCTGGCAAATGCGTGCTTGGGCATAAGTCACCATGCTCATTACAGCCTACAACTAGGCTATATTAAAAAACAAAACAAAGCAAAAAGTTAACGAGAAGGAACCACATTCCAGCATCGGGGGTAGGCCCGCCTCTACCCCGCACAGGAGCATGCGACCCACAACAAACAGTCAGATAGAAGTGGAGGAGGCCAGCCTACTCCCAAAAGTTGTAGAGTGCGTAAGTCGGTATGCATGAACCAGTGCCGAGTACAAGAGACAAGTGGTAGCGACCCCACTCAGTTAATGTGCGTGAAGATCCCCCAGAGTGGGACATTCAACAAGAATGTGGTGAACAATGTGGGAGATAACGCAGTCATCGCAGGCAAGCACTCCATCAAATGGTGGTGCATCCTGTGAATGTGTCCAATTTGGAGATGACAGAAAGCAACCTGAAACCATTGCGGCATTGGGGGGTAGGTCCATGGGAACAGTCCCGGTGCAATGGCACGTAACTTTAAGTTCCCCTCAACCATCTGTTAGTTGTGTTGCTATGTCTAGCGGCAATTGGGTTGTTCTTGGTCAAACCGGTTCAGTTAACCATCGCAGTGTACATACTGGTCTAGCTAGTCATGGTGTTGGTCAGAGTAATCTTAGAGGAAGGGGTCATCAAGCTGGTTTTACTGGAAAAAACTTTGTTGGTCAAAATGTACGAGGGCAAGTGAATGGTCCTACGACAAGGTCACATAATAGTTCTAATCTTGATTTAAACTAGAGTTGCAGTTGTCAACTGTTAATAGTCTTAAGATGGCTAATGTAACTGTTTACATAATAAGTTAAACTACCTGTCTCACATATTTAACTCTTATAATACAGATATATGCAGAATAAATGAGACCTGGCTCTTGCCTAGCATTCCAGACTCAATTGTTAGCCTTGATAGTTAAAGCATTGTTCACACTGACACAGATTCAGGATTTCCTAAACATGGTGTCTGTTTATACATTAAAAATTCATTTGCATTCTGAGTTTTTGAAAACCAATATCCGAATGTATGTGTTGTTTTCTTACCAAATTTTTCCTTTTGTTGAAGTTTATAGAAAACAGTCATATTCTGAAATTGAAAACAATGGTTTGATTAACTATTCAATGAATTTTTGCAATGGTAGAGAGGTTCTAATTTTTGGTGATTTTAACTTGAGCACCATTGACGGGAGGAAATTCTGACAGTTTTCAAAATTTATCACCCTGTGATCGGAGTTTTTACTATTGTTTTGTTGAACTGGGTCTTATACAGTATGTTGAGGAGGTGACTTACCTCAGATCAGAGAATATTCTTGATCTTGTTTTGTCTTCTGAGATAGATAAAATCAGTCTTGTATCTGTCTTGCCTCAGTTACCCCATTGTGACCATTGTCCTGTATCTTTTACTTATAATTTTGATTTCTCCTCAGATCTGAACAATGATCCCCAATCTAAATTTGTTTGGCACAAAGGAAACCTTAACCAAATCAAGGAATCTTTACTGGAAACTGATTGGGATTCTGAATTTTTAGATCTTAATGTACAAGAAAAATATACTAAGTTTCTAGATATTTTGACCTATCTTGTGAACTGTTATGTTCCAAAGTAATAAAATAATTTTGATTGTCACTTAATGCATTGTCTAAGAGGAGAGCTTCTGCTTGGAATAAATTTAAAAATCTTCATTGTGCTCTAGGTAGATATTCTGCTCAAACTATGAATGCTCTGGATCATTTCAATATCGTAATTATGAGTAACAAAATTTTCATATCCTTTCTCACACATCTCATGAGCAGAACTTAACTGATCACTTCTTAACCTATCCCAAGACTTTTTATTCTTATATTCGGAAGAAAAAAGGTGGTAGGTCAACTGTGGGCCCTCTTAAAACAACAGATGGAACTATTGTGTATGGAAAACAGCAAATGGCAGATTTGTTTGCTGAGTTTTTCTCTTCTGTTTATAGGGTGGATGCGTTGAATGCCCTTGCTCCTCATCAGTTGTTTGATGGCTCCTTAAATAATATTGAATTTACTATTTCTGAAGTGTGTAAATTTTTGGAGGCACTGAATGATTCTGCTAGTATGGGTGCTGATGGTATCCATCCTAAAGTCCTTAAAGAATGTAGAAATTAGGTTTCTTATCCTTTGTATCTAATTTTCAAGGACTCTTTCTTGACATACCCTGTGAATGGTCAGTTTCTAATATCATTCCTATCTTCAAGATGGGTACTCACTCAGATCCACTGAATTATAGGCCTATAAGTATTACTTCCATCTGTTGAAAAACAATGGAATGTACTCCTAGGTTAGTTGAGTATTTAGAAACAAATGGCATTCAAGCCCAGGAACAGTCTGGTTTTCGTAGGAATAGATCAGTCGAGGACTAGCTTTTGTTGACATATGGTGATGTAACAGATTGGGTCGATAAAGGTTTCATTGTTGATGTTATGCATTTAGATTGTTCTAAGGCTTTTGATGTGGTCAATTTTGAAATCTTGCTTCAAAAACTAGGTAGGTTAGGCATAGATGGCCATTTCCTGGATTGGATTCATTCAATTTTGACTGATAGAAGTATGTTTGTTGTTATTAAAGGGGAGTCTAGTAGACCTAAAAGGGTAAGAAGTGGTGTACTGCAAGGTTCAGTGTTGGGTCAAATCCTGTTATGGGTTTATATTAATTGTATTGCCAGGGGTATCCATTGTAAATACTACATCTTCGCTGACAACCTTATAATTTATCTTAGAATTTGTTACTCTAGTTTGTTTGATACTCTTATGGATCTTTCTCTTGCCCAGGAGGATATCCCACTGATAAATGAAACTGTTAAGTCTTGGGGTCTATCTATGAATGATAGCAAGTGTGTTGTAGAGATTTCAAAATGGAAACAAAGTGGATTGGAACTCTCTTGGATCATTCTCAAAATATTATCTTGACAATGTTCCAATCAAATTTGTTGAGTATCAAGTCGACTTAGGTATCACCTTTAAAATTCCATCTCCACATCCAGAATATCACTAATAGGGCAGCTAATCTTGCTTCCAACATTTTGAGGTCCACTTTATGCAGGTCAGCTGATTGTATGTTGCCCATCTACAGGAATTATATTCGTCCATTGTTGGAATTTTCAGTTTGTGTTTGGGTTACTGGAGATGTAAATGATTTAAACCTATTAGAAAGTGTTCAGAGGAGATGGACAAGCAATATTGATGGTATGGCTGATTTTACTTATGCTGAAAGGTTACAGAGACTTACCTAACTTATACTCTGCTAAAAGTCATCTACTTAGATCTTAATAAAATGTTGGAAAATCTTTCATGGTGAGTGTGCATTGTCCCCTAATGAAATTTTTAACTTGTTCCTGTGGTAGGTACTCATGGTCATCAATTCAAGTTGTTTCCTAGACACAAAAGTCTCAAAAGTAGAAAGAGGTTTTTCAGTGAAAGATCTATCTCTAATTGGAATAGTTTGCCTAGCCATGTTGTTGCTAGTTCAAACTTGGACACTTTCAAAAAGCATCTCCATGAAAACTGCAGAGACTTATTATATGAATTTAGTTGAGTTGCTTTTTTAGTACTAAAACTACATTCATTTAAATCTGGTCTATAAAATGGAACAGGACACATAAAATCTCCAGCTTTTTCATAAGCTCTCTTATGACTGACCTTTTGTTTGATGGCATGTAAGCTGCTGTGGGCTTCCTCACTCTTTCTCACCACTGAGTCTTTTTATATTTGCTAATGGGTCTGTAGGGAGCCAACTAGGTAAGTAACTGGAAATTCTGAAGATCCATACCCCACTTGCATTCCCATAATATTTCATCCATTTCCCAATGTTTCACCTAACTGTCGTTTTATTACTTGTTCCTGAGGGTGAGCGTGTCAGAATGAGCTGGGAGGTATGGAGGGGTGTAGCCCCCCTATATAGCAACCATAGTACAGCTCAAAATCAGCTTCCAGTAACCAAACAATAAAAAAATTGGTAAAACTGAAATAGTAAAATGAGTTAATGAGCCAGTTAGGTGAAACACATTGGGAAATGGATGAAATATTATGGGAATGTGAGCACTTGGACTCACCCCTGCTTCTTAAATAGACGAGGCAGGAGCGTGTGGCTGCAGGTCCTGACTTGTCATAACCCGTCTTAACACCCCCACAAACAGTCATCCCCCTTCCTCTGTTTTGCCTTACCGATTCGCCAAACTTATTTGCCAACCCTCGTAGAGTACTAGATAAAATACAAGGAATTTTTTTTAATTATATTTTAAATTGAAACGTGAAATAGCTATAGCTCTTGTTTGTTTACGTTTCAGTGGGCCTAACTTTCTCCCCTTTTTGTTTACACTTTTATTGATTGCTTAATTAAAGGGTTTTGAATAAGTTTTGAAAAATTAAATTGTGAAATAACTCCCATTTATTTACTTTTCGGAGGCCCAATTTTGGATGAAATGAGTATACCCTTGGATTATGTAAGTAGTATGTATTTAGTTTGTGATTTTTGTGGTGTTGAAAGAAGAGCAAATGTATCTGAATGCCCCTCGTATAGAGTGACTCATGCAAATGCGGCTTTGGTAGAGGAGGTGAGTCAGTTGCATGATGAATGGAAGAGATTAAGCAAGTTGGTGCATGAAGTGAGAAGGGATGTGAGTGTAAGGATGAAGAATGTGGCTGGGACACAGAGGGTGGAAGATAGGCCTAGACTAGGGACTGGAGAGAAAGAAATGACTGATGTAAGTGAAGATGAATGGTGGGTAAATATGGATAGATGAAGAGGTTGAAAGTGATTTGTCTGATGTAGTTGTGGATGAAAGTGGAATAAGTGGTAGTTTGAATGAGAACAGGAGGGAGGGTAATGCTAGGCCTAGGGGGACTAGGAGGATGACTAAGGTGCTTGTGATGGGTGATTCTCAAATTAGATATTTAGATATGAAGTTGAGTGCAGCAAATGGAAGGGAGTGTGAGTTTGTTTATCGGGTGCTGGTGTAAATGATGTGTCTGAGAGGTATGATAAGTCTGGTGTCTGGGTTGGGTCTGAGAGGGATGCAGTTATGATTACATAGTGGGAGTAAATGATGTGAAGAAGGTGGGTTCCTGTGAGTTATGAGAGTTAAAAATGGTTAGTTGAAAGGATGAGGGAAAGCGTTGTTTCAGGTGTGCTTCAGAGATTGGATGTGGGGATGGAATGGTTGTCTTGTGCAATTGGACTGAATGAGTATATGAAAGGCCTGTGTGAGGAGTCAGGATTAGTGTTTGTAGATGTATGGAATGGCTTTTTGGGGAATAAGGCATTGTATGCATTGGATGGACTCCATCTAAGGAAGGCCAGGGTTGATGTATTGTGGCAGGAGTTAGATAGTGCTTGTTGTTTTAGAAATAAGAAGGACGAGTTATTTAGTTATATTATTGTTGAAGATATAGATATAATATGTGTAATAGAATCATGGGTTAATGAAAATAAATTTAATGATAATGAGTGAATTTGAACACTACAGGGTTTATGATATCTACATTAGTCAAAGGAGAGATAGGACTGGTGGTGGGTTGAATATTTATATCAGAAGTA
Organism: Ceratothoa steindachneri; assembly: GCA_963969495.1. Taxonomy (NCBI): domain Eukaryota; kingdom Metazoa; phylum Arthropoda; class Malacostraca; order Isopoda; family Cymothoidae; genus Ceratothoa; species Ceratothoa steindachneri. Next base: position 158,624,696 of record OZ018320.1, read on the forward strand.
GCATTTCTTCAAATCTAAATAATTCTATAAAGCAAGGAGAAGTTGATTCACTGTGGATAGATATTAGGGTCAGTAAAAATAAGATAATACACTTGGGATCCTTTTACAGACCACCTGGAGAGACTGATTGTATTGATGAGTTAAGGATCAGAGAAATAAGTAAAGGATGTGAAGTAGATACAGTTATTCTTGGTGACTTTAATCTAAATTCTGTAGACTGGGAAAATATGATAGGAAGGGATAGAGCAAGTTGTAAGTTTATAGAATGCTTTGAGAATAATTTTTTGACTCAATTTGTTAATAAGCTAATAAGGGGTGTCAATATATGAGATCTGGTTTTCTCAAATGATGATCACTTGGTTCAGAAATTGACTGCCACTGTTTTGGATCTTTTCCATTCTCTCCAATTCTGCCTTTGTCACTTTACAGACTTCATACCCATACAGGGTTCTTGGGACTGCTATCCCTTTCCACAGTTCTCTTATCATTTTATACTTATTTGCTTGCTTAGTTGCCATGTTCCTCAGCATGCCAGTGATTTTTAGTCTTATTTTATTTTATTTCTTGATCTTGATTCCCAGGCAGGTGACCACCAAGAGGCAATCACCCTGGCCTTTGTATCGGCACTACCTGTGAGGACAGGGAAACAGTTAGTATTGTCCTAATGTTACCTGCCTACAAACACATTCTGACTTTCCATATGCTCTCCAGGAAATCTTTCACTGCTACAATCATTCGTCCATTTGTCTGGCCACAGAGTCCCAACAGAATAAGCCGCCATTCTCTTCCACTCTTTTCTATAGCCTCATTCATTTCAAATCCCATTTCATTCAGGATGACCTGCATCATTTCCATTCTCTCACTAACATACTTGTTGCATTCCAACATGACATGCTCTACTGTCTCATCCTCAGCTATATCACACATCTCACACATTTTACTGCCAGACTCTGACCATCTGTAACTTCTCGCATTCACATCCATACATTGTGTCCTAGCACAGAAGAGAAGGTCACCACCCAAGCTTTCATCATACCAACTTTCATATCTTGGTGCCTTTTTCTCCTTATATAGCTCTAGTGTCCTCTTTCTCTCCATCTCATCCATCCACTTTCTTTGAGTCGCATCTTTCACCACTTTGTCTATTTCATTTTTCCACTTCCTCCTATCCCAGTTATGTCCCTCCCCATTCGCATTCCACATTGACCACTCATACAGACTCAAGTTTGCTACTAATCCACACACATTTGTCATCCTCAGGCACCTCTTATTCCAACTGCTACTGTTCTCATTCCATAAATAAACCTTTTGTGCTAATCTTGTATCCTCCATTTGCTCCAGTCTAATCTTATACCTCAAAGACACTTTCATATACCTTTCTCTAAAAGTACACCTCTCACACCCACAATCACTGCATACTTAGGTGCGTTCAGGGCTATTCTTCCTACCCTATTTTGCCCAGTCTCTAGCTTGTCTATTTCCTTCTCCTTCCAAGCTATTACATCCATACCATACATAATAATACTTGGCACCACCACACTCTTCCATACTTCTGTCACCACATCATACTTACTAGCCCTAATACATCCTAGCTACACTGCCCAATCTACCTACCCACTGGTTAGTCATACTAATCTTCTCATTCTTCATTTTCTCACTACCTTTTGAGCTTATCCACACTCCTAAGTACTTGTATTCTTCAGTTTGCTTTAGAACATATTCTCCAATTTTCCATGTGGCATACTCATCATTCTCCGACCTATTTACTGTCAGCACTTGGCTTTTCTCCTTGCTAAAACTAACTCAAAAATCTCTGCCATACTCATTTACAACATCTAGCAACCTTTGCAACTCTTCCGCTGTCTCACTCATCACAATCACATCATCTGCATACATCAACGGGCATATCTTTTCATTCCCAACGCTTACTCCCACATTCAACCTTCTTACCCTAGCAGCTAACTCCTCAGTGTACACACTAAACAGTGTCGGGGAGAGGATACACCCTTGCCTAATGCCTCTCACACTCCTCATCCATCTTGTTTCTATATCACCTAGTCTATACTTTGCTCTAGTATCAACATACATTCTCTTTACAATGTTAACTAACACTGCATAAAACCTCCCTGTTTACTCTACCATATTCTTACCTGGTAGAGCCTCACCACCATTGTCCAGTCAGAGCTGGGCAGAGGGGGAGGGGGGCGGGGCCCCGCAGTCACAGACAGATACTCCAGTCAGACAGAGAGTAATAATAACTAAAAAAAAAATGACAAAAGTGACTGATTGAATGTATCTTCCTATGGAGTAAAACAGGAAAAAGAACTTGTGGGGTTACTGGAAACAAGGACACACGAGTGGCAACTGATTGCTACAGGAAGAATAGTTCCTCATGTAAGAAAAGTTGCATTCTGGATTTAAACACTGGAAGGCTGGGATCATCAACTACCTCTGAGGGCAGAGAATTCCATCTTGCCACCACTCTTGAAGAGAAGAAACGTTTACGAGCTTCAGACTGACAGTGTTGAACTTGAATTTTATATATGTCACCTCTAGTGGCTACATCTGGGCATAAAGTGAAAATATCAAAAAGATAGATAGAGCAGAGATTGTGGAAAATGCGATAGCAATAAATCATGTCATGTTATTATTTATTTACAAACTTGGAAAAAGAAAATGGAAGGGGTGTTGCTTTGTATGTCGATAATGATATCGATGCAAGTGATATGGAAATTAACACTGATTTTGAAGAGAGTATATGGTGCAGCTTAAACTTACAAGTAATGATTGTCTGCTACTGGGATGTATTTATTGAAGTCCCAATAGCAGTGAGGAAAATAATTGAGCCTTATGTACAGTATTAAGACAAGTGGCAGAGTCAAGGGAATATACCCACATTATGATAGTAGGTGACTTCAATTACCCTGAAATAGATTGGACAAATTGGCACTCATCAGAACATCCCAATCATAGAGCAAACAGATTTATTTTGGCAATGCATGACTCATTCTTATTCCAGCATGTCACTGAGTTTACAAGGTATAGAATACATGATTTAATAATTACAAACGAACAAGGTATGGTCACTAACATAGATTATGATTCACCATTGGGTATGAGTGATCATGGGTGTTTAATATATGATATGAATCTTTATACTAATATGCAGAAAAGTGAAATGAAAAGATACAACTATTTTAAAGGTAACTATGAACAAATGGCATGGAAGTTTGTGGAAATAGACTGGACAACTTGTATGATGAACATGGATGTGCATGAGGCATGGAGCTTTTTCAGCAATCACTTGAGGGAGCATATGGATGAGAACATTCCTGGCCAAGAAACATGGTAGATCTTACATAAATCACGAGGTGGAGAAAATAAGAAAACATAAGTTTACTAAATGGAAGCGTTTTAGACTGACACATGATAGTGAAGATGAAAGGTTATATAAGGCTGAAGTGAATGCACTCAGAAACTTAACAAGAAATTTAATAAAAGACTTTGAAAAGAAACTAGCTAATGAGATTAAGCATAACCCCAAAGCATTTTGGAAATATGCTAATAGTAAACTCCAGGCAAGATCTAGGATTGGTGACTTGGACTGTGGCAATGGTAACACAGCAAGAAATGATATTGATAAAGCGGCAACATTAAATGACTTCTTTGGTAGTGTTTTCACTGGGAAGGATCAAAGAAATATACTACAGTTAGAAAACAAATATGTTGACAGTAACCCATTAGATCATGTGGTAATTAATGAAGAAAATGTGAGAAAGAAACTAATAAAACAGAAAAAACAAATCAGCTGGACCAGATGGTTTTTACCCAAAAAGGCTTAGTGAAATAGCACCTAGTATTAGCCTACCATTAAATATTATTTACAATAAATCTCAAGAAACTGGTGAAATTCCACAAGGCTGGAAAGATGCCAATATCACCCCCAATCCATAAAAAAGGAAGTTGACAGCAACCTGGGAATTATAGGCTAATAAGTCTAACAGCAGTCGCATGTAAGATAATGGAGACAATAGTAAGAGACGATATTGTCAAACACATGATTGATAATGGTCTTTTTGCTGATCAGCAACATGATTTTGTCCCGGATAGATCATGTACGACTCAGCTACTCTTATGTTTGGAGGAATGGTCCCTGTTTGTGGAGCATGGAAAAAGCTTTGATGATGTGTATTTAGACTTCCAGAAGGCTTATTATTGGATAGAAAGCTTCTTGACAGGCTAAAGACAATGGGTAGTCATGAATGAAGACAGATCTCTAACTGGACGGCAGTGAAAAGTGGTATACCACAGGGAAGTGTTCTGGGACCAATTTTGTTTGTGTTGTTTATCAATGATCTACCTGATGCTGTATCAGATACAGTTAAAATATTTGCCAATGACACAAAGATTTACAAGGAAGTAAACACATCACAGCTAAGTGAATGGTCTAATCTGTGGCAGTTGAGGTTTAACACAAAAAAATGTAAAGTGATGCATTTCAGATTCCACAATCAAGACTATGTATAAACCATGGATGGTGAAATACTGGATCAAGTTAAAGAAGAGAAAGATCTAAGGGTACTCATTGACTCTGAATTGAAATTCCATGCACATGTGTCTGCTGCAGTTAAAAGGGCCAACCAGATGTTGGGAATTGTGAAAAGCACATTTGCAACATTTACCAGAGATACCTTGCCACTGTTAATAAATGCATTAGTTCGTACCCATCTGGAATATGGCAACATCCTTTGGCACCCACAATTCATCGCCGATGATATGAAGGTGGAATCCGTACAAAATAGAGCTACAAAATTGGTTCCGGAACTGAGTGATCAAGAATATAGCGAAAGACTGTGCCAGCTTGGACTCTTTCCTATGAAATATAGACGCCGTAGAGGTGATATGATTTAAGTTTACAGGCTTCTAAATGGATTGGAGAGAATTGACCCTGGCCTATTCTTCATACCTCAGGAATATTTAGCAACGCGAGGTCATTTTGTTAAGTTCAGACCTTCGTCCTAGAAAGCAATGCCTAAATGCTAAGAATAAAGCTAATAGGATATTGGGATTCATTAGGAGGAGTGTAAGCAATAAGAGTGCTGAAGTCATTCTTTAAATAAGTGCTGAAGTGCTGAAGTCATTCTTTAAATAAGTGCTGAAGTCATTTACAGGAGCTGCCAAGTGTAGGCCATGAATGGTCTTTTGCAGTCTCCTTCTTTTCTTATGTTCTTATGTTCTAAAACTGTATCTGGCGCTAGTTAGGCCTCATCTAGACTATGCAGTACAATTTTGGTCACCATATTATAGGAAGGATATTGATTTGCTTGAGTCTGTGCAGAGAAGGATGACAAAGATGATTGGTGGGCTAAGGAACTTACCTTATGGTGAAAGGCTCAGAAAACTAAATCTACATACATTGGAAAGGAGAAGAGTCAGAGGGGAATTGATTGAAGTCTTCAAATGGGTAAAAGGATATAATAAAGGGGATCTGGGTAAGGTTCTTATACTTAGTGAACATGACAGGACACGTAGCAATGGGTTTAAGCTTGATAAGTATAGGTTTAGGAAGGAGATTGGGAGGAATTGGTTTACGAATCGTGTGGTAGATGAATGGAATAGGCTCACTAGACATGTGATAGAAGCCTCCTCTCTGGGTAGTTTTAAGAATAGATTAGATAAATATATGGATGAAGCTGCTAGATGGGACTGACTTTTTTTTATATACATATGTATATATTTTTCTAAGGAGTAGGGAGATTATATTTTGCGGTTGCATGAATGGACATAATCCTCTGGATGCATTTTATGTATATTGTAGATTAGATCTGACGAACTTCTGTAAAGGGTGACAATGTTGATGATTTCTCTGGTAAGAAATCTTTTGTGTGTTGACTGGAACAGGAGCTGCCAAGTGTAGGCCATGAATGGTCTTTTGCAGTCTCCTTCTTTTCTTATGTATATTGTAACATAACATAACATAACATAATTACACGGATGACAAAAGCCACAAGGGCCTATCAAAGGTCATCCGCCTCCGTCAAAACCCACCCACAAAAAGCACCATCACCAGGGAAAGACAAAATCAAAGTCCCCCACAATATAATATAACGGATGACAAAAGCCACAAGGGCTCATCATAGGTCATCCGAGTCAAGCGGCCTCTTTTTCAAGGCACCCAAACTCCCAGGAAAACTACATCCAGAGGATTGCATCCAGAAACAAGGGTATCACCAATCAAGGCTTGTCAAGAACTAAATCATGCAGCTATAGATATATACAAACAATATTAATATATACAAAACTTAGGAACCATCACAACCTTCCCTTCCCATAAACTCATCCAACCTACTCTTAAATACATTTAGATTTGGACTACCTACTACCCTCTGCGGCAATTTGTTCCAGAAGTCTACCACTCTATTGGTGAAAAAATATTTTCTTAAATCCAACCTACACCCTTGCTTTTTAATTTTCAAGTGGTGACCTCTAGTCCGATTTCCATCATCTAACTCAAAAAACTTGCTAACATCCAATTTATCTATCCCGGAAAAAATTTTAAACAGCTCAATCATATCCCCTCTCACACACCTCCTTTCGAACGAGAACATATTTAATACCCTCAGTCTATCTTCATATTCAAGGTGCCTCAGGGAAGGAATAATCTTTGTTGCCCTCCGTTGCACTGACTCAAGAAGGTTAATATCGTGTCTAAAATGTGGGGACCATGCCTGTATACAGTACTCTAGATGTGGCCTAACATAAGAGTTATAGAGTTTAAGAATAACCTCCTTACTTTTGTAACTGACATTTCTCTTAATAAAACCCAGCACTCTATTTGCCCTATTTCTTGCTTCAATACACTGCTTAGAAAACCTTAATGACTTATCTATTACTACTCCTAGATCTTTCTCATCCTCTACTGAGCTCAGCCAATGCCCATCCATTTCATAGTTAAATTCTCTATTATCTTTTCCCATGTTAATAACTTTGCACTTATCAAGGTTGAAAGTCATTTGCCACTTATGTGCCCAGGATAACAATTTATTTAAGTCCCCCTGCACTTTAAAATTATCATCAATATCTTTAACTACAGCTGCTAATTTGGTATCATCCGCAAACATTGACACTTTATTATTAACTGCCTCCCCAAGATCGTTTATATAGATGACAAATAATAATGGACCGAGAACTGATCCCTGAGGAACCCCACTGATAACATCCCTCCACTCTGACTTTACACCATTTAGCACTACCCTTTGCTTCCTGTCTTTCAGCCACTCAGCTATCCAATTTGAAACACCCCCACATATCCCAATCATTTTTAATTTATGAACTAGTCTCCTGTGTGGTACCTTATCAAATGCTTTACTAAAATCTAAGTAAATTATATCTACATTCTCTCCCTTATCTACTTGATCTGTTACAAACTCCAGAAAGTCTAGTAAGTTAGTCAAACATGATCTACCTGATCTAAACCCATGCTGAGCATCGCTGATTAACCCCTCCCTCTCTAGATGTTGGCAAATCCCTTTTTTAACTATTTTCTCAAGAATTTTACAGACTACAGGAGTTAGGCTAACCGGTCTAAAGTTATTTGGATCCTCTTTACTACCCTTCTTGAAAATGGGGACTACATTCGCTCTCTTCCAATCATCGGGTATTTCTCCATATTCCAATGACCTAGTATATAACTTGTCCAGAGCTATTGAGATACTTTCTACCCCTTCTTTAAGTATCCTAGAATGAATATTATCAGGGCCGGAGGCCTTGGTAGTATCTAAATCACCTATTAGTCCTTTTATCATCCTCCAATCCACACAAATGTTAGTAAACACCTCTTTTCCTGACCTATGAGTACTATACATAGGACTATTTAGTTTCTCTTTTGTAAATACTGATGCAAAATGACCATTTAGTACCTCAACTATTTCCTCATCAGTTTCTCTCACAAACCCTTCATATTTGATAGGTCCTATTTTAACTCTGCCACACTTGTTATTAATTTTATAGTAACTAAAGAACTTTCTAGGATCTTTGTTGCTATCCTGAGCTAATTTAATTTCTGACACCCTTTTATTCTTCTTTATAATCTTATTTAACTCATTCCTAGCCATTCTATAATCACTTAAATTTTGAATATTATTTTCTACCTGTAATTTTTTATATGCCCTTTTCTTCTCTGAAATTTTTCTAGCTATCTCCTGATTCCACCATAATGGTTTCCTACTTTTGTTCCTAATGGCCTTCATTGGGATACATTGTTCTTGGACTACATTTATTATATGCTTGAAAGTATCCCACATCCCATAAGCATTTTTACCTCTGAATTCTATATCCCAGTCTACCAAATTTAGCAAGCTTCGAAGTTTTACATAATCTCCCTTATGAAAATTTGGAACTTTTTCAGCATTCTCAGTTATTTTACCCTTCTCAATTCCCAAGTTAAAACGAACTATCTGATGGTCACTATTTCCCAATGCTTCCCCAACAGTCAATTCTTGAACTAAATGATCACTGTTAGAAAGTACTAAATCTAATATATTGTCCCCCCTCGTTGAATCGTTAACAAATTGATTCAAAAAATTATCCTCAAAGCATTCTATGAACCTGCCACTTGTTCTATCCCTACCTATCATATTTTCCCAGTCCACAGAGTTTAAGTTGAAGTCCCCAATAATAACTGCATCTGTTTCACATCCCTTACTTATTTCCCTTATCATTAGTTCATCTATATCATCAGTCTGCCCAGGTGGCCTGTAAAAAGCTCCCAAATGCACCATTCTATTTTTACTGAACCTAATATCTATCCAAAGTGACTCAAATCCATCCTGCTTTATTGAAGTATTTAAACTTGAAACAATGTTGTTTTTTATATAGATAATTATTCCTCCACCAATCCTACCTGTCCTTTGACTAATGTACATATTATAGCCCTGAAAATCAAATTCACTTATAGTGTCACTAAATTCTATTTCATTAACCCATGATTCAGTAACGCATAATATATCTATATCCTCATTGCTAATATAACTAAATAGCTCATCCTTCTTGTTTCTAAGACTACGAGCATTTGTATAGAAACAATTTAACCCCCCTATCCATGAAGCACCTCTTGAAACTTGAATGACCTCACCTCTATCGCCTTGGAACCTATTTCTGTTATCTGCCAAGTCCATTCTACTTTCAGTACTATAATGTCCTCTCATAATTCCCTGACCACTATTAGTATCTAGTTTCCCGCCCGCAAAGACCTAATAACACGATCATACTCCTCCCACAACACATCTACCCCCCTCCTACTCAAATGCAGTCCATCCATCGCATACATTTCTTTCATTCCAACAAACCTATCCCACACATCCACAAACATGACACCTTCCATCTCACACATCCTCCTCACATAATCATTCAGCCCAATTGCACGAGACATCCATTCTACCCCAACATCCATTCTTGGAAGCACACCTGTCACAACACCTTTCATTCTACTTTCTTTCACCTTTTCAATCAACCTCTTGTACCTCTCACGTAACTCACATGCACCCACTTTCTTCACATCATTCACTCCTACATGTGTAATCACAACCGCATCCCTTGCACAGCCAGACACCAGTTCCTCATACCTATCAGACAGATCTCTCACTCCAGCACCCGGCAAACACACCCTCAAACCATTCAATCTACTTGCATTCAACTTCCTATCTAAATATCTAACTCGCGAATCACCCATCACAAGCACTTCAGTCAGACTCCTATTCCTAACCCCCACAGAACTAACTCCATCCCCACTCCTATTCTCATTCAAACTACCAGTCACTCGAACTCCACCCCCACCCCCATCAGTCATATCACTTCCAGTTACTTCCTCTCTTAGGGCACTGAATCTATTAGTCAAGCTAATAGGATCTGTGTCCCTCTGACTCACACACCTATTCTCCCCCTGGCTAACCACCTCAACAGAGGCAACCCTATTCTCACAAAGAACAGGAGAAGCCTCCCTAGCTTCATGTTTCCTAACCACTCTCCACTGTCCCCCATCCTCACTAGGCCTATTTCTAACTAATCTAAGGGGGCTAACTTCACTATCACTAGAACTATCACATCCTACCTCCTCCACTGGCCCTCTACCTTCACCTGAGACATCTAACTGGCCTACCTCACCACCTAACCTATTCCCAGCTCTAGGCCTAACACTAAGTTCCCTCCTGAGCTCAGCAACTAACCCCTCCAGCCTACATATCCTGTCTAAATCCTGCCTTCTCATCCCCTCTAAATCTACAATGCATTCACGCAGCCCACATACAACACATGTATACCCCTCACCTAATACACCACAACCAATACATACATTCCGACACTCATGCTCACTTTCATCCCCAAACTCCATCACTTATTCAAACAAAGAAAGAATTTAAGTAGCAATAAGAAATAAAAAAAGAAGAGCAACTTAGCTTTCGCTGATTGTGGTGAGAAAAAAAAACAAAAAAACAAACAAACTATAGAAAAATCTGAAAAATAGATCAACAGACTGAGAGCTCTATAAAACACGTGCTACCTGTTCGAAGGTCAGTCGAAGGGCAATTGTGTAGAGATGCATGATCTGACAAAATCCTGTGGATGCATTGTGTGGGTGGGATTTGATGGGTGCGGATGACCTTTGATGGGCCCTCGTGGCTTTTGTCATCCGTGAAATTATGTTATGTTATGTTAACAAAGAAGCACATGGAGAGCACAAAAACACAATAACAAAAGAAAAATATTTGCAAAACGGGTCCTATTTATAAGCTATGATGTTGCCAGTAAGAAGCTGTTATCGTTCGCAGCAAACAAAAAATACAAAAACAAAACAAAAAACAATAAAAGACATCAAGAAACCTTACCTAACTTAGAAAAAACTATAAACGAGCAGAGCACAGATATTTAATAAATAATAGACTACAAGTTAAAAATCCCCAAAACAACAAAAATATATAACACTGTGATTGGTCACATCTGAAACTACCGTCTGACATCATAAGAGATATGCTGTAGCTGACTAACAGCACCATCTACCGTGCACCCTGAATCTGAAGTATTACCAGAAAAAGTAGCCCCAAATAAGCTAGGACTCGGATCCAACCATACTCTACACAATTACCCAATTGCCTTCCTAGGGATCTCGGGAATGTAAGTGGAACCAGCCTGGAAATTTGCCAAAGAAAATTGGATAGGTGGCTGGGTAGACTACCAGACCACCCACCAATACCGGGATATCCCAACCGCCATCACAAGACCCTGCCCGAAATCTGTTTGAAACTCAATCTTCGACTGAGCTTCGAACAGGTAGCACGTGTTTCGTAGAGCTCTCAGAATATTTTGATTATTTGATATACTTTGGTGTGTGACATAAACATAAATATTAAGTTATTAGATCATATATTTGGTTAATATAACGAAGTTAAATTGTGGTTATTTTGTATAAATTGTGGTTATTTTGTTTTGGTGAGAAAGTGACTTCTGTTTACTTCAGTGGCCATCTTGATTAGCAGGTTTTAAACTTGCGAGCACAAATTCGGGTCAAATTCTTGTTGTTTGTAAGTATTTGTTTCTATTATTGTTCTTGTTTAAGTATGGCTGACTGTTTGGATGTAGAGAGTATGCCTTTTGAAAGTAGTGTGTATGTAGTGTGCGATGTCTGTGGTGTAGAGAGGAGAGTGAATGTGTCTGAGTGCCGTGTATGTGCTTTGACTGAGGAGGTGAGTCGATTACGTGTGGAATGCTTGAGACTGAACAATTTAGTGTCTGAAGTGAGAAGAGATGCAAGTGTACGTTTGAAGAGTCAGATTGGGACCAGGAGGGAGGAAGTTAGGCCTAGAACAGGGACTGGAGAGAAAGCAGTAAGTGAAGTGAGTGATGATGAGTGGTGGGTGAAAGTGAACAGAATAGATAAGTTAGGACAGGTTAGGTGTGTGAATGAGAGGGACATGGAACCTGTTAGGCTAACTAACAGATTTGATGCCCTCAGAGAGGAAGAATTTGAAAGAGATTTGTCTGGTGTGGCAGTGCCTGAAAGTAGAATAGGAGGTCGAGTGAGTGAGAGCAGGAGGGAGGGTAATACTAGGCCTAGAGAGAATAGGAGAATGACTGAAGTGATTGTGATGGGTGACTCTCAGATTAGGTATTTAGATAGGAAGTTGAGTGAAAGTAAATGGAAGGGAGTGAGAGTTTGTCTGCCGGGTGCTGGTGTAAATGATGTGTGTGAGAGGTATGATAGGTTGGTGTCTGGGTGTGAGAGGGAAGCAGTTGTGATTACACATGTTGGAGTAAACGATGTAAAGAAGGTGGGTACTTGTGAGTTACGACAGCGGTATAAAAGGCTGATTGAAAGGATGTGTAAAAGTAGAGTAAAAGGCGTTGTTTCAGGTGTGCTTCCGAGAATGGATGTGGGGATGGAATGGTTGTCTCGTGCAATGGGGTTGAATGAATATGTGAAAGGTTTGTGCAAGGAGTCAGGATTGGTATTTGTAGATGTTTGGAGTGGGTTTTATGAGAATAAGGGTTTGTATACGATGGATGGACTCCATCTGAGCCGAGATGGGGTTGAGGTTTTGTGGCGGGAATTAGATACTGTTATTAGGTCTTTAGAGGCGGGAAACTAGGTTTTGATAGTGGTCAGGGAAATTTAATGGCTCAAAGTGAGGCAGGGAAAGGAAGCAAACACAGATTTGTAGAAGGTAGGCAGGCTAATGGAAGTGCTTTAGGGTTAAACTACTTGAGTAGTGATAGTGGTCAGGGAAATACAAGAGTACAGGGTCGGGGAAAGAGAGAAAGGAGATGCAGAGGAGATAGGCCCTCAGGTGCTTCAGGGATAGGTGGGCTGAGTTGTCTTTACACAAATGCTCGTAGTCTTAGAAATAAGAAGGATGAATTATTTAGTTATATCATTCATGAAGATATAGATATAATATGTATAGTTGAATCATGGGTTAATGAAAATATATTTAATGATAATGTCAGTGAATTTGAACTAAAAGGTTATACTATGTACATTAGTCAAAGGAGAGATAGGACTGGTGGTGGGTTGATTATTTATATCAGAAATAGCATTTCTTCAAATCTAAATAACTCTATAAAGCAAGGAGAAGGTGAATCATTATGGATAGATATTAAGGTTGGTAAAAATAGAAAAAATACACTTGGGAGCTTTTTATAGACCACCAGGACAGACTGATTGTATCGATGAGTTAATGATTAGGGAAATAAGTAAAGGATGCAAAGAAGATACATTATACTTGGTGACTTTAATTTAACTTCTGTAGACTGGGAAAATATGATAGGAAGAGATAGAGCAAGTTGTAAGTTTATGGAGTGTTTTGAGGATAACTTTTTGACCCAATTTGTTAATAAGCCAACAAGGGGTGCCAATATATTAGATCTAATTCTTTCAAATGAGATTACGATAAATTACGCAGCATGCTAAATCAGATTAGGTGGGATATAGAATTCCATGGAAAGAATACTTATGAGATGTGGGATATTTTTAAGACTATTAAACATGGTTCAGGAAAAGTGTATTCCGATGAAGTCTATTAGGAAGAAATATAGGAAACCATTATGGTGGAATCAAGAAATAGCTAATAAAGTTTCAGAGAAAAAAAGGGCATACCAGAGATTACAAAGTGAGGGTAGTTTAGATAATTTAAACCATTATAGGTCAACCAGAAATGAACTAAATAAGATTATTAAGAAGACCAAAAGGACAGCCGAAATTAATTTAGCTAAAAATAATAATAAAGATCCTAAAAAATTCTTTAGCTATTATAGAATCAATAATAAATCTAACAGTGCTAAAATAGGGCCTATTAAATATGAAAGGGTTTTGAAAGAATCTGATGAGGAAATAGTAGAGGTTCTTAATGATCATTTTGCTTCAGTATTCGCAGAAGAGAAACCAGTTAGATTAATTGATAATAATTCTAGGTCAAGGGAAGTAGTGATAAATTCTATTAATATAGATAGAGAAGAAATTAAAGGGCTTATAATTCAGTTAAATACTAGTAAGGCATCTGGCCCTGACAACATTCATTCTAGGATACTCAAAGAAGGTGTAGAAAGTATTGCAGTAGCTCTCGAGAAGATATTTATTAGATCACTAGAGTCTGGAGAAATACCGAATGATTGGAAATTGGCAAATGTAGTGACAATTTTTAAAAAGGGAAGCAAAGAGGACCCAAATAACTTTAGACCGGTAAGCTTAACTTCTATAGTCTGTAAAATTCTTGAGAAGATGGTTAAGAAGGGAATTTCTGATCATCTAGAGAGTAGCAGGTTAATTAATGATGCTCAGCATGGTTTTAGAAAAGATAGATCGTGTTTAACAAATTTACTGGATTTTATGGATTATGTAACTAAAGAATTAGATAGGGGTGAGAAAGTTGATGTGATCTACTTAGATTTCAGCAAAGCTTTTGATAAGGTTCCACATAGAAGACTAGTTGATAAATTAAAGCTGCATAGGATATGTGGGAAGGTTTTAAATTGGATAACTGAATGGCTGAAAAATAGGAAACAGAGAGTTGTACTGAATGGAGTGAGGTTAGAGTGGAGGAATGTTATTAGTGGCGTACCTCAGGGATCAGTTTTAGGCCCTTTATTATTTATAATTTATGTAAATGATCTTGGGCAAGGTATAAATAGCAAAGTGTCAATTTTTGCTGATGACACTAAATTGGCAGCTGTAGTCAAAGAGGTTGAGGGTAGCTTTAAAGTGCAGGGTGACTTAGATAAGCTGTTAGCTTGGGCTCAGAAGTGGCAGATGACTTTTAACCTTAATAAATGCAAAGTTATTAACATGGGGAGAGATAATAGGGAATTTAGCTATGAGATGGATGGATATTGGCTTAATTCAGTTGAAGATGAGGACTTAAGAGTGGTAGTAGATAGGTCACTGAAATTTTCAAAGCAGTGTATTGAGGCAAAAAATAGAGCAAATAGGGTGCTAGGTTACATTAAAAGAAATGTTAGCTACAAGAGTAAGGAGGTCATACTTAAACTATACAACTCTTATGTCAAGCCACATATGGTCACCACATTTTAGACATGATATAAACTTATTAGAGTCAGTACAAAGGAGGGCAACAAAAATAATACCATCCCTGAAGCACCTTGAATATGAAGATAGACTGAGGATATTAAATATGTTTTCATTTGAAAGAAGGTGTGTGAAGGGAGATATGATTGAGCTTTTTAAAATCTTTTCTGGGATGGATAATTTGGATTCCAGCAAGTTATTTGAGTTAGAAGGTAGTAATAGAACTAGAGGCCACCACTTAAAGATTAAAAAACAGAGGTGCAGAATGGATGTTAGAAAATATTTTTTTACTAACAGAGTGGTGGATTATTGGAATAGTTTGCCAACTGAGACTGTAGACAGCCCAAACTTGATTGTTTTCAAGCGCAGATTGGATGATTATATGGGGATGGAGGGTTAATTTCTTACTTTTTGGTATGTGGATATGTTCCTTGACTCATTCCTGTGGATGCAGTTTCTTTTTATTGTATATTTTAGGGGAGTTTGATTTTGTTTTTGACAGACTCCTATGGAGGCTTTAAATTATATATTGTAGATGCATGGTTGGACATTCCTATGGATTGTTAAATTGTATATTGTAGATGCATGATCTGACAAAATCCTATGGATGCATTATATGGGTGGGATTTGATGGATACGGATGACCTTTGATAGGCCCTTGTGGCTTTTGTCATCCGTTAAATTATGTTATGTTATGTTATGAGAGTGGATGAAGGACAACCTGGTGCGAGTGGAGGCTGACCTCAGCTTCATCAGTAACAGGCGGAATCATCAAAACTAAATAATATATAAGTGGAAAAGTTTGGGTTTAGTATAATGTTGATCAATGAGATTAGATTCATATTTGATTTGGGACTGGTATAGTAAATATCTAAGTTGAGCATTAATTTCATTAAATTGAAAAAGGTTTTGTAGGGTTAGGTGGTATACCGAAGGCTGTATCACCTAACCCTACAAAACCTGGTAACACTTCAGATTCGGGGCGCACGGTAGATGGCGCTGTTAGTCGGCTAAAATTTTGGGCTACAGCATATCTCTTATGACGTCAGACGGTAGCGTTAGATGTGAACAATATCGGCGTAATATTTTTTGTATATGAGTATATACTGGGGGGCTGCGCCCCCTAGACCCCCCCCCAATTGATTGAAACTCAGGATCATCGCAGGGTGGTCTCCCTGCAGTGATATCTCCCCCACGAGCAGTCCCCTTGAATTTCCTGGGGGTTTTTTTCTCCCCAGCAGCTTTTTTACTGGCAGAAAAACTTAACCTAATAACAACCAATTCTTACTTTTATAGGTTTCTTGATTAGTTTATGCGCCTCTAGATAATCTAAAAGTTTTTCGCGATCATACAAAGTAAAGCCGAATTCGAATAACAACGAAGCACATGGAGAGCACGAAAACACAATAACGAAAGAAAAAAATTTGCAAAACGGGTCCTATTTATAAGCTACGATGTTGCCAGGAAGAAGCTGTTATCGTTCGCAGTAAACAAAAAATACGAAAACAAAACAAAAAACAATAAAAGACATCAAGAAACCTTAACTAACTTATAAAAAAACTATAAACGAGCAGAGCACAGATATTTAGTAAATAATAGACTAAAAGTTATAAATCCCCAAAACAACAAAAAATATAGAACGCAGTGATCGTCACATCTGACGCTACCGTCTGACGTCATAAGAGATATGCTGTAGCCCAAAATTGTAGCCGACTAACAGCGCCATCTACCGTGCGCCTCGAATCTGAAGTATTACCCAAAACCTTTTTCAATTTAATGAAATTAATGCTCAACTTAGATATTTACTTCACCAGTCTGTCTTAATAGTTTGTACTGATTCCAAAGTTTACTACGCTGTTTAGTTAAGTTACGAGGAATACTCTTTTCCCATGGGACAGTCTTACCTGTGGGTTTCTTAATAGGAACATACATATTAACAAGCTTATTTAAAGAAGCTGTAACAAAATATGTGGCACTATCATCAAGAAGCATAAGTTCAAAGTCCCAATCAATAAGATACAGCTTACTCCCATCTTTCACATCCTTTCAATCATTTCATTCACCACGAACATGTCTTCCGCTCTTCTGTCAAACCTGAAATAATTCTGCTCTTCACCTAGGATCCTGACCCTTTCAATCCATTGGCTGTCTTTCATTCAACACTGGACTGAAAAGATTCCCTAGTGCATTTAACAAGGCTATTGGTCTATAACTCTTGTATTTTATTTTAAATTGTTCGGATTTGTTTAAATTACGTCAGAAGGATCGTTTTTGCATCGGTATGGATGTTTGTAGGAGAGGGGGGGGAGGGGGGTCTGCAATTTGAAATATAAGAACATGAAACAATTAGATTAAAAATGGTACCAGTGCATACCTAATTATTCCTAAAACGTCTCTTATATTGTACAAAGCAAAATCGGAAAACTCTGATCCTAGTTAAAATGGTGCAACATACAAATCAAAGTGCATTTAGCAATTTTAGTAGAAGACAGAAAAATGGTAAAGGAAAAATCTCAATAAATAGTCAAAGACAAAAAAGTGATCAAAAAGAAATCCGTTGACTGCGTGCAAATTCTTTGAGCCTAAGATTATACAAAGTTAAATATAATATTATCCGTATAAATAAATATATTACGGGTATTCTTTTAGATAAAATAATTGCATGAATGATCAACTAAGCTAAACTGGTGGAAAGGAGTGTTTTCAACTGTCGTTTAAAGAATAACTTATCACTGGAACACCTGAATGAGAAGAAGAATATCTAGAAATAAAGGCGTTCATACAAACAGCTTTTGTTCTGTCCAGAGTGATATTGCCACTTTTGTTACCAGGATGAAAGACAGAGTTTCAATTTCCATGAAATTATGAAAAAAATAAATGGGGGTTACATTTGTGGTTGGTTCCCTGTTTATAGGGGAAATATGCGACTGGCTGATGTATATTATTATCGACAGTCGCCTGGATTAATCGAGGGAAGGGAATTAATGACACGGATATTTTCGAGAGGTCCCTCAAGTCCTGCGAGTAAGGCGATAGGTGGTGTTAATCTCGTATCTGACTCCAAACATACTTAAATAATATTCCGACTTGGCTGGGCTTACCGAAGGCTTTATGACCGAAAAAGGACTGAGAGGAATCACGTAAACAATAATAAATGTTTAATTCCAACAAACAAAACAAGCAAAACAAAAGGGAGGCTTGCGTTTACACGATACGGTCTGGGAATATTTCACTACCGGTCAAGAAACGAGTGTTACAGGAACAAGACTTAGGTGAGTGCAACGGGGGGCTATCCGTCTCTCCGTCTGTCTGACTTTACTGTCTACTGGAATGTCGAGTTCTGCATTTTTCTTCTATAAATAGTACATGGGGCGTGACCTCTTTTCGCCTCTGGGATCATAATGATTTAAGCTCCGCCCAGTGGGCGGGATTTTCTCATCCCATCGTCTCCGAAGCTAATCACTTTTTGGCGCCTACGAATTTTCACTATTTCGATAGAATTTGGTCGTTTCTGAGACGCCGAAAGCTGTATCGGCCTAATTCCATTCCCAGATGCGGAATGTTCGTTTTTATTACACTGTCGGCAAATTCTACTACTATCTGAATTCTCGCCTTCCCACTTAATTCCTTGACCGGTTTACACACACACACACACACACACACACACACACATATATATATATATATATATATATGAAGGTGAAAACCAAGCACGCTATTGATAAAGGCATCTATATTTGTCTGGGTTTGAACACTTCGAGGTCCTAAACATACGCGTGGACATTTGTAACAATTCTTCCTATACCTTCGAGGCACTTTGCTGGTGCAATTCTAGTGCCATGGCCATATTCTCCATAGAACTCCCCTGCCAGTAACGGAGTTAGAAAGAGAATTGCACATTCTAACTAATCAAGCAGGTACATTTTTAACATACGTGCAGTGCAATGAAATTTTACATCACTTATACATGGATACAACTGTGCTCAGGGAGCGCCTGTACAACCTGCCTCCCTCCCCCCCCCCTCCAAAAAAAGAAATACAAGAAATATCACTAAGTTATGGCTATAATTATTACAATGCTTAATGTTACAAGGCAAGATGGTTCAACGAGGCATATATGTATATTTGTGCCTCTTATAACATACAAATTCTAAGGCACGTAAAGCAAATAACATGGATCAGCGAGGCTTGTATATGTATGTATGCCTCTTATGACATACAAGAGTAGCGACCAATTTAAGTTTATGCAATGCTCAATAATAATAATAATATAAATTAGCCCTGGCAAACGAGACCCTGCTCCCGGAGCGGGTGACAATTCCCGGCTGCTCGTTTTCTTCCCCGATTCTAGCTGTGGTGTCTTGCGCGTTGCCAGAGGTCGCATCTTCTCCTAATGCAGGTTTTTCCACGCGGTGAACTGCGACTGGTCCTTATGTGCCCATCTTGCGTACTTGCGGGACGCTGGTTACCCAGCACGTCATCATCGGGTAGGGTGGGCAATTTTGCCGGGTTTAATGTCTATTGAGATAGTGTCCATTCTTCCATCAGGGTATTCTTGCTTGAATACCTTGCTGCCACGTTCGATCACCGGAAAAAGGGTCAGCATATAGTGCTTCGAGTGGTTTGCAAACGCGGTCTATCCGGACCCAAACATGCGCTGCATTCTGCAAGTCTCAGGGCACGAAAGGCTAGGGCACCAAGTGTAGGTGTCTTAAAGATGCCCTCGTGAAATCGAACTTTGCCATTGCCGATGCCAGCTCTTTAATAAACTTAGAATCTGATTTCGATGAGGATGACGACACTAAAGGTTTTGGGCACAATGGTGTGCTGCCCGTTACAGCCGTGAAGGGGCAGAATCGCGACTCGGTGGGCAAGGCACGAATGCCCAGGATAATTATTGACAATGCCAACAGCCAGCCTTTTTGACAGGCCATAATGGAGCCATTCAGGGTCCTCTTGACCCTTTCCACCATCCCATTCGTGGACGGTCTGTATGATGTAGTGCGGAGCTGATGAAAACCAACGAGGGCTGACAACTCTTTGAATAGCTTGGATTCAAGCTGGGCGCCTCTGTCGGTTAGAATATTGAGCTGGACACCAAATATGGACACCGACCCGTCTAAGAAGGCCAAAGCAACCGTTGTGGCACTTATGTCCAGGATCGGTATTGCTTCTATCCATCTTGAGGTTCGATCGATACAGGAAAGTAAATATCGATGGTGCGAGGGTAAGGATTGACCCGGAAGTGTGTATGGTGAGATAGGGCGGGTCATACTCTAGAATTTTATGAAACTGGTGATGAGGGGTATTCAAATGATGAATATTGGTTAAAAAAAACATACTTTTGGCAGAAAAGTTAAATTCTGATTGATCTAACCTACATCAATTTGAAGTTGAAATATTGTTAGTTCTGGGTCATTTACTATATTTTATTATTATTTAAGTTAGCCATAAAATATTAAATTTACCGTTTTCTATCATCAATACATTTATTTAGTCTAAAAGACATTTGTCTAAAAAAATGTAAAAATGTATTAGAGATACATGAGAAGTAGGAAACCTGTTAAAAATGACCCTTAATTTAGTTTGGTCTAATTCCAAAATTCCAAGTAGCCAGTACTCATTACTCAGTGGAAGGCAATATTCCAGTAATGTTGCCAGTTCTGGTAACTGTTTATAGAACATTTACACTTTATTTGAATGCTAGTAAAGGCTGTGGATCATTATAGAATAACATATAATTATTTGGTAGAAATTATTTTTCAATCTAAGTGTCATTTTTTTATTTGCAGATATACCTGCGATTAATGTTGTAGCGGTCTATACCCCTACAAGTGGAAATATTTAATCATAACAGTATATATACATAGTTCAAACAAGGGTTGGTAACCATAACTTAAATCATGTGATTGGTACGCCCAATCTCTCAAGTGTCTTCAAATTAAATCACATGCTCATTCATTCACTTTGCTCGGCTCATCGAAATCAGGTCTGTAATACTTGAATAGTAAATTTTAGTTAAATATGTCCCAAAAGAATCGCGAATTAATGCGTGGTTCTTCTTTCATTTACAGACTATGCCAACTCCGTTGTAATCTATTTATATAATCTATTTTCAATCTATTTATTTAATCTATTTATTGAATCCATTTATGTATCCAAATTACAATCTATTTATGTATCCAATTTAATCCATACAATCTATTTATACATATCAATCTATATTAATATTTACCCAATCCATTTAACTATATAATCTATTTGCTCATATGATCTATTTATCAATCCACATATATATTTGTCATACATTTATAATATTTACTAATTTAACATTCAACTATAATCTAATTAATATTTTTCAATCTAATTATCATCATCATATGTGTACTCTATTCTCATTAACTCGTGCAAAGTTAAATCAACCGCCTAAAATTCAATCTAATCATAACTGTATAATTTCACTTTTTAATCATAACTGTTCATTCCATAATATATATTTTTGGCATCTCTTTGTTTTAATACACGTATTCCCACGACGTTGCCGAAGTTAGGCCTAAGGAAATTTCGTCTGCAAATTCAGACTTCCCGTTAGCAATTAACTTCATTCCCCTTGATAACAAAAATATAAGTTTGGGGGTTTATCGTGACCAGAGATATCTAGTGTATTCGCGAAATAACCACCTAACAACCTATAATGTGACAATGGCGAAAATCAAGACAAGGTCCAAATCAAGTACTCATCTCTCGAATTTTGTTGGGACTGAGCAATAGCTAATGGTGTCTGAGTTACCAACAATAAGAAATATTTTAAGGTACGGCATCTACCTGAGGAAGCAAAGTGAAGATGACCGGAGAAATTATGAAGTGGTCCAGCTGGTAAAAGACATGTATCTGTGCTTGATTAATCAGTTGACCAAAGCTAATGCTCTCTTCAAACCACCTGTTGTAAATCAAAAGGTCACAATAATATCAAAGCTTAAGGAGGTGTGGGAGGAGGCAGTAAAATTTCCCTTGGTAAATGAAAAATTGAAGTAAAAGAGAGGTTCATTGCAAAACTAGATAAGTTAGTTGATATATTGACATGCAAATGTCAAATTTCCAGTTGTGGGAAAGTAGGTTGTAATGGCTATGAGACTGAAGCCCACATTAACTGCTGTTATAGGGAAGAGAAAAAAATACCTGCTAGGAAACTGGCCTTTATTAAAGGTCATGTAAATGCTGAATACTATATCTTTGGCCTAGATAGCGTGTATGATACAATATTTTTCACGCTTAAATTTTGATTGATTGAAGGGATTTTTAATTATGAACAATGTAGGCTAAAGGAAACACTTCTCACGTGGGATGGAAAATAAAAAACGAGTTTTCAAAGAAAATAATATATATATATATATATATATATATATATATATATATATATATATATATATATATATATATATATATATATATATATATATATATATATGTATATATATATATATATATTAGAGATTAACAAAACAGATCATAATAAGTTGGATTACGTTAAATTAGGCAAGGTTGAACTTGAGTTGTAAATAACTCCACGTGACGAGATGAAGTGTGCCGTATAAATTTTATAAATTGATGTTAAATTAGGCAAGGTTGAACTTGAGTTGAAAATAACTTCACGTGACGAGATGAAGTGTGCCGTAAAAATTTTATAAATTGATGTTGAATGTAGAAATGACTCTGATGTAGCGAATGTAATCGTTTTTCTGTAGCGACTATAATTAGTGAATTGGAACTGTAATGAAAGTGTGAATGGGAATTAGGATCTCTCCCTAGTATGGAGTGATTTTAAAGAATAAGTGAACGGGAAGTTTTTAACTGACCTGAATATTGCCGAGACGAGAATACAAGTGAGAGACTCATTTCGCGTTATTTCACAAGTGGTGAAATGTGTGTGTTTGTATGTGCGTGAAATTATAAGAAATGTTGTTTGTATCTGTGCGTTAAATGAAATCAGTTTCTCGTCACGAAATGATTGAATTATTAAAGGTTACATAAAATAAATGAATGATTGAATTGCAAAAGGTCATGCATAAAATAATTGAATGATTAAATTAACAAAAGTTAAATAAAATAAATCAATGTATTATTAAGTTATACATAAATTACATGAATGATTTAATTCATAAAAGTTAAGTAAAATAAATGAATGATTTGAATTTTATATATAATATACTGGGTGTCCCCCCCAAAAGTTAACCGTACTTTTAATTAGTATAACTCAAAATCTATTGGAGATGTTTGCGTTCTGTAAAAGGTGTTTTATTTAACAACTATTTATCTGTCGATTCTAGAAATTTCATTAAATTTCCTTTTTACGATATTGATACACTAATGGGTTTAGTGGAGGCTATCAAAAATATGTTTGCGAAGAAAGTAAAATAATGAAACGAAGCTTGGGAAGGCTAGGCTACCGTACACTTTCAAGAGAAGCTAAGGAACCCTAAGTAGCCTAGGTCACTGTGTTATTCTTCAAGTAAAGCCTATGCCATTTTACAGTGGTTTTTCAGCCACGCTGTGGTATGGTCTCGTCATTACTGCTTACTGAGCAAATCAAAGCGTTTCTATGTAAAAGTTTACTTCCATGGAACCTTTTTAATCATGCAGTTAACAAAAGATCAACGCATATTTGTCGTCACAAACTTTATTAAGACTGGCAGTATTAAACAAGTACAAGCTTCATTTGAACAAAGTTTTCCAGGTAGGCACCCACCAAACAAGCTCTTAATTTAGAAAAAAATGTTCGCAAATACCAACATGAAGGAACATGCTTAAATCTAAATAAAGGTCGTTCAGGTCGTATGAGAACCATAAGAACAACAGAAAATATCGAAAATGTTCAGATGACACTTTTTCAAAACCCACATGTATCAGTCAAAGTCATCATTTAACCGCATTATTAAACATGACTTAAAATGGCATCCCTAAAAGATGCAAGCAAGACACCAGCTTCTTGAAACTGATTTTCATCGTCGTTGACAATTTGTCAAATGGCTTCTCCATAAACCTGCTGGTTTCTTGGAAAACATTGTGATTGGTGACGAGGCAGCCTTTTTCATGAATGGAAAGATAAATAGCCATAACATTCGGCAATATGCGCCGCTGAACGATCCCCCAGCATTCAACTTTGACACACGTATTTGTCACCAGAAAGTGTCTCTGTGGATCGGAATATGCGGGATTGGAAATCTTGTCGGCCCATTGTTTTTACGAGAACTCCTTCAGGTTTACAGTCAATTCAATAGACTTTGGTTAATTCAGGACGGCGCACCAGCTCATAGACAGCTTGCTGTAAGAACAAAACTAAGAGAAACGTTTGACAACCACATTGTCGCGCTAAATCATGCAAGTGAATGGCCCCCAATAGCCCCTGACTTAACACCTTGCGACTATTTCTTATGAGGATATCTAAAAAATAAACTGTATTCTACTCCATAACAAAGCACAACCAGTTAAGAGATAGTATCACACGTGAAGTCAATAAACTTAAGGAAAATCACAAGTTAATCAAAAGAGTTGTTCAATTAATGCGATCAAAAGCGCAATTGTGCTTGGAAAGAAATGGAGGACATGCGAAAGGAAACGGTGTTTAGAAAATTAAAAAATGAATATGTATTACCCATATGAAGGTGTTTTTGTTAAAAATGGATTTAAATATATTTAAACTTTGAAGTTTCATTATTTTACTTCCTTGCGCAAACATAATTTTGATACCCTCGACATATTACATTAGTATATCAATATCGTAAAAGGGAATTTAATGAAGATTCCAGAAGCGACAGATAAATAGTGGTTAAATCTGTTTTGTTTTTCAGGACTCAAAAATCTCTAATAGATTTTGAGTTATACTAATTCAAAGTACGGTTAACTTTTTTCTGGGACACCTTGTATATATTTAAGTTTCCCAGGAGGATTTTATTTTAGGAATACCCAGAGGGCATTGCTATAAAGAACAAAAGGAGAAGGCTGGAAGTTAAGGAACCTTTTAAATTGGAGGTCCTGATATTCTAGAGCATAATAGACAATTAAGAGCTTCAGAAAGGAAAGAAAAGGAAAGGATAGCAGAAAGAAAGATAAAAGTAAGAAGGAAAGCGCTGTTTTAGCAGGAAAAGCAGCAAGAAGAGAAATCGAGCAATTTTTGGCAGAAGATAAAGAACTGGAGGAGGAAAATTCTGATGGTGACAATAGTTTGGGTGATTAAGTAACTTTTGAAGCTGTCCAAGAGCCGAAATCTTCCACTAGGAATAGAAAGAACTATGATGAAATTCCAAATATTGCTCTTGCTAGTATAAGGTATGGTATCGGATTGAGACCAACTGCAGCTTTAATAGATGCTGGATTCATTACTTAGGAAGATACAAGTAAAGTAATTAATAAGAATAAAGTTAAGAGAGCCCAGGAAAAGCCAATGGCAGTTATTGAACATGAGTTTGAGGAAAACTTAAGGAAGGATGGGGGAATTTCTTGTGTTCTCTTTGATGGAGAAATTGATGCGACAAATTTTATGATGGAGGCAGAAGGAAGTGGAAAATTGTTTCCAGCAAAAACAAAAGAGGAGCATTACACTGTCATCAGTGAGCCTGGGAGCAATTACCTCTTCCACTTTGTCCTAAAAAAGGCTACAAAAGAAGAATCACATGCAGAGAAGATCATTAAGGTTATGCTTGGATGGCTGAGGGAAATGGGTTTGGATAAAAGCTTAATGGCCATTGGAGGAGACTCCACGAATGTAAACACAGGTGTAAATGCTGGAGTAATGCGAAAAATGGAGCTTCATTTGGGCAGAAAGCTTGTTTGGTTGGTCTGTAACCTGCACACTGACGAACTCCCTCTTCGTCATCTAATTATCAACCTGGATGGCCCGATACTATCTGACAACAGATATTTAGGACCAATAGAAAAGTTCCTTGACTCTGTCGCAGATTTGGATATCAACCCATATTTCACTCAAATATCTTTAGGTCCTCCTCTTGCCAAGATACCTCAGGAAGTGGTTCAAGATCTTTCCACTGATCAACACTACGGCTATAGAATTGTATCGGCACTTAGAAATGAAGTGCTTCCTACAGAGCTTTCTCTATTAGAAATAGGACCAGTAAACCACAGTCGCTAGCTGACCACAGCTAACAGACTTCTTCAGTTGTGGTTCCCAAAGCATGAGCTCAAAAGAAAAGCCTTTAAGAATCTACGACTGATTGTTGAGTTCATCATTGGTGTATATTACCCATGATGGTTTAACGTTAAGATTAAGCACTCTTGGACCGAGGGGTCTAAGCACATTCTTTATCAACCTCACTGCCTTAAGTCTCAGAGGAAGGAGGTTTTGCATATTGTTTTGCCAACTGTTAAGAGATCAGCTTGGTATGCATACAGTGAAGCCATCCTCCAAACCATCCTATGCTCTGAAGATCAGGCGGAAAGAACTGAAGGGGGTGAAAAGAATCCAGACCATCAAGGGAGAAGGGGATCCAGATACTCAACTGGGAGACTTCTTTGTAAGGTTTAGAAGGACATTAGACATCAATTGTGATGCTACAGAGATTGGAGATCTGATCAATTGGTCAGATGATGTCTCTGAGCCACCTCTCACTTGCTCTTTAAATATTTATGAATTGAAAAATTTCATTAACTTTCCTATGAAAGTATCTGACTGGCCTTGTCACACACAGAGCTTTGAGAGGGTTGTAAGAATGGTGACTGAGGCTTCTTCCAAGTATTTCTCACATGAAAAGAGGGATGAAAGAATAAGGGCACAAGAGACAAGTAGACGTCTGATGTCCAGGAATGAGTCAAAGCAAGATTTGTGTGCTCTGGTGAAGTTTAACTTTTGAATATGATCTAAAGTGACCCATGCAGCTATATGTGGAGCTTTGCATACACTTTTCTCACCCAATAAACATGCAAATTTGAGGTTACTTTGTGTTAATGTGTACTTAGATTAAATAAAAATAGGTTACATAAGCTCGTGACGAAAGGAAAAAAAATACTTTTATTTAAATGGAAATTGATGTAGGTAGGAGCAATTGTATAACAAAATAAAGTTCTTTTACAAAATCTAAACCGGAAAATCTATCATTTAAGCACTTATCATTAAAGGATTTAATGAAAATATATGGTTGCCCCAAAGTATGACCCGCCCTAATGGTGGGAGCGGTACGACTATATCAATATGCACAGTTTCGAACCTTGAAGATGGAATGTCAATGGGCAAGATCGGGAATTTCGTGTGACGGCTAATCTTCGAGGATTGACATGCGATGCACTCCCTTGTCCAGGAGCGAATATCCCTATCCATTTTGGGCCAGAAGTATCGTGCTTTGATCAGACGAAGCGAAGCCTTGATTCCCGGGTGTGACAAACTGTGTAGTTGATTGTAAATCGTCCTCCTACACGCCATAGGCACGAATGGTCGTGGGTATCTTGATGTATTTTCACACCATAACTGAGCTTCCCCGGGAAAAGGGAAAAAAGTTTAACTGCGAGCACAGTTCCTTGGTTTCTTCGTCATCTCTCTACGATGCTTTCACGTCTTGGAGGTCAAAAGAGTCAAACTAGAATGAGTTGACCTGCCTTGAAAGTCAATCAGCGACCTACGTTGTCGTGACCACGCACGTAGGTGATATCGCTGATATACTCCAATATAGGCGTCAAATGACGTTGCTGTCTATATTAGTTTTGGCGCTCATTGGCGACGAAAATGCAGACACTAATGGCTTGTGATCCGTGCACAAAGTTACATTGTGCCCTACCATCATGTGCTTGAAGTGGACGACAGCAAGATACGCTGCTAGGAGCTCTCTGTCGTAGATGGAGTATGCTTGCTGCGTCCGGCTTAGCTTGCTCGAGAAGAAAGCAACTTGTCGTGGGGATCCGTCAACCATTTGGTGCAAGGCAGCCCCTGCCGCGAACTGGGAGCAATCTGTCACAATCTGCTAAAGGGAAATCGTTGGGAAGCGGGTGGTGGAGTTTAACGGATCCAATTAAAGCGGACTTGGTCTCTTCAAATGCTCTATGTACTTCTGCACCCCATTCGAGATCACGATCTTTAGGTTTCATGCGTATAAGCTCTGTCAACGGGGCTGCAATTGCTGCAAAATTGGGGATCATTCTGCGGTAATTTCCCAATATGCCCAAATAACGGCGCATTTCCTTTGAGTCTTTTGACAATGGCATGTCTGCTATTTCTTTACCTTTGTGGCCGGTGGACAGATTCCTTCCACCGAAATGTGATGCCCAAGGAAATCAATTTCTTTCTTCGCGAATTCGTATTTCTCCAATGAAATCCTTAGCCCATTTTCGACTAAAATTTTGAATATTTTCTCCAAATGCTTCAAGTGGTCGTCCATGTTACTCGAGAAGATCAGAATGTCGTGTATATATATATATATATATATATATATATATATATATATATATATATATATATATATATATATATATATATATATATACATATATATATATATATATATATATATATATATATATATATATATATATATATATATATATACATATATATATATATATATATATATATATATATATATATATATATATATATATATATATATATATATATATATATATATACATAAACGAACCCCACTCCTCGAAAAGGGTTGTCCATGTGTAGTTGAAATGTGCTAGTTGCATTCCGTATGCTAAAAGGAAGCTTGACAAATTCCCACATACCAAGAGAGGTCATAATCGCGGCCTTCTCTATATTCGCCGGATTCATGAGGATCTGATGGTAAGCAGGTACCAGATTCAGCCTTGAAAAGATAATTTTTTCCATGGAAGTGGCCTGTCAAACTTTGAATCCGTGGAAAGGTATATCTATCGGGCTTCATAATTGCGTTGAGCGCCCGGAAATCTCCAACTATTCGGTACTCTCCGGACGCCTTTTTAGGCACTAAGCGGATTGGTGAGGCCAATGGCGAGCTCGACGGACGCACGACTCCCTCCTTCCAGTTTTTTATATTAATTTTTTATTTCAATTTTTTGATATTTAATAAAGGACCAGAATTGTCTTAGATAAATTCCTGGAATCATCACTTCAAATTAACTTTAAAAAATCACATCTAACTCCTACCACTAGCCTTGATTACTTGGGAGTCAAATTAAATCTTCTTCGAGACTTAGCCTGTCTTACGCACCAAATGAAAGATAAAGTCCATAGAGCTCTCAACTATTGCAACAACTCGAACCTACACGCTAAATTTTGGCAACACCCATTTTCTCGTATTTGGACCTAGCTGTGTAATCTCAACACCAAGGACTTCATTACGGACTCCAGATTCCTTGGACTTATCTCCTTAGTAGATTCCAGATGTAGATGTTGGTGGCCTCCAAGGGCCAACCTCTCAGTACTCTCACGCGACGCCTCTATAACTGGCATGGTTATTATCACGGGCTTCGCTACCACTACCTTGTCTACCATCGTTATAAAAACAAGTCCCAATATCTTCAATTACGGAACCATCATACTCCTACTCACCTTGTGCTTATTCTCAAAAGCTAGAATTCTCTCAGACTCCACGGCGGCCATTCAAAACTTGAATAAGGGGAAATTGACACTTTTCTCACCTCTTCCGATGATCGGCTAGAAATATTTGCTACGTCAAGAGCTGCTCGAACCCAGCTGATGTCGGGTCCCGAATGTTTGCACGAACTTTGTTTGGTTCGGTCCAGGGGGTCTTAATACACAGTATATAAGGACCCCTGGATCCGGGAACCCGACATTGACGTTTATGCCTTCGAACGAGCAGCTTCTCAAGTTTTTGCCCTTACCTAGCCACCCTGGATCATCTTCGCCATCTCCACTTCAATACCATGGTACTGAACCACATCTTACCATTTTGTATAGCCCCTTTGCGGCCCTTTCGCTCCTCACAAAGTTTTTAGTTTTTTATATTACTTTTCTTATTTCTAAATATTTGTATTTAATAAAGGACTAGAATAGTCGCTGCCTCAGTCTGGACGGTTCGAATCCCACGGCTGTACGGAATTTTTGCGAATTAGGAAATAACATTTCCGAAGAAAGAAATTGCTGTTTTTTTGTTTCGTGCAGTTTCCTGGATTCATTTCATCATTCTTTCGCGTTCATTAAAGAAAGATATATATATATATATATATATATATATATATATATATATATAATAATAATAATAATAATAATAATTCACTCTCTTAAATTTCTTTCTTATATTAGAACTCCATATGTTAGAAATCTTTTATGCGTCATACTCTCACTCGTGCCCTCGCTTCCATCCACAAAGGTTCGTTCATTCAAAATATTCCACAATTCAGGTTTGTAAATTCATATCACGTGTGAGTAGTGACATTTACTTTTTATTACATAAACCCAATTTATCCTACCCTTTGTGATGCTTTTAAATCTCTTTTAATTATCATTCTTAAATCGGTATATATATATATATATATATATATATATATATATATATATATATATATATATATATATATATATATATATATATATATATATATATATATATATATATATATATATATATATATATATATATATCAGGAACGCGAGAGAATGATGAAATAAATCCAACTTCACCGCCGGAAAGAGAAAACTAAATAATTTTTCTTCAGAAATATTTATTTCTTACTTCTAAAAAAATCCGAGCTAGGATGGGATTCTCACCGTGCACATTGAGGCAGCGAGTAACCGCTTTGATCTCAATTAAACCGCCCTTTAGACCACCCCAGCTCGGATTTTTTCGAAGTAAGAAATAAATATTTCGGAAGAAATATTATTCCGTTTTCTCTTTCCGACGGTGAAGTTGGATATATATATATATATATATATATATATATATATATATATATATATATATAGTAGTGTGTAAATTGGTTCGGATAGTACCAAATTTTTGAACTAGTTCATGTCTTAATTTTGGGCAACATTAATGAAGTTTCTTTTTTTTTGTTTCCATGCAGAATAGTGGACTGGTAACATCTAGCAACTGTTTTGTCGTGCTATTGCTACCCTAAACCCGACATTGCTACACCAGAGCTTTTAGTGGATGATTATTGCTGGGAGCGTGCTCCGTGGTGTACTTGGTTCTGCCGGAATATTCCCCTTCTAATCATTATTAGTCCAGAAATTTATTGTGGATATCACTCTCAAGAAGCGTGCAAGTATTATAGCTCTTAGAAAACATGCTAGTTTTATCATCAGACGGATTTCTGAGGAAATGAAGGTAGCAAAGTCAACTGTTGACGACATTGTTTAAAGAGCTGAAGACAATGGTGAACATTCAACACTGCGACAAAGAAAATGTGGAATAAAACGAAAGACAACACTTCACGATGATATGGCTCTAATTAAAAATAGTGAGAAGGAGACAAAAAAAAAACAATAAAGACCTCCAGAGAGATTTGTCTTTAGCTGGTGTAAATGTTTCTTCTTCAACCGTCCGGCGAAGGCTCATTGAAGTTGGCAGATTTGTTAGAAAACCGGTACGTAAACAGTTATTGACTTTTGCTATGAAGACAAAACGTCTTCGCTAGGACGCAAGTATGCTCGATGGAAGGCAGCTGACTGGAAGAAAGTTATGTTTTCAGACGAATCGCATTTTGAAATACATGGGCATCGGTCATTGTTAGTAAGACGAAGCAAAGATGAATCACTTCAGCCAGGACACATTCAACAGGACCAAAATACCCGCCTAAGAAGATGTTTTGGGGTTGTTTTAGCGTTAAAGGCCTAGGGCGGATTGTTACTAATGAGGGAATGATGAACAGTGTTAAATACAAGGCAATTCTGCAGAATCACTTGCTTCCCGCGATGCAGAAAGACTTTCCTTATGGAGGCGTCATTTTTCAGCAAGATCTGGCTCCATGCCATACTTCACAAATAATGCGCACATTCTTCGAAAAAAGTGGACTTACCGTTATACATCAGCCTGGGAATTCTCCTGACCTAAATCCTCTCGACAATCTATGGGCTATAATTAAACGTAGAATAAAGAAAACCGACTGTTCGACGATGCAGAAGATGATTTGTGTTGTTATCAATGCCTGGTACCATAACGAAGAACTGGCAGGAATGTGTTCAAATTTGATTGAATATATGCTAGAGCGAGTGAAGCAGGTTCTAAATGCAAAGGGCGGTCATATTTCATCACTACTGTATATATATATATATATATATATATATATATATATATATATATATATAATATTTAGTCCATGTATGTAATATGTTTCACCTTTTTTGACTAATTTCGAAGGGCTGCTCGTGACGGGGACGGATCGTGTGGGAGATCGCCCTGCGATGATCCTGGGATTTCAATCAATTGATAGGGGACAGGGGGGTCTGGGGGCTGTTTTAATCTTAATTCTTTATAGAATTCTCGCGTTTGTTTGCTTGTTTTATTACCAAATCGTTTCTGCGACTTGTGGGAGAGCAAAATCGCTTCAGCGATTCGTGGAGGAGGGCTGAAGTGGGGGAAGCCTGACGTCATAACCGAATGAATAATGAATTTGCATTTTTTTTCTCCCACTTTAGATCACTTTAATCACTTTATATTTATTTGTTCATATATTTATTTTTCAATTTTTGTTACTATTGTTATTACCATTTGTATACATTTAAATAAACTTAGCTAGATCTTTTAGAGGGACTAGTTTTTGTGGAGCCTTTTTTTGTGGAGGA
The DNA here is from genome assembly GCA_963969495.1 of Ceratothoa steindachneri. Classification (NCBI taxonomy): domain Eukaryota; kingdom Metazoa; phylum Arthropoda; class Malacostraca; order Isopoda; family Cymothoidae; genus Ceratothoa; species Ceratothoa steindachneri. The sequence goes on from OZ018320.1 coordinate 158,657,494, forward strand.
GAGACTTTATTTTAAGCGGGAATTTCAGTTTCAACATGGATTCTTCGTGTACAAGTTGTCCTAATCTAAAGCTGTTTTATAACTTTCCGATTTATTTAGTGATCGAGAAAAATTAATAACATTTTTGGCCGTCATAAATTAATTAAAGTTCGTATTGATTGTGAAGAGTGTGGTCAGGCCTTAGCGATCCGCGATAATTTTGAATTTAGATGTGCTAAAACAACACGTGATTCGGCAACCGGCGCCAGCAATCAACATTTTTTCAAAAGTTCAGCTCTAAATGGGACTTTTTTTCTCTCATAATCACGCCTCTCTGTAGAAACCGCCATCTTCTGCAAAAAAAAAATCCCTTATGGCAAAACAAGAATTCAAAAGAGATTCCACGCTTTCCTCGCCACTATTTCCGAACTATACCCCACACAATAAAGTAAGTAAAAGCACTTTCAATTTGGTTTATTTCGGGGATTTTCTTATTTCTTCCCCCCCCCCACAATAAAGTAATTAAAACGCATTTTCCATTTGGTTTATTTCGAGGATTTTCTTACAAAAATGGCGCCTTGCAGATTTGAACTAGGATGCGTATATTCATGTGTGTCTGAACAAAACATAAAAGCAACTTGGTCCCAATAAATTTCGGCTAAAAACATACACTTTGGCGGGCGGGCCGCGATCTTCAGGTTTACCGAAACTAGTTCGAAAAAAAAAGTTTTCAAGTAGTAGATGTTTGTAGCGATAAGACTTAAGAAAAGTAAAGGAAAAATATATACGGATAGATAGAATGGCCATAGCTTCTGTCCAGCCTGACTTTCCATTACCTCTTTTAGGAGCTTCAACTCACTTAGCTTTTTACTTATAGCTTGAGGTAATTTAAGCTATATTTTGTGGAAAAACAATAATTTATGTTTTGTTTTATTTTGCACAAAACTTATCTAGTAATACCCACATGTGCTATGTAAGGCATGCACATGTCAGCTAAACGAATCGCCAAAGGAGGTGGCTTGAATTAATTTGCCCATCTCATTTTTTATACTTTGTTAGCCTTGTGCAATGGAACTCTATAGTCCATGAAATGGTATCTATTATTTAAATTCGACCAATGTAAAATATCGTCATAACTCATTTGGGATGTTTTAGAACTCAACAGATTTGAAATCAACTTGTAAAGATCAGCTAATCCCCAAATAAGCTGGTAAAGATAAATTTCCCCGACCTCAGCTTTCAAAAATTAGCTGGGAAATATATATTTTTAGATAATAAACAAAAATTAAATTACTGATTATAGCATATATAAAAAAACATATACCAATCGGATATCACTATTAGAAGTGAAATAACTTGCTAACGGATCCAAGGAAGGGGACCCCCCCCCCCTGACCAGGGGAAATTCCTCCAGTGTGTCTGGCTTGTATCGTTTTTCGAGTCGGCACCTCGTGTCTTGAGTCACGGCGGGCACACGGTGCGTGCGCTTGACTCGCTGACCAGTCGAATCGCGCATCCTGACTCACACGCCTGGCCATTCCGCTCTTTTTCAGCTGGCCTGAGCTGGGCATGTGACAAGCTGGCATCTTTCACTTTCGGAACTAATTCCAGCATCCTCTCTCTCTCCTCGAACTACACCAGCATCATCTCCACGACATCCTCTCTCTGAAACACAGTAGTGCAAAGTAAGTGATTTTGTTATTATATATTATTACGAACATAGGGTGATGTGAGCGGCTGGGCTTTTCCATGTAATGCAGTAGTTCCCTTTCATTCACAGGGCGTGTACCATGAAGCGAGCCGGCGATATGAAGATCACCTCGTTCTTAAGACCAAAATGGCCAAGACGAGTGGTTATTGTGAGCTGGAGCAACAGCCAAACACTTTGACTTCGACAGCCTATAAATCCAACAGCGAAACCGAATCTCACCATGAAGAGCAGAAGGGCGAGGAACTCATTTCTCTTTTTTCGCACGACACACTGACACTCCTCGCAGCTACAGTGGACGTTGCCAACTTCATTAGGGACAAGGCGGCCACAGACTCCGATAAAGTGTTCTTAATTAACCAGACTGCCCCATCTCGAATCGCTACCCTTCAGTGAAGAAGGTGGTCATAAGAGGCAAATTCAACCAAGCTGGTGCATCACATACCCCTGGCTGAAGTACTCGTTGATGACTGAGGGTGGATACTGCGTTGCATGTGTGCTGTTCGGAGGAAATACGGGCGGAGTTGGAGACCATGGGCTGGGCACCTTGGTGTTAAAGCCGATGTGCAGGTACAAAAAAAAGCCATCAAAATGCTTAGCAGTCACAATAAGCACGGGTATCACGTGACAGCTATAATGGAGGGGTTTGTCGAAACTTTGCAAAACGCTACGAGGGGTGTCGACACCATGCTACAGGCGAAAAGGGAGCAAATCAAGACCAACCGGCGCCTGTTCGTTTGGATCATTGAGAGCATCCTCTTCTGCCGACGAAATATGCTTCCTCTTCTTAGACATTGAGATGACGGTCCATTGCACCTCTCTATTCCGCGCAAAACGGGAGAAGGAGTCTTCAGAGCACTTCTGCGTTATTGAGTCCAGGGAGGAGATGACGTCAACCGCATCGTCACCAGCTTGGCCAGCGGGGCCAACTCCACCCTCATTAGCAAAACTATTCAGGACGAGCTGATCTATATCACAGGTGGGTGACACTGCAACTTCTGTCCTCAAAATAGGTATCTTATTCCAAAAGTAGAATTCATGCTATTTTGACATTATGAGCACGTGTCATCATAATCATATTTCGCTTTACAGGTCGATTGGTACAGGAAGAGGTCTTAGCTGGAGTGTCAGGGGTATTCGCAGTGCTAATGGACGAGACCCGGGATGTCTCAGGGAAGGAGCAAGCCACCATTATCCTTCGACACGTCGAAGATGACATTAAGGAGGACTTTCTCACTTTCGTTCATAGTGAGAACCACACCGGTGAAGGCCTGACCCAACTGCTCATTCGCACCGTACATGGCCTTCGTTTGGACATGTCAAACTGCCGGGCCTCGGCTTCGACGGAGCGAGTGCCATGATGGAGAAGTTCAGAGGTTGTGCCGCCATCATCATTGAGCAATACCCCCCTATCCCCCGCAAAACCGATCCACTGCTTTAATCACCGACTGAACCTGGTGCTGACCAAGGCCTGCGATGTGAAAGAAGTGAAACTCGCCCTTTAGACTTCCAACGAAGTCCATTATCCTTCGACACGTCGAAGATGACATTAAGGAGGACTTTCTCACTTTCGTCCACACCGGTGAAGGCCTGACCCAACTGCTCATTCGCACCGTACATGGCCTTCGTTTGGACATGTCAAACTGCCGGGCCTCGGCTTCGACGGAGCGAGTGCCATGATGGAGAAGTTCAGAGGTTGTGCCGCCATCATCATTGAGCAATACCCCCCTATCCCCCGCAAAACCGATCCACTGCTTTAATCACCGACTGAACCTGGTGCTGACCAAGGCCTGCGATGTGAAAGAAGTGAAACTCGCCCTTTAGACTTCCAACGAAGTCCATAATTTTATTTATTCCAGCAACATGCGGACGCTCCGGTTCTCCAAAATCGTGAAGCCTTCCTCATCTAAGCGGGAGAAGTTGGTGCCCTTGTGTCCCACCATATGGGTTAGGCAGCATGATGCAGACTTCGTGTACATCGAGTTTCTGCCTCAAATCGCGGTCTTCATGGAAGAGGAAATGAAGCTGGATGCCAATGCTGTCATCTTACTCGCGGTGATTAGAGACCATCGCTTTCTCATTGGGCCGGTTGTGGCGGAGTCAATTTTGGCCCACACACTCGAGCCGAGCAGGACCCTGCAGAAGAAGGAAGATGACTTGGCATCTGCGTACGCACTGATTCGTGAGATCGAGACTGCTTTCGCCAAGTTCAGAAAGAATGCCGAGGAGCACTTCCACACTGTATTTGCAAATGCCAAGGATTTCCTGATTGAAGTAGACTCAGCTCACAATGACGTCCCTGTTCCCCCAGTCTATGCACGACAGACACAGCGCGCGAATATCCCAGCCAGGCAGGCAGACCTTCGGTCTGTGGCCCACGACCTATCTGCTCTGGCAAATGGCTTTTGTTGTAAAACAACTTTAAAAAGCTTCCAGTACATATCCTGTCGGAAAAAATTCATATTGTAAATTACAATTACCGTATTTCCAAGCAGAAGTATGTTTCATTCTTGTTTTGCTTGCATTAGGATAGCAACCGACGTTTTTGCATTATATTCGTGAAGCTCGTTCAAAAAGTTTGGCATTTATACTTTTCGTATTGTTAACACATAGTCATCACCCTAAAATTTGCTCATTTCCTGTTCAGATTCTATACTGACAAGACGTTACTGTGATTTTTTCCGTGAAGAAGGAAGTTTGCAATGCGTTCAGCGGCTTTATTTAGGAAGCCTTACCTCCTTTTTAGTAATTACTAGATTTAAATTCTTCTGCTGGCATTTTATTTTTGCAATTGATTTAATCTGTACTTCACTTGGTGCGGTAAGGTTGCTTGTTTGGTTCACAGGTACGTTCTCCTTTTTGCTTTCGTTCACGATCATTGCGATCCTGTGAATATTTGAGAACATAATTAAGACAAGCAAGCCCGAGACATTGCATCCTACCTGTATAAGGTGTGTTCCCTTGTACATTGGGACCATTACGGGTAACCTCTGGTGAGCTTTGCGCTTACCTTAAGATACTTTAATCTTACCTCCCGACTGATTAACCTACCTAAATCATTATTGCACCAGAGCGAGTTCCCTGAGCCAATTTTCGAAGTAGGTTGGTGTCTTGATTACTCGTCTGGTCACGGTGGGGTAGGTGATTCTAAAGGTGCATACACACTGCGCTGATGACACGTGTTAACACGCCATATGACGTGTTAACACAAAGCAACAGATTGCATCACATAACACAACAACGTTTTCATTTATCTGATGCATGTTACGTCAGAAAGATTTGATTTTTTGTGGAGTGAGCACGTTCTTTCTTTTTTATCCTCTAATTTTGTGTTGCAGATATTGAAAATGAATCATAATATGTTAAATAAACTCGATGAAGAAGAGGAGCAGTTAGTAGCAATAGCTATAGCGCTTGTTACTTCTGGAAAAAAAAACTCAAACAAATGTTATAAACGCCAAAAGGGAAAGTTTAGGTGAGTTTCATCACCTATTTCCTCAACTACTGTCAGAGGAAGATCGTTTTGTTATGTACTTTAGGATGACAAAAGAAGAGTTCTACAACCTTTTACACATTATAAAACCAGCAATTACAAAATCCATCACTCAACTAAGGAAATGTATACCAGCAGAAGAGAGACTTGCTGTATGCTTGAGGTGAGTAAAACTTGCACAATGATGTCTTAATTTTATTTTCAGCTAATTAGCTACATGAACCACATAAATATGTAAGATATTACATATAAAAAAATATGGTGTGGCCATTCCTGTAGGACATGTAGAATGTTCCATTTCGGGTAAAGGGGTAGAAGGTGCTGTACTCGAGGTAGAATAGCAATTGGGGTTTGATTCACCAAAGGATGTAATGGAGGATGTGGGAGAGGGTGATGGGATTGGTACTACGGGTGGATGAAAGGGGCCAGATGAAGTGTTTTGATAAAGGTTTTGCTGCTCCATCTCCCGAATCTGGGCCTTGAACACCATATTGCTTATTTCCATCTTTATTCTGGCTTGTTCAATGGCACTAAGTTTTTTAACAGAGCTGGCAATACTTGAAAAGAACATTTCCGTTTCGTCTCTATCCGTTTTGTGGCCTTCTGAAAGTTGAAGAGTTTGGGCCCGCATACGGCTGTTATTCTTCATGATGTTTACTATTTCACTCATGGATGAATCCACCGTCTGCCTTTTCCTATACTTTGGTTTGGGAGTTGATGTACGATCTTCAATTGTAGTTTCTTGATTACCATTGTCATCGGCACCCTTCTCTGATGCTGCATTTTTGTCTACTTGGCTTCTGTTTAAGTCCTCTTCAGTAGTTTCATTGATGACCGCATTAGACACATCATCAACACTTGGACAAAGTAGTTCCAGATTGCCATGGGTACTGAAACAATAGAAAAATAAAAAAAAACAATTAATAAAAGTATGTAAAAACACAAATCGTTTTCAACTTTGGGGCTTTCCTCCAACCACTGCAGCAAAGGACATTAAAAGAATGATTAAATTTCACGTGAAATTAGTGTGTTTAAATGATTTATCATACATACCTTCGTGGTTCCAATGTTGGGATCAAAAATGACATTTGGTCTTCATATTTCCACTTAGGAACATTCTTAGCTGCTTGACCAGATTTTGTGTTCCTTCTCTTTCTGGCATTTGTATAAGCATTCCGAAGTTTTGTCCATGTGTCTTTGCATGCGTCAGCTGCAAAAGATAACTTTATGATTAATAACGAAATTAAAAATATTCATATTTTATTATTATGATAATTATTGTTATAAGAAAGGAAGCTTCATTTTTTTATTTTATCTTTTTCAGGTATTTGGCGACAGGAAATTCATACAGATCACTTGGATTCTCCTTTCGAATGGGCTTCAGTACGGCTGGACAAATAGTGAAAGAATGTTGCCAAGCTATTTGGGAATCACTTAAATCTATTCATATTCCAGAGCCAGAACAAATAAAGTGGAAAGAAATTGCGAAAGATTTTGAAGAGATATGGGGGTTTCCACATTGCTTAGGAGCAATGGATGGTAAACACATTCAAATGCGATGCCCTTACAATGGGGGATCCTCTTACCACAACTATAAAGGAAATCATTCCATTGTCTTGCTGGCGTTGGTAGATGCCAATTATAAATTTATTATGATTGATGTAGGAGCTTTTGGAAGGAATAGTGATGGTGGAACATTTGAAAGGTCTAATTTTGGTAAAAAATGTGCCAAAAATCTGCTTAATTTTCCTAAAGCTGAAAAACTTGACGCTTCTGGTGATCCATGTGACTTTGTCATGGTAGCAGATGAAGCGTTTCCTCTTAAAACGTACATTATGCGACCTATCGCTAAAAATTCAATCAATGGAGATGAAGAAAATATTTTTAATTATAGGTTGTCGAGAGCAAGGCGAGTTGTGGAAAACGCCTTTGGCATTCTTGCTGGGCGGTGGAGGGTTTTCCTGAAACCGCTTGAAGTTCAACCAGAAACAGTTGATTCAATTGTACTGGCTTCCTGCTGCCTTCACAACATGCTTCATGTTTCCAGGAATACGAATTTCGAAGAATGTATTCAGGCATCCGAGACAGAAATTCAGGCATTAGGAGATCTACAATCAGTCAGAAGAAATCATGTGCGAGAAGCTGCTGCAGTACGAGAAAGTTTCAAGAAGCATTTTGTCACACAAGAAGGAGCTTTAAAATGCCCATGGCAGTGGGACGCTATTCGTAAAGGCAGGAATACACATTAACCAGAAAGGAATTCAACAGTGAATTATTGTGACCTTTAAAAATAGAAAATTCTCAACAAACAAGCGAGCAAATGAAATTAGTATACTACTGCTTAAAAAGCTATTTGAAACTGCTACCGAACTGTATTCTTTATATATTGTATTCAATAAATAAAATAAATATAATGTTAATTTACCTGAAATACCAATTCGTTCGCTGATTTCCTCCCAAGCTTCTATTCTGGCCTTCAGGTCCCTATAATCCTTGTTTTGTGGATTAAATAAGTGATCGTATCCTCTAACATATTCTATTAACTGTTCCTCCATAACGAAAACACTTTTACTTTATTTTATCAATTTGTCACCATACAATAGTACCCGTTGAATAAAATCGAAACACTAGAATAATTTCAAAATATACAATAATATCGAAACACTATAGAATACTTCAAAACATACAATAATATTAAAACACTATACAATAATATGTGCCTACTACACCTATCTGACGCAGATTTCCTTCTGACGAATATCTGGGAGTTTTGATTTTCATCTGATGCGTGTTAACACGTGATATGTCGCGTAACACGTCAGCTGACGTGTTACGCGACATATCAGACCAGTGTGAACTTCATTATGAGAACGCATGTTCCAGATTTTTTGCTAACACGTGTTAACACGTCATATGGCGTGTTAACACGTGTCATCAGCGCAGTGTGTATGCACCTTAAGTCAGGTTCCCTCTGTGTCAGGCGAAGAATCTAGGAGACGACTCCAGGGATTTTCGCGACAGTGCTCAAATTGTATTGTGCATGATGGCGGAGTTTAAGAAGCTAACTCTTAAGTGAAAAGCTATGTTCATTAGTTGTACCAAAAATAATTCTTCCCTATTTGAACTCATTTCTTGGTCAAACCCTTTCCCTCTAAATGTTCAAGGTTTAACAAAGATCTTGCAAGAAGGGAAAATTAAAATCGACCAGCTAAATCAACATTTCTCAACGGGAGTGATAAAGAGTGCTTCATCGACTGCAGGATGTTCACCATACTTCACATTGAAATGTCAGTTAGTATAGAAGAAAAAGGATATAAACTAGAGTTTGATTATTCTTTTTTAAAATCTTTTACGTCACTATATCTTAGAAATTTCATTATAGAAAGTAGATAAATATCTATCTCTACTCTTGTTTAAGTTATAAAATACCTTTAATAATAATTATATGACTTAGCTGGCACACTCAACGTATTACTTCAATCGTTTCTCATTGGCTTTGTATACGGTAACAAGCAGCGTCTGCTATGACTCACTGACTCAATGACTCACTTGCCAGTGAAGCTTTTCCGAAATCTGGCAACCTACAAATCTACTCACACACACCAGACATGATCCACCAAAACCCAACAAGGCTCGCATACACACAGTGCACCAAAATCCTGGGGGTAACATTCGACAAATCCCTCAGGTTCAACTTACACCAAAACATAATACAAGCAAGAGCCTCACGCACAAACGCATCGCTGGGTAGGTTCTACCCAGCGAGTAAAAAACTAAAACTACACTTATATAAAGCACTCGTGCGTCCCATTCTCACGTACGCCCCACTGTCACTCGTAGCTGCGAGCGACACCTGGAAGCGAAAGGCTCAGCGCATTCAGAACTCTGCCCTGAAGCGCGCTTGCCGTTCGCCGCTGTACTCGAGAATGGACGCACTACACAACAACAACAAACTAACTCCTCTCAACGCTTACGCTCACACCAGACTTACAAAACAACTCGGAAAACTCACCACAGACCCACTTTACACCTCGCTACACGTGAGAAGGTACGCGATGGCGCCGCGATATCCCGCGGCCCACGAACACCTGCCGCCCGTACCGTTCTTCGCATAACCAATAGGCATCGTGAATAACGCGTTTCCGGATGAGCTGTCAGCCTTCCCCCCTGACTTACCCCCCAACCCTCGCCCAGTCAATACCACATAACCTACACCCTCATAACAACACCTCGCTTCGGTGTATAGCCACCGACCTATCTACTCTCGCTGTCCCTTTCTTGATTATTTTCCGCAACGCTCCTCTCTGACTACCTGACTGCTGTGTACAGCAGTCCCTCTCTGTTCTTTCGATACACAAATTGAAATAGTTGGTGCTTAATTGAATACTGTTAGTTAGTACTGCAATTCTGAAGCTTAATGGTCTTATTGCATTGGCATAATAAATTTCTTAAATTCCTTTTCAGTGTTGTGATCATTTTAGGAGGGAAGATATTGGCGTTTGTCATATTTTCAGACCGATTCCTCAGAAATTATGTCAGCCAAAAAGAAGTGTAGACAGTATGTTGAGGAGTATGTGGTTTATGGCTAGGCTGCCCAGCTTTTTTTTTAATCCAATGCTGGACGGAACCATCCGCATATATATATATATATATATATATATATATATATATATATATATATATATATATATATATTATATATATTTAAAAAAAAATATATATATATATATATATATATATATATATATATATATATATATATATATATTTAAATAAAAAAAGTTAAGTAATTTTAGTAACAAACGAACTTTAATTATTAATAAGTCAATATTCACTTACCTAATTTGGTCTATAATTGTACTTGGCATTTGAATGGATATTTTCAAGGAGGTTTATGTTTGAGCTTAGGTAATCAGAAAATTGCAAACAATTCATCTCATAATTGCATGTAGTTAATAGTGCCAGTTTTAAAGTATTTATATTCAACCTGCCTTTTTCGTCTGCCCAGTAGTTTTTCATCATTGAAAATACCCTCTCTGTTGGTGCATTTGATCCTGGTAGACTCAAAAAGAATTCTACTACCTGATAAATGTTTTCAAATGTAATATTCTGACTTTTGAAATGTGCAAATATTTTCAACTATCTACTGTCAAATGAATTGCAATGAAAGAAATAATAAGGAATAAATCTCCGAACGAGTCAATGACTCAAATTAACTCCGGATTGAGTCACGACAGTCTGCTATTCGAAGCGGCTTTGCCAAATGTTGTCAATTCTATAATTACTTATGATTGTTTGACAGAATGTCCACCTGCATTCCCCAATGTTGGACTTTACATTGTCCAGCATTGAGTAGTCATTTTTGCTGGACAAATTATCTAAAAACAGTAAAATGCCGGGCAGTCCAGCAAAATGCTGGACGTCTGGGCAGCCTATTTATGGCTTTGTAGAAAGCTCGTATGATCAAAAGCAACCTATGTGCCTGATATGCAAAAACTAATTATAAAATAAAGCCATGAAGCTCCAAGACTTATAGAACATTTGAAAAGGAAGCATCTTGATAAAATGAACAAACTCATTGCTTATTTCGAGAATTTGAAGAAAAAAATAACGAAGGAAATATCATTTCATCATTTTAAAAAAAGTGCGGAAACAAATGAGAGTAGATTGATTGCGGTCTTATGATATAACACAAATAATTAAAAAAGCTGAAAGTACTCATACATTTGCTGTAAATCTTATACGGTCTTCGTTTGAAATTCTCATGAAAACTATGTCGCATTAGGATTCCTGAAACGTGTTAAAAGCATTATCTCTGATCAATAATTCAATTCAGAGAAGAAATGACGAAATGTCATCTGATGCAGAAAACCATCTTGTTGACAAACTAAAAAATAAATTCTCACTTCAAATTGACGAATCTTCAATAATTGATAACAGAACAGTTCTTATGACTCACATGCATGTCATAGATGATGTCTGCGAACTTTGTTAAGCAAGGTTGTTCGTAAAACCCTGAGAAACTGACACTGCTATATTATCTATTTTTGATGCTACAAAATCCTGGGTTGACGAAAAATAATTACTCTTTGGACAATTTTGTATCCTGTGCAAGAGATGTTGCTCTATTAATGGTTGGTAAGCATAATGGATTTATTGTTCACTTTAAAAAGGTATGCCCTTCTATTCTTACAATTCATTGTATTCTACACCGGAATCAAATAGTTGGTAAAAATATTAGTTCGATCTTCATGAGTAACTGAGAGTAGTTATTAAAACGGTTAATAAAATTAAATCTCATAGCAAATGTCACCTATTCTGCATACTGAGGTCCGCTGGCTTTCAAAAGGCAACTGTTTGGCAAGATTTATAAGCCTATTTTATGCAGTAGTTAACTTCCTCGAAAATGAAGGTGAAGGAAAAAAGAAATCACAAAAGTGGCATTCTTTTTTTTGGCATGGATTTTTCGAAAGTTTAATGAAGTTTCACTCCAACTTCAAGGTAAATTATGCGCGTTGCTAGATTGCAAGCGTAGTTCTGAAAGCTTTTACTGAAAAATTAAGATTGTTTCAAATTAATATGAGGAAGAAGAATTTCAAAAGCATGCCCGTGTTAACAGAATTAATTGGACATCTTTCAGACGAAACTAATAAAAATACGCAAAATCTTTTTTGAAATTGATGCAAGAACTATTCGTAAGTATCCAATTTTCAGATTTATTTGCATTCGAAGTTCAGCCATGGATGATCGATCTTTTCGGTTTTGATATGGAATCCGTCAGTGAAAAATATACAAAAAGAGCTTATTGAATGAAAATGCAATGACGAATGCAATTGCAAATTTGAAAAAGGTGTAATAACTGAATTATATAAGGTCGTCAAAAACAGCTAAACAACGGTATCCGAACATGAGGTCTCAAATGGCCAAAATACTGTTATGCTTTCCAACATCGTACTTCGTTGAATATGAATTTAGTGCAGTCAATAAAATCTTGAAAAAAGAAAGAAGTATAGATATATGTCTGTGAGGAGACAAAAAAAGATGCCTTTCCAAACCATTTTTCAGTTTAATTATGCTTAAAATTTGTTGAGGATTGTGGAGCTAGCGCTCCTTTTAATATATATATATATATATATATATATATATATATATATATATATATATATATATATATATATATATATATATATATATATATATTTTTGAAAGTGGGTACAGTATTGGTCGATTGCTTTAAAAAATAATGAAAAGGGAGTGATAATAAGAAAAAGGTTGCTAAATCCTGAGATAAATAAAGATATTTAAGAATTTCTCCTCACAGAACAGGAAGCCTATTTTAAGGACATGTATAAATTTAATATGAGGGAAGCTATTTCTGATGGCCTACTTGAAATCAAGAGGTTAGATCTTTTGGAAAAGCTGAATCGGAATCCGAAGTCGCTAAGCATAGTTTCCAGGGTTTGTTGGACCGTATGTCCATATCCGGGAAGCAGATTATGAGAGTCAAACTCCCTTTGAGGGAGATCCCTTAAATTGGAATACTTTGGGAGATGTGTACCGTTAGTCCGCTCACAAGCATGATGATATTTCCACCGCAACCATTGTCACCTCCGCGGAGGAGCTCTCTACGAGAGTCGTACTAGAGGTCTGGCCAAAAAGGCCGTGTCGAATACAAGTTAGACTAAACCCCCAGATAACATTGGTCAATGAGTTGTGGCTCAAATAAGCTCTTTGGTTTCTGTGCCCTCTTTACTCCAGGAGTTGTCTAAGAAGGTGGTCATCACTAAGGTGAGACGGAGAGCCTTGTTGGACACAGCCAGGAAGCTCGGAGAATTTCGTCTCGAGCAGACTCCTACTCTCATGCTCGAAAATGGATCATCGAACCATCAGATTCACCCTGGGGTGACACAAGTGTATGTTGTGAATAACATATAAAAAGAAAAGGTTAGTCGTCGACTACTCTCAAACTATCGATAAGTTTACATATCCTCGATGCCTATCTTGACAATCTTGTAAACAAGATTTAGAGCTATAAGTTCTTTAGCACGATCGGTTTGCGTAGTGCGCACCACTGCATCCCTTTAACCCCGGAGGATAAAATCTACACCCTTCGAGTTCGACGGACGACTCTTCCACTTCAGGCGCCTAAGCTTCGGACTCATAAATGAGGTGGCTTGTATCCAAAGCATCATGGACGACTTCATCCACTCCAACCGGCTATAAGCCACATTTGCTTAGTTGGACGATGTCACGACTTGCGGGCGTACCATAGAAAAGCATGATTCAAATATAGCCTACTTCCTTGAAGTCGCATGTACCTACAACTAAACATTGAATAAAGAAAAATGTAAGTTCTCCACTGATACCGTCAATCTACTAGGGTATCACGTGCGTCACAGACCCTACTCGCTTGACTCCTCTCCGTGACATACCAGTCACATCTGATAGAGTCTTTGTCACGGCTGCTCGGCCTCTTTACATACCACTTCCAATGGGCCTCATGGTTCTCCCAGAGAATACGAACCTTAGTCGACGCCTCTTTCCCCTTGTCAAACGAGGCTAAAACCGCCGTTGCAGACGTTAAAACTAAAGAATGCCATTATCTCAGCAGTCAGAGCGAAGTTCGACGAAAATAAACCGTTCACTGATGAAATTGATGCCTCTAGGTCGGCGATCGGAGCTACTCTCACAGTGGCCGGTCTATCGCATTCATATCTCGAATTCTGACTTCGTCTGAGAGAAGGTACTGCACAGCAGAGAAAGAACCCTATACAATCATTAAATCAGTTGAACAATGGTGCCATTTCCTTCTCGGACGAGAGTTTACCCTAATCATAGATCAGCGCTCAATCTCTTGCATGTTGGACACCCAGCACCAGAGCAAAATCAAGAACGAGAAAATCGATCGGTAACGTTTGTAACTCACGTCTTTCCAGTGCAAGGTTGTGTATAGACCTGGATCCCAGAACTCAGCCGCTGATGCTCTTTCACGTGGATTTTGCTCCTCTGTCCTTTCAGCTGTCGAAGGTAATCTCACTGAGTTACATCGATCTCTCTGCCATTCAGCTGTTGCACGACTGATCTCTTTTGTGCGGGCAACAAATTTGCCCTACTCTCTAGAAGAAGTTAGGAGCATTGTATCGGCGCGCGACACCTGTCGCAGACTTAAGCCTCGGTACTATCGTCCAGAGAGGTAAGAGCTTGTTCAAGCTCTCGACCCATTCGATCGGTTGACCATCATCATCAATTTCAAGGGATTCCTTCCTTCATCTTCCTGGAAAGGATCTTCTGATCAGCGTCGACGACTATTCGCGTTTCCCTGTTGCTTATCCCTTCTACGGATATGTCCTCATCTACAGTGATCGCGTGTTTGGCTAACTTGTTCTCCATATCCGGCGTGCCAGCACACGTCCACTTTGATTAAGGGACGTACTTTATGTCCTTGAAGTGCAGATCCTTGCTTCATGAAAAGGGGATTGCTACGAGTCGCACTACTTCTTACAATTCTGGTGAAAATGAAAAATGGGAGTGCTATGTGGTCATGATTTGGAAAGCAGTGACTCATGCATTGGACTCTAGCAAACTCACCATTTCAGTCTGGAAATTAATGTTAACTGAAGCTTTGCATTCTATTTGCCTTCTTCTTTGAACTTTGACCAATGCCACTCCTCACAAGAGACTATTTTCCTACCCGCGGAGAACTTCGTTGGGACAGAGTATACTTACTTGACTTTCTTCTCAGTGCAGGGATCTCCTCTGCAAGCATATCTCCTGCAAGGAGGAGCCTTTGGCGCAGAAGGTGGAGCTCATCGAGGCTAACCCCGGATAGGCCAACATTCGTTTTACCAACGGTCGCGAGGATACGAGCACCCTCCGTGACCTTATCCCGCCGGGGAGAGCACAAGCCAAAGGATAGACGGCCCAGAGAGTGTGACAATATAAAGACCTTCTCCTCAGACGACAGAGCATACCTACTTGACTTTCTTCTCAGTGCAAGGTCCTCCTCTGCAAGCATATATCCTGCAAGGAGGAGCCTTTGGTGCAGGAGGTGGAACTCATCGAGGCTAACCTCGGATACGCCAACATTCGTTTTACCAACGGTCGCGAGTATACGAGCACCCTCCGTGACCTTACCCCGCCGGGGAGAGCACGAGAAAAAGGATACCCTTTCCCTCAGACGGCCAGTATCCTGAGATTCGCCCACCAGATGACGAAATTGAATCCACAGAAAAACCTCCAGGCCCGACGCCTGGGAAACCTTTGACTCCACCTCCTTCCATACCTACTGAGCCCGCTTCTGAGGTTCTTGACTTTGAAGTCTTTCCCCGTCCCTCGGCTTCGCTTTCGAAGACCCATCAAGCGCTACATGCTACCTTGATGAAGATTCATTTCAACGCTCACTATGTATATCCCTTTTTCGAGAGGGGATAGTTTAGTGATTTGTTCTACCAATTTTAGAACTTAATAACTTGAAAACTAACCTAGAAGATAGAATAGATAAATAACTTATTCCCGTTGATGCAAAAAATAATACTCGGTGAGTTAGAGGAAGATGGAGAATTTCAGGTAAAATTGATGAGGAAGGAGGGCTAAAACTTTTTAACCTCTCGAAGTTCAAAGTATTTCTGTATACAATTTCAGGAAGGTCATGGAGCCGTTTTTTTTATTAGGAACTTCTGTACCCATCAAAAAGAAGTCTCATGAATAATATAAAAAGAAAATTACTTCTGTGTTGTCAACTCAACATAGATATGAGCTGCAGTGAGTTTGTGGAAAAAATAAAATACAGATTTCTTGAATAAATTTAATTCAATTGTAAAATATGAATGACGATAACAAAGTAAGTAGAGACATTTTTTTAATGTTCTTTGGCCTGGTAAATTTAAATAAATACTAGAGATATGTGCCCTCAGATTTAGTTTTTTTTTATTTTGTGAAGCAAAAACCCGGAGTTTAGTCGCGGGCGACTCTACATCTCACTATGTCGGTCGGTGTCCGTTTTGCTTCTATTTTTTGTAATAACATTATAACTATTAAACCGATTCTAACGAATTTTAAACCCTTATGTTGTTTTACATTCTCTTTCGAATGATAGAATTGCCAAGGTCCTCCTAATGTTAGCCAAGGATTTATTTTCTTTTGGATGTAACATCATAACTATTTTGCCGATTCTAACAAAATTTGAAACCCTTATGTTGTTTCACATTCTCTTTCGAATGATATAATTGCCAAAGTCCTCCCAAGGTTAGCCGTGGAATTATTTGGCAATAACATCATAACTATTCTGCTGATTCTAACGAAATTTGAAACCCTTATGTTGTTTTACATTCTTCTTCGAATGATAAAATTGCCAAGGTCTTCCCAAGGTTATTTCGGGAATTATTTTGTTTTGGTAATACATTATCTTTTGAATGATATAATTGGCAAGGTCCTCGCAAGGTTAGTCCGGAATTAGTGAGATTTTTGAAGGTCGTAAGGTCATAAATCAGAATAAGTGAGAGCACGCGACTTTTGGTCAGCAGACCTTGTTTATTATATAAGTACCAAAACCCACAATAAAAATTGAAAAATGTCTCGGTTTGAAGCCTGGAAATTATGATAAGCGAATCATCCGTTATCCTAAAAATCACTCATCTCGTTAGTACTCTTATCCCCCATCTGCTAGGCCGAGATATTCATCGTTTCGTTAGCCTACTAGCTCCTCATTTCGTTAGCCTCCTAATTCACTAATTTCGCCAATCTGCTAATTCCTTCCCTAATTAGCCTACTTACTCCTCGTTTCATTAGCCTACTTATTAATTATATTTACCTAGCTAATCTCGCATCTAATTAGCCTCTTAATTCACCATCTTGCAAGCCTTTCAAACCCTTGAACTCGTTAGCCTGCCAATTCTTCATCTTGTTAGTCTGCTCTCGGCAACTGTGGGGGGGGGGGGGTGTAGACTGTTACACCTGCCCCAACCGGATGGTGCTCTCTCTTGGCTCGTCTTTTGCACTTCGTTTAAATCTCCCACTATCTTTTCCGCGCTAGGGGAAAAGAGGACGTTAGGCACCCTTAATAAAACCCACGGAGGAATGGTACCCGTTCCCGGCCCAAGCGCCCCCAGTAGCAAACTAAATTGAAACTACTACTTGTTTTTTCTCTTATAGACATTCAAGTTTATCTTTTTTTGCGAGACTTTGTTTACAGGCCCATTTCATCTATTTTGACCTGCGGTTCATTCGCAGGGTAGTTGCCGACCAGCTTTCGTCCATTCGCCCCTAGGTCCGGCGGGGGAGGAGTTTCAATCCCGCCCTCTTCTCTCCGACAGAGGTTGGGGTCGGGGGGAATATCTAATATATCTGCTTTCTTCCCATCTTTTCTTTTATATTAATTAGTGTCAAGTGTAGCAGAGAAACACTGTTGTGCAGCTGACATTTGGAGGATTACGTTACCTTCTAACACCAACGCCACCTGCTGGGGGATCTGCGGCTATAGTCTTCCACACATTTTCACTTCCTGCATCTTCGCCACTTTTTTTTGTACAGCTCTCTCATAAACTTTCTACGGGAGATGCCCTCGTTGTTTTCGCTTTCATTTTTTAGGAAAAATCGCTAGCTTGCAAATCCCTCCTCTCGTTAGCCTCCTAATCACCCAAGGGGATGTCAGGAGTAGCAAGGGCAACTTTGCTGCGGCTAGCATCTGAAGGATTGTGTCCACTCCTGATTCCCAACACTCGCAGTTTGACCTCCCGGCCCGATGCCTGCAGGAGCTGCGGCCCTAGGTCTTACACACAGATTCACTTACTCCTACAGACCTCTCCTTATAAATCCTAATTTTGAGTTTCAAATTCGAAAGGGGAAAAACATCCCCTCGTTATTCTGCAAATTCCAAATTTCGTAGACTCTTAATCATTCGTTTCATGAGCTTATTTATTCCTCGTCTCTTTAAACAGCTAATTTCTACTTTCGTTCGCTACCTAATTCTTCATTCCGTTAGTACTTGAAATCTTCATTTTATTTTCCTTGTAGCCCTCGTTGCATGTATTGCTTGCTCACGTGATATACTTTGTAAGTTTTCCTCACACACGCACACACACACACACACACACACACACATATATATATATATATATATATATATATATATATATATATATATATATATATATATATATATATATATATATATTGTAGGAGAATCGTCACTCCCTCGTTCTCTCGCAGTGGAGACACGAGACGATTACCGCAAAGACATCCGGCCCCGGCACCGTGGGGTCCAGCGCATAACCACAGCGCCGCGCCACTCGTCGCTATGAAAGGCCTAAAGGTTAAAATGCAAGATCTCTCCTACGAGAATGACTTTCAATGTCACCTCAAGTAAGAAATTGGAGACGTGTTTCTCCCAAGCTCGAAGGCTAACGAGGAGCCGATGTAAGACTTGGTGAGTAAAACCGTTTGGAATAAGAACCCTCCTGGGCCCGTCCTCAAGCCTCCTTCCCTATTAACCTCCCCCAGTGGGGTGACGAGGTATAAATAAGAAACACTGAGGAAAATCGAGGTAGAATACGTCAGTCTCCAGGTGACGAAGTCCCCGGATTAAGACCCCGAGCTACCTAGACTGGATAGGTAGAATACGTCAGTCTCCAGGTGACGAAGTTCCCGGATTAAGATCGGGCTACCGAGACTGGATAGGTAGAATACGTCAATCTCCAGGTGATGAAGTCCCCGGATTAAGATCGGGCTACCGAGACTGGACAGGTAGATTACTTTAGTTGCCAGACTACGAATTCACCTGCAAGAGAGGAAGGGCTACCTTAAGGGGCTAAGAAGCCGCTCTCTCGAGCTATTCCCTGGTTATCAAACCGAACGTTAAGTTAACTTGTTCAAGTTCAACTTACTCTCGTCAGAGAGACTCCTGATATCCTGGTGCATCTTAAACACCAGGGGTATTCTTTGTCCTTGAGGAATTAAGAAAAGAAGAATGAAAAGGCTCCCCCTCAAGCCCATTACTCGGTGGCCACACCAAACTCATAAGTTAACTTGGTTGAGGAACCAAGTTCAACTTATTCTCGTCAGAGACACCCCCCTCCTCTATCCTCGTCCTTGAGGAAGGCTGGAACTAAGAAGAAGCTCACCCTCGAGCTAGTTCCTGGTTAACAAACCGACCTTTGAGTTAACTTATTCAAGTTTAACTTATTCTCGTCAGAGAAAACCACCCACATCGATCCTCGCCCTTAAAGAAGACCCTCTCCGAGTTCAGTCCTCGCCCATGAGGAATTAAGTAACAAAGGAGAAAAGCTCCCCCTCGAGCTCGTTACTCGGTGGTCACACCGAACTCCAAGTTAACTTGGTTTATGAACAAAGTTCTACTTACTCTCGCCAGAGAGACCACGCCTACCTTGGGGCCGCCTAAAGCACCGTGATTGTTCTCGTCCTTGAAGAACCACCCCCTGAATACCATGTGGAGCCCCATCTGCTACCCTCGCCAAGAGTACCTCGTGATCTCGACCACCTACATCTGGCCGGTCGGCGCGCGTCGTAGAGCCAATAACATTCCTGAGGTATTTAAACTTCAATAGAGTCAATAAGGCTAAATCTTGTATAGTAAAGTGCGTATTGAATTTAACAAATTTTAGAGGGTCAAACTAATTGAATTAATTATTGTGTATTTTAATATTCGGAGTATTTCTGTGGTTAATGGTTATTTTTTTGTGTAGTAAATTGTTAAAGTTAAAATATAAGTTTATTTTGGGAATTCTTGTGCGTTTCTCTATATCCTTACGTGTTTGAAGCAGCTCTTCTTTAAAATAACAATATTAGCACTCTTAGAACAAAGCCTACTTCATCAAAGAAGTATATCACGACCACAAAGAATACCACTACAACAGCCGTTTGTGTGTAGAAAGATGAAAAAGGGGCATCCTCCTACATAAAAGTGGTATCAGGTGTGGACTGATCAGAATAGGGACATTCTTCGACATATATATATATATGGGGGAGGGGGAGTGCATGCGCAATATATAACTTTAAGTCTTAATCTAAGTCATAGAAGATAAGGTTACTTAGCATCTGGCTCTCAACTGTTGTCGTACTACCTGCTCGTGGTCACTTTGCCTTTAACTGAAGGTACGTCCATTGACCGAGTGCCGGGCGGTATAACCCGGCCAACCCCACTGCCTTGTGGGGGTTTACTCCTGAAGCATTGGCCCTTGGGAGGGCCAAGGCTTCAGGAGTAAACCTGGAGATCAAATCTGCTCGTGCATTAGGCGCTAGTCCAAGGAGGGACTCTTTTTAGGCAGAACACTACAACTTAAACCTGCTCCAGTCGTCCTGAATCATTTCCTTGCCACTGGACTCAGGAGGGGAAAGTGAAGATGGTGGGCTGAAGAATGCGCACCCACTTTCCACCTTAAACATCATCGTGCAAGTTATCACTCCATGCATTGCTCATTCATCCACACATTCTTGCAATACCCTATCCACAATGCTGCCATAGCCCGCCGTGCAAGACGACACCAACAAATACAAGGACCCCATATCTGCGATGTCTGTGGAAGAGGCTGCGCCAACTTTCGCAGACTCCGCAGCCATCAACGATCTTACCGAAGACGATAATCATCAACCAAACATCATCAATGTATGGAGTGACGTCGTCATCGTCAACGATTGACAACATTAAGCAGTATTATGAATAAACAATAACGTTATCGTCAATGCGGTTAGGTAAGGGTAATAATAAAAATTCCTTAATCCGCTAGGAAAGTCTCCTTGAGTTCCTCAGACCTCTTCAGGAGCGTTACATATACGACAAGGCAACCATCCATTTCTCTAAGAAGAGAAATTTCAAGAAACCTTTAACAGAAAAAGGGGAATGTGAATTCCCCTGAGAATTTAGCTATTAATGAATGAAGGACAAATACATTTTCCCACAGTCATACACAAAAAGGTTTTTTATCATTGCGAGACTAGTTAAATAGATAGTACGTCAACAGCGGTTTGAAAAAAGCTGTGAGCAATGTGAGCACCACAGCCAACATCTCCATTATTTCTTCCTATTTCTTTCTTTTGCTCTCTGTAAACGTTATTTATGACTTTCTTTTTAAAACTCCAAAATTTGTGTTGCAGTTATCGCCAAAGTTCAACAACTTTTTTGATAACTTGTGGTCCTTAATAACTGATAACACAATCTGCCAATATTTCAGATGTTGTTTTCTATTAGAATCATCAATTGTTATAGTCACAAAATTTGACTTATTTAAATCTCCATTAAGTTTCTGAATTGCTATTGGTATAATTATCACAGCTGGGCGTTGCGGCAACGAGTTGCGACTTTGCGACTTTGCGGCACTATGAATTTCTAAGTGGCAAACGTTTTGAAAAAGTCGGACTAAGCAAAGTCGCACCGCCAATTTTCCGCGACTTTAAACAGTAACAAAGACGACTTTTTTTAAAAAAAATTGCCGCGGCTGTTTTAAGCCAGTTTTAAAGCCCGAATTGGCTACAAATGTCAAATTTGAGTTGGTAACAGCTAACATTATTTTGAGCTCATTTTTAACTTTCCTTTTACGATAAATTAAATTCTTCACATTATATGAGACTGATGTTACATGAAACTACTTAAACGTACCCCCAAAAATGTTTGTCACTCTGAATTTTATTATAAATTAGTAAAATTACATACACTTTTCAGGCGTGAACCAACTTTTAAACCTATTTTGTCAGTTAAAAACGTTCGAGAACGTGTTATGCCTTGTGGCGTTCATCGTGCGAATTAATCTCATTTTCTCCTATTTTATTTAATATGTGCTTCTACTTTTTTTGTGGCTAAGACGAAAAGATTACTGTGAAGTGTAAGAAGTAATTAAAATCTAACAGTATTCTACCTTTAACATGCCTAAAATTAAACAATATAGGAAAAATTGGACCTTCGTACATAGACTAGGCCTTGGTTCTACATTTAAAGATGAGGTCAACTTTGAGGAGTTTGTGTTCCTCAAAGGGAACATGGACCTCCTGGAGGAGAAGATGTGCCAAGAGGACATGGAGGAGGAGGAGTATGACCTGTAGATATTAGTTTAGGCTGTGTTTTAACTAAAAAAAATTTTTTAAAATAATAAATATGTGTTTTTCTGCCTTATAAAAGCATGTTTCTGTTATCGCGCTAAAGTTTACTTTGTAATTTAGCGGAGTCGCACCGGGGAAAAAAAGTCGCAGTTGCAAAGTTGCAAGTCGCACTGGGAAGCCCCCAAATAGAGTCGCCAAGTCTCAGTCGCACCAGATCCGGCGGCAAGGTCGCAAAGTCGCACCTGAAAAAAATTAAAGTCGCGCCCAGGTATGGACTAATTATATTTATATTGACAGCTTTAGTCAGTTGTAGCAAGACTAAATTTTGGCTCAAAGAGTTAAAGATCAGTTTAGGTGAACAATCAGCCGTTTTAAACTTAAATCATGAGCAGCGGTACGAAAAGCGAAAGTTGCCTCTTTGACATCTATTAACAGTTCTTTGGCAAGCGGATGAATACTTTTAAAAATATATATTTTAATGAGGAAGAATATTTCTCATGAACCTTAATGTCGGACGGCCGCCATGAGCAAATGAAATTTTCAGTTGCTCATGGTGGTCCTTCCGACATTAAAGATCATATGAGCTCCAACAAATTCACAAAACAATTTCAATCGTTCAATTCTAACAGTATAAATACTAAACTTTACGACAGTGACTTCAATATCAACAAAAAAGTTTCAGCTGCTGTTTGTGCAGCTTTGTGAAGAACGTGAGTTGGACACCCACAGCTACTTACCTGAAATTAGTCATGCTTTCTTTTAACTTTGAGTAAGCATATATAGATCCTCAAAATTTGTATTCATATAAGCACTTTTTTCTCGTTGATTTGACGCAAATTTTGTGAATGTATCTGACGTCTCATTGGGAAGAGATTTTACTTTTAAAAGCTTTACATGTAAACCCTTTTTGCAAGTAAAATTGCGAACAATTAAACGGAATTTTATTTCTGCATTATGGTTACTTGGATTAGTATCTATTCCATAAATGCGACAATTTTTAGTCGCGTACGACTCTATATCTCACTATGTTGGTCGGTGGTCAGTCTCCGTTTAGCTTCTTCTTTTTTTTAGTAATAACATTGTAACTATTCCGCCGATTCTAACGATATTTGAAACCCTTATGTTGTTTTACATTCTCTTTCAAATGATATAATTGACAAGGTCCTCCCAAGAGATATATATATATATATATATATATATATATATATAGAGAGAGAGAGAGAGAGAGAGAGAGAGAGAAAGAGAGAGAGAACAAGGTTAACCCGGGAATTATTTTGTTTTGGTAATAACATCATAACTATTCGACCGATTCCAACGAAATTTGAAAACATTATGTTGTTTTACATTCTCTTTTTAATGATATAATTGACAAGGTCCCCCTAAGAAAGAGAGAGAGAGAGAGAGTAACAAGTGACAAGGAAAATAAGTACCCTAGAAGACCTTACGGTCCATTCAATGGGAGTACCTTTGGACTAGCTGTCGAGCGGGCACATTCCCACTCAATTGCCTTACGTCCTCCCTAAACGGCCACTTTTCAAGACTTTGTCTAGTCTTGTCTTGAACTGGTCAACAGAATTGCTGTTGGCAACCTCCATCGGAAGTGCGTTCCAGCTACCGCAGATACTGTACGTGAAAAATTTCCCACACAGATCGCGATTGTAACGCTTCAGCTCAAGTTGGAAGCCATGATTTCTTGTTCTTCTCTCTTTAAGGCTGAAAATATCACCATCGTAAACATTGTTGAACCCTCGAAGTATTTTGAAAACTTCGATAAGCTGTCCACGCAGTATACAGGTTTCCAACGTGAATTCACCTTCATAATCTCGGCTTAAGGTTTTTATCCACGACTCCGTTATGGCCACCATCTCAGGTTATTCTGTTGCTACGAGGCCACGGAACTCAAGAAACTTGTTCCTGATTGACCTCGTATTGAACTGAAGAAGTTTCAGGGAGTCCCCAAGTGTAGGACTCCCTACGTTCTTCCGTTTCCCGGCTTCTCTGTTTTTGTGGTCGCACCCTTTTTGACGACCTCCGAGAAGGTCGTTTCAGAAGTGAAACGGGCGTGCTGGCGCACGTCCGCTTTCGCTCTGTTTCGAACGCTTCTTTAGGTGCGTTCCACGACATCTTGAATTAGGTTGGCGAGAAAGGCCTTCACTTTAAAGGAGAGATGTACCCCATCCCTTTGGTAGACGTCGTCTCTACCGATAAAGGTACGATAGGGGTCGACGAAGAAGACTCCTACTGCCGTTCAGAGATCCACCAACAGTCGGTTCACTCCGACGTTTCTCTCGTGAGCGGTTCGGGATGGACCTATTCTCGGAAGCATCCCCACCACGACACGTTTGTGGGTTTCAAGCCCTATGTCATCCACGGCTCCCATCACCGTCTGGATGGTCTTACCACTAAGGCCAACCTTTCCCCCTCCCCCTGAGGTAGACGTCGTTGCCACTCACCATCAGATCGACAACTGAATTCTCAGAAATCTGAGCTTTCTCTGCCTCTACTCTGCTGTTGTGGTTACCCCGTCCTGGCAGGCAGCTAACCTTCACGCTAGTGCGAAGGCGGGCCGCTAGCAGTGGCTGCAGATCCACTGTTTGCGAGGCACCAATGAGGGTCACCTTCGGACACTTGGTCTCTAAAGACGGGGTCTTTCCTTGTAGAAGAGGCCTCTCCTTTTCCTCTTTACTCTCCACATTCTTACCCTTCTTTTTCTTATTCACCCTTTTCTTCTTGTTTATCTGTTTTCTTCTATTTTAGGTTCTTCTTTTGTGTCAACTTTATTCTTTTTCTCTTGTCTCAGCTGGCTTAACCTCAGATGATGCCGGAATCTCCGCTTAAGTAGGAACTACGGCACCAGAAGATTCCGACACGTCAGTGGGCGGCGCCTCTTCTAGGCATCGAATGTGAGCTGCGTGAAGGGCTTCGAGTTTCTCCACCTTTCTTTCAAGAATTTGAGCTCTCTTCTCTGAGGCTCTATAGAGGTCTTTCAGTTTCTCCACCTCTCGCGTCAGTATACAAGTAGTGCAGATACTTTCCCGGCTGCATTTTGAGTAGCAGCCCTGGAAAGTCAACGCACCACTTTTCTAACTGGCATGTCGCACAGTTGTGTTTTAGACGAACGGGGGTCCTTTTTTGCTCGTCATTTTGAGCGCTTTCTATCTCTCTGAAAACTCGTGACCAATCAATGATAAGGGGGGGGGGGTGAGTTCTCACCGCGTGAGTGGCTCCCGCCTATCCATGGGAGACGTTTCGGATCTTTCAGAAGGCACTCGTCCGACCGAGTCGTCAAACCTCGGCGTGCCGTGGCTCCCAACCAAGCAGCACTGACAGGCCCCGAAGAGGCCATCGATTTCTCACCAGGTGAACAACGGAGCACGCCCCGTACTAAACTCCTACTAGTTACCTTCACGACGGCCAGGATCTCGGAGTAGCGTTCAATGGATATCCCGCCACACCAAGAGACTCGACCCAAGGCTTTTTATTGACCTGGCAACCAACCTGGAAACAAAGGGCCGTCACCTCAGACCGATGCTACCAGAGGCACCCA
Organism: Ceratothoa steindachneri; assembly: GCA_963969495.1. Classification (NCBI taxonomy): domain Eukaryota; kingdom Metazoa; phylum Arthropoda; class Malacostraca; order Isopoda; family Cymothoidae; genus Ceratothoa; species Ceratothoa steindachneri. The sequence goes on from OZ018320.1 coordinate 158,683,267, forward strand.
TCAACGGTATCTGGGAATGGTCAATAATTACGCGCCAGGGAAGGGGTTAACTGGGCACTACCCTCATCCCATTCATCGTGCCCCAACGCCTAGGACACCTCTAGTCCTAGTCCCTAGCAACCAGTGAATGTCGATTGGCGTTGTTTATAGAGGTTCCAAAGCCTCTCTTCTGACGCATGAGGTAGCTGCCAGCTCCTTATATGTAGAAAGATGGAAAAAAAGGGGAAGAGTGATACGATAGTAGTAGTTTTTTTTAGTTGTTTTTTCTTTATGTATAAAAAGTGAAAGAGATAGGATACAAGTGAAAAAGGAGAAGGATACAGTAGAAAAAAGAAGGACGCACTTAGTCTGGAACCTCGTTTCTGACCAAAATCAGTCTTGGGACTGATCACACGGCCACTAAAGTTCTCTTTCAGCCAATCTCGGGACAGGTTGAGGTGTGAGAGCTTGCTCCATCTTGCTGGAACCAGAACTTCCCCATAAGCGACGGGAACAGGGTCTGCAGCTCCCCCTTGAAGGTTTTGAGAACCTCAACATACCGCTCCTTGGTGACTGTCACTGTCGCGCCAGATTCCTCGAAGAAAAATGGTCGAATGATGCCTCTGGCTGAGATTGCAGTCCATACTGTGCACTTATGGGAGTTTGGGGCTTGGTGGATACCTCATTTGGTCTGCAGGTCCCCTAGAAGAGATTTGTCTTCAAGTTTACCTTTCCTTCAAGATGGAACTGAGCTTCATCTCAGTTCCAAAGGAGGTTAAGGAAAGTTAGGGTCTCCTGAATCTTCTCCAATATCTTGACTGCCACAGCCTTTCTCTGCTTCTTGTATGAGGCTGTAAGGGTCGTTTCGTCTGTATTCTGTACGGGTAGGCCTTTACATCCATTACTAGCCCTCTCCTGCAAGTCTCACGGGATATACCGAGGTACTGACTTTGCTTGCGCAAAAAGCGTTTTTGACTCTGCTGAACTGACTCTCTCACACTCTCAACCAGCTCAGCTGTATGCTTCATCGGGCGTCCTGAATGGCTTGGACGGTTGTCACTGGCTGCATTGAGGTTCTCCACTGTCCCATAGTTCTCGAAGTGGTCCACCCAGTCTTGAATTCTGCTCTTGGAGGGGGATTTTTTACATTCGAACTGATGCACGAAAGTGTCCTGCACTTTCTTGAACGAGCCTATCTTGTAGTAATGTTTGACGCACTATATTCTTTGCTGGATCTCCCATTGGGATCTAGTTGTGTTCACAGGCGTTGCTTCTGTCATGTCTTGCAAAGTAAGGGCGATTAGTGAATGAATGAAGGATATATCACAAAAAGTGTGCGCAGGCCCATTTTGGGAAGATGACCCTGTATTGGAACAAATTACATATTGTTATATCAATTTGTGTATATATTATATTATTGATATGTGTATTGCTTCGTGATGCCCTTTTAAGCAGTTCAGCTACGATCTTGTAAATGCAGTTTCTGTATGGGTTGTGGTTGACACGGGCGACTTCTGATAGGCCCTTGTGGCTTTTCCCATCCGTTGAATTATGTTATGTTATGTTAACATCCGGGGTTGACAGTCAGGGGTAGCAGGTTGTGTCATCTTTCTCTTTATTTGAATTGTTTTATGTACACTGTTGATTTTCCCTTTCTACATTATTCGATTTACTTCTTATCGGTGTTTGCTACTTGTTTGTTCGCTACATAGTATTTGTATTGCAGGCAGTTTGTTTGCCTTTTTCTTTCATTCTCAAACGCACACCGCCTTGAATAATGAACAAAACAAAAATTGCATTTGACTTAAAATATACATATACGGTACTATTCTTTCTTCTTTTAAAATTTATTTGAACATTTCTCAAATATAATAAAATTATTTAAGTTATTAATCGCTGACATTTATCTGAAAATTAAATTACCTCATAAATTATATATATATATCTTATTTTCCTTACCCAACTCAGTAAGTAAATATGAAATTATGTGAAATTTGACGACTTATATTGTAATAGTGGTGTGATAGTGTAAGGAAAGAACTACTAGTGTAAAGGAATAAATTTTATAAGTCATATGCATGATGTATCATCTACGCCATTTGTCTCCCATATTTATTTACGACTCAATTCAATTGAAAAGTTGTGCAAATATTTAGAAATGATAAAGCCTGAATTTTTATGTCCTGTTCCTCGCCCCACAAAACAGAAAACGAACAGATGTTTCAAAGAAAACGGAGAAAATCAATAATGTCAGAATGAGTCATCGAATAAGGTCTATGCAAAGTTTAGCTTTCCTTTCCCCAAACATTAACTTTGTAAGAGGCAAAAAACTAGACAAAAAACGACAAGAACATCCGGTCTTAAATTAACGTAAATACATTTAGATTAATTCCACGCCGAGAAATCGGTTATCCGCCTCATTGGTGCCAAATGTGAGAGTTTTCATTCATTAGTGTGTTAGTAGAGGAAAGGTTGTTGGAGATGGATAAGTCACTGACTCCTTATGCTTAATTTGGGACAGTGATTTAACAATGAAGTAAATTTATTTAATAGTTCAATTACAATTGTCGACTTCTTCCTAAAACATGGCAGTAGATTTCACTGCAATTTACAAAGTTTTGGTGATTGGAGACGTGAATGTGGGAAAAACTTGCTTGGTGCATAGATTCTGCGACGAAAGATATTATGACACATATATATCTACTGTAGGTAGGTTTTATAACATGTTCTTTAATATGAGCATAATTTTCTAAAAGTTAATATTTCTCTCACAATTCACAATCAAATTAAACAAAATTGGTTACTTATTGAATTATGGGCAAACCCTTGAATGTTAGGGGATCCAAATAGATTAGTATCATATCAACGAATAAAAAAAAAATTGATTTAAGAGAGATTTGGTGATAAAATGGAAGAAAATAAAACTTCAATATACAAACAATTCTCAAATGTTGGAAATATATTTATCGTATCCAGCATTTTGTTTTTTTCCAAGTTATAAGTTATAAAACTCACCGATCGAAGGAAGGAAAATTGAGATAATTCATATTAGTTTTGATAATTTTCGTCACTGAAAAATAGGCTTTCAATCTCGGCTCTGTATTATCCTGGATCAACCGATTTATCCTTAGAAAAAAAATCAGTTTATAATTACTTTTAAAAGCAAAAATAGTCTTTTATAGTAAATCCTTATAGCAGGGAGAAGAATAACGAAGTCTCTTGTTTCTTATCCATTTATCTTATTTCTCTGTGCTTTGTTTTTCTTTGGTGGAAGAGGTTTAGCTCATCCCTTCCCCATTGGTCTGGTATATCCCTTTGTCGGGAAAACACGTATGTGAAGATTAAGAAACAAATTTCTTTGTTAAAATTTAAAGCGAAGACCAACGAGTCTTCCACAGAAGGTTTGCAAGCAGAAATCTGTTAAGAAATAAATGGCGAAGATGAAGTAAAAATATATGGAAGATGTATATGGCCTCAGATCCTCCTAAATGTATTGAGCATAGGTGCTGGGAGGGCTCGCAATCCCTTAGATGTCAGCGGCAGCATGGTTTCGATGCTACACTTAACCCCTTTATTGTGGATTGCAATAGAAGAGAAAACAAGGGCAGAGGAAGGGGAAAAGGGTGGGAAGAAAGCAGGCGTTAAATATCTTCCACACTGGAGATAAATCGTAGAGCTATGGTGAACCCTGTCCCCCTGACCAAGACGAGTGGATGGAGGTTGGTGGGCGACTAGCCTGCACATTTATCCACCGGCCGAGATAAATAGGCGAGAAAGGGCGTGTAAAAACGCTCAGGTAGTCTCAATCTAATTTCAGACTACCAAGGGCACTGTGGACAGAAGGGCGATCGCTCCTACAGGTGCGAGCTAGGGGTAACTGTCTTAAATGGCAGCCCCTTACAAGGAAATTTGTAGCAAAGAGCACTGTCATTCAAATAGGTTAATTTGTAGCGGAATTCTGTATTATTATTATTACTAATATTTTGTCTTTGTTTCATCTGTCCACTGTTATTTTCGGTCCATTGTATGTATTGGTTCTGTGTTTGTGAAACAGTATTGCGATATCTCTGAACAAGAAAAGAAAAAGTCACCTGGATTCTATACAAATATTAACGTTCCCCTCTTCATATAGTTTGGTTTAATAAGAATTTGCGTTCCCATCCTTCTCAACTCCTTTCATTATAACTATTTTTATGGTTTTTCTCTTTCAGCCCGTTTATTCTCGCTCTTTTTCAGTGAAAGTCATCCGTTTTCTTGCAAGCATTTGCTCAGATATTTCATTATTTTTGCGATGAGGGCGACGTTCGAATTCTCTTCGTTGCATGCTTAGCTGGAATTACGGTGGAGTGGCTTAAGTGATCGTGTTAATGGCTTTTGGCATTCTAGATTTCTGGTGTTTTAATCGCGTGGCGCCTCCGTAACACGTAATCATCCAATAAACAGAAAATATACATGGATTGGACAAAATAATGTGAGCACATGGAAAATATATTACATATTTTGATTTTGGAACATCAATTGTTTTCCGTTTCTAGCTTTTCTGAGGTAAATCATTGAACTTTGAATAGTCTCACGAGATTGTTGATCTATTCGTCTGTTAGAATATCTTCCCACTGCATCCAACAATGGTTTGACGACATTTAAATCAATTCGCTGATTGGAGTGACTATCGAAGTTTACTGCGATGTTCCGTTCATTATCATTTTTACACATGGCATCATTGCGAAGCAACATTTGGATCAGAAGGAAAACTTGATCGCTCAGATTGTCAAAGTACCTGCTAACATCAACTGGACTATTTCGGACCCTCTCAGTTGATTCTAGAGTTTTGGGGGAGTTTTTTCTCTGTATAAAAAGGCTTGTCAAGGATTGAGTTTCGATATCATTTCCGTTGCGGTCTCCATGTTTGGGTATAGTCTTGTTAGCGTTCGATAGCCTCTATCGCCCAATGCCGATTTTCGGCCACAATTCTGCTTCGCCAATAATGTTTCGCTATGCTCTGTTTGTGTAGTTAAGGTCGTGCCATTAAATCACGATACAATATGGTTGTTATGGTTAGAAGACACTTCTGCTAAATGTGGCAACGATATATTTGACTTCTATTGACGTCTGCCTCTTCCTTTTTTTGTATGGAGATCTGCCTTCGTTGTGCTACACGGCGGGTCCACGGGAGTTGCGTCTCATAGTGGGTTCCAGTGTTCTGAAGCCTCTTCTTTAGGTATACCTACTTGTTGCATGTTTTTATTTCCCCCTACTATAATTTCTTTACGAACCTCTTTTTAAAATCGACAGGGTGATGACTTTCTCCCTCTTCCTTTCCATTGGTGCTTGCTATTTTTTAAATATATGGGAAATTTAAAGAAATTAGGATGATCAGGTCACACGTACAGTCCAAGAAGAAACGACAATGGGCAACATAGACTTTTGTTTCTATAATATTAATGAATGCATTATTTTGTCAGGTTGTGTGTAAACGTGACATATAAATCACATATATACGTACTCTTGTCGCCCAGCTCTTAATATCGATACATACTAATGATATCGATACTAATATATCCTCAAAACCGTTACACAGGGGGCTACCCTATGTATTATACTGTTACACAAGTGGTTCCTGGAGGAGCGGCACCTCTTCCTGGCCGAAATACCAAAAGGGAGGTCTTGGCTCACTGTGCTGACTTGAACTCTTTGACAGGGCCTGGGGAAGCTGGTGCCCCCCCCCTCTTTTCTAATAGTATCCCCTCATTATTTTCTATATCTAGGTTTAAGGATCTGACCTCATATCGTCTCAGGAGATAGGGTTTAGAACTTCTATAAACAATACCCTTTAATCCCCGCAGGTTGCAAGGGTCCTGGGTGTCGGGGCAAGATTAATGGGAAGATCGGTTTTGCCCCAATAACCGCTTCTCTGCACGTAATGGTATGACTACCCCTCTGCGACAATTCTCGGGTGTATGAATAATGCTGTACTGCATATGAAGGGCAGAATTTACTGCCTTGTTAACTGCCAGGCGAATTACAACTCTCAGGTCCCGTCTCCGAGTCTGTCACATGCCTGTCTTGCCGACGCCTATCACAACTTAGAGAAACACCCTCGAGCTTAAGTTCGCTCCCGTGTAAGATCCTCTAGTGGTAACACGGACCCCCGTGGACCCAAGACGAGAGGAGAGCCCGTATCCCTCTGATAGCGGCCTAAAGACAGTTAGACTCTTGTTCATTTCGGAGAAGGATCGGTCTGAGGCCTGCCCGTCCGGCCACAGGGCCCCTCCCGGGGGTCGGGAAGTGGGATAGAGGGTACATAGCCCCTCTCTTCTCTTTCGAAAATAAAAAATAAATAAATCAAAGAATTATGGGTTTATCTTCTTTCAGAGGGGCTCGGGGGGTGGACGAGTCCTCTGTCGAGTCGGTAGGTAACCAGGAAAAGGCAAGTAAGTTCGGGCTAGAGATGCCTTCGGAACCTCGATGGAGTCGGTGCCCCCATCGAGCTTCAAGCGTCCGGCCTTCAAGAACATTATTCATTCTACTGATGGGAGCATGCTGTGCAAAGGAAATATGCTGCTCCATCAATGCCAGACACTAGCCATAGTTCTCTGTAGAAAACAGAAAGTCGCCTGTTTGTCGGACGGGACCTCTCTAGTGAATTCGACTGACCCTACCCAGGAGCCATTGTGAGGAGTCTTCGGAGAATCGATGGCTCGCCTATATAGGTGACACCAAACTACACCATGAACTTTGTAAAAGTAGTAGTCTATTCGAGGGAACTCGAATACACTCGCACAACGAGCCAAAGCCCCCTCCAGTAACATCTCGAAGACAGCAGCGCTTTTTAGGGCCAACAGCTCACGGAGTTCTGTCTCCAGCAAGGACCCAGCAATTCGAGTAACTTCACTATGAGGAGCTCCCCCCCCCCCTCCTAATCTTCAGGCTAAGATTTTATGGCATTGTCCTTCAATGGATTTGCCGTGAACTTGGGGCTAACTGGAAGGTGCTGCTGAGGCTCGTCTACCGTAGCATCACGGGATGGGGGCCCAACAGATAAATGCATAATTTATTACTTAGATGTGGCTGACCGACACCTCGTGGTACATTTACCGAGATCCTTTCTCTTCATCGGGAACATGAACATAAGGCAGTCTCCGATGAGACTACACGGTCAATCCCAGGGATAAGGTCCTGATCAACTTGATTGAAGAATTTGAGATCATTTTCCTAAATCTGCATTTTTCTTGTCCAGATTTATCCTGTTGCTCTCTGCACGCACAACCTGATTTTGGGTGGGAGTTGGTCGATGACTTTCGAGGTAGTGATCACCTTCCCATCAATATATATTTTTTACGCCGATGTCTCTTCAGAAACTACCTGAGTAGTGCTTGTAGCGGGTGCGGTGACGCGCATTTCAATAAATTAATGGTTTATCTATCCAAGTTGAGGAGTTTAGGTTGGTTGATGATACCGTTGATTTCTTATCCAGTACCCTCTTCAGGGTGGGTCTGACTACCATTAATAGAACGTCTGGAAGTTTTGCACGCCTTCCGCTTCCTTGGTGGTCGGACGAGTGTGACACGGCCCCCAGAGGGAAGCGATATGCCTTTATTCGCTAAAAGCGCCGCTCGAACGATTTCATTGTGAGTGAGTTTCATCTAGCTTGGGCTATATTCCAGTATATCTCGAAGCATGCCCGCAGCTCTTCTTGGCGGGTATACGTGTTTCACTTAACGGGAAGACCTCTCTTGCAGAGGTTGGAGGCGTGCAAAAGGATTCGGGGGAAGTTCTCGCAAGATCTCCCTCGCTATCTCCAGGACGACGGGACCGTAATCTCAAACCACGCGTAGCTATCGGAATCTTTCAAGAACGCCTTTTTCTGAATTCTTTAGCCGGGGTGTTTCCTCGCTAGCATTTGAAGCACGTCTTGGGTTCGCCGAAAGCCGCCCACTAGACTTTACTCTTAGATGAGAGAAACACATCAAGTTGCTTACGGTAAGTGAACTGCGTTCCGCTCTCGCTTCGTCCACAGATACTGCCCACGGTCCAGACGATATCCCGTACCCCATGCTTTAACACTTGGGTGAGCGAGGCATGGCCTTCTTTTAGCTTAGTTCAAGCGGATCTAGGCGGTTGGTATCCTCCAAGATTCCTGGCTAATGACTACCGTGTTTGCTTTTCGCAAACCCGGGAGAGATCACTATACACCGGATGGTTTCCGCTCAATTTCTTTGACGTCCTGCGTGTGAAAATTGATGGAGAAATTGGTTAACATTAGATTATCATATTTACTGGATAGCGAAATCCTCTTGTCTCTAGGACAGTTCGGTTTTCGCAAGTTCCACTCCACGTCCGATGCTATGCTTGGGTTGTCAAATGTCCTCTGCCAAACCCTCCGTGAGCCATACTTCGTCACAGTGTTCTTTGATCTGGAGAATGGTCAAGATACCGCTTGGCGATACGGTATCATAGAAACCGTCCATACCATGACATCGAAAGGACGCCTCCCAATCTCCGTATCTGGGTTTCTGCGAGATTGTTGATTCCATACACGGGTGGAGAGGGCTCTCAGGTTAAATAGGGCAGGAGGAGAGTTTCCCGCAAGTTGTCCTCAGTGTCATACTTTTTGTCTTGAGCATCAGCGGTATTACTTCGGTGCTGCCGGAAGATGTTCTCGCTATGCTCTACGTAGACTGCTTTTCAATATCTTATAGTACGGCCCAAATGCCAACTCTGGACCCTCGAGTTGGCATCCACGGGTTCATCTTGACCTAGACGTGTTCCTAAATGGGGATCGCCTGGATGTGGTTGAGTCGCACCGTTTCCTAAGTTTTGTTTTTGATCAGCGTCTCACCTGGAGGCCCATATTCCCAGCTTTATTTTCTCGTATATCTGGGCTATAGACATTTTTCTTTCCGCGATGTTCAGCACTTGCGGTGATACTTTTTACTCTTCCTTTGTTGTTGTTTTTTTTCAAGCTAGATCACGGATGCGAGTTTTATTTGCAGCTGAGTGTGAATTGCGAAAAAGCAGATTCGAGCTACCACGCTGGTTTCCGTTTGGCGACAGGTTTCTTCCGAACATCCTCTACAGATATTCTCCTTGTCGATGCTGGGGAAATGCCGCTCGTTTCACGCCGTTGACAGTCTATCATGTGTTTGTGCGCGCGAGCTCAGCGTCTCTCTCATTCGCCCAGCTCTCATTTCATTCGTGGCCCAAATTCAACGGCGCCTAATCCGCCGTGAGTTGCCAATCATAACCTAAGCCTTTTGGGTTTAGGGCAAGGCAACTCCTTCGAGTGATCGATGTTGTTCTCAGGAGGGTGGCACCTCTAGCTATGTCCAGGACGCCACCCTGGAGGGCACCACAGTTCGCTCTGGATCTGCCCCTGTACTTCCTCTCCCTCGCAGTTGCTTGTGTTGCATCCGTGATTTTGTTTTCTCATTAGTTGCTTGAAGTATCATATGTCTGCTGCTATACACTCCTCTCCATCTCTACTTGCCTTTAAGCATGCTTTGAAACTCGCCTCTTCTCTCAGGCCTTCACTTACTCGGTGGATGGGCGCTTTGCAAAGGCTCACGGCCTTGAAGAACGCCTTTCATAAAACATTATTATTTATTTGTGTATAGTTGTCCCCGTGTTTTATTTTCAGGCTTTATAATGAATATTCACTACAGGATTTTTGTTCTAAATCTATCTGATTTTTATGTTTGTTGACTTTAGCTATCAATTCCCCTTTTAGTTTTCACGATTGTCATTTTTGTATTAAAGATTAAGTTTTAGCTTAGGGATGGGTAGCGCCGCTAACAAAGCTAAATCCACTAGTAAAAACTAATCGCCCTGTCAAAACACAACTAAACTCCCCGCAAAATTTCATAAAGATCCGTTAATAATCTTTTGTGTGTTCCTGTTGGCAGAAAACAAATCATCACCTGGTTGGAAATAGATCAAGATATAAGTACTTTAATTAGATATACTATTTAGCTGATTCAAGGTATATTATTCCACTTGTGTAGTATTTTTGAGTCTGCTATTTTATTTATTTTCCTTGGTATAAAGGCTTTTGCTCGTGTTTAAAGTCTACTCAAAACCCTACCCCATTTTTTTTTAGGCATTCTTGTCAGTTTCATATAATTATAAAATATGGCAGATGAAATCAATTTATGGAAACAATAAAATATTTTTTTTTACTGATAACTTTTGTTTCATATGATGAGGGAAGGTATTCTAATAAATGCTAGCGCTCTTTTTACTTTGTCATGCTAACTATAACTACTTACAATCAATAGATTTCCATATTTGTACTCTCGAGTATCAAACTCACACATGAGACTTACAGTTGACACAGGGGACAGGAATCACGAAATAGCAATGAATAGATAAGAATACATGCACACTTTGGTTCGGATTCTACGTTCACCCGTAGGTCTCATGAATACCTAATTTCACTTTGCTGTCTCTTACTAGATTTCCCGCTGTAGTATCCTGAACCTTTCCTCTTTCCCTCCATCCCGTACTCACGCTGTTCGGAGTCTCTTGATGCTCTAGGCTTCAACCCCCTTTCTTGTCTTAGCCCCTCTTATGCGGGACAAGGGGGGGGGGCGAACTATCTGTTCTTTGTCTCCGACTTTACTTTCCATTTCATTTCAAAAGGGAAATTGAAATTAAGCTCCCCGTGACTATACTAACATCTGCGCTCAGGTAGAAGATGCTTGGGGTTTATTCCTGTGCTTTTTATCATTTTATTTTGTTTTCTTTCGCCTTCTTCTCCCTTGGTCGTTTAACCAGAGAGATTTGGGTTAGACTGGAGGGCTTCTTCAAGGAAATGGTATTCATCTCTATTTTTTCGCCCCTCAGGAATTGACTTCAAACAAAAGATAATTAACCTGGATGGAGTCCCAATCAAACTACAGATATGGTAAGATAAGTGTATGCTAGGCGCTCTTTGATCTGGGAATAACTTAACAAACAGCGAAAATAACTAGCTTGATCCGACAAAGTCACACATCCTCAGCCCGTTGAGCCTTCCCCAAGAACCTTCCACTGATGACGGTCCATCGCTCGAGCCTGCCAGGTTACTCTTGCCATCGAGCGAATTTCATTCTCCCACCTTGTATAAGGTCCTCTTCCTGGTCTCTTTATGTATTATGGAGTTTTAGTAGAGCACATATAGTTTTAAGTATTTAAAAAAAAAAATAACTAAACTACCTAAACTCCCAGGTAGCCGATTCTTTCGGTGGGTTGAAGCAATATATCGATGACGAGATGGCTGCCAATCTATTTTTCCTCATAACATCATTAATAGAAATTTGCGCGCTTTAATTAGTGAAAGTGCTATATAGTGTATATCAAAGTGTATAGTGTATGTCAAAGTATACACTATATTACATTTTGCGTATTTTTTTAAAAATACAGATATTTCTAAGAAAGTGCCAACAAAATAGTCATTTACGGAAAATTTACCGGAGATTTCTTTAGTCCATCTTCTGTCGTTTCTTAGAAATGAGTCATTTCAGAACTTATTTTCTATATATTTATTCTCGTTTCATATGTTTTAGTAATATGTTGTTTTCATTGTTTTGTTTTGTTTCACTTGATTTATATTATATGATCTACCCTGAACTCGCAGGGGTAAAACCCCTGTTAGAACTGAAACGTGAGAGAATGGCACACCTTCCTGACCCCATTGTAAAACCCGGCAATAGGTTGTCAGCTGTAGCATGGCTCAGCATGTTACAGCTGTCATCTGAAGGAGTGCGTCCCCTCCCAATCCCAAAACCCGCAAGAAGAACTGCAGCTAAATATTTTACACACATTACTCTGCGAGAAATCCTCTCGTTGGTTTTCGCTTTAGATAAAAAAATGTTTTAGCCTGAGATTGTTTTTTTTTATAAAGCTGCTGATTAGATTAGGTTAGATTAGATTAGATTAAATTGGGTTGGATTAGATTGGATTATATTAGATTAAATTGGATTAGGTTAAATTAGATTGGATTATATTAGATTAGATTAGATTGGATTAGATTAAATTAGATTGGATTACATTAGATTAGTTGGTGAAATAAAGTGGGTGAAAAGAGAAGATATATGTATAGTGTGTTTAAGAAATGGGCCAAACAACTGGTATTAAAAAAATACAGAGAAACAAGAAAGTAAGAGAGGTGGATAGATATGGAAGGTGTCTGGACATCAGACTAATCTCTTGCATTGTTTTTGTTTTCTGTGGTTATTTTTTTTTTAAATTTGGGCTTTTAATTGCTATTGATTAGATCTTGATTTTTTTTTCTGTTGTTTAGTTATGCTTCGTTTTCTTGTTATTGCGTCTGGTAGTGGATGATAGTGTATCAAAAAATGTTTTGTTAATGAGTATATTTGTGTAGATGTGTCGCAGTCGATGATTGGTGGTTAAATTCAAAATTGATGGTTTGGTTAAAAATCGGTAGTTTGAGAAACATAAGCTGCCCTCAGTTTCTGATTCTTGAGTTTGGTCTGGGTTGCTATTGCGTTATCATTTGAATATGCCCTCTCCCACTTGTCTCGCTCGTAGAGAGTGCTAGATGTTGGGGAAGAGGCGGTGCGGTCTCCCCTCCCCTTTAGGTATGAAGTACCTTCTTATTTCTTCTTCAAGCTCGTTCTCGATTTTTTTCTTCCGCTCTTTTTCTCAGCGTAATCTTTAGATGGCTGATCTTAGCCATGTTGTGGAGCGCCAAAGGTTTGCAGTGTTCTCGCCTGCGTGTCCCTTTCATGATGTACATAGACTACTTTGTTTTGCACTCTTTGCAACTTTATAATATTGGACTTGGAAGATGTATTGAATAGTTGCTGGGTATATCTTCGCGATTTCCCAAGCGGTCATTCTTGCCTTGAGGGTTCGATTCCTCCCTAACACCGAAATAATCTGTGTTCCATTGTCTGCAAATTTCAAATTTAGTGTGGTATCATAGATGGGCATGACATGTCCACTGTATAAATTGGGGATAAGCAACCACCTTGGAGTAAGCCTGCACCAAGGTTGAAGAGTTGACCATTGTGGCCTTGGATCGAAATAAACGTTTTGTGTTCGAGCACGTAATCGCAGAAGAGCCCTACGAGGTTGTTATTTAGGCCTAATTGTAGGATCTTATACTGCATTCCACGCTGCCATACCTTGGCGAAAGATTTGGACATATCTCGACAAGCTATATAAACGAGAGAGCCAAAAAAAGGAGTCGCCATTTCGATACTTCTTTTTCTGAACCCAAATTACATTGGGTTATACAGAATTTTGTCTTCCAGGTGTTCAATTAGTCTCTTGTTTAATAATTTCTCGAAAGCTTTGCCCAATACTTTTAATTGCGAAATTGGGCGAAAGATTTCGACTTTATTTGGAGGCTCTCCGGCTTTTGGGATGAATTTTATCTCTGCTATTTTTAAACTGTCTGGAAAGTAGTCTGTGTTCAGGCATGCATCGAGAACGTTTCTAATCCCCATCAATGATATTGTGTGCCAGGTATTCAGGGGTTCGCTGCTTGAAAAAGTGGAGGGCGTCTTTTAGTTCTGTATTCGTAATGGTTGCTTCCACTCCTAATAGTTTCTGTTTCTCCAGGCCTTCTTAATGTTGAGGGTGAGTTCTATGTATTTTCTCGTTTAGCTTATCTATTACTTTTTCTTCGTGTTCTTGGTCGAAGTTTAATTTTTCTCGTGGGCTTATATTGAAGATATTCGGCCAGTATTACCTGAATTTGTCCTCTATATCTCTCGTTTCTTGGATGAGCTGTTCATTTTCGTCTCTTAACTCAATTTTAAATGCGAGAAGGATTAGGTTCTTGATTATTTTTCACTATTCCTTGGGGGATACTTCTTGGTCCAACTGTGGATTTTTTTTTATTCCAAGCTTCCTCTTGTTGGTAGTAAAAATTCTGTGTTAACTCCGTCTTCAGTTGCATTATTTGTAGGAAATATTCCGATCGGTATCTACACGGCCACCCTAGCTAGCCTTTAAATTACTAAGAGGATTCATTAATATAAAATTATCACTCAATATTTGAGGTAGACTTCGGATGGGCAAGCTACTAAACGAAAAGTTTATCACTGCGATAGATCAAAATTTATTTTTTTATAAAATTAAACAAACTTAGAATAACTTGTCTAGGAACGCCACTAAAAACACCAGTAAAATATACTTAAGAACATTATATTAAAATATTACTTTAAAATATAAATGTAGAAATAAGGTAAACTTATTTTTTACACATATCTCTTGTTCCTTTTACCTCTTTTTATCTCCTACTACCACTCTTTCCTTTATTTCTTGAACTAAACTCACGTGGATCTTAGGGTCTTTGCTGGTTTGTAATTCAGTAATATTCGAGCTTTTCTTTAATTCTTCCATCCCGTCTCATTTTTCGCCTTGCATCTAAAGCATTTTAGTGTCCTTACTTATTTTGGTGTTAGACGACCTCGTCTCTTCACCATTTGTCAAAGTTGCACATTGTAAAATTCGCTCGTACTTTTCTTGCATTTTTTTAATGAGGATTTTCTCACTTGATAATTAGGTTCAATAAAGTTCTTGTTTGATGTCATTGGTCTCATATACAAGGGTTGGACAAAATAAATGAAAATTCTGGTAATTTCATGGTTTGTTTTTTTTCTTGGATGACAATCATACATATTACATAAAATTTCGAATGACCGAAAACCTTTTGGAATATGTTGCAGATTATTATATATTATTTTATATTATAGGCCTTGTCCTTTTTTTCAGAATTTAATGATACCTTATAATAATATGAAGACTTTTCAAACTTTCAAAGAGGACAGATTGTAAGAGCTCGAATGGCTCGAGAATCAGTAACAAAAACCGATCGAATGTTTAAGGTTTTCAGAGGAACAGTTTTTAAGATCATGACAACTTATGACGGTCATGAGCACAATCTATGGCAGAAGTAATAGCGGATGAAAGAAAAAGGCTCAGCGATAGAGACCGTAGAATTCTAAAGCGCATATTGTCGAAAAATCATAGGACCATAGCTTCAAAGGTGATTGCACATCTTAAACAAATCATGTTTTGACCAAGTCTGTTCGTCGAGAGCTTTATTAAACCGGGTATTACAGAAGAGCTGCGATTGTCAAACATTTGCTTATGCAAATCAACACGGAGAGTCGTAAAAAGTGATATAGATGTAGCCTATAAGAATTAAACAATAGACAAATGGAAAAATGTGATATATTCTGAGGAATATTCTTTTACATTATTTCCATATATGGCCGAGTTTATGTATGGAAGAGTCTCACAGAAGCTTAAATGATTGATTTAGGTACCAATATCATGGAATTCCATTGGTCTAGGAATAGTATTGCATGGCAGGGCAAACTCCCAAGAGTGTCATTTTGACTGATCAGGGACCAGCTCCATTCCATCGTACAAAGACGCTTTCCCGCTGGCGGAGCTCTTTCATGACGATAATGCATCCATTCACGCCATTAAAATCGTTAAAAACTAATTGGTTTGAAATGTATCTCAATAATGTCGAAGACTTAGTTGGATTGTCGCCCGCATTCGCAAGCCCCTTAATATAATCGAGTATTTGTGGTGTGAATTGGAACAGCAACGAAGGAACCGATTCCCTCCGCCATCGTCTATAAAATAGATGGAGAACGTTTGGCTGAGGAATGGATTAAAATTCCTCTAGATACTGTCCGAAAGCTGTATGAATCAATTGATCGTGTTATTGAGGCTGTTATTAATGCCATAGGAGGGTTGACTCCATATTTAAATAAAAATTAGCTATTAAAATACTGTTTTCATTATTATTTGAATTTGAAGGTCCTCAGAACTCATTATTTTTACCCACGTCAAAATCAACTATTAAAAGATGTTACCTTATTAAATTATAATATTTATTTTGTCAACGAAGTTATAAGAATTCTCCAATTCATTTTTGCTGAATCCAATTTCCTAATTTCCTCAGGGATACAGCCGGCGAAGAGAGATTTCGAACGCTCACCACCGCTTACTACCGCGGCGCTCAGGGTATTGTTTTGATGTATGACGTCAACAACTTAGACTCCTTCAATCATCTCTCTTACTGGTTTAGGAATATTGAAGAGGTATGGACGAAATTCGGGCTAAATTTAATAACAAGGTTCTATGAAATCTCCGCAAGAATGATTTACTACTTACTGTTGGATGTGTGTTTTAACAGGGTCTTTATTGAGATAATATAATTTAGATATCACAATAAATTCCTGATATTGTAATAAAATGGGGAATGAAAGAAGGTAAATTTCTATAAATAAAAACAAACACGAATCGAGAATGAGAAGGACAAAGTGAAATGATGCAAGTCAAGAATAAAAAGAATAAAACTATTTATTGAAAACAAGAGATAGAATATATATATATATATATATATATATATATATATATATATATATATATATATATATATATATATATATATATATATATATATATACACACACACACACACCGATGAGGGAGTCGTTCCTTGGGAACCTAATTCGCAGGAGGAAGACCCATGTGATCGCTCTAAACATTTATTTGCCGGACGTTTCGGTCTTTAGTAATGACTCTCTTCAGCGGATTGAACTCGTAACACGAATACAGGAAATTTTTAAGAATTAGATCACAAAATTGCAAATATAGCTCACACAATTCAATATTAGTTACAATATGAAAATTAAGTCAAACTCAACAAGAGAGGTAACAGAAATATAAGTTAATTTACGGATATATGATATTGAAAAAATGTTAAAAACAGTTGAATGCAAGGGATAAAGCGATCGATAAATACGTGTTTAACCAAGAAAGGAAAGTTTAAAATTTGAAACTTAATTAAACAATATTTCCGGAAATAACAAATATGAATAAAAAACATGAATCAAACTTATTAGGAATAAAAGAAATTTGTCTTTAAATTAATACCCGACAAAATTGTAAGGGCAAGGCGAACAATGAAGAATGACAGGTAAGTAAAATCAAATAGCCAGGAATCCGAAAAGAAAACATAAAGCAAAGCAAACAGTTCAATATAAGTTAAAAATACAAATATATGATAATGAACAATATTGCTTAAATACAGTTGAATACAGAGGGTAAAGGTAATTCAAACGATCAATAAATGCGAGTAAACTAGGAAACGAAAGTTTAAAACTTGATAAAGCAATAGTGAAGCAAAAAAAAAAAAAAGAAAGAATGAAAAACATGAAACTAAGGGAAAACTTTTATATATAAGATCATTTAGATACTAAGGGGGCAAATATTTAAAATAAAAGAATAGAAATGAAACTGAGAACTTTTAAACAGAACCTACCTTCTTTTGTTGGAGCTGGTGATATCGACTGATTACTCTGATCGGGACTAGCTATGATTAAAGCTATGAAAGGATGGATTTGGTTGGTTGTATATTTCTTTATTTGACTATATAGTGAACAGTTTGAAGGGGGGGAGGAGGAATAATTATTAAGTTCTAGGTTTACTTGTTTAATGAAAAGTGATTCCAGAATTTTTAAATCCAGAGAAGAGGAAGCAGGATATAATAAACTGAAAGAATCAGGGTTGAGCGGGTGGTTAAGATTTTGAGAGTGTTCTCTTATTGAAGAGTGTTCAGGTTTAGCGATATGAATGTTAGATCTATATGACACTCCCATATGCTTAGCAATCCTACATTTTACTTGTAGACTAGTTTGGCCTACATAGCGACTTTGGCAGGTCGCACACGTAAATTTATCAATGGAGGATCGCAAGCATAATGGGAGTTTTTCCTTGTGTCGAAAGAAAGAATTGATAGAAAGAGGATTAGAATTAATAGGAAAGAACTGGAATTGAGGAAAATTGCAAATATAGCACACACAATTCAATATTAGTTACAATATGAAAATTAAGTCAAACTCAACAAGAGAGGTAACAGAAATGAAACCCGAATGATAAGCAAGTAGTTAAATATAAGTTAATTTACGGTTATATGATATTGAAAAAAATGTTAAAAACAGTTGGATGCAAGGGATAAAGCGATCGATAAATACGAGTTATACGAGTTAACCAAGAAAGGAAAATTTAAAATTTGAAACTTAATTAAACAATATTTCCGGAAATAACAAATATGAATAAAAAAACATAAATCAAACTCAATAGGAATAAAAGAAATTTGTTTTGAAATTAATAACGACAAAATTGTAAGGGCAGGGCGAACAATGAGTTTGACTTAATTTTCATATAACTAAAATTGAATTGTGTGTGCAATATTTGCAATATTGTCATCTAATTCTTAAAAAATTCTTGTATTCGTGCTAGAGTTCAATCCGATGAAGATGGTCATTGCTAAAGACCGAAACGTCCCGCAAATAAATGTTTAGAGCGATCACATGGGTCTTTATATATATATATATATATATATATATATATATATATATATATATATATATATATATATATATATATATATATATATTGTATGAAATTTTCTTATTCCTGCTACACAACGTACCGCCTTCTTGCCCTGATATTAAAAGCCTATACAGGAAAAGAAGGTGCTCAATTTCTCTAAGAATGGAAATTGCTTCCCCCCTACACAATTTAACAGCGCCAATATACTCACCACCAAAAGTGTTTAGATTTGGATCGCGACTACTTAACTAACAAAAATAGAATTAATAGATTCAAAAGTAGAATACAGCAGATATAGAATAAGCCGCTAATCCTTGGGCGTAGACAATAGAATGGAAGGCCCTGGGTAACTTAAGAAAGAAAATGGGAGATTTAGAAACGGAGAAAATAGGGAAGACTATTTTAACCGCCGCGTGAAGGTGAAATAAAGAAATGGATTCGAACCTGTGTCATCAAGCGCTCATCGCTATCAGAACCACGACCTTTTGTGGGGTTGAGGATGGTGGATGAGCCGATGAGCGTCGTGGTTCTGATAGCGATGAGCGCTTGATGACACAGGTTCGAATCCTTTCCTTTATTTTACCTTCACACGGCGGTTAAAATAATCTTCCCTATTTTATCCGTTTCTAAATCTCCCATTTTCTTTCTATATCCTTCTTCGGAACCAAATATCTTGCATTTTCTCCACTCTTAGATAATTAATCGGGAGGAATGATGTTGGTTAATATTATTATTTTTTTTTATTTTGCTACTTTTTCAGAACGCTTCTCCCGACGTGGTGAAAGTCTTAGCTGGGAACAAATGTGAAGTTGACAGGCATCAAAGAGCCGTTGACAAAGATCGAGGATTGAAGGTAAGTTTTTTTTTGTTTTGTTTTTTTACTTAACATATTTTTAACTATATTCTGTGCCAATATTGCCTCACTACTTTTACCAAAGGCCTCAGTTGACTTGAACTAAAACCCAAAGGTACATTTATATTAATTATTTAAGGAGCAATTTAGATATACATGAAAATTATAAAGCCTGTACCAACGCAGAAATGCTCCCAGGACGATAAAATTCAAGAATCGACTCCATTTACTATTTTAAGAATTTGAATGTTTCTAGCTATGGCGTAACGCCGTTTCCATCGCTGAAATTAATTAAGCTACAATGGTGATGGTTGTTCTTTGGGAGATCTCTCAATTTGGCTAAAATTTGTACGATTGCCATGTTTTGTAGCAGCCATGGGTTCGGATTCTAATGCTAGTCCTTACTGAGATGCGCAGACTACGGCAGGTACTAATGGGTGGTAAAATACACGCACACATAAATGTTTCCAGCGTAGTTTACTTATTTATTTTTCATAATCAGTATCTACTTTCCCACAAAGTGATACGGTGCTCATCAACGTCAGTAAAAGAACTACTATCACTCCTCTCAAGTAGTAATGTAGCTCCCCACCCGTCTCGCGCACAGTGACCAGGACGGCCCCCAAATTATTTTGGGGTTGGGACTTACAAGACTTCTGTATGTTTATGGTAGTAGAAATGTAGGTCCTACCTAGAGTCTCGCGTGCAGCGCTGCAAAATAATCTGAGGACGTCCTGACCGCTGCACGCGAGATTTGGGTGGAGACCGATACTGCTCTCTCCAGCCCTTTACAACTCTTCAATTTCTTTATATACGCCAAAAATTGTTTTCATAGCTATTGGGTGGTATGTTCTGGAGAACCCCGTCTAGTCAGGGTTCATCCCCGGGCAGAAGGCCCCAAGCACTTGCCTTCAAAAAACCCTTTATGCACTTATATCATAGGCACTATCATCCACTTATCCTTAAGTCAGGCGAAACGCTCGAATTCGTTTTTTTTTTTCTACCATTGGCCTACATACAATATTTAAGTATATTTATCTAATCTCATTTTAATAGTTGGCGGATAGTTTCGAGATTCCCTTCTTCGAAGTTTCCTGCAGAAGTGACATCAATGTACAAGAAACGTTTCTCGCCCTGGCCAGAGGAATTAGGGACTTCCGGGAAAGAAGGGTAAGCAATGTCAAAAGGTTGGCTGTTTTCTTCATATTTTACCGTCATTTTCTTGATAGTGTTTAATTTTTGAGACACGTTGTGATTTTTCTTGCCCGGTAAATAAAAACCGTAGCGCCTCTCAACTTCACGACACTTAGAGGCATTTTCAATGTGTCTGATTCTGCAATACTTGCAACGGCAATAACCTATGATCTACATATGCTAGTCGCGAGGTGTGTATATACTAGAAATTCAATATTTATTTTGCGAACAGGCGAGTATATTTGATGCCAAAGAGCGTGAGTGTGATAATGTACGCCTTCAAGATGATGACGGTACCTCTCTGGCGCTGAGATGCGGGACTTGTTGAGGACATGCTTAAAGTCCTCTCGATTTTCGACAACGGTGGAAGGAGTAGAGAAGATGAAGCTCTTTCAAAGAAACTATCACATAGTGGGAGGGATTCTAACGTTTTCGCACATGTGCCTCTATGTATCAACCAAATGCCATAAAAATCACATAAGAATCCTTGTCGATTGAACACAAGGACATTCACTAAATAGCAAATCCAATACTGTGGCTTAAATGGCTGGAAATTAGCGAAAAAAATGTTTATTGAAATATTTAAATTTTTTTAGTGTATCGATGGAAAGCGCATTTTACACATTTTTTTAAAAATAACATTTGTATTAATCAAACTTCATAAAAGTATTAATGCACAAAATGAAAACAAGCTTAAGAAAACACAAAATAAAATTTTAAAATAGTGAATGGTTGATGTGAGAAGAGGCTAATGATTATGAAGTTTATATCTACTATAGCTCTAATCAACACTTTAAATTGCTATTTAAATTGACTCATTAGCTTGTTTCTATCTTGTTTGCTGGGCTATACTTATATACAAACATGTGCAGTATCTCAAAAGTTACATTGTTCTATTTGAAATTTTATAAACATTTTATAATATAAAAGTGTGTAATTTTTTAGCATCTTGCATAGATGTACATCCTCTTGTCCGTTCTTTGCATTTTTATGAACCAAAATCTCATTCAATTACTGCATATCATTAAGATAAACCAGAATTACAATAACAAAATAAAATACAAGCCAATGGCAGCTTGAAACGAGAAAAGAATAGTTTGCATAACATACAAACTACATATTCTATCTTTTTTTATAGGATTTTAATTTATTTATTATTATTATGACAACAGTTTTAATATGCTTGTGATAGTGTTAAAATTACATAATTATTTTCATGCTAATAGTATACAACGTTAAGCTGAATTGAAAAAAGTTAAAATTGCATAATTAAATAAGTATTATGTAAATATAAGGGCATATGTTAAGGCATGTGGATGGTGCACAAAATACAACTTTAAGTTTGGTTGCATCGGGAACAAGTGATTAAAACATAAGAATTGAATATATATTTTTTAAACAGTATTTAAGAGATTGTGTGGCGATTTCGATCTGCCAATTCCATATTAATGTTCTTGTTTCATTTTAAAGTATGCTAATTGGGTCCTCAAAGTATTTTGTATCAATACGATCGAAAAAAAATAATGAAAAAAATATCCAGTTTCTGCATTTAAAAATTGTTAAAATACATATATTTCAGGGGTTTGGGTAATTATAGATGCCATACAAAGAGGACAGCATAAATCAAAAAATATTTCATCCACAGACATTTCTTTTGTAGCTGTGCTTTATCCGATTTTTAATAGTTCGTACAAGGCAACATCTATGTATATTATTGGAAAGTTTAGAAGTCCATTATTCATTATTTAACAAACTAACGATATTCTGTTTTTGAACTAGAAAGGAAATGCGATAATGAGTTATGTTTACAAATAACTTCTGTGCTTAAATCGCGCATCTTGGCGCAGTGTAGAAACTCTTTAAGATACCCATGGACCTTCACAAGCCTCTTTATCAACTAAGCAAAAGCAGGCAGATCATTCAACATTCTCGAGGCAACTCTAAAGAAAGCAAAGTCACCCATGCAGCACACACCACTATGAGGGAAGTCGACAGCTTATTCTCTGCTGTTTAAACGGCGGTGGGTGCAATAACGGCTACAAAATAAATAAGGAAAAGCTTCATTGTCCTTCCAGGGTCACTACTTTGCTGGTTCCAGGGTCACAATATTTTATTGCGATGAGGGGCCACTAGGTTCTCACTATTGCGTATACTCTAAAAAAATAGATTTCTATTGAAGTATAGCAGATAAGTTGAATGTTGCTTACACTAATGTTGATTTGAAGATGAAGAGTGCTATTGACTGTTGAAATGACAATACGAGTATTATAGAAAAGCTTTCCGTTGATGTTGATTGTCACTCTTGAGGATGAATTATTTGAAAATGGCTGCGGCGAACTTAAGTTGGTGTGTCCCGTGATTGCCGTTCACTCACGTGTTTAAATGGTTCATTGATTGCTCGTTAGGTTGATTGAGTTGGATTGTTTGAGCGATTGTTTCGGTTTGAGTTGATAAGCCGATGGGCACGTCTCGTTCTATGGATCGTGAGTTGAACGGCGAAAAGTACGTACAGTATTTATAGTAGTCAAGAAGTCTCTTATCATTGCGGGGCTGTTTATATACAGGGTGTCCGAAAGGTTGCTATGCACTGGAAATATATGGTTTCGCCAGGATCACAGTAGTTAAAGACTCACTGTCGCCCAAACACCCAAGCTCCTAAGCACCGGCGTACATAGCAACAATTGCAGGTGTTAAAATTGTCCGCATACGTCTTCGGGGCAGGGGATTCCCAATATATGTTGTAGGAATAACTGCCATGTGGTATTTTAATAGTCATTTTCTGAACCTCCCCATGCCCCGAGGACGTATCCGGAGTTTTAAAAACTACGACTGTTGCTATGCACCGCGGTGCTTGAGCGAGCGACAAGCGCTGGGAGCTTGGCGAGACTATACATACATTTCCAGTGCAGAGTAACTTTTCGAACACCCTGTTTAATAGCGTTTTCCCCCTCAAATCTGGGGTATACGGGTTGACAGAATGATTTGTTTCACTCTCAAGGAATCATTATCTTAGTGTGGTGTGGTGTAATCTATGTTCACTGATCTATGTTTCGTTCCAGTCTGCAAACTTGGTTCAAAATGAGTCGCGATTGAATTGTGGTAAAAAGAAGTCTAGTGTTGACAAGTAAAAAAGAGGATAAAATCCATATTTTTTATGAAGCTTGATTCGGTGGAGGGTATGGGAGATTATATAGTGAAAATGAAAGATGTTTAGTAGACAAAGTATTTGTATCGTAGGCGTGATTAAATTTAAAGTATGTATTGACTTAAAAAATGCACGGATATGTGCACCGCAAGGTATATTAACGCAAGGTGTGTCAAGAGAAAATGGATGGTAAGCAGATGGTAGGATTATTCACTTAAAACATATTAGAAACCGCATGGTTCAAAAGGTGAGATGGGTATGTATAAAAAAAAAGCCTGAAAGCTCAAAGCAATAAGGACAAAGTAGGCTATAAGTCATAATAAGTACTATCTCATTTGTTGTCTCCTACATAGAAAAATATGTTTATATAGCGATTATGCCACTGATAGTTATTAAGAAGCAAGATTTGAGATCAGATTGATCTCTTTCATACCCATCTAGTTTTGTGTTAGAACTGGTTTGTTAAACCCTCGATCATAGGTTTGATTCAAAATTATAAGTTAAGTGATATTCGATTGCTTATAATTTCGTGAATTTTAGTAATTTGAAGAAAATGTTATCACAAATCAGACATTTAATACTTTCGTGGCATTCGATTTAAACTCGAGTGGAAGCTAAGGATAATTGAAGGAGTCTGACGAAGGAAAGGTGAATTGAACACTACATCCTAAATCTTAGCACGATCATATTCTGTCGAGGTGTTATCCCTGAACAAAGAATTTTATGGATCATTTTAATGTAAATGGGTAGAAAGGATCAGGGGATGTCATCTCAGCTAGTGTCTCTTGTCTTACCAAATAAGTCTGTATGACCATTTTCTTAAAAATACATCACTCGCGTTTCTCTTCGTATATTCTTTCTTTCTACAAAGTGATGGCGAATTTCTTCGCATTTATTTCCTTTATATACATATTTTAATGGGTACCTCGTTTATTATGCATCGAATTTTATATTGTGAGAGACAATAATACAATTACATTTTTTAGACGTCTATAAAAAAAACATGCGAATAAACAATTGCTGTGTATAATTGTCTTATCAATTTAGATGTACATATAATTTTAGGTTTGTCTATGTAACTTTGTTTGAAGAGTCGTATAGTAAATCAAAGTTTTAGAGGTGAAAAAGTACTGCTAGAGTACTTGATTTTATATTTGAAAGATAAATATTCTTTAAGAATAATAAGAGGAACGTCCAAAGTTTTTAATGGAATATTTGTTTCTTAACTCCATTTCTGTTTGTTTTACCCCCGCGCAAATAAGTTTATATTTATTAAATATTTTTGGGAGCTATTTTCTGTATAGGTTGATCGGACATTTTTTGTTTACTAAAAGGGACGTTATTATTATTTAATTAACACTAAAAAGCGAAAACCATCGTGAACATCCTTGGAAGGAAGGTTTTGAAGATATTTAAAGTGGTGAGAAAAATGTTTGTAAGGTATATAACCCGACTGGTTTAAAGAGGAGGCTAGTTGGAGAGCTTAGTAAGGAGAGAAAGGAGTCAGCACGTAACTCTCCGAAACCTACCCAACTTTTGCAGTGAAGGCAGAGCCCCCTTGTGAGGTAATAAAGAGGGGGTAACTAAACCGTTTTTTAACTTGCTTAGCCGCAGTTAAAAAACGCTCCTCGGAAAATACTCTTGAAGGCAGTCGCCATCGATCCCCTAAAATTGAAAAAGAAAATCCTCCGAAAATATAAAAAATTAGAAGTGGGTGGCTACCTTTCCTTTGACAGACCGCCCTCTGTCACATCTTTCTGGAGAATCATTTCCTAATATCGAAGATAATATTCACCTCTGCTCGAAGAATACATTTTTTTTTAGTTTAGGCATTCATTCGTGATTTGGAACACCCTTTCTCTAGATCGATCATTGCTAACGGGAAACATAAATCATCGTATATTTGAAGGGAGGCCACAGGCTTATTATGACTGTGAGAAGATGAACCGCAAGAGTTTATGGCTGTCTTGGTGACTGAACCGATGAAATATCCACGCAGGGACCTTCATCAAATTCAATAGCTTTCCTATTTCTCCTATCGTTCCTAACCCTTGTTTTAATGCAATTGCTTGGTCAATGCCGAGGTCTTCTTCGTGTTCAATAATAAATTGTTCTTATCATCCGTTCGTGATGCAACCCTGCTTTATGGGAAGGTGCTAGAATCAAGAAGAGCCTCTACGTGGACAGTGACCAAAAAAAAAGAGAAGTTTGGGAATGGTTGTTGTAGACGAGAATGGAGCTGTCTGCATGGGAAAGGAGTAAATTTTGTGGGGGAAATTTTTATCATTATCAAATACAAGTCGCGTTCGAGTATGGAATCTATTTGAAATATAAGGCATTTTAGATTATGTTGATTGTATTAACGTATTCCAGATATAAGCAGAAGGCAGGGGGAGTCGAGACCCCAGCCAGTTAATTAGGTTGTGACATTGGTGTTCGCCTACCCCAATTTTGTAGGATCTCAATGAACTTAAAGAAGTTAACATATGATAGACCTCAATTGCATAATATTTGAGTTGTTGAATTCCTGGCGCACTTTGGAGAGGCTGAACGCCACTCTTAGGCTTTAACCTTAAGTATATATCCCAATTTTTTCGATGAGCAGACTGGATTAGGATCCCAATGACGCTCATTTTGGTCCAAGAGCAGGGTACTTAATATAAACTTATTAATTTCAATGCAGGTTGAGACACTTAAGGGGCGAGGGTGATGGGAAACTGATAGCTATATAAAGTGTTCCTCGACCTCTCTGAGGTATAGGAAGTTATTCCAGGTGCAAGTCGGCCGCAGGCCTCCTCCTCCATGTCCTTTCCCGATGGTGGGTGGGGGGGCGCAGGGGAGGAGGACCTGCGAGCCGTTTTTCCCCCACTTAAAATTAAAAAAAAAATCCATAATCCTGCTTAAGCCTAGTGATCACCGTCTCCTCGTCTTAAACGAGGGTGTCTTAAGGATAAAGATGTAGATGGGTAGTAATGATCGCTGCTGTTGCCCTTCGTTAGCGGCTTTGACAAATAAAACATTAATATCATCATATCGCGTATATTTCTAGCCACTTCAACTAAGTTTTAGAGAGATTGATCGGTTTGTTGTTCTTTTTTTTTTAAATCACTGCTTCATTGAGCTTCAAACCTTTGCTGAAGAAGTAAACAAATGTATAAATTAGTTGTGATCCATTTTGATGCGACCAAAGCCTTACTTGTAATGTGATATTTCATGTAGCTCGGTACTATATCCTTTCGTTAACTAGAGACTGCATTTTTTCCTTGCATTTCGTGCTAGTTTGTTAATAATGCTGAGACTTTTAGGATAGAAAATGGATTTCCTTACGGAATTCATGTTGTTTTTTTATCACAAGCGGATATTTTACACAGCTGTAATTAGGTCAGGAGAACGTTGTCATGAGTGACATTTAATGTAATTTTACCCTTGCACCAACTGGAAAATTCCAATGGGTAGGAATCATTGGAATATTAATAAAATTTAGTGGTTAATTTGAGCGATTGTTTAACTAGCAACACAGTTTTCTTGATGTCTTTTGTGTTTTAAAAGATAACTGCTATGCATCCAGCCTTTCTTAAGATTCAGGTTAACCTTCACGTCACATATCTCAGAGGTGTGAAAGTAGTCCATACTCAGTGATTACTTCAGATTGACGGTCTGGTGGTTATGAAACAAGGATATTTCATATTTGGAGAGGCGGTATTCATTTATAAGTTTTAAATACCCTCTCCATACCAATCCTTATTTTTTTCACTCATTTTTGTCTCGTACCTCTCTCATCTTCATTTCATTTAGTCCTCTTTGTTCCTTCTCTCAATACATCGTTGAACGAACCTGCCATCACTGAAATAAACAAGTTTCTCATTCGAGAGAAAGAAAACGTACTCTAACTTAACCCTAGCTAGCGCATAGCATTAACTTTGTTACTTTAAAATTAATACACACGGGTCTCATTAATTCACATAAGCAAAATTATCTTGATCTAATTATATTGTTCATGACCCGCGCCCCGAATCCCATTTGAAGCCCCCATCCAACCATTTCCCTGCATTAAATTTGATTTGTTGTGTCACACCATTCCCAGAGTATCCATAGTATTTAGTTCGTAATATCGAGGCAGTGAGATTCATTTGAAGCTATAAAAATCCATTGTGTGCTTCAACGCGCCAAAATGAGTGTATGTATGTATGTATATGTGTGGGCGTGTAATCTTTCTTTAATATAAACACATTCCAAGACACAAGTTTTTCACCTACGAGCACTTCTATGAATAGGTGCAATGCCCCCTACTTTTACCCGTATTCTGGTCTCCAGGGTAGAAAGAGGAGATGAAAAACATATGGAAGAAAAGAGAGATGAGGCGAA
Organism: Ceratothoa steindachneri; assembly: GCA_963969495.1. NCBI lineage: Eukaryota > Metazoa > Arthropoda > Malacostraca > Isopoda > Cymothoidae > Ceratothoa > Ceratothoa steindachneri. Next base: position 158,711,175 of record OZ018320.1, read on the forward strand.
ACAGTGTTGCAACAAACCTTATCACCCTTAAACGCTAAGGCCGGGGGAGGGGCACGCTAGAAGCACCCAGGAACAAAATGATTATTATTATTATCATTATATTATAATATATTATTACTTTGTTTTATTATTATTAAAACTAAGAAGCGAAAACCAATGAGGCGTAGATGTGTGAAGTGAAAAAGTTTGGAAGATATATATCCGTAGATCCACCTGCGGCGTTAGGGCCTGTAGGTGGCACACCATCTTAGTGTTGAGGAATTAACGTATTCCTTCTGTCGTTTCAAGCGCTCCACACCATTACTCTCCATTAAAAAAAAAAACACTTTGTCATATTAATTGCTTTTCATTACGTCCTGTTTTTCTTTACTAAACATCAAGTAAAATCATGTCTCTTACACCCCAATACCCATAGACCTGTGATTTGTTATTTAGTTAAATTTTAATTGTGTTCATTGTTTGCCTTTTTTGACTGTGGAAGTTCTATTTCGTCCTATGTTTACGATGACATTAGTTTATTAAGTTACTTTCTTCCAAATGTGAATAAATTACTCGCACAATGTAATCTCGGGCCTAAGCCGAGGTGTGTGACTCAATGACCCTTAGTTTTCTTTGTATCAGCTAATAATAATAAACTTTAAAATTAAAATGTCACAACGTAAAACAATTTGATTCTGTTTTCGAATAATCCTAAATTGCTTTGTTGATTTTTGAGTTCTTTATTTCCGGCCTAAATAGTGGAGCGTTAGAATGCATGATAATATGTGCAATAATACAAAACATGAATTTATGCATTGACGAAATATCGTGTATAAGTAGCTTACGGATTTTAATTGACAACCAATTCCAAAAGTTAAAGATAGCTCCGCTAATTAAATACGAAACAAATTATGTTGATTCCAAAGAAATTGAATTTTGCAACCTAATTAATAGCTACATAAAAAATGGTTTCATTATAGCAGTAGTAAAATTTACTAATATTCTGACTAACAGTTAGTGTTTGTTGGATCCCTCAAGAAATACCGAAATATCGATAATTTCGGGGGGAAGTTGAGATTTGAGTGGGTTTTTTTTTCGTCATTCCACAGGAAGTGTAAATAAGGAAATTTTAATGAGTATACCTGCAGTACTTGAATATGCTAAAATCGTATATTATTATTATTTGGACCAACATCCATTGTTGCATAAAAAATAATCTAAATTGTGTTTCATTAGCCAACATTTTGAAATATTTACAGGCTGGCAACAGGAAATCAGAATTTTTTTATATGCTGGAAGAATTATATAAGGTGTAAGGTAAGGAACCAGTTGGGCAGCTGCCCAATCCAAGTGGATTCTAAGTGGCAGCAGAAATAAAAAGAAGCAAATTAGTTATAAAAGAGGAAGAAGACAACCATGTAATAACAAAATCTAAAAATGAGGGTTTAAAAGATTCCTCTGCCAGAATGAAACGAAGACGGGTGAGGCGAGAGATAGTTAAAAGTGTAGGGAAACAGGACGACTGGAGAGTGACGAACTGAGGGTATTCTAGTAGAAGATGGGCGACCGATTGGTCCCCACCACAAAAATGGCAGCAAGGGCTGATTCGAGAATCAACCGAAACAAGATGACCGTGGGTAAGTCTTGTGTCGCCGATGCAAGCGCGACAAAGGGCCACTTCTAAGGACCGTATTCTCTGAAGTCTCGAGGGCCAAGAGCGAACAGACTTTTTGATTTTATATAATTTAAATGATGAATATCCATCCCATTTGTCCAGCCACAACTGAAAAATATATTCTCTTATAGAGTGAAAGAAATCTCGATAAGGCAATGCAGAGTTATCTTGGGTCATGGAGTAGGCTGAACGGGCCAGCTGATAAGCCTTCCTGTTGCCCAGGACCCCTACATGCCTGTAAATAAAGGATAGTAAGCATTAAAAGAGCGAATTGCCTGTAAAACACTCCTAGAGTCGGAGAAAGGGACGAAATATTTAAAAGGTAAATTTTGGATTAGTCTAAAAGCTAAATGAATGGCTGAGAGTTCAGCTGTAAAAATAGAAGCTGCGAGCGGAAAAGACAAAGTTAAAAACTCTCCTGAGTAGGTGGCTGATGCACCCACGCCACGGTCTGATTTGGAACCGTACATCTATGTAGGGCAGTGTTGTATATGTGAGGTCACATGCTCTAGGAACAGGATCTTAAGGGAGCAAAGGTCCGCAGACGACTTGTCCAGGCTCCGCATACTGGTAAAACTGTGGGAGGTAGAGCATGCCAACTAGAGGTCAGCGACGAAGGAAGGGCAAGAACCCTTAGATCACCCAGGTTGGAGAGACAACTCTCCTATCCGGAGGTGCAGGAGCCGGGGTAATGATGGCAACCTATCAAATACCACCGTTGACTCGGCAGCATACAGGCATTTAGAAACGTCTGATACTGGGGCCTGCTGTACACGGCAGAGGTATCGCATGCAGATCTGGAGTTAGTGATAGGGCTAGAGGAGCACCCTACTCTCACAGTAAAGGCTGTTGACGGGAAAAGTACGGAAGGCTCTACTGGAGAGACGAACTCCGAGGTTGCGAATGGGGTTCAGCATTTTAAGGGCTGAGGGCAAAGCCGAGGAGTAAATTTGGCATCCATAGCCCAATTTGAATTGGACGAGGGCAGTATATAGTGACCACAGTGTTTTATGATCACTGCCCAACGACGTGTGGGAGGAAAGTACTTTCAAAATGTCTATAGCTTGCAGACAGCCTGTTCGAAGACCGCGTATGTGTGGTAACCAGGATAGCTTGAGATCGAGAGTTACGCCCAGAAACCGAAACTCAGAGACGAACTCTATATCTACACCTTGTAGGAAGATAGGTGGCAGAACAAGAGCCCCTCTACCCCGGTGGAAGTACATAGCCTTCGTTTTGCTCATGGAAAAGTGGAATCTCCTAAGTTGTGCACTTTCGATACCGCATCACCTGCCAGTTACAGCCGACACACTGCTGATGGAAGGAGAGTCGAGGAACAGTATAGTGCCAAGTCATCGACGAACAGGGTCGCCGATACACCCTCTGGGAGAGAGGAAATAATATCATTGATCGCAATTACGAAACATAAAACACTTAAAACGCTGCTCTGGGGTTGCAGATCAGAGTAGGTATCTCCAACACACACCATACAGGATCGAGATGGTAAGAAACTTTGAATATAAGACGGTAAAAGACCTCTCATACCCCAAATGTACAGCTGCTTTAAGTAGGGTTGCCAGCCGTCCTTCTTTGGGAAGTACAGTCCTTCATTTAGCCTTTCCTGTCCTGTCCTTGTCCTTTCTTTAGTTTGGAAAGGACGCCAAATGTCCTTACTTTTGAAAATCATTATTTCCCTTACTTACAAGACATTTAATTTACTTACAAATCTAGATTGCTTTTCTTAAGACTTAGATATTTTTTAACGGTGTCTGTCTGGATCATAGAGCTATACCCCCACATCTGGAGCACTGTTGCCAATTTAGGAAAAAAATTGAAGTTATCTGTGAGTGCATTTTACAGTTTTATTGAAAGACAGCTAAGGAAATTGTAATTGAATCAGTTATAGATTTGCAAAGAACTTAGCCAAACATTTTTTTGGCAAATAAAACTTTTTTGTGGGCTCACTTTCAGAGAAAATCATCCAAAGATAACCTTAATTCCTGCTAAACTGTCAACAATAACCTGGACTTGAGATGAACCTCCAAAAGGGAAGTAAAGTTTTTTAAGTGCCAGACATTATTACTATACAAAAGTTCCAGTGCCACGGAGCTTTGTTGTCTCGCTATACAGTATTTGGCAGGAACAATAAAATCGGAATAACTTTTTTAGTAGACGCTCAAATTATTGTTTTAGCTTTTTGTGTTGTTGGTGTTCGACTGTTCAACGTTCGTAGTCCGTAGATCATTTGAACATTTATAAGTTGTTGTAAGTAAGTTGTCGTGGTATTGCAAGGACCAAGTGGTGGTGTACGTCCATTTCGGTTTGTTACGTACTTCAAAAACTCCTTGATTAAGTTTTCTCTAAGAGTGCTATATTTTATTATTATTACGTTATTTTTAATCTTTGAGGGTTTCTAGTTCCATGCTCAGCGTTTCGAGGATTTAATTAAATACTTCTAAGAAAATAGACATTTAATTACAACATGAACAAAAAATTAAATCTAACAAAACAAACTACACAGTTATGAATTAAACGAGTTTAAGTGAGACTTATTAAATTACACAAATGAATATACAGTAATGGTTGACCTAAAGCTTATTTAAATATTGAACGCTAAGTGATCTTAAAAAAAGATAATGGAATTTATTTACCTTTAAAAACAACCACAAGGGAATCTGGTTGGAGACTGACCTTGGCCTCAATTTTTATGTAGACGCAAAAAGGTTGTTTGCAGACAGGCGCGTGGAAGTATTCCCAGCCATTCCAGCTGTTTGTCTGGCGCGGGGATAGGTTTAAAGCCACAGGTGAATTTTGTGCGGGCGACGGATGGCGTTAAGCACGTTGTCTTGGCAAGATTTCACCAACGGGACAGGGAAAGTATGCTTCTTCCAATCTTGTGGTTAATCTTGAATAATTAGCACTGACGAGCGATGGGCAAACGAGTGAATCCTTTGACGAATGGGGAGTGTCTGAGGAAGTTCACTTTGGGGTATTCCTCAATGGTGAGGACTATCTCTGGGTTTTGTTGTAAACCAGGATATGGGGTTTCTCTGACGAGAGATAGTTGAGCTTGTTTCTCAATACAAGCTAACTTAAATTTCGGTGTGACCACCAGGAACGGGCTCAGCATGAGCTTCTTCTGTGTTCCTTTCGTAGGATTACCGGGAACTTAGCCGGACTTCGCCGTCTCGATCGCAAACTCGATCTTCTACAATTATCCGCATACATACTTCACCACCCCACTAGGGGTAGGGAAAGGAGGGGGGGGGGGGTGAGGTCTTCGGAATTAAGCATCCTCCTCTAACGGTTCTTCTCCGAGCGTCTTTCGCTTAGCCCTAAAGGCACCTTCTGGCTTTTGATCGACTCTCCTCTAATTTCGTCAATGAAGTGAAATTAAATACCAACTCTTAGGGGAAATATTGCCGGTTTAACCAATGTTAGGCTCGCCGGACCCGAAACTTGATGATTCGAGCATTATGTGGTTGTGGGACACCTTTCTGGTGATCCTCGAGGCGAGGGGAGAGGGGGGAGGTAAGTAATTGGGTTACGCCGCCAAATGCCAGGGCGTTGCGGTTACCGAACAGGGCTTCAGTTTTAAGGATGAGATATTGATTTCCCTTGTAGATAGAGGAGAGTAGGAAAGGGGGCAAAGAAAAAATAATAGCGTACGCGAGTTGCGAACAGCTTCCCGCGTCGCTGGACCACTGTTAGTCAGCGGCGAAACCACTCGGTTATCCTGAGTCTCAAAAAAGACTCATTCAAATGAAGCTTTTAAGCCGCTCGCCTGCACTTCTCGTACGCTATACAACCCCCCTCCTAGAAGCGGAGCGTATTTTGAAGAAATGAAGAGAGCCCGTTTGGAAATGTTATCCAAGAACTAACGCTCCCTCTCCCGGATCTGGGCACCATTGTAGAAGAGGAGAGTAGGAAAGGGGACAAAGAAAAAATAATAGCGTACGCGAGTTGCGAACAGCTTCCTGCGTCGCTGGATCACTGTTAGCCAGCGGTGAAACCCCTCGGCCATCCTGAGTCTCAAAAAAGACCCATTCAAACGAAGGTTTTGAGCCGCTCGCCTGCACTTCTCATACGCTATACCCTACATAAGTGTTAAAATATTTTAAGGACATTAGTCCTATTTATGAACTCCACTAGGCTAGAAGACTTTGTGGCACGACGTTTCGAATCCCAACAAGGATTCTTCTTCAGGTGCTTTAGATCTTATGAACTTCATGATTCTTTGTCACAATTAGGTAAAAAAAGCCAACACAAAAGTTCCAACAATTACCAAACCTTTGCAAATTCGTCGTCCTAAATTTCCAATGAGCACAACAAAAACTTAACAGCTTTCTAGAAATGCTTCTTAGGAACTAAAGAACTTCAATGCACCATCTCTATTAACCTTTTCTTTCTGCTTTCATGATGAACTTCCAAGTAGACACTTCCAAAAAATTGATAAAGAGCAATAGGTGTGTGTGAGGGTATGGAACGTACATACTCGCATGCCGCCAGACAATCGTGGGAACGAAAGAAATTTGTCGTTTGAGTTGACCTTCGTCTCCTCTTCCCCCCCACCCTTCCCCAACAGGCGACAGGAAGTCTGACGAAAGAAGGCCTATCTCACAGAGAAGCCTAAATTCTATTTGCCTTCTTTATGATGCCATGAAGATTGTCCAGAAGGCTGCGATAAGCGAATTGTCGTGAATGGAATCTCTCTCTCGATTTCACACAGTCCGCGGTATAAATAACAACGCCTCTGGAGCAGTGTCCCAAACCTACTCGCGTAACCTTCACGTTGAACGAGAGTCGTTGCCGTAACGTATCGACTGCCAACGCGCCGCCGAGTTAATTTGGTCGCTGTCTCAAAGTGTTCCTGAGGAAAATCCCGCCCCGCAGAGTCTGTGACTAGAAGAATACGCTCTATTGCTCAACGTAACTTGAGAAAGAAAAAGGAACATCCAAAAAGTTACTGGAAGTTACTATTTGTTAGGGCCACATCCAGTTAGGAGTGAACTAACCCGAACTGCAGTCAGCAGCCCCGAACCCGTCGTCTTATCCCCCCTCTCCCCAAAAACTCGTGTTAACGCCACCCGAACCACCCCGTCTGGACCTGAGTAGTCGTCTCTCCAATCCATCACAATTAATGGTAATCTGTAAACCCAGTGTCCCTCTATTCTTAAATTACCTATTTAATTAACAGTGATTGATACTCCCATTGAGTTATTATAAATCTAGACGCTTAACGTCAGTGTTTAATATTTAATCCTTATTTACCTAAATGCCCGTTTAACTATTGCTACTACATATTATTTTTGTGTAAAGTAAAGTTTATTTTTGTACGTATGCTTATTTGTGGCTCCTCCTTTTTGACGTACCCTTGGCAAGACTTTAATTAAGAATCCCTTCAGCTAGTTTATTCAACCTGTATTATGCACTCTTAGAATTTAACAATCACAAACCTCCCCCCCAGTAACAAGTGGGACTTTTATAGTGAGAATCCTGGCTGTGGCACAACTCGCCTCTAACCAGCTTTCGCACGTTCAGTAGGTGTGTACAGATCAAGGACTAGAATAATTATTGGACCAGACTATGAGCAATTCTACGACATATATAAAAGTGGTGTCAGCTATAAGGGGTCAAATTTTTGAGAAAGCGAACTCATATAGCCTCTAACCAGCTTTCGCACGTTCAGTAGGAATTAAAGCCTATATATATATATATATATATATATATATATATATATATATATATATATATATATATATATAAATATATATATATATAAATATATATATATATAAATATATATATATATATATATATATATATATATATATATATATATATATATATATATATATATATATATATATATATATATATATATATATATATATATGCTTATATGCACTTCTCTTATATTTTCTACCCAGTGTCAGTTGAAAAAGGGTGTGAGATACACCGAAACTGTTCTGAATTAAATTGTCTTCGGAGAATGCAATATCGCAAGAAAAGATGAGGAATTAAACCACATTCTCCTAAGACAATTTAATTCAGAACAGTTTCGGTGTATCTCACACCCTTTTTCAACTGACACTGGGTAGAAAATATAAGAGAAGTGCATATAAGCATAACACAGTATCCCCTCTTTTTTCCCCCAATCCCCTACTTGTGGCTAATCGGGGGGGGGGAGGCCTAAACATATTGAAGGGATGACATTTTACTATTTTGTTTATTTGCTTTCTTATTACAGGATTAAAAGAAAATTGACCCTCAGATAGATTTAAATTAGGAACTGACGATATCAAGCTCGATTCTACGATTCTTCTCTTAACATAGTGAGCCGATTTAAATACCATTTTACTTCCATTGAAATCGACCGTATGATTCTTGTCTCTAGCATGGCAAAATATTCCATGTTAGAGACAAGAATCATACGATCGATTTCAATGGAAGTAAAATGGTATTTAAATCGGCTAACTATGTTAAGAGAATAATCGTAGAATCGAGCTTGATATCGTCAGTTCGTAATTTAAATCTATCTGAGGGTCAATTTTCTTTTAATCCTGTAATAAGAAAGCAAATAAACAAAATAGTAAAATGTCAGCTCTTCAATATGTTTAGGCCTAACCCCCCCATCCCCAGATTAGCCACAAGTAGGGGATTGGGGAAAAAAAGAGGGGATATTGTGTTATGCTTATATGCACTTCTCTTATATTTTCTACTCAGTGTCAGTTGAAAAAGGGTGTGAGATACACCGAAACTGTTCTGAATTAAATTGTCTTCGGAGAATGTGGTTTAATTCCTCATATATATATATATATATATATATATATATATATATATATATATATATATATATATATATATATATATATATATATATATTCACCTAGATTTCTTCTACAAAGCTTGAGTCTAATATTCAGTAAGAAGGACAAAACGAAGAAGGGTCCCATCTTTAATTCCAACGTTTCGGGTTATTACAAAACCCATCTTCAGGAGCTAGAAACAAATTCTAAATGCGTAATCTAAGCCTAAAAACATAAATAACAGCACAAGTTTAAAGTTAAAACCCCAGATCAGAGAAAATCACAAAAACGACGTTAAAAAATATAACATGAACGTTACGTTAATGAACAAAACAAAATAATGAGGTAAAGAACAGCAGAAAAATATTTATAAAGAGATACTATCAATTAAGGACAAACAAAATAAACGTAATATTACAAAATTAAACAATTGAAATGGAAAAATAGATAATTGGATACAAACAAAAAGTAAGACAAAAATATAGACACTGAAACATTACCTTACATGGGCTACCTAAGATACATAAGACTTGCTTCTTACACTCTTCCTTCCTATAAAATTGCTAAGTTTTTATTTCCTCTGTTAACCCCTTTTACTTCCAATCTATATACCATTAATAATAGCTTTGATTTTGCTTCTGAAATCGCAAAGTTTGAATCGTCGTCCCTTTTTCCCTTTCTAGCTTTGACATCACGTCCTTATTTACAAATATTTCCCATCAGGCAACTATAGGGATTATTTTGACTAGAGCCTTTCCGGATAGAAATCCACTCTTTAATGGTTTCAGTTTATCACATTTCTCGCAGTTATTGCATCTAGCTCTCAAGGACAACTATTTCACTTGATTAATAATATGTTGCCATTTCTAGATATTAATGTCTCTCGTACCCCTTCCGGCATTCAAACGTGTGTTTTTAGAAAACCAACTTTCACAGGGTAGGGTTTAAATTTCTTTAATTTCTGTGATTTAACATACAAAATTAGCGCCATTAAAACACTCCTCTTCAGAGGTTTTAATTTGTATTCGACTTATCTTAGTATGCATTTTGAATTCAATTTTTTAAAAGAATACTTTGAAAAAAATAATTACTGCTTATCTTTAGTTGAAAGCTGTTTTAGGAAGTTCCTCTTCAGACTTTATAACCCCTCCACTTCTTTTAATGTCCCATAGGAAATCAGGTATGTCTTGTTACCAGACATCAGCCCTTGTAATGACCTTCTCCGAAAACGTTTAATTTCCATTTTTAGAAAATTTTATTGTCAAATTAATTTTAAATTTGTATTCATTAATAACAAAAATATTGGTAATTTCTTTAAAATGAAGGATAGTATTCCCACGCCGTTTAGTTCGTGCATTGTAAATAAATTCATTTGCCCTAGCTGTAAGATGGGGACCTATATAGGAAGCACAGTATGTACTCTTCAGTCGCGTTTTTGTTCTCACATGGGAATTAGCCATAGAACCGGTAAAACATTAAGTAACAAAGAGTTTTCTTCCACCAGGAAACATGCTATTGATTGTAAAACAGATGTGTCCTTAAATGATTTTTCTGTCTTAAAATTTGCTAAATCTATTTCATCTCTCCGCATTAAAGAATCACTCTGTATTAAATACAACCACTCAAATTTAAATGAGGACACGTCATCCTTTCCTCTGTTTAAAATTAACAGGGCTGTATTCGTTTTTTGAATTCCTTCCTGTTTTCACTCGTCATTGTGATCCAACCATGTAAGATAATGTTTCAGTGTCTATATTTTAGTTTTACCTTTTGTTTGTATCCAATTCTCTATTTTTCCATTTCAATTGTTTAATTTTGTAATATTACGTTTATTTTGTTTGTCCTTAATTGATAGTATCTCTTTACAAATATTTTTTTGCTGTTCTTTACCTCATTATTTTGTTTTGTTCATGTTATATTTTTTAACGTCGTTTTTGAGATTTTCTCTGATCTGGGGTTTTAACTTTGAACTTGTGCTGTTTTTTATGTTTTTAGGCTTAGATTACTCATTTAGAATTTGTTTCTAGCTCCTGAAGATGGGTTTTGTAATAACCCGAAACGTTGGAATTAAAGATGGGACCCTTCTTCGTTTTGTCCTTCTTACTGAATATATATATATCAAAGTAGCCCGAGAATGATGAAAATGAATGCATTAAATCGCATTGAAAGAGAAAACGGAATATTTTTTTCCTGCAGTAATATGTATTTTCGAAAAAATCCATTCAGGAAAGCGATTTGAACCATGCACACTGAGGCAGCGAGCATCACTTTGATCACAGTTAAAAGTATGCCGTTAGTACACTATGCTACGCAGAGAACCAAAAAATCCTCTGAATAGAATAGCTTTAAAGGAACACTTTCGCAAGTTCGAACGGGGATTATGAAATAGAAAATTAATTGGGAATTCAAAGAATAAATGAGGAATAGTCAAACGCGTGGTAAATATACAAATGTATATATCTCTCAAAGTAGCGCGAGAGAATGATGAAAATGAATGCATTAAAGCACATTGAAAGAGAAAACGGAATTTTTTCCTGCAGTAATATTTATTACCTTTTTGGAAAAATTATTCAGTTTTCTCTTTCAATGTGGTTTAATATATATATATATATATATATATATATATATATATATATATATATATATATATATATATATATATATATATATATAGAGAGAGAGAGAGAGAGAGAGAGAGAGAGAGAGAGAGAGAGAGGAAGAGAGGGGCATGTTGTCCAGCGGCGACCACCCGTAAACGCTCCCACTCTTGAAGCCAGCAGGACTCAGCGAGTTCTGCCACGGCCCTTGCCGCGAGGACGAGACCTCGCCTCATACCCCGCTCGGCCTGAAGCACCCACGGAGGAAGTTCCGCGGAAGGATCCATAGCCAGACCAGGTTTGTTGGTAAGACTGGAATCCGGTTCTGGTTGAAAGGGCTCGTTCGGAAAGTTGTATTCCTGAATCGACTATGACCCTTTCTCTGGCGTCTCTAATAGCAGGGACCCAATTATAGTTTAAGACTATAAAATAGTCTTAGTCGAGCCTTTAGAGAAGCAAGTTCCTCCGGCCGGAGGAAATCCCATAACTCGTAAATTAGTAGAAGTTGTTGGATTTCTTTACGGTCCCGCCGCTTGAACCGCGGAGAGTTAATTTCGTTCTTTAATTTTGTTGTAATAAGAACGTAGTTGGTCAGAGAGTTTATCCTTTACTGTGGCGGGATAACGAGTCTAGGTCCTCTTCCTGCTTTAGCAGGAGGAGCAGGCGGCTCCGGGGCATATGTAGGGAAAGCGACTGGTATTAGAGGTGGAGCTGCTCGCAGTTCCTCCGAGGTGGCCGCCGCATGGGAAGTAAGTTCGCTAACTGCGGCAGTAGGTGGTAGCTCCACCTCTTCCTCTTCCGATTGTTGGTCGCCTGTTGACTCTTGTAGAATGTATCCGAATGTTGCCCCGATTGTGACGTAAAGGTGATTGCGGTAGGGCTGAATCAACTGTTGGAGGCCATACGGTCAATGATGACAGGGAAGTACTAAGGGCTGTAGAAAATACTGGTTGCGATATAGTCGTTGCAGGCGTGGACGAGGTGGAAGCGTGTCGTCGGAGCTGAGGAATGGCGCACTGGTTTTCCTTAAGGGATCCAGTAGGTTCGTGGGGTAAAACACGAAGCGAGTATAAACGCTAAGCCGAGAGTTAGAATTAACATTGATAAACTCATTCAATTAACTAAAAATATAAAACAAAAGTTGGTGCAAGCCCTTGTAACTTTAAAAGACCTGGAGTATTTCCAAATAGCAAAACTTTTCTAGTTAAGATTAGCGGGCTTATTAAATTTCATTATCGCACTTATGAAGTTACCTTTCTTCAGGGTACAAATGGCTTATCAGAATTTCTTTAAGAAAGGGGATATGTATAGATGTTTTTTTTTAACACAATTGCTTCATTATAATCCGGTCCCCTGGTTTAGAGGAAAGGCAAATAAAATTGTATCATACTCCGATGCCTTCTTAAGGGGATTAGGATTCCGTTGGGGCCGTTGTGGCTTAGTAATACGAACTATTTTTGTAAACAACATCTTTATTTTAGAATCTATTGGATTATTGTTAAATTTCTTAATACTTCCCAATGCTAGATTAATGTGTGACATGACATGTATTTACAATTCGCGAAGGGGTAAACTCCTCTTTTTTTTGGATGTGAAATAAATTCTCAGGTTCCACCTTATGTTTGATCTCGGAAATATTTGCCTCATCCGCGAATAATATTCGGTTCGTTCGAAACGCCAATAACGCCGCCGATGCCCTTTCTCGCACCTTCCGTTGAAGGAACTTAATTGACGACCTGCGGGGTCCCTAGGTGGAGTCTATATTTTCCTCCGGCTGGAGGAAATCCCTTAATTTGTAATATATATATATATATATATATATATATATATATATATATATATACATATATATATATATATATATATATATATATATATATATATATATATATATATATATATATAAACAAAAAATAGCAACTACAGGTTGTGCGGGTGATAATACAACCACAACAGGGCTACGCCATTTTTATTTTCTGCCTTTCAAAAAAATTTGATGACAGAAAGAAAGATGCAGAAACCTGGTGTAGCCGACTATAAATACATATAGTACAAGAGAAGAATTGGACGCGAATGAGCAAATGACACAAGAAATATAGTTGGGCGAAATATAGTTACTCTGCCTGGTAGCTTAGCGGTAAAGCATATGACCGGCAATCAGCAGGCCCGGGTTAGAATCTCGGCCAGCAATTTTCAAAATTTTTTTTTCCCCCTGGCGTTATTTCTGTCTTCTCGGTAAAGGATCGCCTTCACTATGCCGCCCTCTGCTCCCTTTGATTCTGGATTCTTCTAATGTCCCTCTCCCTTGCCTTAAAAAAAACTGGTTTCTTATCTCATTTGCTCATACGCGTCCAATTCTACTTTCTCTTGTACTATATATATATATATATATATATATATATATATATATATATATATATATATATATATATATATATATATATATATATATAATATATATATATATAAATATATATATATATAAATATATATATATATAAATATATATATATATATATATATATATATATATATATATATATATATATATATATATATATATATATATATATATATATATATCCATATGGAGCTCGGCCGTGAAGCCTGCATTTAATATTGAGGATAAATCCCAGAGCCACGATAAACGGATGTAGCATCTTTTAATTTTTCACTACGTTTCGAAAACTACAAGTTTTCATCTTCAGGCTAGAATAAGTTTACAAAGTTAATATGCATAAAGAAAACTTGAAAAGGCCAACAAGACATTATTTTACAGGTGACCAATTACAGAATATCAGTAGAAAGTACTACAAGTTAAATTAAATATGACTTGGCAACAGTTAAATTTGCTTTAAGACCGACTCAAAAATTAGTTCATAAATTTAAAGATTATTGCAGAAATTAATTACAAACTAAGAGAAATTGACTTGGCATTATTTAAAGATGATAAATTTAAACTTTTTTTTTTTATTATTATTAAATTTTGTAAAGACTAACAGTTAAAAACATTTAATATAAAAACGGAAAATTTGGGTACTTACTAAAGCGGATCCATCCTAGAGAGTGAATGGTAGGTTTAACAAAGGGGCAAGTATATATATAGGTTACATTGACGGTTGGTTTATTAAAAGGCAAACCAACTAACAAACTGTAGTTAAAATTAGTTAATTAATAATGATATTGCACTTAAATCTTCATTGAGTGTAGGTTTGTAGTGTTTTATCTATAGAGATTCGAGGGTTCTTAGGCAATGTTTGTTGTTGTTAAAGGCTAATACTTTAAAATTCTCAATAGAAATGTTAGTTTTACAGCTTATGGTGTGTTCCCTAATAGATGACTTTTCCTTTCTATTTAATATTCTGCTTGTACGCCAACTAATCCCCATATGAGCAGAGAACCTAGCTCCAAGAGACCTAACAGTGCTACCAATGTAAGAGGCTCCAGTACAACTGGGACATTTAAATAAATAGACATTATCACTGCGGAACTCCAAAGAGATAGGATCTTTACTGTTAAAGAAACTTCCTATCGATAGTTTGTTTATAAAAACTATTTTGGGGTTGATTTGGGGAAAATATCTTTTATAAATAAATAAGATTTTTCTTTTAAAAGTATCGTTCAAAAAACCCATCTCTGAAATTAGTAAATATATGGGCATTTTAGGAACTTTTATGCAGGGTTGAGGGGGGTCAATGAGATTATCAAATAGCTTTTTTAAAACTCTATCATATAGGTCAGAAGGAAATAAATTATTTATAAAATACTTCCTAAGAAAAATAAATTCATTATGGATTGATTGGTAAGTGGATGATAGCGAGAAACTTCTATGTATTAAAGTTTTTACTGTGGATATTTTATAACTGAAATCACAAAAACTAAAGTAGTTCAAACCTAGTCCTGTGAATGTTTTTTTTTTTCTGTAAATGGTTGTTTGAATCTTTCGTTGGTCATTATCTCGGGGGATTAAAAGGTCAAGAAAGGGCATCTTATCATTTGACTCGACTTCCATGGTGAATTTGATGTTAGGGTGTAAAGTGTTCAAAAAATTAAAGAAAAGTTGGCTATGTACAGGATTATTAAAAACTGCCAAGGAATCATCAACAAAACGGCGGTAGAAGGAGGGTTTGTAATCTAAATTAGTGGAAAACATTTGATCTTCGAGATGTGTCATAAAAAAGTCAGCTGCAAGTGGTCCCATTGGAGAACCCATTGCAACACCATCGATCTGGCAGTAAACTTTATTATTAAACGTGAACCAAGATTCAGAAAGACTTAATTCCAGCGCTTTTTTTTAATTGGCTTCGTGAAAATCCATGAAAAGTATTTTAAGAATGGAATACCTTATTTAATATTAAACTGATTGTATAGTTTAGGGGAATGTTAGTAAATAAAGATTCAACATCATAACTCACAATATATCCATCGTTAACTTTGCTGAGTAATTCCTCTTTAAACTTATAGGAGTTTTGTATGGAGAACTGATTTTTAGATAAAGGTGAAAGTATTTTAACAAGATATTTGGCCAGTTTGTATGATGGTAAAGATACTTATAATGAATTATTTGTATCTTCCAGTTATTTAGCATCCATGTATTTTCTACCTAAAATTCACAAAGAAGGAGTCCCTTTGAGACCCATACTTGCCTCTTATTCTTTACCATCATACAAACTGGCCAAATATCTTGTTAAAATACTTTCACCTTTATCTAAAAATCAGTTCTCCATACAAAACTCCTATAAGTTTAAAGAGGAATTACTCAGCAAAGTTAACGATGGATATATTGTGAGTTATGATGTTGAATCTTTATTTACTAACATTCCCCTAAACTATACAATCAGTTTAATATTAAATAAGGTATTCCATTCTTAAAATACTTTTCATGGATTTTCACGAAGCCAATTAAAAAAAAGCGCTGGAATTAAGTCTTTCTGAATCTTGGTTCACGTTTAATAATAAAGTTTACTGCCAGATCGATGGTGTTGCAATGGGTTCTCCAATGGGACCACTTGCAGCTGACTTTTTTATGACACATCTCGAAGATCAAATGTTTTCCACTAATTTAGATTACAAACCCTCCTTCTACCGCCGTTTTGTTGATGATTCCTTGGCAGTTTTTAATAATCCTGTACATAGCCAACTTTTCTTTAATTTTTTGAACACTTTACACCCTAACATCAAATTCACCATGGAAGTCGAGTCAAATGATAAGATGCCCTTTCTTGACCTTTTAATCCCCCGAGATAATGACCAACGAAAGATTCAAACAACCATTTACAGAAAAAAAAAACATTCACAGGACTAGGTTTGAACTACTTTAGTTTTTGTGATTTCAGTTATAAAATATCCACAGTAAAAACTTTAATACATAGAAGTTTCTCGCTATCATCCACTTACCAATCAATCCATAATGAATTTATTTTTCTTAGGAAGTATTTTATAAATAATTTATTTCCTTCTGACCTATATGATAGAGTTTTAAAAAAGCTATTTGATAATCTCATTGACCCCCCTCAACCCTGCATAAAAGTTCCTAAAATGCCCATATATTTACTAATTTCAGAGATGGGTTTTTTGAACGATACTTTTAAAAGAAAAATCTTATTTATTTATAAAAGATATTTTCCCCAAATCAACCCCAAAATAGTTTTTATAAACAAACTATCGATAGGAAGTTTCTTTAACAGTAAAGATCCTATCTCTTTGGAGTTCCGCAGTGATAATGTCTATTTATTTAAATGTCCCAGTTGTACTGGAGCCTCTTACATTGGTAGCACTGTTAGGTCTCTTGGAGCTAGGTTCTCTGCTCATATGGGGATTAGTTGGCGTACAAGCAGAATATTAAATAGAAAGGAAAAGTCATCTATTAGGGAACACACCATAAGCTGTAAAACTAACATTTCTATTGAGAATTTTAAAGTATTAGCCTTTAACAACAACAAACATTGCCTAAGAACCCTCGAATCTCTATATATAAAACACTACAAACCTACACTCAATGAAGATTTAAGTGCAATATCATTATTAATTAACTAATTTTAACTACAGTTTGTTAGTTGGTTTGCCTTTTAATAAACCAACCGTCAATGTAACCTATATATATACTTGCCCCTTTGTTAAACCTACCATTCACTCTCTAGGATGGATCCGCTTTAGTAAGTACCCAAATTTTCCGTTTTTATATTAAATGTTTTTAACTGTTAGTCTTTACAAAATTTAATAATAATAAAAAAAAAAGTTTAAATTTATCATCTTTAAATAATGCCAAGTCAATTTCTCTTAGTTTGTAATTAATTTCTGCAATAATCTTTAAATTTATGAACTAATTTTTGAGTCGGTCTTAAAGCAAATTTAACTGTTGCCAAGTCATATTTAATTTAACTTGTAGTACTTTCTACTGATATTCTGTAATTGGTCACCTGTAAAATAATGTCTTGTTGGCCTTTTCAAGTTTTCTTTATGCATATTAACTTTGTAAACTTATTCTAGCCTGAAGATGAAAACTTGTAGTTTTCGAAACGTAGTGAAAAATTAAAAGATGCTACATCCGTTTATCGTGGCTCTGGGATTTATCCTCAATATTATATATATATATATATATATATATATATATATATATATATATATATATATATATACAGGGGGGGACAAAATAATGGAAACACCAAGTATTGTAATAGTATAGTTTGGAAGATTGATTAAACTACTTAAACCTTGTTTATGTTTGTTGATTGATAATAGAAATACATCATATTGTGCTAATATTTTTGTTTTTGGGGGCAGATATCCAAATAAGTTTATTAAAACCTATTAAAATGAGCGATCTATCCGATTCCCAGAGGTCAAATTGTCGGAGCTCGGATGGCAGGTGCTACCATCACTAAAACGGCTAAACTGGTTGGCGTATCGAGAGGCACAGTCTCAAAAGTAATCGACAGCGAAGGAAAATAAATGAAAAACGTCCTCTTCAAAGCAAAACTTAGGAAGAAAACCAAAACTGTCTGACAGAGACCGTAGGACTCTTACACGGATTGTTACAAAAGAAACTACAGCTACTAGAATTACTGCAGAAAATAATGATCACGTCCAGAACCAAATCTCAACAAAAACTGTTCACCGGGATTTCCATAAAGCCCGATTCCAAGGGAGAGCTGCAATCCAAAAACCACTACTCTCGGAAACAAACGGTCGAAAGCGTTTAGAGTGGTGTAAAACCTTCGGAATTGGACAGAAGAGCAGTGGAGAAGGGTCATATTCTTTGACGACTCCTCCTTTACCTTATTTCCCACCTCAGGCCGTGTATACGTTTGGAGACGGCGAAAAGATGCATTAGATCCAGACTGCTTGCTCCCAACTGTTAAACATGGAGGAGGCTTTGTGATGATCTAGGGGGGCGTACCTTGGAAATCCCCCACCATCATCATTGAAAGAATTGGAGACTGCTTGAGCCGATGAATGGATGAAAATTCCCCCTGGAAACAATTCAAACTTTGTACGAGTCGATCCCAGACAGAATTCAATCTGTAAATACTGTCAAAGGTGGTCCTACCCCTTATTAAAATAAAGTTTTCGGAAATTACATGGGGTTTCCATTATTTTGCACCCCCCCCCCCCCTATATATATATCCATCCATCCGCGAGGAATTTTTTTGCAATTCTTCTTATTCCTGCGAGGCACTTTGCTGGTGCAATTTCAGTGCCAGGGCCATGCCTCCACAGAGGCACTCATTATATGATGAAACTTGGCTATTCTAAGTTAATCTAGATTCAACTATCACAATGGCACGCACTAAAAACTTGCTATCACCACATCTTCTAAAGTACATATATATGTAATCAAGTCGACTTTTGAACTGATCTACACTGCTACTGTTGATAACTACCGCCGGCAGTCTATTCCAAGTGTCGCAATGTCGTAGGTGAAAAACTTACCCACCGGAAGCGTATTAAATCTTGGCAACCTCACCTTTCACAGGTGATTTCGAGTCTCATTCCGGTTAAGGGTAAAGTACTTAGTGTAGTAGACATTTTCAACTCCCTTCAAAATTTTGAGTCTCTGAGACGACCGCGCAGTCTTCGAGTCTCGCCCGAGCTTTTGCACTCTTTCTGGGTATGGCTTGTTCTTTAGCAATGGGATCAGTTTCGTGGCCCTGGCTTGCACTTTTTCCAAACGATCGATGTATTTTCTATTGTGAGACCAGAACTGAACCGCGTACTCCAGGTAAGGCCGCCCCAGAGTTGTACAAGGGCAAAACAACCTCCTTGTTCCGAAAGCTGAATTGCCCCCTGAGGTAACCCAGCAGGCGGAGAGCCCTCTTCTCCACCTGTAAGCACTGCTTCGAGAATTTGAGATCACTGATAATCAGTCCTTCTCGAAATCAGTTGACTCAAGACGCATACCTTGTAGCTCGTAGTGTGACCGGGGATTCGCATACCCGATGTGCATCACCTTGCACTTGTCAAGTTGAAAGGCATCTGCCACATGTCAGACCACTCGCCCATCATCCGTAGGCCCTCCCCCACCCCCATGTTTTCTGGAGTAGATACGTTCGCTCCAAGTTTTGTCGTCGGCAAATTTCGCAAGGCGGGTCACCAGTCCTTCATTTATGTCGTTGATGTACATGATGAATAATAGAGGGCCCAATACGGAGCCCTGAGGGGCTCCACTCGTTACTGAGGACCACCGAGAGGCGTGGCCGCCGATAGTAACCCTCTGTCACCTGTCTGACAACTAACTTTCTAACAATTTTGCGACATTTCTTCTAATTCCCAAGGCACGTACTTTCGCTATCAGTCAATGGTGGTGGTGGGGGACTTTATCGAAAACCTTTTGGAAATCCAAATAAAGTATGTCCACCGATCGACTTCTGCCAAACTCGCTATCATCCCGTGAAAGAATTAGAGCAAGTTCGCGAGGCTCGAGCGAGTTTCTTCGGAAGCCGTACTGGGTGTACCTCAACAGGTCGTGGGACTCTAAATGATCGGTTATTATATCAACTATGATGCCTTCCAATACTTTATCCAGCAGTGCCACGGTCCCTTTTTTGTGGATCGGGGTGACATTGGCCATACGCCAGTCCGTAGGGACTTCACCATCATCAGGTGACGCGTTTGAGATGTCAGAAAGATGGGTGCCCACCTGATCTTTCACGTCGCGTAGCACTCTTGGCAGAAAGCCGTCAGGACCAGGGGATCTGTACGCAATCAACAGACCGAGCCTCCTAGCAACCTCTTCGGGAGTTGTAGTCATTTCTTCTAGCCCTTCTAATCGAACATCTGGCACTATCAGCGGTCTGGGTATCTCTCCGTCCCTTTCCCTCAACACCGAGGAAAAGTAATCGTTGAGTACGTTGGCTATTTCCAGATCCGAAACCTGGAAGACGGACGCCATCTACGTTCCTGAGGTCCAATGGGTTGGCGCACTGGTTTAGGGCTGTATACGTACGCGAAGAACTCCTTAGGGTTCTCTTTGGAGAGAGAGGCCACACAAATTTCTTCGTTCCGCTTAGCCGTGCGCATTAGCGCCTTTACCCTCTTACAATGAGTCACATAAGTTTCGTGATGCACTTGCACTGCATTTCTACTTCTCTTCCATATCCCGTGCGCTGTCTTTCTACCTTTAATAGCGAGAGAAAGAGAGAGTGAGAGAGAGGGGGAGAAATAAATGGGGATAGAGAGGGAGAGAAAGAACAGGCGTCAATTCAGTAGAAGCTAGGGTATGGCAACGTCATCAGCCCAGGCACCCCATTCCTCATTATTTAAATGCCTTCATTTAATATCTGCCTGTGCATATAGCACATTTTGTTATAAGTGTTTAAGACACCTTGAGCTTTTTCAAATGCAGTCCCACTTACCATCACGCCACTTTGAATACTAGGTCTCTGGCCTGCACCTACTCAAGGTAGTTAGTTGACAATCGAGAAATCCGTTTCAGCACCATGGATAGCGAGTGGCAGGGAGATAAATAGCCTGCCTATCGACACTCAATTCTATTAAAAAATAATGCAAGTGCGACAATAATATCACATGATCATAGATAAATTCCAAATGCAACAAAATAGAGGGGAAGAAGACAGTGTAATGGAATGGGAAATGATCACTGCTGCTGGTCCTGGTCCACTTATTCGCCTACAAGGGACTGTCAATGCTTAAATCTAAAAGAGGATTCTTAGACAGCATGCCCTTCCACATCTCCGATTCTCGTCAGTTCAACCACCTATCTTCGAGCAGGACAACGTTTCCTGCCACGCTGCGACGACAGTCAAATATTTTTTTTTTTGTCATAAAGGGGTTGTTGATTTCATGGACTGGCCACCTCAAAGTCCCGATCTCAACCTTATAGAAAACGTTTGGAAGAATATTGGAGATGGGGCACGAAGGAGAAATCCAAAGAACCAAGATGAACTCTGGTTATTATTGAAAAACAAATGGAAGAATATTAACCCCATCATTTTGCAAGAAATTAATTTAGTCGTGTGGTAACAGATGCCGGAAGGTCATTGTTAGTAGAGGGATGTTCACAAAATAGTAATAGTAAGGGTTTCTTTTTTGATTTTGTTCCATTTTACTTAGTTTTTCTAAGTGACACTTAACTTTTGTCAGCTGCAATTTGTAAGATAGTTTGTAAAATTCCTCATAACTTACGAAATATAATTCTAGGTCAAGGAAAGTAGTGTTGAATACCATTAATGCGAACAAGGAAATACTTAAAGGGCTTATATTGGAGTTAAATACTAGTAAGTCATTTGGCCCAGACAACATTTATTCTAGGTTACTCAAAGGAGGTGTAGATAGTATTGCAGTAGCTCTTGACAAGATATATACTAGATCACTAGAGTTTGGAGAAATACCTAATGATTGGAAATTAGTGAATGTAGTACCAATTTTTTAAAAGGGAAGTAAAGGAGACCGGAATAACTTTAGGCTGGTAAGCTTAACTTCTATAGTTTGTAAAATTCTTGAGAAGATAGTTAAGAAGGGGATTGCTGACCATCTAGAGAGTGGTAGGTTAATAAATGATGCTCAGCATGGGTTTAGAAGAGGTAGATCATGTTTAACAAATTTACTGGATTTTATGGATTATGTTACTAAACAATTAGATAAGGGAGAGAATGTTGATGTAGTTTACTTAGATTTTAGCAAAGCTTTTGATAAGGTTCCACATAGGAAACTAGTTCACAAATTAAAAATGCATGGGATATGTGGTACAGTTTTGAATTGGATAACTGAATGGCTGAAAGACAGGAAGCAGAGAGTTGTGCTGAATGGGGTGAGGTCACAGTGGAGGGACGTTATCAATGGCATATCTTTGGGATCCATTCTAGGCCCTTTATTATTCATAGTTTATATAAATGATCTTGGGGAGGCTGTAAAGAGCAAAGTGACATGTTTGCTGATGATACTAAATTGGCAGCTGTAGTCAAAGAAGTTGAGGGTAGCTTTAAAGTGCAGATTGACTTAAATAAGTTATTAGCTTGGGCTCAGAAGTGGAAGATGACTTTTAACCTTAAAAAATGTAAAGTTCTTAAGATGGGAAGGGATAATAGGGAATTTAGCTATGAAATGGATGGGCATTGGCTCAATTCATTTGAGGATGAGAAGGACTTAGGCGTATAGTAGATAGGTCACTGAAGTTTTCAAAGCAGTGTATTGAGGCAAAAAATAGAGCAAATAGGGTGCTAGGATACATTAACAAGAATGTTAGCTACAAGAGTAAGGAGGTTATCCTTAAACTGTACAACTCATATGTTAGGACACATTTAGAGTACTGTATACAAGCATGGTCACCACATTTTAGACATGAAAACAACCTGCTAGAGTCAGTACAAAGGAGGGCAACAAAAAATACCTTTCCTGAAGCACCTTGAATATGAAGATAGACTGAGGGTACTAAATATGTTCTCATTTGAGAGATGTGTGAGAGGAGATATGATTAAGCTTTTTAAAATCTGTTCTGGGATGGATAAGTTGGATTTTAGCAAGTTATGTGAGTTGGAAGGTAGTAATAGGACTAGGGGGTCACCACTTAAAAATGAAAAGAACAGAGGTACAGGTTGGATGTTGGAAAATATTTTTTCACCAATAGAGTGGTAAATTACTGGAATAGTTAGCCATCTGAGACGGTACACAGTCCAAACTTGAATCTTTTCAAACGCAGAGGGAAGGGGGGGGTAACTTTGGGGGGTATTCTGGACTCATTACTGTAGATGTAGTTTTTTATTATTATATATTATGATTGATTTGGATTTTGATGAGTTTTGATGATGATGCTTTTGGTTTTGACACATTCCTGTGTATGGTTCTAATTGTATATTGCAGCTGCATGATCTGACACAATCCTCTGGATTGTTTATATTGTATATTGTAGATGTATGATCTGACACAATCCTATGGATGCATTTTGTGGGTGGGTTTTGACATATGCAGATGACCTTTGATAGGCCCTTGCGGCTTTGTCATCCGTGAAATTATGTTATGTTATGGTGGCCTAAGTGCCTGACATTGGTCTTGAAATGTAATGGTGTCATATCTAAGCGAGTTCAAACCAATATATACTGCATATACAAATGAGTAGCATGACGCCTTAAGGTCAAGAATACTTTTACATCAGATATTTTTCATAATTGAGATGCATAAATGCATTTAATTTTTTAATACCTCAAAATTACCTTATCATAAAGAACATAAGGAGAAAAAAATTAAGTTAAGCTTTTATTTACATTTAGAAGAAAAGAAACAATATTAAATGGAGTAAATACAATGTGCTTACATTTATGTCCCGACTTTCTCAGCTATCTAAGTCTTGAATTTTGGACCGCTTGACATACAAGGTTTTGTCAGTAAGTGAATCCATATCATTATACTCTAGACTAAACCATTTGTAATTATAGATTAATGAATCCTTGAGGAACACGCCTAGAGTAGCACCAAATACTCCAAATCCAATGGAACGTTTCCAACTTTGTGCTGAAAAAGAAGGGAAATAAAAATAAATATTCAAGCCTAATTTAAAAAAAACAAAACATATAAAACCATTTAAAATACAGATTTCTATAAATAAAAATGGTTTCCTTGTATAAACTACTTACTGAGTGCTCCAAATAAAGCTCCTGAAATTCCTCCAGAAATGCCATAGTTAAAATATCCTCGGTCATGAGAATCCTTAGGAGGATTAAAATTTGAAGTAGCGCAAGTCAATGCAGCGAATGAGGCCAGTGGTATTACACATCGTGAGCCCCAGACCAAAACTCTCAAAACTGTTGGACCAGCTCCTTTTGGGTGTGAGAACAGCATTATATCATATAAAGATATAAATGTAGCTGGAAAAACAAAACAAAAACACTGTTAGTAGTGGAATGGGACAAAGAACAAATTAAGGATTTTTAGGCCCCTCAATAAAAAAATTAAAGCAAACACCCCCTACAAGTATCTAGAGATATTTATGCTTAACCATAAAACAACCTAACAGGTATCATCAATGCACTTTTATGTAAAATTTGGAAAAGAAAGCAAATAACAATGAGGTTATCCCATCCCCCCACAAGTTTTGAAGGAAAGATGTGTAAAGATAGAAGAAAAAATGTGCACAGGATCCTCGGGAAAAAATTGGGGTTGTGAGGGTAAGCAATCTGTCCAGCCCCTTGTTGGTTTTTAGGCACAAAGTAATTATAAATTCATTTTTTAAATATACAGTAAACCCTTGATATAACGAACTATATGGGGCGGGAGGGGAAGGGGGTTCGTTCATTAAAGCCGAAAGTTCCTTAAACTTGATGGGCGTTAAAAGCAATGGAAATAATGAACCAAGTTCATTATGGATATGTAATATGTATGTAATTACTAATAAAGTTAAGTGGACTACACAACATAGTATTGATACGAACCTTGCACCGTATGCGATATGTGACACACCAACACTCACTCAGGCTGGTCATAACGCTTGCCTGTTAAACCCAATGGAGTTTGGCCAGGAAATTTGGTTTGTTATATTGAGGTTCTTATATTGAGGGTTTACTGTATATACACAAAGTGCTCATCTGATAAATGCCTTCAAGGGCCTAACCTAAATCAGCATAATTAAAATTTCAGCCTAGTAATAGACTACTTTAAAATTCCTCAAATCAAACAAAGAAAAACAACGAAAATTAAGAAACTGAATAAAGGCAAGAACTTCCACATCTAACATCTAGGGAAGCTCCCCCCCCCTCCCCCCGGCACAGGATTAGCCAACCAACAACAAATAAAATGGAGGAGGCCAGCATCCTTCAAAAAGTCAGTCAACAAGTCTGTGTGCACAAAGTCCTCCCAAGTCCAGAGAACAATGCAGTCATTGAAGGGTAGCTCTCCATCAAAATGGTGGCGCATCCGGCGAATGTATCCAATCTGAAGCCATCACAGTGCAATAGCCTACAAGATGTTCCCCTCAACTATCTCCCATCTTCTTTGCCAGGCAGCCCTGATGTCAACCATGTAGTCAGTGTGAGGGAGAGCAAAACACAGGTTTGATCCCTCAGTTCTCGCAGACTCTTTGGTGCTCTCATTCCCCACAATTCCTACCTGTTCAGAACCCAGAAGAATTTCAAATTCCACCCGGTTTGCAGCAACTGTGGCTTCACAGATACTGCAAACCAGGGTCTGTGGAGATTCTAATGCCCTGAGAGCACTCAGGTTGCTTTGTGAGTCATGTAAGATCACAATCCAGTCTAAGAGCCAGTACAGTGTGTTATCTACTGTGGAGTGGTATATTGTAACCATCTTGGCATGATGAAGGACGCAATGCCTGGCAGGGACCTGCTGACTTTCAAAGGGGTAACAGCATGGAAGCCAACCCTCTCCTGGGACTTGGAACCATCAGTATACACTGGCGCAGATCCAACATGACATGAAATATGCTCTCAAAAGTTTGAATGGAATATTCATGACGCTGCTGAAGATACAAGTGGCATCCTGGGCAGGACTAGAGGTGCAACTGACCCGAGAGCAGGGTGTCTACTTGTTTGGTGATCTTGAATTCAAGGACTTTTTAAAAAATAATTAAGGACTGGTTTTAGCCAATTTTTTTCTTTAAATTATTAGTTACATGATGCTTGTATGTTTTAGTACATTTATGAGACATTTTTTTTATTAAATAATTTTTATCATCAAAAACTATCCATTTCAGGAAAATTTAGTACCTACATTTGGAAATGCTTCCATTTTCAGGTATAAAAATATATTTCAAAGCATTTATTTTTACTCAGCCACACAATTACTTAAATTATACTTAGCAAAAATATCCATTACTTTCCACTCTAAAGAATTTTTTGTTTCAAAATGACCCCCAAACACTGAATCATGAAGCATTTAAGAAAAAATCTGAAATATTTCAATTGAAAATTAGATGTATTACAAAACAAAATGAACATTCATGATCAGAGGTTATCTTTTAATTTTATTTTTTATTAAATCATGCTTGATGGTTACAATTTCCTTATCAAGAAGACTCATTTTTGCTTCAAAATCCATTTTTAGTCTTTGTTTCTTATCTTCTTTTTCTTTGATCAGAGCATCAGTTCGTTTTCTCTTGGCTTCCATATCTAAGACTTTTGTCATGCTTCCTTTTCTTTTCAAGATCTTCTTTGTACAGGTGAGAAGAATTCCTAACTGCGTGCATAAGTGACTTAGTCACTTTAAACTCAGTTAAAGGCTTCTCAGTTGCAACCAAGGCATTGTGTACAACTCTCTGAGCAATCATAGACTTCTGCTGAAGATTTTTGACTAAGATTTCTTTGTTAATATTGAAACCCTGTTCGACAGCTGCTTGTCCGTGAGTGAGGCACAATATCTCATAAATAAAGCTCTTGAAGAGGGAGGTTACCTTGAAATCAGCTACCTGGAATAAGTACTCAAAATGAGCATGAAGACGAGTTTCTCTGAAGAACTTTTTATTTGATTCACAGACATTGTCAGTGACAAATCGCTTGTACTCTGTTTTGATGTCATCAGCAGCTTTTCCAAACAGTTTTTCTATAGACACGAGTTCTCTCAGAAGGATCTCAATTCTAAACTCGTACTTGGATGCATTCAACATCACATTTGGATTCAAACAGCTGAAGCCTTTAACAACCAAATACTTAAGAGGGCTCCTCATTGATTTTATTTTTACTACAGCTACAAAGTTCACTGCTTCCTTCCAAAACTGAAGAATGTCAGTTGTTCTCAAGCTTTTTTAATCTCTTCTTTAACAGCGAAGCTGAGATCCACTTTTTCACCAGGTAATTGGTGAGACAACTCAGCTGCTTGAAGGACTTTCCCTCAACTAAATCTGTCTTGATAAAACGTAGCAAGAGAGTCGACAGCATGGCACACAAATCCTCGTAAAGGAATGGCATCATTGGAGAGTCAATTTGATGCCGGACCAGAAATCCTTCCAATTCAGATAAAATCTTCAGAAAAAAAGCGATCTTAGCAGATAGAACCTCTTTCATCGTGACATATGATGCACTTTTTGGTTCTTTGTGAGTATTCTTGATTGTTTCAACAAACATCTTGACTTTGGGAGAAGACTAATCGCCCTTTGTGCAACTCTTGTGTTTTCTACCCATCTTGTTGAGCAAAGTTTCATAGGAAAATCAGATTGATGAACTTCATTTGCTTGCAAAAACAATTTTCGTCTCATTGGAGAATCTTTGAAAACACAATATAATGTAGACAAAAATTTGCCAACATTCCCCAAAACATTTTCATCAGCAAACTTGAAGCTGCCAGAAACTAAATGCAATGAGCATGTTCCACAATCAAGGAGAAATGCCACTTCTTTAGGCATTCAACAGCCTCAGAACTTATGGTTAACGTTTGGGCTGTCCATTGATACCTGAATAATTTTTGATTGGTCGAGATTCGATACCCCTTCATTAAAAGCTTCTAGCAAGTCTTCAGCTCTTCCTCTGCTTAGAAAAACTGAAGAATGAAGAGGGGTCTGACAGGACAGCAGAGGGCAGGTGAAATGAAAACAACAAAAGACCTAGACTGGGGCCTGAGTGGGAGCTTCACTACATACAGTTGACCAGAAAGCCAACTGTACCCCACCACAAGTAAAATTATGCAGCATAAAATAGCCCCAAAATAAAAAAGTGCGATAAACATTATGGGACATTGATGAAGGTGAGGTATTTAAGGGAAAAATGGGTTATAAGCATAGCATAACCAAAATCAACTCACCAGTGCAAAAAAAACAAGAACAAGGTATCCAAGCGACAGTCACAAAAGTATAGCGAGCATCCATCATAAAATACAATGCATCTAAAGCATACATATGTTCATTCACATTAGTGAGTAGATTAACTTAAATATTACTATTTTCCAAATAGACATTAAAAAGTATATAAATAGTGAATTTGAAAAATCATTTGAACAATCACTCAATGATTTATTTTTTAAATTTAAGGTCCATCTACCTTTTTCATCAAATTCAAAGACTTTTCAAGGATTTCAAGGGCTTTTCAAGGACTTCAAGGGCAGTAGACACTCTGGAGAGCTACAGCAAGCTCTCAAGGAGTTTACTATGACTGGTGTCTCTTGGTGGAAGAGCCATCATCGAGACTGGCTGCAGATGTAGTGAGGGCCAGTGGTGACTGAGGGAGGCAATGAGTTCATGCATACAAGCATATAATGTACTGTGTATGGTGCAGATTAAGTAGCATTTCAGTGGCATTGACAAATAGGCTCTCAATAGAGAATGTACAGAAGACACCAGATGCCAGGCAGAGACTGATGCCGTGGATGAAGTCCACCTTCCACAATAAATACTCGGCCACAGTAAGCCTATCAGTACCCTAAGTGATGAACATCACAGAACAAAAAATCTAAGGCGCATGTACAAGAGACCTCCCAGGTTAAGCATGATAAAAAAACAAAAAACAGGTGCAAATCCACCACTTCCATGCAAGATCCATTTATGAAAAAGTCTGGGTTGGAGGGAGTTGTGGATGGTGGCAGAAGTACACCACCTTAGTCTTGGCCAAGAAAAGCCAAAACCTGTGCGCTTTGGCATAGCGGTTCAATGGTCTGTTGGAGTCAATGATCCAGAGATGGTATCTGGGTCATGCCAAAAGA
Organism: Ceratothoa steindachneri; assembly: GCA_963969495.1. NCBI lineage: Eukaryota > Metazoa > Arthropoda > Malacostraca > Isopoda > Cymothoidae > Ceratothoa > Ceratothoa steindachneri. The sequence continues at coordinate 158,740,328 of OZ018320.1, forward strand.
GATTGAAAGGTCATTCAAATAGAATGTAGCAAGAACATCTTCCAGCAGCCCTGAAGTGATAATGTTCTTGCTTAGGGAAAAGAATGTAACATTGAGGACACTTCCCTGCAACACACTTTCCTCCTTCATTGGGATGGAGAGGGCTCCCTCACCCATACACATATTCATAAAATTAAAAAATAAAGGCAGGCATTCCCTCACCCCCATCAAGTGGACAGTCTCCATGATACGGGACTACAGAAGAGCTAAGTGGAAAGGTTACAAAGAACAACTCTGTAACCTCCTCCCAAAGCATCTGTCAGATATAAACCTAGTGAAATCAATGAGGAAAGCAAGATTTAACAAGAACAATCAACACAGCGGGTGAAAGAAATGTCTTGATGATGAAATTCTCTACTCTTCCCAACCCTCAGTGGATGGAAGAAAAATAGACAGCTAAGCAAAATATATAATCAAATAAGGCCCCTCGGGTAGACATGAGACAGATTTAAGGTACTCAGGAGGTAGAAAGAAGACATAGTAAACTGGAAACTAATAAATAAACTCAAATGTAGACCCTTGAGAAAGAAAATAACAATTAAAAATGAAGAGGAAGAAATGATTCAAGAAGATAGGATCACAGAAGAACTATTTCAACTTACTGAAAGTCTCTGTTCTCCATAACACCAGACAAGAATGAAAACTTTAATCCAAAGAAAAGTGAAATGGTCCACATACAAGATATCCCCAACCCGAACAGTAGCACAAGAGAGGGAAGAAATTCTAGGTATAAAATTCAATATAATAAAGAAATCAAAGGCATAATCAATTCATTCAAACAAAAAGTTTCAAATCCCACAGGACTAACCAGAATAAATCTTACAAAAGCACCAGACATCATAGAAACAAAGAAAATCTATAACCCATGCTTACTTAACCCATTTATACCGATCGTTGTGTTTTTGCAACACAAAACCTGCCCATACTGTTCAGGACATGTATGCAAACAGGCGCATGCGGCAACCTCAAGACAGCGATTAGTCACAAGCAGAGAGTAAGGGGAAGTGGGTGTGCTACGTTTCAGCTCTCTCCAATTGAAAGAAAAGTTTCAGCTCCATTTTGACAAGGCTACTTTTTTTCAAATATCATGTCTTCATCATTTAAAAGGCATGTACCAATTTCTTGTGTGCTACCCTAATGAAGTCTATATATGTGTATCTTTAATGATTGTATTAATAATTCTATCCATAATAAAGTTCATTTTAGGACAGCTAAAGTTTTAAAAAAATGGATGTTGCATTAACAAAACAGCCAGCACTATAGGGAAGCACACTTGTTGCATTTTTGCAATGATAGGAATTATATGTATGAATATAAGTTTTGTCGGGAAGAATACCCTTTAGGGAAAAACACTTTAATGACATTGTTGGCAGCACTTTCAACCAGGTTGAAAACCTGAGGCACATTACGGAGTGTACCTGTACTAAGATCCCCCGACGTAAGCATACTACTCACTGATTTCACTGAGGGTTCCAAACAGTTGATGCAAGTTGAGAAGTCTGCATCCTTTCTGTGGATAGCTTCCCTGTCCTTGTTGGCATCCTCCGCCTGATCTTGTTGTTGTTCCTCTGCGATGTATTCCTCAAATGGATGGTCTTCTTGATGGGGGGACATCTTGAAGAATATCGCTCTCCCAGAAGTGGTTCGGTTCTGGAGGAGCCAGAGGACCACTTGCTATAGGGTGTTTGCAGGCCTGCGAGACTTCAGGGTTGTCTACATTGAGAACCATGGGGACATACATACCAGGGAGGGGTATGACGCCTATCATGTCCGTTCCAGGCCAAACCTGTGAGTGTGGAAACACATGATGTTGGTTTGGGTTTTCAATGTTGTAGGCCCCGAGTTGCATGGTCGCTTCCTCGAACAGCTATAAATTTTGAAGCTGTGGGTCTTCACAAGCGGCAGTATCATCGGCAGAAGGGGAACTGCAAGGTCATGCTTTAGGGGAGAGATCATAGGTCTAAGCGAGAGAAGAGCAGGGTTGTGCCACTCATTGGAGGGGAAAATTCAGGTTTTCCTAAGGAAGCACTAAGGTCTTCTAATTCTGCTGTAGTTTGATGCTTATGAGCGAACTCCCTTAGCACGGCCTGCTCCGCCTCTGCCATCCACCCTGGCAGATTCTCTTCCTCTCTGCTGGTATTGTTGTTGCTGCCCATACTGGTAATTCGGGAAACCAGTTCTAGCCTTAAGCGTGTTTTTCCCTTAATGTAAGATTAGTATCCTGCATTACCCTCTCCCTGGCATCCAACAGTGCTGGGCCCCAGCTGTAATTGAGTACGACAAAATAAAGATGGATTCGTTGGAAGAAATGGTCGTACTCCTCATCCTTCAAGTACCTCCAGTATTTGTCGAGTGACGAATTTGGCAATGTCCTCACAGTCCCTGTTTTGAACCTGATGGATCCCAAATTTTCCATCAGTTGGGCAACAACATTATCGTAGTGGGTAGGTGAATTAGGTTGATTGGACTGGCAAATGTTAAGAGGTGAGCTACCTCTATCTGCCTGGACCAGTGAGGGGGATCTGCTGAGGAGGATATTTGAATCCTGGTTGGTGTCCTCTTCCTGGTTCTGGGACTCAGGTGTTTCTGGGACCTGCGACCTACTAGGCCCAGGTTGCAAGGAGCCCACTGGGTCCCATGCCACCACTGTTGGAGACACAGGGTGATGCAGCGAAGTCTGGGTGGACTTTTTGGGAGTATTGTTCTGGCTGCTTTTGACTGACTTTGTGAGATGTTGTACCAATGTTGATATGGGTGCTTCTCCACTCTCAATAGCCTGTTCAAAGTCCTCTGGGAAGCTGGTGTTCCTGTGCCAGTTTCTTGGGTGTCGTGATAAGTTGCTTCTTCAGCATAGCCGGACAGCGCTTGGGTTACCCTCACAGGTTCCCCAAATTACAGATTTAACAAAAGAAGACACTGTCGTAGAAGAATAGTCACTTTTTCACTGCACAGAAAACAGCATGGTAGTGGAACACTGTCAGGATAATCCGGAGAGTGAAATATCTGTGACCATGCATGACGGTCAAAAAACAGACTGATAGGATTTCATGCTCCCTCAGTCCTTCTATAGTCACAGTGGGGAAAGTAGCCCCACTGGGGTACTCCTTTATTATGGAAATATAAACCAGGTTTACAAAAAATTTGATTTCAAAAGTTATATAATTTAACCGTTATTGAAGAATTTTGGGGGGAAAAATGGCAAAAATAATTTTGACCGTGCACCGGTGGTCAAAGAACAGACTGATAGGTTTTCCCCACGCCCTCGGTCCTTTTATAGTCACAAAAGGACCTAAGAGGAAGAGGGCTAAATAGGGTTCGGTCCAAGGACCATCTGGGAAACCCAGTCAGCAGGATTTTGGGTGGTTTTAATATATGAAAAATTAATGGAGGAATAGTGAAAGGTTTTAGAAAGTACAATAAGAGAAGTATAAGATAATAACAGTAGGATCTCTTTGGGAATTTTACCTCGCCTAATATTATAGAGGAGTGCCATGTTATCTGAATAAATATGAGCCCTGGGATAAAGGATAAAGGAGACCAGGGCGGCCAGATACTCTAGCAAATATATATATTTGAAAGTGGTGGAAGGTTGGAGGGAGGCCATAAAAGGTTGGAAAGAACAGATTTTATGCTGATGCCCCTGAGGGAGACGCCGCCAAATATTTCCAACCTATTGGCGTGTAGAAACTTCCAAGAGATCTTACGAGTATGAATAAATGGTTTAATAAGATTACACAAAGGGTTTTGAAGTAAACATAACTGAATTCAAATTAACGGAAGTCTAAGGAAATTTCTTAACAAAATTAATAATAAGTGATTTGAAGATTGAGAATTTGTAGCTTAGTATAGATGCAAAAAAGTATACAGCAGAGCTACATAATAACTATAAAGCATTACTCTTTGTATTTACACTGTGCTACAAATTCTCAATCGATCTATCACTTCCAATAGCATTGTGTCACATATACCTAGTGTAAACGCCCCTTAATGGAAATATAGAGGTTTCACAAACATTTTTATTAGAAATATGTCTGTAAACTCCTGAACTTACTCTTCCTGATATTGCATTTTTTGCAACAAATTGTGCTATATATGATGTCACTCGCATTTTTGCAACAATGATTTTATAAATATAACATGTTATAAAAACATAGGATAACCATATAAAATAGGTTTTATGGCCATTATGCGCATATATTTCAACATATATAACGCTTGTAACTCAATAATGAACTTCAATTTTTTTCTGGCATAAATGGGTAAACATCGGTTACTTCTCAGATGGATATAAACTAGCCAAAATAGTTTTCATTCCAAAACAAATAAACCTCTACAGTTACAGTCCTATATCACTATTGAATTTCATGTGCAAAGTTTAAAAAAAAAAAATTGGAATCAGAGATAAAGAATCTTTAAGAGAATAACCAATAAACCTCTACAGTTACAGTCCTATATCACTATTGAATTTCATGTGCAAAGTTTTTAAAAAAAAAATTGGAATCAGAGATAAAGAATCTTTAAGAGAATAACCAATACAATGATTACCAGTTCAGATTCAGATTCAGAAGAGACACCACAATGATATTTGGCATAATAAGAAAAAATAACCTATGCAAAGGCAGAGAAAACTGTAAAAGTGAAAAAAGTTAAAAGTGATAGAAAGGAACTGAGCAATAAAGGGGTGTGTGGTTCAGAATCAACTATAAAATCAGTTGGCCCACAAAAAGGAGTTGTTCCATTCTATCCACCAACCCTTCCTCATCTGGATCTACTTGGATCCTTTGGGGGAGGAGAGAGAGTTACATGAAGGATAGACTGGGTGCCCCTCTCCCCCTCGAGAGAGGGTGGAAACTTCAAGATAAAGCCTTTGTCTGATAGCATTCATCTACTAGAAAATTATCTTTTATTGCATTTCTGATACATTATAAATAAATCTAACACTATTTCAAAGCAATATTATTGACTTATTAGGAGTTTTCCAATAACTCAAATGGTTTAAAACTACAATTGAATATATGATTCATTTGAGCTGGAAAATATCAATTTCAATACTGAAATCAGAGACAATATTGAAACTTGCCAAATTACATGTTGACACTGCAAATGTCATGGCAAAGAAGTAGGAAAAAAAATCCTGTTGATAGAATTAAAAATATTCTTAGTGTAGTGTAGGTTGTTACAGATTTGCAACTTCTCAATAAAAAAAAAAATTAGTATAAAGTCTACATTTAAGACCATTTTCAAAATATTTTTTCAATTCTTTTTCTTAAACCCTTGAACTTTCCATTTGTTGAATTATGAGTTTTCTTTATCTCATTAGTAATTATCTTACAATGTAGAAACAGTGAGCATAGAATTTAAGAGTAAGAAAATTGCTTAGAGAAATGAAGTCTTAAGGTGCTACATAATAAATTCTTCCTTTTGAGATCCTATCATTCAAAACAGTATTTTCTAAGAGATCTTACCTGCTTTAATTCCATATTTTGTAAGATATGTAACTTTTTCCAAAAGCTTCTCATCATCTTTACAATTATCATATGGTGATGCTTCAAAAAACATTAGTTCAGATTGTTATTTCACCCTTTGTATCAGGATAAAGCTTTATAACTCCTGTGTGAAGAAGATATTTTAAGTTGAATTTAGGCTACTCCTACTGGTACCCAAAAGTACACGGTCCTTTTGACTTTTAATTTAAATGTGAGCAAGGGTTGATAAAGGAATCGCACTCAGCTTAACCTGATTATCATCTAGATGTAGGGAAAAGAAAAATGGGATAACACAAGCACAATTATCAGGTCAGTCCATAAATTTTTGTGTGTTACAAAAAGAAGCCTTTTCTTGATTGTATAGTGACTGGCAACAAAATGGATACTGTACAACAATATCAAGACCCGCCAACTGATACTTTAGTGTCATTTCAGTCATTTGTTGGTGTTAATTTTGTGATAAACTCATCCATTCAAGATGCATGCTCATAGACATATAAAAAAATCCAGACATTCTGCTATATATGTAGCAGTTATGTTGTCTTTAAATAAAAACAAAATTACAGAATTTGTAAAGAACATATATTTCACTTATTTTGATGTTTAACTCAGTGATGAAGACAAACCTTAAGCTCCACATAAGGTATAACACACTTCTGTGAATGAGCTGAGACAGTGGAAAGCAGTTAAGAAAAGAGAATGCCCTATGAAGTACTAATGGTGTGGTGAGAGCTGAGTAACCACATTGACAACTGTTAATTATGCATTACTATGGTTGATGGGCACAGTGCAAAAAAATAAGATAGTCCATTATAGTATCCCCTTCAGCTATTAGTCTATTGCACAAGGCATTGATCATCCTGTTGCTTTTTCCTGCTTGTTTTGGAGAATATTGCAAAAGAAAGTGACAAAGACATTTTTTTTTTTGAGCCCATCTGGCGAATGCGCACTTGGGCATAAGTCTCCTGAAATACGACAGCCTAGAACTAGGCCACTTTAAAATAAAATTAGCAAAAAATAACAATGATAAATATTGGAAAAACTTAACAATTAGGAAGCAATCTCTGGCATCAGGGAGAGGTCCCCTTCACCCCGGTGCAGGAGCGTGCAACCTACAAAGAAAAACAAAACAAAAAATAGAACCTAATTAAATAAAGGGGAGAAGCCCAGCCTCCCCCCAAAAGTCAACAATTCCACAAGTCAATGTGCACGAACTCATCCCAAGTACAAGGGACAGGCGGTAGCGACCCCGCCCATCCCAGTACCGGGACAGGTAACATGCGCGAAGATCACCCAGACTGGGACATTCAACAAGAATGTACCGAACAGTCTGGGGGACGACGCAGTCATCAAAATAGGGCGCAGGCGAGTGCGACATCAGATAGCGATGCGTCACACGAGACTGCCCGATTCGGAGATGACAGAAAGCGACCTGAAGCCGTCGCAGCATTGGGGGATAGGTCCATGGGAACAGTCGCGGCGCAATGGCACGCAACTTTAAGTTCCCTTCGACCGTCTCCCATCTTCTTTGCCAAGCAGTCCGAAGAGCTGCCCATATTCCTGCCATGTAGTCGGTGTGAGGAAGAGCGAAAACATGGTCCAGTCGCAGAGTCCTCGCTGACTCTTTGGCGCCCTCATTCCCCGGCATTCCTACATGTCCAGGAACCCAGCAGAAGATAATCTCGACATCTGCCCGGCTCGCCAAAACCGTGGCGTCACGGATATCGTGAACCAGGGGATGCGGAGAGCACTCAGGGCGCTTTGTGAGTCGCTATAGATCACAATCCGGTCTGCGAACCGGGCACGTCACGTAATCTCCCGTACCGAGTGGTGTATTGCCACCAGCTCGGCCGTGAAGACAGACGCAGACTTCAAACAGAGGGGATACGGCGTGGAAGCCGACCCCCTCTTGGGACTTGGAGCCATCCGTATACACTGGCACAGTTCTAGCGTGACACGAGGTGTGCTCGAAAAAGGTCGAACGCAATACTCCCGGCGGCGTACAAGCTTTGGGAGCCGAGGCGTGGCGACAAATAGCCAAATGTGGTACCCTCCAGGGTGGCGTCCTGGGCAGAACCAGGGGCGCCACCGGCCCGAGAGCTATATTTAGCTCTCGAAGGAGTTTCCTGGCCCTAAACCCAAAGGGCTTAGGGTATGACTGGCGTCTCTCGGCGGCATAGGCACCGTCGAGATCAGCTGCGGATGCAGTGAAAGCTGTTGGCCTCTGAGAGGAGGCACCGGGCTCACGCGTACAGGCGAGTAATGCACTGCACGCGACGCAGAGCGAGTGGCATCTCCCCAGCATCGACCAACAGGCTCTCAATCGGGGCAAGTGCGGAAGGCACCGGTCGCAAGGCGAAGGCCGGTGTGGTGGATCGAATCCACCTTCCGCAATAAACGCTCGGCTGCGGATGCATAAAACTCGCATCCGTAGTCGAGCTTCGAACAAACAAAGGATCGATAAAAGTAGGGCAGTAGCCCTATCAGCGCCCCAAGCGCTGAACGTCACGGAACGGAGAATATCCATGGCGCGGGTACAAGAGACCCTAAGGCTGCGAATATGAGCCTCCCAGGTGAGGCATCGGTCGAATACAAGCCCAAGGAAACGGTGCGACTCAACCACATCCAGGTGCACCCCATTAAGAAACAAATCTGGGTCGGGGTGGAGCCGTGGATGGCGGCAGAATTGCACCACCTTAGTCTTGGCCAAAGAAAACCGAAACCTGTGTGCTTCGGCATAGCAAGAGACGCGGTTCAATGCCTGTTGGAGTCGACGCTCCAGAGTTGGCATCTGGGCCGCGCCAAAAGAGATCGAAAGGTCATCCACGTAGAGCATAGCGAGAAAATCTTCTGGCAGCACCGAGGTGATGCCGTTGATGCTCAGGGCAAAGAGTGTGACACTGAGGACACTTCCCTGTGGGGCCCCCTCTTCCTGCTCCTTTGGACCGGAGAGAGCTCCCCCCAGCCATACGCGGAATCGGCGAGCTCGCAAAAATTCAGATATAAAGACTGGGAGGCGTCCCCTCGTCCCCATCGTGTGGAGAGTCTCCATGATACCGTATTGCCATGCAGTATCATAAGCCTTCTCCAGATCGAAAAACACTGTGGCGTAGTGCTGTCTACGAAGGAAAGCCTCGCAGATGGCATTTTCCAGTTGGAGCAGAGCATCCGACATGGAGTGGAACTTGCGGAAGCTGCACTGTGCAGAAGACAGATGACCTCTGCTGTCCAGAAAAAAGGATAGTCTAACATTTACCAATTTCTCCATCAACTTGCACACGCAAGAGGTTAGAGAGATTGGGCGGAAACCGGTCGGAGTAGTGTGATCTCTTCCTGGCTTGCGAAAGGTGAGCACAGTAGCGATTCGCCAGGAATCTGGGAGAAGACCCTCCACCCAGATCCTGTTGAACAAATCTAACAGAAAGGCCATGCCTCGCTCACCCAGGTGTCGAAGCATGGCGTACGGGACATCGTCCGGACTATGGGTGGTGTCCGCGCACGAAGCGAGAGCGGAGCGCAACTCACTCACAGTAAACCTGTTGTTGAAGGGTTCTCCACCTCTGGAGGTAAAGTCCAGCTGGCGACTTTCCACGACATCACAAGGTATATTGAATGCTGGCGGAGCAGCATCCCGGCTAGAGAATGCGGAAAAAGCGGTCGCTAAGGATTCCGCCACGGACGCGGGGTCCGAGATTGGGGTCCCATTCTCCTGCAGAATGGGAGGGGGGTCCTGCGAGAACTTGCCCCGAATCCTTTTGACTCGCTTCCACTTCTCTGCTAAAGGGGTCTTCCTGTTAAGTGAAGACACGTATGCCCGCCAGTGACAAAGACAAAGGTGGTGGATCGAGTCCACTGGCTGCAATTTACAGCTGCAAATACATAAAACTTGAGGCTGTAGTGTAGCTCTGAGTGAACAAAGGAATGATAAAATAAGGCAGTAGCCCTATCAGCAACCCAAGTGCTGAACATAAAGAAGAAAGAACTAGGTGAGTTGCCAGTCAAAAACACGACCAAAGAGATGGTGCAAATCCACCACTTTCAGGAGAACCCCACTCAGGAACAAGTCCCAGTCAGGGTGGAGTAATGGATGGTGGAGGAGGTGCAGTGCCTAAGTTTTCCGAAGGAAAAAAAACTTGTGTGCTTTTGCATAGCGAGAGACACTGTTCAATGCCTGTTGAAGTGGACGCTCCAGAGTTGGCATCTGGGGCATGCCATAAGAGATCAAAAGGTTGCCTATGTAGAGCATTGCAAGAACATCTTCTAGCAGCACTGAGCTGATACCATTGATGCTCAAGTAGTCACATTGAGGACACTTCTCTGTGGAAAGCCCTCTTCCTGCCTCATTGGGTAGGAGAGCACTCCTTCACCCATACGTAGAAATGTCAATCTCACAAGAACTCATAGGAAAATTGGGTGTCTCTTCACCCCCATTGTGTGAAGGGTCTCCATGATAGTGCATTGCAATGCAGTATCATAGACAGCATTTTCCACTTGGAGCAGAGCATCCGATATGGAGTTGGAATTATGGAAGCTGCATTGTGCAGTGAACAGGTGGCCTCTGCTGTCTAGGAAAATATTTAATTAAACATTTATCAATTACCAATTTCTCCATCAATTTGCACATACACAAAATTAGAGAATTTGGTGGAAACAGGCCGGTAGAGTGATTTCTTCTTGATTTGCAAAGAGCAGGGGAGAGGGGAAGGGGGTCAAGGGAGAAATTGCTCTGAATCTTCAACACCTCTGTGAGAGGGGTATTCCCATTAAGTGAAAGCAACGTATGCCCGCCAATAACCTAGCACTATTTTTTTTTTTTTTAAGAGCTCATCTGGCGACTGCCTACTTGGGCATTAGTCTCCTTATTCAACACTGCCTGCAAAAAACAAAAATAATAATAATATGAAATAAAAAAAAACAGGAAAAGGGCAATAAGCAGGAAGCAAGCTCCGAGGTCCTGGGGAAGGTCCGCCTCCCCCCAGCACAGTAATGTACAACCTACTAAAATAACAAAAACCAACTAGTTAATAAAGGGGAAGAAGGTCGGGCTCCCCCCAAAAGTCTATAAGTCGACCAGTCAATGTGCACGAACTCATCCTGAGTACAAGGGACAGGCAGTAGTGAACCCACCCATCCCAGTACCAGAACAGGTAATGTGTGCGGAGATCTCCCAAACTGGGACATTCAATAAGAATGTGTCAAACAGTTTTGGGGATAATGCAGTCTTCACAGTAGGGCGCTGACAAGCGCTCCCATCAAATGGCAGTGTGCCCAATTCGGAGACGACAGAAAGTAACCTGAAGCCATCACGGCATTGGGGGGGGGGTAGGTCCATTGGAACAGTCGCGGCGGAATGGCACGCAACTTTAAGTTCCCTTCGACTGTCTCCTATCTTCTTTACCAAGCAGCCCGTATTCCTACCATGTAGTCGGTGTGAGGAAGAGCGAAACGCTGGTCCAGTCGCTCAGTCCTCGCAGACTCTTTGGTGCACTCATTCCCGGCAATTCCTACATGTCCAGGAACCCAACAGAAGATAATCTTGACATCTAACCTAGCACTAGCTTGATGAAATTCACTGATAGTGAAGTCATTCAGCCAATGCATATATTACATGCAGGCATATTGGTTCTGTTTGAGAGCCATCTCACACTCAGTCAACCACCAAGGAATAGAATAGCACCCAATATCAGATGTTCTATGAATACTAGTTAGGCCCACGGTGATGAGGTTGCTGGATAAAATCTTAATAGCCTCATACGCTAACATAAACTTTTGCCCTTTTCCAGCTCCTTAAGGCACACTGCCTCATTCCAGTGTGCTTTTGCATTGTTGCAAATACAATGAGGAAAATTGGCCACTTCTCCTTAAGTCTCCTTCCAAGCACTCAGGCATAGCTGACAGTGATTAAAGGGACACCGGTAGCAGATGAGTTACTGGGACAATCCACTACAAAAATGTTTTAGAATATTGTACGATGCTTATGGGAGGTAAAAAATTTTTTTAGGGCCACTGATGCTGCACTGCCATTGCCTGAATTAAGGCATTTAAAGCCAAAGAGAGGAGGGAGACATGTTGGGTACAAATTGCAATTTTGCCTGTATTGCCCATGGTTGTGAGGTTTTAAAACTCCTATACCTCAGGAGGGTGGGCAAGGGATAGGCAACCAACATGGTCTCCTGAAGATAAACCACCAACGGGAAATGAGATGAGATGAACCTGATCAGCTCTCAATTAGCCCAGTCCTAGTTAGGAGATGCAAGCTCAGTCTAAGATGAGAAGACTATTACAGAAATGGCCATGGAGACAGCTCTGGATATGTTTGATACATGAAGTGATGCTGCCTTTGAGGGCTTATTAGAAATCAGGGTTGGCAAGGTAAGTTTTTCCCACTTTTGTTTTGCTCGGGAAAAACTGGGCAAAAAAAGGAAGAATTGAACTTACTTTTAATTGATTGCTAATAAATTTATACACTTAAGATTCATATATTTACTATATTAGAACAGATAGACTAAACTATATACCTGTAGCTTCATAATAATAATAATATATTAGTTGGCGCAACATAGGTTTTCATTACTAGTTTGAAAAATTAAATGATGCCCCGACAAACAAAGATACACATAATTTTGATTATGAGAAATCCATGAATTCATTAAGGTCTGAATATCTAGAAGTTGATTGGCATGTGCTTTAACTTATGATGCTATTATCGTCTTCATTATCTTTTGGTTCCTTCCATCCAAAGGGCCTGTATACGTGAATAAGCTTAAAACACATTCATTGTTGAGTCTGTTTTTTAGCTTTGCATGAGTAAGTCCTGCTGTGCTGAACAACCTCTCAATCCCAGCACTAGAAGGTGGACATGATGAAATAGATAACATCAGGGAGCAGAATTTTTTAACTAGATCTAATGAAAAAACTTTTATCGTATACTGCCAATATTTTTGAGGCAATAATTTGCTCAGAGATTTCTGGAAAGCTATTTTTGGAAATATTGTGATATCTTCTGTCTCATATGTTTGTCTGTTAAAGCAATCCATTTTTCACTTTTTTCAATGGCATCTCGTCTTCAGTGATCAATTAAATAAGCAAGGAGGTGTTGTGGAGTCACAACTTCATTGAACCTGCTCTTTATTTCAGTTCTTATTTCTTCATCGATGTTGCTATCTGCGATGAGATTAAGCTAAGCCGTAACACAGTCTGACAGGTTGTTGTGATCATCCTGTCAATAAAATATAATTTATAATGTATTTGAATGTTATTGATCTAAAAAATAATAAATATTACCTATATTAATTGTTATTAAACACACTTATTTGCATTTTATTTATTTTCATATTTAGTTTTTCAATTGTGAATTACTGTAATATTTAAAAATTTATTTTAATCTCTAGAAAACTGAATTAACTATTATTAAAGAAAATGCTTTGCATGATATTTATTATAGCATTGACCTTTTCTATTGGTAATTAGTGTATGTTTTAAAAACTCACTTGGAAGAAATCCAGACCAATAGAAATTGTCTTAAGCTGCATCAACAGGTTTCTTGTTTCCACAAGTATAAGCTGGTTGTCAATATGATTGATGATATTTGTACTTATTTTATGAGCTTCTCTGCCCCACATTTCTACATACTTCGGATATTGTAATAATTTTTTTTAAGCAACCAGAAGTTACAATACTTTGTAAAAGTTTAACTAATGTTATCTTTAAACATGCGAAACATTTTGAAAATTAAGAAGTAATGTCAAGAATACGAAGGGCAGTCAATAGGTTTTGCAATTCGGATATAAGGAAACGAGATATAAGGAAGTGTTTTATTTTTCAATATAACTACCCTCAACTTCAATGCACTTGCGCCACTTGTCCCTGAGTCTTTGAATTCCTGACTGCTGTTCAATCCACTTCTGAATGGTGAGCTGGACATCTTCATCGTCCCCAAACCGGCGTCCACACAGTGCAGCCTTGAGCTGGTGGAATAAAAAGTAGTCACTAGGGGCCAGATCTGGACTGTAGGGGTGATAGTTCAGCTCCTTGAATCCGCACTCGCAGAGGGCAGCTTGTGCAATTCTGGCCTTGTGGACTTTGATGACGTTGAAGTCGATCATGGGGCATGAGGTTTCTAGGGACCCAGCGGGCAGAGACCTTGGTCATGGCCAAATTGCCATGAATGATGTTGATAACACTTCAATGTGATATTCCAAGTTCTTGCTCGATTTCTTCAAATTTACCCGTCGATTTTCGAGGATCATCCTCTCCAGACGGGCCACATTGTCCTCTTTGGTCACGTCTGATGGGGATCATCTTCAAGGGATTCACGACCATGGCGGAACTCCCTATTCCAGTGAGCAATGGTTGCATAGGAAGGGGCGGTGTCTGTGTACACTGCAACCATGCATTCATGCCTTCCTTGGTCAAAAATTTGATCACTGCACGGTGCTCAACCTTCTCCATTGTTGAAAAATTTGTGAGTGATGATCTGAAATCAGCTACTGCTTCTTAAATAGACGAGGCAGGAGTGTGCGGCTGCAGGTTCTGACTTGTCATAACTTGTCCTAACACCCCCACAAACAGCCATCCCTCTTCCTCTGTTTTGCCATACCGATTCGCAAAACTTATTGACCGCTCCTTGTATATTAAATGAAAATGTACATGCAGGGAAGAAAAAAATATTTTTCCAACTTGATTAAATTTTAATTAGGAATTAGAATGATGCAAATATACCTTGTATTATTGTGAAGTTGTGGTAAGACACCACTCAATTCCTTCAACTAACCTGCTGGCTGGTGGTACTCACGGAAGTACCTCTGAACATCCTTTATGGCAGCCCAAACTGGTGTTGGAGTTGCTACACTTTCCACAAGATTCAAATAATGTGTGCAACAACCATATGCTATTATAGTCGGCCTCCAGTCAATAAGCATCTGCAATTACATAAGTATATTTACATCTATAAATAAATCAAATCATAATAACTTATACCTGCATATATGATAGTTGTTTTAAATAAATAAATATTTCAAAGAAAATGATTTTAGCTTTGTTTAGGAAATACTAACCTTACGGAGTTTCCTTTTTGCTTCATTATCTGACACAAATCCAACAACAATTGCTCTATACTCAGTCTGCTTTTAAAATGATGATCTTTGCTAGTTCAAAACAATAGTCTGCAGTTTTGCTCTGACTTCCTGCACAGACACAATCAAGTGGATATAATTTTCCTTCACAATGTATAGTACTGGCAATAATTGGATCATTGTGAATATTAGACCACCCATCTTGTGAAACAATGGACATTTTGTTTTTAAATAGTATCTTCGTTTCTGTATTTACTTCTGTATAAGCTTCATCTAGCAGTGGACTAGCAAGCTGCTTCCTAGTTAACACTCATCTGTGCTTCAGCCCATATCTTGTTTCTTCTAATTCATTTTGGAATGTATCATCATCAGCAACTCAAAAAGGAATACGATTCTAGAAGTAAACAAAAGTAATGAATTTTACTCTATTTTTCATACAAAATTTAATGTATAGATATATTTGGGTGATCTTTTCAGCAAATCAAATTTCTAATTGAACTATATATCAAAAATTATTAGGAAATCTATTAGTGATTTTTAATGCAGCTCCAGATAATCTAATATATTGATAATAAAAATACATACTTTACCCTATT
This sequence comes from Ceratothoa steindachneri, assembly GCA_963969495.1. Taxonomy (NCBI): domain Eukaryota; kingdom Metazoa; phylum Arthropoda; class Malacostraca; order Isopoda; family Cymothoidae; genus Ceratothoa; species Ceratothoa steindachneri. The sequence continues at coordinate 158,755,523 of OZ018320.1, forward strand.
CTCAATCATGTTTAATTTGGAAACTTACCTTGTAGAAAATTTTAGCCCACTTCCCTTGAATCACTTGTTGTCTGAGTAAATTTGTCAATATGATTAATAGTTCCTTTGTGCCTCTATTTTTAATCACTTTTTGCCTTGAAATTACATAAGAATTACTACAAATTTTCACTGGAGTTGAACAAATTTGTGAGTGGTTGATTGATGCTGTTGAAACTGGTTGTGAGTTTTCAATTTCTCTAGTAGAACTTGTTTGATCATTGCTTTCATTTGTTAAATTTATATCATCGGTGGTGCAGTTATTAGAATATTGACAATCCATGGGAGTAATGCTGCTTATATTAATTTCTTGGTTAGGATTAATAGCTTCAGCATTTACAGATGGGGCTGAAGTGTTTACTGAACACTTTTTATGATGGTTTTTTACTTGATCAATTCCTTTCGCTATTATTCTTAAACAATTTGCAACAAACTTTATTGCTAGAAATATCTTCATATTCAGACCACAATGAGTTCTTTAGCCATCCACCAAGAATACCATGATTTCTCTGTAAATATGTATATTTTGGCATATTAAATATTCTAAAATAAAATATAAAAAATATACATTAGTAACCTAGGTAAAACAAAAAAAAAAAATGTAAAATTTCAAAGATTTGGACTAAATATTGCTAAAAATTTGAGTTGATAATGCTATGGAACCTATATAATTTTATGTTTGTATGTTTTTCCCAGTTTTAACCGGGGAAAAACTGGGTAAAAGGGTCAATTGGTTTTACCCAACCAACCCTGATTAGGGTAGTCTTGGCTCAACATACAAGCCTTTCTTTCTACTTGCCTATAAACCTTTGGCTGACAGGGTGGCTAATTTATTCAAATCATTCTGCACTTTAAAGTTACCCTCAATTTCTTTTACCCCAGCTCTCAATTTGGTGTAAAAAAATATAAGCACTTTGCTATTAATTGCCTCCCCAAGATCATTATTATATATTACAAATAATATTGGTCCAAAACTGATCACTGAAGCGCTCCACTAATAATGTCTCTCTCCTTTGACCACTCCATTTAGTGTCATCCTCTGTTTTCTATCCTTCACTTCCTTATCTAATTATTTTGTTACAAACTAGAAATTTTAGTAAATTTGTCAGACATGATCTACGTGTTTTAAACCCATGATGAGCATCATTGATTAGCCCCCGCCCCCCATTTTTAGATGTTCCAAAATCTCTTTTATAAACTATTTTCTCTAAAATTTTACAGATTATACAAGTTAAGCTTACTGGTCTAAAGTCCCATTCATAAAACTAAGCACTATATTAGCTCTTTTACAATCATCAGATATTTTTACAAACTCTTGTGATCTAACATATATCTTCAAGAGCTACAGCAATACTTTCCATCCCGAAAGTCAATATTTCAAACCAATTCTTAAATGCAACAAGGTCTGCTGACCAAAAAGTCACGCACTCTCACTTATTCTGATCTAGGACCTTACAACCTTCAAAACTTTCAATAATTCCCAGACTAACATTGGGATGACCTTGGCAATTATATCATTTGAAAGAGAAAGTAAAACAACATAAGGATTTCAAATTTTATCAGAATAGGCCAAATAATTATGATGTAATTACCAAAACAAATAATTCACCAGCTAACCTTGGGAGGACCTTGGCAATTATACCATTCAAAAAAGGTAAAATAACATAAGGGTTTCAAATTTTGTTAGAATCACCTTAATAGTTACAATGTTATTACCAAAACAAAAAAGAGCAAAACAGGGATTGACATAGTGAGAGAGAGAGTCGCCTGTGACTAAAAATTGTTCCACAATGCCATCTTTAAATATTATAAGACATACTAAGTTATGATAAGACCTACACTTGTAACTTCACTCTGACATGTTAGACAATACCCATTTCTCTAAGTTTAAGTTCAAAATGGGAGCTAATAAAATTTGATTTATCCTCAAACAAAAGGGTTGGATTGTGAACATTATAAAAACAATGTTGGCAGTTTCCATTAAGAAAATGGCATTTGCAATGGGGGTGAAAGCAGGCAAAAATTTGCAATTTGTTATAAATGAGGGAAAGTCTCACCTTCCCTGACAAAATAAAGAAAAAACACCATTCCAAATGCTACTTTGAATTCTGCTAAAACATTTAAGGATGTTCACTATCTTCAAACCAGTAAGCATATGAAGGTGTACCCAAAAGTAACTGGAATCATTCTCTGCAGGACAGTCCCCTTGTAGTTCGGGCTTCCGCTGATATGAGCAATTGAATCCAACCTCCAGGCATTAGTTTGCCATTTGGCATCACCAAGTGAAGATGTACTGCAACATGATGCATCTTTGTTTTGAAGCACTGTCGCCGGTTTGTCAGTTTTTGCGATGGCTGAAGCAAAGGAAAAATTCTGTTTTCTGCTGGAAAAAACGGCAGCTGGAATAGATGTCATGCTTCAAACAGCCTACAGTACAAGGCTACTGCCATGAGCAAGACAAGTTTATGAGTGGTTCTCACACTTTAAGAATGGTCACATGTTGCTTGAAGACAAACCCCATTCAGGCTAACTGTCAACCACCAGAAAGGACAAAGCCCATGAACTCATTTTAGAAGATCATCGCCAAACAATTGATGAACTTGTTGATTTGTCTGGTGTGTCCTGGAGCAACTGCCAAAGAATTTTTGGGTGAGAAATTGGGAATGAAACGAGTTATAGAAATATTTGTGCCCTGCTTGCTCATGGAAGAAACAGCAGCAAATAAAGTGCAGCAAGTGAAATCCAATGTCAAGATGCTGCTGATTTGTTTCTTTAATACAAAAGGGATTGTCCACAAGTAATTTGTTCCTTCCAGCCAAACTGTTAATCAGACTTTTTTACTTGGAAGATCTGAGGCATTTGTCGGACACAGCGAGACGGAAACGCCCTGATCTGTGGCAAAGTGGAGAGCGGTGGTTTCATCATGACAATGCGCAAACTGCCTTGAGTATGAGACAGTTTTTTACCCAAAATGGCATGACCGTGATTACCCACCCTCCCATTCCAGCAGATCTCACTCCCTGTGACTTTTTCTTGTTTCTCCAAATGAAAAAAGTCCAAGGAAAAATGTTTCGCGAATGTGGAAGAGGTGAGGAAAAAATGACAGAGGTGTTGCAAGGCATCGCTTTGCAAGAGTTCCAGGACTGTTTTGAAAGTTGGAAAATGCATCTGGACCAGTGCATTGATTCAAATGGAGAGTACTTTGAAGGTGACATGAGCGTTGATGTATAAAAACCAATGAATAAAATATGGTAAAATTCTCGTTTCTTTTGGGCACCCCCTCATAAGTCATTGTTGTTTATAGCTCTCGGGGAGTATATGACCAAAACTTTCCTGCGTGTGTGTTAACAGAGTTTTCAATTTTTGCATTTGACTTGTATTATCAATAAGGAATCGCTGTATGCTAACTATTTTTGTTTTTAACACTTTTGCGGGTAAAAAACAGGTTATTTATATATATAGTAAACCCTCACTATAACAAACTATATGGGGGAGGGAGTCATTCATAAAGCTGAAAGTTTGTTAAACCTGATGGGCATTAAAAGCAATGGAAATAACGAACCAAGTTCATTATGGATATGTAATATGTATGTAATTACTAATAAAGTTAAGTGGACTACACAACATAGTATTGATACGAGCCTTGCACCATATGCGATATGTGACACACTAACACTCACTCAGGCTGGTTGTAATGCTTGCCTGTTAAACCCAATGGAGTTCAGCCAGGAAATTTGGTTTGTTATATCCAAGATTCGTTATATTGAGATTCGTTATATCAAGGGTTTACTGTACTTATTTCATTACTTTAACCTTCAGAATAAAAAAGAAGGAAGAATTGAACTTGGGTCTATTATCGCAATTTCCATTCCTAAGGACTTAGCTTTGTAGCATACGATTTGTCAATTGACTACTACATCATTGGTCCTAACCCTCAGTTCCTCTCATACTCAGTGGGGTTACCATTCTCAGATGGTCTAGACCCAGTTCACCTTCCTTTTTTATGGGTGAACAATCCAACACTTGATGCCAAATCTACCCAGCAACGGAGAAAATGTTCAATGCTAGATATTTGTCCATTGAGATTTTGTGGTCCATTAAATCCAAAATCCATTAAAGAACAAAAAATACAATCAGAGCAAAAATTGTTGAGCTTGAAACTACAGTGGGCACAAAGGAAATGTTAATCTCTTAAACACAATGGAAATGTTAACTCAAATTTTGCGGCTAACTTTTTTACCACATTCCCGCCATATAGGTAGTGGGAGGAGCTTGGTATGACACATGTACCTGCAGCCAGGGCTCCCTCACAACTTCCTGCCAGGCTCAGTTTAAGTGTGCTTGCAGAGCTCAGACAGTGTACATCTGTGTTACGCTGCCCCACAGACCGCATCTTTTTCACCTTTCTGCTGACTTTGACGCCCTACCAGACACCATCATACCATCGCAATGGGGCGTAGCAAACTGACAATGGAGGAGAAGACCTGTGCCCTAACCCTAATGGAGCAGGAAGTGGCAGTAAAGCGTGTATCTGCCAATCTGAACGTGAGCCATGTGTCACTCTTTAAGCTCAAAAAAGCAGCCACCACACTCCCTCCTGGCACCACACCGCTTCGCAAACCTGGCTCTGGGGGCAAGAAGAAGACAACTGCTCAGACTGACAAGGTTTTGCTATGTGAGGTGAAGCAAGACCCTTCGATAACAGCGGTTGAATTGAAGGGAAAACATTCTGACTTGCTCCACAATGTCGCTATTTGTACGATCTAGCACCGGATACAAAAAGACCTGGGTTTGCCCTGCCACCAAGAAACGGCTGCTGACAGAGGGTATGAAGAAAAAACGGCTAGCTTTCGCGAAGAAATATCAAGATTAAACACCAGAGCAGTGGAAGAAAGTCATGTGGAGTGATGAGAGCAGTTTTCGGCTCATCAGGGGTGGCTCAAAAGTGGTGCGGCGGCCCAGATATGGCCACCGCTACACCGTGAAGCACCCTGATGGCGTCATGGTTTGGGGATGCTTTAGTGGGGATAAGGGCAGGGGTGGTCTCTATTTTCTCCCCAAGAATGTCACCATGAAGGAAAAGAAATACATTGAGGTTTGGGGGGAACATCTGCTCCATTTCTACGCTCCCCATGGCTGTAACTTTTTTATGCACGATGGCGCCCCTGTACACAAGGCACAAGCTGTCAAAGACTTCCTTAATATGAGCAGAACATCAAAGTTTTGGACTGGCCAGGCAACTCACCTGACTTAAACCCCATAGAGAATGCCTGGAAACAAATGAAAAATGAAGTTGCTAAGTCCCGACCCACCTCGATCCCCACCCTGAAGGAGACACTCATTAAGCTGTGGGTGGCAATGGACGGCTCCTACTTTGAGAATCTTGCAACATCCATGCCCAAGAGGATCCAGGAGGTGTTGAAGACCCGTGGGAACATGACAAAGTACTAAATGTAAAGAAATGTAAGTAAAAGGACCCAATAAAACAAACTTGAAATGTACTTTTGTGCTTAATTATCCAAAATTCTTAATGTTAACATTTCCTTTGCGCCCACTGTAAAATAAAACAATCACATGCCATTCAAAGGGAAGATTCAGAAGAGTACAGGGCAGTGGGAAACATCAAGCGCAATCCAAAGTACTTCTTCAGTTACTGCAAAAAGTTCTCTAGGATTAAAACACAAATTGGACCTCTACTATATGAGAATGGGACAATGTCAACTAAACCAGAAGAAATGTGTCAACTCCTGAAGCAACAGTACAATAGGGCATAAAGTTCACCACAAGAAACAGTATTGCATCATTCCAAGACATTCTTCAGAGACTCGAGCCAACAACAAAAACTGACAGATATTGGTGTCTGTGGAGGACATCAGAAAGGCAATAATAGAGCTGAAAGCAAACTCTGCTGCTGGACCAGACAGGGTGCCAGCAATTCTCCCCTAAAATGCAGTACAACACTGGCTCAGCATGTACAAAAATATGGAGATGCTCAATGGACACTGGGATAGTGCCAAACATACTCAAGACAGCCACTGTCTGTCCAATATTCAAAGGGGGTAACAGATCACTGGCAAAGAACTATTGACCAATCGCTCTCACATCACATCTCATCAAAGTATTTGAGAAATGTGCCAGAAACAAGATCACCATGTATTTAGAGGACCATATCCTACTCAGCATGGCTTCCGTAAAGGAAAATCCTGTCTATCCTAGCTACTGGCAGATTATGAACCTGGCAGAGGGCAGAAACGTAGATGTTGTGTTTCTTGATTTTGCCAAAGCATTCAATAAAGTAGATCACCGCATCCTACTTCACAAAATAAGATCTATAGGGGTAACAGGCAAGCTGGTTGCACAGCTTCCTCACCGGGCACACCCATGCAGTCCCTATAAGTGCCCATAAGTCAGAGGATGCAGAAGTTGTCAGTGGGGTGGCCCAGGGATCAATCCTGGGACCTCTCCTCTTCTTTATACAAATGGGAGACATCGTAGAAAGAATGGGAAACTCAGTCCTTTCATCTTTCGTTGATGACATCAATGTAAGCTGTGTCATCGTCACCAGTGTGGAAGGTGTGACACTTCTGCAACAAGACTTCAACAGAGTATATGCCTGGGCTGCAGCAAGCAATATGAAATTTAATGAGGATAAATTTGAAATGTTGAGACATGGAGTTAACCAGGCAATCAAAGAAGAGACCAAACTGTACAGTGAGAGAGGACAAGAAATCCCCCCACACCCACATGTCAAGTGCCTAGGAGTCCACATGAGTGCAGACTGCACCTTCCATCACCACATTACAACAACAGTAAGGAAGGACAAGGGCATGGCTGGGTGGGTTCTCAGATCCTTCACCACCAGAGAACTTGAAGTAATGAATGCCCCGGTTCAACCCATATTAGACTACTGCAGCCAGCTGTGGTCCCCAAATAGGAAAGGTGATATCCAACTCCTAGAGGCAGTCGAGAGGTCATTTTGCCAGGCAATTGAGAGGATTGAGAGACCTCAGCTACTAGGGTTGTATTCACAACAAAGAAGGGACAAATACAGGGCCATCTGTAGGTCCTCTCTTAATTAACGGTTGTTGGATTAATGATATTGGCTCCATGGCTAATCGCCTCGCAGATTATTTCTCTTGTCTTTGTGGATAATGTGCAGGTCAATCCCTTTCTGCATCAGAATTCCCACTCTCAATTTGTATTCAAAGATATATCTATTAATGATATTCTAAAAGCAGTTCATCATTTGAAACTCTCTTCTAGTTGTGGTCCCAATAATCTTCCTTCATTAGTTTTCAGGAATTGTTCCTCTTCTTTATGTTATCCCTTTTTACTTATCTTTAATAAAAGCATTTATTCAATGAAAGTGCCCTCTGCTTGGAAGGTTGCACATGTTTTACCCCTGTTTAAGAAGGGCAGTCATTCGGACCCTTCAAACTACCAGACTATAAGCTTGACATCAATCTGTTCTAAAACTCTTGAGAGAATAATAGTTTTGCAGCTTTATACCTACTTGGACACTAACTCTTGGCTATCAAATTTTCAGTTTGGTTTTCGTGCAGGTTTATCAGCTATTGTTCAACTATGATTATATTAGTAAACACCTTGTTTTGGTGCTGTTATTGATGTCCTGTATTTCAATTTCAGCAAGGCATTTGACATTGTTAGCCCTCACTTGCTCTTAACCAAACTATCACATATTAGCATTGTTAACCCTCTGTTAGGTTGGCTAAGTGACTTTTTACAGAACCATAAACTGAGTGTCATTTTACAAGACTCGTCTAGTCATTTTGTTCATGTTACGAGTGGAGTCCCACAAGGTTTGGTGGTTGGTCCTGTGCTTTTCTTTATCTTTATCAATTATGTTGCTGCAGGTTTGTCATGCAAATTTGCCCTGTTTGCGGATGATCTTAAATTATATCTTGCTTTTCTCAATACTGCGGCAATTACTGGTACAGGCTTTAGTCTTTCTCTTCAAGAGGATGTTACTTTGCTTTTTCATAGGCGTAGATCTTGGGGCTTTTCTTTTTCTGTTAATAAATGTGTACATATTCACTCTAGTAGATCGATTTCTATCACTATAGGAGAGTAATTCATTGGTGATTACCCTATTCCTTTAAAGACCTCTGTGAAAGATTTGCGAGTCCTTGTCGATTCTTCACTAAAATTTCACCTGCATATGAATGAAACTTTCTGTAAAGCAAATGGAGTAGCCAATAAAATTCTTAGAGGCACAATTTGTAGGTTAGCTAAGTTAGTGGTCCAAGTGTTCATCACTTATATTCAACCTATTATTGATTTTGGCTGTGTGGTGTGGAATATTGACTATGTTGGTGACTTGCACTCATTGGAGTCTATACAAAGGAGATGGACAAAAAGGATTGGGGAATTTTCTGATCTTTCTTATGCTGATAGATTATCTAATTTGGGCCTGTTCTTCATCAAAGGACGCCTTCTCTGTGCAGACTTAATTATGGCTTGGAAGATCCTAAATGATCATTGTCCACACTTGTTTGAATGTAGAAAAGACAACAGAACTCATGATCACAGCAAAAAAAATCCTTCTACCCCACTCAAATACAGGTGTTGTGACTTGCTTTTTCTTTATACGTGTTGTTAATCTTTGGAATTCTCTCCTGGATGATGATGTCAATGAAAGTTGGGTTGTTTTTAAGCGAAAAGTTGAACTGTTTCTTGGCCCCCTACTTTATGAGTTTGTTTAGTTCATTTTTCCTTTGTCAATCTGATCTGCATCTGTAATTAGCCAACCTTTTTGCTTACCTTAAGTCTTATTCCTGCCCTACTGGTTGGAAGATGCAGCAGCAACTAGTGAGGGATTGAAGACCTTCATCAAGGTAAAGATCTATATTTGGAAGATACTAGAGCAAGAAGCCCCTGACCCTATGCACTCTGCTCTACTACAACCCTATACCTCAGAGAGAACTGGATGCAAGTGTACAAGAAGGAGCCTACCAACAATGGCCCTGGCAATAATCAAGACCCTACTTGCATCTAATTTGACACACAAAGGTCCCAAGATATTCAACTCACTGCCAAAGGAGGTGAGGGATATCAGCAACTGTCCAGTGGAAAATTTCAAGAGGCCTGGACAAGTTTCTCGGGATGGTGCCTGATGAACCTCCCCTACCGGGATACACTGACAGCCGCAAGACCTCAAACTCACTACCAAACCAAGTGGACCAAATGAAGAGGGACACCAGGACTGGGAGCAGTGGTGGACCACTATGAATAGTGTTTAAATTTTGTGCAACTGAGCACTCAACATCATTGTCCATTGATAATGGTTTTTGCATTTAATAGACCAGTTGTCTGGTCTGAAGATTTTGTGTGTATTAAGAGGGATCCTGTTCTTCAATATTTCACCTCATTCACAGGGACAGGGCAAATGGATTCAACAATTTTTTAAATTATTAATGGACTTAATTTGGTCAAATTAACTGTTGGGATCGATACACAATGTGATCATTTGTGTAATTTTTGTTTCCCAAAGTTACATTTACATTACCTGCATCATTGCTCTTGTTTTGTGATGTTACAGGCATTTTATGACTGTTGAATTAGGATGTTTGGTTGGATAATTCGGGTTGGTGTTGGATTTCTGTAAGCCAAAAGTTGATGGATGTAAAGAGAAATGCAGCAAGACAGTTTAGTCAGTCTTTAATCACTTTATGTAGCTGTTTTAGAGTGGGATCTATGGCAGTTGCATTATGATCAGTGTTAGAATTAGGTCTTTTTAGTTTAACTTGAGATTTGTCCCTTTGGCACATCTCCTATGAAGAATAGCCCTGTGCCCTGGGCAACCTTCGTTAAACAAAAAAAACAAAAAAAAACAAGAAAAAACAAAATAGAAGGCACTCTTATGCCAATAAGGGTAATTAAGATGAAGATAGTGCCATCATTTCCAATCTTTTAGGCAAGCGCCTGACCCCCACTGTTCCAAGCATAATATTTTGTCCATATTCCAATGTTTCACCTTTTTGACTAAACTTGAGGGACCCTTTTAAGGCCCCATTAAGAACCTTAATATATCCGAACCAGTAAGGGTTTGGATCCAAATGGTTGAGGGGTTTAGCCCTTGGGGGGGAGCAGAGGACCCCCAGGGCAATAGAGCAAATAAATGGGTATTCCTATTGAATTCGCTGAGCTGAATAACATTGCTTCTATAACTTTTTTTATCAGAAGGCTCTAAAACCTTGGAAATGACGGCACTATCTGGGTCTTAAATTACCCCAATAAGACGGGTATAGTATAAGGATAGCCTAAATTAAGTGTACTTTCTAAAGAAAAACACCTCAAGAGCTATCCCTAAATAATAAATGATAATTAAAGAGCGCAGATCAATATAACTTTTAGGAAGAAAGTCAATAACCAAAATGGTTTAGATTCATATGATACCCTTTTTAAGGCAATCTTAAGGTTGTTGAGCCACCCTTTGTATCGGGATATGGCATTTATTTTCTGTGGAGAGGAGAAATAATTTATTAGCCTTGTTTATTCCTCTTCTTCCACACACACTGCAAAAATTTCTTTGTTGCTCTTAATATTCTTATTCTCTTATTTATATCTTTTTTTTCCACACTCAGTCCATAATCCTCCCTTCTCTCCACCTTCCACTTTTCTCTTCCCAGCACTATCACCAATTCTTCTTTCAATTTCTCCCTCTCAAGACTGTGGCCCACACACTCCACAATCAAATGTTCTATAGATTCTCTTTGCCCCAATAGGCACCATTAGCATCTGTCCTCTCCTCAATTCCATCTGTATGTCTGCCCCTTCACCTCCAAGGATCCAGTCTATGCCGTGAATAGTAGCTGGCTTGCAAAACTCCCATCATACATTGACTTACCATCCCTGCCTGGGGATGCAATCACACCACAGGTGGACGGTTGAGGACTGGGGCAGAAAGCCTTCTCTGGCTCTTGAGTTGCCCCCCCCCCCTCTATATGCCTAAATAGTTTTTCCAATTTATTCTTAAAACCGTTTGTTGCTGTTGCCAACACCACCTCCTCTGACAGGTTGTTCTACTTGTCGACTAAGCGCTGGGTAAAGAAGTATTTTCTGATGTTTAGCATGCACCTCTGCTTATATATATATCTTGATGTTATGTCTCCTAGTCGGTCCTCTGTTCATAATAAAGAAGTCTTCAATCTTCAACCCTTCAATGCCATGTACGATTTTGTGGACTTCAATCAAGTCGCTCCTAAACCTTCATATTTCGAGAAACATTAGTCCCATTATCCTCAGTCTATCTTCATATAGGCACATGGATATGGCTGGGATCATCTTGGTCAGCCTCCTCTGCACACCTTCCAACAAGCCCACTTCTTGTTGATTGTAAGGACTCCAAGCTTGGACACAATATTCCAGTAGTGGGCGAACCAGAGATTTGTGGAGACTGATGATGTTTTGAATACTTTTGTCTTCTATTGTTTGCCTGATGATTCCCACTATTTGGTTGGGCTTCTTTACTATTGTCATCATCATCATCACCACCACTAACTATAATTTAAGAAGGGGATTTTTTTGAGTATTTGAATAATAATTTCATCTTAGTTTGGTTATGACTTATGTTTTTTTATCAAAGTTATTTCTAATAATTCTTTTATAATATTAAAAAACAAAATGGTGAAGTTCAGAAATAAATATAAGTATCAAAATTTTGTCAATTTTGATTTAATGGCGAAGCCATTACCTGGTAGTTATATGGTACCTATTATCCAGTGTTACTGATGATTAGGCCCAGATCTTTCTGTGGTAGCAGCAACCACTTGGTACTTGGCATCTTCCCAGTGTGTACTGGTACTGGGGGTTATTGTAACCTAAATGGAAGCATTTGCATTTATCCAGGTTGAATTCCATTTGCCAGTCCTTTGACCATTTTTCAACAGAGCGCAGCCCATCCTGAATGTTACCTATTCCTTCCTGGCTCAATATTTTATTAAATAACTTTGTGTCATCCACAAATTTGAGCATTTCACAGGATAGGTTTTTATCAATGTCATTTATATGAGGAACAGTAAAGGACCCAGTATTGATCCCTGTGGGACACCACTCAAGATATCTGCCCAACCTGATGCCCCCCTCTAACAACCACCATCTGTTACCTGCTCTGTAACAAAGCCTTGATGCAGTCTGCTATTTGATGACCTATTCTCAATACAAGGCTCTCTTTTGCCTCTGTATACATTCAGACTTCTCTCGCCATTTATTCCTTTTCTCCAGAACCTTTCTCCTGCATCTAATATTTTTTGTTTCAGCTTTCCTTTTGCTCTGTCCTCTATATAGATTGCTTTTAATTCATACTGTCTGATGTTGTTGTGGCAGAAAGTGAAATAAGTGGTAGTTTGAATGAGAACAGGAGGAAGGGGGACTAGGAGGATGACTGAGGTGCTTGTGATGGGTGACTCTCAGATTAGATAGGAAGTTGAGTGCAAGCAAATTGAAGGGAGAGAGAGTTTGTTTGCCGGGTGCTGGTGTAAATGATGTGTGAGAGGTATGGTAACACTGGACTGCATCAAAAATGCAAAATAAATGACTATCATTTTCCAGACCAATTTTGCATGCTGAACACTGTGGTAGTATTCGTTTTGCTCCCAAGGTCCTAGTTTTTGTGTTGCACAGCACGTGTTATAGAGCTAGGTGCATAGGCAGCTATGTATGAATTATTACTGTGTAATGTCCGTGTGTGATCATTGACTGTGTCTTATGTTTATTTGTTTTGTTGCAATTAACTGAAGGATGTCGCAGACTTGCAAGAACCATCCTGACTCATTCTGCTCCATATGTGGAAAGTACACACCCTCATAACAGAAGCGCACTATCACATCTTCAGTAAAATGTCTCTATCGTGCCTACTTTGCCATTGAATTAGGAGATCAGGACAAGCCTGTGTGAAATGTATTTCTGGGTTCAGCCATTGGATTAAAGGGAAACTTAAGTCAATGCCCATTTGAAACACATTAAATATCTAAACATTCCATCAGGTATGCGACCTGTACCACACAGTCCCAGTACCAATATGTCCTGAGAATGTGCACTGTAACACTTATAGTAACTCTTCAAGTAGTGACCATGAAGATGCAGATGTGGATGAAAAGTTTAACCATACCGGGATCCATGGAAAAAGCCCTCAGTTGTTTGAACAAAGTGAGCTAGATGACCTTGTTTGAGATCTTGGGCTGTCAAAAGAATCTGCACAATTGCTAGGGTCAAGGTTAGCAGAGAATCTTTTGGGAAGCAGCACACACTTTGCATGGTATAGGCATCGAGAGCAGGAATTTGTGCAGGAAATAGTGCAGTACTTTACTAAGACAGATGACATGGTGTATTGCCATGATGTTTCAGGTCTTGTGGGACACATGGGCAAGGAATACCATCCTGAAGAATGGAGGCTCTTTATCAACTCCTCTACAAGGAGTCTGAAAGCTGTGCTACTTTTTAATGGCAAAAAAGTAGCATCATTGTCCATTGTGAATGCTATCACCCTGAAAGAAACCTACACTACCATGCCACTTCTTAACAACATACAATATCAGGATTACAACTGGCTTCTTTGTGGTGACCTGAAGGTTCTAAGTATCTTGTTAGGACTGCCGGGAGGCTACACAAAACATCCATGCTTTTTATGCTTGTGGGACAGCTGTGCAGATTCTGTATACTACCGACAAGTGCAATGGCCACAACGGATGGAATTTGTACCTGGCTGCCATAACATCAAAGCTCTACCACTTGTACCAGCGGAGAGAGTGCTTCTACCTTCATTTCACATAAAGCTGGGATTGATGAAGAACTTTGTAAAAGCACTTCTGAAAGATGGAGAAGAGTTTAAGTACCTGTCCCACAAATTCCCTTCTGTAAGTGATGCTAAAATGAAAGCCGGCATATTTGTTTGACCACAGATTTGTGAGCTTCTTTCAGATACTGGCTTTACTGAAGCATTAATACCTCATTAAAGAAGTGCTTGGAATAGTTTTAAGTCAGTTGTAACAGGCTTCTTGGGGAACACAAAAGCCGATGACTACAAGGAATGAGTTGGGAACATGCTTCAAGCATATGAGACGGCTGGCATACAGATGAGCATAAAAATGCATTTCCTCCATAGCCATCTTGACTACTTTCCTGCCAATTTGGGTGACTTCAGTGAGGAACAGGGGGAGAGGTTCCATCAAGATATATCCAAAATGGAGCACCGATATCAAGGCAATTGGAGCGTGATGATGATGGCTGAATTCTGCTGGTCGCTTCAAAGAAGCTGAGCCACATCTACTGATACACCGGCACACAAGAGAAAGCCTCGAACACGTGCCTTTGAGGGAGAATAGCTGGCCTCAACATTCAAATACAATGGTGATTTTCGTAAACAGATATGTACATGCCTGTATGTGTGTAACATACATTTATCATGATTTTGTTTCTTCTCAATAAAATAAAATGGCCTGTCAACCTCTGTTTGCCTTTACTTACCGATATAAATTTACAGGAATTTTATAGACCTGGCTCAGACGCATTTCTGCACGATAAACCTGAATAATTTAGTGTCGGTTATTACAAAAAAGGAGAATCTCCCTGAAAAAATGAGTATGATTTCTGGATTCAGCATGCAAAGCTCTAATGGGAAATGGTAATGACGTCATTGTTGCAAGGAATTTTGGTGGGGATGCAGCCCAGTGTAATCTGGTGTCTGGGTGTGAAAGGGATGCAGTTGTGATTACACATGTGGGAGTAAATGATGTAAAGAAGGTGCGTTCATGTGAGTTACAAGAGGGGTACAAAAGTTTAGTTTAAAGTAGAGTGAAAGGCGTTGTTTCAGGTGTGCTTCTGAGATTGGATGTGGGGATGGAATGGTTGTCTCGTGCAATTAGACTGAATGAGTATATGAAAGGCCTGTGTAAGGAGTCAGGATTAGTGTTTGTAGATGTTTGGAATGGGTTTATGGGAATAAGGCATTGTATGCATTGGATGGACTCCATTGAGCTGGGTTTGGGTTGAAATGTTGTGGCAGGAGTTAGATAGTGTCAGAGGGTCTTTGCAGATGGGATAAGGGAAATATAAGAGTACAGGGTGGGGCAAGGAAAAGAAAGAGATGCAGAGGAGATAGGTATACATTCTAAAAGAGGTGCTTCAGGGATAGGAGGGCCGAGTTGTCTTTATACCAATGCTAGTAGACTTAAAAATAAGAAAGATGAGTTATTTAGTCATATTATTGATGAAGATATAGATACATGTGTAATAGAATCATAGGTTAATGAAAATAAATTTAATGACAACGTGAATGAATTTGAACTACAGGGTTATGATATGTACATTAGTCAAAGGAGAGATAGGATGGATGGTGGGTTGATTATTTATATCAGAAATAGCATTTCTTTAAATCTAAATAATTCTATAAAGCAAGAAGTTGAGTCACTGTGGATAGATATTATGGTCAGTAAAAATAGGATAATATACTTGGGAGCCTTTTACAGTCCACCCGGACAGAATGACTGTATTGATGAGCTCAATGATCAGAGAAATAAGGAAAGGATACACTTATTCTTGGTGACTTTAATTTAAATTCTGTGGACTGGAAAAATATGATAGGAAGGGTAGAGCAAGTTGAAAGTTTATAGAATGCTTTGAGGCTAATTTTTGACTCAATTTGTTAACAAGGGGTGCCAATATATTAGATCTAGTTCTTTCAAATGATGATCACTTGATTCAGGAATTGACTGTCGGAGAAGCAGTGGGAAATAGTGCTCATCAGATGGTTCGCTTTAACTTGGAAATAGTGAAAGGTAGAATATCAACAAACTCCATAAAAACTCCAAATTTTTATAGGGGAGATTACAATAAATTACGAAACTTGCTAAATCAGATTAGGAGGGATATAGAATTCAGGGGGAAGAATACTTATTAGATGTGGGACACTTTTAAGACTATACTAAACATAGTCTAGGAGCATAGTCTGACCATCTAGAGTGTGGTAGGTTAATAAAAGATGCTCAGCATGGGTTTAGAAGAGGTAGATCATGTTTAACAAATTTATTGGATTTTATGGATTACATTACTAAACAATTAGATCAGGGAGAGAATGTTTATGTAATTTACTTAGATATTAGCAAAGCTTTTGATAAGGTTCTACATAGGAAACTAGTTCACAAATTAAAAATGCATGGGATATGTGGTAGAGTTTTGAATTAGATAACTGAATGGCTGAAAGACAGGAAGCAGAGAGTTGTGCTGAATGGGGTGAGGTCACAGTGGAGGGACATTATCAGTGGCGTACCTCAGGGATCCCTTCTAGGCCCTTTATTGTTCATAATTTATATAAATGATCTTGGGGAGGCTGTAAATAGCAAAGTGTCAATTTTTGCTGAGGACACTAAATTGGCAGCTGTAGTCAAAGAAGTTGAGGGTAGCTTTAAAGTGCAGATTGACTTAAATAAGTTAATAGCTTGGGCTCAGAAGTAGCAGATGACTTTTAACCTTAAAAAATGCAAAGTTCTAAACATGGGAAGGGATAATAGGGAATTTAGCTATGAAATGGATGGGTATTGGCTGAATTCAGTTGAGGATGAGAAGGACTTAGGCGTAGTAGTAGATAGGTCACTGAAGTTTTCAAAGCAGTGTATTGAGGCAAAAAATAGAGCAAATAGGGTGCTAGGAAACATTAACAGGAATGTTAGTTACAAGAGTAAAGAGGTTATCCTTAAACTCTACAACTCGTATGTCAGGCCACATTTAGATACTGTATACAAGCATAGTCACCACATTTTAGACATGACATCAAACTGCTAGAGTCAGTACAAAGCAGGGTTGGCAATAAAAAAAAACCCAAAACAATAAAACCACCTAAAAAAAAACCACTGGGTCATTGGGGTTTTACTGAATTTTAATGGATTTTTTACTTTTAGTTCAAAATTATTTATAGCTAAATGTTCTTAAGAATTTTTATTTGTATTCTAGATTCATTTGTCGTCATTAACTATCCTTACTTTCTTCAGATGTTTTTAGTATTATTGATAGCTTCACAAATAGCTAATCTTTTCTTATTTAAAATGCCATTTGCAAGTGGTCATAAAAGACATTTGCTGGCAGAAAGTCAGTGATATAAAAGATGATAAAACAAGATATCATGCAATTTTGTTTTTCTAGAAAAGATTAGTAAAAAAAATTGAAAGAATCAAGAAACACATGGCAAAATGCAAGTAAAAAAAGACTGCTGCAGTAGAATGCAGGGTTGGCATTAAAAATATGTTTAATGATAACTACAAAAATAATTTTAAGTTTTTTAATTATATTCAAACTAATAAGTTTCCTTTTCATTAGTTTCAATAAGTTTTATCCTTTGCTGTTATAGAGCATTAACTTATTCAATCTAATTTGTTCTAGAACCTGATTTAGCATAATTGAAATCCTCAATTCCTCCTCAAATGCCTATAAATTTTCACTAATTTCTGTGCTTTTTCAGCACTTAACCTGTTCCTAACATCATTCCAAACCAGACCAAAAGTTGAGAAAATGCGCTCTATAGAGCCTGAGCTTGCTGGACAAGAATGGAGGTCTGAAAAGAATTTGCAGAATCCTCCAGGAAGCTTCTGGCTTGTTTCTTGAACTTGCTTTACTGCCTTCAAGCCAATTAATATCCACCATTTCTGAGGTGTTACTGAACTGAGTATGTTAGTACTAAACATGTGTACTGGGAAAATGTTAGTATCTCTCAGTTTGAAATTCATGAGTCCAGCAATGTATTCAGGGTGTCTATTTTGCAGCCATTCTTCAGCCTCATTCTCTTGCTCTGCAGTAAGATAATTCTTTGACCCTGTAGAAAGAATATGAAACTTGAAATAATAGATGTCCTACAATTATTATGTACTAATTTGCATTTTCAATAACCTTTTAGAATTTAATTACATGTATGACAGTAAGAGTAATGTATATCAAAAGTATTTACTTTTTTACCCATGTATCGAGGATCTGTCATGTATGGTAAGAAGTGAAATGGTTGCATGTCCGCTTTGAACTGTGCCTTAATCGCTGTGCATTTGTAGTTCTTTATTTTTCATTAATTCAATCCACTCATGGATAGCATCAGAAAAGATGACAAGAGTCACTTTGTATCTTTGAAAAACATTAATATGTATTAATTTATAGCTAGATAGTTCTTGATGCATATTAATATTAAGCAGTGTAAACTTGATAATGATGAATATCTTAAAAATTAGGTTGATGAGAGAGAATCTGTTTTACTAGAGGTAGCCATGTGTTTAATTTTACCTCATTTAGTGCTTTCTCAAACATTTGAAGTTGAGACAAAAGATTTGATGGTGCTCTTGAGATAGCAACATTGTCAATGATTTTTCCAAGGTTAGCTGGAATTTCTTCACCATATTGTTCTCTTATTTGTAAATATAAAGCATAGTTTTCCTTGTATGTTTCCAAACACTTTACTTGATTATTCCAGCGTGTGTCATTTGGTATTTGAGGTGCAGCACCTCCCTTCTCCCTTAACCATCCCTGTCAAATTTAAAATACACAATGTATATTTCTTATTTGAAGTCTTCAACTAATTACTAATAACTATAAAGATCTGTGCTGCTATTCATTTGTAAAGATAGATGATTAAAAAAATTTAGTTAACCTTAATTATATATGATTTTTTGCATTTAGTGTACTCACATGAAGTCAATGTGTGTTCCTGAAACACTTTTGGACTTTTACAACATGCTTCATAATAGATGAGGTGCTGCTCTGCACCCATAGATTAACAGTTCAGGAAATTCTGTGTTGAGCAACTCCTTCATTCTGATCATTTTGTTTTCATTATATGTACAAACAGCAAAAACCTGAAATCACAGATAAATGAAATATTACTATATTTGTTGGAAAATATTGCATCCTAACATTTAAATAATCAATCTGTATTTAGGATTTAGCTATCTAGTTGTCTTGAAGTTCATTAAATTTCAAAATATTGTAAAGTTG
Source organism: Ceratothoa steindachneri (assembly GCA_963969495.1). Taxonomy (NCBI): domain Eukaryota; kingdom Metazoa; phylum Arthropoda; class Malacostraca; order Isopoda; family Cymothoidae; genus Ceratothoa; species Ceratothoa steindachneri. Next base: position 158,774,543 of record OZ018320.1, read on the forward strand.
TTTTTATATAATATTTAAGAATGAAGTGTTGGTAATAAGAAGAAATAACATTTGTCAATGATATTTATGATAATTTATCACATACCTTTTGACCAAAATAATTTTTCACTTTTTTGCTGTCTGGTGACAGACAGCAAAGAGTTAGTATAGATGGAGTTAAATCTGAGTGGGGGTGTGTTAGCAGTGGAGTTCCGCAAGGATCTGTTCTGGGTCCTTTGCTATTCTTAATTTATATTAATGATCTTGACATAGGTATAAGAAGTGACCTGAGTAAATTTGCTGATGATACTAAGCTAGGTAGGGCCATTAGGGCTGATTCTGCTGCTGTTGTAATGCAGGAGGAATTGACCATTCTGTCCAATTGGGCCGAGAAATGGCAAATGAAGTTTAACATAGACAAATGTAGTGTACTTAGTATAGGTACAAATAATCCATTGAATAGTTATAAATTAAATGGGACAATTTTAGGGAGGACCGATTGTGAGAGGGACTTGGCTATTTTGGTAAGTTCAGACCTTTGTCCTAGAAAGCAATGCCTAAATGCTAAGAATAAAGCTAATAGGATATTGGGATTCATTAGGAGGAGTGTAAGCAATAAGAGTGCTGAAGTCATTCTAAAACTGTATCTGGCGCTAGTTAGGCCTCATCTAGACTATGCAGTACAATTTTGGTCACCATATTATAGGAAGGATATTGATTTGCTTGAGTCTGTGCAGAGAAGGATGACAAAGATGATTGGTGGGCTAAGGAACTTACCTTATGGTGAAAGGCTCAGAAAACTAAATCTACATACATTGGAAAAGAGAAGAGTCAGAGGGGAATTGATTGAAGTCTTCAAATGGGTAAAAGGATATAATAAAGGGGATCTGGGTAAGGTTCTTATACTTAGTGAACATGACAGGACACGTAGCAATGGGTTTAAGCTTCATAAGTATAGGTTTAGGAAGGAGATTGGGAGGAATTGGTTTACAAATCGTGTGGTAGATGAATGGAATAGGTTCACTAGACATGTGATAGAAGCCTCCTCTCTGGGTAGTTTTAAGAATAGATTAGATAAATATATGGATGAAGCTGCTAGATGGGACTGACGTTTTTTTTTATGTACATATGTATATATTTTTCTAAGGAGTGGGGAGATTATATTTTGTGGTTGCATGAATGGACATAATCCTCTGGATGCATTTTTTATATATTGTAGATTACATCTGACGAACTCCTGTAAAGGGTGACAATGTTGATGACTTTTCTCTGGTAAGAAATCTTTTGTGTGTTGACTGGAACAGGAGCTGCCAAGTGTAGGCCATGAATAGTCTTTTGCAGTCTCCTTCTTTTCTTATGTTCTTATGTTCTATGACTGTTTTGATGAGCCCAGCACAATATTCTGATGTCTTCTTAGCAGAGCCAGCATCAGTTATTGAAAGCAAATAACTCCTTGTACCTGTGTGAAGACTGTGTGCAATAATGGGATCATTAGGGCTGATTCTGATGATGTTGTAATGCAGGAGGAATTGACCATTCTGTCCAATTGGGCCGAGAAATGGCAAATGAAGTTTAACATAGACAAATGTAGTGTACTTAGTATAGGTACAAATAATCCATTGAATAGTTATAAATTAAATGGGACAATTTTAGGGAGGACCGATTGTGAGAGGGACTTGGCTATTTTAGTAAGTTCAGACCTTCGTCCTAGAAAGCAATGCCTAAATGCTAAGAATAAAGCTAATAGGATATTGGGATTCATTAGGAGGAGTGTAAGCAATAAGAGTGCTGAAGTCATTCTAAAACTGTATCTGGCGCTAGTTAGGCCTCATCTAGACTATGCAGTGCAATTTTGGTCACCATATTATAGGAAGGATATTGATTTGCTTGAGTCTGTGCAGAAAAGGATGACAAAGATGATTGGTGGGCTAAGGAACTTACCTTATGGTGAAAGGCTCAGAAAACTAAATCAACATACATTGGAAAGGAGAAGGGTCAGAGGGAAATTGATTGAAGTCTTCAAATGGGTAAAAGGATATAATAAAGGGGATCTGGGTAAGGTTCTTATACTTAGTAATAATACCTTGTTGAGTGCGGATGGACGTGCGCAAAGCTCCCTACAAATTCTGTGTTTTGAATGATTTTTGTGAAACTTGAACTCGATTTGTGAACAAAGAAAAGGAATTTAGTTATTATTGAAGCGAATGTGATATAAACGGACAGTATTATTTCGCCATAAAGAACCAAATTTTTGCCCCATTTAAAAAAACACGGCGACGTCAAAACAAAAGGTAAACAAAGACTCAAGATGGCGGAAGGTGGACGCCGTGGCGCTAACATGAGTACGCTTAAAACCGAATGTAATGGCAAAAGAAATGCCGCAAATAATAAGAAGGACATGGATAAAGATAACACTATCCCTAAAGGAAAAGCATATAAGTGCGGTGAATGTGGTGAGTTGGTAAAAGAGAGTGACAAGGCCATAGAATGTGAAATATGTGTACTCTGGTTCCACACAAAATGCGCAAAAGTTTCTGACAGCCTGTACCAAGTATTAACAGATGAACCAGACAAATGCCACTGGTACTGCCAAAACTGCAAAAGGGGGGCGAAAAAGCTCTACCAGAGTATAGTAGCAATGACAGGTGAAATACAGAAGGTAAATGAGAAAATAAACCAAGTGAGCCAAGAACTAAGCGATGTGAAGATGAACCTAGGAGAGAAAGTGGGGGAACTGAGTGACAACAACATCTCTTTAGAAGCCAGAATTCTTCGACTAGAGGAAACACACCAGGGCTTAGAGGTAAACCCGCAACAGACAGGGCTTGGGAGATTAACTGAAGAACAGCTAATTGAGCAAATAGTCAGCAAAACAACTGACACAGTAACAAAATCATTGACTGACAAAGTAGATCTGAAATTGAATGAGAAGGAAGACCAAGAAGCTAGGAAATTCAACCTTATCATACATAATCTACCTGAGACAAACTCGAAGGAGGGTGACATAAACAGGGTAACCAAACTTATTCAGGAAGAGTTTAAACTTAAGATCAACATCAATAATGCACAAAGGATGGGAAAGCCAAACTGTGAACGTGCCCGACTACTCAGGATAACAATGGCCAGCTTAAGTGAGAGGAAGCAGATATTGATCAAGGCCAAAGAATTACCTAATAGCTTGCACCCTATCCACAACCAGATTTATATATGTCCTGACCTAACCAAGAAACAATTGGAGGAGTCAAAAAACTTGAGGGAACAACTGAAGGACCAACGAGTAAAACAACCAAACAAAAGGTGGATAATAAGAAAGAGAAAAGTGGTGGAAACAAGCAAACAGAACTAAGAATATCCTATACCAATACAGATAACTCACTTATGAACAAATATGACGAGCTCTGTGCTTTAGTAAATGACAAGCAATATGATGTAATAATAATAACAGAAATTAAACCCAAACATGGGAAAGTGCCAGAGTTATCTGTTATGCAAATTCAGGGATACGATATATTCACCAGTGATTTATATGCAGAAAATACCAGAGGGACATGTATATATGTAAGATCTACAGTTAATGCTAAACAGATCAAGCCACCAATGGACTCATTCCAAGACTGCACATGGGTAACTATACAGGGAAGTCACAACAACAACTTGCTTTTAGGGGTCATCTATAGATCCGGCTCGCCTCTACTTGCAACTACACAAGACACAGCGTTACATGATACTCTCAGGTGGGCAACTAACAAACAGAAAACTCATCTACTCATCACAGGAGATTTTAATCATCCGAGCATCACCTGGAACCCATCACCTCAAACGCCGAACATAGAAAATCCAGACAATCCTGCATCCAGATTCGTTGAATGTGTACGAGATATATATTTACATCAGCACATCACCCAGCCAACCAGATATAGAAATAAGCAGACTCCAACATTGGATGATCTCGTGTTTAGTAATGAGCAAGGGATGATTGAACAACTAGTACATCATGAGCCACTAGGAGCAAGTGATCATGCCAGATTGGACTTCAAATTCATCTTCTGCACAATACCTCAGGAAAAGAAGAGGACAATATGGAACTATGAGCAGGCAGACTATGAAAAAATGAGAGAAGATCTAAGCATTGAATGGGATGAATTGCTTGCAGGCAAGTCGACACAAGAAGCCATTGATATACTACAATCAAGAATCATGAAGGCAGTGAGGGATCATATACCAACAAAAAATTTAAAGAGTAAGAACAAACCACTATGGATGAACAAGGATGCCTTCCGCAAAGCTAGGAAAAAGTACCACGCATGGATAAGATATCTGAATACAAAGAGCAAACTTGACTGGTTAGCTTACACAGAAGCTAGAAATTCAGTTACACATGCATCAAGGCAGGCCCGTAGGGAATTTGAAAAAAATTAGCAAAGGAGGCCAAGACCAATAACAAAGCCTTTTGGAACTACGTCAACAACCGCAGGAAAACTCGAACTGACTTAGGTGACCTTAAGGATACACATGGTAACTTTGTAAGTAACGATAAGGATAAAGCCGAAACACTAAATGAGCAATACTTTAAGACCTTTACACAAGAGGACAGAATTAACATTCCAGACTTTGAGCCTAAACCCCTCCAGTATGAGGCACTAGGAACAATAGAAATTACAGAGAGCATGATTTTTAAGCAACTGAATTCACTTTGAACTGATAAATCTCCGGGAAATGACGACCTACACCCTAGAGTTCTTAGAGAAGTAGCAAAGGAAATAACCAAACCTCTGACAGCAATATTCCAATCCAGCATCACCAACTCCGAGCTTCCAGAACAGTGGAGGGAAGCGAACATCACTCCCATTTACAAGAAGGGAAATAAGGCTGACCCAGCCAACTATCACCCAGTATCTCTAACCTCAATAATATGCAAGAAGCTAGAGAGAATTATCTCGGAGGCAATGATGCAACATATCAAAGCCAATAATCTTAGAAGTGTCCAACAACATGGTTTCTCTAAGGGAAAATCCACAGTAACAAATCTCTTAGAAGCGCTGGATATATGGACAGAGGCTCTCAGTCACTGCTTACCAGTGGATATCATTTTCCTGGACTATGCAAAAGCATTTGACACAGTCCCACATGAAAGACTACTTAGAAAAGTGAAGTCACTTGGTATCGTCGGTGACCTCCTGCAGTGGATCTGTGGTTTTTTGATGGAGGGTAGGCAAAGAGTGGTAGTAAGTGGTACAGCATCATGTTGGAAACCAGTTACAAGTGGCGTACCACAGGGATCTGTGATGGGCCCCCTACTCTTTATGATATTTGTCAGTGATATACCTGACAAACTACAAAACTTCATATCGCTCTTTGCAGATGACACAAAGATATATGCAGCTGTCCAAAACTGTGAAGGCAACTCCCATACTAACTGTTTACAGGCAGACTTGAAAATGCTACAAGAATGGTCAGTTAAAATGCAAATGAAGTTCCACCATGATAAATGCAAAGTAATGCACATGGGAAATAGCAACCCCCAGCACAAGTACAAAATGACAAGAGATGATGGAACAGATCACACACTACAGAACACCACGGAAGAGAAGGACCTGGGAGTCCTTATTGATTGCAATCTAAGCTTTAGTAACCACGTCCAAGCTCAAGTCAACAAAGCCAACAAGATACTTGGGGCAATTAAGCATACATTCCAATACCTAGACAAAGATGCCTTCCTCCCCCTGTACAAGAGTCTTATTCGACCTCATCTGGAGTATGCATCAGTAATCTGGTATCCCAAAACTAAAAGAGACAGAGATATGGTAGAGAGGGTACAGCGTAGAGCAACACGCATGGTTCACAGTATCTCTCATCTCTCCTATTCGGAGAGACTAAAAGCCCTTAATCTACCTACCCTATACTTTAGAAGACAGAGGTCAGATATTATGCAACTATATAAGATTTCACATCGACATGACGAACTGCAAATAGGAAACCACTGTAAGCTGTGCAACAGGTCAATGTTTGCTGGGGGTCTCTCGACTAACACAAGAGGACACTGCTTTAAGTACCAAGTGCAGAGCTCATCCGGTCCAAGAGCCAATTTCTTCCCGACAAGAGTCACTTCAATGAGGAACAAACTCTCAACAGAAACTGTAACCAGCAAAACTGTAAATATCTTTAAGTCAAGATTAGAAAAAGAATGGAAAAACCACAAAGACCTACACAGTTATATATTCACATATTGAAAAATCCGTTCTGCATACATCAACTAAAAACAACAGTACGGTCTCATTACCCAAGAGGGTACCTATCAACCGGGATTCAAGGTAAATTTAGTGAACATGACAGGACACGTAGCAATGGGTTTAAGCTTCATAAGTATAGGTTTAGGAAGGAGATTGGGAGGAATTGGTTTACAAATCGTGTGGTAGATGAATGGAATAGGCTAACTAGACATGTGATAGAAGCCTCCTCTCTGGGTAGTTTTAAGAATAGATTAGATAAATATATGGATGAAGCTGCAAGATGGGACTGACTTTTTTTTTATGTACATATGTATATATTTTTCTAAGGAGTGGGGAGATTATATTTTGCGGTTGCATGAATGGACATAATCCTCTGGATGCATTTTTTATATATTGTAGATTACATCTGACGAACTCCTGTTAAGGGTGACAATGTTGATAACTTTTCTCTGGTAAGAAATCTTTTGTGTGTTGACTGGAACAGGAGCTGCCAAGTGTAGGCCATGAATGGTCTTTTGCAGTCTCCTTCTTTTCTTATGTAAAAGCCAGACATCCCTTCTTTGAGCGACCGAAAGCTATCGGCCGGTGTGGTTGTCGCGCAAACTAGCACGCATCCACCCACAAGCTTAAACGTTTGATAACAGAAGTGGAGAAGTAATACACAGAAACAAGAAAGAAGATATGCTACTGGAGGTGACCCAGAGAAAAATCAAAGAGAAAAAAAAAGTTCTTCAGGACGGTTTCTAAAAATTAAATTGGGGTTTAGCTTTTAGAAACATACTGTTGGTTTATGTTCGTTTACAGCAATAGTTCTCTGAGACACGTCGCCTTCCTCCCTCTGTAATCCTAGGATTTCTCAATTCTTCTCCTAGTTTTTATTGGCATTAATAAATCTAGTTGAAATTATACTTTTACACTGTTAATTATTGAAACCATATTTTTAAAAGGTCAATATTACCTCAGGGTGGAAAATTCATATATTCTTAATGCAAATTCTAAAAAAAAATCAAATTCCGTGAAATTCGGATTCACACTCGAAGGTAATTCTGAAGATCCATTACCCGCAAGCTTCTCCGGTCCTGGCCGCATAATATTTTATGCAGATGACCTTTGACAAGCTCCTGTGGCTTAGCTCATCCGTGAAATTATGTTATGTCCATGTTCCAATATGTTTCACCTATTTTGACTAATTTCGAGGGGAGGCTCGTGTGGGGGGTACGGCTTGTAAGGGGGATCACCGTACGATAACTTGAGATTTCAATCAATTAAGGAGGGGGCAGTATATAATCGTAATTGTTTCTAGAATAATGTTTTCATGTTATTTGTTTTTTTTACCAACTCGTTTCTGCGATTTAGGGGGAGCAAAATCGCTTCTGCGATTCGTGGGGGAGGGCTGATGTCGTAAATGAATGAATAATGACTTTTTTCATTTAAAATCACTTTAATCACTGTATATTTTACTTTTTCATATATTTATTTTTTCATCCATCATTTTTTTGCACTTTTTAAACTATCTTATTATCATTTTTATAGATTTAAAAATACTTAGCTAGATCTTTTAGAGGAACTTATTTTTTGAGGAGAGAGACGATCTTTTAGGCGGGAATTTCAGTTTTAATATTCCAGCTGAACAGTATTAGTATCGTACAACTTCCTCTAAAGCTATTCTCGAACTTTCCGGGGAGAGGGGGGGTTGAGATCGAGAAAAATTAATAACATTTTTAGCCGATCATAAATTAATTAAAGTTTAAATTAATTGTGAAGTGTGGTCAAGCGTTAGTGATCCAAGATAATATTACTTTTAAATGTGCTTAAACAAAACATGATTCTGACTCCACCGAGAGCAATCGCCATTATCTCAAACCCTCGGCTCTAAATGGTAATTAAATAAAGATACCACGCTTTCCTCGCCGCTATTTCCGAGCTATACCCCCCACAATAAAGTAAGTGAAAAGTAGGTGGTTAATTTCGGGGATTTGTTTACATGAATACAAAATAGGGTGCTAGGTTACATTAAAAGAAATGTTAGCTACAAGAGTAAGGAGGTCATCCTTAAACTATACAACTCTTATGTCAGGCCACATTTAGAGTACTGTATACAGGAATGGTCACCACATTTTAGACATAATATAAACTTATTAGAGTCAGTACAAAGGAGGGCAACAAAAATAATACCATCCCTGAAGCACCTTGAATATGAAGATAGACTGAGGGCATTAAATATGTTTTCATTTGAAAGAAGGTGTGTGAGGGGCGATATGATTGAGCTTTTTAAAATCTTTTCTAGGATGGATAAATTGGATTTCAGCAAGTTATTTGAGTTAGAAGGTTAGTAATAGAACTAGAGGCCACCACTTAAAGATTAAAAAACAGAGGTGCAGACTGGATGTTAGAAAATATTTTTTCACTAACAGAGTGGTGGATTATTGGAATAGTTTGCTATCTGAGACTGTAGACAGCCCAAACTTGAATGTTTTCAAGCGCAGATTGGATGATTATATGGGGATGGAGGGTTAATTTCTTACTTTTTGGTATGGGGGTATGTTTCTTGACTCATTCCTGTGGATGCAGTTTCTTTTTATTATATATTTTAGGGTTACTTTGATTTTGTTTTTGACAGACTCCTATGGAGGCTTTAAATTATATATTGGAGATGCATGGTTGAACATAATCCTATGGATTGTTAAATTGTATATTTGTAGATGCATGATCTGACAAAATCCTATGGATGCATTATGTGGGTGGGATTTGATGGATACGGATGACCTTTGATAGGCCCTTGTGGCTTTTGTCATTCGTAAAATTATGTTATGTTAAAAATGGCGTCTTGTAGATTTGAACTAGGACTCAAACGCGCATATTCATGCGCGTTTGAACGAAACATAAAATGTGCTAAACATGAACATTGGCTAACGGCGGTATGTATCTTCAGGTTTACCACCGAATTTTAGCTTTTGACTGCCAAAAATTACGATAATTTTTTTATCTAATTGTATAACAAGAAATAACCTAACCTAAACGTAAAAGTGAGTAGAGTCTATATCGGTATAGTGCTTTTTTTTTTTACACATATTTAATATAGAATTATAAAATTGGGGTAGCATGAACCCTCTAAATAAAATTCTTAAATATAACCTATGTTTAAATATCAACCTTAACCTTCTGTACCTAGTTAAATTATGGTTTACCTCAATACGATCAGCTCTGTTTGTGGAAGATTATAACGTCATGCCAGCATGGCCAATAGTGGAAAATTATTGAAGCTTTGTATGCATTTTAAACAGAATAAATATAAATTCGCAACGAATAAAAAGGCAACACATAAAAATATATATAACAATGTGCGTTCAATTAGTGAATTATGTTCGAAACTAGAAAAAAACACAACAACAACTAAGTGATAATTAAAGTTGCTGTGAACATCTTTTACGAGATCTGCAAAATATATTTCACACCAAATATAAGTTTCTTAACTAATGAAGGGCTAACCCTCATCAGCATGTAGAGAAAACTCCATTGAACAAGTCAATAAGGATAAAAAATAACTTTAAAAAATGACTAGCTGATGCGACTCTAAAACACAAAATAATAGACTAACTATTTGATCAAATTCAAATAACGACTGACGCAAATGAAATACAAACCGGTTCTTAAACAACTCCAAAATAAGCAGGTACAACAATCTCATGTAAAACATTATAAAATTAAAGTATCCGGAGGTAAAAGAAAAAAGCTCGAGATAATATAGATAAATGTTGAAAATGACATCAAGAAAAGAGCACAAAACATGTAGTATTGTAGTGAATTACACTCCATCCTAAAATATAATGTAATCCCTACACTCCTAAAGACTTATTTTGTGATTTCACTTGGACCCCTATTAGAGTATAGGGGTTAGCGCGCTTGCCTGGCAATCGTTGGGTCGGCAGTTCGAATATCCGTCCGGATTCATTTTAAAGCTGATACTATTTAATCGGAAGGTTACCCCTGTGGCTGGGCATCAGGGTGAGGACGTGTAGGTGTAGCTCGTAGCCATGGCAGGCAGTCCACCTAAGAAAATGATAACTCTGTTTTCAAAATCCTACAGCCATAGACATAATTTGCCTCTTCCAGAAGATCCTCGGTGAGTATAAATTTCCTCAGACATTCAGGCTAAAATCCCTCACTTGGCCACCACCTTACAATCTGTACACGGTCGTCCAGAACTACAATGTTGTTTCGTCAAAGAATACCGCCTGAAACAGCAGAATACCCATGGAAGTTATGAAACCTCAAGTAAAGACTTAAAAAGTATACACTCACTATGAAAGTAAGGCTAAAATCTCAATGATACGGGCACGTTATGCTTGAGCTAACAATCCCTGAGAGGAGTTCTGAACAATGGAAATGTAAAAATGATAACTCTAATCTATACTAACTATTCAGTTTACCTGTAGCTTAAAGAACATTAGAAAGTAGTAATACTTCGTTACAATTTAGGCTACTTTGTTGCAGTCCACAATGGTAGCACGCTTTTCCATAAAAAGGACTATTTCACGAATTGAAAAAGATTCAAACTTTATTTTTACAAAAAAAAACAATTAACAAACAAAGCCGAAATAGATTTTAATTCGACAACATCATTCATATAACCAATATTTGTCATCATTTTACCCTTTAGATCGAATGGCAAAGCTCCAGGGAGTGAAACTCACATCCTGCAGGAACAGGCCCAGAGCACGATTTGGGGGTTAGCGAAGGAGTGCAGTTTTTCTAATTGTTATATACATTATTTTTCGTTTCACGATAATACTGTTAAAAAATCAGTAATTTCTAAGCTTTTCCTTAGAGCATACAAAATATTTCATCCTTCCTATTCAGATGAAGAAATTTTCATTATCAGGACCATTTTTTCTAATTTGTATTACCTCGATTAGTTCATATCGTCTGCTCATTTTGCAGCTAGGAAAACATTTTTATGGTAATAAGCCTTCCCGCACTAACGACTTCAACAAATGTATAACATTGCCATTTAATAATAAATTAAATAGTTTAAAGGACATATTTGGAAAAGCGGGTATTAATCTAGCCTTTAAATATAATAATTCCTTAACCAATTGATGATGGCCAGGAAACCCAAAGAACATCATAACATAGGAGTATATGCAATACCATGCAACGATTGCCATAAAGTTTATATAGGGGAAACGGGGAGAAATCTAGACAAGAGATTGTACGAACACAAAAGAGATATTAGAGTGGGCAGAGAAAGCAGTGGAATATTTTGCCATGTTAGAGACAAGAATCATACGATCGATTTCAATGGAAGTAAAATGGTATTTAAATCGGCTAACTATGTTAAGAGAAGAATCGTAGAATCGAACTTGATATTGTCAGTTCCTAATTTAAATCTATCTGAGGGTCAATTTTCTTTTAATCCTGTTATAAGAAAGCATATAAACAAAATAGTTAAATGTCAGCCCTTCAATATGTTGAGGCCTAACCCCCCCCCCTCCCCGATTAGCCACAAGTAGGGGATTGCGGGGGAAAAGAGGGGATCTTGTGTTATGCTTATATGCACTTCTCTTATATTTTCTACGCAGTGTCAGTTGAAAAAGGGTGTGAGTTACACCGAAACTGTTCTGAATTAAATTGTCTTCGGAGAATGTGGTTTAATTCCTCATCTTTTCTTGCGATATTGCATTAATTTTCATCATATATATATATATATATATATATATATATATATATATATATATATATATATATATATATATATATATATATATATATATATATTATCTCAAGAAGGGTTGGTAACCATAACTTAAATCGTGTGATTGGTACGCCCGATCCCTCGAGCGTCTTCAAATTAAATCACATGCTTATTCATTCACTTTGCTCAGCTCATTGGAATCATGTCTGTAATATTGGAATTAATCTTTTAACGTATCCAAATTACAATTTATTTATTTATCCAATTTAATCTATACAATCTATTTATACCAATATGTATACATATCAATCTATTTAATATGTACCCAATCCATTTAACTATATATTCTATTTGCCCATATAATCTATTTATCAATCCATATAAATATTTATCATACATTTATAATATTTACTCATTTAACATTCAACTATAATTTATTTAATATTTGTCAATCTAATTATCATCATCATATGTGTACTCTAATTCTCATTAACTCATGCAAGGTTAATTCACCCGCGTAAAATTCAATCCAATCATAAACTCTATAATTTTACTTTTTAATCATAACTGTTTATTCTATAATATATATTTTTAGTATTTCTTTGTTTTAATACACGTATTCCCACGACGTTGCCGATTTAGGTTTTAAGGAAATTTCGTCTGCAAATTCAGACTTCCCGTTAGCAATAACTTCATTCCCCTTGTATAACAAAAATATAGGTTTGGGGGTTTATTGTGACCTGAGCTATCTAGTGTATTGTATTGGTGCAATAACCACCTAACAACCTATACTCTTCCCTATTATTCTTGAATTCCCTATTGTTTGATACAGGTATATTGAGGATATGGCCTAATTCTAAAGATGTTAATAGCTTTCTTACAAAACTTAATTCACTCGTCCCTTCCATTAAATTTACCCATGAGGTTGAAAATAATAGAACCCTTCCCTCTCTCGATCTTCTTATTCATAGAGCACCGACTGGTTTTAAATACTACATATATCGCAAACTTACTAATTCAAACTCTTATATTCATTTTTCCTCTTCGCATAGTCTCAAAGTCAAACGTTCCGTTTTTAACTCTATGTTTTTACGTGCTTTACGAGTTGTTAGTCGTGAATATATGGATTCTGAATTCTCCAATTCTTTGAAAATGGCCATAAACTATGTCACCCTTATCCCTTTCTTCTAAACTGTCTTACATCTGCCAAAAAGACGTTCTATAATACAGCTCCTGTTATCCTTTTTAATGCTAAAAACATCTTGGTTTTACCCCTCTCTGTTTGTTTCATTGACCTTCCCCGTCTTTTAAAAAACTTTAACATTTCAGTTGCTTTCAAATATTACTCAACTCTAGATAGAGGAGAGTGGGAAAAGAGGCAAAGAAAAAATAATAGCGTAGACGAGTTGCGAACAGTTTTCCGCGTTGCTGGACCACTGCTAGCCAGCGGTGAATCCACTCGGCCATCCTGAGTCTCAAAAAAGACTCATTCAAACGAAGCTTTTAAGCCACTCGCCTGCACTTCTCGTACGCTATACAACTATAAAAAATTCTAGTTCACAATAATTGTAATACTATTGGGGGAGTCTATTCGGTCGAATATTTTATTTGTCCAAGTAAATATTTTGGACAGACAGGAAAGCAATTATCTCTCCGTATTAATCAGAATAAATCCAATGTTAGGAGAGCTGTAAATAATAGTGCGTTTTTGGTCCATATGTTCGAAAATAACCACTTAATTAATTGGAATTCAGCAAAATTTATTTTTCGCTCAAATGACTCAATTAGAAACCTTGTTGAATATTCATGTATGAGCTAATTTAATAACGTTAACATTTCCCTTGACCTTTTTAAAATTAATGTTTTTATCAAAAAGATCTTAAAAAATTAGCTTTGACTTATATTCCTATTTTTTGTTTTTTGCAATTTTCATTTTTATGGTTATCCGCTGTGTCAATTTAATTATTGCATTGATTTTGTATTAACATTATTTTAGTTCTCTTCCTCTCTCCTTGTTCCTCTCCCCTTACAGTCTTTATCGGAGCAGATGAACTCGTAATCTAGGTCAGTTGACTTGAGATTCGAGGAGTTTAGGCAGGTGTTGTTTTTCATCAGGAAATCTCTGTCTTTTCTTGTTTTATAATAAATGATAAGTTGGATTTTATCCGTTTGATTTTTAACCTTGATGTTACGGTTAACATTAAGAAAAAAACATCAAAGAGATTATTAACCGTAACATCAAGATTAAAAATCAAACAGATAAAATCCAACTCATCATTTATTATAAAATAACAAAAACCAGCAATCTCCTGATGAAAAACAACACCTGCCTAAACTCATCGAATCTCAAGTCAACCAACATAGTTTACGAGTTCATCTGCCCCGATTAAGACTGTAAGCTTTATAATAACTCAAAATACATTGGCATTACAACCTCTACACTTTTGAGACGTTTAACCATGCATCTACACAGCGGAGGGCCTAAGAATCATATGGAGAGTGCTCATAATATTAACCTAACAAGAGATATGCTCGTTGATAACACCATTATTAAAAGAAAAGAGGTCAATAAATCGAGGCTGAACAGCTTAGAAGCCATATTAATCAATAAATCGAGGCTGAACATCCTAGAAGTCATATTAATAAATATAGATAAGCCAGCCATCAACAGTCAAGCGACAAGCTAGAATCGCACATTAAAACTATTTTAAAATTGCACTCATAGGAGTGGCTCATTTCCTCTAAGGTTACGTTCAACCAAGGCGGAATAAATACCTCTTAAAAATCGTTTTCTTTCACTATGTCAGATCCTCACTCCACTCATTACATCGGTAAAGTAGGCAAGAATATTTCAAAACGCTCCGAAGATGATCGAATAAGATCGAAAGCTTAGCAATTTAGTTTGTTTTTTTACCAAACACATTCATTTAAAAAAGAGACGAATACTAGACAAGTGATCCACCATCTACAAGATGGTATAAAAAAGATAGTTAGAAGAAGAAAAAGTTGCCAAAGGCAATTAATTAAGGCAAAATACAAAATGGTCTTCAAAAAATGTGCATATATATATATATATATATATATATATATATATATATATATATATATATATATATATATATATATATATATATATATATATTAAAGGTCCAAAGAAAAGTAAACTGGTAATACAACCCAGAAAAACGCTAAGGAAATTAATTAACATTAAAGCTTAAGAAAGAAAATGGGAGATATAGAAACACAAAATATGGCAAAATATTTTAAATATTATAAGAAAATAAATAAAGGAGTCGGATTTGAACTTGTGTCATTAAGCGCTCTTCGCTAAAATGACCACGCTAATTTTGCATTCGTAATTTTCTTTCAACATCTTTCGATTTGCCCTCTGTCTGGGATTTTAAACTTGAAAGAGGGAATAGGAAAAGATTCCTTTAGTAAAACACCCTCCTTCGCGTTTCGATACATTTTACTATCTTAGAGATTAAAATAAAAATACAAGTAAAAAAGAAAACTGGTTTATATATCAATGAACTATAACACATGTACAAACGAACAGGATCTGCTGGCGTAAACATACTGACGAACTTGTGAGCATGTTAGGACAGCGTCAGGAGGGTTACGCTAAGAAACTCGGCGTCAAATTCCCGGTGACATTTAAGGCGATGAAGGTTCTTAATAGAGGGAAGGGGTGAGGTTTAGGTATCCTTCATGGTTCGGCTCCTAATTTTGCCGCTTCGTAGTATTCCGTTTGAATCGAATGTTAAGCTTAGGTTGTTTTTCTTTTATGTGAATGGTTTCTAGAAAAAGTAGTGGTAAATATGTAGACGAGCGGCCCGGCCTAAAAAAAATTATTTTGTGTAAATATTATCGTTCACCCGTATCTTAATATTCATGCGCGTTTGAGTCTTCTGCGAATTATAGCTGGCGCCATTTTTTTTTAGAAAAAAAAAATGCCCGAAAGTAAACAAACGGAAAACGTTGTTTACGTAGGCCTTTTTTTTATTTTTACCAAAATGCCCGAAAATAGACAAACGAAAAACGCTGTTTACGTACTTTGTTGCAGTGGTTATACTTCTGAAATAGCGAAGAGGAAAGCCTATTTATTTCTGGCGTCTGCGTCCTATTCGAAATATAGCTGACTCGAATCACGTTTTATTTTACAGCATCTAAATTCAAACTGAGGGGTCACATCTAATGCCCGACCACAAATGTCGCATTCGCTTTTAATTTTAACTAAATTATGAACATCCAAAAAGGTGAACAATTTATTTTTATCAGAAACTAGAGTTAATAATTCCGAAATGGAGGATGGACAAAGTGCACAGTTCGATACCATTTTCACACTGCTTAAAAGACGTCTGTATGAGTCATTTGCACACTGCGTCTTTTTGACAAACCACACTAATAAAAAAGTAGTTCCTTTAAATGATCCAGCTAAATAGATTTAAATGTATAAAAGAAGGTGATACAAAGGTATACATGTAGACGAGCGGCCCGGCCTAAAAAAAATATTTTTGTGAAAATATTATCGTTCACCCGTATCTGAATATTCATGCACATTAGAGTTTACTTCGAAACTAAACAAACCGAAAACGCTGTTTACGTAGGCCATTTTTTTTACAAAATTGCCCGAAAAAAACTAAAGAAACACGCTGTTTCCGTACTTAATTGCAGTGGTTATACTTCAGAAATGGGAAAGAGGAAAACGTATTTATTTCGCGCGTCTGCGTCCTATTCGAAATCTAGCTGACTTGAATCACGTTTTATTTTACAGCATCTAAATTCAAACTGAGGGGTTACATCTAATGCCCGGCCACAAATGTCGCATTCGCTTTTAATTTTAACTAAATTATGAACATCCAAAACGGTGAACAATTTATCTTTATCAGAAACTAGAGTTAATAATTCCGAAATGGAGGATGGACAAAGAGCACAATTCGATACCATTTTCACACTGCTTAAAAGACGTCTGTATGAGTAATTTGCACACTGCGTCTGTGTGACACACCACACTGCTAAAAAAAGTAGTTCCTTTAAAATATCCAGCTAAATAGATTGAAATTATGTAGGAAGGTAATAAAAATAGTAAAATGGGAAAAAATATATTGACAAATAAAAATGAATCCGAATGAGGATAATAAAAAGCTATTAAGTGGAAAAAAATAATAATTGAATTCAAGCATCTTATCGGCCAGGCCACTCGTCTACATATTTAGCAAAAAGGTAAATAGACTCGTGCTCCGCCTGCCTTTGGTTCAATACTTAATTAATGCTTGTCTTTCTACTTTTGAAGTTGCTTCACTTTATATAAATAGTTCACCCATTAATATTTAACATTAATTTACCAAACTTGCATTCTCCGCGTGGGTAAGTCCTATGTTTGGTAAACATGTAGACAAGCGGCCCGGCCGGAAAATTTTTTTTGTGTAAATATTATCGCTCACCCGTGTCGGAATATTCATGCGCGTTTGATCCTTTTCGAATTTTAGCTAGCGCAACCCCCGTAAGGGGCGCGGCGATTTGCCATCCTGGCCGCCGTGCTGACGGGATCCAGCGCCCCGTCCGGCCCCAGCTTAGCCTCTCTTCCTTCCTTCAGATAGCCTGTATTCCTATCCTACCTCGTCGCTTTTCATACAACCTCTCCCACAACTTTCTCTGGTCAGCCTCTAATTTCACAGGGTAGAAGCTGACCTTCTCAGCCAATCGTCCCGGATCGGGGCTGAGGGGGGAGGGGACAATGTCCCCTAACCCCTGAGCTCCGGTCTGGGGTGGTTGGCTTTTAACAACCTGCTTCATCCCCACCCATACCTTCCTCACATCCCTTTTCCTCTCGTCTTCAAAATCTATCCGTTTTACGCCGTGTTCAAGGTGGAGCCGCCATGCCGAAGGACTGCCAGGCCACCAGGCGGGAGGGGTGGTCCCAAATGGCGGCGCCTAGCTCTGCCGGGCCAGTAAGCACCTCTTGCAGTGCGGGCTACTGCAAGAGGTGGTGAGCGATTGCGTCCCGTAAAACAAAGAGGGTCACCATGCCCAATGATGAAACAAAAAAACATCTCCCCTTAATTCCCCCTATAACAACAACGGAGCCGCCCTCGTGCAGCTCCACAGAAAAGATGGAGGTCCCCCCCCCTGTGTTTGCGCAGGGGACCCTCCATACCTCTTTAACCGGAGAGGAGGCTTACTCCTCTCCTACGCCTACGGGTGTAGGGGACTCCCCCTCACCCCCTTCTCTGGAGGTGCTTTCGGGCACCTCCCTATCTCCAGCGGCAGTCCCTCCTATGCTTTCTAAGGGGACTGCCAAGAAAGCCAGCAGGCAGCCCATTGCCGACCGCCCCTCGTACAAGCGGCTCGGTAGGGGAAACCCCCTTAGGGGGGAGAGGGAAGCCAGGCCCCTTCGGTCGCTTCCCTCAAAAGACCTGCTGGCAAAAATATTAAACCTTGCCGGGGTCAAGGCCTGTGCCTCCCCACTAAAGACTCATGACGCTGCCAAGGGGACCTGCGATGTCCTGGGAGGGGATGGCCAACTGGAGGCCCCTCCTGTGATAGACATGGTCCTTGAGGAAAACCAGCCTCAGACGGTAGGGCCTTCCATGGGGGGGAATCCGGGCTTGGCGCCAAGCACCGAACCCGAATCCGCCCCTATGCAAGGTCCTCATCAAATGGCTGTGGATTCTCAGGCAGGACAAGGAGGGGAGGGATCTCCTCCGGATGAATCCCCTGCGCCCACCGGGACCTTCTCCATTTCAGAGAAGGACCTGGCTGAGGCCGGTCCATCTGGCCTGGGGGCTTCTACCGGCGGGGGTGAGAAGCGGGTTCATTCCCCGCCCTCATCTCCTAAAAAGAAGAAAAAGACAAGAAAGACGAAAAAGACTCGGGGCTCCTCTCCATCCGCGGGGGCTGCGGGGACGGATGGGTCTGCTGCCACTTTGGTAGGCGACCAAGCCAAGATCGGCAAATCCGGCCCCTCTACCCCCTCGTGTGCGGAGCTCCTGACCAAGACTAAGACGAAGAATGCACAGGGCGGAGCCTCGATGACATCGGGGCCCCTCATTCAGAGGTTACCTGGCGTTTTCGAGCCCGCTGGCTTCAAACCCTTCCTCGTTATTCGCTCCACTGATGGCACCATGTTGTCTAAGGGCAACATGATCCATCAGAGGAGAGGATTAGCTAGTGCAATTGGTAGAGAGCCGAAGGTGACCCGTTTCTCGGACGGCAGCCTTCTGGCGAATGCGGCGAATCCCGCCGAGGCGGCCAAGATAAGTGCTCTTCGGACACTTCATGGCACCCCGGTGAGTGTGACGCCGCACTCTACCATGAACTTTGTGAAAGGAGTAGTTTATGCGAGGGAACTCGTTGACTACTCCATTGAGGACATCACCCTAGAGCTGGCCGACCATGGGGCGGTCAAGGTCGAACGTGTGATGAGAAAACAGGGAGGGGCTTCGAGACCCACCCCTACACTCTTCGTCACGTTCGACTGTGACAAGCTCCCTGAGTCGGTGCGTGCCGGTTGGTACCGCTACCGCGTGAAGGCATTCGTGCCACTGCCGCGGCGGTGCTATTACTGTCACCGCTTCGGCCATACGAATCGCTAATGTAGACGTGCAAAGTCGGGGTCACCCGAAGTCTGTGTAAATTGCTCCAAGGTCGCACACGATAAGTCCAAATCGTGTGTGGCCAAGTGTGTCAATTGCGGAGAGCCGCACCCTGCTTCTTCGAAGCAATGTGGTGCATATCTCCTGGAGAAAGAAATCCTGGCCGTTCAGGCCCAGGATAGACTCTCATTCCGCGAGGCTAAGGACTTGGTCCTGGCGCGCCCAGCTCTGCCTGGGACTTCATATGCCTCAGTAGTTCGAAAGGCACCGTCTGCTCCTGGCCCATCCAGGCGAACGAGCACGGTTGTTTCCGCGCCCATTCGGAGCCCTTCTGCGGGCTCTACTACACCCGGGCGCTCCCCTGGTAGAGCTGGTGGCACAAAGGGTTCACACCCAGCCCCGGCTAAAACCAGGGCTTCCCCCCATTCCACCAGCTCGACCGTTCCCGTAAGGCGAAACGGCCACGCGCTTCCACCGAGTCGTTAGACTCACAGGAGGCAACACCCCTGAAGATGGTCGCTAGGCCATCTTCGGGGGTTCCTAAAGCTGTCCCCCGAAAGGAGGACAGCAACAAAGGAGCTTCGGCTCCTTCGCCCACGCCACGAGATGGAGCGAGTGGCTCGGAGACGGTGGTTCCTCGAAAAGAGGGCCCGCCGCCTCCGAAGCCGCAGCGCCCGCCTAAGGTTTCGAGGCGGAGGGAGGAAAAGACTCGCATGGCGAGGTGAACCTCCCCCAATAAGTCCTCGAAGGCGACAGCGCCTCCAGCGCTTTGTCCGGCCAACAGCCCCCGGGGTTCTGCCCCCGGGAAGCGTACGGCCATTCCCGTGAGGGTCTTCAATTCGAGGAGGGCCCCCGCGTCTCCTCCGAGCTAGGCCTGGAGGGCATATTCCTTCAATGGAATTGCCGTGGACTCCGGGCCAACTGGGAGGAGCTGCGGGGGCTCGCCTCGTCCCGTTCCCCGTTAGCTATTTTTTTGCAGGAGACCATGCTAGGCACGTGCCCACTGCCTGCCCTCCCGGGGTATAAGGGTCTTGCAACCCCACCACCGCGTACATTCCACCGTCAGCTGACTTCGACGCGGGGGACTTCCGCCGCGTCGTGGCACGGTTGCCGAGGCCCTATCTCTTGCTTGGAGATCTGAACGGCAGGCATCCTCTCTGGGGAGATTACACCATAAATCCCAGGGGACAAGTCCTTGCCGATCTGATCGAAGAGCTTGAGATGGGTGTCCTAAACGTGGATGAGTTTACGCATCACTGTCCGAGAACCGCTTCATTTTCTTGCCTTGACCTATCTTTGTGCTCTTCGGATGCACAGCTTGATTTTGATTGGGGGGTGGTCGATGACCTCCATGGTAGTGATCACTTTCCCATTCAAATATCATTTTCAGGGCAACTGCCGCCTGAGAGACCACCTCGGTGGTGCTTGGCACGGGCGCGGTGGCCTGAATTCAGGAAATGACTGAATTCTCTATCTCAGTCAAGGAGTTTAGGTCGGTAGATGAGGCCGTTGAGTTCTTCTCCGGCAACCTTATCGCCGTGGGCCTGACTACTATTCCTAGGACGTCTGGCTGTTTTGCACGCCGACCACTCCCATGGTGGTCGGCCGAGTGTGAGACGGCCCTCAAACAGAAGCGTTATTCCTACATGCGCTATAAGCGCCGCCCGAACGATTTCACTGTCGCTGAATTTCGTCGGGCTAGGGCTAGGTTCCGGTATATTTCGAAGCACGCCCGCCGCTCTTCTTGGCGGGCATACGTGTCTTCACTTAACGGGAAGACCCCTTTAGCTGAGGTGTGGAAGCGAGTCAAAAGGATTCGGGGCAAGTTCTCGCAGGACCCCCCCTCCCGTTCTCCAGGAGAATGGGACCGAAATCTCGGACCCCGCGTCCGTGGCGGAATCCTTAGCGACCGCTTTCTCTGCATTCTCTAGCCGGGATGCTGCTCCGCCAGCATTCAATGCACGTCGTAATGTCGCGGAAGGCCGCCGGCTGGACTTTACCTCCAGAGGCGGAGAACCCTTTAACGACAAGTTTACTGTGAGTGAGTTGCGTTCCGCTCTCGCTTCGTGCGCGGACACCGCCCATGGTCCGGACGATGTCCCGTACGCCATGCTTCGACACCTGGGTGAGCGAGGCATGGCCTTTCTGTTAGATCTGTTCAACAGGATCTGGGTGGAAGGTCTTCTCCCAGACTCCTGGCGAATCGCTACTGTGCTCGCCTTTCGCAAGCCGGGGAGAGATCACTCTACTCCGACCGGTTTCCGCCCAATCTCTCTAACCTCTTGCGTGTGCAAGTTAATGGAGAAATTGGTAAATGTTAGATTAGCCCATTTCCTGGACAGCGGAGGCCATCTGTCCTCTGCACAGTGCGGCTTCCGTAAGTTTCACTCCACGTCGGATGCTCTGCTCCGACTGGAAAATGCCGTCTGCGAGGCTTTTCTTCGTAGACAGCACTACGCCACGGTGTTTTTTGATCTGGAGAAGGCCTATGATACCGCATGGCGATACGGTATCATGGAGACTCTCCACACGATGGGGGCGAGGGGACGCCTCCCAATGTTTATATCTGAATTTTTGCGAGATCGTCGATTCCGCGTACGGGTGGGGGGAGCCCTCTCTGCCCCAAAGGAGCAGGAAGAGGGTGTCCCGCAGGGAAGTGTCCTCAGTGTCACACTCTTTGCCCTGAGCATCAACGGCATCACCTCGGTGCTGCCAGAAGATGTTCTCGCTACGCTCTACGTGGACGACCTTTCGATCTCTTTTGGCGCGGCCCAGATGCCAACTCTGGAGCGTCGAATCCAACAGGCATTGAACCGCGTCTCTCGCTATGCCGAAGCGCACAGGTTTCGGTTTTCTTTGGCCAAGACTAAGGTGGTGCACTTCTGCCGCCATCCACGGCTTCACCCTGACCCAGATTTGTTTCTTAATGGGGAACGCCTGGATGTGGTTGAGTCGCACCGTTTCCTTGGTCTTGTATTCGACAGACGCCTCACCTGGGAGGCTCATATTCGCAGCCTTAGGGTCTCTTGTACCCGCGCCATGGACATTCTCCGTTCCGTGACGTTCAGCGCTTGGGGCGCTGATAGGGCTACCGCCTTACTTTTTTATCGATCCTTTGTTCGCTCGAAGCTCGACTACGGATGCGAGTTTTATGCATCCGCAGCCGAGCGTTTATTGCGGAAGGTGGATTCAATCCACCACACCGGCCTTCGCCTTGCGACCGGTGCCTTCCGCACTTCCCCCATTGAGAGCCTGTTGGTCGATGCTGGGGAGATGCCACTCGCTCTGCGCCGCGTGCAGTGCATCACTCGCCTGTATGCGCGAGCCCGGCGCCTCCCTCAGTCGCCAACAGCTCTCACTGCATCCGCAGCTGATCTCGATGGTGCCTATGCCGCCGAGAGACGCCAGTCATACCCTAAGCCCTTTGGGTTTAGGGCCAGGAAACTCCTTCGAGAGGTAGATATAGCTCTCGGGCCGGTGGCGCCCCTGGTTCTGCCCAGGACGCCACCCTGGAGGTAACCACATTTGGCTATTTGTCGCAACGCTTCTGCTCCCAAAGCTTGTACTGCGCCGGGAGTATTGCGTTCGACCTTTTTGGAGCATACATCGTGTCACGCTGGTACCGTGCCAGTGTATACGGATGGCTCCAAGTCCCAAGAGGGGGTCGGCTTCCACGCCGTATCCCCTCTGTTTGAAGTCAGCGGGGCTCTACCAGGCGCTGCGTCTGTCTTCACGGCCGAGCTGGTGGCAATACACCACTCGGTACGGGAGATTACGCGACGTGCCCGGTTCGGAGACCGGATTGTGATCTATAGCGACTCACAAAGCGCCCTGAGTGCTCTCGGGGCATTGGAATCTCCGCATCCCCTGGTTCGCGATATCCGTGACGCCACGGTTTTGGCGAGCCGGGCAGATGTCGAGATTATCTTCTGCTGGGTTCCTGGACATGTAGGAATTGCGGGTAATGAGCGCGCCAATGAGGGCGCCAAAGAGTCCGCGAGGACTCTGCGACCGGACCAGCGTTTCGCTCTTCCTCACACCGACTACATGGCAGGAATACGGGCAGCTCTTCGGACTGCTTGGCAAAGAAGATGGGAGACGGTCGAGGGGAACTTAAAGTTGCGTGCCATTGCGCCGCGACTGTTCCCATGGACCTATCCCCCAATGCCGCGGCGGCTTCAGGTTGCTTTCTGTCGTCTCCGAATCGGACACACTCGTGTGACGCATCGCTATCTGATGGAGCGCTCGCCTGCGCCCTATTGCAACGACTGCGTCGTCCCCCAGACTGTTCGGCACATTCTTGTCGAATGTCCCAGTCTGGGTGATCTTCACGCACGATACCTGTCCCAGTACCGGGATGGGCGGGGTCGCTACCGCCTGTCCCTTGTGCTCGGGACAGATTCGTGCACACTGACTTGTGGACTTGTTGACTTCTTGGGGGAGGCCGGCCTTCTCCCTATTATTTAAGCAAGGTTTGTTTGTTTTGTTTTTTGTTGTTTTTTTTGCATTTTTTGTTTTTTGTTTGTTTGTTTTTTTTTCTTTAGTTGCACGCTCCTGCGCCGGGGGGACCTCTCCCCGACGCACCAGCTTGCTTCCTTTCCCCCTTTTGGGGTGTTGTTTTTTTTTTTTTTCTCTCTTTAATTTCATTTTAAAGTAGCCTAAAACTAGGCCAGTTTTAATACGGCGACCTCTGCCCAAGTAGGCAGTCGCCAGATGAGCTCTTAAAAAAAAAATAATAAAAAAAATAGCTAGCGCAATTTTTTTATAAAAAAAATGCCCGAAAGTAAACAAACGGAAAACGATGTTTACGTAGGCCATGTGTGTAAAAAAATAAGTAGTTCCTTAAAACGAGCTAGCTAATTAGATTTAAATGTATAAAAGAAGGTAATAAAAATAGTAAAATGGGGAAAAATGTATTGACAAATAAAAATGACTCCGAATGAGGATAATAAAAAGCTATTAAGTGGGGAAAAAAATGAAATCAAGCATTTCTGACGTCTACCCTAACCCCTCTTATAATTCGCAAAACGATTAAAAGCGCTGACATGATGTAGTTAAAGCATTCACCTCTGTAAACGTCAGAACATTATTCTATAAAAAATTAGGATTATATACTGGGGGGCTGCGCCCCCAGCCCCCTTCCCATTTAATGAAACTCAGGATATTCATAGTGTGGTCCCCCATTGTGTCTACCCCCACATGAACCGTCCCCTTAAATGTACTCCAAAAAAGTGAAACATTTTGGAACACGGACGAAAATAGTACGTCTTATCGGCCGGGCCGCTCGTCTACATATTTACCCTATGTTTTTCTTATGTTGGGCCTAGAGGCTTGGAGTTTTTTTTATCAACTTTTGTTTATTTGTGGGAGTCCTGTTACCAGGACTATCCACCTCCATGCCCCCTAAGAAGACCCCTCTGAAGAAGACGCCCACTAAGGGCGCGACTACCCGTGCTCGGACTGGCCGGCAGGCCTCTGAGTCACGAGCCCCTGGCCCCTCCCAATCAGGACCCCACCTCCACCACCTCGTCTGAATCGGGTGTCGAAGAGCTCGAGACTTTACGCCGCCAGGCGCTCGACACCATCGGCCCCCGAGAGGTCCCGCCTCTTCCCAGGAACTCGACACCTTGGGAACCTAACCCCCTATACGCCCGTCGCGTGCTAGGCTTCGACGACCCGATTCTGGGCTTTCAGTCTAATCAGGGACTCCGTCAGGTTACTGAGGCCCGCCGAGTTACCCCTGATTGGAAGTTGGTGGTTACCCACCTTAGGGCCCGTCTGGCCTCCCCACCTACCCCACCCGTTTTTAGAACTCGAGATATTGAGGAACTTAATTTACTCTTCATAATATATAGACTTAGGGACCAGCTCCTCGAGGAGGAGTCTGCTCGCCTCGGAACACGTCTATATTTCTTAGTTTCGTACGTAAGTTTGGGCTACGCTCTGGAGGATTACCGCCTCCAATTAACCCAGGGTGCGGGCATTCCCATTGACCCGGTAATTTATAACCATACAGTCCTTCGGGAAAACTGGTCCCGTCCCCCTCCTGCCGGTCCTCAGGCATCTGCCCCTGCTGCACGTCCTCGTCATAGGCCTCGTGCTCGCTCCAAGGCCAAGGATGGCCGCAAATAGATCCCTCGCGGATTCTTGGGAGGATGACGTTTGGGCGGTTAGGGATTTTTTTTTATTTCGCCCCCTCCCCCCTCTCTCCCCTTTCTCCCTTGGGTTATGAGGTTCCTGGGGTTAAGGAGGACCTTCCCTTCGCCGTGGGGCTCAGCGCGGGTGAAGAAGAGGATTACGGGTATAACTTGGATTCCCTCCCGGAATTTGGGGCCGTACTCCTTCCCGATGAGGATGAGCGGGACCTGGATGATTTCCAGCTAAGATCTCAGGAGCGTTTACTAGCGGCTGATCCCGGATTAGCATCCACCGTCGATGCCATTAATATGGTAGCTCCCCTAGGGGACGTCACGCAGGAGCTCATCAACAACGACCCCCAACTTCGCGAGGCCATCGACTTCATCGAACAAGTCCCGGCCTCAGTGCCACACGACCCCCCTGCTTCACCGGTTGAGGAGGCTCCTGTTCAGGACGCGCCCCCGATAGCCAGGGTTGAGTCGGGTGCGGATCAGGGCTACGGTGATGCCGATGACGCCGAGGGTGGGGCTGGGAGTGTTTTTGACCCATTGGCACGGGTGAGAAATGACCCCCTTCAACGTCACATCTGTGACTTCATCCCTGGAAACGTTTGTAGCCATGTCCCTCTTCCCTACAATGTGGCGAAAGCTGCGGGTGGTAAGGGGGTGCAGGTCTACCTCGGTACTTAACGACACTTTGCCCCGAGCAGTAAGCTCATGCTCCCGGTGCTGCAGCCTCTTCTGCACGCCGGTGTCCTTGAACACTCGGAGCAGATAAGGTGCGCCCATCAGGTGTTCCTGGTCCCCCAAAATGAGTGCGAAGATCGCCTCATTTACAACATGTTCCCTTTGAGCGTGTCGGGTCTTTACACGCCCCTCCTTTCCAGCTCCCGTCCCTAGGAAAGGTTCTGCGTAGTGCAGGAGGCCACGTGGGCGATAAAAATCGACCTACAGCATGGGTTTTACCACATCAAACTCCACCCTAATGCTAGGCCTTGGTTCAGCGTGATTTGTGGTGGTGAGCATTTTATATTTAAACGCCTCCCCATGGGTTTCGCCTGATAGACAAGCGGGTATCACCGTATTTACATACCTTGATGATATCCTGGGCCTAGGCTGCCCTGCGGCCCTCTTTAGATTCATCCAGGCATGTCCCTCTTCCCTCCAATGTGGCGAAAGCTGTGGGTGGTAAGGGGATGCAGGTCTACCTCGGTGCTTACCGACACTTTGCTCCGAGCAGTAAGCTCATGCTCCCGGTGCTGTGGACTCTTCTGCGCGCCGGTGTCCTTGAACACTCGGAGCAGATCAGGTGCGACCATCAGGTGTTCCTGGTCCCCCAAAATGAGTGCGAAGATCGCCTCATTTACGACATGTCCCCTTTAGACGTGTCGGGTCTTTACACCAACCCCCTCCTTTCCATCTCCCGTCCCTAGGAAAGGTTCTGCGTAGTGCAGGAGAGGCCACGTGGACGATAAAAATCGACCTACAGCATGGGTTTTACCACATCAAACTCCACCCTAATGCTAGGCCTTGGTTCGGCGTGCTTTGTGGTGGTGAGCGTTTTAGATTTAAACGCTTCCCCATGGGTTTCGCCGGATCCGCTTACATTATGCAGTCTTGCATGGCCCCCATCTTCGCCGAGTTCGCCAGACAAGTGGGTATCACCGTATTCACATACCTCCATGATATCCTGGGCCTAGGCTGCCCCGCCCCCCTCCTTAGATTCATCCAGCTTGTCAAGGACTCTTCAATTCTCATCAACGTTGCGAAGTTCGTGCTCACCCCTACCCGCCACCTCATCTACCTGGGCGTGGATATCGACTTGCGCTCCAGCCTCACCCGCCTCCGAGGAAAAACCCTTCCCCGACGACAATGAAGAACTAACACAAGGCATTAAAAAGGGAGTATACAAATACGAAGGCCCATACTCAGAACGGGAAGTATTCATAATGCTGACAACAGGCAAACTAGAAATCCCGCAGGAAATGCACAGTACGCTGAAGGATTAATTTAGGAAGAAGAGAAGTGGAAGGACAAAATCGCCCACCTAGCGCGAAGCGTATAAGGCAGAGAGAAGAGGAAGCAGGGAGGAAAGAAAACATAAGTAATGGCCCACAGAAGAAAATTTAAAATAGTATGTCACAACGTGGCTGGTTGGAACGATAAAAGATTCTCTCTCAGCAATACGTACCTAAGAGAAGATCCAGACATCATATTGCTAAACGAGATAAATATAGACCCGGCAAGAAGCCAAATTAACATCTTCAATTACACTATAATCAGTAAGACCACTAACGATATCAATTACGATGGCGTCGCTATGGCAATCCGCAATGATATAGTTTACAAAAGGCTAAAAGACCTTGACAAATCATATCTGGCAATAAGCGTAAAAACAGCGACAACCTACCAACCCCCAAGGAGAGATTTTTACCCCGGCACAATTTTGGCCACAGAGACCAAACGATATTCATGGGCAATTTAAATGCCAGGAGTAGAGCCTCAGGCTACACTCATCACCACAATAGAGCCCGGAGAAGCCTCGACCAACTACTGGAAAGAAGGATAGCAGAGCACTTGGGACCCGACTTTCCAACATATCTGGACTTGAACAACGCTACAAAACCGGATATAGTTTTGGCTACCCCGAACCTCCAGTTCAACTATATTATTGAGAGAGGTCCTCCTTCAACTAGCGACCACGAGATGATGGTCATGACTTTGTCCATGGACCCCATCCAGGTCAAGTGCCCGCCGAGAAAATTGTATAGACAGGCCGATTGGACCAACTACGAAGAAGAGCTCGCTAATTACGAACAGAGAGACCTGACTGAGGCCTTGCTGGAGGAAATCGACGAAGAGATCGGCGACATCATGGAGGCGCTTGTCAGGGCTAATAAGAAATACATTCCTACAACAACACAGAACATTGCCACATCCAATAAGATCAGCCCAAATAATAAATCTTGAGAATGAGTATGAAATCATGAGGAACTCAATCGAGCAAAATGGCCTACAGAGAGGTGACCGTGCAAAGCTGCGACGAGTGAAGGACGAGCTGTTAGAAGAAATAAAAGTAGAAAGGAACAGAAGATGGGACCTTTTCGTTGAAGCCATGGACGAGGATTTAAACCCTACCAAAATATGGGCGAAAATCAACATAGCCAGGGGAAAGAGAAAACAGGCCAAAAATCAAACTTCAGAACGAGGGAGGGGAGAAGGAACCCCAGGAAGTTGAAGAGGCGTTCCGAGAACATTGGAGGAGGATATTTGCTATCTCCCCCAATGAAAACGAGGATTTTGACGGCGACCACGAAACAAGAGTGGTAGAAGAACTGGAGCAAAAACGCCTAGAAATAGTACCCCAACATAGCTGCTTCACCAACACTATTAGTTGAGCAAGGAATCGAGCCGATAACGCTACAATAGATTCAAATAACGCTCAAGAACACCAAACAGAAGGCACCTGGGGCATCAGGTATAACGAAGGAGAATTTGATACGCGCACCAGCCAACTTTTTGTCGCGGTTAGCGGCAGTGTTTAACGCCTCTCTAAGCGCAGGATACTTTCCGGATGCGCTAAAAAAGGAAAAAAATTATTTTTCTACCAAAACCTAGCAAGCCACCAAACAACCCCAGAAACTTTAGGCCAATAACGCTCCTAGAAACAGTGGCAAAATTAATGGAGAGGGCGATTAATGACAGGCTCGTCAAGCACTTGGAAGAGAGGGCGCTGATTTCAAACCATCAACATGGATTCAGGAAAAATAGGAACACCGAGACTTCCCTGGCCATTCTTGTAGAAGCACTTGTGAAGGCGATGTATGAGAAAAACTATACTGACATCGTACTTAGAGACGTCCAAAAGGTGTTTGATAAGGTATGGAGAGCTGGTCTAAAATACAAGATCAAAAGACTAGAGCTACCCTCTGCCCTAACAAAATGCCTTTGTGATTATGTCACTGATAGAACAGCGTTTATCTCAGTAGCAGGCTACGAGGGCCCAGAATTCAAAGTGCTACAAGGTGTCCCCCCAAGGGGGCTGTATAAGCCCAACTCTCTATAGTGTATATACAATAGATCTGCCAAGGCCAGTCCATGAAACTACAACCTATATACAATTCGCCAACGACATCACAATAGTAGCAACCATGGCCAGAATTACAGCTGCAGAAATCGCCAACATCAATGAATTCGAGCGCAAATGGAAAATCCGAACAAATCTGGGAAAGTTCTCAATCATTCCAGTAGTGAGATGCCTGACTTCGAAGGTAGAGGTTGAAGAAAAAAGATATCAATATGTGAAAGAAGGAACAGTGCTCGGGCTAAAAATCACCTGGAATGGCTACTGCAAACATATTGCGAATAGAATAAACCAGGCTAAAGTACATGTAGCAAAGCTATTTCAACTGAGGAATCTAAGCAGTAACAACCCGAGGAAAATATATAACGCCATCTGCAAAGCAACATTACCCAGCTATACCACTGAACCGCTTCTTAAAATCAATTGCAATTAAACTACAACAGGTACAAAATTCAGCGGTGTATTTAATTATTAATACGAGAAGGCGTGAACACAGAAGAATGAGAGATCTTCCCCCTCATCAGTCTCTGCTGCATCTTCCAACCAGGATAAAAAAATGGATTATAAGTAATTTAACCTTAGGTTGGCTAATTTCAGATGCAGATAGACCACCAATAGCAAGATGGAACTAACAAAACTCAAAAAGTAATGGGTCAGAAAAGTTTCAAATTTGCGCTTAAAAATATGCACACAACTTGCAGAAACAACCTTTTCAGGCAGAGTTCCATAAATTGATAGTTCTAAGTGAGAAGAAGCGAGCTCTGGCATCAGTATTGTGGGGAGGGACAAATATTTTTTTACTGTGACCTCTAGTTCGATCAAGACTTCTACACTTGAATAGGTCAGCCAATTGGGTGCAATGACCATTTAGAATCTTCCAAACCATTATTAAGTCAGCATGAATAAGACTGCCTTTGATCGAGAATAAACCCAATCTTGATAATCTTTCAGCATATGTGAGATCCTCCAGGCCACTAACTTTTTTAGTCCACTTTCTTTGAACTGATTCAAGAAGTTGCAGATCACCAATGTAACCTGTATTCCATACAAAACAGCCAAAGTCAATAATTGGACGAATATGCATAACGAACATCTGATACATAAACTGAATTGATCTACAAATTGTACCTCAGAGAATATTATTATCAACACCATTAGCTTTAACAAAGACCTCTCTAACATAAAGATGGAATTTTAGAGTTGCATCTACCAAAATGCCAAGGTCTTTAAAGGAAGATTTAGATGGAATAGGACCATCGCCTAAGTAGTACACAATCATAGGGACAGCAGGTGAACAACAAAAGCGGATATGGGCACATTTATTTACAGAAAAAAAAGGCTCCAGGATTTACTTTTATTGTAAATTAGAGAAACACAATCACCTTTATTATTAAACTTGCTCAGATCTACATGTGAGAGATCCAAATACAATTTTAAATCATCTGCAAACAAGACCATTTTACTGCAAAAATTAAAAAAAAAGAACAGGACCCACTACAGAACCCTGTGGAACCCCACTAGTAACATCAACTGAGTAGCTGGAAGAACCCTGCACTGTCAGTAAGGCAGGTGTGGATGATTGTACTAATGTCAGGGTGAATGTTGTAAATGAACAAACTTGTGAGTGGACATATGATGAAGTGAAAAGGATGGTGAAATTGGATGAATGTTTGACTGAGTATGAAAGGGAGGATGTGTATCAAATGCTATTTGAGCGAAAGGGAGTCCTCAGTAAGGGCGATCTGGATTTTGGGGTAGCAAATCTCCCAGAATTTAAGATTGTCCTGAAGGAGGGCACCCCGATCTATAAGCGGCCAAGACATC
This sequence comes from Ceratothoa steindachneri, assembly GCA_963969495.1. Lineage (NCBI taxonomy): Eukaryota > Metazoa > Arthropoda > Malacostraca > Isopoda > Cymothoidae > Ceratothoa > Ceratothoa steindachneri. The sequence continues at coordinate 158,806,090 of OZ018320.1, forward strand.
TCCTGCATCCGGTTGCTGATGAGATTGAGGAGCAGTGTGTGGAGTTGGAATGATTGGGGTTGATTGAAGAAAGTGAGAGTGCATGGAATAGTCCGATTGTGCCGAGATGGAAGGTTGCGCCTGTGTGTGGATTGTAGAAAGGTTAATGAAAGAACTGTGAAAGAGAGGTTTCCGATGTGTGTGTATAGTATGCATGGGATGAAGTGGTTTACTAAACTGGATTTGGTTCGGGGGTATTACCAGATGGCCATTGCTGAGGAGAGCCAACTGGTGCCTGCCTTTCCGGAACCTCAGCTTTTGGTTGACCAATGCTCCCGGTGCCTTCCAGCATGCTATGAATGTGGTATTGAGTAAGCTTGTGAGCAAGAGTGTGATTGTGTTTATGATGATATTTTGATTATGAATGAGAGTTTTGATGAGCATATGAGATTGGTGAATGATGTATTGAGAACGTCGAAAAGTGTTGGTGTAAAGGTAAAGGTAGCGAAGTGTGAATGGTTTGAAAAAGAAGTGGAGTTCCTTGGGCATATGGTGAGTTAGAATGGGTTGCGAAAGTCGCTGAAGTCTGTTGAGAAAGTACAAATGTTTCTGAAACCAGTGACTGTGAAGCAGCTGGTCGTTTCTGGGATTGATTGAGTTTCAGCGAAAGTTTTACGAGATTGTTTGGGTATAAGTAAGCCTCTGACTGAGTGGATGAGCAAGAAGGTAGTACGATTGTCAGGTGGAGTTATAAGATGAATGAAGTATATGAGAGGCAGAAAGAGGCAGTGGGGAAGTGTCCTCAGTGTTGCACTCTTTGCCCTGAGCATCAATGGCATCACCTTGGTGCTGCTAGAAGATGTTCTCACTACGCTCTATGTGGATGACCTTTCAATCTCTTTTGGCACGGCAAAGATGCCAACTCTGAAGCGTCGACTCCAACAAGCAGTGAACCGCGCCTCTCATTACGCTGAAGCGCACAGGCTTTGGTTTTCCTTGGCCAAGACTAAGGTGGTGCACTTGTTCTGCCATCCATGGCTCCATCCTGACCCAGATTTGTTTCTAAATGGGGTTCACCTAGAAATGATACTCTCACCGTTCCCTTAGTCTTGTATTTGACCGACTCCTTACCTAGGAGTCTAATATACCCAGCCTTAGGGTCTCTTGTACCCGAAGCTTGACTGTGGATCCCCTTGTTCGTGATATCTGTGATGTCACAGTTTTGGCAAACTGTGCAAATTTCAAAATTATCTTCTGCTGGCTTCCTGGATATGTAGGTATTGTGGGGAATGAGTGCGCCAATGAGGGCAACAAAGAGTCCATGAGGGCTGGGCAACCAGATCAGCGTTTCGCTCTTTCTCACACCGATTACATGGCAGCTCTCTGGCCTGCTTGGCAAAGAAGATGGGAGACAGTCGAGGGGAACTTAAAGTTGTGTGTCATTTGGCTGCGACTGTTCCCATGGACCTACCCCACAATGCTGCGATGGCCTTAGGTTACTTTCTGTCATCTCCAAATTGGAGACACTTGGGACGCACCGGCATTTGATGGAGTGTTCACTTATGACGACTGCATTGTCCCCAAGACTGTTTGGCACATTATTGTTGAATATCCCAGTCTGCGTGATCTTTGCACACATTACCTGTCACGGTATCGGGATGAGTGGGGTCGCTACAATTTATAAAAACAATCACCCCTTCTCTTTCCAAAATCTCCATCTACAAATTGTGTTGAAAACATCACTTCCAGAACACTATTGATATTGCAATATGCAATTTGCCCAATACAACTAACAAAACCATGATAACCTACTCTCCCTCATCATATACTCATCTAAACTGTGCTTGAAATGATTTAAATCTGCGCTGTTTATTGTCTCCTGTTTACTTACTTACTTGGTTTACTTGGGGTAGTTTAGGGTGTAATCCTCACAGCCATGGTGGTCCACCGCTGTTCCAGGTCCTGGTATCCGTCTTCATTTGGTCCACTCAGTCTGGTATTGAGTTTGAGGTCCTGCAGTTGGCAGTGTATCCCGGTAGGGGAGGTTCATCAGGCACCATCCGGAGGAACTTGTCCAGGCCTCTTGAATTTTTCCACTGGACAGTTGCTGATATCCCTCACCTCCTTTGGCAGTGAGTTGAATATCTTGGGATCTTCATGTGTCAAGCTAGATGCAAGTAGGGTCTTGATTTTTGTCGGGGCCATTTTGGTAGGCTCCTTCTCTTACACTTGCGTCCAGTTCTTTCTGAGGTATAGGGTTGTAGTAGAGCAGAGTGCGTGGTGTCAGGCGCTTCTTGCCATAGTATCTTTCAAATGTAGATGGTCCTGTATCTGTCCCTTCTTCTTTGTTGTGAATACAATCCCGGTATCTTGAGCCTCTCCCAGTAGCTGAGGCCCCTCAGTTTTGTCACTTGCCTTGTGAATGACCTCTGCACTGCCTCTAGAAGTTGGATGTCACCTTTCCTGTGTGGCGACCACAGCTGGCTGCAGTAGTCTAATATGGGTTGAACCAGGGCATTCCAGAGAGTTATCATTACTTCAAGTTCTCTGGTGGTAAAGGTTCTAAGAACCCACCCAGGTATGCCCTTATCCTTCCTTACTGTTGTTGTAATGTGGTGATGGAAGGTGCAATCTGCACTCATGTGGACTCCTAGGCACTTGACATGTGGGTGTGGGGGGATTTCTTGTCCTCCCTCACTGTACAGTTTGGTCTCTTCTTTGATTGCCTGGTTAACTCCATGTCTCAACATTTCGAATTTATCCTCATTAAACTTCATATTGCTTGCTGCAGCCCAGGCATATACTCTGTTGAAGTCTTGTTGCAGAAGTGTCACATCCTCCACACTGGTGGTGATGACACAGCTTACACTGGTGTCATCAGTGAAGGATGAAAGGACTGAGTTTCCCATTCTTTCTACGATGTCTCCCATATGTTTCAGGAAGAGGAGAGGTCCCAGGACTGATTCCTGGGCCACCTCACTGACAACTTATGCATCCTCTGACTTATGTCCAACCATAGTGACTGCATGGGTGTGCCCGGTGAGGAAGCTGTGCAACCATCTTCCCAGCTTGCCTGTTACTCCTATAGATCTTATTTTGTGAAGTAGGATGCAGTGGTTTACTTTATTGAATGCTTTGGCAAAGTCGAGAAACACAACATCTGGGTTTCCACCCTTTGCCAGGTTCTGTAAGACACAGTCATAATGTGCCAGTAGCTTGGATAGATCTTCCTTTTCTGAAGCCATGCTGGTTTATGCTGAGTAGGTTATGGTCCTCTCAATACATGGCAATCTTATTTCTGGCATATTTCTCAAATACTTTGATGAGGTGTGATGTGAGGGTGACTGGTCGATAGTTCTTTGTCAGTGACTTGTTACCCTCTGCTTGTGGCGAACTGAATGTCCTACTGTACTCTTTCTTCAGAAGTTGACACGTTTCTTCTGGGTTAGTTGTCCTTGTCCCATTCTCATTGTGTAGAGGTCCAATTTGTTTTGATCCAAGAGAACTTTTAGCAGTAACTGAAGAAGTATTTGGGGTTGTGCTTGATGTTTCTTACTGATTCCCTTTGATTTACATGTGATGATGTGATTCTTTTATTTTAGTTTCAATCTCAACAATTTTTTCTCTTGTGTTTTTTCTTCTTTTATGAGAGGCTTTAGCCAACTGCTGATTGAGTGAAGTTCTCTTTCTCATTAAGACTTCTGTCTCAGAGGATGATTTAGTGTTTTGTTTTTATTTCTTCTTTTCTCTGGGATGTATGCTCTGCATATTTCCAGCAGTTTGGTGTATAGGGCCTGCAACATGATGTTTGGATCATTTAGTCCATCAATCATAACTTTATCCTAATTTATTTCATTGATACTGTGGTTGACACTTTTCCAGTCGATCATCTCACTAAAGAAGTTAAGTAATGCAAATGGTGGGGATTTTGGTGTTGTAGTTGTTCATTCTTGTACCACACTTTTCCTGTACTGCTATGTTGTGTTGATGGTTATCAGATTATAGTCCGAAAAAAAATGATCTTCTCCACTCTATAGTTATATATTGAATTTTGGTTATTGGTAAAGAAGAGATTAAGGATTGTGATAGAACGGTCTGAGGCCGCTTAAATTCAGCCGCTATCACATGTTAGAAACGAACACATGCTACCCACATGCATCTGCGGGAGGAAGCAGGGCGCGTTTATCGCCACCTGAGTCAGTATTTAACCAAGGAGGTTATTCCCCTGTTTCGCCTCCATATGGCGATCTCGCCAGATTGAGTTAGGCTTATGGGCAGATAAGGTATTTTCCCAGGCCCGACCGGAGCATTCCCCCGAGCCTCCCACTCAATTGTCCCCTACGCCAAGGAGATGGCTCTGGGTACTTATACAAGAGCATTTCCCAATAAGATCAGATCAGATTCAGATTATCTTCACGAGACATCACGCCGATCCGGTCTCACCTTGTGCACCAGGGAGCTCTACCTCGAGAACCACCTTATTGTCCAGAAGAGGACAATATCCCTTGAGTGCTAAGGTTCGTGCCTTCGAGACGCCAAGACAATAAGGCCCCCCTCCCCTGTTGTTCAGAAAGAGAACAACGTTAGAACAGCGATTGTTCTTTGAGCCGTTTACAAGAAACGGTTCTCACCCTCCGCCCCCCTGTTGTTCAGAAAGAGAACAACGTTAGAACAGCCATTGTTCTTTGAGCCCGTTGACAAGAGACGGTTCTCACCCCCTCTGTTGTTCAGAAGAGAACAACGTTAGAACAGCCATTGTTCTTCAAGCCCGTTCATCAAGAAACGGTTCTCATTCCCAAGACATCACGTCAGGATAATTTAATTCCCCCTTTTTAACGTTCTTCAAGAGGACCACTGGTTTCAACGATAACCTCCATTCTTCATCTAGAACATCCCTGATTTGCTGTCACAAAGATCGCTCGTATCTCTGAGTCCCACTTCGCTCTCAATCTTCGAAGACAGTCCTTCCCCTTCGCTAAGGACAACCCCCGAAGAACCCTTCTGCTGGAACTCACCAGTGGACCGAAGATTCCTTCGCATCGCCTTCCTCTGCACAACAACTTTGTAATTACGTAAGCTGAGCATTACCTTTAATTATCTAACCTTTTGTCAACCCTATCCTGTGCTTTAAATGGTTTAGCGAACCCCCCCCTTCCCTTTAATTTTTATTTGTTTACCTTTTTAAATCTCTCCAAATCTTAATCCTCGGATTAGTCAGATATTCTCACGACCCTTTCCATTCTCCGTTTATGTAAACATTTTCTTTTTGTGTGTGTTGTTGATGGTTTAATTAATAATACTCTATTTTATTAATGATAGCCATATTATTATCCTTGAGCTCAGTTCCACTTCTTAAGCATATTGAAGATAAATAACCTCGGTCAATCAGATTACCACGCACTCGAAATATTAGAATAGTTCCCTCAACGAATAGTTGAGGGAACGACATATATATATATATATATATATATATATATATATATATATATATATATATATATATATATATATATATATATATATATATATATATTTATTTTATATATATATATATATATATATATATATATATATATATATATATATATATATATATATATATATATATATATATATATATATATATATATACTATTTCAATTGGGTATCAAGTTTGTAAGGTTTAACGCTATATCTTTGCAAACGCTGGTCTCAGTCGAGTAAAGCATAGTGTTATTCGTTATAAGAATAGAGTATAGTAGCTCCCTTTTGCTTAAACGATTGCTATCCCCTTTTTGAAACTTAAGAAGCTGGAGTAGCTCAAGGAACTGTTATAATAATTTGTTGGTGTTTTTTGTGTTATTTTAGTCATTGGTTATCTAGGTCGAGAAACCAATTACGAATAGGTCAGTGCCCATATTTTAGGTAGGCTAACTCTCTAGAAGGCATAATTCTTATTGCAAGGAATTTAGTTGGTTGACTATTGCGCCCCCAAGTGCAAATATGACTCAGTTCGAAATCTTCAAAGCGCAAGGAGAATCCTTGGGACTTTCCGGAAGAGAATTGATTGAGTACGTTCAAGAAGAGCAAAGAACGGAAAGTCAAAAGTTAAGAGAAGAAAGGCAAAGAGAAAGTGAAGTTCAACGAGAAGAAAGAGAAAGAGAAATCCAACGAGAAGAAAGAGAAATCCAACGAGAAGAAAGAGAAAGAGAAATCTAATGAGAAGAAAGAGAGGAACGGAAAAGACAAGCTGAGCTTCACCATCAGCTTAAAATGGCTAAAGTACAGGTCGAAATACAATTAGTCAGTTCACGTTCAGAAGCCCCGCTTAATATCCCACTTAAACTCCCCAATTTCAGGAAGGGAGAGGATTTCGGAGCATTTTTAGCCTACTTCGAAAAGATCCTCGAGATCAATAACCTGGATCTGGAAGCAGAAGGTGTAGTAAGATTACTTCCACTGTTAAATTGTAAATTGCGCGACATTTCCGTATCTTTACCATCTGAATGTACAATTGACTACAGCCCCTTAAAAGCTGAGTTATTGGCCGCTCATAATATGACTCCCAATTTCTACCGACAAGAATTTCGAGGAGGTCGTATTAAACCCGGGCAGACGTTCCGTCAATTCGGATACATTCTTCAGAGGAATTTTAAATTCTGGTTAGAATCCCCAAAGGTTGATCCTAACTACGAGTCCTTAACAGACTACGTGTTGCGGGATCAATTTTTGGCGTCTCTCTTAACGGAGATCAATGCGTTCGTCAAGGATCGTCGGTGCCAGACCTTTAAAGAGTGTACCTAAGAAGCGGATGTCTATGCCACAAGCCATAATTTATACCCCAAGGAGAATCGAACTTCTCACCAATTCCCCTACCAGCAGGAAAGAAAGAAGGATTCGCGCCCCTTCCCAGGAAAGCCGACGAAGTTTCCGGGCCCCGTAAAACCCCAAAACTTCTTCCCCCCAAACCAACAACGGGACACCAAACCTCCCGTTAAGATTTCTCCTCCATCACTCTTCTCGAAGCGACCAATCATATGCTTCACCTGCGGTGTAGAAAACCACATGAGCTGGAATTTCCCCCCAAATTCTAGGCTTTAAAGTGAACCAGCCCACAAAGTTCACCAGATTAATGCCACCCCGGCTTCCTCGGTGGTGCAGACCCAAGCAGCAACTTCTCCCCCTCCGTCAGGCCACCGGGAACTTTGAAATTTGAGGAGGGCAGCGTGAACGGCTGCCGTATATCGACTCTCGTCAGGGACACAGGGTGCACGTGTTTCATCGTGTCCGACGAGCTCCTTCCCCCAGTGGACCCTAACCACGAAAAATTTGCGGTGGTACATAACTACCTTGGGCGGGCAAACCGATTCCCCGTCGTTAGATGTTACCTGCAGTGTCAGTAGTATGATGGCTGGGCTGAAGTCATTTCAGCACCCATAAAATTATGTTCCTTACTTATAGGACAGAGCCCTCAAGTAAGCTCCGACCCTGTGTCCCAGGCCGCCCTTACTCGAGGCCGAGCTAAGAAGGAAGCCCAGGAGTCCGTCCCCCTCAGAACCCCGATACCGTCCGAATTCTCGGAGATCCTTAACCAGGACTTTAGGACGGCACAAAAGGAGTGTGAAGCACTAACACCCTTATGGGATAAGGCCCAAAACAAGTACACGGAGACTGTCCGTGGACCCAAAGTCATCAGGTACCTAGAGCAAGGTGGCTTACTTTATCGATCCACCGAGGACAGTAATAACGCTGTTACAACTGTTTTATGCCTTCCACGATCCCATGTCCCTATAGTGCTCAAAATAGCTCATGACAGCATCTTTTCCCGTCATTTTATTTATACTAAAACGGGTCAGCATATTTTTAAATATTTTTATTGGCCGGGCGCTGCAGCTGACATCTTAAAGTATTGTCGATCGTGCGATGTGTGTCAGAAGACGTCCGCTAAGGGGCGGGTCAAACCTGCTCCCTTACAAAGGGAACCAGTCATAACTGAAACCTTCTCCAGAGTGGCCATCGACCTGGTTGGCCCTATCCACCCCCCTTCGAGCGAAGGGCACAGCTATATTTTTACCTTAGTAGACTTTGCTACCCGTTTTCCGAAGGCTGTCCCCCTTCGCCGAATCGATAGTATTTCTTACGCCAATGCCCTCATTTCCATCTTTTCAAGGGTAGGCGTTCCCAAGGAAATACTCTTCGACAGAGGACGACAATTCACCTCAGAGTTGATGGAGTACGTAGCGAAGCTTCTCATGGTAAAGCCCCTTTTTACCACCCCCTTCCGGCCACAGACAAACGGGATGTGCGAGAAATTAAATGGAAATTTGAAATCCATTATTAAGAAGATTTGTGCCGAGCATCCCCGCGAATGGCACCGATATCTCCCGGTCGCCCTATTCGCCTATCGGGAAATTCCTCACTGTACATTAGGCTTCGCCACGTTCGAGCTCCTTTATGGACGTAATGTACGCGGACCACTCAGCATTTTAAAGGAGTTGCTAATCAAGCCCCAACTGGATCAAGAACTCCAGTCATCCTACGCCTATGTCTTGGATCTAGGCCAGAGACTCGAGAAATGCGCAAACATCGCCTATGAAAATGCAGATGTCAATTCGGAAAAATACAAAACTTATTTTGATGTCAGGTCCGAAGATCGCAAATTTAAGCCCGGTGATGAAGTACTCCTGCTCCTTTCCACAGCGAGTAATAAATTACTGAGCCAATGGAAAGGTCCGTACTCGGTCCGCGTGGTACGAGGACCGGTAGATTACCTCATTGGTACCCCAGCAGGCGATAAGCTCTATCACGTCAACTTATTGAAAAAGTACCACCGACGCGCCCATGGAGATACCTTCGTAGCACTGGACGAAACATCGGCGCTTGAAGAGGATTACCCCGCCGAGTCCCTTAATGTCATACAGACAGCGTGCATCCAACCTGATGCCGATTACCCTCTTCCTTCCCTGCCGGGCGAGTCTTTTGAACCCTCTGACCTGGATATCGACGCGCAGCTGACACCACATCAAAAGAGTCAGCTACAAGAACTATTATGTCAGTTCGACGACGTTATTTCAGAGAAGCCTGGATGCGCTACTAGTTTCGAGCATGATATTAAATTAACGACCTTAGAACCTGTCCGTTCAAAACCCTATCCCATGCCGATTAATTTACGCCAAGCTTTTAACGCCGAAGTTGATAATTTGATTAGTTTAGACATAATAGAACCTTCCACCTCTAGTTATTGTTCCCCAATTGTCATGGTCAAGAAACCTGATGGCTCTTATCGGATGTGCATCGACTTCCGGAAGTTAAATTCGGTAACTGTGTTCGACGCCGAGCCCATCCCGTTGGTAGACCAAAACCTCCACCTTTTTGAAGACGCCAAGTTCATCTCAGAACTTGATTTGTGCAAGGCGTATTATCAAATTCCCCTCCTGCCTGATGTGAAAGCATATACCGCCTTTGCAACTGAGAAAGGCTTAATGCAATTTAAGCGCCTTCCTTTTGGCCTCGTGACCACTTGTAGCAACTATAACCGTCTCATGAGAAGGATGTTAGATGGACTTCCGAATGTCTCCTTTTACTTCGATAACGTCTACGTCGCTACTCGTGAATGGAGTCACCATTTATCCACCCTATTAGCTCTCTTCGAGCGACTGCGCGAAACTGGCCTCACCATTGGCCCCAGCAAATGCCATTTTGCCCACGAAACTATAAAATACTTGGGTTTTAAAATAGGACAAAGCCAGTTAGGTCCACAGGAGGACAAGATTAAGGAAATCGCCGACATGCCCCTCCCGAATACTAAGAAGCAGTTATGATCATTCCTAGGATCAGCTTCTTACCATCGGCGATTTGTCCCGCATTTCGCTGCAATTTCGGCACCCCTCAGCACCCTTTTAAAAAAGAATTCCCCCGATCGTCTACGTTGGAATGATGTCGCTGTTTCTCATTTTAATCAGCTCAAGACTAAGCTCATTTCTGCCCCCATTTTGATGTTGCCCAACCCGGAAAAATCCTTTGCGATTAAGACCGACGCGAGCAACGAGGGCATTGGAGGTGTACTCCTTCAATATGAGAATGACGGAACGCATCATCCAGTTGCATATGCTAGTCGCCAGTTATTACCACGCGAAAAGAGATATGCCACTATAGAGAAGGAAGCTCTAGCAATTATATGGGTTATTGACAAGTTTAAAATGTACTTGATAGGAAAAGAATTTCAGATAGGAACTGACCACCGCCCGTTGGCCTATATTCGGAATGTACGACACTCTATAACGGCCGAATTATGCGCTGGAGTCTACTCTTGCAAGAGTACCAATTTAAGATAAATTATATAAAAAGGTTCCGATAATCAGGTCGCTGACGCACTCAGTAGGAATGCGTTACCAAATAGTGTAGATTAATTTGAAATTCGTAGGATTAAGATCTCCATGTATGTATATACCGTCTTGTACGACTTAAATTAGATTCTCTTGTAATATAATTAGTTAATGTATATGTCTGTGTATATATTTGTATCCATTAAATTACGTATAAAGTATTTTGTCCCATATGTACTAATTTTATATTATTTCATTGTTCCATGTCTCTTTTATGGTTAAGTTTGTATTAAAGGTTAGTTTCCCCTATAATCAAAAGATCAACATAATCATATTTATTGAGGTAATAATAGCTAAGTGCATGAAGGTACGGTCAGTGCAAGAAAGCGAGTCCTTCACAACGGAGCTCTATGGTTGTCCCTTCTCTCTTTTTTTTCGAAGTGACAACTTCCCTTGGAATGGAGGGGTGTGATAGAACGGTCTGAGGCCGCTTAAATTCAGCCGCTATCACATGTTAGAAACGGACACACGCTACTCACGTGCATCTGCGGGATGAAGCAGGGTGCATTTATCGCCACCTGAGTCAATATTTAACCAAGGAGGTTACTCCCCCGTTTCGCCTCCATATGGCGATCTCGCCAGATTGAGTTAGGCTTATGGGCAGATAAGGTATTTTCCCAGGCGCGACCGGAGCATTTCCCCGAGCCTCCCACTCAATTGTGTCCTGCGCCAAGGAGATGGCTCCGGGTACTTATACAAGAGCATTTCTCAATAAGATCACATCAGATTCAGATTATCTTCGCGAGACATCACTCCGATCCGGTCTCACCTTGTGCACCAGGGAGCTCTACCTCGAGAACCACCTTATTGTCCAGAAGAGGACAATATCCCTTGAGTGCCAAGGTTCGTGCCTTTGAGACGCCAAGACAATAAGGCCCCCCTCCCCTGTTGTTCAGAAAGAGAACAACGTTAGAACAGCGATTGTTCTTTGAGCCGTTTACAAGAAACGGTTCTCACCCTCCGCCCCCCTGTTGTTCAGAAAGAGAACAACGTTAGAACAGCCATTGTTCTTTGAGCCCGTTGACAAGAGACGGTTCTCACCCCTCTGTTGTTCAGAAGAGAACAACGTTAGAACAGCCATTGTTTTTCAAGTCCGTTCGTCACGAAACGGTTCTCATTCCCAAGACATCACGTCAGGATAATTTAATTCCCCCTTTTTAACGTTCTTCAAGAGGACGATTGGTTTCAACGATAACCTCCCCGATTTGTTGTCACAAAGATCGCTCGTATCTCTGAGTCCCACTTCGCTCTCAATCTTCGAAGACAGTACTTTCCCCTTCGCTACGGACAACCCCCGAAGAACCCTTCTGCTGGAACTCACCAGTGGACCGAAGATTCCTTCGCATCGCCTTCCTCTGCACAACAACTTTGTAATTACGTAAGCTGAGCATTACCTTTAATTATCTAACCTTTTGTCAACCCTACCCTGTGCTTTAAATGGTTTAGCGAAACATCCCATCCCTTTAATTTTTATTTGTTTACCTTTTTAAATCTCTCCACATCTTAATCCTCGGATTAGTCAGATATTCTCACGACCCTTTCCATTCTCCGTTTATGTAAATATTTTCTTTTTGTGTTGTTGTTGATAGTTTAATTAATAAAACTCTATTTTATTAATGATAGCCATATTATTATCCTTGAGCTCAGTTCCACTTCTTAAGCATATTGAAGATAAATAACCTCGGTCAATCAGATTACCACGCACTCGAAATATTAGAATAGTTTCCTCAACGAATAGTTATATATGGAAAAATCAAACTTTTAATATCATCGTTGATCTCTTGGCTGGACTTCTCTTGAACCGGACGTTTTCGATCGCTCTCACTTCGTCGTCGAACTTTATATTACCTTCTCACTCACGGTCGCCCGCAACTACAATCTTCTAAAGGCTTTCGGCCCCTACTAACCTCTTGGAGTATCTCTAGCCTAGCTCTGGGAGACCTAGGCCGCCAGGCCCAGGTGAACGGTCCCCCAATGGAAGTTTCCCTAACCCCTAAGGGCAAACGTGGCCCCAGCCCTTCCGCCGAAGCGGACCTTCGTCCGACTTCACGTCCTCGCTTCAATCAAGACGTTCCAAGACCTAATATTCCTCGATCTCACCATGCCTCCAACTCAACCCTGGCTCCAAATGACAACTCTGAGTCTCAGAATGTTGTTCTCATTAGATCATCTGAAAACAAGGCCATATTTTCCCATCCATTAAGAGTCACAACTGCCCTAAACCCATCACCATTCCATAAGCTTATAAAAGAGGGATCCTGCCGAATCTTGGGAAAGGTACAGCCCTAAGAATTGAACTCTCTAATATAAATAAACTAGAGGTAGATCTTGAAGATGTCTCCACCCTGGGGGAATGGCCAGTCAAGTGCTGGCGCCCGGAAGATGCCTCATTAGGCAAATACAAATATGGAAGGATCTCTGGCCTTCCAGTCTCCCTACAGCAAGAAGACCTCAGAAACAACCTGCGGATCATTGATTCTAACAGCCTGTCCAGTCTTATGGAGATTTCTAGATTACCTTCCCATCCTGAGGCTTCCACCTACTCAGCGCGTCTCAAATTTGCAGGAGGACTACCAGAAAGAATGGCTCTGGGCTTCACCTCCTACTCAGTTCTCCCATACTATCTCCCCCCTCTGAGGTGTTACATGCCAGTGTTTTGGCCATGGATCACTGACCTGCCGATCCACACAAAGATGCAGCAGATGCAGTGGTTTTCATGCAGGCCAAGAATGTTCAAATCTCCCCTACTGCTACTTCTGCGACGACAACCATCGCCCCTCCTCCAACAACTGTCCATTCTCAGAAAAGGCAAGGCAGATCCAATGCAAATCAGTGGATGATAATATCCCTACCTATACCATCCATGCCCAGCTCCGCTCCATCTACTCAGCCCCAAAAGACTCCAGGACAACTTCCACTGCTTCCAAAACTACACCCTCACTATCCTCCCAGGATATCCGCTCTTCTCCTAAAACTCCGCCAAGAAAGCCCCTCCTGACCCCCTCCTATGCAGAGATGGCTGCTGCTCCCATCCCACCAAGGAACCTTGGTAAACCAAATCCACCTGTAACCTCCCCCTCTTCACACAGAGCCAACAGAGAGACCACTCCCAAGAGGCCCTGCCCCAGCCAATATTATCACCCCAAGAGCCCTTCTCCAATTCCTCCTCCATACCCACTTTCCCCAGTCATCCAGAATATGCCTCTTCACCACCGCAAAGGAGCACCCTCAGCTCAGCCACTCATAGTGAAGATCACAAATCTCCTAAAAGAATTCGTCACCCTGCTCCAATCTGGCTCTCCTATCCAACAAGTCCTTATCACTCTCCTCCCTAGTGTAATCAATCTGTTCTCCAGTTCTTTCTGACTAAAACTGGACAGTTACATAGAATATAAATCATAGATCATCCCCTCCCTCCTGTACTAACATGGCTTATCTCCTGTTAGATTGCTAAGTCAGCCCAGCAAGCAAAGTCCGCTAAATCTTTCCTAAGCCAAAGTACAGAGAAATATAAACGGCATTGACCTTCTCCAGGGCCCATAGTGCTGACCCACGCACTCTCTGGCCCTCAATTTACCAAATTACCAATAGTTATATATGGTATATCGTTGTGAGTCTATTCTACGACAAGGATGTTACTGAGTTGAGTTGGCTCTGTAATTTGTTGCAAGAGGAATACTTTATCTGCAAAATCTAGTAGGAGTTTGGCTTGCATTTTTTCTTCTAGTCCACTTCCCATTATGATAGCTTCAGGTCATTTGATGAATGGGAAGTTAAAGTCCCCACAAAGAATCAGTTCAGGCATTGTCAATGGGAGATCGTTAATTAGTTTTTCAAGATTGTCTATGATGGCCTTGAAATTTAGGAGTATGCATTGTGGTGGGGATAGCAGTTGGTTATTATGAGGTTCATTGCCTTCAAATGTACTGCTATTAGCTCCACTTCACTGTTTGAGATAGGATTTCTTTGGTGTCTGCTGAAAGATCATTTCTTATGTAGAGTATGACACCACTATAGCTTCTTTCCACTCTCTTTTGTCTCTTTTAAGTGAGTTTCAGTTATAATAATAATAATATAATAATAAATTTCTTATAATTCGCTCTTCAAGGCCAGAGGCCTTCACAGAGTGCACGTTCGGCTGTGGGCTAAGATCAGGTGGGTGAGTAGGCAATCCTGAACAGATGCATTTTCAGTAGTCGCTTGAAAGTGGTAAGCGAGGCAGCAGATCTAATTTAGGCTGGAAGAGCATTCCAAAGTTGGGGGTACAGACTGAGAAGGAGTGCTAGCCTGTTGAGCAGAGGGACAAGTGAAGAGTATTCAGGAGAGGAGCATGAGATGACCGAAGGGCCCTAGGGGCGAGACTTTGGGAAAGGGCAGAGGAAAGGTAGGTTGGGGCCTTTTGGTGAAGGACCTTGAAAGTGAAGAGAAGAATCTTGAAATGAGAATGATATCTGACAGGTAACCAGTGCAGTTCCTGAAGCAGGGGCTTAGAAGGGGAGAAGCGACGGAGGAGTACTCGGGCAGCGTACTTCTGGACTAGCTGAAGGGGACGTAGAGAGGAAGATGGTAGATTTACAAGAAAAGAGTTACAGTAATGAAGGCATGGACAGCAGTCCCAAGACTTTGGCGATCGAAGTGAGAGCGAATGCGGGAGCAGTTACGGAGGAAACAAAGGGAAGATTTAGTAATATTGCGGATGTGGGGCTTGAAGGAGAGATGCTCATTAAACACAACGCCCAGATTTATAACAGAGTCTCCACCCAGAGGGAGGGAGGGAAGGAAAGAGGAATTGTATACACGAGCGGGGATACCAACCAGAAGAACTTCAGTTTTGGAGTGGTTAAGTTTGAGGAAGTTAGTCGATAGCCAGTCCGAGATAGAAGAATAGGCAGATCGGAGGTTACAGATTGAGTGGGCAATGGTCGAGAGGGAAGAGATTATGTAGGAGGGAGCTAAGAAGGAATAAGTAGATATGAAAGAGGAGAGGGCTGAGAACAGAGCCTTGAGGGACACCAAATCAAATGGGTGTGGGGTCAGAGGAGACATCGTTAATCACTACAGATTGGGTGCAAGACGAAAGGTAAGAGTGGAACCAGTCGAAAGCAGCGCCAGAAATGCCAAGGAAAGAGTGGAGGCGATCAAGCAAGATGGAATGGTCAATAGTATTAAAGGCAGGGGAGAGGTCAATTAGAATGAGGATGGAGGCACAACCTGGGTCAGAGTGCCCAGCTTTAAAACCTGATTAGTAAGTCTCATCAATATTACAGGCAACGATGTGGGAATTAATGCGTGAAACAACTACTCTCTCAAGGACCTTAGAGAGGAAGGGGAGTTGCGAGATTGGGCGATAGCTAGCTGGGTCAGAGGGGTTAAGCCTTTGCTTTTTAAGGATCGGACAGATTTGGGCGCATTTGAAGGAAGAAAGGGTAATACTTCAGATTCGGGGCGCACGGTAGATGGCGCTGTTAGTCGGCTACAATTTTGGGCTACAGCATATCTCTTATGACGTCAGGCGGTAGCGTCAGATGTGACCATCACTGCGTTATATTTTTTTGTTGTTTTGGGGATTTGTAACTTTTAGTCTATTATTTAGTAAATATCTGCGCTCTGCTCGTTTATAGTTTTTATTTCTAAGTTATGTAAGGTTTCTTGATGTCTTTTATTGTTTTTTGTTTTGTTTTCGTATTTTTTGTTTACTGCGAACGATAACAGCTTCTTACTGGCAACATCCTAGCTTATAAATAGGACCCGTTTTGCAAATGTTTTTCTTTCGTTATTGTGTTTTCATGCTCTCCATGTGCTTCTTCGTTATTCGAATTTGGCTTTACTTTGTATAATCGCGAAAAACTTTTAGATTATCTAGAGGCGATAAACTAATCAAGAAACCTATAAAAGTAAGAATTGTTTGTTATTAGGTTAGGTTTTTCTGCCAGTAAAAAGCTGTTGGGGAGAACCCCCCCCCTCAGTAAATTCAAGGGGACTGCTCGTAGGGGAGATATCACTGCAGGGGGACCACCCTGAGTTTCAATCAATTGGGGGGGGGGTCTGGGGGGCTGCCCCAGTATATACTCATATACAAAAAAAATATTACGCCGATATTGTTCATATCTGACGCTACCGTCTGACGTCATAAGAGATGCTGTAGCCCAAAATTGTAGCCGACTAACAGCGCCATCTACCGTGCGCCCCGAATCAGAAGTGTTCCTGGAAGAAAGGACAACACCAGTAGCAAGGGAGGTATTGAACAAGTGGAGGAACATTGGGAGTATGACAGGCAATATTTTGCCTAGTCAGGCAGTCGTGGGAGGAAGGCACGAAGGTTGATGATCTGGTAACACTTCAGATTCGGGGCGCACGGTAGATGGCGCTGTTAGTCAGCTACAATTTTGGGCTACAACATATCTCTTATGACGTCAAACGGTAGCGTGAGCTGTGAACAATATCGGAGTAATATTTTTTTGTATATGAATATATACTGGGGGGCTGCACCCCCCAGACCCCCCCCAATTTATTGAAACTCAGGATCATCCCAGGGTGGTCTCCCTGCAGTGATATCTCCCCCACGAGCAGTCTCCTTGAATTTACTGGGTTTTTTTTCTCCCCACAGCTTTTTACTGGCAGAAAACCCTAACCTAATAACAAACAATTCTTACTTTTATAGGTTTCTTGATTAGTTTATGTGCCTCTAAATCATCTAAAAGTTTTTCGCGATCATACAAAGTAAAGCCGAATTTGAATAACAAAGAAGCACATGGAGAGCACGAAAACACAATAACGAAAGAAAAACATTTGCAAAACGGGTCCTATTTATAAGCTAGGATGTTGCCAGTTACAAGCTGTTATCGTTCGCAGTAAACAAAAAATACGAAAACAAAACAAAAACAATAAAAGACATCAAGAAACCTTACATAACTTAGAAAAAAAACTATAAACGAGCAGAGCCCAGATATTTACTAAATAATAGACTAAAAGTTACAAATCCCCAAAACAACAAAAAAATATAACGCTGTGATTGTCACATCTGACGCTACCGTCTGACGTCATAAGAGATATGCTGTAGCCCAAAATTGTAGCCAACTAACAGCGCCATCTACCGTGCGCCTCGAATCTGAAGTATTACCGATGATCTTATCAGCGAAGAATTTTTGAGAGGATGGTGGGGTTGATGGGGGTGGGGACTTGGTGTGAGGAGGTAAGAGAAGAGAGCAGGTGGAAAATGGCACAGGGGTCATTCTTATTGTTGGCTAGTAATTTACGCGAATGGGCTTCACAAGCAGATTTCAGTTTAACCAAGTAGAGATATGTCGCAAGACAGTAAGTGAGTGAAAGAGCAGTTGTATCTTGCCCACCCGAGCAAGCTTTACGAAGAGCTCTTTCATGGGCACGTAAAGACTGTCTCGAGCGTAGGAGTTCTAGCGAGTACCATGGGGTGCGGTGATGGTGAGAGGACAAAGGAGTAATAATGGGGGAGTGGGTATTAAGGCAAGTTAGGAGGGATTGCTCCAAGGATGAGAGGATTTGGTCAGGGGAGGGGGTAAATTAGAGGCAACATCATTAAGGAGGGATGGGTCAATGGAGGCTAGCTGTAGATAAGGTTTTGGGATGAGAGGAGGCTGAGAGGGCAAAGAAGTGGGGGTGAGATGTTGAAGTTAATAAGGTAATGGTCAGAAATAGTATTAGACAGGATAGAAGTGGTCAAGTTGGAAATTTCACAGTCAGAAATTACAAAGTCTAAAATGTTACCATGGGAGTGTGTTAGGGAAGAAACATGTTGAGTAAGGGAGAAGAAGTCAAGAATCTCAAGGAAGACAGGTAGATCAGGGTTAGTGACTGGGAGGTTGAAGTTCCCCATGATGAGAAGATGACCCGATGGGGAGAGACTAGCAAGGTTACTAAATTTGTCAAGAAAAAGATCATTGGAGGAGCTGGGTTGGTGGTAGAGCACAATAATTGTTAGAGAGGGAACAGAATTAGAGACAGAGATAAGGGCCTCAAAAGAAAGAAGAAGGGGGGATGGAAGGGTATTCAGAGAGAGAGAGAGAGAGAAGCAGTATGAATGAGAGCAACCCCTCCATCACGTTTATTCCGGGGGTTATGGGAGTAGACATAGCCATCAGGGGTCGCTACCGACAAGCAGCCATCACTCTGATCAAGCCAAGTTTCACTGAGACCAAGGAGGGAGATCGTGAATGAACTCCACTTTATTAGCGACGCTTCTAACATTGAGTAAAGATGCATTATAAACTGGGAGGGGGGAGGGGGGAGTGAGGGGGACAGTTCAATGAAAAATAACTTTTTTGAGACCAGAGATAAATGCAATCCCCTTTTTATAGGACTAGATTGATTTCAAGCGATTTCTAGTGATTTAATTCTGGAGCCAACCGAGGGAGATAGCTTAAGCCCTCTATTAAGAGAAAGAAGTGTGGCTGTCTCCATCATTGAGAGAGGAGAAATATAAGTAGGATGAAATGGATAAAAACTTGATGTGGAGACAATAACAAAATAAAATTAGGGAAGCAACAGCAAAAATAAAAATGAGCAGGGAAGAATATGATGTGAAGAAGAAGAAGAAAAAAGGTAGGGGGCACAGCAATAAATTCAATAAATACAACTACTAAAAAAAAAAAATACTGAGAATGGCGAAGTACAAAGCACTTGCCAAGGCAAATATAAAGCAGCATGAAAAATTAGGGGAGGGGGAAAGAAATGAGGCCAAGGAATTAGTTGGAATGAAACAAGTGACCATGTGGGTCAGAAAGCAGAATAATCTAGAAGAATTCTGGCTGGGGGGGAAAAGTGCGGCAGCTAGAGCAAGGGAAAGAAAAGATAGATAAGGACAGAGAGGAGTCAATAATAGGGCTAAAGAAGTAAAAAGAGCACAGAAGAAAATAATACAAAGAAAAACACAGGGCAAAATAAAAATACAAAGTAATAAAAACACTACCAAGGATAGCAAAGTACAAAGCACGTGATAAGTCACATTAGAAAATAATGTAATTATAGACTAAAACTAAAACAGAGGCAGGCAGAAAAAAACAACTGAACAGTGAGAAAGCAACAAACAAACACCGAAACAAAGTGAAATTCGGCTAAACAATGGAGAGCAGAAAGAGCAAATGATACATGCATCGATTCATTTAAGAAGGGTACTTTGCTTTGATTATGATGGTTTCTAGGGTTTCTAACGGGACCTACCCCACCCAGGGTGTTGATCCAGGGTATATTCTGGAGTGGTGAGAGCTGTGTCATCCATCCTGGTCCGTTTTCCCTGAAGATATTTGACATCATAACCTGGGCCATGTCTTGTCTCATGCTAGTCATCATTCCTAATTTTTTCACTCATTATTGTATCAGTTGTGGGGCTGGGGGTATGCTGTTGGTGGCGGTGCATGTGTGTGGACTATGTCCCTATCTTTATTCCTCCTTCTACCTTTGATGTGGAGGTATTTGCAAGATTCCACTAGATATTCATGGTACCTTAAGGAGTTACGACACATAGTGGGGTGAAGGAAAGTACACTTCTCGCCTAGTTTGCAGCTAGGTATGTTCACCCTTGTTACCATGTGTCAACAGTTTGCAGCATGCCTTTGGGTGTCTAAATTTACATTCCTTGCCAGCAGTGCCATATTTACATGTGCCTCTCCTGTGAAAGTGACACATGTGTACCTCATTCCTGGTGGTGTTTCTTGCTACTAGGCTACTAGTGAGGAGGGCGCTGGCTGGCTGGTGTTGGATACTGTGTTTAGATGGTGCTATGTTTTGACTTGCTTTTGTAGGCCTAGTTGGACTGACTAGTTGGTGATTGGGACTGGCTGCAGAAGAAATTCTACTTTGTATCAAGATGTTAGTTGTACTTACAGCAGTAGTAATAGGAGCTTTGTTTTCCTCAGGGTTACTAGCTGATTAAGTCTGGCATCCTCTGGGGGGGCTTTTTTCTTCCTTCTCCTGGCTTTGCCTTTGTTTTTCCTTGGGCTCTGCAGCTTTTTCTAGAATGCTTTGTTATTCTTACCAAACTTTTCCAAACAATGTGTTTCACAGGTGAATCTTCTGTTAGTCATAGTGAAGCAAAGGATCTGATATATGGGTAGTCCTGAGCATTCATAGTGTATCCAATTTTTACAGTCGTCACACTTTATAGTGTAATCCATGTTGGTCTGGCCCCGGCATGTTCCACAGAAGATATTGGTTGAGTTGCGGTCCAGTATGGGTGGTTTGGTTTGTTTTGTTTACATCCATTATAAACCATTCCATTAATCTACTACTCTGTTGGAGAAAAAAAAACATTTTCACATCTAACCTACACCTCTGTTGTTTTTTAATTTTTGAATGGTGACCCCGTCTTATTACCTCCTTCCAACTCAAAGAACTTGCTAAAATCCAACTTATCCATCCCAGAACAAATTTTAAAAAGTTCCATCATATCTCCTCTTACACCTTCTTTCGATTGAGAACATATTTAGGACCCTCAACCTATCTACATATTCAAGGTTCTTCAGAGAAGGTATTATCTTTGTTGCTCTCCTTTTGCACTGACTCTAGCAAATTAATATGTCTGTGGGACCATGCTTGTGTACATTTTCCCAAATGCGAGTTATATAATTTAAGGATGTTTTCTCTACTTTTATGACTAACATTCCTCTTAATGAAGCCTAACCCTCTCTTTTCTTTATTTTTTGCCTCATACATTGCTTTGAAAACCTTGATGACCTATCTAGTACTACTCCTAAATCCTCTTCCTCCGCTATTGCATCATAGCTCTAAATTCACTATTATCTCTTCCCAAGTTAATAACTTTTCATTTTTAAGGTTTTAAAATTCATCTGCCACTTTTGCGCCCAACCTAATAACTTATTTAGTCACTCAGCACTTTACAGTTAGCCTCAACTTTATTCACTACAGCCAATTTTCTGTCACCAGCAGAAATTGACAATTTGCTATTTACATAATTATATAGTTAAACAGTTCACTGCAGAACTTTTGGTCCATACTAAGTGACCTGGGATAAATATTATGGGAAAGATAGATAGTCCATCTTGCATTAGTCATACAGGAAAATTCCTTAAGTAAAATTTATTTAGGGGAGATGGAAAGTAGGAGAAATTTGGTGAACCTGTCATACGAAGGCTAGGGAGTTAGTTCGATATAAACTAGGAATAATACTGGGCCTAGAACTGATCTCTGAGGTATGCCATGAGAATATCCTTCCACTGTGACCTCATCCCATTCGGTACTACCCTCTGCTTCCTGTCTTTCAGCCATTCAGTTATCCAATTCAAAACTTTCCCACATATCCCATGCATTTTTAATTTGTGGATTAGTCTCTTATATGGACCTTTATCAATAGCTTTGCTAAACTCAAATTGTTTACCTTTTGTTTCAGAAAACTAAAAAATGAGTTTAAATACAAAAAGAAAATTACCAAATGTCAAAGAAGAATCAAGGTCAGAAAAACAATTTTGCGACTGTAAAATATTAAAGAATAAAAAAATAAAGTTTACCTATGATTCTGAAAATGTTGCTAGTTCTCTTTTAAAGCTTGAAAATGAACTTGGAACTAAGTTAGAAAATTTCAATTTTGGTTCAAAAGTGTCCCATATATATAATCCTTTGGATTATGCACACAAACCTCATAGTGATTATATTAACAAGTATTGCCAATGGAAGAAAGATGTCCTATTACTTGGAATGAATCCTGGTCCTTGGGGAATGTGTCAAACTGGGGTTTGTGCTCTTTTAACTCAGTATTTAATATATTTGCTTAAGCTGGACTGACATTTTAATAATATTTCAATAAAAGACATATAAAACTTGCCATTTAGATAAATGTCTTTAAAATATTTTGAAACTTCTTTATGAGTTTAAAGCAGTGTTTAAACTAGTGGATGAAGGAAATTTTTAGAATAAATGATTTAATTTATTCAGATAGTACCATTAAACTAATTATTAAGCTCTTATTGGTTCTAATGGCAATGGAACTAGAAATTTTGTTTTTTTTCTCTACTTATAACTTAATAATTTATATCATTAATACTATTTTTACTTACATTTTTAGTAAGTAAAAATGGATGGGCATTGGCTGAGCTCAGTAGAGGATGAGAAAGATCTAGGAGTAGTAATAGATAAGTCATTAAGGTTTTCTAAGCAGTGTATTGAAGCAAGAAATAGGGCAAATAGAGTGCTGGGTTTTATTAAGAGAAATGTCAGTTACAAAAGTAAGGAGGTTATTCTTAAACTCTATAACTCTTATGTTAGGCCACATCTAGAGTACTGTATACAGGCATGGTCCCCACATTTTAGACACGATATTAACCTTCTTGAGTCAGTGCAACGGAGGGCAACAAAGATTATTCCTTCCCTGAGGCACCTTGAATATGAAGATAGACTGAGGGTATTAAATATGTTCTCGTTCGAAAGGAGGTGTGTGAGAGGGGATATGATTGAGCTGTTTAAAATTTTTTCCGGGATAGATAAATTGGATGTTAGCAAGTTTTTTGAGTTAGATGATGGAAATCGGACTAGAGGTCACCACTTGAAAATTAAAAAGCAAGGGTGTAGGTTGGATTTAAGAAAGTATTTTTTCACCAATAGAGTGGTAGACTTCTGGAACAAATTGCCGCAGAGGGTAGTAGGTAGTCCAAATCTAAATGTATTTAAGAGTAGGTTGGATGAGTTTATGGGAAGGGAAGGTTGTGATGGTTCCTAAGTTTTGTATATATTAATATTGTTTGTATATATCTATAGCTGCATGATTTAGTTCTTGACAAGCCTTGATTGGTGATACCCTTGTTTCTGGATGCAATCCTCTGGATGTAGTTTTCCTGGGAGTTTGGGTGCCTTGAAAAAGAGGCCGCTTGACTCGGATGACCTATGATGAGCCCTTGTGGCTTTTGTCATCCGTTCTATTATATTGTGGGGGACTTTGATTTTGTCTTCCCCTGGTGATGGTGCTTTTTGTGGGTGGGTTTTGACGGAGGCGGATGACCTTTGATAGGCCCTTGTGGCTTTTGTCATCCGTGTAATTATGTTATGTTATGTTATGTTATGTTCTGCACCATTTTTATTCTTGTAGATTTACTATAAGATTTTGTTCCTGTGTTACTGAATCATGGGTTAATGAAATAGAATTTAGTGACACTATAAGTGAATTTGATTTACAGGGCTATAATATGTACATTAGTCAAAGGACAGGTAGGATTGGTGGAGGAATAATTATCTATATAAAAAACAACATTGTTTCAAGTTTAAATACTTCAATAAAGCAGGATGGAGTTGAGTCCCTTTGGATAGATATTAGGTTCAGTAAAAATAGAATGGTGCATTTGGGAGCTTTTTACAGGCCACCTGGGCAGACTGATGATATAGATGAACTAATGCTAAGGGAAATAAGTAAGGGATGTGAAACAGATGCAGTTATTATTGGGGACCTCAACTTAAACTCTGTGGACTGGGAAAATATGATAGGTAGGGATAGAACAAGTGGCAGGTTCATAGAATGCTTTGAAGATAATTTTTTGAATCAATTTGTTAATGAGCCAACGAGGGAGGACAATATATTAGATTTAGTACTTTCTAACAGTGATCATTTAGTTCAAGAATTGACTGTTGGGGAAGCATTGGGAAATAGTGACCATCAGATAGTTCGTTTTAACTTGGGAATTGAGAGGGGGTAAAATAACCGAGAATGCTGTAAAAGTTCCAAATTTTCATAAGGGAGATTATGTAAAACTCTGAAGCTTGCTAAATTTTGTAGACTGGGATGTAGAATTCAGAGGTAAAAATGCTTATGGGATATGGGATACTTTCAAGCATATAATAAATGTAGTCCAAGAACAATGTATCCCAATGAAGGCCATTAGGAACAAAAGTAGGAAACCATTATGGTGGAATCAGGAGATAGCTAGAAAATTTTCAGAGAAGAAAAGGGCATACAAAAAATTACAGGTAGAAAATAATATTCAAAATTTAAGTGATTATAGAATGGCTAGGAATGAGTTAAATAAGATTATAAAGAAGAACAAAAGGGTGTCAGAAATTAAATTAGCTCAGGATAGCAACAAAGATCCTAGAAAGTTCTTTAGTTACTATAAAATTAATAACAAGTCTGGCAGAGTTAAAATAGGACCTATCAAATATGAAGGGGTTGTGAGAGAAACTGATGAGGAAATAGTTGAGGTACTAAATGGTCATTTTGCATCAGTATTTACAAAGGAGAAACTAAATAGTCTTATGTATAGTACTCGTGGGTCAGGGAAAGAGGTGTTTACTACCATTAATGTGGATTGGAGGAAGATAAAAGGACTAATAGGTGAGTTAGATACTACCAAGGCCTCCGGCCCTGATAATATTCATTCTAGGATACTTAAAGAAGGGGTAGAAAGTATCTAAATAGCTCTGGAGAAGTTATATACTACGTCACTGGAATATGGAGAAATACCTGATGATTGGAGGAGAGCGAATGTAGTCCCCATTTTCAAGAAGGGTAGTAAAGAGGATCCAAATAACTTTAGACCGGTTAGCCTAACTCCTGTAGTCTGTAAAATTCTTGAGAAAATAGTTAAAAAAGGGATTTGCCAACATCTAGAGAGGGAGGGGTTAATCAGCGATGCTCAGCATGGGTTTATATCAGGTAGATCATGTTTGACTAATTTACTAGACTTTCTAGAGTTCGTAACTAATCAAGTAGATAAGGGAGAGAATGTGGATGTAGTTTACTTGGATTTTAGTAAAGCATTTGATAAGGTACCACATAGGAGATTAGTTCATAAATTAAAAATGATTGGGATATGTGGGGGTGTTTCAAATTGGATAGCTGAGTGGCTGAAAGATAGAAAGCAAAGGGTAGTGCTAAATGGTGTAAAGTCAGAGTGGAGGGATGTTATCAGTGGGGTTCCTCAGGGATCAGTTCTTGTTCCATTATTATTTGTCATCTATATAAACGATCTTGGGGAGGCAGTTAATAATAAAGTGTCAATTTTTGCGGATGATACCAAATTAGCAGCTGTAGTTAAAGATATTGATGATAATTTTAAAGTTCAGGGGGATTTAAATAAATTGTTATTCCGGGCACATAAGTGGCTAATGACTTTCAACCTTGATAAGTGCAAAGTTATTAACATGGGAAAGGATAATAGAGAATTTAACTATGAAATGGATGGGCATTGGCTGAGCTCAGTAGAGGATGAGAAAGATCTAGGAGTAGTAATAGATAAGTCATTAAGGTTTTCTAAGCAGTGTATTGAAGCAAGAAATAGGGCAAATAGAGTGCTGGGTTTCATTAAGAGAAATGTCAGTTACAAAAGTAAGGAGGTTATTCTTAAACTCTATAACTCTTATGTTAGGCCACATCTAGAGTACTGTATACAGGCATGTTTCCCACATTTTAGACACGATATTAACCTTCTTGAGTCAGTGCAACGGAGGGCAACAAAGATTATTCCTTCCCTGAGGCACCTTGAATATATAGATAGACTGAGGGTATTAAATATGTTCTCGTTCGAAAGGAGGTATGTGAGAGGGGATATGATTGAGCTGTTTAAAATTTTTTCCGGGATAGATAAATTGGATGTTAGCAAGTTTTTTGAGTTAGATGATGGAAATCGGACTAGAGGTCACCACTTGAAAATTAAAAAGCAAGGGTGTAGGTTGGATTTAAGAAAATATTTTTTCACCAATAGAGTGGTAGACTTCTGGAACAAATTGCCGCCGAGGGTAGTAGGTAGTCCAAATCTAAATGTATTTAAGAGTAGGTTGGATGAGTTTATGGGGAGGGAAGGTTGTGATGCTTCCTAAGTTTTGTATATATTAATATTGTTTGTATATATCTATAGCTGCATGATTTAGTTCTTGACAAGCCTTGATTGGCGATACCCTTGTTTCTGGACGCAATCCTCTGGATGTAGTTTTCCTGGGAGTTTGGGTGCCTTAAAAAAGAGGCCGTTTGACTCAGATGACCTCTGATGAGCCCTTGTGGCTTTTGTCATCTGTTATATTATATTGTGGGAGACTTTGATTTTGTCTTTCCCTGGTGATGGTGCTTTTTGTGGGCGGGTTTTGACGGAGGCGGATGACCTTTGATAGGCCCTGGTGGCTTTTGTCATCCGTGAAATTATGTTATGTTAGGTAATTCAGCGTTTTTGCTTTTCTTCCAACATTGCCATTCATGAGATATAAAAATCTTAGTCATTTTAACCGTTTAGTTTTTCAACTTTTTAACTTCCATTTGATCACTTTCTCTGCTTCATTTATATTATTTGGTGAAGTAGGTTGCTTTAGAGCAGGAAATTGAACCTTGATTTTCAAAAGCATGTCACAGGTGTACAGGAATATCCAAGTCAGTGAAAAACATGTAAATGTATATTGTTTGTCATTTCTTATTTGTGGTAAACATATACAATAATCTAATTCTAAGTTCTAAAACAATTTCATACTAACTTCATGTAAACTATATTAATTCTAATAATCTTTTGCCATCTCTAGTTTTCTTTGCATAACCCGTAAGGGGCACGGCGATTTGCCTTCCTGGCCACCATGCTGATGTGACTCAGCGTCCCGTCCGGCCCCAACTTAGCCTGAAAGAGACAGCCTGTGTTTCTCCCCTACTTCCTCACTTTCCCTACAACCTCTCCCATAACTTTCTCTGGTCAGCCTCTAATTTCACAGAGTAGATGCTGACCTCCTTCTCAGCCAACTACCCTGGATCGGTGCTGAGGGGGATAGGGGACAATGTTCCCTGAGCTCCGGTTTGGGATGGTGGGTTTTTAACAACCTGCTTCATTCCCACCCATACCTTCCTCACATCCCCTTTCATTCTCATCTTACTATCTATCTTTTTACGCCATGCCCAAGGTGGAGCTGCCATGCCAAAAGGCTGCCAGGTCACCAGGTGAGAAGGGTAGTCTAAAATGGCAGTACCTGGCTCTGCCAGCCCCGTATGCATCCCTCCCAGAGCAGGCTACAGCAAGGGGTGATTATTGTTTGCTTCCCGCAGAAAGAATAGGGTTCCCATGATTGATGATGAAAATCCAAAAAATAAAACTTCCCCCTTTTCCCCTCACTATCAACATAGCTGCCTTCAGGTAGCTCCAATAAAAAAATGGAGGTCCCCCCTCCCCTTGTATTCTCACAGGGGACCCTCCAAAACTCTATAACCAGACAGGAGGCTTACTCATCTCCTTTGTCTATGGGTGTAGGGGACTCCCCCTCACCCCCTTGTCTAGAGGTAACCTCGGGTTCCTC
This sequence comes from Ceratothoa steindachneri, assembly GCA_963969495.1. Classification (NCBI taxonomy): domain Eukaryota; kingdom Metazoa; phylum Arthropoda; class Malacostraca; order Isopoda; family Cymothoidae; genus Ceratothoa; species Ceratothoa steindachneri. The sequence goes on from OZ018320.1 coordinate 158,833,668, forward strand.
TCTGTTTCTAGCAGCAGTCTTCCCTTTACTTTCCAAGGGGTGCTTGGTGCGGGCGCAGTGGTCCACATTTCAGGAAAGAAATGACTGATTTCTCTGTCTCAGTTGAGGAGTTTCGGTCAGTAGATGAGTCTGTTGAGTTCTTCTCCTGCAACCTCATCACCGTAGGCCTAACTACCATTCCTAGAAGGTCTGGCTGTTTTGTACGCAGACCACTCCCATGGTGGTCAGCAGAGTGTTAGACTGCCCTCAAACAGTAGTTATGCCTACATGCGCTATAAGCGCCGCCTGAACAATTTCACTGTCGGTGAATTTCATCGGGCTAGCGCTAGGTTCCGGTATATTTTGAAGCGTGCTGCCCGCTCTTCTTGGGCATGTGTGTCTTCACTTAATGGGAAGACCCCTCTAGCAGATGTGTGGAAGCAAGTCAAAAGGATTTGGGGCAAGTTCTCCCTGGATCCCCCTCCCTTTCTCCAGGAGAATGGGATTGCAATCTTGGATCCTGCGTCCGTGGCAGAATCTTTCGTGACTGCCTGGATGCTGCTCTGCCAGCATTCAATGCATGTTGTGATGTCGCGGAAGGCCGCAGACTGGACTTTACCTCCAGAGGCAGAGAACCTTTCAATGACAGGTTTACTCTGAGTGAGTTGCGTTCCTCTCTTGCTTCGTGTATGGACACCGCCCATGGTCCGGATGATGTCTCATACGCCATGATTCGACACCTGGGTGAGCGGGGCATGGCCTTTCTGTTAGATTTGTTAAACAGGATCTGGGTAGAGGGTCTCCTCCCAGATTCCTGGTGAATCACTACTGTGCTCTCTTTTCACAAACCTGGGAGAGATCACTCTACCACGGCCAGTTTCTGCCCAATATCTCTAAACTCTTGCATGTGCAAGTTGGAGAAATTGGTAAATGTTAGATTAGCCTTTTTTCTGGACAGCGGAGGCCATCTGTCTTTTGCACAATGCGGCTTCCGCAAGTTCTACTCCATGTCGGCTGCTCTGCTCAGACTGGAAAGTGCCGTCTGCGAGGCTTTCCTTCATAGACAGCACTATGCCACAGTGTTTTTTAATCTGGAGAAAGCCTATGATACCACATGGCGATATAGTATCAAGGAGACTATCCACATGATGGTGGTGACGGGATGCCTCCCAATATTTATATCTGAATTTTTGCTATATCGTTATTTCCGCGTACTGGTGGGGGAGGAAGCCCTATCTGGCCCAATGGAGCAGGAAGAGTGTGTCCTCAGTGTCACACTCTTTGCCCTGAATATCAATGGCATCACCTCGGTGCTGCCGGAAGATGATCTCTTTTGGCGCAGCCCAGATGCCAACTCGGGAGTGTTGACTTGAACAAGCATTGAACCTCATCTCTCGCTATGCCGAAGTGCACAGGTTTCAGTTTTCCTTGGCCAAGAATAAGGTGGTGCACTTTTGCCACCATCCACGTCTCCACCCTGACTCAGAGTTGTTTCTCAATGGGGTACGTCTGGAAGTGGTTGAATCGCACCATTTCCTTGGTCTTGTATTTGACCATTGCCTCACCTGGGAGGCTCATATTCGCAGCCTTAAGGTCTCTCGTACCCGCCCCATGGGTATTCTTTGTTCGCTTGGGGCGCTGATAGGGTTACTGCCTTACTTTTTGATTTATCCCTTGTTCATTCGAAGCTCGAGTTTTATGCATATGCAGCTGAGCATGCATTGAGAAAGGTGGACTCGATCCACCCCACAGGCCTTTGTCTCAAGACTGGTGCCTTTCGCATTTCGCCCATTGAGAACCTACTTGTCAATGCTGGGGAGATGCCACTCGCTCTATGCCATGCACAGTGCATTATTCGCCTGTACGTGCGAGCCTGGCGCCTCCCTCAGTTGCCAACAGCTATCACTGCATCCGCAGCTGATTTTGATGGTGTCTATGCCACTGAGAGAAGCCAGTCATACCCTAAGCCCTTTGGGTTTAGAGCTAGGAGATTCCTTCGAGAGCTAGGTATAGCTCCCAGGCTGGTGGCGCTCCTGGTTCTGCCCAGGATGCCACCCCAGAGGGTACCACCTTTGGCTATTTGTTGCCACGCCTCTGCTCCCAAAGCTTCAACAGCACTGAGAGTATTGTGTTCGACCTTTTTGGAGCACACTTCGTGTCACACTGGAACCATGCCAGTGTATACGGATGGCTCCAAGTCCCAAGAGGGGTTCGGCTTCCATTCTGTATCTCCTCTGTTTGAAGTCAGTGGGGCTCTGCCAGGCGCTGGCCTGTCTTTATGGCCGAGCTGGTGGCAATAAACCACTCGGTATGGGAGATTACGCGACGTGCCCAGTTTGGAGACTGGATTGTGATTTATAGTGACTCGCAAAGTGACCTGAGTGCTCTTGGGGCATTAGAATCTCTGCATCCTCTGGTTCATGATATCCGTGATGATACGGTTTTGGCAAGCTGGGTGGATGTTTAGATTATCTAATGCTGGGTTCCTGGACATATAGGTATAGCAGGGGAAGTAAAGTACAGAAGAGTAAATGAGATAGCGATATGAGAAACCATAGAATTTGGGGATATGTCTCAATGAGCAGTTCTCAATTAAGAAAGAAATTGGATTTTGAAGCTCAAGTACATATAATTATTTCATTACTTTAACCTTCGGAATAAAAATAAAAGGAAAGAGTTGAACTTTGGTTTCTTGTCACAATTTCTATTAAGAAATAGGTTCCCAGTGTCTGGTAAGGAATCAGCTCTGAGAGGCATTCAAGCTTTTTTTCTAAGGACTTAGCTTCTCAGCATATGATTTTTTAATCAACTACTACATCATTGGTCCTAACCCTCGGTCCCTCTCGTACTCAGTGGGGTTACCATTCACTAGTTATTTATTAAACAATATAGGATAAAACTAACCTGTCTCACAATGGTCTAGACCCAGCTCACATTCCCTTTTTATGGGTGAACAATCCAACATTGACTCCAAATCTACCCAGCAACGGACACAATGTTCATTGCTGGGTATTTGCCCGTTGAATCGAGGGCCGAGTGTATATTCTTTTTATATTCACTCTGAATACCTCCATGTCCTTAGAACCATAAAATAAATCGCGTGGAGCTCTCACTAGCTTAGTGGTTAAAGCATTGAATTTGTAGTATTGAACAGGTAGTGCAGTGAGCCAGACACAACTCTCAGCAACATCATGAACTGGCTGCCCATTGGTGAATATGCTGAATCTTGCCCCCTGTGTGGATAAGTATCTCTGCATGCATCATCAAACACAGCTGATCACAACACCACCATCCATTTCCACTTCCACAGCACAACATACCTAGTCTCCTCTATTCCAGAACCCTGCTGATAGACTATTAGTATCCTATATGAGGCACTCATTTCCATATACCCTGACATTGAGTACTAGTGTCCTTTATTGCACTACCCATATACTTCTGAAGAAGAAACACAAATAATTCTATGATTGCAAGTTGGTGTGAAAAAAACAATGAGGATTAGCGTCTGGTGTCTTGAGCTTGCCAGCAATTGTCATTCTGATATACATTTCATTATCTGTTCAGGGGATCTTTTCTACAATGCAAGTGACAGATGGCACAACATACTACACTACTACCGGGCAATGTGCACTAAATACTATTTTAATTATTATAAATTTACAGGTACCATTTGGAGAAATTAGTCATGTCAAAAACTGGTTAAAAGTTGAAGGAGAAATAAAGCAGGCAAGAAGAGTGCATGCAAAACGGCCTATAGAAGGTTATAATTGTCAGAGAAAAGAAGTAAGGATTTTTTTATTTAATTTTTTAAACAAATTGGAAAAAAAATAACTGATTTCAACTTATATAAGATTTTATAATGAATAAATTGCTATTAAGTCATGGAAATAATTACATAAAAGGAAAAAATATTTGAAAAATAGAAATATATGTGAATGATTTTTATCTAATTTAGGTCAGTGGTGATCGCCTGTGGAGTTTGCTTAAAGAACTGAGTAAAGAACCGCATATTCTCTTTCAACATGTTTTTGTGCACAATTATTGCCCACTTGCATTCCTTGCTGAAAGTGGAAAGAATATAACACCACCTGAGTTAAAGGTAATTTGCTTTAAATTTATAACCAGGATATCTTTTTGATGCAAGGATTAATTTTTGAGGTTTTTAATGTTTATTTTCTTAATATCTTCCTAGCAGGATACCCGACATTGTTTAGGCTTGATTGCAGGACTCCTAAGGTACATCAAGGGTTCTGAGGAAATTTTCTATTTCATACATTGTTTCAGTGTTTTGGTTTTATTTGATGATTTTGAGCTGTTTTGGTGGGTGATGAAGGTCAGGTTGTTTGGTCTTATTGATTTTATTTGATGATTGGGAGCTCTTTGGTGAATGATGGAGGTTAAGTTGTATGGATCTGTTTTGTTTTAATTTCTTGCTGTATTATTTGTTTACAATGGCAATAGTTTGCCTCCTCATACATTGGGCAAGCCTGCCAAGCAAGTGGCTTTAACAAAGAAACAAAGAAACAGTCTCTCTTGCTGTCACAGGACACCTGAAAAATAAAATTATGCATAAAATTAATGTATTTCTATATTTCTGTGCACCCATTTTTTGCATCTTTAACACTGGGTTAAAAAAAAATCTTTGTAAATTATCAGTTTTTTCAACTGATTTAGGACAATTTTGCATCTGAATCTGAAAATGACATTCATTTCTTCTGATCAGGTCAGGTTTTTTGTGCCAAGTTAATTAAAAATATCGGATCTTACAGCAAAATTGATTACATCTTTGTGACATAATTGGTTGATTTTTTAAAATATTTCTCATCCAAAATAAGTTTTTAAGATAAAAAACATTGTTGCTCATGTTGCATCTGAGGTTTCTAAAAACAGTCAGCATATTGGTGACAAGTTCTGTGTAGTTCCTAGCTTTCTTGCCAAGAAAGTTCTTCATGGCCAGAAGAAGAGCCTTCCACTCTTCCAGTTCCACTTCATTCATTGAGTTTTCAAAGTCTGGATCTCTGAATATCTGATGGAGTTGAGAACCAGCAAAGATGCCAGCTTTCAACTTCATGGCCAATCGAAGTTCTCCAAAGACAGGTACTGGAATTTCATCACAATGAGCTACAGGACAATGTGCTGATTGAAAATTAGGATACTTGAGGCTGCTTCACTTTATGTTGATCACAGTTAAATCATTAGTGCTGAAGTAGCAGTCAGTGCCATGGTTTGTTGGCTCCCTCCAAACCATGGGAATTCTAAACTTCAGACAACTTCTTGCTCCTGGTCCACGATGCAGATACTCAGTGCATGTTTTGCATAACATGTGTGGCCCCCAAGCTTTATCCTGGTCACCAAGTTTCATACCAAAATAAGCATGGTAAGCATGCTTTATGAAATTTGTGACTGGATTCCTATTAGGAACAACAGTGTATTTACCACAGATTTAGCATAATACATCAGGCTATTTTTGCAAGATGTTCTGGCTGAAGAATCTATTTCATTCACCTGCAAAAGAAATAAGAAAGATTTTTGCATCATATAAATAGAAAATACCTCTGCTTGTAAAAAAAAAACAACTAAGAAACATCATGTGGTGATAAATCAAAAGTGTTCACCTGATTGAGCAACAAAAGTAATATGATTTTTGGATTTAGCATATCAAAATTTTCCTAAATCGCCTAAAAAAAAAAATTGACAATAAAATTGGTATTGGCCAGTATAATCAACCAACTCACACATTTTTTTAAAATTTTATATATATATATATATATATATATATATATATATATATATATATATATATATATATATATATATATATATATATATATATATATATATATAAAAGAACATAAGAACATAAGAAAAGAAGGAGACTGCAAAAGACGTTTCATGGCCTACACTTGGCAGCTCCTGTATATATACACCCTTGGCCAAAAGTATAAAGCATGATATGGAATCATTCATATAATGTAATTAAACATTTGTAGTAAATATATTTGGTATATATATTATATATTTATTTTTTTAATAGTTTCTTTAATTATGGCAATAACTTATTGTGGTATAGATTTTACCAAATTTTCTCAAATTTCTGATGCATTCTTTTCCCACTCAGCTTGTAATTTTTCATACAGTACTGTGAAATGTTGTGGCATGGTTTGGACTTTCCCACAAGGCCTGCATGTAGTTGTGTGCAATGCAGTTTTCAATTGTGTTTGATAGTGTGGGGGGTTCTGTGTTGCAGCCTGGACAAACATCCACAATGGGATCATTCAGCCTCTTTCGATAGCTCCGAATGGCTTGGGTAGTGTCCACTCCACACCCCAGTCAGGTGGACTCTGTCTTCACATTGGAGGGAGGCTTTGGAAGGGTGAATTTCTGGGGCCGAGCTTGCTGCTGAGTGTTGTTTTTGAGTGATTTGTGTGTGTATATGTTTCCGGAGGGTGGTTTGTGGTGGGCAGAGTGAGATGATAAGATTATTTGTGTATATCGTGTACTAGGTGTTGTGTAATTGTGTTACTTCCTATTGCTTTTCCAAACACTTTCCACAAGTGTTCAAATGTGTCAAATGATTTAAGTCTGAGCTCTGGGGTTGCTACTCCATAGGTATGATTGCCATTTCTCCAAACCAATTCTTGGTGTGGTTGGATATATGACATGGGGCATTGTCCTGCTTTAATACTAGTTTATGCAAAAGTTATGTTACACCCAGTTTTTTTATATCTTTTGAGAGGTTTACATATGTGATAGAAAAAGTTCTGTTTATCTTAAAGTTCTACTTTTTCCAGCATATGTCATTAAAAAGTCTGACATTGTGTGCAAGTGTGTCAAAATGGAAGTAAAAAGAATTGAGATCTCTGCTCTCCAGTGTGTGGGCCACAAGAAGTCCAACATTGCCAAGCAGCTCAATGTCAGCCCATCCACTGAGTTGCAGAAAGGCTCAAGAACAGGGAAGACCTCAAAGATCAACCTTGTTAAGGCGCATCTCAAGTTGTCACCGTTTAGCTGTGAGAAAGGCCTTCAAAATTGTTCTGAAGCTAAAAATGACTGCTTGCAAAGAACATCTTTCAGCAGGGCGCTGCGCCGGCACACATAGCCAAGACAGCGAAATAGTGGTTGGGGTTGAACAGAACTTCTGGTTGAAGACTTTTAGGCTGCTCCAGTCACCCAACCTCAATCACCTTAACTACAGAATGTGGGCCTATCTCACAGGCAAGGCCTGCAAGGTCCACCACAGCAACGTCAATGAGCTGAAGTCCTCCGCCAACAGAGTGTGGGCCAACATAAGGAAGGACTTCATCTCCAATGCTATGTGGCCTTCAGGTCTTGCCTAGAGTGCATGCTTGCATCGAGGGTGACCACATTGATTAATATTAAAAAATTGTAGCATATTTATATTTAAAACAATAAAAATGTAACTACCGAAGCAAAACTATAATTGTCTCTTTTTGTTGAGATCATCCTAACAAGTGTTACAGGACTTTTGTAATACCCAGTATTGGGTTTTGCAAAAGTTCTGTTGCATTGTTTTTTATATTTTGAGAGGTTTACATGTATGATAGAAAATTTTCCATCAAACACTTTTAAAGTGTTATATTTTCAAGTGCTACTTTTCCAGCAAGTATCATTAAAATGTCTTTTCTATTGTATGGTAGTTTCTCGAGATGGAAGTGAAAAGAATCAAGATCTCTGCTCTCATGCATGCAGGCCACAACAAGTCCGACATTGCCAAGTGGCTCAACATCAGCTGAATAACCATCCACAGAGTTACAGAGAAGCTCAAGAATGGGGAAGAAAGACCTCAAAGATCAATCTCATTCAGACAGACCTCACGTTATCAACTATTTGGTTGTGGGAAAGACCTTCAAAAGTGCTCCAAGGCCCCAAATTGCAGCACTCAGGAAGAATATTTTGGTGTCCAGGTTGTCAAGGAGGAGGATGGCAAGAGCTTGAGGTACTTGGAAAGAACTCTGCTCACTCTCTGTACGTGGTGTTTAAAATTTTTTTTATCATTTGAGATGTAAATATCACAGAAACTACATAGTCAAGGCAAATGAAACTAAACAGGCTTAATGTTAAGCAACATAAGATTTATCCCTCCAAATTTGAATGAGAAAATCAAAGGTATGTGGATTCCATAAATGATTTCACCGCCTGAGACACGTCACACGTCAAGTTGGTAGTCCAGCTCCTCCCAAACACGCTGCAGGATGTCTTTGGTAACAGTCTCCATTTCAATAGTGATTCTGTGCTTGAGTTCCTCTAAGTTTGCAGGAAGAGGGAGAGATAGAGCAGTCCCTTCACATAGCCCCAGAGAAAAAAATCGCAAGGTGTCAGGTCAGGTGAATGTGGCGGCCGTTTCAACAGCACATTGTCTTCATCACCAGCATGCCCGATCCATCTCCCTCGCAGATTGTCATTGAGATAAGCCCACACAGTGAGCTTCCAGTGAGGTGGAGCTCCGTCCTGTTGAAAAATGAAGTTTTCTTGTTCATTTGCAATAAGCTCCATCCATTAGCCAGTTCTGAAGCATTTGCAGATACACATGGCCGGTCATATTTCCCTTAAAGAAAAATTGGCCATGAAGATGGTTCTTGGAGATGGCGCAGAACACATTCACTTTTGGTGAGTCCCTCACATGCTCAACTGTGGCATGGGGGATTTTCGTCGCCCCAAATGCAAACATTATTCTTATTGACTTTGCCATTCGTATGAAATGTGGTCTCATCACTGAAAACAAGACGTTCCTTGAACTCGTCTTCTTCAAGTTTCTCTTGCATATCAACACAGAATTGTTTGTGATTTTGCTTGTCATCTGTCTTTATGGCCTGAACTAGCTGCAGCTTGTAGGGTTTCATTAGCAAGCGTTTCCTCAGGATGCGCCAAAGTGTTGTTGGAGGAATCTGGAAGACTTGTTATTCTTATGGACTTCTTGGGGCTTCGTAAAAGTTTAGGGTGAACCCACTCAACCGTCCTTCCTATGCTATTGGTTGTCCAGATCCTTTTGCCTGCACAGACAGCCTTCCTCTTTGAGTTTTTGTGCCATGTCCAAATCTGCATCACCATTAGTGACTGTTTAGAGAACTCTCACAAATGCACGCTGCACAGTCTTGTTTGACTGTTTTTGAGCATACTCCAACACACCTAGTGCCTTTTCACTTTCAGTGAATGGCATTTCTATACCTGTAAAGATAAAAACATCAAACATTAAACATAAAATTTTGACCTGTTTCTACACATGGTGTTAAATTTGAAGTCATTTCAATGGGAACTAGCAAAGTTATTAGATTGCAAAAATGTAGAGGGATCTGCTAAAATAGTAGTATTTTCCCACCTCCTTAGATATTACTTTGGGAAAGAAAGCGAGTCATCTCCCCCCCCCCCCTTCCTCTGACTTCACCCTTTTTGGACTTGCTGCCAGGTCACTGAGAAATTCATACTAAGGCATGATGCTGAAATTGAAGGCTGCCTCCCCGCCATCTTAATCTTTCCTCTCCCCCCCACTAGGTCGGGAGATTACTCTTCTAATTGGAGGGTTGCCTCAAACAGTTTTTATGGCTCCAGCTGCTGGTCATTCTGTCTCCCACTGATCCCAGCCTCTTACACTTTCCTGTAAGAAGACGCTCGGTTGTTCCGGCCGATAATGAGGGTTTGAGAATGCCTCTCTCTCGCCCTCTGTTTTGGAGAACTCCAGGTAAATATGCACCCTCCCAAGGATTACTGACAGATTTGGTTAGTCTACACTTTCCCAAAAGGAGTTGGGTTTAATGACGCTCTCTCCCGAGAAGTGTTTAGTGACAGTCGCAGGCCATGGAAGAGCTGGACATCAGACTTGTATCTTCGGGCCAGGGAGAAGAGTCTTGTGAGGTAACATCAGCCTTTCTCAACTGCCTTCGGATCAAGGATTGGAGAACCTGTCCTCCGAAGTTCTTCTGGTGACCTCTTGAGGACAAGAGGCCCAATAGCTCGCTCAATCTGAGTTTCGGGAAGTCATCTCCCCCCCTTTTCAAAGTTTGACCAGTGACCTCTTGCTTGACAAGAGGCTCGATCCGAGTTTGGAGAAGTCACCTTCCTCCTTTGAAGTTCGTCCGGTGACCTCTTGAGGACAAGAGGTCTGCATCTCGCTCGATCCGAGTTTGGAGAAAGTAGCATCACCTCCTTTGGGTTCCCAGCTACACCCATGAGTAATCAAGGTCACCAAGACCTTCCCCCAAGTTTGCCCCGCTTTACTCTTGAGGTTCAAAGGAACTAAATCGCTCACTACCAGAAATCTCCCATTATAACCATTTTATAACCCTGGTTATCCAATTAGTATTTGGAACCTAATTCCATCTTATTCATGTACCTATATATATATCCATATTTATTTTGTGCCTTTTATTTAGTGTGTATTAAATTATTTTTGTCTTTGTGTTTGGAATATTCCTTTGTCATGCAGCTGCAGCTAACTATTCAAATTGCACTCTTAGAACAATAACATAGGTGGCCTTGCTTAGCCTACCTTAATGCCTGTGTACGTATATTCCCATACACTTGGCCATACTTCGACAAAAATTATTTAAATTTTTTTGAAACACCTTGTATATGTGAACAACATTAGGATTACTGTCGTCACATTCTCAATGAAGAGTCATGCTAATCAAATTCTCATTTTTTCTGCTTAAAAAACGTTCATGGATGATTTGGCCAAATGAAAATTTATTTTTTGTTGATCTCAAATATCCGCAGCTTATTTCTTACATTGCATCTTTTAAGCTCTTGATCTTTGTCTCCTAACTTATCCACATGATATTTTTTAACATGAAGCTTCATTGAACTCCCCAGCAATTCCAGAGTTTTTCTGTGATTCTATAGTGAGTCCTGAATGATAAATGTCTTTCAAGGTTTTGTAAGACATTTTCTGCACTTCTCTTCCTCGATAGAAAGCTCTCTATCTCTTTATCATTCTTTGGTGGTTTGGCCAGCATATCTTGAAGATTTTATTTATTTGCTTACTAATTTATACTTGTGATAACCCTTGGCTATGGAGAAGTGGGACTTGTGCTCGCTGTGCTTGTGTAAGTTTCTTAGTTTTAGTCATATTACTATTTTAGAATGATATTAAATACACAATAGTTATAAATTTAAACTAAAACACAAGAAATATTGGGTAAATTCTAATTTTAGAAAACATTATTTTATTAGTGACTCACCATTTAGTAAAATACTAAGTAATTCAAACATAACAAAATATTTGAACATATTATCAAAATACACATTATTAATGTATCTATTTATGAATATTATGATTAATACTAAGAATTTTGTTTAAATAAGTTAATTATATAAATCTGTTGGCCTGTTTTTTCTAGTTTTTATTTTATAATTAAAAATGATTTTTATTCTAGATTAGAGAGCGACAAGCATTGGAAGAGATCTGTGACATTTCTCTCATTCAAGTGATACAATTGCTAGACATCAAACATTTGGTGTGTATTGGAAACTATGTGCTACAAAGAGCCAAAGCAGTAAAAACAGCAGCAAAACCTCTGTTAAACAACTTACAAGTTAGTTTTAACTTGCATCAGTTTATTTTATCTTTAGTATTGTAGTAAGAAAACCATTCCTGGGCTGCCAGCTGCACATCATAGAACCAAGCATATGTGACGGCATTTCATAGGTAAAAGTAGTTGTTGGATTTTAAGAGCCACTCATATAATAATCCAATGAATACCTTAACTGACCTTAGCTTGGGATTTAGGACTTGCTAACACTAACCTGCCTCATATTCTTTTGCTATCTTCCTGCTTTGATGTCTGCCAACTTAGTATGTATTGAAATCTTACTGAGAAGAATGATTTGCTGAGGAGACTATTTAGGCTATTTTAAGACCTCAAGTCCATTTCTTAAATTGACTCACAAAAAACTGCCCTCTTATGGCATATGGGCATTTCAGAAGTTTCACACCCACACACACTCCAGTCTGTTTACTTAGGCTATCTACCTTTCACATCATTCTCCCTAATTTCAGCTTCCATGTAAACCACTTTCCAAAGACTTTCTTGCACAGATCACTTCATTGTTTTGTTTTATTTAACAAATACAGCTTTATATTGGTCAATAGTTAATCATTAGTATTTCTGTCTTTTACCATATACCCACTGTAGTACTATTCCCACATGGGAGAGTTGTTATACGCTCCAAGTTCCTCACACTTCAAACACTTTACTCTCTTCACCTAACTTTACCAGTTTATTTCTTAAAAGCATGTTGGGGGGGGGGGGCATGTAGACCATTATGCCTGGCATCTAAAGCAGTAGCACACCCTTACAACCCCAGTCCACCCAAGGGGCCCAATTGTTGTAGTTTGTGTAACCATAACACAGTTAACATTTGGAGGACCTTGTACACCCCCAGCCCCATCTCCCATAAGAAAGGCTTAAATGATGGTGGTGACTGTCTCCACTACAGTCACTGCCTTGAGAAACCTGTGCTTTCTCTTTGGTCCTCATCTGCACTTCTTTAAAATCTCCAGCTGTGTTTTTATTCATTCCAACTTCTGGGGGTGTTAGTGGTAGCATGGGCAACCATGGCACAGTTGATATTTGAGTACTTTGTGGGCTCCCTGCCCCATTACCCATAAGGAAGGCTTAGATGGTGGTAGTAACTGTCACCAGTAGAGTTACTGTTTAGAGAAACTGTTGCTATCTTGTGGTTCCTCATTTGAACCTTTTTAAAATCTGCAACTATCTTTTCATTCTTCTCCTATCTAGTATTAAGGACCTGACCAGCTACCTCAGGCAGAGTTAGAACAGGTTTTGAAACCTCTATAGACAACACCCTTTTATGTCTACAGGTTGCAAGTTTCAGGCTTGAGGGGTCATAGGCTTTGGGGTGCAATTAATGGGATGAGCAATTTATGTTTGAATAATCCCATCCCTGTATGTAATGGGCTTACTACCTGTGCATGTTCTTGGGTGCCTAAGGCTGTCCTTGCCCTGATGGTAGAGTATGTTTCCTTCTTCTTGCCTTTTTTATTGGTGTTTATTTTATTTATTTATTTTTTTGCTTTTGCATGTTTTAATTTAGCCAACTTATTTCCAAGTAGGTAGTCGCCAGGTAAAAGACTACTGGTCAGACTTTACTGCCTTTTTGGTTGCCAGACCAACTAAAATCTCTGGGTTTGTCAAATAACAGATCTTCAGATCATGGTCATCTTGTCAAGGATTAGTAAAGGGGTCCTCTTTGATCTGGCCTGCCTCTGGCTGCTCCTTTGGAAGCTGTAGCCTTTGACAATTACTATCTACTGGGTAACTTCCATTCAGGGTGGCTGTGAGTCTGGTGCAAATACCATCATTAACACACCCAAGAAGTAACCCTTGATAGGTCAAAAAATCTTAGGTGGGAGTGACAGGATGCTAGATATAGCTCACCACCCTCTCCTTTTTATAGTGGTCACAATTTTTTTGAAATTTTGAGTTCGATCAGTTAGTCTTCAAAATTTCTGACCTGCAACAAATGAATAAAACCTTGGCTTTGGAGAGTGTGACAACACACCTAGTGCCGGGCCTCCCATGCCACCACCTTTGCTATCTTGCGAGCCATCCCCAAGTCCCTCCCTTAAAGGGCAACAGCATACCCTATGATTCCTCATTGGCCCCTCCATAATTTTCTTTAGTTACCACCTCATGTCAATGTTTAAAGGGGTTACTCCTTTCTTGCATTTAACTCCCAAGTGACTCGCTTTATAATGTGAGTCACTTTCTCATTACAGCAGAGTTGTCACATCAGGTGTGGTAAGTGGCTTGATGGAGTCCTGGTTCTATTCATTTCACCTGAATGGCAACTGCCATACACTAGATGCCTGTTTGCATCTTACATTAAACTGTAGGTGTACACTGGGAATTAAAATGTATCTTAATGAGTGAAAATCTAAGGTAAAACCCCTACCAAATCACTTCATGTTTAACTTCTTTGTTAGCTCAAAGCAAGAGAATGGGTGCGAGTTTTATTTTTGTTTATCCAAACATCTGTTGTCGTAGGTGGATTTGATTCTCCAAGCTGCCATTAGGTGATTCCACTCACTTTCCATCATACGCAGTATGTGATGTGGTTATATATGCAAATTCAACATTTCCACCAGCCACCAACAGCTCTAATTTCATCCTTGGCTTTATCTATGTTGCTTATGCATTTAAGAGAGGCAAAATATGCCGTAGACCTTTCTTGTTCAGTCCTGAGAAAGTCTGAGAGTTATAACTTTGGCCATTGGTGCCCATGCTTCTGCTGAGGATACCACCTCTGAATGCTTGTTGCCATGCCTCTGCTCCCCAAGCTTCCACAGCACTGGGAATAATGATTCGTAGTTCTTTTTAGCATGCATCTTGTCACACTAGAACCATGTTGGTATACATACTTTACTTTAACCTTCTTTGAAGCTGGTAGGGTTGTTTCAGGTGCTACGCATGTCTTCATTGCAGAACTGGTTGCAATACATCTCTCAGTACTTGATTACAGGCCATTCATGGTTCTTAAGGCTTTTTTTGTAATCCATAGCAACTTATAAAGCATCCCAAGTGCTCTAGGAGCATTGTAAGGCTAAGATTATCTTCTGCTGGGTTCCACAACATTTACGCTGGAGGGAGGCGGACCTCCCCTGACGCCAGAGCTTGCTTCCTGCTTATTGCCTTTTTTCTTTGTTTTATTTTTATTGATGGTTTTTTATTTATTTATTTTTTTTGCATCCTCTTTTAAAGATGCCTAATATTAGGCAATGTTGAATACAGCGACTAATGCCCAAGTAGTCAGTCACCAGATGAACTCTTAAAATTAAAAAAAAACCCACAACATTTAGGGATTGCTGGAAACAAGTGCACAGGCAAGGAGTCTGTTTGGCTGTATGCACAGACTGGCATTTCACTTTTTCCCACATTGACCTCATAGCAGGGATCAGGTCAGCCCTTTTAGCTTCATGGCAAAGAAAGTGGGAAATTAGAATAGAAAAAAATGGCTGGGGTCTTACCTGAAATCTGCACTCTTTGGTGGCCTTTTATTTTTCAATTGAAATATATTGTTTAATTTAATTACCCATTAGTCGCCCAAGGGCCTTTTAAGGTCATTATCTCAGTGCTACATAATCGCCTGAGGGCTTTTTGTGGCCTTTTAAGTTTAGACTTATTCACCCTGATTGTTATGATGATTTGTCATTTTTTTTGTTGTCAAACTCTTATGTTAGTGATTTATCCATCCAATTAAAATACATAAATGCCTTAGGTCAGTCCTTCTTTATTTTGAAACAAAATTTATGAATGAGAGTAACTTGACTCAGTTCTAGGCCACACCACAAGGCCGCAAAAAAAAGTAGCTGATTTATGGTTCACATTTGTGTAAACACCCCCTTTTATTTAATGGTTGTTTTTAGTTTTTCATTTGATTAAAGTGATGAAATGCCTTAAGTTAGCATGTTATTTAAAGCACACACTCACGAATGAGAAAGCCTATTTTGTCTGAAAAATAGAGCTTTATAGGTTAAAAATAGGCTCTGAACAGAAATTTTAAAAAAATATTTAAGATATAAGAATGTTTTCCATAAATAGAAAGAATATTGTCTATAAAATAGAAAACAGTTTTAAAGCGGTAACTGATTTAAAAAGCATTTATCCCTTGAGTGTCAATAAAAGTTTTGTGGACTAACTGAGAATTATCAATCATAATTCTAAATACGTAGAAGGTTATTAATCATTTTTAAAATTATATCAATAATTATTTTCAATTAAAATATTATATTATTTGATTTAGAAAAAAGGATTTAAATATTTTATTTTAATTATTTTGATAACGGTGTACCATTTGTAATTTCGCCCAGGGTGATTTCAGGCAAATTAGTTGGACACTTTAAGGGTTAATGTTGGATCCGAACCACAATTATCTACATATGGCAGCCATCATGTAGTTGACATGAATTGGACTCCATCCAGCAACTCGCTACACTCAATATAGCTTAACTTTGCTGTAATCATAAGCAGTTTCCAATGCTAGGCTGTATGCCATTGTGCCCCCAAATCTTCCTATTGGCATAGGACACCACCCTGGAGGGTTCCACCTTTGACTATTTGTTGTTGCTTTACATCTGCTCCCAAAACTTCTATAGAATTGCATTCAACCTTTTTGGAGCAAACACTTTGTGTCACAATGGAACTGTGCCAGTGTACATGGCTGGCTCCAAGTCTAAAGAGTTTGTTGGCTTCCATGGCAGTAATCAGGTCAGTCCTCCTGGCTTTCTGGCAAAGAAAATAGGAGAACGTGGATGAGTTATGTGCCATCACATTGTGACAGTTCCTATGGACCTAGCCCCTAATGCCTCAATGGCTTTAGGTTGCTTTTGTCATTGTTTACTTGGGCATACTCATATGGATGTATTGGCAGGTTTTTGCGCAGCCAGTTGTAATGTGTAAAGCACTATTTTGTATTGTTTGTATTTTGTTTAGGTGTATATTAGCTATACTTATTGCTTTGGCTCGGGATGTGTTTTGCAGTGTATGTGGGTGAACTGTATACATAAAATTATCAGACTTTCTTGGTGTTGTCCAAAGTTAGTGTTCTGAGGGTAAGTTTCGACCTGGTTTTCAAGGTGATGCTTTGTGTGTTTTGAGTAAAGGTCATATGTGGTTCTTGGGTGACACCCAGAAACATGGAGTTAAGGCTAAGTGGAGAAGTTGGCCAAGGATATGGGTTTGATTGTTTGGTCAGGGGTAAACAGGGTGACTTGATTTTTTGGGGGGGAGGTAGACATTCGGTTTAGTCAACCAATTTTTGGAGTTGTAGGTACCTGGTTAGTTTTCTGGAGGATGTGTGTACATTGGTGGACTGACATGTGATGAACAAGTCATCTGTTTAGATGCTTAATTAGACTGGGTAATAGGGAGAGGTATGCCATGCATGAAGAAGGGTGAGAGAGGATGGCCCCTTGGAAAGTTTTTTTCTTTTCTTTTTGCTTGTGCTCAGTGTTGGAGGCCTTGGCTAGGTTTGCTGAAAGATTTTTTGCTCTTCTTTTTTGTCATTGGTGTGTGAGTTGATGTCTAATAGTTTTAATATGAGGATGTGGCATGGGATGGTGTTGAAGGCTTTGCTGTTTATTGCACCCATGAATGCATTGTGGGAAACAGTTTTGGTTGAAGCCTTCTAATATGTGCTACTCTGGGGGTTAGTATTATAGTTATAAACTGTTTTCTCTCAATCCTTGTTGGGTGTATGAGTGGGGTGTAATGGGCTTGAGTCTGTTGATCATTTTTCTAGAATTTTAGAGATGGTTAAGAGGAGTGGTGGAGAGATTTGGGTGTTTATTTAGTTTAAAGATGGGGGATAATATGTGTTTCCAGACTTGGGTTATGTTGTTGTGTAACTAAGAGTAGTTGAAGATATCTTTGATTGCAGTTATGGCTGTGAGGCCAAGGTGTTTTAGGTGCTTGTTTGAGATGTGGTCTGGGCCTTCAGCTTGGGAATTCTTTAGTGATTTTATGCTAAGAATAGTCATGGGGGCGGGGTGGCACTGTGGGGTCTATGTACAGTTTGCATATGTTTTTGACTTTTCCTATTCCTGTAACTTGTGGATAGTTTGCTGATTTTGGAGTAGTGACTCATGAGCTGGTTGCATTGCTCAGTTGGGCTTTGAATTTTGTTTTCTTTTGTGAGGAACAATTCATATGTGAGGGTGGTTGGGAGTGTGATGCATGAATTTTTTTTGTGTGTCATAGTTTGGAGCAGTTTGTTTCTGGTTCTTTGTTTGTAGGTAATTTCCAGTTTTCTTATTGTTTGGCTTAGATGAGAGTATTGATTTACCTTGTTGAACTTGCAAATAGGAAAGTTCAAATTGTGGGGGGTTTTGTTGGGTTTGCATCTGTTTTCATTGTGAGGTCTATTTCTGGTGTAAGGTTGAGATAGAAGCATTTTCTATGTCCTTCTGTGATTTATTTGTTGCTTGTGTTGGCAAGGTTTGAGAGTGCTTTTGTAGAAGGAAGTAAATTGCTTGGATGCAAAGTTGGATAGGGTATTTTCTGTGTGTGTTGTGAAATCAGTCCACTTGGTTCATTCATTGTTTGTTGTGTTATTTTGTAAGAGTGAATAGGTTGGGTTTATTGAAATATGAATATTGGATGGCAGTCAGATTTGACTGTTTAACATTTACCAGATGGTTCTAGTGAGGAAGTGAGGGGAGCAGAAAGGTATGCCTGGGGAAATGGGGTTGTGGTTGCATTTTATGGGTATTCTGTTTGTTGGTTTATATTCAGTATGTTTAGTGAGTGAAGTTGTTGATGATTGTGGTGCCTCTTAATTGGTCTTCCTGAGAGATTAGAAAGGCATGGTGATAAACATTTAAATTGCCCCCTAAGAAGAGGTTACTCTTTCTTTTTCTTTGTTATTCTAATGCTTGTAGTTCAAAAAACAAACAAGATTTGAAAAAACCCGGGTTTTGGGGTGGTTTGCCAACCCTGGTTGATGGAGTGTGTGGATAGTTGTGCATGAATTGCAAGGTCCATTCGGATGGCTAATTTGTTAGGTACTGTAATTGGGTGCATTGGAGATGGTGGCATGAGTTGTACAGGATGGAAGCTTTTGAGTGCGAGTGGTACCAGTTTTTTCTTTGTTTACCATAGTGCTCTTGACTCAACTATTTGTTAATGGAAAATGTAGAAGGATATTCACTTTTAAATTTTATCCAAAGAGTTTTATTTTCAGTTATCCCCTTTGATGCACCCCAGCCCTGCCAATCCTAGCGCCAATAAAGGCTGGAGAGAGATTGCCATGAAACAACTCCAAGAAGCCAATGTTTTGCCTTATTTTAACTGCTCAAAAAAGGAGAGAACTCCTGAGAAGGTAAACATTTTAATTTTCACTCTTTATTTCATTACACCACCATTGTAGTGGTACCTGCTACTACTCTGTTGCGCCGTTTGTCTTTCATTCTTTTGATGAGATCCCGACTGGATAATGAAACCAATATAAAAATCAGCATGGCAGTGCTTGTTTGGGGTGGGGGGGAATCAGGAGGTACGTATATATCTTTCACTATTTTCACTTCTAACTCTACAGATCTTACTAACTTTCCGTCCAATATGTCCTCGTTGCTATTGTGCCATAAATTTGTGTAAAGAAAAATGTAGACTTGAATCAGGGCATATGACTGAGAAGTCTGCAGTCAGGATCCCCCCATACTTTGGTGCTAAGGAAAAACGAGTCCCATGCCAAGCTGAGCAGTGACCACAAGAGGCCCCTGCCCCAGGCAGCATGGTCTTCCCTGATAGAGGACAGTGACTTGGGCTGGATATACCCCTGAGCCTTACCACCACTCTAGGTCAGGATCCTCCTAAGGGGTTACAGCCCCCTGAGGAGTTAAAGTGAGAGAAGGGCTCTTCTTTTTCGTGGATGCCCCAAGCTGAGGCAGGTCCTTTGAGTCCCTGTACCCTTTGGGAGGGGAAGAGAAGATGGTGTAATCCTCGCCGATTCGGCAGATACAGGAAGAGGGGACACCACAACTACTGCACTGAGCAAGTCAAAAGTGAGCAGAGCCCAAAATTCGGTCCGGGCCCCCTCATCTAGAAGGTCGTGTCTTTAAACCCACCGGTTTCAAGAGATTTCTGTTTATTTGCTCCACTGATGGGAGCCGGGAGTCAGATGGCTTCGTGCTCCATCATTGTCAGGTCTTGGCTAGTTTTCTCGGCAGAGAGCCGAAGGTCTTCCGTTTCTCAGATGGGAGCCTTATGGAGAATGCAACAAACCCTGTCCAGGGCTCTATATTGGAGGTAACACATTACCATGTATTTCATCAGATGTGTTGTCTATGCAAGGGAATCATTGTGAGAGGGATTCATACCATTACCACATTAATGTTACCAATTCCACACTCTTTGGCCACACAAACAAGTCCTATAGATTGCTAAGTCAGGTTGACCTGAAATC
This sequence comes from Ceratothoa steindachneri, assembly GCA_963969495.1. Taxonomy (NCBI): domain Eukaryota; kingdom Metazoa; phylum Arthropoda; class Malacostraca; order Isopoda; family Cymothoidae; genus Ceratothoa; species Ceratothoa steindachneri. The sequence continues at coordinate 158,853,585 of OZ018320.1, forward strand.
AGTGATAACATCTCTAAAGCCATACATGATAAAGCTTTTCTGTGTAATGCTAGGTGTATGAATTATGACGAATCGCGCCCTACTCCCTCTAAGTATTACGATCTGTTTGAAAATGAGGTCCTTAAGTCGATGCTGCGACCAAATTTCATTGGCTTGGCCCTGTCACATTCTGCGTGATCAGGCAATTGCGCGGTAGCTACCGTGCCCGTTAGGAACCCTTCTGCAGGCTCCTCCCATGTGCGCCATCCCAGTCTAGCCCGCAGTTCAAATGGCGCAATCACCCCGCAGTGAGTGCCAAGGGACTCATATGCAATCCATCCATCCTCTTCAACTCGGACGAATTAATGCCTGGGAATGTGGCAATGGCTATTCCCCCCCTCCCTCCAGCGCTGGGTGGGGCGCTATTAGTGCTTGCCTTCACGCATTATACGGGAACCCCGGCCACAAAGGCGCCTCGTCAGCATAAGGATTTGAGGTAGGAGAAGGCTCGCATCTCGAGTTGGACCATCGGCGCATTTTGTGGCTAAACGCTCTCCATGAGGTCCGTCTCCGAGTGACCTACAACCCGGAGGGCATTTTCCTATAATGGAATTGCCGTTGACTCCCAGCTAATTTGGAGCTGAGTAGGCTTGTCTATTTCTATTCCTCATTGACCATCTGTCTACAGGAGACCATGTTTGGTGTGTTTCCCCTGCTCACCCTCCCGGAGTTTAAGGGTTTTGCTACTCCACCAGCCCCGTCCAGCCCCAGCTTAGCCTCTTCTTTCTGACAGCCTGTGTTTTTACCCTACTTCCTCACTTTCCCGACAACTTACTCTGGTCAGCTTTTAATTTCACAGGGTAGATGCTGACCACCTTCCTCTCACCTAACTATCCCGGATCGGGGCTGAGGGGGGAGGGGACAATGTCCCCTCACTCTTAGCTCCCGTCTGGGGTGGTGGCTTTTCTTTCCAATGTCTATAGATTTTATGCCATGCCTAAGGTGGAGACGCTATGCTGATGGGCTGCCAAGTCACTAAGCAGGAGGAGTGGCCTCAAATGGCGGCAGCTGGCTTTGCCAGCCCCGTATTCACCCCTCGCAGAGCGGGCTACTGCATGGGGGTGATTAGCGTATGCCTCCCTGCTAAAAATAAGGTCACTATGCCTGATGATGAAAATCAAATAAGTAAATGTTTCTCCCCTTCACCATCGTCGGAGCCGCCCTCGGGTAGCTCCACCGAAAAAAATGGAGTTTCCCCAAACCTGTGCTTTTGCAGGGGACTCCAAAACTCTTTGCGTAGTCCTATAGGTGTAGTGGACTCCCCCCTCATTGCTTCTCTGGACTCCCTTTCTCCAACGGCAGTCCGCCCTTTATTTTCTAAGGAACTGCCAAAAAAGTATGCAGGCGACCCATAATTGACCGATCTAGATGGGGGTGGCTCGATAGGGCCAGCCACCTTAAGCGAGCAAGGGATGGCAGGGCCCGTCAGCTAATTTCCCTTAACATCTTGCACTTGTGCCGCCCTCTTTTCCTCGACAGATGCCGGTTCGCTAGCATTAGGTGAAAAAGGAGCCTTGAATAGGATCTGTGATTTCTCGACAGGGTGGGGGGGGGGGGCATGGAGGCCCCCCTTGAGATTGACTTGGTCCCTGAGGTCACCCATTCCCAGACGATAGGACCTTCCATGGGGTCAAACCCGGGCAAGCACAGAAGCCGAGTCCGCTCTTATGCAAACTCCTCCTAAGATGGGTCAGGTCCCCAAGCCCTCACAAGGAGAGGAGGGATCTCCTCCTCCAGCTGGTGCTCCTATAACAGGCAGGACCTTCTCCATTTCAGAAAAGGATCTTGTCGAGGCCGGCCCATCTGGCCTAGGGGCTTCTACGCTTTCTCCGAGCCGACGACGACGAAGAAGGTTCCCACAAACTACGAGAAGCCGCCGCCGCAGCTAGGGAACTTTGATCGAACAACTGGCATCGGCATCGTGGTGGACTCTCTGGACGACTTCGGACCCAGGTCTTCATCTGGACGAGCGGCAATGAGGACACTGCAGGAGAAGCGTCGACCACGGGAACTCTAACCGGGCGGCCTAGAGATCCAGCCGCTCCGCAGACTCTGGCGGAGGAACAACATCGTGGTGGAGTCTCGACAACGGGCCTCCATGCGGACGACGTCGGGCCCTAGCCGCTTTCTCCGGACGAGTGACAACGAGGATCCTGCAGGAGGAGTGATAGCGGGACCTCCATCCGGACAACTCCGAGCTCCAGCCACACCGAAGCTTCGTGGTGGAGTCTTAGACAACGAGCCTCCAAGCGGACGACGTCAGACCCTAACCGCTTCTTCCGAACGAGTGGTAACGAGGACCCTGCAGGAGGCGCGATAGTGAGACCTCCATCCGGACGACTTCGAGCTCCAGCCGCACCGAAGACTGGCCGAGGGGCAGCATTGTGGTGGAGTCGGGACGTTGGGCCCTAGCAGCTTCCTCCGGACGAGTGGCAACGAGGACCCTGCAGAAGGAGTGATTGCAAGACCCATCCGGACGACCTCAAGCTCCTGCCGCACCGAAGACTGGCGGAAGGATACTCTCGCGAGAGAGTCTCGACAACGGGCCTCCAAGCGGACGAAGTCGGCGCCTAGCCGCTTCTTCCGAACGTGTGGTGGCGAGGACCCTGCAGGGGGAGCTACAAGGGACCTCCTACCGGGGTCTTCGGGAATCCAGCCGCACCGAGTACTCTGGTGGAGTAACGGTATCATGATGGACTCTCTACAACGGTCCTCCAACTAGACGACGTCACCACCCAGCCACTCCTACCGGATGAGCGGCATCGAGGACTCTGGTGGATGAGCTTCGTCGGTGAATCACAACATGACAACTTCGGTGCCCAGCAACTTCTCCCGGACGAGCTGCATCCACGGCGGGGAGATGAACGTGACAGGCAGGCAGCGAACCCTACCCCAGACTCGTCTGGATCATCGCAAGGAGATGTGAACCAACCACAACGCAGAGAGCTCCACCTACATTTCTGGTTTCCAGCCCCACCCCTCTTCCGATGCACCGAAGTAGCCTGCAATTGAACCACCATAACATCTAAATGGTCCAATCAAATGCAGTCTCTCGAGCGACATTTCGACGCTCATCACCGGCTATCTGTAACTGGGTACAGCACCCGCTGTGCAGGCTGTAACGCAGGATTAGGTAGAAGACCAACGCTGCATCACTGCCAAAGGGGGGACGAGCTGGCTCGTGCAACTCCACGTCATATGGTTGCCCACGTATGCCAGGACAAGGACTGCAACTCATCCTTTCCGACCCAGAAAGGGCTGGAGAACCATATCGCTTGGCACAAGCGCAATGCATTACGCGAGAGGCAGCGTGGTGCAGGCCGCCTAGCACCAGCCCCAGACCAGTGCCTGAAGATGGAAACCTCACTCCCGAGGATGACTTCGAGCCTGCATCAAGCCGATCATCGCACTCCCGACGAGCCCCTTCGTGTCTGCAGTGGAGAGGCATCCCATACCTGCAGGGACTTCACCCTTACGGAAGATCTTAACCACTCGGTTCCCCAGCCGCTTAGTCCCGAAAGACCGTGGCTCCTTGAAACTTATCTACCCCGCGTAAACGAAGCACTCTGACAACCGAAATGGCCTGCTTTAGAAAAGCTCACAAGTGAGATTGCGGTAGAGGTTCAAAGAACAAACAAAATCCGACAGGATAGGGAGCCACCTACACCACAACTAATTGATGTACAAGACTTCAAATCCATCCAGCGTCTGTACCGCTCAAACCGTAGGAATGCACTGAGGCTCATCATCAATGGTGCCCAAGAGAGATGTCAACTGCCAAAAGAGGTAATCGAAGGGCACTTGAAAGATCGGTTGCAACCTAGCTATTCACAAGAGAATGCAACAGATCTATTACCACCACAACCTGAAGATCGGCCCCCGTACCAATAACCTTATTTACTGTGGGGGAAATAAATTACAGGCTCGCGGGCGCTGAAAACACCGCCCCGGGACCGGATGGGATCACATCGACAATGGTGAGACTCGGATCCCAAGGGCGTCGTAATTGCAGGTATCCTCAACCTGTTTTTATGCCTCGGGAGGATACCAAGCAGTTGGAGAACGTCTCGGTCCATTCTGATCCCCAAAGGAGGTGATCGAGGAGAGATCACAAACTGGAGGCGAATAACCCTGTCCAACACAATTTAAAAATTGTATACAGGGTGTCTCGCTTCTCGTCGGCGCACCTGTTGCATAACCCATGATGCCCTCTTTCCCACGCAGAAATGTGCCCTCCCAACAGATGAGATAGTTAAACATAACTACCTTGACCAGGCAAGAAGAAGCGGCCGGGAAATAAGGGCTGATCGAAAAAGCCCGAACGAGACGGCACAGGGCCCGAGTTTGTTAGTATAGGAATGGATCTCTTAAGCGACCACACAACAAGGGTCCTAATGCAGGATTGACACACCGATGAAATCAAGGTGGAATGCTGTGTGAAGCAAGGCTGCCCCATGAAGCTCTTCTCTTCAACATCGCAATCGACCCCCTTTTGCGTGCTGTAACCGACGTGAGTCAACCTGAGCGTGAAACATCGCCACCCATGTCTAACCTATGCTGATGATATCACACTGCTAGCCAGCCGCAGTGCATACCTTCAAGAACTACTGGCAGTAGCAAGTGTAGGAGGGGAAACGCTCGGTTTCCAGATTAACCCAGCCAAATGTTCCACCCTCCATATCTCCGGCCAAACTCCAAGAAGAGTGAGAAACGCCCGCTTTCAAATTGGCGACCACGACCTGGCGTTAAGGTTGGATGGTAGTCCAACCAGCTTTCTTGGTCAGCCTGTTGGCTTTCACCTCTTGCCAGATGAAACTTCCATCGACTGCTTTATCGACCTCGCAACTCAGATTATGACAAGCAAACTAGCACCTTGGCAACGTTTGGATGCCTTAAAAACGTTCGTCTTGCCGGCTACTGTGTTTGCGATGCGAACGTGGCAACTAAGGAAGACTTATTGGAAGCGGTTAGGCGACTCGATCCGGCCCCACTTAAAATTGACCCTTGCCCTCCCACCAAGAACTATCAACGAATACGTTTATGGCAGCAGCACTGCAGGTTCTTAAACAGTTCCCCTAGCATCTAAAGATTCGAACATATTTGCCGTAGATACCGCCTTCAAACTCCTCACCTCGCGGGATCTAGATCTGCGGCCGATTGCCCCACAAGATTTACGGGATGTCACTGCCCAAAGACAAAGGGGAGAACATCGCTTTCCGACCCCTATGACTTCCTATCCAAGAAGGATTTCGCAGCAAGAGCTAGTGACCACTCATCGTTATGGTCCAAGGCAAGAGACTCTGGTCCCCCAGGCCTCGAGTGGTCAATTGGCACGCCGGGCACTTACCTTCGCCTCACCATTGGCGAAGTTATGCTCGATGCGAAATCAAAGCGTAAGGTGACATCGGTCATCAGATATCGACAACGCAAGATGCGGGATCAGGCTATGTACAAGACAGGAACTGGGTCGTCTTAGCGGCCAACCACAGGATTCCGGGTCAGACGAGAACACGCCCGGATCTGGTTCTACAGAAGGTGGAAGATGTTATTATAGTGGATGTGACCTTCTCCCTCGAAAACGGTGAAGCTGTGTTCGAAGTAGCAAGGCGTGCTAAAACAGAGAAATACGAAAACCTGAGAAGGCACATCCTAAACAGTTATTGAAATGTTAAAGTGGAGGCGTTTATAGTTGGGCCGTTGGGTACCTATGAGCCCCAAAATGACCAGTGCATGAAACATTTTGCCTCAAAACATTATTTACATTTATTTTTAAAGTTGTGCGTGACCGATACTATAATTTAGAGCAGGAAGATTATATATAGAACCCACCAATATTAATAGCCTACTCCTTCCTGTTCCCATGTCTAATTGTATAAACCTCTGAATATAGTTTTTGTTTTAATGTTAAATATTTCATATTGTATCTTGTATTTATATTATCTTAAATTTCTAATGTATATATACACATTGAAATATAAAATGTAACATGTTCTAATAATAAAAAAGTCTGTTCTTACGAACCCATTTTTTGTTATGATCACTACATGAAAAATAACCCGAGAAGAGGCATTTATGAGCCATCTTCTCCCTAACCTCTTACAAATCACTTAAGGTAAGCAAAAACCGGCGGATGAGAGAAGCGGGTTCATTTCCCGCCCTCCTCTCCTAAAAAGAAAAAGATGGAGCTCCTCTCCCTCCGCGGAGAAAGACGGGTCTGCTGCCGTTTCGGTAAGCGTCCAAGCCAAGATCGGCACGTCCTACCCCGTTGTTCTCCCGGGTGGGGAGTCCCAGACAATGGACAGAGATGAGCCTTGATTACGTCGGGGTCCATCATTCACAGGCTACCTGGCGTTTTCGAGCCCGCTGGCTTCAAACTCCTTGTTATTTTCTCCACTGATGGCGGCATGTTGGCTAAGGCAGAGGTGGGCGCCGATACCCAAATTTTAAAACCGCTGTCCGCTACCTTGGATAGCTGAAACCGCTATAGCTACTAGCGCTACTTTTTCATAATAGCAAACCGCTACTTTTTATTGTAAAGCGCTGCCCCCAAAACAGCTTTTCACTGGTTTTTAATAAATTTCAAGGAAAGTTATTGTATATTACATCCAAAATTAGCAGTTTTATTGTAAAGAAATGAAAAATAGGTAGCGGTTTTTAATTTTTTTAGTCCGTTACTTTTGCATATAGAAACCGCTTCCGCTACCATTTAGAGTGTCCGCAAGTAGCGGACCGCCTAACTCTGCTCTAAGGGCTACATGATCCATCATAAGAGAGCTCTAGCTAGTGTGATTGGTAGAAAGTCGAAGAGAACCCGTTTCTCGGATGGGATCCTTTTGGCGAATTCGTCGAATCACGGAGGCGGCTATTATTAGTGCCCTTCGGACACGATGGCATGCTTGTGAGTGTGATGCCGTACTCTACCATGATTTTCGTGAAAGTATTATTTTATTAGAGGGAACTCGTGGACTACTTCATAGATAACATCACCTTATTGCTGGCCGACCATAGAGCGGTCAAGGGCGAACGTGTGATTAGAAAACAGGGAGGGGCCTCGAGACCCACCCCTACACACACTCACGTTTGACTGTTACAAGCTCCCTGAGTCGGTGCGTGCCGATTGGTATCGCTACCGCGTAAAGGCATTCTTGCCACTGCCGCGGAAGTGCTATTACTGTCGCCGCTTCGGCCATACTAATCGTTCCTGTAGACGCATAAAGTCGGGGTTACCCGAAGTCTGTGTAAGTTGCGTCAATGCCGCACACGATAAGTCCAAATCGTGTGTCACAATTGTGGAGAGCCGCACCCCGCTTCTTCGAAGTAATATGGTTCGTATCTCTTTGAGAATGAAATCCTGGCCGTTCAGGCCCAGGATCGTCTCTCATTTCGCAAGTCTAAGGACTTGGTCCTATCGCGCCCGGCTCTGCCTAGGACGTCCTATGCCTCAATGTTAAGAAAGACACCCTCTGCTCCTGGCCCCTCAAGGCTTACGAGCACGGTCGTTTTCGCGCCAATTCGGAACCCTTCTGCGGGTTCAACCCACCCCGGGCGCTCCACTGGTAAAGCTGACGGAACAAAAGGTTCACACCCACCCCCGGCTAAAACCAGGACTCTGCTCCCTTCTCCTAGCGTGACCGTTCCCGTAAGGCGAAACTGCCCCGCGCCTCCACCAAGTCGCTAGACTCGCTGGGGGCAACACCCCTGAAGATGGTAGTGAGGCTATCTTCTGGGGTTCCTAAAGCTGCCCCCCGAAAGGAGGACAGCTAAAGGAGCTCATTCGCCCACACCCAGTGGTAGGCTGAGTGGTTCGGGGATTGTGGATCCTACAAAAAAGGGTCCCGCGCTCGCCTAAGGTTTCGAGGTGGAGGGAGGAAAAGACTCACATGGCGAGCCCAACCTGCCCCGATAAGTCCTCGAAGGCAACAACGCCCGTAGTTATGCCTCCGGGAAGCGTACGACCATCCCATGAGGTTCTTGTCTTCGTAAAGGGCCCCCGCATCTCCTCCGAGGGCATATTTCCTCGTCTCCAAGCGTTCGCCTTCAGCTATCTTTTTACAGGAGACCATGATGGGTGCCAACCACTCCGGGGTATAAGGGTTTTGTAACCCCCCATACGGGATGGGGCCGGGCGGGAGGATGCGGGATTTACACCCGGCCTGATGTCTTCGTTCTTCTCTTCGCTTTAGATACCTCCTTTAAGGTAGTAGCTGTGCAGCTGCACCTGGATAGGATGTATGCGGTTATTTCGGCGTACATTCCACCGTGTGCCGACTTCGACGCGAGGGGACTTCCTCAGCTTCGCGGCATGGTTGCCGATGCCTTTTCTCTTGCTCGGAGAGCTGAACGGTAGACATCTCGTCTGTGGAGACTACTCTATTAATTCCTGGGGTCGATTCCTTGCCGAGCTGATCGACGAGCTGAAGATAGGTGTCCCAAATGTGGATGAGTTTACGAATCACTGCCCGAGAAACGCTACATTTTCCTGCCTCGATCTAGCTTTGTGCTTTCCGGGTGCACAGCCTTATTTTTTTTTGGGGGGGGGGGCGATGACCTCCATGGTAGTGATGATTTTCACATTCAAATATTATTTTCTGGGCTGCTGCCGGCCGAGAGCCCGTCCTGGTGGTGCTTGGCGTGGGCGCGGTGGTACACATTTCAGGAAAGACTGATTTCTCTGTCTTAGTCGATGAGTTTACGTCGGTAGATGAGGCCGTTGAGTTCTCCAGCAATCTCATTGCCGTGGGCCTAACTACTATTCCTAGACCTTCTGGCTGTTTTGCACGCCGACCGCTCCTGTGGTAGTCAGCCGAGTGTGAGACAGCCCTCAAACAGAAGCCTTATGCCTACATGCGCTATAAGCGCCGCCCGAACGACTTCACTGTCGGTGAATTTCGTCGAACTAGGGCTCTTTTAGCGGGCATACGTGTCTTCACTTAACGGGAAAGTTTTCCCTAGCCGAGTTGTGGAAGAGAGTCAAAAGGATTCTGGCAAGTTCTCGCAGCTCCCCTCCCCCCGTTCTCCAGGAGAATGGGACCGCATTCTCAGACCTCGCGTCCGTGGCTGAATCCTTCGCGACCGCTTTCTCCGCATTGTCTAACCGGGATACTGTTCTGCCAGCATTCAATGCGCGTCGAGATTTCGCGGAAGGCGGCCGACTGGACTTTATCTCCAGAGGAGAAGAACCCTTCAATGACAGGTTTACTTTGAGTGAGTTGCGTTCCTCTCTCGCTTCGTTCGCGGATGTATCGTACGCCATGCTTCGACACCTGGGTGAGCGAGGCATGATCTTTATATTAGATTTGTTCAACAGGATATGAGTAGAAGGTCTCCTCCCAGATTCCTTGCGAATCGCTACTGAGCTCGCTTTATGCAAACCGGGGAGAGATCACTCTACCCCGGCCAGTTTTCGCCCAATCTCTCTAACCTCCTGTGCATGCAAGTTGATGGATAAATTGGTAAGTGTTAGATTACCCTTCTTTCGGGATAGCGGAGGCCATCTCTCTTCTGAACAGTGTGGCTTCTGCAAGTTTCACCCTACGTCGGATGCTCTGTTTCGACTGTAAATTGCCGTTTGCGAGGTCTTACTTCGTAGACAACACTACGCCACGGTGTTTTTCAATCTGGAGAAGGCCTATGATACCGCATGGCGCTAGGGTTTCATGGAGACTCCACACAATGGGGGCGCGGGGACGCCTCCCAATCTTTATATCTGAATTTTTTCGAGATCTTCGATTCCGCGTACTGGTGGGAGGAGCCATCTCCTGGCCAATGGAGCAGGAAGAGGGTGTCCCGTAGGGAAGTGTCCTCAATCTCTCACTCTTTGCCATAAGCATCAACGGCATCTCCTCGGTGCTGCCAGAAGATGTTCTCGCTACTCTCAACGTGGACAACCAACCTATCTCTTTTGGTGCGACTCAGATGCCAACTCTGTATATTCGACTCCAACCGGTATTTAACCACGTCTCTCGCTATGCTGAAGCGCACAGGCTTCAGTTTTCCTTGGTCAAGACTAAAGTTCTGCATTTCTGCCGCTATTCACGGCTCCATCCTGAACCAGACTTATTTCTCAACGGGGTGCGCCTTGAAGTGGTGGGCACGCATCGTTTCCTTGGTCTTGTATTTGACCGACGCCTCACCTGGGAGGATCATATTCGCAGCCTTAGGGTCTCGTGTACCCGTGCCATGGATCTTCTTCGTTCCGTGACGCTGATAGGCTACTGCCTTACTTTTTCATAGATCCTTTGTTGTTCGAAGCTTAACTAGGGATGCGAGTTGTCTGCATCCGCAGCCGAGCCTCTATTTCGGAAGGTGGACTCGATCCACACATCGGCCTTCGCCTGGCGACGGGTGCCTTCCGTACTTTCCCTATTAAGAGCCTAATTTTCGATGTTGAGGACATGCCACTCGTTCTGCGCCGTGCTTAGGTCATTATTCGCCTCTACGCGTGAGCCCGGCGCCTCCCTCAGTCGCCGACAGCTCTCACTGCATCCGCAGCTGATATTTACGGTGCCTATGCCGCAAACAGACGCCAGAGCTAGGTCTAGCTCTCGGGCCGGTGGCGCCACTGGTTCTGTCCAGGACGCCATCCTGGAGGGTACCACCTTTGAATATTTGTCGCTACGTCTCTGCTCTCAATGCTTGTACAGCGCCGGGAGTATTGCGTTCGGCCTTTTTGGAGTACACTTCGTGTCACCCTGGAACTGTGCTAGTGTTTACGGATGGCTCCAAGTCGCAAGAGGGGGTCGGCTTCCACGCCGTATCCCCTCTGTTTGAAGTCTGCGGGGCTCTGCCAGGCGCTGCGTCTGTCTTCACGGCCGAGCTGGTGGCAATACACCGCTCGGTACGAGAGATAACCCGACGTGCCCGTTTCGGAGACAGGATTGTGATTTAGAGTCACTCACAAAGCGCCATGAGTGCTCTCGGGACATTGGAATCTCTGCATCCTCTGGCTCGCGATATCCGTGACAACACGGTTTGGCGAACCGGGCGGATATCCAAATTATTTTCTGCTGGTTCCTGGACATGTAGGAATTGCCGGGAATGAGCACGCCGATGAGGGCGCCAAAGAGTCCGCGAGGACTGGGCGACCAGACCAGCGTTTCGCTCTTCCTCACACCGTCTACATGGCAGGAATACGGGCGGGGGGCTTGGCAAAGAAGATGGGAGACGGTCGAGGGGAACTTAAAGTTACGTGCCATTGCGCCGCGACTGTTCCCATGGTCCTACCCCCAATGACGCGACGGCTTCAGGTTGTTTTCTGTCCTCTCCGAATTGGACACTCGCGGGACGCATTGCCATTTGATGTAGCGCTCGCCAGCGCCCTACTGTGAAGACTGCGTTGTCCCCAAGACTGTTCGGCACATTCTTGTCGAATGTCCCACTCTGGGTGATCTTCGCGCACGTTACCTTTCCCGGTACTGGGATGAGCGGGCTTGCTACTGCTTGTCCCTTGTACTCAGGACGGGTTCGTGTACACATACTTGTGGACTCTTCTACTTTTTGGAGTTGACTGGCTTTCTCCAATTTATTTGACTGTTTGTTGTGGGTCGTATGCTCCTGCGCCGGGGGGAGGCCGGCCTACCTTCGACGCTGGAGCGCGCTTCCTTGTTAGCTTTTTGTTTTTAGTCTATGATCTTTTTATCCTTGTTATTTGTTATTTACTTGTTATTTGTTTTTTTTTAATATAGCCAAGTCGTTGGCTGTAGTGAGTACAGCGACTTATGCCCAAGCAGGCAGTCGCCAGATGGGGCTCCTAAAATAAAAAAATAAAAAATCCATAACACAATCACACCACTTTTTCTTGTTAGTATATCGCTGTCTACCAATCTATTCCAATGCTCTTCTCATTTTTAAGACCTCTCACAGCACTCCCAACCTGTTCCATGCACTACCCGGTTTACATCCTCAAAACCAATAAAATTCACATTTGCTTCATACATTATACAACTTATGCCTCCCTTTTGCTCTTCATTGCACATTTCACATGACCTTTCCATCATTCTGCTACTTTCAACTTTTTAACTTGAATTCTTTTATTTCTCATTTACTTACACATTTGAGGCTTATTCATTATAGATCCTATTTAGGTATGTGTAAATGTGGCTATTGTGATCATTTTTAGTACCATTGTTTTTCACTTCACTTTTGTTGCTCTTCATTTATTCGTTCCTTTGTTCATTTTGGCAGGGGAGTAAGAACACGAGGATCCAAGTAAAAGGTGGATTTGACTGTTACCCTTTGAGTTTTTCCACTTTGTAACTTTATTTAAAGAGCCACGTCTATAGTGGGGTGCCCAGGCACTCAGTCATTTCAAATTGATGCAAAAGTTTCGTTTTCAGTACCAATTTGAAAGTAAGGGTCTATAGAACAATTTTGATTCGAGTGTCAAGCAGTCAGATAAAAAAAAATCAAAATGGCTGCCCAAATCCAAGATGGCTGCCAATTTCCAGCTTTTTTTCGAATTACGCCTTATAACTTTTGTACTATTGAACCAAGAATGGTGATTTTGGTCTCTATACCTAGGTTTGCATGTATGAGTAATTGAATAAAAATAAAATAAACATGATTCGAGCATATCTTCTCTTATATTGAGTCCTACTTCTAAGTAAATGCTTACACAATTGCTTGAAAAGACTCTTTGAACAATACATTCAATAAGAAAATGGCTACAGATTAACCAAGACTCCTATATACATGACAGGCACCATGGACATATGGGCTGTTGCCCACATGCTCGCTTGGAAGACACTCCTTTTGAGATGTTGATCCAAAGCATCACCAGTTGGGGGAATTCTCTCCACGTACCTAGTCTTCTGTGAGAACAACCTCATTCGGGTGAGGTCAACATCATTGTCCTCGTTTGATTCATTTGAGTACAGCCTACAGACAAAGTTTGTTGCCACTTCTTTCAACCCCGCGATTTTTGGAATGGGGTCTCGACAATAGTTGCCAATTGCTCCATAAGGGATGGCACTTCGTGCATCAACGTGCAGCAAAATCACTTACCCTTGAACTTGAAGGAAGAAATACTGTCTGATCCAGTGAATACATGGAAAAGGGCCATGGTTTTGCACGTTGCCGTGCCTAGGTTGGTGGCGATAATATTCAGGGAGATCATTTTGGTTGTCTTTCCCGCTTTGAAGGAGATTCAGATTTCTGCGGCCGGATCAGAACCTTGATGAGATGGAAATTACTCAGAAGGATTATGACAACATCTGTGTCTCCAGTATACACCATTCCAAGTGACGAAAATTGGAGGGCGTAGAGAAGATGTACTAAGACACGCGTGTCAGCTTCCTCATGGTTGCATTGATCCATTGGTGGACTGTTTCCAACATGGTGGACTTGATCACCTGCAGTGATGTAGACATTCTTGTCATCTGGGAAATGTTCTTCTGTTATCTTTTTTGAAGAATGAGAACAGTTCCTTCTTGTTATCAACGTTCGCCAGAAAATTCTGCCAATTTCCTGGGATTTTAGCAGTATCAGATATGCGTTGTCGGTTGCCTGTTCCTCGTTTTTCTCTTGTACCTCCTTTGATCGTCAGTGCACGATACTGGTTCCAGACAATATCTACTCTTGTCGATCGCTTCAAGTCGTGGCGAACTCTTGGACACAATACCTTGTCGAAATATGAATCAAAGGTCTTGCCTTGGACAGTTGTACCAGGAAGTGAGTGTATAAGTACTCCACCGTCAATAATAACGAACTCGTAAACATCTGGCGCACCTAGCTCCTCGTCGACACAAATGTGCCACTTGTACTGGCTTCCATGATATATACCAACAAATCTGACTTGGTACAAGAGTTTAGGGACCCTTCGGATGACATTGCAGGTGGGTATGGGGAAGATTCGTGCTGAAAAAACTCCCCCAAATCCTCCCTGCGGCTGGTTAGTACAAGAAAAGCTTGACCAAAATGCTCAGCATGACGTTTGGAATGCTGCATTTTCAGCTGTGGCTGCTGCTTCTGTCTTCACTAGCCCCGCTTTTCTCAGGGCTTCAGGCCATCCAGACCTACGCAGAAGATCTTCCGTGGTGCTCCACAAAGCCATCTCAATGTGGAGCCCACTTAGCATAACCACAAACTTGTCTTTCCCGTAAATGTCAGGGAAGGTCCATTGCATTTTTTTGGCGAGGTCATGGAGTGGTTGGTCCACTACCAACACAGGGACTTGGTGTGGGTTGAGGTGCTCAGTTGTCTTTTTCACCAGTTCCATTCCATGTCGAATCATTTCTGGAGTGGCGGCTTTTTCATGGAAAAGTGGCAGGAGGGCTTCAATGCATTTTTCCGGTTGTGCAACAGTATCTGATCGAGCAGCATCATATAGGAAGACCACATCGCTGGAGTTTGTTTTTACTGTATCACAATCCACATATAGGATATCATTTACTGCAGCCATCCATGTCTGCTCGTGCTGTTTCTCCTCATTGAATGAACTCGTTGCCACCGGTTGCACATCTTTTACCGGAGGTTGGCTGACAAGATTTCGGCCCACAGGGGGTACAAACGTATACGAACGAGGCAGGATGGGTTCACTGCTGCGTGTTCCTGTTTTCTGTGAGTTGATTCGTAGACATTCTTGGTCCAACCCAGGCGTCTGTGATGAAGGAAACTGAAATATCGAAATACCAGTTTCATGGAAGGATGAGCTTGCAGTGCGTGATGTGGAATTGTGATCCAGGTTATCCAGGGCCGAAACTGTGAAAATGCCCTGATGCAAATTTGCAGGACAGACTATATCAGCGTTGTTCCTTGCATGATCTGCAATAGCCTGTGCAAATCTAGATTCAATGCTGAGGACACTCTTATATGATACGCTCAGAGCATACTTGTGTAGTAGTTCTACCAGCTTCTTGCTTCTTGTTTGGGAATGCAATTTGAGGACCGGGAACACTGCAAGTGGAGGCTCACAATTCAAGTTCGCAGAAAAAGAAGTCATATTCACCATGGCCGACTGACTCACAGAGAGGATCTTCCTGGAATTCTCTTGTTCTGGCGATGATTTGGGTCCTGCGAGGAGTTTACGGGAGAAATTGTTTATACCTTGTGGAACAGATGATTCTTCGCAACCATAAATGAGCCATAAAGACTGAATGCAGTGTCGTGATTCAAAACAGCTTTACGGCGAATCGATGCTGCCATTAGTAATGTACGTGCTTCCTCATCTGGTGTTTGAGTTACATCTGATATGACCTTTCTAGCCGACTTCGAACAAATGATGAAAACTCGGTCTCGGATACCTTTCTCCTCTGTCAAATTCGGGAAGTGTTCCAGGACTCTTTCCTTTAGGCGTGACCGGTTCACGGTCTTCTTGATTCCATGTTGTTCTAATCTCTCGGTCATCATATCTGTCAGATCTTGCAATGCAAAAATACTACGACCTCCAGTGACTTCTTCCTTTATAAATTGGAGCAATTCATTTTCTGTTGTGGCCTCGAGATTTTTCGCTAGCCGTGTCTTGTTTACAAATCCTATCGTAACGGCGATGAACCCTGTGTAGCAATTCCGATGGTACTTGGCTTCAATGGCGACCACATCGCCTTCGGCAAGGAGTGCCACGATACGCTCTTTCCCCAGCGCGACTGCCTTGTCATGTATCTGTTGGGTGAGTGTAACCTTCTGGAAAGAATGGTCTGCTGCATTTGTTTCATCACCACAGAAGATACTCAGATTACGATTAGCAGATGCATGACTCCGCCGGGACCTTTTTCTTTCATGAGGCAATCCTTCGTTATGACGTTTTTTTGCATGTCAAGTGTTGATGCCCTGTAAAGCTGACGACAAGATTTATGCTAGGATGCACGATTCTTCTGCATGGATTCTTCATCTGGAAGTTGTACGTCTGGGTGGGGAGCAGCACCAATTGCTCTGAACTGACTTGCGAGGCTGATTATTTCTGTGTGATTATTTCTGTGTAGGCTCCTTCTCTAGGACTGGTGACTGGATTCGCAAGAGGAAAAACAAGCACTTCCTCAGTTTGCTTTTGGCACAAAATACACAACTGCCATATCCTTGCCTCAGCCATCTCAGAAACAACCCCGAAAAGAAACAAAGAAAAAAGAATATTAAATAACCGCTGTTTGTACAAGGGGCGTCGCAAATAAAATTTGGTATTACCTGAAATATTATAAGAAATGTATTATCTGGAAATACAAGTGGGTATGCAAATGGAGACGTTTTCCACCTGTGAAAAGAGACCAATAAAATGGTAAATGAAGAGCACAATTAGTGATCAGTTAGTAAATTATGAATCATACATAAAAACATAGATATAGAGACCAAAATCACTATTCTAGGTTCAATAGTACAAAAGTTATGAGGCGTAATGCGAAAAAAACTGGAAATTGGCAGCCATCTTGGATTTTGGCGGGTTTTTTTTTTATCTGACTGCTTGACACTCGAACCAGAATTGTTCCATAGACCATTACCTTCAAATTGGTACTGAAAACAAAACTTTTGCATCAATTTGAAATGAAAAAACAAAACAAAAACATGACGGGCTCCCCACTACTGTGGGAGCATTAACTAACAAAGGGTTTGAAAGGTATGAATCTGACTGTTTTGTGATGGAAGTTAAAAGCCACGACTAATCACCCTTTTACTTAGGCTTCAAGGGAGGAATCTTATATTGTGATTCATGTAGAAATCAACTTAATCTTATGACCCAGTTGATTTTCAAATATACCTTGGGGAAAGTCTGAGTCCCTGACGAGAGCAAGAAATAAATGAAGATTATTCACTCCATCAGATAACTAATATAGATTAACTCAACATTTTCACCTATAACCACACCTCTTCACTTTATCACTCGTAAACTTAGGATGATTTGCTATCAGAAATTAGTTATGAATGGGACTGAATTCTGTCGCTAAAGTCCTCTCTTACAGACTTTTTTATTTATCTTTTCTTTCTGAACGTAAAGAGGTCTAATAATTTAGATAATAGGTGTAGCGTGCAAAGGATTGAAGGAGTTCTGTAGCGTGCGAGAAGTTCAGGCGAGCGGCTTAAATGCTTTGCTTGAATCAGTCTTTTGGGGAACTCAGGATGGCCGAGTGGTTTAAGGCTCTCGCTAACGGCTGTCCAGCGACGCGGGAAGCGCGTTCGAAACTCGTTTCGCTACTTTTCTTTCTTTATTTTTCTTGACGCCCCTTTCCTAATCTAAGCTATCTACAGCTCCTTTGCCTATGGATGAAGCTTGACTGGACATGATGCTACAGCACTTGGCGCTCCGTTCATATAAAGGAGCATTGGCATCGGGAAAAGGGATGGGTAGCTTTTTGCTTAATGGCATACATAGAAAGAGGAGGGTACTTGGTGTGTATATGCCTTAACCTCACTGTGGAGAAATGGTTTATAATCACAATTTATTAGTTGCGTGCAGCGACCCTATAAGTTACTATGTCAGTCAGTAGGCATCGGTCGGTTGGTAACCATTTTACTTTTCAATGGGTTTTTTGGCATTTACATCATAACTATTTGGCCGATTCTAACTAAATTTGAAACCCTTATGTTGTTTTACATTCTCCTTCGAATTATATATTTTTTAAGGTCTTCCCAAGATTAGTCCCGGAATTATTAAAATAAAACTAACTATGGGTTGGATTGCCTTACTTGTTGAAAGTTTTGAAGGTCGTGAGGTCCTAAGTCAGAATAATTGAGAGTACGTGACTTAGGTCCGTTGACCTTGTTTCTACTATTGTTTATCCTAGCATGCACTGTCTCCCACTTGGTATTAAAAATGTTTCAAGGACTCCTTTCATTATTCCACTAATTGCAAGCCTTCATTCATTGACACTAACATCCAGATTGGCGAATATTACCATTGATCCATAAAGCTTTAAGGGATGAAGTTTATAATTATCAAGAATTGTTTTGAAAATAATATGAACACTAAGTTTACGGAATTAAAACATAAATAAGACAAATTATCCCCAATTTCATCATCCTGAATTGCATCTTATTCAAGCGCATTTCTTTTGGGTTGAAACTTTAAAGCCAACTACGACCACTTTAACCGCAGCAATATTAGATTACGCTAATGGAGCTGGAATTACCGCGGCTGCTGGCACCAGGCTTGCCCTCCGGTAGTTTGTTGTAATAAGTTTTTACAATAAACTCATTTAAATTGTAAGACTCCGTTCGGTCCATCACTAAACAAGACGAATGATCGGACCTGATTTTTTTTTTATAATCCTATGGTATTGATGCATATGCTTATGCAGTTATTTCTAAAGTGATATGCTGAACTAAAACCTAATTCCATTTGTGAGTTTACTTTTGATAAGGATTAACAAACAAATTTTCTAAGACTTTATGAATACTTTGCTGAGTTTTGGGATATTTTAGAAAACTACAGTTCCGACAACCGCTGATCTTTGCATCATCATCATCATCATCATCATCATCATCATCATCATCATCATCACTAACACTATTATTTAAGAAGGGGATTTTTTGAGTATTTGAATAATAATTTCATCTTAGTTTGGTTATGACTTATGTTTATTTTATCAAAGTTATTTCTAATAATTCTTTTAGAATATCAAAAAAACAAAATGGTGAAGTTCAGAAATAAATATAAGTATCGAAATTTTGTGAATTTTTTAAAACCCAAAGAATTACAAATGGTGAAGTTCAGAAAATTTATTTTTATATATCTTCTATAACTATATTTCGCAACGTGATATTTTGAAAGGGGGAAAATTTAGTTTAGAGTTCCTTTTTAAAATTATTATAATTAGCGAAGTTCAGAAAATTTCTAAAAATTTAACTATGGCTGTTTTTTTTTAGATTTAAAATTTTAATCTCAGTAGCGAAGCCATTGCCTGGTTTCATAATATAATCGTTTTCTTTGTTTAAAAAAATGACCAGACTGATTAGGAAGGGGTTGCTTAAGTCCTGTACTTTTTGCTATAATTTTGTTTTTATTGTCCTTGAAATTTTGATTTGGGGTGATGTAATAAAATTAGCCATCCTTGGATGATGAAAGAAAAGGATTGGTGTAATTAACTCTATCAATCCAATGTACCCTGGTTAGTGTGGCTTTTTTAAGCCCTGTATTTCTGGAAACTAATGTCTTGCCATCTCCAATATTTAAGGTTGATGAAGTTTGCTATGACAAACCTTTTATATATCAATTTTCTGCTCATTTCCTTTATTCCCCTGCGCCTATGTAGTATCTGACTACTGGTGAAAGAAGGCATTGAACCCTAAAAAAAAATCTTATCCTTTGAATATCAATCAAATGTTTCCTACCATCAAGTGTTAACTCGAATGTTTCTTAGATTGACAGCGACAAGGAGTTCATGCAAGCCGCCTTCGAGCAAGCAGAAGAAGCACTCACCAAAGGTGAGGTGCCAGTAGGATGCGTCTTTGTATATCGTGGAGATATCATCGCTCGGGGCAGGAACACTGTCAACGAAACCAAAAATGCCACTCGCCACGCCGAGATCAATGCACTTGATTTCATTTTCGCTCAGAGCAAAGATCTTGGCCTTCCCTATGAGTCCATTTTGCGCGAAAGTTCTCTCTATGTAACGGTGGAGCCTTGTATCATGTGTGCGGATGCTCTAAAAACTTTGAAACTTGGAAGGTTAGTTTTCGGATGTAGTAATGACAGATTCGGGGGTTGTGGATCGGTACTCGACTTAACCAACTCCTTCGAGAACTTATCCCTCGTCAAAGGGTTTGAGGCAGATCGAGCGATTCATCTTCTGAGAGAGTTTTATAAAGGTGAAAATCCGAATGCGCCAAGTGGAAAAGCGAAAAGGAAAATGAAGTCTAAAAACAGTGATATTTCACCACCAATCGCATCGTGATAGCTCTTGTTTATAGCATTGCAATCGTTATTTTACTGACAAGTGCACTAAATTATTTCTAGCGGTATGAGAGAGACGATTTTGATTTATTGCTAGACTCTTTCGATTACAGCGACGGTAAACCACATTTGGTATGATAAGGGATTTATTTTGTGATGATTGTATATTTGTATTAAATCCATTTCACTACTCTCATACATCAGGCTGTATAGCTGCATAGGCAGAGTAATTTGAAATTAATTCATATTTCACTTTGTAAATAAATTTGATGCATAAAATATCTAAGCGTCCTGCAAATCTCTAATTTCTATTTTTATTGTATATGAGTGCAAAAGTGTTGTAATCCACACTTTTCCTTTCAATTACTATCCATGGCCGAGAATTATGGGAGTGAAGTTGAGATTTAAAGGGGTTAGTTAAACTGTGGTTGCCCACAGACTCTTGCCTCGTAACTAAAGAAGGTGTGGACTGGTGGGGCTCTACTAGCCTCTGATTTAACATGTCTAGCTTCTCTCATTTCTCAACAATTCCGTTTTCTCCACACTTTTAATTATATTCACCCGCCCCCGTAGCATACCATGTGTGGCCTGTCACACTTGGTAAACCCCAAGGAGCTGCACATCCTCCTGTCCTGAGGGCAAATTAGGGAACCCCTGTCACTGGGTTGAATTAAACTCTGATGGGTACTGGGAGAGTTGTTGGTGCGCTTCCCCCTCGCTCCCTCAGCGCTAATTTTTTTTTTTATTTGTACACTATAGCTATCCTTTCAACCTTTTATCTACCTGCACCTGGTACCAGAAGAACTGTTCTCACCAGGTTGAATAGAACGCATGGACGGGGCCGAAGTAAGTTATTGGTGCGCTTCCTCTCAGCATTACATTTTCTCTACGGCAATCCCTTCAACCGAGAGGGGTGCGCAGTCCACCAGTGTGTCATCGTAGCTGCTGTCGTCTTGGCCAGCTCCTACAAAAATTCTTAAAATGCCCTTGGCATTTTCCTCGTTTAAGAGCCTACTCATCTTGCAATAAATTCAATTACTACATTCCGATTCTTTATATCCCATACAATATGTACTACTTTCAGACAATCAACCCTTGTCTGACACAATTTGAATTATCCACTTAGGGCCGAGATCCCTTTTGTCTTTATATCGCTTACATTCCCAAAGCCACTTGTGTTTTCTCCGCCCGCCAGAAGAGTGCCCCGTGAGCTTATAATCCGTGTCACCTTTTCTTTTATTCCCTGTGTTCTTACCAATTTTCTCCATGCCACTCATATTCAAGCCACGATTTTCATTCAATATAAAATAATCCATTTAATTCGTATAAATATCTACCATTTGTATTTGTGTCGTAGGGTGACCGTGAAGAAGGCACGCCAGAAAATCGGGATACAGATCCCAGTGCGAGGGTTAAATAAACAAAATCGAGTGCGGTTGGCCTAAATAATCAATTCTTAGAGGTTCTAGGATTAGAAACACTAATTGTATAAAAATATATAACTTTACTATATACAAATAAATATTAATAGCACAAGTAAATAAATAACACTAATAAAATGAGACACGGGGTACCAAACGGGATGGGGGGTGGATACAAATGACTCGACGGGTACGAGAATCAGAGAGAGGATGCACGGTGATTGCTTCCAGAGAAAATGGGAGAGTGCAATTATCGGGGAGACTTGAGTAAAGCCTAATTTACTGTACGCTTTAATACGGCGAGTAAGGGGAGGGGTGGGGTGCAAAGTTCCTCTTGCAAGATTCCTTTAGCCTCGCTTAGAAATGAGCGAAGGAGTACTCCAGTTGTTGAACGAGGTCGATAACCGAGTGATAGATGCCTGTCTGTGTCTGTTGGCGGAAACTCTGGCCTTAGATACGAGCAAGGCCGGATAGAGGTGACGCGTCGCGTTCGTAGCTGGAAGCCGTTGGGGGCGAGGGAGGGCGTACGAGACTATGTGACTGCTAACCAAGACGGGGCTGTCTGGTACTGCTTTCTCAAAACTTTTCTCAAGTATTTATACTGCCTTGGCGGAAGCGGGTTGCCGGGAAACATATTAGACTTGGCGAGCCAGGGATGGCGGTAGTCTCGGCGACCTCACAGCTTTGCCCAAAAGTCCTTGGCGCCGATCAGATGGTGAGGCGGCGAGAAATGGAACCCAAGCAGATTACGCGGTCCCGCGAAAATCTCTCGGCTCCCTTGGGGCTGTCTGGCCGTGCAGGTGTATCTTCTCAGGCGCCACAGGTAGACGTTAGGTTCTAAGAGACGGGGAGGGGGGTAACTTTTTCCCTCTGAGAATTTGATTTCAATTGCCATTCTCAACCTGTGTATTTCCAATTTCTTCTTTGTTCTTAATTACGAGGCGTGGCCAGAAAGTAATGACAGTGAGACCGTATATTTTGGTAGAGCAGAGGTAAATCCAAACAGTAGTCTACATTCCTTCAAAGTATTCCCTCTATGAAGCGTTTCATCCTCCTTCGCCACTTCATGAAGCAGTCACGGTACTCAGAAGCTCATATACCTCGTAGCACTAAATGACTGTTCGTGCCAAGTCTTGGATACGATGAAATTGCTTCCTTGCAATCGCACCCTTGATCTTTAAAAACAACAAAAAATCACGGAGCAAGGTCATGTGAGTAGGGTGGGTGGGTCAGAAGTGTGATCTGCTGCTCCAGGAACTGCATAGTCAGGCACGCTTTGTGGGGGGCAGCATTGTCGTGGTGCAACAAAAAGCGTGATCGGAAGCGGGTTGGTGCGAACTTGGCCTGATATTCCAGGACTTGAGGAAGGACTTGGTTGTAGCAACCGGCGTGTACGTCCAAAATAGGACACACGCGAGAGTCGCTACACACACACAAAATACACAGAGAGAGAAAAGCAAAGTTAGCGCCGTTTACGAGAATGTCACACGGTAGTAAACGGAGCACAGTTATCTCTGTTAGAGTTGGTCGAGGCAATCTTTGGCAAACATAATCAAAGCAGAATCCAGAATAAACCGGTTAGTTATCACTGTTAAACAAATAAAAGCTGTCTCCATGGCAACATCATGCCACCGCCCATAGAATTTTACCCAATAGTCGGAGTGCCTTTCTTATCAATATGTTCGGCAGTAGTCAATCAAAAGTCGAGTTATGTTAATACCGTTAAATCAACAGGCCGGTACATAAGAGGGGAGTGTGGCTTAGTTGGACGATGAACTTGTGGGGCGTGGCTTAAATTGAACATATATATATATATATATATATATATATATATATATATATATATATATATATATATATATATATATATATATATATATATATATATATATATAAACTATGTGGAGCCAGAACAGAGAAGAATTAGATTACTGTTTTATTTAGTTATATATCGTTCAGTCCGATCTCTCAGATTCGCGTAATTCATCTTTGTATATGGTCTTGTACATAACGCAGACATTAAGGTGTAACTCTTAAAGGATTTATTCGTCCGGTCTCCTTAAGTCTTTGCTCGCACTTGACCTCGAACTTAATTTATGTCGTAACCTAGAACTTAAAACTTAATTAAAGAACTTGTGTAAAGTGCAATAGATTTAGTTCAATAATAATTCTATTTTTGCTTTGGTGACTTCAATATCCTGACGTTACTCATTCTACCTGCTTTAAGGCCTTATTAATCGGTAAAACAACCGTTGCGCATGCTCTTCGTTAATCGCAATTCCTCGCGATTACATAACTCCCGAAATACCGGTGTTCTACCCTGGTGTGGTCTATCCTCATCCTCCGGGCTATTTGACCCCGTCGCTAGAATAAGACCGCCCTCGGCTTAGGGCACCCCATAGCAATCAACAAATAACTCGTGAGAAATAAGGAAGGGCAACGCAAACCAACCGGAGTCCTTGCCAAAGGATTACGCGATAACTCGGTAATCTATCAACATTACTGGCAACAAGCGTCCCCCTTCCAAGGCTCTTGGGTTGTCCTCACGATTACCTTCAAGGGTTCATCATAATTAGAGCCCCCCCCTCCCATAACCTGCGACCTTTAAGAGCCCCCCCCCCCCATATGCTAAGTGTAGTACTTGGCTGTGATAGTAGACTTGAGGCACCACATTCACAATCATTGGTCCTTGAGAATTGAAGAAAATGCTGAAAAGGCGCTTACTGCTGCAAAATCTGAGGTCGAATTTCTTCATCACTCAACCATACCATGCTGGACTGCTTGTCTCTGGTGGTGAAGAAAAATACAATACTCATCTCCGGTAGCAACATCTGAGAACCGTTTCAGAGCATTTGATTCGAATTAAGCCAATCAGAAACGACAATCCGCACCTGTTTGCTCTTCTATTAGTAAATAGGGTATCCATCGAGCATACTTCTTCCTTAATCCTAAGTATTCATGAACGATGTCATGCGCACTCCCATAACTGACACCAAGCTCCAAAGATAAGAATTGAAGAGTAACAGTTAGATCTTCATCAATGATAACCCGGGTACGTACCCTTGTTGCTTCCGTCATTGATGTCCGGGGGGTGTCCAGAACGATGATTATCTTCTAGCCAAGTTTTTCTGGCTGCGAAAGCTCGAATCCGGCGGGAAACACTTTCCAGTGATGGATTAGACTCGGGAAAAACTTGCAATAATGTCCCTCTGATCTCCATTGATTTGTTCACATGGTGAACCCGTATAACAATGCCCTCTGGGCATTCCTATAATAAAATCCTCATGGGAAACTTAAATATATATATATTTGTATAAAATTAAAATCATTCATTTATTTTAACTTTTGCCAATTAAATCATTCATGCAATTTATGTACAACTTAATTATTCATTCATTTATTTTACTTAAATTTTGTCAATTCAATCATTCAATTATTTTATGCATAATTTTTTGCAATTCATTTATTTTATGTAACCTTTAATAATTCAAATATCTCGTGACGAGAAACTGATTTCATTTAACGCACTGGTTCAAACAACATGTCTTAGAATTTCACGCACATACAAACACATACATTTCACCAATTGTGAAATAACGCGAACTCACTCTCTCATTTGTTTACGCGTCACCATCCATTCCGGTTCGACTTTATTTTCAATCAAGATCAGTTATAAATTCTCTCACACTTATTCTCTGCAAATTGTCATACGAGAGTAGGTCCTAATTCTCGTTACTTCTCTCATTGCAGATCCAAATTCCCTTATCATCGTAGTGACTTTACAACATAGTCACTTCATATCTTAGTCACTTCATATCTTAGTCATTTCATATCTTAGTTACTTTAAATCATATATACTTTACCACATCTTACGTTGTATTCCTCATTTAATTCTCTCATTGTGCATTCGTTGATTTTGTAAATATATTTATTTTGTTTATTTCTGTTTTTCTTACAAACCTAGTTCAGAAGTTTTCTAAATTAATTTCACGTCAGTCGTTAGGCCTAAGAACAGCGGACGACTATTTCCATCCAAACTCAACAAATTTATGGTAATGGTTTTTTAAATGGCTATTTAGGCTGATTTATTAACTAAAATCAATCCCATTAATCACCAAATACCATACCCGTAGAACCTGTAACCTTATTTCGAGAAATCCATGTTTCCAGCTAGAGTTCGAAACCAAACGAACAATGGCGCAATCGCACAGCCTAATGAGAAAATGTAACCCAGCCAAGCGGCGACAAGTTCAAACACGTCACAACAGGCAACACTCTATGCCCCGTTCTCCCATCACTTATGGTCTCTCTGCTATGACTCTGACTGTCATTACTTTCTGATCACATCTCGTATATCTGTTATCTCTTTCGGCGAAAGTAATCGCATCCATACAATATATATATATATATATATATATATATATATATATATATATATATATATATATATATATATATATATATATATTCAAACTGGCTCTTTTCCTTTTTATAGGGTTTAATCAACTATATTCCTAATACATGTAGAAAAGGAACAAAACAAAATATTAGTAACATGAATAAATATGAACAAATATAAATGAGCAAGGGGGTACATATAAGTCACTCCCGCCAAAAAGAATTCATTCCTTTTCAAAAATATACAATACACTAGATAGAGAAAGTTAAAGTAGAAATTGAAAAGATTACAAATCTAATCGACGTACATGTTTATGAGCACGTAAAGATCTTCTAGGGCCAGGCAACTGTATTGTTAGATTGTTGTGACTATTCACACTGTTATCAGCATCATAAACATGATCTTCTTGTATCTGGATAATTTTTCTTGCTCATTTCCCAATATTTTCTCCTTGGCTTGAGGAAAGTTAGTAGTTGTAGATGGGAAGCTGGATCGGAAAGGACACCTGGAATTCGTGATTCGGAATCATTAGGTGGAATATTCCTAGGAAATGGAGCTAAATTACGCAGAAGAACAGTGATCTCTCTCCCCTCAGATAATTTCACACGAGCATGTGTAGAGTGAGTTTCAATGAGATCAACGACGTCCACAGCTGATTCGTATTTACTGCGATTACTAAATCGTTTGATGAGGACTTCTTCGGGTTCAATTACCAAAATGGTAGGGCCGAACCACGAACTGAACCTCTCTCAAAAGCAAAAATCGTTCATGCGGCGTGGTATTTGTAGAAGTACAAAGTAGTTTACGTATGGCATGTAAGGCATCAGGTAACACATCCTGCCATGCACTTAATGGCATACCTCAAGTTTCAATAGCCACCTTCACAGTATTCTAAATAATACCATTATAGCGCTCACATTGGCTATTTCCTCGGGGGTTGTATGGAGAGGTGTGGCTGCTGTTTACACCAAGAAGTAACAAAAATTCTTTTACTTCTTTGGAAATGAATGGATATATGCAGGTAGACTAAATAACGAAAACAGATTTGTAAGACAGTCAATAACTACTTTGCATGACATACGGCATGAAAATGCAAATGGAAATCGGCTAAACTCAACGAGTGTAAGGAGATACGCAACGAATGCAGGAGAACTGAAAGCAGCCTCTTAAAATCAATTGAAAGACGTTGGAAAGGTGCAGTCGGCCGCATCAAAGAAGTATTTTCTCGTTTAAAGAAACGCAGTTTAATTTCAGCAGATACCTGACAATCAGCAGTAATGCGGCTGATTTCATCGATGTAGTAAGGAAGGTTTTTAACTCGAACATAATGTAGCATTCTCTGGACTCCAGGATGAATGAGACACTCATGGAGCGATTTTAAAATTGTAATATCCGAAGTGGCGTTACAATACGGCTGTGATAGTGTATCAGCAGCAACATTTTCGTGACCCAGGCGATGATGAATATGGAAGTAATTCCATATGCTAGTGCATGATCTTATCATTATTTATTTTACCTCTTTACATTGATATCAAACATGAATGACACAGCTCTTTGATCAGTTGTTACGTCAAAATATGTACTATCCAAAAAAGGTTTCCATTTACATATTCTCTACCACCGCATACGCTTCTTTTTCAACGATGTGGTGTCTCTTTTCTGTCAGTTCAATGAACGTAAGAAGAAAGCCACTGGTCGTCCGCACTCTGATAAGGTGGCACCGATTGCATTATCTGATGCATCCGTTTCAATGGAAAAGGGGGCCCTTCATCAATAACTTTCACTGAAGCTTTGGCAACGTCATTTTTTAAAGTTTCAAATGTTTGAATAGCCTGAGGAGATAAAGGAAATCTGCAGCAATTTACAAGAGGCCGTACTTTCTCTGAATAGTTGCAAACCCACGTAGCGTAGTATGCAAATAATCCCAAACAACGCTGCAAGGATTTTTTACTAGAAGGTACGGGTAATTTTAACAAAGGTCTCATTCGTTCAGCACTGGGTTTCAGATTACCGTCAGAAATTTGGTAACCGAGAATATTAATGCAGGTTAGAGAGAAATTAGATTTCTCAGAATTCAGGGAGAGATTGTATTTATAAGCAGCTTCAATGAAAAACTTTAGATTGCTGTCATGTTCTTCTTTTGTTTTCCGCAGACTGTTATGTCGCCGAGATAGGCATAACTGTTACATAGTTTGTTATCGGTGATAAACTGATTCATGAAGAGTTGAAAGGCGGAAACCCCATTCGTGACACCCATAGGTATGCGCCTGAATTAATAAAGACTGTTACCGGCCTGAAAAGCAGTGTAAGGTATAGTATACGTAGTACGTTAAATGAATTGACAAGTTAAGTAAAATAAATGAATTAATTAATTATTAAGTTGTACATAAAATATGATTTAATTTACAAAAGTTAAGTAAAATAATTGAACGATTAAATTGACAAAATTAAGTGAAATAATTGCATGATATGAATTTTACATATTAATTGATGTATATCTATATTTAAGTTTCCCAACAGGTTTTTATTATAGAAATGCCCAGAGGCATTGCTATAAAGGTCAGTCCTCTTAGCATATTTCTATCTGATTGTCGTAGAAAAGGCTCCCCACGATATACTATATATCTATTCTTTGTGGGGATTATTCTATATTCGAGTGCGGGGTTAATCAGATGGTCGAGAATGACTCTACGTTAATAAATAGGCTTGGAGAGGGCTTATTTATCTTCAATATACTTAAGAAGTGGAACGGAGCCCAAGGATAAATAATATTGTAAACCTTTAGAGATAGAAGAGAGTAGAAAAGGGGGCAAAGAAAAAATAATAGCGTATGCGAGTTGCGAACAGCTTCCCGCGTCGCTGGACCACTGTTAGCCAGTGGCGAAACCACTCGGCCATCCTGAATCTCAAAAAAGGACTCATTCAAACGAAGCTTTTAAGCCGCTCGCCTGCACTTCTCGTACGCTATACAACCCCCCTCCTAGAAGCGGAGCGTATTTTGAAGAAATGAAGAGAGCCCATTTGGAAATGCTATCCAAGGGCTAACACTCCCCCTCCCGGGTCTGGGCACCATTGTAGATAGAGAGGAGTAGGAAAGGGGCAAAGAAAAAAATAATAGCGTAGGCGAGTTGCGAACAGCTTCCTGCGTCGCTGGACCACTGTTAGCCAGCGGTGAATCCACTCCGCCATCCTGAGTCTAAAAAGACTCATTCAAACGAAGCTTTTAAGCCGCTTGCCTGCACTTCTCGTACGCTATACATTAATAAAATAGAATTTTATTAATTAATCTAACAAAACAACACATGGATAATATTTACCTCACCGGCGATAAATGGGCGATACACATGAAATGAAAAAGGTCATGGGATAAATTTGACTAAGCGGAGGATTAAGATTTGGAGGGAGTTAAATGACAAAACAAACAAGAAGGGAAAGGGGTGGCTAAATCCGTGTTAAAGCACGGAGTTACGTTGGCACAAAGTTAAATAGTTAAATGCAATGCGTAGCTTACGTATTTATAAGGTCGTCGTGCAGAGAAGGCGATTTGAAGGAATGACTTCGGTCCGACTGGTGATTTCCTTCCCAGGAGGAGGGTTTTTTAGGGGGGTTATCCTTAACGAGGGGGGAAGGACTGATTTCGAGGAGTGAGAGTGAAGTGGGGCTCGGAATTACGAGCGATCCTGGAGTCAGGATACCGGAGATGTTCTGGATGAACAATTGAGGTTATTGGTGTAACCAAGCGCTCTCTTGGAAAACGTTAAAAGGGGGAAATTAAATTACCACTGACGTGATATCAGGGGAACGAGAATCGTTTCTTGTCGAACGGGCTTGAAGGACAATGAGTGCTCTAAAGTTGTTCTCTTCTGAACAATTGAACAACAGGGGGCAGGGGGCTGTTGACTTGGCGTCTCGAGGGGCACGAATCTTGGCACTCAAGGATATTGTCCTCTTCTAGACAATAAGGGGGTTCTCGAGGTAGAGTTCCTACGTGCACCAGGGAGACCGGATCGGCGTGATGCCTGGCGAAGATTATCGGGATCTGATTCAAACGCGAAATTCTATCGCATAAATAGCCGGAGCCAGCCCCTCGGGGTAGGGGACAATGGGGGACTTCCATGGAATGCCCCGGTAGCGCTTGGAAAAATCTTATCTTCCCATAAGCCTAATTCAATCTGGCCAGATCGACGCCTGGAGGTAAACGGGGGATTGAACCTCCTTGATTAAACTTGAATCGGGGAAATATAACACTCGGGGATGGTGGGCGATAAGAACGCCGTTCTACTCTCTCTCGCAGGATGCACGTGGGAAACATGAGTTTTAATATGTGATAAAAGCGAGGCGCGGCCGCCTTAGGCAATTCTATCACACTGATGATATGCATTAGATAGATCAATAACGCTGAAATACTGATTCTTAGACTTATTTGTTACTATATCTCCCCATCTTGGGTAACCGGTAAGCGTCCAAAGGGGTGTACTTATTTATTGTTCTAGAAAAGTCTACCACCATTTGTTTTTTACTATTTGCGTTTGATGTCACTACCACTTGTGCACACCAAGGAGAATTACTATGTTCAATAATCCCCTCATGGATTAGACGTATAACCTCACTTTCAATGAAATCAGTATCTTCGGGGCTGAAAGGGCGAGACTTGGTAGCATTTAGAGTGCAATCTAAGGATAAGTTTCTAAACAGTTTAACTGGGGGAATCTTTAGTTTAGTCAGTTCACACACATTTAAGGATGGTTCTGTACCCCCATAGTTCAAGCTAACGCTTGTATGCACTCTTAAAAAGGGTAAGCCAAGAATAATATCAGTACATGCGTTTGGAAGTACAGTAGCTTCGACATTCTCATAAGTGCGACCATTCATCGATACGTTAACAATACAGTAACCTTCAAAATTTACTGAGAAAGAAGAAGATGCTATCGAAACAATAGACGATCGTTCATGAAGTGGAGGATCCATAGCTTGTACTACAGCCTCATTTATAAAATTCCGTGAACTTCCACTGTCAATCGGGCCTTGGAGTAACTGAGGATCTCCGTTCAATTGAACGGAGATCCTCCACCTGCACTGGTAGCGCAGGTGGAAACAAGCGTGACAGAAGGAAGTAAAATGGGACGTTTGGATTTTGACTTACATACTTTTTCAAAATGCCCAAGCTTCTCACATTTACGACAAATTACATCGCGAGCTGGACAAAGTGTTCGGTCATCCTCAGGGTGGCTACGACCACCGAAATTGTAGCATGTTTGCTTGATTTTATAAATATTTTTTTAAACAGCTGCTATAAGTGGAATGTTATCTTCTTAGCATTCTTCTTCATTACTAGAGTTCATAGATGTACCAGAAACAGCTGCCACACTAACAGGTTCATGACCGGGTGTAACTAAGTATGATTCAGATCTCAGCAATACTTGCTCTAATGCTCGAGCTTGTTGATTAGCATCGGTTAATGTAAGCTTTTGATTCTCAAGGAGTCGTTCACGAATGTTCGAAGATTTTAACCCTCGTATGAAACAATCCCTGATACTTCCATTACGGTAGACCGCAGCAGTAACATCCTGAAAGTTGCAATCCACAGCAAGACAATTGAGAGCTTGAAGGTACGGATCAATTGACTGTTCTGGAATTTGAATTCGAGTAGAAAGCAAATATCTGGCATGAATTTCACCAGAAACCTAATATGGGCAGCTTACAACAATTCGATCGCCTTCGAATAATCAGCACAGCCCTCTATTACATCCGCGACATGAGGACCAATGTACAAGTAGAGTACTTCTAACTTGTCTGGAGAATGATCAGACATTGTAGAAAAGAAGTAGCAGAAATTTCGATACCAAAGCTTCCATAATTTGCCATCATATGGATCCAAAGTAGGTACATCAAACTTCTCAAGTCGTATGAGTTTACCCATAATAGTTGATTAAATTGTAATAATAGTTATAAGTAGTGATGAGCATAGCTGCCTTAGGAGCATTTAATGTAATTATAGATCTCATAAGGTATATTCAAACTGCCCCTTTTTATAGTGTTTAATCAACTATATTCATAATACATCTAGAAAAGAAACAAAACAAAATATTTGTAGCATGAATACATATGAATAAATATAAATGAGGAAGGGGGAACTTATAATACAAATTAAGACTGTTTTCATTTTTTTTCTTTATATTGCTTATTGTTTGACAGGAGACTCCCAATTTCTTTGCAATATCTTTCTGTTTTAGTGCATTATCACTTAATAAAACTTTGATCTATCCAATTTTATAAGTACTCAAGTCACTGACTTCACCCATAGCTGTTCACTTTTTAAAATTTATTACACTGCAAGTAAAAACGGTTACTATTATCCTCAGGCAAGCAAATTACACACTAGTTGAATTACTGGGTCAGTATCAGTAAAAGAGAATAGCTCGCACACCCTCACCAAGTAGTCAGGAAGGATGTAAAGGCAACATTGCAAAGTGAAGTGTTCAGGTGCCCTATAAAGTTGCCATAGCCAAGGCACGCGGCCTCTGAAACCTGCACGTTCGCAGCACTGTGGTAGCAGACATGATCTACGCTGAGGTGGGAAGTCTGGCTCTCCCCAACACGACAAGGTGAAACTTCACCTATGTCTCTGTTGTATTCCTAAACATCATCCTGGAGACTAAGAGGCCTGCTCTCCACAGAGTCATAGCCCAGCTGAAGGTCAACAGCTACAACAACCACGATGTCGGGTTACTGAAGGAGTATGTCACGATAATAAGTTATTAAATTAATAATAAATTATATAAATAATATTGATATTTAAATGAGTTTATATGGCAATATATTCTTTACTAGTCTGTTTCTATACAAATTTTAATTTCTTAAATTTACTAAATTACTAATAGCCAATACTACATTGTTTTATTTCTAGGTCATGTCATCCGTGACCCAAACGGTCGACAAGCTTCAGGAGGAAGGAGCAAGCCTACGTTCTGACTGCTACAAACAGTTGCTGCGACGGTCTTCAGGTTCAAGGACTTGAAGTCAAAAGACCTCTTTTACTGAAGCCTATTGACCGAGGCTGTTTTAACAGAAACCGACCCCAAGGTTCGCCTTTTGTGGTTGGATTAGTATGGCAAAACCCAGATTGCGAAGAGACATAAAATTGTTGACTGCAATGTCATTCTCCTCAATGCGAGGAAAGAGTTGACGTAAGTGAGAAAGATGCTCCTCTAAAGACGAAGCACCTTTTCAAGAGTTCTTCAACGTAGCAAAAGACGAATGCAGACCGTTCAGAACCTGAGTAATGAACCATTATAAGGTCTGACCACTGTTACGAATACCCACAAGCATTCGAAGCATCTCGAACGAGCCAATTTGAGCACTGCTAGTGTTCATTAGAACATCATCAGGATGAACAGGGGGCTTGATTAAAGCTCGAACCAGATTAAGGCGAGAGAAGAAATAACAACCGAAGAGAGGCGAAGTGAAATCGGATAGGTATGGTAAGTGGCCTACTTGTCTAGGAGAGTGAGTTTATTCAAAGCTCTGTAATAGCTTATAAGACTTACTATCGTATATATTTGGTAAATATAAATCTTTAATTAGCCTTTCTTTCGTGGGTGATAGGAAACCCCCGCAGAAGGAAATGAAAATGCGGTTCAGTCAAAGAGAGACATAGATAAGAGAGAACTCTCTGAAGGGCAAAAATAATGACAAACATTGATAGTAGTAGTGCCCTCGACCAGTGGCGGATTCAGAAAAATATATATATTCAGTAAACCCTCGATATAACGAACCTCAATATAGCCAATTTCGGATATAACGAACCAAATTTCCTAGCCAAACTCCATCGGGTTTAACAGGCAAGCGTTGCGACCAGCCTGGGTGAGTGTTGGTGTCTCACATGTATCCTACAGTGCAAGGTTCGTATCAATACTATGTTGTGTAGTCCACTTAACTTTATTAGTAATTACTTACGTATTGCATATCCATAGCGAACTTGGTTAGTTATTTCCATTGCTTTTAACGCCCATCGGGTTTAACGAACGCCCCCCGCCCCATATAGTTCGTTATATCGAGGGTTTACTATATATATATATATATATATATATATATATATATATATATATATATATATATATATATATATATATATATATATATATATATATATATAAAAATAAAACTTTTAAAATTTTTTTTTCCCCTGGCGTTATTTCTGTCTTCTCGGGAAAGGATCGCCTTCATTATGCCGCCCTCCGCTCTCTTTGATTCTGAGTTCTTCCAATGTCCCTTTCTCTTGTCTCTAAAAAACTCCGGTTTCTTGTCTCATTGCTCATTCGCGTCCAATTTTCTCATATATATATATATATATATATATATATATATATATATATATATATATATATATATATATATATATATATATATATATATATATATATATATTACATCACTCTTTCTGAATAGCAGAATAAAATTCTGGCTTAAAAAGAAATATAAACATAATAGGGATCCGTGCCTGCTCTCGACAAGTTTGCTATTATTCCGAGAGTTAATCAAAATAGGTCCGGCGAAAAAGATAAGATCAAGGCTCAAAATAGGAGAGTCTCCCTCGGCAACAACGAAGGTCTATGGAAAAACTCGACGGAGGCCGAGGGAAACCTGAAATTTATGGCTTAAATAGGTCTGAAAATATCAGGGGTGGGGGGAGCACAGATAACTAAATCCGCAGGAGGGCAAGCTTTTCGTCATGGGAGACTAGGTGGTGGTGAAAGAGAGATGACTTGAAGAAATAATGTCTAGGTAGTCTCAAGCTAGTTTGAAATCAACGGGGACAGTTGGGCCGGGAGAGCGTGCTGCTCCTCAAGTACACGGGGTACCTTTTGGGGCGGGGGGGGGAGGGGGGGGGAGAAAAAATACTCTAATGGCCAGACCTCTGTACACAATTACCGACATAGAGTCGCTCATTGTTAACATGTGGTTTGCGAAATCTGTTTCGCTGGTTCGAACCCGGGTGAGGCTAGATTTCCTATGGTCAGAAAAATATCGTTTATTAACTCTAAAAATAGACGCCAAAGAAGTAATGGTAAAAACTTAATATATATACATACATATATATATATATATATATATATATATATATATATATATATATATATATATATATATATATATATATATATATATATATATATATATATATATATATATATATATATATATATATACCAGGCAATGGCTTCGCTACTAAGATTAAAATCTAAAATCTGAAAAAAACAGCCATGGTTAATTTTTAATAAATTTTCTGAACTTCACCAATTGTAATTCATTTTCTTTTAAAACATTATAAAGTATCGGATAATCATATTTATTTTTTTCTGAACTAAACTACTTTGTTTTTTCAAACTCTAAATTTTTTTTTAGAAATTACCTTGATAAAAATTTAACATATACTTAAGTCATAACCAAACTAAGATGAAATTATTATTCAATACTCCAAAAAATGCCATTCCTAAATTATAGAGTTAGTGATGATATATATATATATATATATATATATATATATATATATATATATATATATATATATATATATATATATATATATATATATATATATATATATATATATAACACTACATACCCGTATTTTGCCCACATTATGGCATCAGCAATAGAACTGGAGTCCCGCTCACTACTCACGAGTTCTTCCCTATCCGAATACACTATGAAAACAGACATCCACACCATAAACCAAACTTAAATAATTTTTCCTTTAAAGACAGAGCAAACCACGAAAACCAACTACCTACACTGGAATCTCTTTATATTAGATTTAAAAACCCCACTTTAAACTCTGACACAAGCTCATTTCCACTTTTACTACAACTATAATCATCCACAAATTACACACGCCAAATCCACTCCTCCCTCAAAACAACCCCTATCTTTCAAATGTTTCTATTATCTCCCCCTTTTTACAATGAAGACAGCAAAACTAATTAGTCTCAGTTTTATTTGAAAACAAAAACATATTTCCTATTCCCTAATAGTTAAAAGTCCTGCATTTTTATAATTTGAATATTACCACCTCTGCTGCTTTCCATTTCCCATATAATTAATTTATAAATAGCTGATAACTTCTCTAAAAAAAAATTATGTTTGTATATATTTATAATCTCACATCCTTGAGAATGGGTTCCTACCCGAAACGTCGGTACCAAGAAGTTATAATATAATAATGAACTTCCTAAATTTAGCTTGCTTATTTATCCTATATATATATATATATATATATATATATATATATATATATATATATATATATATATATATATATATATATATATATATATATATATATATATATATTTATATATTTATGAGAAAGAACTCAGCAGCGTCTAATTAAGGGAGTGTCAACACGTAAAAGGAATACCAGGAATAATAGAATAATTGACGAGAGGAAAATTGGTAAAGTCAGGGATAGAAACAATCTAAAGGTTAGAGTAGGAAGGTCTAAGTAACTCAAAGTTGCATACTTAACGTTCGTTACATCAGTGAGGTTTCGACGAACATAGCCAATATGCCTTCGTTTGAAAGATTCCACTAGCAAGGCCAAATTTTAGGACTGACAGGCAAAGATCTGGTTGCCTACGTCCTGTCAGAATTGAGAATAAAAAGAGAAGATGAAGAAGAGATAATACAGTTTGATAGGAAAATGGAAGAAAAAAGAATCCAATGGGATAAAAAAATAGAAGAAGAAAGAATACAGTGGAAAAAGAAGTAGAAGAAATAAGAATACCGAAAAAAGCAAAACAAACGAAAGAATAATACAGATGAAAAAAGAAGCCGAGGAATTAAGAATGAGGATAGAAAAGGAAGAAGAAGAAAGAAGAATAAATATAAGAAGAGAAGACGAATTAAGAAGAATACAGTGGGATAAAGAAATAGAAGTAGAAAGAATACAGTGAAAAATAGAAGAAGAAGGAAGAAGAGTAAAGCTAAAAAAAGAAGCAGAAAAATGGAAAATAAAGATGGAAAGGGAACTAGCACTAACAGCTAAGAGAACCTTGCCTCTGGCCCCGCTATCTCCTTTGGATCACCCAGAATACGAAGAGCTGAATTCGCAAGCCTTCGCGACCGCGCAAAAAGAATGTCCGACTTTCAGTTCCCTGGAGGATAAAGTGGCGAGTGGAGAAACTGTCCCCAAACAAATGGCAGTGACAGAAAGTTCAGTAAATGATGTAAAGCATATTTCCAATAAGCAAGCTGTAACCAAGCAAGTTTCTCCTGATCAAAGTGGAATCAAAGAAACTTTTCAAGAAGAAGTACTGACTGCGAAATCTTCACAGGATCAAAATAAAAAAGCAGAATCTCTGCTGGAGCAAAACCCTGGAAAAAATAATTCTCAGAAGACAAAGATGGTGACAGAAATCTCAAGGCCAAATGCATTGATTGAAACAGGACTACAAAAATACTTTCAAGAAACGGACGGTTTTGAAGATGGTTTAAGGAAAGAAGAAATCAAAGAAGAATTTCGGGAAGATCTAACTCTCCTCCCTGATGAATATGAAGATAAACCCGATTCCCTAGAAGAAAACTCAACACCAAATGCAGTGAATGAAACAGGAGTACAAAACTGCTTTCAAGCAAAGAACGTTGTTGAAGAGAGTTTAATGAAAGAAGAGATCAAAGAAGAATTTTTTGAAGATCAAACTCCCCTTCCTGATGAATATGAAGATCAACTCGACTCCCGAGATGAAAACTAAATAGCAAATAGATCCATAAAGATTAAAAGAGAAGTAGAAGTAAGCAAATGTGTAGATGGTTGGAAGGAAGCATCCTTCTGTGTCGATAACGTGTACGTGCCTACCCCGACACGGGAAGGACACTTACATGCGCGCGACCCCGCCATACAGCGACTCCGCAAGCCCAGCTTAAGTGTGCTAACGTCGAAATGCCATTTCGCTTATGAGGCCACCTCTGATCTAGGAGTCAATATTGGAAAAATGATCTATCCACACAACAGGATAAGGTAGATGGCATAATTAAGATGCCGCTACCTCGAACCAAAAAGAAATTGCGTGCGTTCTTGGGGACCGCCCCATGCTACCGAAGATTTGTTCCCCATAGCTTATGCCAGTCGGAAACTCGGGGTGCGGGAACAACGTATGCGACTGGAGTACAGAAAGCATTAGCCATAATGCAATAACAAGTTAATATAGTTTACATACGGTATTTTTTGTTTTGGGGTCAGAATTTTTTGTGTGTGTTTTGTACGTATAAGTGTATCTCTAATGGGGTAGGGATTTTTTTGTTTGTATTTCGTAGAAGAGTTTATGATAAGTTGTAATTAGGCGCACGTTGTACATAATGCAGAGTTAATAAGAGTGACGCGAATAGAGCGTTACCCCTATCGGTCGATTAGCTTTGGTAAAGATATTTTTGTAGGGCTCTTTGCGTAGAGCACAGGCCAACCCCCCCTCCCCGTTAATTTCTTTAGGAGGGAGGTAAATGTAGAGGAATTACAACATAAAGCCCCCCGGAGGGCCAGGCGGACGTATACATTAAAGTCCCCCCCTCCTTGGGGAGAAAACAGGAAAATCCAGCCACATGAGGAGAGTCGTGGGAACGTTAGCCGGTGAATAACAGTCTAACTGCCTACCCTGTTTGATCTCCCCGCCGCATAGGTAGTCGGAGCGATCCGCTGTTGCTAAGGTGACCACCAAAGGCCCTTAAACGGCGCTCAAAAGATCCAATTACCTACAAGATCCGTAGGCCCGTGGTTATAACACCAAAAAGCGGTGCCAGTTAAAAGGCACACCAAGGATGGTGACAGTTGGTGGTGTCTTTGATTAACAAGCTGACTTGGGCACCGCGGTGTCAACCTCCTTACCCCTCGTTCTCCCTTCTGCGGCCTCACCCCTCCCCCCTTAGACGGGGCGGTCGCCAGCCTATAAATAAGCCCCTGAAGGAAAGAGAAAAGATTATTATTCGGTGAGAGACGATAGAAGATCAGTTCGAGATGATCGATCCTTCAGCCAGTAAAGATTATTCGAGGAGAGACGATAAAGGATCAGTTCGAGAAGATCGATCCTTTAACCAGTAAAGATTATTCGGTGAGAGACGATAAATGATCAGTTCGAGAAGATCGATCCTTCAGCCAGTAAAGATTATTCGAGGAGAGACGATAAAGGATTAGTTCGAGAAGATCGATCCTTCACCCCGTAAAGATTAATTAGAGGAGAGACGCTAAAGGATCAGTTCGAGAAGATCGATCCTTTCCCCAGTGCAGAATTAACATAGAACGTTGAATTTTGTATCGGTACCATACCGAAGAATCCTTTACGGACTTAGAAGAAGTCTAACTGGAGAAAAGAAAACCCGCTCACACTCGAGTGACTCTCACAGCGCAAACTCCATAAGAGTGAGAGGAGAAGAACCAATCTCAAACGAGGTTCCATTTGTTAAGTACGGTAGAAATCCTCTCGTATACCCCAAAACTAGTTGGGCACCCGGCGTTAAAGACTAGGATAGAAATAGGCTTCAAGAGCATCCAGAAGAGGATTCCTTGAGCTAGAGAGCACAACACCTCTCTCCGTCTTTTAAACGTAACAGGAGGCAAAGTTGTAATAAAAAGTTGACATCGCCTCCCCCCCCTCCTTACCTCCATCCTACCTCGAAGAAAATCCACCCCTAATCCTATCCGTCATGTAAGTTGGAATGACCATTTATATTCGTATTGCGTTAGTATGAGTTTATTACGGTACTCGATTTAACGGAAGTAGAAACCCATTGTGCGTGAACCCTCTCATATTTCCTAGTAGAGGAGTGTAATTTAATTTGATGTTAAACGCTAATCTAAAAGGGTCGCGATAAAATAACTAATCGGCAATTGGTTTGTTTACGTGGAGCCTATTTTTTATTTTTGTCATGAATAGATATTGTAATAGGCCCAGTTGCCAGCATGTTTAGCCTCTGTTAACTTAGTAGGTGGATATAAGCATATTTTTTTGTAGTTAAATGTTAAATTTAAAATACATATTTATTTTGGAAAAATTCCTGGGCGTTTCACTAAATCCTTACGTGTTTGAGACGGCTCTTTCTTAAAACAACAAAATAGCATTCTTCGACAATATATATATATATATATATATATATATATAATATATATATATATATATATATATATATATATATATATATATAATTGAATGTCAACAGGAAATTCTGTACCGAAAGTCAAGGCCATCCTCGATCCCATATGTTCAATCACTTTGACCTCTAATTGCATTCCTAGAAGTGATTTCGCTACTAACAGGAAAACCTGGCGATGAAATCCATCTAACAGCCAGTGAAAGAAAATGTCATGCGGAAATTGTGAAATATTCGGGAAAATCTTTGGTGAAATTCTTCAAATGTTTTAATTGTTTATTACTTATAATGAAGAAGGGTGACGTGTATTTTCTGATGCATTTTTACCAAAGAATTATGGTACGAAGAAATAAATAAAAAAGCGTATAGATAAAAATATGTTTCAAGCAACCAAAGCTGCAATATCAAGTTTTTCAACCTTAAATACTGTCAAGGAAGATTGTTCTTAACCAGGAGAAAATTTGTATAATATTAGAGATCACGTAATCTCAAAAGTAGCAACATAAATTAATTTGCTGAATGTCACTACTAAAAAAACTTTTGTATTTCAAAATTTATGTAGTTAAATCTTTTCATCACCATTAAAGTCATTGGCATCAATTTCCATCGCTTTTTGAACTATTATATAGTTAAATTTAGCTGTTAAATATCTTTCTTTCCTCTTGAAATATTTATTTTTGAAAAATTACCTACTTTAGGAAAGGCTCAGTCAACTCTTAACAGTTCGTATTCGGGAAGAAATTTCCGTCGAAAAGTTGCCAATAAGTTAATAAAATGAAATGATTCTTACTAGTCTATATAAATGTTACGCACACAGTGATATGAATATTCGTGTTTAAAGCGCCCCGCCAAACCATTGTGGCTGATGCATATAAACCAAAATAAAAACTAGTTTGATGTGCATTAGCTAAACAGTTGAAATAGTGAGTTATCATCTTGTTTCTAAACTTGTATAAATAACACGTTGATTTCCAGAGATTTGGTAACAAGGACCCCGGTGTTTTAAAGCAGTGGTATTTTTCCTAATTATTATTAAATCCTGTAACTTTTTCTCGATGGCAACGTTACTTACGAAATAAAGTTCCTTCTATTCACCTATTTTACTGAGATCGAATGAACCACTCGTATTTTCATTAAATCATTTTGTTGCAGTTGGCTTTGACGCAATGATTAATTGATTATAGGAAACTGGTGCATTTCGACAATAGGGGAAAAATAATAGGGAAAAGGATGACGAGGACTGCAAGTTTTTAAATGACAAAAAGATATGAAATATTATTAACATTAAATAGTAGACATAAAGTGACGTAAATGAAGTTCCCAGTAAATTTAAAATATCTTCATACCCTTTCCTCGCTCGTGGGATTTTCTATTTGGTTTTATGGTCTATTATTACTGTTTTAATTTTATTGTTCCTTCTTTGTATTCCTTACGTTTTCTGGTTCTTTTTTATATTCAAAGTATGCAAATGTTAGTGTACTTCTTCTCACTTTTGTCACTTTTACTCGTACATGGTTATTTTCATTCAACGGCAATAAGCACTGCGGAGACAGAAATAACGCTAATTATAAAAAAATAGATGTTATCTGTATGTCTTTACCCTTCGTATCTGGTATTTAATCCCGTTTCGGACAATATTTTTTTCTATTTTGTGCCCTTTCGCTGTACATGGGCGGGGCACCGTTTTGTAGTTTCTTATATATAACGCCTCTGTAAAGTAATTCGTTATTCCTTGAGAATGAACTGAACAAGTTCGAAAGTACTTGGAATCCACCGTTTATTTTCCTGTGTGTTTTTTTTTGCATTTATTGCTCCACTCACGCGCTACTTTGTGAGTTATATATATATATATATATATATATATATATATATATATATATATATATATATATATATATATATATATATATATATATATATAAATAAACTGAGGTATACGACTGAAGAGGGTATAGTAAACTTCTTGTCTCTTTCATCCGTTGAAGAAAGTGAAATCATTTGTGCGATTCAACCCTGTGCCATCCAGCGCTCTTCGCTTTTCAGGCCACCACGCTAACCGCTCGGCTAGCCTTCGACACTGTCCGTCACCACATCCTCACGTACACAAAATTAATAATTCTCAATAAAATTAAGCCCAGCGTTAGAAAACCTCGCTTATGCAATATTCTCTCGTGACTGTGAGAAGAGCTCTTTCCGAGGACTAGATAAAAAGCTTAGTTAGCTACAACATTGCCTTTTTTAACCGCATAATTATAATTGTGTCATTGCAAATAATTTTCGATTTCTAAGGCCTAGTTACAATTAATAAAATGAATTTTCCATTCTCTTCCAAAGCAAGGATAACAGTTAGAATAGCTAATTAAATGCTGGCTTATGCGATATCGTGTCGTGAATGTGAGAAAAGCTCCTTCCGAGGGCTTGATGAAGAGCTTAGTTAGCTACAACATTGTCCTTTTAAATGTATAATTATAATTGCGCCATTGAAAATAATTCGCGTATATGTATGTATATGTATATTTCTCATTGAAGCGAGAGAATGATGGAAATAAATCAATCAAACCGCAAGGAAAGCGAAGATAAACGAAATAATTTTTCTTTGAAAAGATTAATTTACCTGATTGCGAAAA
The DNA here is from genome assembly GCA_963969495.1 of Ceratothoa steindachneri. Taxonomy (NCBI): domain Eukaryota; kingdom Metazoa; phylum Arthropoda; class Malacostraca; order Isopoda; family Cymothoidae; genus Ceratothoa; species Ceratothoa steindachneri. The sequence continues at coordinate 158,896,026 of OZ018320.1, forward strand.
AAAATCGTGCGGATGTGACGATCGAACCAAGCACACTCATGCAGCGAGCAACCACTTTGATCTCAATTAAAGCTACCCCTTAGACTGCCCAGCTACGCGGTAGAATAAACATTATCTCGAATACAAAAGCTTTTAAGGTATGCTTCGCTAGTTCGATCGATGAATTGTGAATTCAGGAGACAAACGCGGAATAGAGTTAAACGCGCGGACTAGTTTCGGCAACCTTTTCAACTAATAATGAAGATGCTAGGCAAGCAGCACAGAATATATAAGGTAAGACACATCCTAAACAAAATGAAACAGCAGGAAACAATCTGGCAAAAATAATATACTTGAGTAAATCTGGCGTGAATGACAAGCTAAACAAAATAAAATGGAAACGGAAACAATCTGGAGAGTTGCCAATCCCCCAAACGCATTGCGTCCGGGGGTTTATTGGCGTCTCTATTCGTTATATATTTATTAAATTTGTATTGCCCTTCAGATAAATTGAAATTATTAATTTTGTTGATGAAGATGGATTCCGCAATTCTCCTCTCAATATAATTGTTTGATTTATAAATAATTTTGGCATGGTTAAAATCAATTCTGTGGTTGTGCATTTGCGTGGGCGTAAAGAGACTTGACGAATTCGTACACTTTCTGATATCAGCTAAATGTTCTTTCGTCCTCTTATTAAAATGGCCTGACTCTCCGATGTATGTTAATTTGCAATTATAGCATGGTATACTGTAAACTCCAGCATCAAGATTGATTGGGCGCAGTCTAGTCAAGGATTTTTGAATGGTATTGGAATATTTAAATGCAATATTAATGTTATTTCCGTTCGCATATGATTTTAGAAGAGCCAAGGTTGAAGCATATCGGAAACTAATACATTTTTTAAAATCATCCCATCGTGGTGTGGAGGTGGCATAGAAGTTTTTTCGTGATTTGGAATGGCATCTATTTATGAGGTGATTGGATATTTTGGTTCAATGAAATTGCAGATAAGGTGGTTAATTTCATCCTGAAGCAAGATTGGGTCGCACGTTCTATAGGCTCGGAGAAAGAGGGAAGAAATAACACATATCTTAACGGATTTATCATGTAGTCAGGAAAAATGTATGTGGGATTTGAATTTGTGGGATTTCGATAGACTGAGCACTGAATATAATTATTTAAACGGTGGATATTTAAGTCCAAAAACGGTAGAGAATTATTATGTTCCCATTCTACTTTGAATTTTATCGAGGGTTGTAACGAATTCAGGTTGTTGAAAAATTCATTGAAATTGTTGTTGTCTATGGGCCATGCCGACAAGATGTCGTCTACATATCGGAACCAGATAAAATTCAAAGTAGAATGGGAACAGAATAATTAAAAACTCTCCAGATTGTTTCCGGTTCCATTTCATTTTGTTTAGCTTGTCATTCACGCCAGATTTACACGAGTATATATTTTTTTCCAGATTGTTTTCTGCTGTTTCTATATACTGTGTTCCTTGCCTAGCGTCTTCATTATTAGTTGAAAATGGCACGTTGCCGAAACTAGTCCGATAATTATAAATAAAATCTTGATTCAAATATTGTGTTTACCATTATCTTATATATATATATATATATATATATATATATATATATATATATATATATATATATATATATATATATATATATATATACCCCCATCAACTCTATCAGAAAATCTTCCTGTTCCCACTATGCCAAAATCGAAAAATGAACATATGGGGGATATTCGTAGAACAAGCAAGGCTTCTAGTATTTTTAACCGTGTAAAAAACGCCAATCATATAATAGATTTCCCTAGGGCCAAATAATTTACCATTGTAACGTTTATAATAAAAGAAAATTTATTGAATCCTCATTAATCAAAGGAATTCCAGATTTCAATTTGTCAGAAGGGCAGCATAAATGTACTCTCTATTTATCAAATCTCATTTTAAAGGATATTGTAAATCATCTAAAGCTAACGGCTCCAGATTAATGTCCGTTGCCTGTTATTATATATTGCAGTAATTCCGTTTTCTTCATCAATTTCGTTAAGTTAATGACTGAAGATGATATGGGAAACTACATATTGAAACTAGTCCCGTTTTAATAAACTTTATGCTCCAAAAGAGTGTTTTTTCTTGTACATTTAATTTATTCGTAATTGAGTGAAACAGAGCTTATATATAAACTGTGTATCACGCTTTATTGCAGGTCAACTTTTGGCTGATATTTTGAATATTAAACATTGTACAAACGTGAAACTTGGTCCACTGAAATATCCTAGCTAGGTTAGGTTAGCAGTTATCATTTCAATCGCATTGATAATATACATACAAAGTTATGTTGAGTTATGTATTTTGATGTGTTTTCAACTGCTGTGTCACGCTTTATTGCAGGTGTACGAAAATGCCAATTTAAGGTAATGAAACAAAGTATTATCGTTATATTACCATTTTATTGTAATAATGAAACACGCTACCGAAGAATTGCATCAAAAAATATGAAGCAAACACAATTAAATTGTTGTTGCTGTACTTTATTTGTCTACGTAACTTCCTTGTTTAGAAATGACATCAAACAGTCTTTTGTCCACAGAAGCTGTTAGCCGACTAATCTGCAATGATGTTATGGTACCATCAACTGTTTTGATCTTCTCCCAAAGGGTATCCTTCGATGAAAACTGGATACCTCCTTCATACACTTTCCCTCTCATGATCGACCAGAAATGTTCGATAGGGTTTGGGTCAGGAGAACATGGAGGCCAAGTCATAAGTGATTGGCCTGTGATTCCCAAAGGCAAGGTACGAAATTGTATCCTTGGTTGAATGCGAAGGAGCATTATCATGCATAAAAATCAATCGCCGTCGACGTGAGAGTGACAGATCATATGACCAGGCTGTAAAATGCTTCTCCAGAAACGAGGTGTAGGAGTTGGTGTTGAGTTTGACACGTTCTGGAACTCGAAAAGGCCCGACAAGTTTATTTCATATGATTCCCGCCCAAAAAATGACACACCACCTCTTTGTTGACGCCGAATGCGATGCGGGTGAGAGACTCCAAGAGGTACCCAACTTTGGCCCATCCGTCGGGGCCATCCAGAGTAGCTCTGGCCTCATCCATGAAGAGGACATCTTGGAAACTGATCTTCATGTAATTCCGTGTTCAATCAATACACTTCTTTTTGCGATTCTTGCTCAGGATGTGTCTAGCGATGCACTTAACACTTCTGGCCGTCTCTTTAAGGATTCTAGACCGGGTGCTTCTGGACAAAGGAGCACCTCCAGCACATTCACATATAGCAGCACTTGTGCTACCGAGGTATTTTCTTACTTGTATGCCTATTTTTCAGATGTCACGCTGGGATACACTACTTCTCGTATCTTAACCTTGCCTTGGTTTGGTGATGGGATTTTCCACATACACCTTCAATATTCTTGGCTAATTCTCCAACAGATGAGCCTTTTGCGAGACCTGCAACAATCCGCGTCGTCTCTGTAGCTTTCAGCTCTCGTTTCAGGGGTATTATCGTACACCTGCAATAAAGGGTGACACAGTTGAAAACACATCAAAATACATAACTCAACATAGCTTTGTATGTATCTTATCAATATGATTGAAATGTACAAAGTTTAATTTTCAAAATATGAGCCAAAGATTTGACCTGCAATAAAGCATGATACACAGTATATATATATATATATATATATATATATATATATATATATATATATATATATATATATATATATATATATATATATATATATATATATATATATATATATATATATATATATATATATATATATATATATATATATATATATATATATATATATATATATATATATATATATATATATATATATATATATATATTTGTATATTTACCACGCGTTTAACTATTCCTCATTTATTCTTTGAATTCCCAATTAATTTTCTATTTCTTTTATAGTCCCCGTTCGATCTTGCGAAAGTGTTCCTTAAAATCTATTCTATACAAAGGATTTTTTGGTTTTCTGCATAGCATGGTGCACTAAAGGCATACTTTTAACTGTGATCAAAGCGATGCTCGCTGCCTAGGTATGCATGGTTCGAATCGTTTCCCTGCACGGATTTTTTCGAAAAAAGGTAATAAATATTACTACAGGAAAAATTATTCCGTTATCTCTTTCAATGTGGTTTAATGGATTCATTTTCATCATTCTCTCGCGCTACTTATATATATATATATATATATATATATATATATATATATATATATATATATATATATATATATATATATATATATATATATATATATATATATATATATGTATATATATATATAAGGGTTCGAGGGTTCTTAGGCACAGTTGGCTGTTGTTAAAGGGTAATACTATAGAAATGTCAGTTTTACAGCTTATGGTGTGTTCCCTAATAGAAGACTTCTCCATTTTATTTAAGATTTTAGTTAATGCTTTTAAAAGAAAAATCCTATTCATTTTTAGAAGATATTTTTCCCAAATCAACTCCCGAATAGTTTTTATAAATAAATTATCAATAGGAAGTTTTTTTAGCAGTAAAGATCCTATCTCTTTGGAGTTCTGCAGTGATACTGTTTATTTATTTAAATGTCCCAGTTGTACTGGAGCCTCTTACATTGGCAGCACTGTTAGGCCTCTTGGAGCTAGGTTCTCTGCTCATATGGGGATTAGTTGGCGCACAAGCAAAATCTTAAATAAAGAGGAGAAGTCTTCTATTAGGGAACACACTATAAGCTGTAAAACTGACATTTATATATATATATATATATATATATATATATATATATATATATATATATATATATATATATATAAATATATATATATGGTACGGTTAATGTAGTGGCATTATTAAACAACTGATCTAACTCAGGTCCAAGCGTGACATCCTGCGTCCTCGAACTGGGAGCCAACATTCTAGGATACCCCATCCACCAGTCCCAAAAAACTGGTTCCAAAGTTACCCCTTTATGTTTAAACTCATTGACTTTGGATTTTATTCCATCTTTCGAAGGTATTTGGCCAAGATAACGCTGTCATTATACTAATAATAACGATTTTCTATGAAGGTAAACGAGCCTAAACATAAAAGGGGTAACTTTGAAACCAGTTTTTTGGGACTGGTGGATGGGGTATCCTAGAATGTTGGCTCCCAGTTCGAGGACGCAGGATGTCACGCTTGGACCTGAGGTTGATCAGTTGTTTAATAATGCCACTACATTAACCGTACCAATTTGTCTTGGATTTTAGATATTATTCTCTCTCTCTCTCTCTCTCTCTCTCTCTCTCTCTCTATATATATATATATATATATATATATATATATATATATATATATATATATGAATAAGTAGATCTAAGAACGGGAGGACACACACCATTTTGTTCTAGTTCAAGGGTAAATTTAATAGAGCTTTGCTCCTCATGGGCTTGATTAGAAGCGTTACCTATATATTCCTGTGACGTAATTTTGTATAATTATTTTTATTTTGTAATGTTTTATTAATCAATAAAGATTTGAATTTGAATTTGAATTAAGTTCTGTAAGAAAACCATTAACGTCCTTAGAAGAAGGCCACAAACAAATAATATCGTCTATATATCGGAACCAAACAAGGGTAAAATTGATAATGGTAGAGAGTAAGGTATGTTTAAACAAATTTCATATATATATTAGAAAGAACAGGGGATAAGCAATTTCCTATAGTTAAACCAAACTTTTGAAGGTAAAATTTACCATTAAAAGAAAACTTACAGTTTTTAGTACACATTGAAATGAGTTCAATGAAAATATTAACTGGCAAGGGGAGATAAAAGTTACGCAATCTATCACTAAGGAAGGGGAAAAGGTCATTTACGGGTTCTTAGTAAAAGGAGAACAAACATCGAAACTAACAAGGGAGAAGTTATTAGAGTAACGGATGGAGTTGAGTTTTTTAATAAGGTCGTAACTATTTTTAATGACATTTAGAAATGGTACCAAAAAGGGGAGTGAGGTAGGACTCCCATCTGGATTTAAATTTTCCGTCTATCGTAAGCCTACCAACGCCGGTTCTTATATTCATTTTTATTCATGTCACAATAATAAAGTCAAATGGTCTGTATATATTTCAATGTTTCTGCGGGGGTTGCGTGTCGCCAGCCCGGAATTCTTGGATCTTGAGATTTTTAAGATCTTTGAAATAGGTAACAATCTTTGGTACCCGCAAAAATTTCTTGCAGGATGCCTAGATTTGGCAAAAAAAAAATCCTTTTACAGAACTGAAATCCCTTCCGCATACAATTTTAAGAACTCCCTTGTTTTACTGTTTTACGAGTCCTTTTCCTTGCTTTACCGCCTCTTGAATAAGTTAAATATTTTTGTCATATTCAAGTATCAGTCTATCATGTACAAAATGTTGATTCATAATAATAACGATAGTATAGGGAAGGGGGGTATTCTGTCGATTGTTCAGTTTGGCCTAAGCAATACTTTGGGCATCCATATATATATATATATATATATATATATATATATATATATATATATATATATATATATATATATATATATATATATGTGTGTGTGTGTGTGTGTGTGTGTTAGTATACCTGCTATTACTTACCGTACTAAATGTTATTATGGACAAACCGGGAAGAATTCCAGGTAAGTTTAAAACAGCAACAGGTCATTGTACGAAACCATAGGGAGCAATCTGCTTTATTTTTACATATGTACAATTGTAATCACGCAATCAAGTGGGATAACGCCAAATATATCATCAAATGCAGTAATTACATTTCTAGAAATAGTTTAAGATGGTATTTGTATTGAAACTTTCCCCAATTTTAATTTGATCCCTGGTTATTTTCAATAGATCGTATATTAGGTCTCAAATTAAGATTGTCATTGATTTTGTTGTCCTTTACTTATGGTTGCGAAGGAGAGGCTTGCTTCTCTTCTATATCAGCTCATTTTTCTGCCTCTTGGTTCATTCCTTGAAAAGGTCACCGCAAATAAAGACGGTAGCGCTCGTAATCTCCCTTCTTTCCTGTTTTTGTTTTTTACAACTGTGACTCACGTGCTACTTTTTGAGCTTTTAATCATACACAGAAGATAAAATTTTTTTTTTCTAGCTAGGAGTCAGGATCAAACCAAGCACAGTGAAACAGTGGGCGCTTTTTTGATATCAGTTAAAGCAATGGCTTAGACCATTCGGCTACAGCGTGAGAACAAAGAATTTCACTAATAGTCAGACTTTTAAGACCTGCTTTGCTAGGTCGATCGGAAGGACTATGAAAGAGATAAAAAAATGAATTCAAAGGAGAAACACGAAATAGAATTGATCGCGCGACGAATATACAATATATATATATATATATATATATATATATATATATATATATATATATATATATATATATATATATATATATATATATATATATATATATATATATATATATATTCGTATAGTTGGGCAGTAGATTTTCTTCGTGACATATTTAATTGAAGGCGGAGCTAACTTATTGTTAATTGTGTTTTTTTCGAGTCTCTCGATTTGTCTTATATTCCGCTTTTGGTTTTGGCCTAACCCGTGGATTAGTTTCCCCAAATTCATTAGAAAGTCGTGACGCACGAGGGCAGGAAACTGGTTCACTAAGCAGAATGAAATTTTTTATCAGCCTGACGCGTTTCGATATATACAAATATCATTTTCAAAGGCTAAACAGTTGTGACTAGGAAATAAGATATAGAGCTTTTATATATGTTATTAGTTGTGTTAATATTTATACGGGCATATTTATAGGAAATGGAATTTCTTTAAATGATTAAGATAGGGAGGGATTATTATTAGCGGCTGGCGGACGGGAGGAAGGCAAGATGAATTACGAATTTGTTTGAATATTTAATTTCGGCTGCTTTTCATTTATGTATATGGCCTCTAATATAACCAATTATCGTCGGTTTGGGGCGTGTGTTAAGATTTCGGTATTCTCTTCAAGTGACTTCTGGTCCAATTTTTTCCCATGCTTTTACAACGTATGTGTACTGGGGGCACCGTTGCTAAAGTGATAGGTCATTATTTGTGTTAGCTTTGTTTTGGTCATTCCAATATATGAATGAGGTTGGAGTTCACAGTCTCCCATTTTACAAGTATATTCATATATCAGGTGACTTCTTTGCTTGGGTTTTAGGTTAGGTCCTGGGTTGTTTCTCATTATGAGATTGAAGGTGAGTTTGTTGTTTTAGTAAATTATGAGGGATACATTATTATAATTTTGTGTTGCGTTGACTCCTTTGTTTAAAATTTTCTTAAGGAAATGTCCCAATGGACAATGTGGTCAAATCGCCTGTTTTTTCCCTTATTTTGATGCGATCTTTGCAAGCGTTGCAACTAAGGTTAGCACATGCTATAGAAGGAATGACGAGTGCCAATAACTACTGGCAGATCCCTTCAAAAGTGAAGAAGGTTCTTGCATAATACTGTTTCGATATCTCTATTGACCAATATTTCGCTTTCCTAAAGATTCTGAAATGAAATGAAAAGAAAAGGAGACTCTGTTCATATGTATAAAAATAATATTGTGGTTATTTATATTTTAGAGGCCAACTTTATGATTACTTGAGATTATTTTTTCAGCTGAGGTCATTTGCAAAGATGATCTTCACACAAATGATTACAATCTGGATCTTCTCATTTATTACCATTGGAACCAGCCAAGGTAAGAATTCAGAAAGTAGAAGGGGTTAGACATAACTACATTTGATATTTAATGGATTTAATTTTACTCAAACCGCAAAAGGAAAGGTAGAAACCTCATTGAGATAGTTATTACAAATAGTACTATTATCATTTGGACAAAATCGTCGCTCCTTTAAGAAAATAAAATAGCAGATGCAGTTGAGGGAGTGGTTTGTTTATGAAGGATAAATTACAAAGAGGTTATAGGTAGTGGATTTGCTTTCCTAGAGATGTAGCATAGAAGTGGTCATATTGTGTGAGTGCGCAAATTTAGCTTGCTTCAAAGTCGGTTTGATGAATATGTCGTGTGCCGTGTCTGGCTTTCGTGATCCAAGATTTAAATTTATGTTGGTGGTCTTTACTATAGACATTTTCGCTAAAACTTCTATGATTCTACCTATTCTCTACCTCTTTAAGGCTGGTGGCAACACAGAGGCTTTACATCAGGAGCGGATGGCAGGTTTCAGTACAAAGATAATGGTTTGGTGATTTCAATATTAGTAATGCTCTATCTTCAAGTTGCTTTGGACGTAATTAGTCACACCCTTAACCATTGCTCTTTAATTGACCATGAGGTCTACTTGTCCTGTTTCGATCTTGACCTCCGAAATCAATTGAAATTAGTAGGAAATGAGGTCCCGACCCACGCCTCTTATTTGCATTGGGTGAACTCCTCTTTTACCTCACCTACTTTTTTCATTGCTATGTTAATGATCTCTTTATTATTGGATAAGTTATCACACATTTGCTCTCGGATAACATCATTACTCACTAGCACCGCCCATCCTTTATCTTTTGTCTGCGCCTCGAGAAATCGCGGTTTTAATTATTTCTGCTGCATCGCGACTGATAGTGATACGGAAGAGGTAGAATCTGATAACAAAGAGAATGATAGGAAAGTCTCAGGCATGATAATAACATTAATGAGTGCTCGGGGTTTGAGTGTCAAATGTGCAAAGAAGATGCAGGAGAGTGTGTTGATCTTAATGCTAGTATATGAGAGTGAGTATGATATGTTAAATAGAGAGTGACCAACAGAAAAATTAACAGAACTTTGAATTAGTATTGCTCAAAAACTATTAAAGATGTTTTGCTCCTGTAACATTTGTTTTTTCGAACAACTATTTATCTTTCGATTGTAAAAATCACATTTAATTTCCTTTTACGATCTTGATGGAGGAAAAAGAACATGCTTAATTCTAAACAAATATGAACAGCAGAAAATATTGAAAATGTTCCGATGGCCCTTCTTCAAAATCCAAACGTATCAATCAGAAAGAAATGGCTGACAATTAGCAAAGTCACATTTAACAGCATTGTTAAAAACGAATTAAAATGGTACCCCTATAAGATGCATGCATAGCACTATTTTCTTAAAACTGATTTTCCTCATCGTAGACAATTTGTAGAATGACTTCTCTATAAAGCTGCTACTTTCTTCGACAGCATATTGATTGGGGAAGAGGTAGCCTTTTTCATGAATGGAAAGGTATATTGCCATAATATTTGACAGTATGCGCTGCTGAACAAAATACTCGCCCCCCACCCAAAAAATAAACCTTAAGAGAGGTATTCGTTGGTAGAAAGTGTATCTGTTGACATAGGTGGGCGCGATAACCGATAAATCGATAATCGATAAATCTAAAATTATAATACAATATTGATTATTGACTATATATAGCGTTATTTTATAATAAAATAGTAAAAATATTTGAATACTGTTTCTTAGTTTCTTACCTGGTGAGGCTCTCCTTCATCTCCTCATAGGTTTTCAGGATCCTCCTCACGGCTCGAACCTACATATTTCTGCCTCCAAGGCACGCACGGCTCGCCTCTGTGCTAAACTGGAACCAAAAACTGAACTGAAATTATCGATTATCGCTAGTTTAGAACCAAAAGTATTGGCGATACCAATTAATTGATAACGCAGAAAAAATATGGGATAACCCGATATCGTTATCGCGATAACGCCCACCTATATCTGTTGATCGGGATACGCAGGAATGGCCATCTTGTCGGTCCATTGTTTTACAACAATGATTTCACTGCAGCTGCCCACCTGACCATGATCAACGAACGGATCATCTCAGTATTCCTCCGCATTTACTGCAATAGACTCTGTATGGTTCATGACGGAGCCCCAGCTAATAAGTTTTTATATTTCAAAATTTATGAAGTCAAATCTTTCCATCACTATTAAAGTCATTGATATCACTTTCCAACGTTTTTTTGAACAATTATATAGTTAAATTTAGCTGCAAAAAATATTTCCTCTTGAAATATTTACCTATGAAAAATCATCTACTTTAGGAAAGGTTCGGTCAACTCTTATCAGTTCGTATTTAGTACGATCAGACTGCTTGCTGTAAGAGAAAGACTGAGAGAACTTTTAGCAATCTCATTGTCGCACTAAATCTGCAAATAAATGGCCCTCCAAGATCTCCGGATTTAATACCGTGCAATTTCTTATGGGGACATCCAATGCGTAAAGTGCATTATATTCTCCTGGAAAATATAAACTAGTTAAGATCAGTAAAAAAGAAAATCAACAGTTGGTGAAAGAAGTTGTGCAATCTATGCGATCAAAGGCGCAAGTGTGCTTGGAATGAAATGGAGGACATGTGGAAGGAAACAATGCTTAAAAAATTAAAATAATACATTTTTATTACCCATATGTAGTAGTGTTTCGTTATTAATGAACATATAAATTTGTTAAAGGAAAATTAACTAAGATTTTCCCATTCGAAAGATAAATAGACAAAACTAATTTTACAGGACCAAGATATCTTTAATAGATTTTGAGTAATACTAATTCAAGGTTCGGTTAACTTTTTTGTCGGTCACCCCGTATACTGTATATGTAAGCTTTGTGCCCCAATTACAATTTAACAATAACATTTTGGAGTATGATGGGATGTCGTAGCAGAGCAAATGGATATATAAATAGGAATATTCTTTGTGACAATGAGGTGGATTGACAAACGAGAATAAGCTTTAATCAAGAGTATTCTAAAGTTTATGAGCATATAAAATTGTAGAGGAATTATAACATAACGCTACCCAGAGGGCCAAGCGGATATATATATATATATATATATATATATATATATATATATATATATATATATATATATATATATATATATATATATATTAAAATCCCTCTCCTGGGAGAGCGAGAGAAACGTACCAGAAGATGAGGGGCATGAGAACGTTAGTCGTCTGACTAACAGTCCAACTGCCGAGGGGCTCTGATCAACCCGCCGAGTGGGTAGTCGAGTCAGGCTGCAGGACGAAGGTAGCCACAAAAGGCCATTAAGCAGCTCTCAAGAGATCCGATTACCTACGAGGTCAGGAGGCCCGCGGTCAGAGAGACAAAAAGCGGTGTCAGATAAAAAAAAACACCGAGGAGAAATAATGTGATGGTTGTCGGTGCCTCTCATTAAGAAGCAGACCTGGACTCCGCGGTGCCCCTCCCCCTCACCCCTCGCGCTCCCCTCAGTGGCATTACCCTGTCTCCCTTAGATGGGGCGGTCTCCGGTCTATAAATAAGCCCCGTAAGGAAAGAAACAAGATTATTATTCTGGCAGAGACGATAGAGGACTAGATTATTGTGATCAGTCCCTAGCCCAGTTCCGAACTCGACTTCTAAGTCTTAGAAGTTCGTCTAGTTTTCTTATCGGTGCCATACCGATTTATCCTTCACAGACTTAGCAAGCGGTCTGGCTGGATCACAATTCCTAAGTGCGAATAGGAATTTCGGGAGCAAGACAAAAGAAGATCCGCTCACTCTTGAGGGACTCTCAAATCGCAATCTCAGTAATTTTGAGAATAGAAGAATTAATCCCCAAGTAAGTTCCATTTAAGTACTTGAGGAATCACCTCGTATACCAAAACCCAGTTGGGTAACCCTGAGAAGAAGACGAGAATACTAGAAGAACTCAAGAGCTACCAAGAAGGGTACTCCTTGAGACAGAGAGCACAACTCCGCTCTCCGTCTTTTAGAATTATAACCGGATAGATAAAGTTATAAGAAGAATTAGACATTGTTTCATACTGTCTCTGGGACAACCATCATCTGCCCTCTACAACGCGAAGAATCGTGAAAAATCAAATATAGCGGCATCCGTCCTCCCCAGTTCCTTTCAAGGACATGCAAGTCTGGATGACTATATATATTTGTTTTGATTAAGTAGGATTTTAATGCTGTACCCAAGCTAACTAAAGGAGAGATAATATTTACTGACTCCTGTCATATTTTTTAGTTAGATTAGTGGAACGTAAATTAAATGCTGTACTAAAAGGTTTCCATAAATTAATAAGGACCTATTCCTGACTCGCGTCAGGAATAGGCCCTTATTCAATTCTTGCGAACCATGTTAAACGTTTAGAATTTAGTGTACATATTTGAGTTAATTGATAAATTTAAAAGATATATATATTTTTGGTTAATTCTTGGTGCTTCACTGGATCCTTACGTGTTGACCAGCTCTTTCCTTAAAACTGATTAAACGTTGTGGTACTCATAATACAGTAATTAATGAGTCCACTCAGCCAATAGAGGAATGGTTTCCCTTCCTAAGTAGTAGTGTCAGACTCGCGCGCTAAAGTCATTAAATATATAATTCTCTGACAAAAAGAGGGAGCCACAATTCCTCGACAAAAATTATGGTTGAGAATAAATTTGTGTAGTGAATATATAAGTGTGTCAGGATGTGGGAAGAGTTTAGAGCCTATATAAGTGAGAGTGATTCAGAGAAGAAAAACTGACAGAGGGAAAATTGGCCAAATTACAAATTAGTGTAAGGGCGTGTGTGTGTGTGTGTGTATGTGTATGTGTATGTAGGGGTCAAAATCATGTGTGGATAGATAGACAGAAATAAAAGTAGTGAAAAGAGAAAGTATTGTTTTCATTATTTTCTTGTTGTGAGATTTTTGGGGTTGGTTTTGATATAGTTTTCCTTTTATGGCGTTCAAGCCATTTGTCTTATAAAATTTAATATTTTTAGGTATGTAGTGAACATTTGCTCTTGTTGTTATGATTTATTGATCTTTAATATTTTACTCGTGGATGATATTGAGTGTGTTAGCTATGTATGGAGGGGGACTGTGATTACCCCTTTTAATCCCAAGATGATTTCTGACCAGACGAGATCCCAAACATATAGCGCCCTATCGTTATGAGACCTAATGAGGCAGGAAGGTACTTTAAGTGGCGTTGAAACTCACTAACCCGACTTAGTAGGAAAGTGGTTTATGATGAGAATACCAGAAAAGCCTCACACATGAAAGGGACTTTAAAAAGTCCTCAGTAAACCGTAAACGTATAAAAATGTCATTTTACCATAATATACACCAAAGCCCTGTCAAACTAAAGTTAAAATTTGAAAACAATATTTTTATGATTCTCTCACAATTTGCAAAACTACTAATTCGTGTAAAGAAACAAATATGAATATTTACTTTAGCAGTCCTGTTGACAAACTAATTAGAGTCATTTTTCTCTCATAGATTTTCTTCATTTTACCTTAATATTGCCAATATCCTGCCATAATTGTAATATTTTTTTCTTTAATTTACGTTTAGGAAATTTTTTGCGATGTCCAAGATAAACATTGTTTTTAAGCGACTCTCAAATCGAATAATTTTCGTTTTCAACAAGATGGAAGCATCGCCACATACAATCAAGGCCATCGGGTCATTTCTGATTAATAATACTCCACAATTAATTACGAAGATCGATTGACCTCCTCAAAGTCTGGACTGTATAACCCAATGAATTATTCAATTTCGGATTGCTTAAAAAACTGTATCTTAGTCATGGCGAAAATTTATTGAACGTAAATTAAACGACAATATACTACAATCATGGCAGGAAATTGACAATGAGCTGCAACGAAGCCTATCTGTATTGAAAAAGAGACTCCGATTAGTTTATCAACATTGCGGTGGTCCAATCAATCAATCATTTATGTGTCTAAAATAGATATAATATTTATGATAGTTGTTTTGAGACACGGATTTGATAAATGAGAACTTTTTTATGTTCTTGTTCTATTTATTAAATATAAATAGCTTTGTATTTCAAATTGCTTCGTATTTCAATTGATGACTCGCAATTAACGATAAAAATTTTATTTTTATTTTTTAGATAAAGTTAGCTTTGAGACTAACACCCGGTGTTCAGCAATATCAGAAAATAGACTGTGTGTCGAGATCAATAAATGCCCAAACTGTTTACAACAGTGCTTTAAAAGATATTGTAGAGAAATGGCTACATTAAGCATCCCGGAGGAGTATAGGTACATTGAAGCTTCCCCATGAGGAGAGGCGTGGGAGTGGTAGCCGGCGAATAACCATAACTGCTTACCCTGTTTGATCTCCCCGCCGCTTTGGGCCGTTGGAGCTAACATCTGTTTTAAGGCGACCACATAAGGTCCTTAAACGACGCTCTAACGATCCAATTACCCACGAGACCCATAAACCCGTGGTTATGAAAAAAAAGCGGTGCTAGTCAAAAGGCACGCCCAGTAGCGGTGCGTTTGCGAGCCGATTTGGGCACCCCAGTGCCACCCTCTGCAATTCTCGCTCTCCCCAGATGCGAACTCATCATTCGCGTCCCCCTCTTCCCATGCCTCTGTGGCCTGGTCACTTCCCCCTTTAGATGGGGCGGGAATCCGCCTATAAATAAGCCCCGCAAAGAAAGAGAGAGGATTAGAAGTCGATACGCAAGAAGGAGGATCAGTCCGTGAAAGATCGATTCTTCAGCCCGACAAGAAGATTAGAAGTCGATACACAAGAAGGAGGATCAGTTCGTGAAAGATAGATCCTTCAGCCCGACAAGAAGATTAGAAGTCGATACGCCAGGAGAAGGATTAGTTCGTGAAGATCGATCCTTCAGCCAGACAAGAAGATTAGAATTCGATAAGAGAGAAGAAGGTTCAGTTCGTGAAGATCGATCCTTCAGCCATACAAGACTATTTCCGTGAAAAACGATAGGATCAGATTGAGAAAATCGATCGCCCCTTTTTGGGCCGTATTAACATAAATAGTCGAGGTTTATATCGGTGCCATTCCGAAGAATCCTTTACAGACTGTGAAGAAGTCTGACTGAAGAAAAGCAAAGCCGCTCACCCTCGAGTGACTCTCACATCTCAAGCTCCGTAAGAGTGAGAGGAGAAGAACCCAGCTCCAACGAGCTCCTGTTCTTTAATTACGTTGAAGAATCAGCTCCCTATAGGCGTCAAGCTATCCCTCCTCGACGAAATTTCAACTATCAGCCACAACCCTCCAAAGCGAGAGATAAGTCCTCCAGCGACATCCGGCAATCCATAATACCTCCTGTCATGTAATCGAGAAAGAACATTTATATTCATATTGCGATAGTAGAAGTTTAGTACGTATCACGTTTTAAAGGAGAGTAGAAACCATTGTTCGTGAACCTAGGTCATATTTGCTTGTAGACGAGAGTACGTTAATTTAATGTTTAACGCTAATCAAATAGAGTCGCGATAAAAATACTAATCGGCAATTGGTATATTTACGGGTAGCCTATTTGTTTATTTTTGTCATCATATCCGTGCGATAGGTCTAGATGCCAAAGATAGAAATGTGTTAACTGTTGGTTTGTTATAGTTAAGTGTTTCATTTAAAATATATGTTTATTTTTGTATAAATCTGGTGTTTCCTCTTATCCTTATGGGTTTAAATAGCTCTTCCTTAAGAACAAAACTACTGAATTAGCACTCTTAGAACAAAGCCTACTTCATCATAGAAGTAACTCACGCACCACAAAGCATACCACTACAAAAAGGGTGTCAAAGAGTATAGTGATAAAAAAGGGCCATTCTACGACAGATATAACAGGGTATAAAAGAAGTTGTGAGCATGTCCTTTATGAATTATAGTTTCATTAGTTTTTTTTCAAAATTGAGGACACATATTAGCGACTGGAATTAAACCATTGCATTATTAATGATTCCAGCTTTGACATCCGACATAAATCCGAGAAGTACTTCTGCAGAAGTCGAATCTCCACGTATCAATTTTGGTAAGTAATAGTAGGAAAATTTGACAATTCTGGCCTAATTGACATGTTCGATCCATACAGTAGGCCACTGCTGGCATATATATTTTTAAACTTGCTACGATTATTTCCAATTATTACTCTTGTAGTTTCAGCTGCGCTTCGTATTAGGGGACTAAATGTAACGTTCTTCATCAATTAAATGGGTGGAAATTCTGGGCTGTGAAACCATTAAATTAAACCCACTAATGTTTGTAGAATGTAAATTCCAAATAGAACTTTCCATTTTGTTAATGTTTTTATCACAACTGTGAATTATAACGATATATTGAAGGGATCTAGGATATTTTAACGCTAGCTAACACTGATAAGAGGATATCGCAAGTACCGTGGCTTAAGTAATAAATACAGAGGGCAGTTCGTGGTTAGCGCACGTGTATTCGATGAGAGAGTCAATGAGACAGATGCTTGGCGGGAAACGAACCATTATGAAGAATGGATTTAAGCGACCATGTAGTCACTGCGATTATTAAATCCTACTTCAATTGTTGATTGTGGAATGCCAACACAACACTACTTGCCTCTATTATTTTATTGTTGCAGAGAGAAAAATAAGTAAACTCGTTGTTTAAGTGGATAGTGATACTTTCTTTGAAATAGCAATTGAACCCCAGCATAATCTTTCTTTCAGAATGCGGTAAGCGGGGATTGCAAAGTATATTTATTCTCGACGGATCCCGATTCCGTCGCGAGGCAAAAAGAGAAGTTGCAGGAGGTGTGATTGCTACTAAAAATTCATGGCCTTGGATGGTAATGTAGTATTGTGCATCAGAGGGTAATTAGTTCTTTAATCTGGTTTTATCGCGGTGTATCTGCTTCTTTGCAAACGTGAGCGCAGCTGTAACGTGAGTTTTACGAATATATGGCTTGTGTTTAGCCAGGTTGCCGCAGGTATTTAAGAATCTGCTCCATGTCGTCTTTAAAACATCAATTTACACTGTTTCAGGACAGAATAGTTTCTTTCGTTGGGTTTTTTTTCTCTCTTTTCAAATTTGCATTTTTGAGTGTTTTCGTTTTTTGTGCAAATTTGTTTCGATGTATTTGTAATGCATATAAGCCTCACCCTACATAAAGTTGATATTGCAGAAATTACGATTCTGATTCCCTTTCAATTTTCCTATTTTATTAATCCATTATTACCCATTTATTTATATTTTCTCATGCTCTCTTCACTAAGTAAAAATTATCTTCTTTGTTAAAAAATTTCCATTTTTTTTTCATCTAAAAAAATCCACTCTCACTTTGACCCGGGCTGAGCACAAGGGACAAGCTGTAGCGAACTCGTTCCGCTCAGTACCGGAACGGGTAGCATGTGCGAAGTTTTGCAAAGCTGATACATTCTACAACAATGTGTCGGAGAGTCTGAGAGACCAAGCGGTCGTCGTAGTAAGTTTAAGGTGAGTGCTCCATCAAATGGCCTGCGTCCGTAAGTGTGGCCGTAGATCCAGGGGAAAAGTCGTGGCGTGATAACACACAACTTGAGACTGCCATCGGTCGTTTCCCACCTCCTTTGGCATTCAGCACGAATGGCTGATCTGATTCTTACCATGTAGTCAGACTGGGAAAGCCCCAAAGCACTGGTCCGGTCACGCAGTCCATACATACTATTTGGCGTCCTCATCAGTGTTAGCATTTCCCGCAATGCTTACATATGAAATAACCCGGCAGAAGACAATCTCTCTCGACATCCTGCAGTCTGAACGCAGCCATGTCTTTACGGACACAAGGTATTAAATGGTGCAGAGATTCCAATAGCCGAGGACACTCATTGCTATCTCTGACTCAATATAAATCACAATTTGGACTCCGACCCGGGCACGGCCCGTAATCTCCCACACTGATCGCTGTATTAAAATTAGCTCATACGTGGAAACATGCAGAGCAAGGAATAGCCAGGTATGGTTCAAACAGATAGTAAAAGACGTGGGAGCCAACTTCTCTTTTGATTTTGAGCCATTGTAGACACCAGCACGACTCCAAGAGATACAAACAGAGGCGTGACGAAAAGTATTCTAAGGTGTTGCCTTCCAGGGTGGAATCCTGGGCAGAACCAGCATGCTACTGGCCTTAGATACACACCGAAGGAGCTTACTTGCCCACCAAACTTAGGGTATGATTGGTGTCTCAAGACGGTACAAGCACGTTCAAGTTCGGCCTGGAGGAAATGAGAGCCGGTCGTGAACGAGTGCGACTATTGACTCGCGCATAATTCACTATGTACGCCATATAGTAAACAACACCTCCCCAACATCGGTAGAGCGGGTTTTTAAAGGGAACGTTCGGAAGGCACCCGTACCCAAACTGAGACCAGTGTGGTGAATGAAGTCAACCTTCCCCAATTTATACTCAGCCTCGGATGCGTAGAACTCGCTTCCGTAGTCTAACTTAGAACGAAACAAGGAGCGGTAGAAAAGTAGAAGAGTAGCCATATAAGAATTTCAATTGATGAGAGTCAAGGAATGAAGAATGCCCATGGCGTGGGTGGAAAAGACCCTAAGCTTGGGAATTTGGGAATGTGTGTATTCCAGGTGATGAGTCGGTAGAAGAGACCAAGAAAAAGGTGAGACTACTACATCCAGGCCAATCCTATTTAGAAACAGGTCCTATTGGCGGCACGAGTGCCGACGCTTTAGTCTTGACTAAAGGAAACTGAAACCCGTGAGTTTCGGAGCTTAATGAAGTCGGCGCTCCAGGATAGGCATCTGAGCCGCAGCAAAAGGGATCGAATGGTCGTTTACGTAGAGCGTAGAGAGAACATTTTCTGGCAGCACCGAGGTGATCCTGTTTATGTTCAAGGCAAAGAGAGTGGTACCGAGGACATCTTCCTTGTCTTAGCCTAGTAGACTGCAGATTCTACGACTTCGCAAAACTCAGACAAATATATTGCACAGCATTCCCCCGACCCCACTATATGGAGAGTTCCCATGATATTGTTCGTATTCTCCAGATCAATTAACAGACAAAGAAATGCTGTCCACGAAGGAAAGCCTTGCCGGAATTATTTTTCAGCTGAAAAGACTATCCAAGGTCGATTGAAACTTACAAAAGCCTCTCATTGCAGAAGTCAGCTCTTCTGACCACTAAATTTAATAAAAACAACTAATAACCTCAAAATTTACTCTCTCTAATTTTAATTTATTTAAAAAACTTTAACTCTCTACTTTTCTTCACTAGGGAATATCTCGCAAACCAAATATTAGATTTTATAAACCAGAACTTCCTCAATAAAAGAACATTCCGAAAAATCTAACTATCCTGTTAACCCAGACTCTTTTCTGCCTTATCTTCATCCAGCAACTCTTGAGCCTTTTTTTTTATCCATAAAAATGGCATCTCATCATCTAATTATAATGGCCCTGCTACAACTGAAACCTGGCGGAGCTGTATACCCCCTCCGGATCGCAGTGTCTCCAAGAGAAACTGGTGCTATCTCTCTCGGGGCGTCTTTTGTCCTTCCTTTAAAACACCCACCATTTCCACGCCTGGATACACCCCCAAAATAGATGGAAGATGGCGTTAAACTTTCTAAAAAAACAAAAAATAAAATAAATCCAATTCCAAACTATATCTCATCATAAATGCGATCTTACTTAGGGAGTTTTTATGTACTTAACATTACTAAGAACAAATTTGGCAACACATTATCAACGTCCTTGATAATTTGTCATACAATAATATAAATATTTTATATATTAATCCTCTTATGATTGCTAACTTTATAGGCACACTCGTTATAATTTATAATTACAAAAGCGATCTATCAACATGTAATAATAAAATAAATTATAACTTAGAAATTTTTAAAGAAACAAAGATCTTTTTCATTACATACAAGGAATTGGACATACGAAGTCAAAGAGGGTACCTTATTAATGATACACTGTGGAGTGTTACCTTAATCGATTCGATACATTCCATTATATCTGAGATAAAGCTTCTGCAATAACACTATTTTTTATTCCTATATTCTCACTTGACAAATTATACGGTTGCAAAGCCTAGATTGATAGTCAGTTTTAAGTTGCATAAACTATCGTAAAATGCTATTGTCACCCTAAGCAACTAACTACAATTTCAACTAAAGATGCAAATGCTATATTTTGTTATCACAAACATTGCATCATATTGTTTTTTCTCGCCGGTAGTGCAATTAAGAGCAACACCTCGGATTCTCGTGGACGCAAAGCAAATTTAACAAAGGATGTTTTTCTCGTCGCTTTTCGTGCTTTCACTGCCTTTTAATACTGCAGCTACTGTTGGAGCTTTAGTCATGGGCGTTCTTTCTGGTTTGTTTGAGGGTTAAAGCTCTCCAACTTCTTCTTCTTTGAGCCCTCATCTTCATGTAACGAGTCATCGTCGAATGAATTCGAGGCTGGACTTTCTTCGCCTTCCTCCCTGTCTTCGGAGTCGGTGGAGGAGCTCTTTATGTGGTGCCTGCTCCTGTCCGAGTTCCCGTTCTTGGCCGGAGAGACTTTGGCGGGGAACAGGGAGCTATTCTCCGCCGAAGATGTTCCTATGACCTCTTTCTCTATCACTCGCTGGGGCTGGAGTTTCTGTCAAAGCGTGGTAGCCTTCTCTCGATTGACGATGATCGACTTACGGCACACGAACTGACTAGCCAAGAGCAGATCCTGTTCCTTCATAGGCACGTGCTGGACCCTTCCCCCCTCCTATTACCCATAAGGGCGTCACGGTTTCTGCTCTCTCGGCAGGAGCCACAGGGACTGAGTCAAATGCCCGGCTTTTGTGCAACAGATCGTTTCTAGGAAGATAATCAAAGATGTCTGCAGTAGTTAATTCAAATTCTTCTTCTACCATATTTGATACCTCTCTGGTATTTCGTATGTCGCAGTAGGAATAAAGTCTTTAAAGACGTCTTCCACCACGTCGCCCGATGATTTTCTTATACACTTTTCCACAAAATTAACAAGTATGCTATAACTTCCATTAAAATAATTTCTTAGTAAATTAATCTGACTCTGTCATTTTCTTCATTTTGTATTACTCCTATTTTTTATTCGCATTTAGTTTATTTTCCGTCATATAGTGATTGCTAAAGCTACGTTTGTAAATGCAAGCTTACTTTCATTGCTTCAGTTTTCGAAGAATCTCGAGGCTTATGTGACCCACATAAGTGGATTTGTTCGTTGCGAAATGTGGTCAGATTGAGAAGAGAAGCGCCCCCTTTTGGTCTCTCGCCTACAAAGTGTTTTGATTACTCGGGATATTTACTTCTCACACATGTTCACTTCCCTAAATTTCAGTCCTTTACGAGCCTATTTAAAAAAAAATAATGACGGAGACACTCTTGTTGATGTCTGCATTTTTAATAAAAAACGAATAATCTACGCTCTATGCCCCTTTTTCCTGATTTTGTCGTTACAATATATAGGAAACGAAAGAAAGAAGTAGTTTAGTAATAATTCCGCTTCACATTAATAGGCCCTGCTTGGTCGAAAACGAGGGCCGAACAACAACTTTTTCTGCAGCGCGTCCGTTATAAACGAAAATTATGTTATCACTGCAGCCCATTGTTTAAAAGATTTGTAAGTAATTAAACTACCTCTATATCGAGTTAAACTACATCTATGCATCTTATTTTAGCGTGTTTAGAATTTAGTTTCGATAAACAATAGTGGGTAATAAAAAAGTTACCAAATATATTCGAATTTCCATTTGTGAATTCAAATATTACACTCAATTTGTATTTACGTGGATTAGACCAGATGAACCTTCTCTCTTTAATATATATATATATATATATATATATATATATATATATATATATATATATATATATATATATATATATATATATATATATATATATATATATATATATATATATTATATATATATATATATATATATATATATATATATATATATATATATATATATATATATATATATTAATTTTTGTACCTTTTCCCCTCTTTACAAAGAGCTAATAATTTACTTGGGGTGAGGGTGTTTCAGTGAACCCTTCTTTATTCGTTTGGGTGAGCACGACTACGCACCAGGAACTCCTGACAACAGCAAGCCCGAAGATGTTAATGTGACCGACATCCTGCCATACCCCAAATACAACCTCCAAAGAGGGTACTATGACATCGCGTTGTTGAAATTAGCTCGACCCATTAAATTTAGGGTAAGTTACATTGTTTTTATTTCCTGCAGGTGTATACTATAGTGAGGCTCTCTTCGAACTTGTTGGGATAGTCAGAGAAGATGCAAAGTAGGTGCTGTAATTCTCTGGGAGAACAAGTATATGCAATGGGGGTGGCCTCATTTAGTAGAGGCAAAGAATGATGAAATGAAAAGACCAAACAAATAAGAGAGGTAAAGGGATGATAAGATTGCCTGAGCAATCGTCATCAGTCACCCTTATAAAGGTTGGAAAACGTTCTGAAAGAGATTCACTTGTATCTTTCGTCATTAATAATGCTACATAAAAAGTAATAATTAGCGATTTATTGTACTGCGCTCCTCAAGGTCATTGACCTCCATAGGCGCCTGTATATCAATTAAGGTCAACCCGCGAGAGAGGTGGGATTTTAAAGGACATTTTAAGGACTTAATGGAGGGGGGCAGGGGAGTAATGCATCAGGCGACCATTGTAGATTCTAGGAGCAAATATAGAGAAAGCACGATTGCCCTTGCAGCACAGTCGGCTACGAAGAATAATCTAGTGGGACGGAGCCAGAGCATAGGGTTCTCAGGGAGTGGGGTAAGGACCATGAATAAGATGTAGGAGGGAAATGAGCATTTGAGCTTTTAGGTGTACATATGACCAAGGACTTTAGAGGTGTTTCTATATCGAATGAGCAGCCCGTATGGTTCGCGAAGTAGGCGAGTTGCACGAGAGAAACGTCTCCCACCGAGAATAACACGGGCTAGGTTTGTTTTTTTTTGGGGGTGGGGGGGCTCATTTTGAAGCCTGTCTGGCTACTGCCTACTTGGGAATAGGTCGCCGTACACAATACAGCCTACTACTAGGCTATATTTAGAAAAATATATATACAAAAATAACAATATGTAAATAACAACGATAAAAAGGACAAAGGCTAAAAAAATAACAAGAAGAAGAAAACAAAGCAACAAGGCAAGAAGGAAGCGTGCTCGGGCGTCAGGGGTAGGTCCGCCTCCCCCTGGCCCAGGAACATGCGACCAAACAAAAAAAACAATAATAACAGTCAAATAAAGTGGAGGAGGCCAGATTACTCCAAAAAGTCGTATAGTTCACAAGTCAGTGTGCACGAACTCATCCCGAGTACAAGGGACAAGCGGTAGCTACCCCGCTCGTCCCGGTATCGAGACAGGTGACGTGCGTAACACGGGCTGCAAACTTGTTTGAACTAGTTGACAAGGCCAAAGTTTGGAAGCTGGCGATCTAATAGTTAAAGCTAGAGGCGACGAAAACATGAATAACAACTTCAAGGCTGTTGTGGCCAAAATGTGAATGGATGCGTTTGAGATTAAGGAGACAGGATTTACAGACGTTAGCAACATGAGTTTTGAAAAATAGTTCACTATCGAAGGTGATGCCTAGATTTTTTAAAGTATCGGAAAAGGGGGACATGGAAGGACTCAAAGATAAGATAAAGAGCACTAGGTTAGCAGAAAACTACATCTGCTGGAGTACCTACCAGGTATTATTCTATTTTGTATGGCTGTTTTTAAGAAAATTGCCCGAGGGCCCGGAAAAGGGGGACATGGAAGGACCCAAGGATAAGATAAAGAGCACTAGGCTAGCAGAGAACTACATCTGCTGGAGTACCTACCACGTATTACCCTATTTTGTATGGATGTTTTTCAGAAAATTGCCCGAGGGCCCTTTAATGATGATGTCATAGGCATAAAATAAGTTTTTAATAGTTTCTGCTAACTAGGTTAGAAAAAAAGAGAGATTTTCATTCTATCGGAGTAAAATGTAATGACAGACCAAGACAATATGCAAAAACACTAACGTGAAGATATATGTGAAACAGAAACAAACAAATAAACAACCCTTGCGGAACAGCAAACGGAACGCCACCTGCATATAATTTCCAATATGAACAAATTTAGTGCGAAATTAACAATACGAGCGGAACCAGTTTAAAACAGTCCCATAGATACCCATGAATTCACAGTAACAGTGAGGAAAAAGTGTAGTCAAATGTATAAAATGCTGCTGAGAAATTAAACATTACCAGAATTTCAGGCTGACCACTATCGGCCGCAAGGAGAGGAGGCTGTTATATGTAGGAGAGTTAAATCTGTGCTGTGTCCTACATTAAAACCAAATTAAAAAAAATATAATCTGCGTAGGAGGAGGGCAAGTGATAGGGAATCCGGACTGACACCATCGTTTCCAAGACTTTTGTGAGGAAGAGGAATTGAGAAATTGGACGATAGCTTACACGGTCATTTAGGCTCAAGTTTGGTTTCCTTAGGATAGGGAGAACAACATCGTGTTAGAAGCCAGATGATACTATTCTAGAGTAAAAAGAGGTATTAAAAATAACAATAAGGTAATGGAGAAGAAGGAAGAGGAGGAACTGTGATAAAATTTTGATTAGAGGGAATGGATCGAGACGATAGCAGGTTTTTCTCGAGGACAAAAGGAGGAATGCCAATTCCTCAGGGGACACTGTTAAGAGAAATAAGTTCGGGCAGGGGCAGAGGAAGGAGAATTTACCCGGTGGCGATGAATAGAGGCAAATGGTAGCCTATAACAGATGTAGATTATCCTGTCACATAATTCAGCAGGGGAGATAGTGGAAAGGGAGTCGGTTGTCAGAGGTGCAGATAGATTAGCAAGCAATTTAAACAAAAGGCGTAGTTTGTTAGTGTTATCTGAAAGGATATGGTGGGCGTAGGTTTCACAGGAAGACTTTAGGAGAGCAGTTTAGTAGTAGATCACGGAGGGGGTGTTGCAAACTTTCTACCACAAGCATGAGAGGCTGAAGTCGGTTCGTGCATGCCTGAATTTTTGGCATCCATAATAGTGCTGAGAATCACAGGGCACGCTGTTGGCGAGTGGAGGTGGGGAAAAGGGGAAGCAAAAAGGCAGGATGCGAGAAATAAAGGGGATGGTCACGTCAAAGTCAGTAGAGATAGTAACAGATTCAAATTCCGGAAGGGGTTGGACAAATTTGCTTGTCATCTATTGTTGGATAATGGAAGAGAGCATGCGATGATAAGGCTTAGTGACAGTGTGTATGCGAGGATTAGTTGAAAGAGGAAGAGAGAAACAAAATTGGATTGGGTAGTGGTCAGATATTGCTGAGAAACGATCACTTATGGCGTGGTTATGAGGTGGAAAGGAAGAGACGACCCTAAGGGTGTCCGACCATTTCAGGATAATTTCCATGTGAATGAGTGGAGGCTAAATAATGATAATTATAAGATTGGGTTTCAGATACAAGCTTGCATGCAGAAATTCAAGAGTTTTGTGAGATTCGATATGAATGAGAAATGAAGATAGATATAGGGCAGTAATTAAACCACCATTAAGTCCCGTCTCTCCAGCAACGCGAAGAAATGAATACCCACGAAAAGATGTAGCAGCAGGAATTGCTCTATTCCAATTGGCTAACAGCGTATGAGCTGTAAATGGCCAGCTTCTGAAATGAGATAAGGTCGAAGATGAAATTGGCTTTCTCCAACGTCAAAATGCGACAATTAAAAAATACAAGAGAGAGAGAGAGAGAGAGAGAGAGAGAGAGAGAGAGAAAGAGAGAGAGAGAGCTACAAGGAGCTACAAGGAAAATAAGTACCCTAGAAGACCTTACGGTCCATACAAGGAGGGTACTTATTGGCGCAATCTTCGAAGGTGTCCGTTGGCAACCTCGAAGATCACTCACGAAGATCTTAACGGCGATTTCGCAAGACTGTATCTAGTCTTAACTTGAACTGGTCAACAGATTCACTGTTGACAACTTCCAATGGAAGTGCGTTCCAACTACCGCAGATACGTAAGTGAAGAATTTACGACACAGATCGCGGTGGTATCGCTTCAGTTCAAGTTTAAAGCCGTGATTTCTTGTTCTACCCTCGCTGAGCTGGAAAATATCCCCGTAGTCCAGTCTGTCGAAGCCTCGAACTATTTTAAATAGTTCGATAAGCTGACCACGTAGTCTCCGGGTCTCCAGCGAGAACATATCTAATTTCCTTAATCTATCTTTATAACTTTTATGTATAATAGAGATAATAGATGGAATAAGTTTGGTTGCCCTGGCTTTCACGCGTTCCAATCTCGCGATATCTTTTCGGAATGAAGGACTCCAAAATTGTACGGGATACTCCATGTGCGGTCGGACGAGGGAGTTGTACAGACACGGTACTATCTCTTTGTTCTGATATCTAAACTGTCGCTTTATATAACCTAACATCCTTTGGGCTTTCTTCTCCACCTCAATACACTGTTTCGAGAACTTGAGGTCACTCGTGATAGTTACACCCAAGTCCTTCCAGTGTCACTCGACTCAAGAGCAGTGCCCTTAAGGATATAGGGTGATTGAGGATTTCTGTGGCAAGTATGCAACACTTTGCATTTATTTACGTTAAAAGGCATTTGCCACGTATCAGACCACTCCCCAATCTTCCGAAGATCTTCCTGCAGGCTTGCAGTATTTCCATCCTTTGCAACGTTCATAACAAACTTGGTATCGTCGGCAAATTTGGAAATCTTGGCAACCATGTCACCGTCCATGTTGTTGACGTAGATGATGAATAGTAGTGGTCCCAGGACAGAACCTTGAGGCACCCCGCTAGTAACGGGCACCCACTCAGAAGTCTGTCCATTCATTACCACCCGTTGCCGTCTGCAACTTAGCCAGTTCTCGATCCAGCCGGCTACTTTTCCGTCTATGCCCAGCGCTCGCACTTTCCGGAGAAGTCGGAGGTGTGGTACCTTATCAAAGGCTTTCTGAAAGTCTAAGTACACCACATCCACCGCCTTGTCCCGATCGTGCTCACTGAAGACGAAGTGGAAGAATTCCACAAGTTCGTCAGGCATGACCATTTCCTTCGGAAACCGTGCTGGGAACTCCTTAGTAGCAAGTTTGACTCAAAATATGACGTCATTTTGTCCACCATCATGCTTTCCATGAGTTTACCGACTATCGAAGTCAGACTGATAGTCGGTATTTTGACGGTTGGCTACGATCTCCTTTCTTGAAGATAGGAGTCACCCCTGCTTCACGCCAGTCTCTAGGAACGCATTCGGTCCGGATTGACATGTTGAAGATTGCGCTCAGGTGTCGTGACACTTGATCGCGCACTTCTTTCAACACTTTAGGTAGAAACTTATCCGAGCCAGGTGACTAATTCGTCATTAGGTCACTGATCTTATTTTTGATTTCTCCTTCGGTGAAGTCCATATCTTCCTGCTTTTCCCCCCGAGTAGGAATCCGTTGGCTGGGTGATGGGACCACACTCTTCAGTAAACACTGAAGAGAAGTAGTCGTTGAGGAGGTTAGCATTTTCTGCATCTGAATGCTTTAATGCCCCCTCCTCATTCCTCAAAGGGCCAATCGTTCGACGGATTGGTTTACGGCTGTTTACATATCCAAAGAACTCCTTGGGATTCTCTTTACAGAGTCTCGCCACTTGGAGTTTCTCAGACCGCTTAGCCGCCATTATGCTGGACTTCACCCTCCTGGCTAGCCTCCGGTATTCGTCAAAGTCACCCGATATCTTCGATTGTTGGTACACAGTTCTCTTCTCCCTGAGCAGTTGGCCGTTTTCTCGATTAAACCACTTTGGTTGAACAGAAAACCGACGGGGACATTTCAGAGGGATTAAACGTGATTGAAGACTCATGAATGTGGTTTTGAAACTATTCCACGAGTCTTCAACAGCATCGCACACTTCTAGCCTCGCGTCAGTCAGTCCAGCACGAAGACCTGCAAAGTTTGCTCTTCTCAAATCGAGTTTCCTCGATTTACTAGTTGCAGGCCCTGCCTTCGGGACTTTGACTACAAATATAATTAGTCAGTGGTCACTGCCACCGAGCTCTTTGCCAACAGAGAGGTCCTCAACGATGACATCCTTAGAGGTGAAAACCAAGTTGCTGATATTGTCTCCTCTCGTTGGCTCTCTCACCCATTGAGGTAGGAACTCGTTGTTCGTAAACTCATGGAGTAGTGCGTTCTCGCCACATGGTTCTCTGGTTTCCCAGTCAACTTGTGTGTTAAAATCACCCATGACGATACACACTCTGTCTTCGACAAGTTCTCCTAGTACCTGGTACAGATCTCTGTCCTTTTCAACGAGTTGGGCAGGAGGTCTATAAAGCACCAGGGTCCTGTATTTGGCAGGACCTATCTCTAGGTAAACACCTAGTAGTTCATGGTCGGATACGATGTTGCAATCCGTCGAGTTGAGAGTATCCTTGACATACAACATCACACCGCCACCCGCTCTGTCTGGCCTATCTTTCAGGAAGAGCTGGTAACCGGGAATCGTGAATTAACCTTCAAAATCTCGGCTTGAGGTTTTTTTCCACGACTCCGTTATGGCCACCATCTCAGGTTCCTCTGTTGCTACGAGGCCACGGAGCTCAAGAAACTTATTCCTGATTAACCTCGCATTGAACAGAAGAACTTTGAGGGAGTCCCCTAGTGTAGGACTCCCTACGCTAGTCCGTTTCCCGGCTTCTCTGTTTTCGTGGTCACACCCTTTTTGACGACCTCCGAGAAGTTCGTTCCAGGAGTGACACGGGCGTGCTAGCGCACGTCCACTTTCGCTCGGTTTCGAACGCTCCTTTGGGTGCGTTCCACGACATATTGAATTCGGTTAGCGAGAAAGGCCTTTCCTGTAAAGAAGAGATGTACCCCGTCCCTTTGGTAGAGGTCGTATCTACCGATAAAGGTACGATAGGGGTCCACGAAGAAGACTCCTTCTGCCGTGCAGAGATCCGCCAACCTTCTGTTAACTGCGACGTTTCTCTCGTGAGCGGTTCGGGATGGACCTATTCTCGGAAGCATCTCAACCACGGCACGTTTGCGAGTTTTAAGCCCTATGTCATCCACGGCTCCCATCACCGTTTGGATGGTTCTACCACTGAGGCTAACCTTACCCCCTCTGAGGTAGAGGTCGTTGCCACTCACCATCAGAGCAACAACTGAATTCTCAAAAATATGAGTTTGCTCTGCCTCTACTCTGATGTTGTGGTTACCCCGTCCTGGCAGTCAGCTTACCTTCACGCTAGTGCGAAGGCGGGCCGCTAGAAGCGGCTGCAGATCTCGTGTTTGCGAGTCACCAATGAGGGTGACTTTCAGGCACTTGGTCTCTGAAGATGGGGTCTTCCCTTGAGGAAGAGGCCTTCCCTTTTCCTCTTTCCGCTCCACTTTCTTATCCTTCTTTTTCTTCTTGTTTATCTGTTTTTCTTCTATTTTTGGTTCTTCTTGTTTTGTTTCAACTTTATTCTTTTTCTTTTTTCTTCTTTTTTCCTTTCTTCTTTTTCTCTTTTTCTCTCGCTTTAGCTAGCTTATCCTCAGATGATGCCGGAATCTCCGCTTGGGTACTAGGGGATTCCGAAGCGTCAGTGGGCGGCGCCTCTTCTAGGCATCGAATCTGAGCTGCGTTAAGGGCTTCGAGTTTCTCCAACTTTCTTTCAAGGATTTTAGCTCTCTCCTCTGGGGCTCTATAGAGGTCTTTCAGGTTCTTCACCTGTCACGTCAATATACAGGTAGTGCAGATAATTTCCGGGCGGCATTTTGAGTAGCAGCCCTCTGGAAAGTCAACGCAACACTTTTCTAACTGACATGTTGCACAGTTGTGTTTTAGACGATATATATATATATATATATATATATATATATATATATATATATATATATATATATATCAAGAGAGAGAGAGAGAGAGAGAGAGAGCGCTACAAGGAGCTACAAGGAAAATAAGTACCCTAGAAGATCGTACGGTCCATACAAGGAGGGTACTTTTGGCGCAATCTTCGAAGGTGTCCGTTGGCAACCTCGAAGATCACTCGCGAGGATCTTAACGGCGATTTCGCAAAACTGTATCTAGTCTTAACTTCAACTGGTCAACAGATTCACTGTTGATAACTTCCAATGGAAGTGCCCCCCAACTACCGCAGATACTGTAAGTGAAGAATTTCAAACACAGATCACGGTGGTATCGCTTCAGTTCAAGTTTAAAGCCGTGATTTCTTGTTCTCCCCTCACTGAGCTGGAAAATATCCCCGTAGTCCAGTCTGTCGAAGCCTCGAACTATTTTAAATACTTCTATAAGCTGACCACGTAGTCTCCGGGTCTCCAGCAAGAACATGTATAATTCCCCTAATCTATCTTCATAACTTTTATGTCTGATAGAGGGAATCAGTTTGGTTGCCCTGGCTTGCATGCGTTCCAATCTCGGGATGTCTTTTTGGAATAAAGGACTCCAAAATAGTACGGCATACTACAGGTGCGGCCGAACGAGGAAGTTGTACAGACAAAGTACTATCTCCCTGTTACGGTATCCAAACTGGCGCTTTATGTAGCCTAACATCCTTTGGGCTTTCTTCTCCACCTCAATACACTGTTTCGAGAACTTGAGGTCACTTGTGATAGTTACACCCAGGTTATTCTCAGTGTCACTAGATTCAAGAGCAGTACCCTTAAGGATATACTGAGATTGGGGGTTTCTGTGGTCGATATGCATCACTTTGCATTTGTTTACGTTGAAAGGCATTTGCCACGTATCAGACCACTCCCCAATCTTCCGAAGATCTTCCTGCAGGCTTGCAGTATTTCCATCCTTTGCAACGTTCATACCAAGCTTGGTATCGTCGGCAAATTTGGAAATCTTGGCAACCATGTAACCGTCCATGTTGTTGACGTAGATGATGAATAGTAGTCGTCCCAGTACAGAACCTTGAGGCCCCCCGCTAGTAACGGCACCCACTCAGAAGCCTGTCCATTCACCACAACCCGTTGCCGTCTGCCACTTAGCCAGTTCTCGATCCAGCCGGCTACTTTTCCGTTTATGCCCAGCGCTCGCACTTTCCGGAGAAGTCGGAGGTGCGGTACCTTATCAAAGGCTTTCTGAAAGTCTAAGTACACCACATCCACCGCCTTGTCCCGATCGTGCTCACTGAAGACGAAGTGGAAGAATTCCACAAGGTTCGTCAGGCATGACCGTTGCCTTCGGAAGCCGTGCTGGGAACTCCTCAGTAGCAGGTTTGACTCTAAATATGACGTCATTTTGTCCACCATCATGCTTGCCATGAGTTTACTGACTATCTAAGTCAGACTGATAGTCGGTAGTTTGATGGTTGGCCACGGTCTCCTTTCTTGAAGATAGGAGTCACCTCCGCTTCACGCCAGTCTCTAAGAACGCATTCGGTCCGGATTGACATGTTGAAGATTGCGCTCAGGTGTCGTGACACTTGATCGCGCACTTCTTTCAACACTTTAGGTAGAAACTTATCCAAGCCAGGTGACTAATTCGTCATTAGGTCACTGATCTTATTTTTGATTTCTCCTTCGGTGAAGTCCATATCCTCCTGCTTTTCCCCCTGAGTAGGAATCCGTTGGCTGGGGAATGGGACCACACTCTTTAGTAAACACTGAAGAGAAGTAGTCGTTGAGGAGGTTAGCATTTTCTGCATCTGAATGCTTTAATGCCCCCTCCTCATTTCTCAAAGGGCCAATAGTTCGACGGATTAGTTTACGGCTCTTCACATATCCAAAAAACTCCTTGGGATTCTCTTTACAGAGTCTCGCCACTCGGAGTTCCTCCGACTGCTTAGCTGCCCTTATGCTGGACTTCACTTTCCTGGCTAGCCTTCGGTATTCGTCAAAGTCACCCGAGATCTTCGTTTGTCGGTACACAGTTCTCTTCTTCCCAAGCAGTTGGCCGATTTCTCGATTAAACCACTTTGGCAGAACAGAAGACCGACTGGGACATTTCAGAGGAATAAAACGTGATTGAAGACTCATGAATGTAGTTTTGAAACTGTTCCACGAGTCTTCAACAACATCGCACACTTCTAGCCTGTCGTCAGTCAGTCTAACACGAAGACCTGCTAAGTCTGCTCTTTTCAAATCGAGTTTCCTTGATTTACTAGTTGCAGGCCCTGCCTTCGGGACTTTGACTACAAATCTAATTAGTCGATAGTCACTGCCACCGAGCTCTTCACCAACAGAAAGGTCCTCAACGATGTCATCCTCAGAGGTGAAAACCAAGTCGAGGATATTGTCTCCTCTCGTTGGCTTTCTCACACATTGAGTCAGGAACTCATTGTTTGCGAACTCCAGGAGTAAGTAGTGCGTTCTCGCCACATGGTTCTCTGGTTTCGCAGTCAACTTGTGTGTTTAAATCACCCATGACGATACACACTCTGTCTTTGACAAGTTATCCTAGTACCTGGTACAGATCTCTGTCCTTTTCAACGAGTTGGGCAGGAGGTCTATAAAGCACCAGGGTCCTGTATTTGACAGGACCTATCTCTAGGTCAACACCAAGTAGTTCATGGTCGGATACGATGTTGCAATCCGTCGAGTTGAGAGTATCCTTGACATACAACATCACACCGCCACCCTCTCTGTCTGGCATATCTTTCAGGAAGAGCTGGTAGCCGGGAATCGTGAATTCACCTTCAAAATCTCGGCTTGAGGTTTTTTTCCACGACGCCGTTATGGCCACCATCTCAGGTTCCTCTGTTGCTACGAGGCCACGAAGTTCTAGAAACTTGTTTCTGATAGACCTCGCATTAAACAGAAGAACTTTGAGGGAGTCCCCTAGTGTAGGACTCCCTACGCTCTTCCGTTTCCCGCTTTTTTTCTCTGTGGTGGGGTCACTCCCCTCTTTGTGACTTTAGAAAAGGTCGTTCCTGGCGTAACACGGGTTTACTGGCGTACGTCCTCATTTACTCGGGGTCTGACACTTCTTTGGGTCCGCTCCACAACATCCTGGATCATGTTCGCGAGTGCAGCTTTCCCTATAAAGGAAAGATGCACTCCGTCCATTTTGTACAGGTCATTTCTCCCGTAAAAGGTGCGGTAGGGGTCTACAAAAAAGACTCCTGCCGCCGTACAAAGATCTCCCAGGCGTTGGTTTATGGAGACGTTCCTCGCGTTAGCATTGCGGGATGGACCTCGTATTGGGAGTATCCCGAACACGACACGTCTGCGGATTTTTAGCCCACAGTCGAGAGAAAGAGAGAGAGAGAGAGAGATAGAGAGAGAGAGAGAGAGAGAGAGAGAGAGAGAGAGAGAGAGAGAGAGAGAGAGAGAGAGAGAGAGAGTTACAAGTTACGAGTTACAAGGAAGCTAAGTACTTCAAAAGACCATTCGATCCATTTCATTGGAAGTACTCATGTCATCATCTAAATTAAATATCTACAATCCTAATGATAAGGAATAGGATAGCAAAGATGAAGTTTCTCCCCACCCACCTCACCCATCCAATGACGGGTTTGATAAAAGGAAAATATGTACCTGGAATTGTTTGAACAAAAGACACATCCTGGAATTTTTATACATCAATTTTTAATTTTATATTTCGTCTGAGAACTGCCTTTGAGGGCAATATTTTACATCAAAATCTTAAACTAATAATAACCTATGAGAAAATTATTTGCATATTATACAGGGTATTTTACACATGTATGCTTACAGTATGCTGTTCTTATCCTAATTTTAGCAACATATAATGTTTTGTCACTCGTTATTTAATCAATGAAATTATTTTGTCAAGTTTATTTTTTAAAGTTTTTATTGAATTGCTGGCCACTACTTCTTCAGGCAACTGATTCCAGTAATTGACAATTTTATAGGAAAAAAAGTTTCCGCATATATTCGTTCTGAAACGCTTTGGGACGATTTTTAAACTGTTATTTTGTGTATTATTTGTGCAAGGTTGAAACCAAGTTGAAGAGTTAACATTATTGACTCCTTTCATTATTTTAAATACTTCTATCAGTTGACCTCTCAGACGTCTTTTCTCTAGGGTAAATAAGATTAGCATATCTAGTCTTTTCTCATATTTATAATTTCGGAGTTCCGGTATCAATTTAGTGGCTCTAACTTGCACTCTTTCCAATCTATTAATATCTTTTTGTAGGTATGGTGACCAGACCTGAGCACAGTATTCTAACTGTGGTCTTACTAATCCATTAAATATATTTAGAATTGTAGCTTTATTTTTAAAGCTAAATTGATGTTTAATATATCCGAGAAGCTTCATTGCTTTCTTTTCCACTTCGATACATTGTTGAAAAAATTTTAGATCATTAGATCTGTGAACTCCTAGGTCTCTTTCACCATTGGTTATGCTAATATTTTGATCAAAAATTTTGTAATTCGCTTTGGGATTCTTATAGCCTACATGCATTACTTTACATTTTTCTAGATTTAGGGGCAGTTCCCATTTTTTCGACCATTTCTCTATTTTATCAATATCGTTTTGAAAATTAATAACATCGTTTTCAGTTACTATTGCTTTTCCTAGCTTGCAATCGTCTGCGAATTTTGAAATTTTTGACAAGAGCTCATCGTCTAAAGCATTGACATATATAATGAATAGCAAGGGACCTAAGACTGAACCTTGAAGTACTCCACTAGTTACCATTGTCCATTCGGACTGTTGGCCGTTAATAACTACTCTCTGCTTGCGATCAGTAAGCCAATTCTCGATCCATTTGGCTACATCTCCTTTTATTCCTAGGGCTCTTACTTTAGTCAACAATTTCTTATGGGGTACTTTATCGAAAGCTTTTTGGAAATCCAAATACAAAATGTCTGCTGATCTGGTATTATCATATTCTTCATTTACAAAGTGAAATAAATCTAATAAATTTGTAAGGCAAGACCTTTTTCTTCTAAATCCGTGCTGTGAATCATTTAATAATTTATTTTTTTCTAAGTGTTCAACTATTTCAGCTGCAATACGGGTTTCAAGGAGTTTTCCAACTATTGAAGTCAAACTTATTGGGCGATAATTTTAGCTAGTTCTCTGTGACCCTTTTTAAATATCGGTGTCGCATTTGGTAGAGAGAGAGAGAGAGAGAGAGAGAGAGAGAGAGAGAGAGAGAGAGAGAGAGAGAGAGAGAGAGAGAGAGAGTGTGTGTGTCACAAGGAGTCATAAGGAAAGCAAGCACTTTAAAGGACCTCTCGATCCATGCCGAGAAGGTACTTGTATAAGTTTCCTATCCTAATATATACATATGGAAAAAAGTAACTAGGAGTTGGAGACAAATGGACAGTAAAGTTGAAGGCTCTCCCCACCCTCCTCTCCCACCCGCCACGCGGATACTGAAACTGAAATTATACCTGGTTCAGTTGATATATAGTGCTCAACCAGGAATTTTTATAGTAAAGGTTTTGAAACCTACCTAGTTAGAGAATCAAGATATGAAAATTATCATCAGACACTTATACAAAATTAGAATCCAAATAATCATTGGTTTACTTTTTTGAAATAATTGTTTTATTTTCTGATAGTTGAAATCTCGTCATTTAACTATATACACCTACATACGAGTATCTATATTTCGATCCTGAGAATCTTTTATTTTCTGATAGTTGAAATCTCGTCATTTAACTTATATACACCTACAGAATATTGATTTCCTTTTTGACTTCATTTGAATATCTGCACTCTGGTTCTGAGAATCTTGTCATTATACTTATTTCTATTTTACATACACATTTATCGATCCCATTTTATTAACAAATTAATAACTGAGTGTGTGTATGATTTTGTCTATTTTTTTCTTAAAAGTATCAACAGTTTTACTAGATATTACTTCTCGTGATAGCTTATTCCATATGTTGACAATTTTTTAGGAATAAAAGTTTCCAGTTTGATATTTTCTATACCGCAATGGTACCAGTTTCATTCCGTTGTTCCTTGTCCCACAGTCATTTAACTTAAACCATATCTCAGCTTCTACATTTTCTATCTTATTTAATATTTTAAACGTTTCTATGAGTTGGCCTTGCATTCGCCGCGTTTCCAGTCTGAAGAGATTTAGTCTTTCTAATCTAGTTTCATAGTTGTGTTTTCTTAACGATGGTATTAGTTTTGTTGCTCTTTCGATATCTTTCCTCAAATTTGGGGACCAGAATTGTACACAATATTCCAGATGTGGGGAAACTAATGAATTATATAAATTCAGTACTATTGTTTCGTTTCTGCATTTAAATTGTCGTTTGTTGTATCTCAGGATCCTGGAAGCTTTTTTTTCAGCTTCTATGCATTGAAGACTAAACTTTAGATCATTCGATATATATACTCCTAAATCTTTCTCGACTTTTGTTTCTGTTAATTCCGAGCCGAACAATGTATATACAGCTTGTGTATTTCTGCTTCCAATATGCATTACCTTACTCTTTTCTAGGTATATTGGCAGTTTCCATTCTCTTGACCATTTTTCTATGCAATCAATATCTCTCTGAAGTTCTTCTGCGTCTTCTTTATTACATAACCCTTTTCCAATTCTAGCGTCATTTGCAAATTTAACAATTTTTGAAATGAGACCTATGTCCAAATCATTGATATAAATTATGAATAGTAGAGGGCCCAACACAGAACCCTGAGGTACCCCACTTGACACTTTTGTCCATTCAAAGGCAGATCCATTGATTACTACTCTCTGATATCTATTTGTAAGCCAATCTTCAATCCAGTCCTCTACCTTTCCTTTGATTCCAAGTGCCCTAGGTTTTTCCATCAGTAATTTATGGGGGACTTTGTAGAACGCTTTCTGAAAATCTAAGTATATAATATCGATCGACTTCTCATCATCATATTGCTCGAATACATATTGGAAGAAGTCTAACAAATTCGTTAGGCAAGATTTATTTCTTCTGAATCCATGTTGGGAATCTCTAAGCAGCTCTTTTGATTCTAGATGTAATACAATTTTCTTGGAGATGAATGATTCTAAAAGTTTTCCAACCACTGACGTCAAACTGATCCGTCGATAGTTTTTCACTAGCTATCTGCAACCATTTTTAAAAATTGGCGTTACATTTGCATATTTCCAGTCATTGGGAACAATTCCACTGTCTAATGATTGAGTAAAAATGTGTGCTAAATGTTTGCTAACAACCTCTTTCACTTTTTTCAAAACTCTGAGATAAAACATATCGGGTCCAGGTGATTTCTTGGCATTCATTTTATTTATCAAATTTATTACATCTTCGGCCGTACAGCTGACATATTCTAATAAGTCATTGCCTGCATATACAATGTTTAGTTCAGGTATATGAGAGGTCTCTTCGTTAGTAAAAACGCTCAGGAAATAATCGTTCAATAGACATGCTATATCATAGATAGAGAATTTTAAAACACCATCACTATCTCTCAATGGTCCAATATTATTCTTTATAGGTTTCCTATTATTAACAAGAGCATAAAATTCCTTCGGATTTACTTTGTAATTCTGTGCCACTCTAATCTCTTCTTCTCTTTTGGCTTTTTTAATTTCTCTTTTTATTTTTCGCTTTAGGATATCGTATTTTTCTCTTAACTGTTGAGATGGCTTGATTTTATGCATTTTGTACGTTTTGTTCCTATCTCTTATCATAATTTTTATTTCCTTGTTTAACCAAGTGGGGTCTTGATTAATATGCACATTTTTAGTTTTGATGGGAATATGTTCTGTCTGCTGTCTAATAAAAAATTCCTTAAAATATATCCATGCATTGTTTGTAGCATATCCTGCCAGGCTTGCTTTGATGGCTTCATAATTTCCCCTGTTAAAATTGGGTCTGCGTATATTTTTCTTGCTTTTCCAGGTCGATAATAAGATATCAAACTCTATTAGATTGTGATCACTTCCTTCGAATTTTTCACCCACGTAAATGTTTGAGAGTAAGTTGCTTACAGTTGACAATATAAGGTCTAGTATATTGTTACCTCTTGTTGGTTTACTTACCCACTGAGTTAAGAAATTTTCCTTAATAAAATCCATAAGTCTCTTCCCTTCTTTATCTGCTTCTTTAGTTATCCAGTTAATTTTTCTGCAATTGAAGTCTCCCAGGATTACAGCTAGCTTCTTATCTATTTGTTTTGTCAGTATATCATACAACGTTACATCAAGATCAGGTGACTGCTGAGGTTTTCTGTATATTAAATAAATGCATATATTTATTTTATCTAAATTTAACTTCACTCCAATCAGCTCTAGGGTCGTATCCAAGGCAATTTCTGTTGTGTAAAGATATTCACGGACATATAATAACACGCCTCCACCCTCTTGATCTTTTCTATCTTTATTGAACATTTTGTAGTTTTTTAATTCAAATTCACCTCTAAAATCTCTGGAGTTCAAATTTATCCATGATTCTGTAATTGCAATTAAATCATACTTCTCTACAGCTACCATGGTTCTGAATTCTAACATTTTGTTTCTGATCGAACGTGCATTGAGAAGAATTGCTCTTATGGATTTATTGCACTTCCTGTAGGAGACTCGTTTCCCGAAATCGGGGTCGCTGGAATGACTGGGGTTTCTCTGGTTTTACAAATATTGCTTCTACTACTACAACATTCGAAGAGATTAAATACATTAACGTTCAACAATTCCCCGTATTTCTTTTTGCCCTTATTGTTAAAGTGCGTGCCATCCTTTAAAAAGTACTCTTCTCTATCGATGAAGCTTCGCCAGAAATTTACGAATTTAATTCCTCTTGCCTCGCACATTCTTTTAAGTCTTAAATTGATACTAATAGTTTTGCTTAATGCCTCTCTTGATGCATTTAATCTTGGCAATATGCCTACCATAATACCTTTGTCCGTTTTTTCTTTGATTTTGTTTGATAATGACTCGAATTCTGAAATAATTTCTTCGGTTTTGATAATTTTATCTTTAGCGTAAGTGTCATTGGACCCAACATGCACGATTACTGTACTTTCTTCGTTGTCCAATTGAAGATTTGAAATCTCCTCGTTAATTTTCTTAACCGTAGCACCTGGATAGCTATATGTCTTCCTGTTTGTCTTACCATTTAATCCAAAATAATCATTTTGATTTCTTACTAAAGAGTCGTCAATCAGCAAAGTCTGTCTTTCTTTCTTAGAATTTAATGAATTTTTGTTATTTCTACTAAGTTTTGAGGAAGTATTATACGTTTCAGTTTGCGAGGTATGTGATATGTTTGTGTCAACTGTTGTTTTACATGTCGCTAATGTAACAACACAATCATTCCCTTTTATTTTATTTTCTAAGATCGCAATTGTTTGTTCAAGGAGAACAACCCTCTCACTTAACTTAACGTTCTTCTGGGTAATATTTTCGTTAAGTGACTCGAGAGAGACTATCTTTTTTCTAATTCATCAACTTTGCCCTCAATATTTTCCACAACAGAGCTTTTATCAGTAGAGTTACGATTGCTTAACTCTTGCGCCGAGATTCTATTTTTCATATAGCAGATTAATCTTAACAAATTGTTTTTTTTCCTTTGTATGGTTTTCCTCTATTTTACAGAAGAGACAGATGATATATATATATATATATATATATATATATATATATATATATATATATATATGTGGCAGGCATTGGGCGAATAGGCCGTAGTTTGTATGAATAGGAGACGCCGGGATTTGAAGAGAGGGTTGAAGTGTTTTTCTAATCTCTTTATCTCGGAATAGATTATGCAAGATTTAGCGAGAGAAACCTCAATGAGACTTGGGGGATGGTTTCAATATACCTACATATATACTCTATTCTATGGTAAGTTTTGCTAGAAGATATTTGGTCGCTTTAGAAGCACAAGGCTGGCACGTGCACATTATTTAAGGTTATTCCATTAAAGGCAATCAAAATCTTTCTGCTTCAGAACGACATCCAGCCAATCTGTTTACCCTGGGGAAAATTGGCGAAGGACGATATCGTTGGCAAATCCGTGACGATCACTGGCTGGGGAATAACGGCATATGGTAAGGAGGGACACCAGGCCCTTTAAAACAGCTTCCTCTCACCAAATATGACTAGAGGAACATTTTTTCCCTCCAAGGGGCGGGTTCTAAAATTGGAGTCTGTGGGAGAATGTCATTCCCTATTTTTTTTCGACTTATTCTTAATTCAGAATTTTCCCTCATTGTCTTTCGAGGCTCACTTTTCCCTGGTATTCTCCACACCCGTAAGGATTGATGGGTCGTCATTTTTAATTTCCACTTTTTATGTCTATTTTTATATCAATCCAATCGGGATTTTACTATGAAAACATCAAGATATTGTTGAGTATTTTTTTTAAGATCACAAAATTATTTTTGAACATTTATTTAAAGAGTTCACCTTTGAACTTTTGAGTGTTTCTACTTTTTATACGAACTTGTTCTTCGACCATTATAATGCGCCATCACGCATAAAGCCACAAGGAAATGTTTGTGTCGTATGGACCACCGTGTTGTAGCTGACATTTGTAGGAGTCTGTCCTCTCTCAGCCCCACTCCTGTATTTTATCCTTCTAGCACCAACGCCTACTGGAGTATTCAATGCTATATATCTTCCACGCATTTTTACTCCATATTCGCTACTTTTTTTAAGATCTCTTCTTCAAATTTTCTCTGACATAGCCTCGTTGTTACTGGGCTTTAAATTCAAGGAAAAAACATCAGCAAATAACGTTGACTTGTTTTGGGAGTCGTTATCATTAACTCATTTTGCTATTCCTGCTTTTTATATTTTTTCATTTGTCGGATCTTGTCAATATGAGGCATGCCGAGTTTTTTTTCGTCCTTAATATAACATAAAATATTCTAGATTAGGTTGGTTAGGTTAGGCTAGGTTTAGCTATGTTAGGTTATATTAGAGTCAATAAAACTTTGGGATGCTTAATCTTACAAGATCCCATTTTTCTTCCTGTCTATCAGTGCAATTATTCCATTTCTCTTAAATGATAGTACATAACTCTTTGGATTCATTCTATTTTTTCTTTCATTTCATTATCTCTGATTTTTGTTTCCTGAAATGTTCAGTTTAATTGGCGTATTTCTTTTTTTTTTTTTTACTACCCCGTTAACTAGTGACTACTAATGATCCTATTATTTACACCCCGAAGCTGGAATGGTATCAACTGTTTTGCGAGAGGTGAATGTAACCGCATTCCATCCTTCGACGTGTGAAAAGACCTATTCCACCCTTAGAGACTTTCCAGACACTTTCCCAGAGGGAATGAACACCAATAACATTGTCTGCTCAGGAGTGCCTGAGGGAGGGAAAGCAGCTTGTCAGGTAAATTTAAAGATGGACCCACACAGGTTCAAGACCCTGTTGTTTATGCTTTACCTGTTAAAATGGTCGTGGAGGCGATTTATTAAACAATTTAGCAGGCTACTTTCAAGAACCTATACGCGAAGAGTAGGTTAAAATAGACTTCGTGACGTCGGTTTCGATATTGAGTGTATAACTTGAGTTCATTGGTGTTTCTTAAGTTATTGGTTTTCACTAGTAAAAAATACTCAAGTATAAAATTAGAGAAACCTTTTCGAATATTAAAACTTTAAACTAAGTTCTCTTCTGATGCAAGACGTATTGATACATGACGACTAAAGACTCAATTGGACAATATAAATCAAATGCTAAGCAATCGGTCTCTTTCATTGTCGTCTGTCCCATCTCTCTTTCTCTATCTCTTTGTCTCCTACATACACACACTCATATTATTTAGCTCCTATACTATTTATCATACTCTATTTCATTCCTACTCTCTTTTGCTCTATCTCCTACGCTCTCTTTCTCTTTTCTTTCTATTATTATATATTTTTCCTGCTCTTGTTTTCTTACTTCCTCTTTCCCTTATTCTACTACTCACATTTACTCTTTTTGTCCTGCTCTCTCCCTCTTTTTACTT
The DNA here is from genome assembly GCA_963969495.1 of Ceratothoa steindachneri. Lineage (NCBI taxonomy): Eukaryota > Metazoa > Arthropoda > Malacostraca > Isopoda > Cymothoidae > Ceratothoa > Ceratothoa steindachneri. The sequence continues at coordinate 158,938,665 of OZ018320.1, forward strand.
TATTTCTCTCTCTCTATCATAAAGAAAGTAGAGAGAGAGGTGACGCCCCCTTGTCGCGGGAAGAGAGCTTGTGCGTACCCTTGACTTTTCGAGCTATGTCGGCGGGGGTACCTATCTTCTGGCCCCCCTGGCAGGGTTTCCCTTGTCGATTTGATCGGAAATTAGGTTTCAGACTAAGTGCGTCTCTCTTTCTCTTTCTTTATCCTACTTTATCCTCTCTCTTTTTTTACATTAATCCTATTTCTTCTACTTATACCAAAAGAAAAAAAGCAACAAAAAACAACCCTTATTCCTATCATGTCACTCTTACCCTTTTTCATCTATCTACATATAAGGACCTGGCAGCTACCTCATGCGTCAGAAGGGAGGCTTTGGAACCTCTATAAACAACGCCAATCGACGCTCACTGGTTGCGAGATACTAGGACTTAAGGGGTCTTAGGCGTTAGGGCACGATGAATGGGATGAGGGTAGTGCCCCGTCAACCCCTTCCCTGGCGCATAATTATTGACCATTCCCAGTGACCGTTGACTGGTGCCTCTGGTAGCATTGGTCCGTGGTGACGGCGCTTTGTTTCCATGTTAGGTGCCAGTTTAATAAAAATCCTTGGGTCGAGTTTCTTGGTGTGGCGGGATATCCATTGAACGCTGCTCCGAGATCTTGGCCGTCGCGAAGGGAATTAGTAGGAGTTTAGTACGGGGCGTGCTTCGTTGTTGTTCACCTGGTGACAAATCGATGGCCCCTTCAGGGACCGTCTGTGCTGATGGTTGGGAGCCACGGCACGCCGAGGCTTGACGACTCGGTCGGACGAGCAGCAGCACATGGAGCGTACCTTCTGAAAGATCCGAAACGTCTCCGATCGATAGGCGGGAGCGACTCACGCGAGGAAAACTCACCAACCCCCTTTTTTATTGATTGGTCGCAAAGTTTTGAAAGAGAGAAAGTGTTCAAAATGACAGGGAAAAAGGTCCAGCTGCACTCAAATATACATGTGCGATATGCCAGAAGGATAAGTGGTGCGTTGACTTCCCGGAAGGATGTTTTTCGAAATGCCACCCGGGAAGTATATGCACCGACTGCATCCTTAAAGAAGAGTTTCCGAGAGGCAGTGACATACTGCAATGAACTCAAGGATCTCTTCACAACCTCCGAAGAAAAATCTAGGGCACTGGAAAGTAAAATACAGACCCTAGAAACGCAGCACGCGCTTCAGATTCGGCGTCTCGAGGAAAAAATCCTAGAGCTAGCCTCTAAACTAGAGGCCCAATCAGCTCAAGCTCGAGACGAAAGTCCCACTGACTTGGGTGGTTCCGCTGAGGTGACTCCAGCTCAAGGAGCTGAAACTGCATTGGCAGTCCCACTTCAGCCATGCGGAGAAGCCAATGAGAAAAAGAAAAAGAATAAAAAGAAGAGAAACGACCTTAATGCAGCTCACCCCAGTGTAGAGGATTTGAGTGTTACTGGTGCGCAAGGGAAATTGGAAAGAGAAGAAGAGAAAAGAGAAACGGAAGAAGAGAAAACAAAGGAAGACAAAAAAATAATAATAATAATAATAATAATAATAATAATAATAATAATAATAAGAAGAAGAAGAAGAAGAAGAAGAAGAAGAAGAAGAAGAAGAAGAAGAAGAAGAAAAATAAAAATGTATATATACAAGAGAAAAGCGGCAAGTCGCTTCCGAAAGGAAAGACTAAGTCGCCTGCAGACAAATGTGCAAGAGTCACCCTTATAGGTGATTCTCAAGCACGGGGTCTACAGTCCCTGCTAGCGGCTCGCCTTCGCACTAGCGTGAAGGTAAGCTGCCTGCCAGGATGTGGTAACCACCACATCAGAGTAGAGGCTGAGAAATCACAGATTTCTGGGAGCTCAGTCGTTCTCTGGTGGTCAGTGGAAACGACCTCTACCTGAGAGAAGGTAGGGTAGGCCCTACAGATAAAATCCTTCACACGGTCATGGGTGCCGTGGACGACTGTGGGCTGAAAACCCGCAAGCTTGTCGTAGTCGGGATGCTCCCAAGAAGAGGTCCAACACAGACCGCTCACTCGAAGAATGTCTTTTTTGTGGACCCGTACCGCACCTTTTATGGTAGAAATGATCTCTACCAAAGGGATGGGGTACATCTTTCCTTTAAAGGAAAGGCCTTTCTGTCGAGCATCATCCAGGATGTCGTAGAGAGGACCCAAAGGAGTATCCGGCCCAGAGTGAGGGCGGACGTACGCATGTACGCCCGTGTCACTCCAGGAACGACCTTCTCAGAGGTCGCAAAGAGGGGTGCCTCGCCAACAAACAAGCCGAGAAACGGAAGAGCGTAGGGAGTCCTACAGTTGAAGCTCCCTGAAAGTTCTTCTGTTCAATGCGAGGTCAATCAGGAACAAGTTTCCTGAGCTCCGTGGCCTCGTAGCGACGGAAGAACCCAAAATGGTAGCCATAACAGAATCGTGGATAAAAACCTCAAACCGAGACTTTGAAGGCGAATTCACGGTTCCTGGCTACCAACTCTTCCACAAAGATAGGCCAGAGAGATAGGGTGGTGGTGTAATGTTGTATATCAAGGATACAATCAAATATACGAACTCCAACATTATACCGATCACGAGCTCCTAGGCGTTGACCTAGAGATAGGTCCTGTCAGATACAGGAACCTGCTGCTGTACAGACCCCCTTCCCAACCCCTGAAGAAGGACAGGGAACTGTACCAGCTGCTTGGGTGAGCTTGTTCAAGGCAGAGTGTGCATCGTTATGGGTGACTTCAACAGACAAGTTGACTGGGAAACCAGAGCAGCCTGTGGCGAGAGCGCGCCACTCCTGTAGTTCGCCAACAACGAGTTCCTCACTCAATGGTTCAGAGAACCGTCGAGAGGAGACAATATCCTCGACTTGGTCTTCACCTCTGAGGATGATATCGTTGAGGATGTCTCTGTAGGCGAAAAGCTCGGTGGCTGTGATCACCAGCTAGTTAGATTTAGCGTTAAGATCCCGAAGGTAAGGTCTGTTGCCAGTCAATCAAGGAAACTTTACTTGAGAAGAGCAGACTTTGCGAGCCTTCGTGCTGGGTTGACTGATGTAAGGCTAGCGGTATGCGAAGATGTTGAGGATTCGTTGAACAATTTCAAAAATAAGTTCATGAGTCTTTAATCAAGTTGCATCCCTCTAAAATGCTTCCGTCGTTCTTCTGTTCAACCAAAGTGGTTTAATCGAGAAATCGGCCAACTGCTTAGGGAGAAGAGAAATGCTTACCGGCGATCGAAGATCTCGGGTGACTTTGACGAGTACCGGAGGCTAGCCAGGATAGTGAAGTCCAGCATAAGGGCGGCTAAGCGTACTGAGGAACTCCGAGTGGCGAGACTCTGCAAGGAGAATCCCAAGGATTTCTTCGGCTATGTAAATAGCTATCTTTAACATGTCAATCCAGACCGGATGCGTTCCTAGAGACTGGCGTGAGGCGGAGGTGACTCCGATCTTCAAGAAAGGAGACCCCAGCCATCCGTCAAACTACCGACCTATCAGTCTGACTTAGATAGTCGGTAAACTCATGGAAAGCATGATGGTGGACAAAATGACGTCGCATATAGAGTCAAACCTGCTACTGAGGAGTTCCCAGCACGGCTTCCGAAGGCAACGGTCATGCCTGACGAACCTTGTGGAATTCTTCCACTTCGTCTTTGATAAGGTACCACACCTCCGCCTTCTCCGGAAAGTGCGAGCGCTGGGAATAAACGGAAAAGTACCCGGCTGGATCGAGAACTGACTAAGTGGCAGACGGCAACGGGTTGTGGTGAATGGACAGGCTTCTTAGTGGGTGCCCGTTACTAGCGGGGTGCCTCAAGGTTCTGTCCTGGGACCACTACTATTCATCATCTACGTCAACGACATGGACGGTGACATGGTTGCCAAGATTTCCAAATTTGCCGACGATACCAAGCTTGGTATGAACGTTGCAAAGGATGGAAATACTGCCCGCCTGCAGGAAGATCTTCGGAAGATTGGTGAGTGGTCGGACACGGGGCAAATGCCTTTTAACGTGGGGAAATGCAAAGTAATGGATATCGGCCACAGAAACCTCCAATCTCAGTATATCCGTAAGGGCACTGCTCTTAAATCGAGTGACACTGAGAAGGACTTGGTGTAACTATCACTAGCGACCTCAAGTTCTCGAAACAGTGCATCGAGGCAGAGAAGAAAGCCCAAAGTATGTTAGGCTACATAAAGCGCCAGTTTGGATACCGTAACAAGAAGATAGTACTTTGTATGTACAACTCCCTCGTTCGGCCGCACCTGGAGTATGCCGTACAATTTTGGAGTCCTTCGTTTCGAAAGGACATCTCAAGGTTGGAACGCGTACAAGCCAGGGTAACCAAACTGATTCCCTCTATCCGACATAAAAGTTATGAGGATAGACTAAGGAAATTAGATATGTTCTCGCTGGAATCCCGTAGACTGCGTGGTCAGCTCATCGAAGTTTTCAAAATACTTCGAGGGTTTGACAATGTTGACTACCGGGATATTTTCACTCTGAATGAGTACAGAACGCGCAATCACGGCTTCAAACTTGAACTGAAGCGTTACAACCGCAATCTGTGTGGAAAATTTTTCCCCTACAGTATCTGCGGTAGTTGGAACGCACTTCCAGTGGAAGTTGTCAACAGTGAATCTGTTGACCAGTTCAAGTCTAGACTAGACAAAGTCTTGAAAAGTGGCCGTTTAGGGACGCAAAACAATTGAGCAGCCATGTGCCCGCTCGATTGCTAGCTCAAAGGTACCCTCTTTGAATGGACCGTAAGGTCTCCTTCCTCGTAACTCCTTGTAACTCCTTGTAACATTCTTTTTCTCTTACATACTCTTTATCTTAATTTCTCTTCCTGTTACCCTCTCCTTCTCTTAATTTATCAATGTCTTACAATTTCTTTCCCCTACTCTCTTTTTATTACTCTATGTTTCAAACACTTTCTGCTACCCTTTCTTTTTCTTTTTTCTTTATTTATCGTTCCCACTCCTACGAACACTCGCTTTTCTATTCTCTCTATCTCCCACGAACTCACTCTCTATCTCCCATATTCTCTTTCTCTCCTACTCTCTCTCTCTCTCTTCCTTCGTCCATCTCTTATTATGGGTAGATGTAAACCTAGGTAGATCCTCATATCGGTTCGTGGTCGTGTGAAGTCCGCCAACTAAATCTGAGGATTCAGATACGAACCTGTACGTCAGGTTGGCCGAGATGGTGAACTGTCGCCTGAGTGTGATGATGGGTGACTTTAACTGCCGAGATGTTGAATGGAGAGATAGATCGGGCTACGTAGAAAGGAGGAGAATAGTTGACTTCGCTGAAAATTACTATTTGAGACAGTGGGTCGAGGAGCCGTGGAGAGGTGAAAACTTGCTTGAATTGGCGTTCACCCCTGAGGATGACATTTTCTCCTTACGCTCCTGCAGCATACGCAGTTGCATCGCTACCTACAAGCTCGATTATCGACGAACGAACTTCGACGGCTTTTGTGGCCCGTTAGGTGGGCTGGAACCTGGGGTTGGCCATGGAACTACGGCCAACTGTTTGAAGATCAATGGCCGCTTCATAGCCCAGTGGGTCCATTTTGTTTAGGAAAATAGTAGGTAAAAAGTCCACCCAACCAAAGTGGTTCAATCGCGACATCTCCTGGACGATTCGTAATAGAAAACTGGCCTGCAGGAACTGGAAAGCCAGCGATAGTGGCAAATACATTTTCCAGTAAGGGGAAAATTGAAGGAAAGTCAAAACACTAGTGCGCCGAGCTAAACGCGGTGATAGACTTCCTGTCGCGTTCTTGTGTAAAGGGAATCCAAAAGAATTTTTACTGAATGTCAACAATTACTAACCGCTTTGCCATCACATAGGTTCACTGATAGACACCGGTGGCGTGTTGTTGGAATTGTACCCGGACATCGCCAACGTCTTATAGGACAACATTGCATCCGTGTTTATGAGAGAAGTAGACGGTCTCGCTCCGATGTCTGGGGTCTACCTCCAAGAAGGGAACAACCTATACGAAATAGTTTTAGATATCGGTGAAGTGGTTGCTAGGTTAAGAAATCTGAACCCGTATAAGTCGCCTGGTCCAGATTGCCTTCTTCCCAGAATCCGTTGTGAGGTCAGCAGTGAGGTTACGTCACACCTTACTGCGATCTTCAATGATTCGCTTGAAAAGGGACAGGTGCCAGATGACTGGAAAATGGCGGATGTGATACCCATCTTTAAAAAGGGAGAACGCGGAAGCCCGTGTAATTTCTGGTCTATTAATCGTCTGAACTCCATCGTGGGTAAACTGCTAGAAAGGATAATCGCTGATTGCATAGTTGAGCACTTAGAATCTCATAACCTGATCAAGGATTCCCAGCACAGGTTTCGCAGAAACCGATCGAGTCTCACATGCCTACTCGAATTCTTCCATGGTATATTGAGTGAGTAGGATCGTGTTTGGGCAGTAATGAGCAAAGTCCACGCTGTCGACATTACCGGGAAGGTAGCCGACTGGATTTAGAACTAGTTAACTGATCGGAGCCAGCAAGTTGATGGTCAGAGGGAAAGTCTGGAGGTGGGCTTCTGTGAGTAGCGGGGTGGCCCCGAGACCCCGTGCTAGATCGACTGCTGTTCATTGTCTACACCAACGATATATTCAAGTAAATGGTATGCATGATAGCTAAGTTCGGGGATGATACCAAATTAGGTGGCGGCGTTAGTTCGCATGAAGGATTAAAACGCTTGAGAGACAGCCTTCGCATATTAGGTGAGTGGTCCGAGATGTGGCAGATGCCCTTCAACCTTGACAGGTGCAAGGTGATGCACATCGGTCAGCCCAATCCTTGAGGAAAGACCTTTGGAGAAGACCAAACTGGAGAAGGATTTATGCGTGCAAATTAGTAGCAATCTGAAGTTCTCTCAGCAGTGCGCCGAAGTAGAGAAAATGGTTCAGAGACTGTTAGGCTACATAAAGAGAATTTCGTTTCAGAAACATGAGGATTATGCTCACCCTATACAACTCTCTAGTTCGGTCATACCTTAAGTACGCTGTAAAATTCTGGTTACTAACAATGCGTACATACATTGAACAGCTATAAGGACCAGGCCCGGGACAACAAACTAATCCCGTCCCTTTGGTACAAAGGATACCAACGCCAGCTTTTTTCTCTGTTCCTCTCTTGCTCTTCCTTTTATATTCATTCTTTTTTCCTTTTCTCTCTCTTACTCAGTTCTTTACCCTTTCATATTCTCTCGTACACTCTCTTAATCTACCTTTTACTTTCTCTCTTTTATTTCTTTATTATTTTCTCCCTGAAGTAACCTCCTCTTAGTTGTGCGCGTAACCAATTAAAGACGCAACCAAACACTATACAAAGAACTTGTCCGGCTGCCAATGCTCGGTCACGTGGACCGCTGCATGCAAAGCTGAAGGCCATAAAGGAAGAAATTGCGCAAATAGAAAAAAAAGGTATAATTATGCAATGTTGATCTCAAATAGGCGTCACATTTGCATTGGTTCCAAATGAAGAATACACCTAAATGCCACTTTGTGACATCTGTGCATTGAACTGAGTCACCGACACTGATAGAAACCAGGTTCCTTTATTTCTCGGACTTTACAGACCATTGTAGGAGCAAAAGGCTTTTCCAAGTTCGATCTTATAAAGGCATTTCATCGTACACCTGTAGAAAATCGAGCGTCGCTAATACTACAGTTTGTACCTCATTTAGGTCTATGAATTCCTTTTCATGTCAATTGATCTGACTGAGATCATCATCTCAAACGATATTTGAGGTGACCTTTCTTTTGTCTTCACTTTCATACACGACATTTTGGTTTATTCACCTGACCACGGAACACACATTTCCCACTTAAAGCAAGTCTTTGAACGGTTACTTGCTACTGGTTTAAAACTTATATCCCATAAATGAAAATTAGGGGTAAAGAAGCTCGAATTCCGACGGCATCTTTTAACCAACGAATGCATCTTACCATTTCCTAACAGAGTAGAGGCCCTTAAGAATCTCTCCAATCATGCAACCTGCGGATATATCTTATATTTAGGGAATTCTAATTTTAGATGAAACAATCCAATAATAATTATAATAAAGAGTCAGGCATTCTAACTTCTCACGCACGGGCGAGGTCAGTACGCAAATAAGATTGTCTATTCCTGAACTAAAGGAAAAGTGGCGAAATTTCAAAGGAAAATAGAGATAATGGGTACCATATACAAACATTGTATCTCATGAGAGAAAGTCGTGTGTGAAAGTACGAATAAGATATACGTTTCAATGACGGTATGAATGCAACTAAAACCAATGTCGTAAAAAAGGCGACCAGATAAAAGACCGAAATAGGTTCCAGTATATTTTTTATATATTTTACTTGTTACTTGTATGCATTTTATTTTACCTTTGTGCCCGGCGATCAGAAAATTCCATTCACCACCTTAATAATTTTGAACTTTGGGAGAATCTCCATATAAATATGTTTCTAAAAAGATTCCCATTTTCTTTCAGGGTGATTCTGGAGGTCCTCTCATTCGGTATAAAGAGGAAAACAAACGATATATTTTGACTGCTATTATTTCGAAAGGCTTCGGATGCGGAAAAAAGGATTTTCCCGGACTAAGTTCACCCATCGGAACCCCTCCCGTTTTACAGTGGATCAAAACAATTGCATTTCAGTAACGAACACACTGCAAGTGACCGTTACTAAAATTGAAGTTTAAAAATGAATTGTTATATGGTGTCTTTTGCCCCTTATACCTAAAGTAGTTTGCTTTTTTTCTACACATTTCCCCATAACTCCAACACTTTCTTTTCGAATCTATTCAAAACCTGGTGGAGATGCCACGTGGGTTTAGACAATTATTTTAGTTTTATTAATATCTCTGGAAACAGGATTAATTCAGTTGTAACTCCTGGACTGGCATTATTTAGAGTAACCCCCGCTTTGTAATTCTTTCCTAAAAAAATATATACATATATTTAGTTGGCATAAGATATGGTAAAATGTGTTATTCAATGCAGCCTGGCTGGATATATACTTTAACACTGACTTCATGGCAACTCCCCCTACTCCTGGTATTGTACACACCTCAATTATATTTTTTTCTTTATTTATCTTCAATTGCATGACTTTTCAAAGCGTAATGATATCAATACACCTTTATCTACCCGATGCATAAACTTAGTTGATGAATTCCATCTGGGTTAGGTCTTTTTTTTATTTGACTTACATAATTATAGCTCTGTGGTCGCGAAGAAGTCATTACTTCGACTTAAATAGAGAACAAACGTTTTAAAGGTTTGTTTAGGCAATAAAAGGCATTACAAAAGTGATCTAAATCAAATTGTGAGGGAGTCATATTTACAAGGATTAATTATTATTAATAAATTATACAATATTATAGGTCGCTAGTTATAGGTTTTGCGCAAGTAGGCCTTGTTTTGATGGCAAGGCGATCCTATAAGGGTTTGGTAAAATGGCTTGCTTACAGGAACCTCGGAAGATGGTCTTACGGCCACTTCATGGGTGTTGCCTCCTGTGAGTCTAACGACTCGGTGGAGGCGCGAGGCTGTTTTGCCTTATGGGAAACGAGCATGCTGGGGGAGGGAGGGAGAACCCTGGTTTTAGCCGAGAGAAGGTGTGAACCCGCAGAAGGGTTATGAATGGAGGTGGAAATGAGCGTGCTCGTAAGCTTGGAGGAACCAGGAGCAGAGGGTCTCTTAAAAAAATAAGGCATAAGACGTCCCAGGCAGCGCCGAGTGCGCCAGGACAAAGTTCTTAGCCTCGCGAAATGAGAGACGATCCGTAGCCTGAAAGGTCAGGATTTCATTCTCAAAGGGATACACATCACATTGCTTCGAAGGAGTTGGGTGCAGCTCTGCACTTAATACACTTGGCCATACACGGCAAGTGGCACAAAGGTATGAACCCTTTGTGCCGCCTGCTATACCAGAAGAGCTCCTGGAGTGAGTAGAACCCGCAGAAGGGAACCGAATGGGAATGGAAACGACCGAGTTCATAGGCCTGGAGGAACCAGAAGCAGAGGGTCTCTTAAAGAAAATAAGGCATAAGACGTCCCAGGCAGCCCCAGGTGCGCCAGGACAAAGTTCTTAGCCTCGCGAAATAAGAGACGATCCGTAGCCTGAACGGTCAGGATTTTCTTCTCAAAGAGATACACACCATCTTGCTTCGAAGAAGTGGGGTTCGGCTCTCCGCACTTAATACACTTGCTTAGGGAAGTCCATCGAGGTCGATGATGACGGATGTCCTCAGAGCGGTCTCCGACGATGGGTGTGACGATGACTGTGAAGGCCAATGCGTGATCCACACTGATGGCCACACTCAGAGCACGGAAGGTCTGGCACCGGCGGCGGAGGGTGCAGGAGCGCCCCCTCATGGCGCTTTTGGCGACATTCGTTTCGCCGTCTGGTCCGTTGTTCTTCAAAGTGGGCAGCACCACGATGACAGGCAGCGCGCCACCCACCCCTGTCAGTAGCTGTGGCTTCGAAATGGTCTGGGTTGATGTTGAATTTTTTCAGTGCCTCTTTAGCTTGGTCTTTGTACCTCTTTTTCGTGCCGCCATGGGAGCGTCTCCCCTCCGACAGCTGCGCGTAGAGGGTACGACTTGGCAGACGATCAGCGGGCATTCGAAGTACAAGCCCCAGCCATCGCATCTGTCTGCCAGAGATAATGCACTCTATACTTGGTACACCGGCGCGCTCCATCATATCAGTATGAGGCACACGGTCTTGCCAAGTTAGGTTGAGCATCCTCTTAATGCACTGCGCGTGGAAGGCTTCCAGGAGCTTGATGTGCTTCCGGTAGAAGATGAGTGTTTCGCTCCCATACAGCAGCACGCTGAGGCACACAACTCTATACACGGCACCTTCGTTGCAAGCCTAAGGTTGTGGTTTTGTATCACCCGTCTGTGGATCCCGCCAAAAGATGCTGATGCCTTGTTGATTCTTCGTTTGACCTCCTCATCAACAGAACAGTCAGTCGACAGTACACTACCGAGGTAATTGAACTGGGCAGAGGTCTTGAGTTCAGCTCCAGTGACATTCATTACGGGCTCTACTTGGGGGGTAACACCGGACAATTGGTACATCACCTCAGTTTTGTCAGAGTTGATGACGAGCCCAAGAGTGCTGTAGATGTCTGTGATGGTATTCAGTGCTTCCTGTAGGTCTTCGGGGCAGTGGAAGAGAAGTACACAGTCATCCACGTACTGGAGTTCAAACACTTCATCATGCGAGACCTTTGTTCGAGCTTGGAGTCGGCGTAGATTGAAGAGGCTCCCATCAAGCCGGTATGTAAGACCAATTCCCCGCCCCGGTGGGAATCTCTCATGAAACAGGATGGTTGCTGCAGCGAGGTAGATGTTAAACATGATGGGAGCAATCACACAGCCCCTGCTTGACACCGAGTTCTACGTTAAACGCCTCTGATTCTTTACCTCCAATGACCACGCCCGCCCTCATTCCGTCGTGAAAAGCTCGAGCAACCGCTGTGAACTTATCAGGGCATCCAAACTTCCGCATGACGCGCCACAACATCTCCCGGTTGACTGTGTCAAATGCCTTCGTCAGATCAATGAAGGCAAGACACAAGTTCTGATGCTGTTCGCGGCACTTTTCTTGTATTTGTCTGGCCATAAAAATTATGTCTATGGTTCCTCGTTCCCTACGGAAGCCACACTGAGTTTCGGGGCACACGTCATCAAGGATGTATTTGTTCAGCCGCAGGATTAACACCTTTTCCAGGACCTTCCCAGCGACAGCCAGGAGCGAGATTCCCCGGCTGTTCCCGCACACAACTCAGTCGCTCTTCTTCTTATAGGTCGATATGATCCTGGCGTCTTTCCATTTCTGCGGTACACGTTCAGCCTGTCACATTGTAAAGATTATTTCGTAGAGACGAAGGTGCAGAGCATCGCCACCATGCTTGAGGACCTCACCAGGGACACCATCAACGCCGGGTGACTTGTTGTTCTTCAAATTACGGATCGCATTCTTGACTTCCTCTAGTGATGGTAGGGTATCCAACTCGTGAATAATGAGCCTGTCCAGGATGGCATCAAGCTGAACGGGGTCACAGAGATTGCGAGTATTGAGAAGATCTCGGTAGTGTTCCCTCCACCGTTCCATGATTTGGGTCCGTCTAGTGAGTAGGATTGTTCAATACTGGGACCTGACCGGAGCAAGTGGGCGGTTAGCTGGTCCATACACCTGTTTAAGAGAGCTGTAGAAGCTCTGATCTCCAGGATCTGCAAAACCCTGCAGATCCGCAGCAATCCCAAGCCACCAGTCATTTTCCATACTTCGAAGTGCTCTCTGAGCTTCAGCTCGCTTGCTTTGCCACTGTTCCTTCAAGTAGTCCTAAGAAGGGGTGTTCATGAAAGCCTGATATGCCCTTTTCTTTGCTTCCAGAAGCTCCCGTATGCCAAATATACTGTCATCAAACCAATCTCTGTTCCTTCGCTCGGCTTAACCAAGGAACTCCTCTTCCGCAACAGATACCGACTGTGCAAAGTGGCCCCAGCTACCCTCTACACAGTCATTGAGTTCTTCGAGGGGAAGGGGGGAGCATCAGCTAAATGGTATGAAATGGCAATACCAAGATCAGTTTTCAGTTTCATCCTTGAGCAGGGAGCAGTTAAGCTTCTTTTTTGCAGGTCGTTTTCTAGTAGCTGGTCGGATGCGAAGGGGGAGATACCTACGAACCAGCCGGTGATCCCTCCAGCACTCGGCACCTCGCATGGCACGGGTCAGCAGTACGTCCTGCCGATCACGCTGCCTGACGATCACGTAGTCCAGCATGCGCCATTGCTTAGACCGAGGGTGCTTCCATGTTCCTTGTAAATTTTCGTCGTCTTGAAGATGGTGTTGGTGATGACAAGCTGGTTCTGAGAACAGAGAAAAAGTAGGCGGTGGCCATTGGCATTAACTTTGCCAATACCGTGCCTGTTAGGAGAAGCCCACTCGCGCGTTAAAGTCTCCCAGCACCATCAACTTGTCTGAAATCGGCGTACGCTGCAGTTCCGCGTACAGCTGTTTGTAGAATGCATCCTTGATGTCCTCAGGGCTGTCGAGGGTAGGGACATAACAGCTGAAGATAGTTGCATGTCGTTCCCTTGTGAGAGGAACCCGCATCTTCATGAGACGTGCTGAAACATCAGTGGGTGTGTCCCCAATCAGTCGCAAAACCGACACCGTGGAGTCTGCGTTCCTGCATAGGGCATCCTTTCCAGTAGAAGGTGTAATCACCTTGGTCTTTAGTCAGGTTGCCCTCATCCGGAAGTCTGGTCTCTGACAGAGCAGCAACGTCAACGTTATATCTGGCCAGTTCCTGGGCGATGAGAGCAGTGCGTCTAGCCGGTCTGTCCGTATGAAGGTTAGAGTCTAGCATGGTCCGGACGTTCCATGCTGCGACTTTTATATCATATTTATTATTTCGACCACAGAGGAAATGGTCCAACGAGCATGGCTACCCGCCCAGACTGACTTTGAGGCAGGCAATTTTGAGGCAACCTTTTCTACGCCCCTGCCCCATTCAGGGGTAAGCAGTGTGATCCTGAAAAGGGCTGCTTAGTCACGGAGGTTGACGCCGGACTCTTCTGCCACCTCATCCCAGGAGAGAACGACCATATTCGCCTCCGCCGCCCAACGTGCAGCTGCCCAGCTAAGAGCCAGTCCTCATCCCGGACAAACTCCCACCACCAGACAGCCATCGCCGCGGTACTTGGTCAGAGTTGGTTTGCTGAGGACATCAAACCCGCACTAGATTTGAACGAGTAAGAAGGTGTGCTCACTTCAGACCCGTATCTTGACCAAGGCGAGAAGATTCCCGGTGGCAGGAGAGGGCTCAAGACGACCAGGCGTTATCCTCGGCTGCAGGAGACCGCCGAGACACCAGTCTGCTGGTGCTCGCCCATAGTCGCCCCCCAGTCCTGGTTTTATTATCAAGGTTATCCTTCCTCTAGTCTTTACCTAAAGAGGTAGCCCTACAAGGCAGCAGAGGTTGTTGGGGGCTGCCGAGTCTTCGGTCTGTCGAAGGTCACCTAGCACCTGCCCCCATTGCGTGACGGGCATTTGCTTACAACCGGACGTATGAATGTCTCGCTGCAGTTACCACCTACGGTTGTCTGCCCCACGGGTGAGCAACTCGGAACCTCACGTCAACCCTACACGATAAGGACATTGTGTATGGATAAACTTACACAGATTTCGGTTAATCCTCATTTTGCACGTCTAGATGAGCAATTCGTATTACCGAAGTGGTGGTAATTGTAGCACTTCCGCGGCAGGGGCAAAAATGCCTTCACGCGCTAGCGATACCAACAGGCAGACACCGACTTAGGGAGTCTGTGACGGTTTAACCTGACGAAGAGTGTAGGGGTGTGTCTCGAGGCTCTTCCTCATTTTCTCACCACACGTTCGACTTTGACCTTCCCATGGTCGAGCAACAATAAGGTGAAGTCTATTGATTAGTCCGCGATTCGCCTAGCGTAAACCACTCCTTTCACGAGACTCAGGGTAGAATGCGGCGTTACACTCACCGGCGTGCTATTAAGTGTCCGAAGGGCACTAATTATGGCCACCTCGGAGGAATCCGACGCATTCGAAAGAAGGCTGCCTTCCCAGAAACGGGACACATTTGGCTCTTTACCATTCAACCTAAATAATGCTCTCCTCTGATGGATTATGTTGCCCTTGGCCAACAGACTGCCATCAGTGGAGCTAATAACCAGAAAGAGTTTGAAGTCAGCGTTTTCGATAACGCCAGTTTTTCTCTCAATGAGCGGCCTGACGTAATCGAGGCTCCTCTCAGCCCATTTGCAAATATAGTATTAGTCCGGGATCCCCCACCCGAGGGCGCTTCCGGGCGAGACATGTTGATTTTGACCTGGTCGCCTGCCGAAGAGACAGCGGACCCGTCAGTCCACGGAGCCTCCACGGATGGAGAGGCTCTTTAGTCCTCTTACTTTTCTTGTTTTTGGAAGAGGACGGTAGAGAAGGAACTTGCTTTCCTCCACCGCCGGAAAGAGCCCCTAGGCTGGATGGACCGGCCTCGGCAAGATCCTTCTCCGAGATGGAAAAGGTTTTAGGTGTCATGGGGGCACCATCCGGGGAAGGAGATCGATCATCTCCTTGGGCAGGAAGCTAGCAGAGGGGGCGGACTTGCGAGTAGGTACGGTGTTTGGCAGATTTCCATCGGGGAAGGGGAAGAGAGGGGGGGGGGGGGTCGGGCCTACCCAAGGCAATGTTAAGATACATAATTGCATAGCGCACTGCCCGACGCGTCCCACTTCCCCTTGCCCCCCTGAGGTGGTTGGCCTAATCAAGTCGCTCCCTCCGTTAGCGGTCGGTTTTGGGTCGCCTGCTTATTCTCTTTGCAGTGCGCTGTGATAGCATAAGGGAAGACTGCAATTAGTTGAAAGATGGAGTCGCCAATGGGCGACTCCACAGAAGGGGTTGAAAGGGAAACACCTGCACATATAGGCGTTTGGTTGCTGGAAACCGTTATCAAGCCGAGCTATGGGTTGCCATTATGGGGGGCGGAGCCCCCCATACCCCCCCTTCGTGCCTTAGTAACAAGTAGTGCATAATTTGAAGGTCTAAAAAAACTAAATGCGCAAAAAGCACACGACACCATCATGACGAACGCTTGACAAACGGATTAAATCGCGAAATCAGCGCTCTTATAATCGTTTGCATCCAGAGTGCAAATGTGTGAATTAAAGTTTAATTTAATGGTGCCAACATGTGAAATTCATGGTTTCTGGTCACACCGGGAGAAGGTGAGGCGGACTTGTTTTAATTTCAATATTAAGCCCATCAATGCGTAGTATCTAAAAAAATATGTACTTTCCGCGCCAAAACGCAGCCACATACATATGAAGAGTGGAATGCCTAAAAGAATTAATATTTTTTTAATGCTAAAAATACGACGTAGGTTTACTGAAGTTTGACCATTAATAGTACTAAATAATAATAGATAATGATAATTATTCTAATCATATGTAAATAATTATGATTTATAATAATATATATCATAATAAATACTTATAATATAAAAATCATACTAAATAATAATTAGAATGATAATAACAATAAAATGCTAATAATGTTAACTAATAATAATAAAAATGTAAAGTAGTGCTGAGTGGAGGTGAGAGGGAAGCACACCAACAACTTTCCCAGGCTCCATCAAAGTTCAAATCAACTCTGTGACAGGGCTACCCTAATTTGTACTCAGTCCAGAACAAGGCTCCCAAAGCTTTTGCCATCAAATTTTCTCTTCGGTCAACACAGTCCGATAGCAATGTTAACTGCACCTCCTTATGGCCAATATCATCTATAAATTCCTGAATTTCCTTTTGTCGAGGACAATCTTCCATCTAGTGTTTCATTGAACCACACAGAAAACACTTCGTAGGCTTACTCCTCTCAGACTCCATAATCTGTAGACATATCTGCCCCGCCCACTTCTTCTGCACTATGTACATTTCCACTCAAATTATGATCCACAATTCCACCTCTAAACAGTGTGCAGTCTTTTTGGTAATTTAAGTGGACTTGTTGACTTTTGGGGGGAGGCCAGCCTTTTCCCTTTCATTTAACCAGGTTTAATTGTTGTTTTTGTTATTGTTTTGCTATTGTTGTTTCTTTTTATTGTTGTTTCCTGTTCAGTTTTTTAAAGTAGCCTAGAACCAGGCTGTTTGTTTACGGCGACTTATGCCTAAGTCGGCAGTCGCCAGATAGCCCCTTAAAAAAAAAAATTAAAAAAATTGGTAATTTAAGACCAAGATAGCGCCGTCATTTCCAATGTTTTAGGCACGCGCTCGCCTCTGCTGTTTCCCGCATAATATTTCGTCCATATTCCAATATGTTTCAATCTTTTTTTTGACTAAATTTGAGTGGCCTAAAATTGAGAGGGGCCCCGTCGAGAACCTTAATACATCCGAACAGGGGGTGGGGTAGCCCTTTGGGGGGCAGAGCCACCCCAGGGCAATAGGAAAAATAAATAGGTATTTCTATGTAATTTGATGAGCTGAATAACACTTCTTCTATAACCTGTTTTTAATTAGAAGGCTCTAAACCTTGGAAATGACGGCGCTATCTTCGTCTTAAATTACCGTTTTGTTCATCTCATCAAATGTAATAGTTGTTGTTGTTGCCATTGCCAATTGAAAATAAAAATATCTGAATACATCACAAGTTTTCAACACTTGAAAAGCCAATATTTGGTCAGGCATTTCCATGCCATGTTTCTTAAATTTATAGTAACATATCGAATTCTACAAAGTAATCAGGTATAGTCATTTCAGTAGGGCGCTTAAACATTTCAAACTAGAATATGCTTTTCTATTTTTATCCAACATAAACACAATTTTTGTAACAAAATTTCCATTCCATTATCACTTGCCAAGTCTATTATATCTATTTCACTACTAACCCTCCCTAATCTTACAAGTTAATGTCAAATGTACTGCCAAAACCTCTTATTTAGGTGCCAGACTAGTTAATTTTTGCCATATTTCTATATTTTTTTTCCCATTGTTCATATTCACTTTATGATGTCATTTGTGAAGGATTCTTAAAAAAACAGATGCCATCTTTTTTGGAACCATGCTCTGATACCAGTGTAAAATTGAGATAATACCCATTTAACTTGCTAAGTTGATATAATCAGAGCAATGTCAACACTTGCCTAAGAATTCAACTGTTCAGAGTTATGTTTCTTGTCTTCCTATAAGTTCACTTATTGCACCTTAATTAAGTGATTCCTGATACTATGTTATATATTGCCTGGCCAGGACTTCTCCACTAATATTGGCATATCTATACACAGTCATGCGTGTCTTCACACTGACTAACTTATCTTCAACACTTTGTCACTCCTCTTTCTAGCGGCCATCTTGTTTTATGTTACATATCTTTTTATATGCACTTCTTTAATTTATTTATTGGCAACCTTATAACTAACACACCGTTGAGACAGGAGCCCCTACAAAATAAGTCCTAAAACACTTGGTAGGGGGTGGAGGGCGTAGTTTGATGTGTGTGTGTGTGTGGGGAGGATGGGGGGGCAAAGCAAGGTGTGCGATGTGTCTATAACTGCTTAATATTTTTATGGATGGAGTACTGAGAGAAATACAAATGGGAATGTGGGAAATAGATTCTATGTTGGTATATGCTGATGACCACATCCTCGTCTACGGTCTTTTTTGGCTTGCTGATGATGGACTTCCACCTTCTTTGCTATGACCAAGAGGACTTTTGTCCTTTTATTCCAGCCGCACTTTTTTGTTCCTCCTTTCTAACTACTCTGCTTTTCTTCCCCTTTACCCCCCTCCCTCACTTTGAGGAGTCGATTAATACAGATAGAGCACTCCCGTAAAACCATTTGAGCGATCCCGTACCACCCCCTTAGCGTCAATGCGCACTCCAATAGAGCTCTCGTGTATCAAAGAAGTTAGGCGGAGAGGTCAATGCCCAGTGTCCTGAGGGATCTGCCTTAATACATTGATCCCTTCCGTGACACGCATTTAGCCCTTCATGAAGCAAAACCGTTTTGAATGTGCGGCGGTACACACCATGTTGTGACCCCTCCTTGAAAACCCATTGATTCTTCCTGAACACCTATTGTTCTTTTTCTGAACACCCACTATCCCTACCAACTGTGACACTAATTGAACCCTCCATGGAAAGCCCTTTTGGGCGGCGCCCCAATGGTGCAGACCCTTCTTAAAAGTCCATTGAACAATACTCTAACCAAGGCACTGGTTTTGCAGAACGTGCGGCGCCGACGCACATTGTAGCGTGGATCCTACCTGAAAGCCCATTGAGCTCTCCAATGAAATATTTTGGCAGAGAAGATGCGACGGTCGGTGGACGATGGGAAATGGGCCTTCCCCGAACAGCCATTTAGTTCTCTCTTAACACCCTCCATTTACCGTCTATACTCTACTCGGCATCGCTTTAGACTTCGCTGTCTCCTGGTACCCTCTTCCATCCTCCGGTCCCTTCGCATTGCCTTGTCTGGCTGAGTGGGGCGCACTAACTCACTAGAATCAATTGAGGGGCCATAATCTGGTACCAATAATAAAAAAAATTGCCGATATCCTGTTGTTAGTGTCTGAGAAAGGGATTTGGAAACGTTGATCGAAGCGTTCGACAGGGTATGCGTGAGGAGGCGCTAACACTAAAGGCAGAAAAAGAGTAAAGCAATCGTGTTGGGGGGGGGGGGGGGGGTGCGATATAGTTCTTGGTGTTACCCTTGAAAAAGTGTTTTATTTATCTATGATTTATCAAGAATGAAAGTGGTGCTGAGAAAACAGATTGAGACTACGAAATTTGGAATAGTAAGTGGCAGGGGCGATCAGAGCATTAGTGACTGTTTGAGTGTGAAATTTGCCAGAAAAGTGAGAGATTATGCTGGTCCCACAAGTGGAACAGGAGAGTTGCGCGACCTTACATTCTACTCAACTTGGTCGGAACTCTCATTAGCCGAGTGGATACGAGGTTATATTTTTGCGATCGAGGTTCCTGGTTCAATCCCACCGAGATAATACTCGAGCGTAAGCGAAGGACTGAACACCTATTGGGTAGATGCACATAGCCAAATCACAAAACCGCTATCATTTCCGTTTCCAGAACACATTCACTCCGCTCCGGAGGCATGTCGAGCGTGTATTCGTATCCACACAACCGCCACGGAACGGGTTTCCCCTACACCAGATAAGGAAGGGTTCCAAGATCGATGTTGCCAAAACAGACAATAAATACTAGACGAACAGTGGGTCGGCGAGCCTACCCGAGGGGGCAACGTTCTAGATCTAGTATCTACCACTGATGATGACCTCGTCTATGACCTGTCAGTGGATGAATGCCTAGGTGGTAGTGACCATAACATGGTACTAATAAACGAGCACGTAAATTTGAACTCCGACGTGCAGACTTCAATGGGCTTCGGGGATCACTTGGCCAGATGCAACCAACTAACGAAGACGGGACGAATTCCAAATGGAACGACTTCAAGAATCGTTTTATGGCGCGTCAGGCCGAGTTCGTTCCCACGAAGGCTGTCAGACTAGCGAGCATTCCGCCTAGGTGGTTTTCTCAAGAAATCGCTAGTGCTATTAAGCTAGAAAGACAGCGCACAGAGCATGGAAGAAGAATAGTAGTGCGTTGCACCATTAAGCCTATGTGACCCATAGTAGAACGGTTAAGTCACTAGTGCACACGGCTAAGCGTAAGGAAGAAATTTGTGTACTCTCTCTCCAAAGAGAGCCTCGAGGAGTTCTTCGCGTACGTTAACAGCCGAAAACCAGTACGCCAACGCATCGGAGCCCTGAAGAACGCGGACGGCGTTCTCCAGCATTTAGATGAGGAAATAGCTGGCATACTCAACGACTACTACTCCTCGGTTTTCACGAGGGAAAGGGACGGAGAGATACCCAGACCACCGATAGTGATAGATCGTGAGTTAGAATCACTAGAAGTAATAACTACAACTTACCAAGAGGTTGCTAGGAGGCTAGGTCAGTTAAATGTGTATAAATCTCCAGGTCCTGACGGCTTCCTGCCAAGAGTGCCGCGTGAGGTGAAAGATCAGGTGAGCACTCATATTCTGAGATCTTCAACTCATCGCTCGGCAGTGGCGAAGTACCTGCAGACTGGCGTATGGCCAATGTCACCCCGATCCATAAAAAGGGGGACCGTGGCACCGCAGGAAACTACCGACCAATAAGTCTCGCTTCAATAGTGGGCAAAGTACTGGAAGGCATCATAGGGGATAGGATAATGAATCATTTAGTCTCACGACCTGTTGAGACACACCCATCATGACTTCCGAAGAAAGCGCTCGTGCCTCACGAACTTGCTTGAATTATTCCACGGACAGAAGTCGAGCGGTGGACATACTTTATTTGGATTTCCAAAAGGCTTTCGATAAAGTCCCCCACCGCCGACTGATGGCGAAATACGTGCCCTGGGAATAAGAGGAAAGGTCGCAAAATGGTTAGAAAGTTGGTTGTCGGACAGGCGACAGAGGGTTACCATCGGAGGCCACACCTCTCGGTGGTCGTCAGTAACGAGCGGAGTCCCTCAGGGTTCCGTGCTAGGCCTTCTATTATTCATCATCTACATCAACGATATAGATGACTGGTGAGTCGTCTAGCGAAATTTGCCGAAGACACAAAAATTGGAGCTAACGTAGCGAATCCCGAAAACATAGAGATGTTGAGGGGTGACCTACGGATGATCAGCGAGTGGGCTGACAAGTGTAAGGTGATGCACATCGGGGTATGCGAACCCCCGGTCAGGCTACGAGCTACAAGGTAGGCGTCTTGAGTCTACTGATGTTGAGAAGAACTTAGGTGTGCTGATTAGCAGCGATCTCAAATTATCGAAGCAGTGCTTACAGGTGGAGAAAAAGGCTCAGCGCCTGTTGGGTTACATCAAGAGGCAATTCAGCTTTCGAACAAAAGTTGTTGTTTTGCCCTTGTACAACTCGCTGGTGAAGCCTCACCTAGAGTACGCAGTTCAGTTCTGGTCTCCTCATTATCGAAAAAAACATCGATCGTCTGGAAAAGGTGCAAGCCAGGGCCACGAAATTGATCCCATCGCTAAGGAACAAGACATACCAATAAAGACTGCAAGAGCTCGATCTCTATTCGTTATAGATTCGAAGACTGCGCGGTAGTCTAATAGAGACTTTTAAAATCTTGAAAGGATTTGAAAATGTCGACTCAACCGGAATACGACTCGAAATCACGGATGAAAGGTGGAGCTGCCCAGATTCAATACCATTCCGGTGGGTAAGTCATTCACATATGACATTTGGGACACATGGAATAGATTACCAGCGGGAGTTGTTCAGAGTAGCAGTGTCGAACAGTTCAAGAGTAGACTCGACAAATTGTATTTGAAAACTTGATGATCTCATAGCAAGTAATTAGTACGTGCTAAGAATCGAAACCGCAAAAAAGTGCCTCCTCGGCATGGGCTGTACGGCATTTGAGGTACTTCTTTTCCTTGTAATACCCAGCCTTCGGCTTCACAAACGCTTGACAATTTGAAGTTTGCAACTTTCATTATCCGGCCAAGTGGGTCTTGCCTTCAGGACGAGCAGTCTAATCCACGAGAGGACGGATGACACACCATATTTCTAGTCCCTTTAAATTCACTTGTTTATTACCCCCATCCTCCGATATCAAAACTTTCTGGGTTTTTCCCTAGTTAATCTTAAGACATATTTAATACACAATAAGTCATTGGATGTCCTGTCTAAATAGAGTTTCATCGCAGCAAACTCCATTAAGGGCATTAAATAAAAATAAGCAAGGGGACGTCTTTGTGGCAGAACTGGGGTGGGAGTAACTGTTAAGAATGCGCCCCTTATGAACTTTTCAAAACCTTTCTGGTCAAATTTATCTCATTTGTTTAACACTGATTAATTCAAAAGCATGAATTTTAATCAATTTTATTATAATAAATTCTAAAGAAAACGTCGAAATATAGAAGACGTGTTAAGATCGTGTCGTACACGAAAAACTAAATGCATACGTGTACAATTGAGGGCATGGCATGTACTCGTGTCCAAATGGCTCTTTAGAACAACTCTCAAGAGATTATGGAAGAAACAAAATGACATTTGAAACGTTTCAATTTCCAATGAAGATGAAATCCTCCTTTTCAATCCAGACAAATCAAATCGTCGTCATCATCGTCTGTTTTACTTCTTTTAGAGGGCGGAGCTTCATCTTCTTGCTCATCCTCCTCCTCTTCCTCTTCTTCCTCCAACTCCTCATCCTCCTCTTCTTCTTCGGCCATATCTTCATCTTCTTCATCATCTCCCATTTCCTCCAAATCATCCGCCTCACAATCGGCAGGATCCAACTCCTCCTCGTCCTCAGGGTCGCTCGAGGAGTGTACTATCGACTGTCTGTTGAAAAGATGAAGGGTGAGCGCCGAAAGGAAAGCCGGGAACGACTGTTCTTGACGAAGATACGATTCGATCAGTTGCACCAATGCCGCAGAAAATGCTGTCTCCAACAGCCGTAGTTCACCATCGTCCGTTTGCTGCGAATAAAAACACAGGTGAGAGATGATTGTGAGAAAGTGTCGGTTCTTAAAATGTATGGCTACTACCGCGCTTGAGTTACGGATGCGCAAGAATACAGAACTGTCCAAAAGATAGGAAAGCCTGTATTTCTATCATAACGTTTGACACGAGATAATCTATTTCCAAAATAGGTGGATGATAACACAGCTATACACTATGGATGGGTAAGAGTTATGTAAATCTGGATCAATAAACCAGTTATCAGCAGATAAGCAATTTACGAGAAAAAATCAAAGTTCCAAAGCGATCCGAACGACAGCGGAAACAAATTGAATTATCAATGGAAAACATTTGTACAAATAATAATTATTTAGTGTGGTTTTTATTATCGGTGATGCTTCGACATCTACCGCAGGAACGAACGAACTATTGACACTACTGTGAAGTAATCTTGCTTCAATTCCCCGAGTTGTTGTTGTTGGGTTGCTCTCCAGTCAGTTCTGAACGAACAGACCAGCATTCCTGAGGTAGGCAACAGAGGGACCCGGGCGATCCCAGAGATCACTCGTATGGAGAGGCGGTGTGTGTGAGTGTCTGTGTATTGAGTGACGAGCACTCTTCCATTATGTGGTGAATTGTGTGTGCTCCTATATGACAGACTGGGCAGGTGTCTGATACTTCAGGGTGTATGCTCTTTCTGTAAGACAGAAGGGCATTGGGGTGTCCGCATCTGAGCCTGGATAGGTGAACTCGGTCCTCTCTACTTAGCTCGGCTTCTGAATCATCCACTTTGGGTGGGATTCTCCCCAGAACGCTGTTTGGACAGAATCTGTTGATAAAGCATGTTGCTAGGGTGTTATGTATGTGTGTTGAGTTGCTTGTGCCGCTTGGGGCTATTGGTATGGTGTCCAGAATGCTCGTGTAGTATGTGGATGGGGTGTTTCTGATGTTTCGGTGGGTTGGTGCTGTGTGCAATGTGTGATGTAGTGGATGTGAGGTCTCTTGTGACCCTATCATAGAATTGTGCACCTTTTAGATCCATGTGATCTCTGACCTTTAGTGTTTTAGTTTTTCGATGTAGGTGGTCGATGTGAGTTGTTTTGGTACAACCTGTGGCGGTTCTCAGTGCAGTTTTGTTGTATTTGAAGCGTATTGTAGTGCGTATCTGAGAGGTTTAGTGTCCAGCTGGTGCTACAGTATTCGGTAGTGGATCGGATGAGCTGCTTGTGGATGGTGGTGGTTGTAACCTTGCTCTGTCCAAAGTCCTGGCCTGTTATGGCTTTGAGAGCTCTGAGTTTTGGTGTGCATCTGAGTTTGATGCCAGCTATGTGGTCCTTGAAGGTAAAACCGTTGTCGTAGGTGACTCCAAGGAATTTCACGTTGTTGGCGTATGGGATGGGTGTGTTGTACAAAGTGACGGGTGTGAAGTTATTATGGTTGTATTCTTGTTTGTAGTTCGTTATGAGAGTGGCTGTGGATTTCTCTGGTGCTACTTTAAGTCTGTTGGTAGTGAGCCATGTTTGTAGTGTGTTTAGGTAGTGTTGTGCATTTGTGGCAGCTGTGTTGTGTTTAGCATGGGTGGATGTGATTGTGATGTCGTCTGCATAGGATAAGATTTTGATGTCTTGAGAGGTGGGTGTTGGGATGTCGTAGAGAAAAAGGTTGAAAAGTGTGGGGGATAGGACTGAGCCTTGTGGTACTCCGTCTCTGTGATGGAATGCCATTGAAATCTACATGAGCCTTTCTACCAGACAGATAGTTGGCGAGCAATCTTTTGCTGTTGTTATGCATGTTAGTGTTGTAGATTTTGTTTATAAGTTTATGTCTGGGGGTGGCATCGAAGGCTTTGCTTATGTCTATTGCTATGAGTAATGTTCTTTTGTGTGGTGCTTTGTGGTTGAAGCCCTCCAGCATGTCTTGCGTCAGTTGTGTGAGTAAGGTGCTTGTTGAGTGTTGTGGTCTAAAGCCATGTTGGGTGGGCGATAATGGGATATGTGGTGTAATCAGGTTTAATATGAGTCGTTTTATTACTTTGAAAGCTGTGCTCAACAGTGTTATAGGTCTGTATGAGGTGACAAGTGTGGGGTCTTTGTTGGGTTTAAGGATAGCGACAATGATGCCGTGTTTCCATGTGTCTGCGATTTTGCAATATGTGTAGCTGTAATTTGCTATGTCGGTGAGGGCTTGGATCCCTTGTGGACCGAGATGTTTAAGATGGTACTTTGAGATACCATCTGGTCCAGCAGCTGGTGAGTTTTTGAGGTTACAGTTGATATGGTTTGTTTGTCTGTATGTGAAAGGTTTGTGGTTTTTGTCAAGTGGGAAGTGCTTCTTACGTGTTATGATTTTTCTGTCTTCTGGCGTGTGTGGGAGGTGGCTTATGTTGGCGTAGTGGTTGATGAGTATGTTGGCTTGTTGTTTGTGTGAAGGGATTGTGTTGTCACGAGTGATCGCTGCGTGTGATGTTGGAGTTTGTGAGTTTGATTTAGTTATGCTTCTGAGTACTTGAAAAACTTTCTTGCTGTTGTCTTTATGGTTGAGATTGTTACAAACATTTTTAATTGGATTCAGGACAGGGATCTGTTCAGGCCAGTTCATAACAGTGATGTGCTCGTCCTCCAGAGGAGCGTTATCTTGCATGAAAATTGCAGGTTAGGCTTCGGGGGATCGCAGAAGGAGCAAAGTCTGCTGTTGTAACAATTCTTTGTACACTTATGAATTCACTGTGGGCCGTATGCACACAAGAAAGAGGTGGACTGCCTTCTACTGAAATCAAGCCCAGAACTTCACTTTTTTTTGGTCCAATTGACAATCTTTCACCTGCTATGCGACGAACGAACATTTTGCCTCCTTCGGATAAAAAACGTACTTAGATTCATCACTATAAAGTACTCAGTGGCGAATACAAGACTAGCCTTCTTGTTCTTCGGACTGATCAATGGGGTGACTGCGGATGTGCGAGCATGAAGATTGTCTTCCTCCAACACACGTGACAGTCTGCCTGGAGACAGTGATGGACAAAAACTCACTAATCTCTTGAGAAACTGCTGCAGCCAGCTTGAAACGGTAATTCTTCACAAGTAATGGCTCAGTCTTCTTTGGTCTACTGGTCGATTTACCAGCATTATTTGAAACTTTTTTCTCGGCACCAATCTAGCGACTGCCCAATAGGGCACAAGTCGCCGCAATCATCCTACAGCTAGGCTAGATTAAAAAAAAAATGTGAAAGACACCAAAAGCCAAAACAAATAAAGACGAAAAAACAACAAAACAAGGAAGTTCCAGCGTCAGGGGAGGCAGGTCTCGCTCAGCGCAAGAACATGCGACCAACACGAAAGTCATAAAATGGAAATGGCCAGCCTTCTCCAAGTCTCTGTGAACGAACCCGTCCCGAGTACAAGGGGCAAGCGGTAGCGACCTCGATCGTCCCGGTAACGGGCTGATCACCCAGACTTGGGACATTCAACAAGAATGCTAAACAGCCCGGAGGATAACGCAGCCGTCGAGGTAAGGTACAGGCGAAGGCTCCATCAAATAGCGATGCGTCGCGCGAGTGTGCCCAATTGGAAGACGAAGGAAAGTGATCTGAAGCGGTGGGCGGCATTCGGGGGTAGGTCCATGTGAATAGTCGCGGCGCAATAGCACGCAACTTTAAGTTCCCCTCGCCGTCTCCCATCTATCCCTCCGGGCTGTCTGACAAATAAATATTTTGGCGCCCTCATACTACCCAATTCCCACATGTCTAAGAACCCACCATAAGATAATCTCGACATCCAACCCGCTCGCGGCGACCGTGGCGTCACGGATACCGCGAACCAGGGTGTGTGAAGATTTCAATGCCCAGAGAGCACTCAGGGCGCTTTTTGAATCGCTAAATATCACAATCCGGACTCTAAATCGAGCACGACGCGATATCTCTAATACCGAGTGGTATACATATTGCAACCAGCCTACTAGGGCAAAGGTCGCCATAGTCACACCACAGCCTACTACTACATAAGCTAGATTAAAAAACATGTAAAAATAAAAAAGGAACAAGGGATAAGACGCAGGGTACAAAAAGGGGACAACAGCAACAAAAGAAAACAAAAAACAAGATAAGGCAACAAGAAGGAAGCTCGCTCTGGCATCGGGGGGTAGGCCCGCCTACCCCCGACGCAGGAGCATGCGACCTACAACAAACAATCAAATAAAATGGAGGACAACTTCCTCCAAAAAGTCGTATGCCACTGGCCATGAGCTACACCGAACTATAGGAGTTTCTTGCCCTAAACCCAAAGGGCTTACGATATGACTGGTCTCTCGGCTACGGATGCAGTGAGAGGCGCTGGGCTCGCGCGTAAAGCGCATGATGCATTGTGTCCGGCGCAGAGCGAGGAGCATTTACAAGAGGCTTTCAATGGGCGGGAAGTACGGAAAGCACCTGTCGCCCGCAGGGTGGGCAAATAAAACCCCCGTTTTTTTTTTTTTGCCTTTTCAAGTGAAATTGGTAAAAACACGGGTTTTTTCAAAATTACTTTTTTTCAAGAAATGAATGCTACTTATCATTATTTTATTCAGAATGCATATTTATGTTTATAATTTCAACAAATATGTATCAAATTAAGGTTATTTCTCTGATACTGACTCATAATTCATCTCTCCTTCTACAGGTTATGGCTATCAGGGGTACCCACAATTCTCAATCAGTTCTCTGTTCTTACCTTAATATAATTATTAAACTAATAAATTACTATTATAAAAATAGAGATAGCTATTCTTTTGCTATGCTATTCTACTAATACTTGTAGCATTTGTTTTTTGAAAAAAACTTGATATTTGAAAAACCCAGAATAAAACCTGGAGTTTTTTGTTTTCTTTTCAAGAAATAAATGCTACTTATTATTATTTTATTCAGAATGCATATTTATGTTTATAATTTCAATAAATATGTATCAAATTAAGGTTATTTTTCTGATACTGACTCATAATAATTCATCTCTCCTTCTACAGGTTATGGCTATCATGGCTACCCACAATTCTTGATAATTATTAAACTAAGTAATTATTAATATTATATAAAAATAGAGATAACTATTCTTTTGCTATGTTATTCTAATGCTTGTGGCATTTGTATTTTGAAAAAAACAAAACAGAATAAAACCCGGGTTTTATTGGGCTTTTTCAAAATTTTGGGGGGGGGTTTTGCCAACCCTGATCACCAGACAGGAGAGGATGGAGCGGTCCCCTCCATCGGTCGAAGTTGCGCTATCGCTATTCTCTCTGCCAGCCCGAACATCAAGATCGGGAGAGGATTTTGAAAGAGAAAATGTAGTCAGAAAATCTCCCAAATTTATAAAAACCTGCCAACACACGAGAGTTCTGAAATCTTACAACAATAAAGTGAAGGAAAAAGGGTGGTGGGCTATATCTCGCGTCCAAATGCTCCCCTCTATCCCAACAGGGGGTTTCAGGCTTTGCATGTATCCACCCTGGTATGGTCGCACCTGTGCAGAGACGCACACCAACCAGAAGAGGCCCAGTGAACCAGTCTCCCCCCCAAAGGCCGCAGCTCCCAACTGAGCAAGCAAAGAGGAAGGGCGATAGGGTGGATTTTCTTACTAGGTGGTACTAATCATCAACAGGACGGCCAAGATCTGAAGATCTGTTGTGGCAAACTCAGAGACGGGGCCAGAGACTTAGTTGGACTGGCAGCCAACAGGACTGTAAAGCCCGCATCTCATAAACAATAGTCTTATGTCCATTACAGTCAGGGAAGTGGTTATAAGGGCGAAACAGATTTCCCCATTAATCGCACCCCAACGCCCAGAACTCTTCTAGTCTTGGTCTCTTGCAACCTGTAGGCGTTAAAGTGCGTTGTCTATAGAGGTTCCAAAGCCTCATCTGACACGGCATGAAGTAGCTGGTCAGGTCCTTAAGCCTAGACATAGGCTTAAGAACATAATCCTAAAAAAATTTCTGAGAGGGAAGGAAGGGAAAGTTACAAGGAGTTACAAGGAAAGAAGGTACCCTAGGAGACCTTACGGTCCATTCAAAGAGGGTACCTTTGGACTAGCAATCGAGCGGGCACATGGCTGCTCAATTGTTTTGCGTCCCTAAACGGCCACTTTTCAAGACTTTGTCTAGTCTTGACTTGAACTGGTCAACAGATTCCCTGTTGACAACTTCCACTGGAAGTGCGTTCCACTTACCGCAGATACTGTAGGTGAAAATTTTTTCACACAGATTGCGGTTGTAACGCTTCAGTTCAAGTTTGAAGCCGTGATTGCGCGTTCTGTTCTCACTCAGTGTGAAAATATCCCGGTAGTCAACATTGTCGAACCCTCGAAGTATTTTGAAAACTTCGATGAGCTGACCACGCAGTCTACGGGTTTCCAGCGAGAACAGATCTAATTCCCTTAGTCTATCCTCATAACTTTTATGTCGGATAGAGGGAATCAGTTTGGTTTGCCCTAGCTTGTACGCGTTCCAACCTTGCAATGTCCTTTCGAAACGAAGGACTCCAAAATTGTACGGCATACTACAGGTGCGGCCGAACCAGGGAGTTGTACAGACAAAGTACTATCTCCCTGTTACGGTATCCAAACTGGCGCTTTATGTAGCCTAACATCCTTTGGGCTTTCTTCTCTGCCTCGATGCACTGTTTCGAGAACTTGAGGTCGCTAGTGATAGTAACACCCAAGTCCTTCTCAGTGTCACTCGATTCAAGAGCAGTACCCTTAAGGATATACTGAGATTGGGGGTTTCTGTGGCCGATATGCATTACTTTGCATTTGTTCACGATAAAAGGTCTTTGCCACGTGTCAGACCACTCCCCAATCTTCCTACAGGCGGGCAGAATTTCCATCCTTTGCAACGTTCATACCAAGCTTGGTATGGTCGGCAAATTTGGAAATCTTGGGAACCATGTCACCGTCCATGTCGTTGACGTAGATGATGAATAGTAGTGGTCCCAGGACAGAACCTTGAGGCACCCCGCTAGTAACGGGCACCCACTCAGAAGCCTGTCCATTCACCATCACCCGTTGCCGTCTGCCACTTAGCCAGTTCTCGATCCAGCTGGCTACTTTTCCGTCTATGCCCAGCGCTCGCACTTTCCGGAGAAGGCGGCGGTGTGGTACCTTATCAAAGGCTTTCTGAAAGTCTAAGTAAACCACATCCACCGCCTTGTCCCGATCGTGCTCACTGAAGACGAAGTGGAAGAATTCCACAAGGTTCGTCGGCATGACCGTTAACTTCGGAAGCCGTGCTGGAAACTCCTCAGTAGCAGGTTTGACTCTAAATACGACGTTATTTTCTCCACCATCATGCTTTCCATGAGTTTCCCGACTATCGAAGTCAGACTGATAGGTCGGTAGTTTGACGGATGGCTGGGGGCTCCTTTCTTGAAGATTGGAGTCACCTCCGCCTCACGCCAGTCTCTAGGAACGCATCCGGTCCGGATTGACATGTTAAAGATAGCGCACAGATGTCGTGATACTTCATCGCACACTTCCTTCAACACCTTGGGTAGAAACCAGTCCGGTCCAGGGGACTTATTCGTCTTTAGGTCAGCGATCTTTTTCTTTATTTCTCCTTCGGTGAAGTCCATTACCTCCAGCTTTTCCCCCGAGTAGGAATCCGTAGGCTGGGGGATGGGACCACACTCTTTAGTAAACACTGAGGAGAAGTAGTCATTGAGAAGGTTAGCATTTTCTGCATCTGACTGAGTTAATGCACCCTCCTCGTCCACTAAGGGCCCAATCCTACGATGGATTGGTTTACGGCTATTTACATAGCCAAATAACTCCTTGGGATTCTCCTTGCAGTCTCGCCACTCGGAGTTCCTCAGTACGCCTAGCCGCCCTTATGCTGGACTTCACTCTCCTGGCTAGCCTCCGGTATTTTATTTTTTTTTTTAATTAAGGGGCTATCTGGCGACTGCCGACTAAGGCATAAGTTGCCGTAAACAAACAGCCTAGTTTTAGGCTACTTTAAAAAATTAAACAGAAAACAATAAAAAGAAATGACATAACAATAACAAAGCAATAACAAAACAATTACAAAAACAACAACAATTAAATCGGGTTAAATAAAAGGGAGAAGGCCGGCCTCCCCCAAAAAGTCAATAAGTCCACCAGTCAAAGTACACGCACCCGTCCCGAGCACAAGGGACAGGCGGTAGCGACCCCGCCCATCCCGGTACCGGGACAGGTGTCGTGCGCGAAGATCACCCAGACTGGGACATTCGACAAGAATGTGCCGAACAGTCTGGGGGACGACGCAGTCGTTGCAATAGGGCGCAGGCGAGCGCTCCATCAGATAGCGATGCGTCACACGAGTGTGTCCGATTCGGAGACGACAGAAAGCAACCTGAAGCCACCGCGGCATTGGGGGATAGGTCCATGGGAACAGTCGCGGCGCAATGGCACGCAACTTTAAGTTCCCTTCGACCGTCTCCCATCTTCTTTGCCAAGCAGTCCGAAGAGCTGCCCGTATTCCTGCCATGTAGTCGGTGTGAGGAAGAGCGAAACGCTGGTCCGGTCGCAGAGTCCTCGCGGACTCTTTGGCGCCATCATCGGCGCGCTCATTCCCCGCAATTCCTACATGTCCAGGAACCCAGCAGAAGATAATCTCGACATCTGCCCGGCTCGCCAAAACCGTGGCGTCACGGATATCGGGAACCAGGGGATGCGGAGATTCCAATGCCCCGAGAGCACTCAGGGCGCTTTGTGAGTCGCTATAGATCACAATCCGGTCTCCGAACCGGGCACGTCGCGTAATCTCCCGTACCGAGTGGTGTATTGCCACCAGCTCGGCCGTGAAGACAGACGCAGCGCCTGGTAGAGCCCCGCTGACTTCAAACAGAGGGGATACGGCGTGGAAGCCGACCCCCTCTTGGGACTTGGAGCCATCCGTATACACTGGCACGGTACCAGCGTGACACGATGTGTGCTCCAAAAAGGTCGAACGCAATACTCCCGGCGCAGTACAAGCTTTGGGAGCAGAGGCGTGGCGACAAATAGCCAAATGTGGTACCCTCCAGGGTGGCGTCCTGGGCAGAACCAGGGGCGCCACCGGCCCGAGAGCTATATCTACCTCTCGAAGGAGTTTCCTGGCCCTAAACCCAAAGGGCTTAGGGTATGACTGGCGTCTCTCGGCGGCATAGGTACCATCGAGATCAGCTGCGGATGCAGTGAGAGCTGTTGGCGACTGAGGGAGGCGCCGGGCTCGCGCGTACAGGCGAGTGATGCACTGCATGCGGCGCAGAGCGAGTGGCATCTCCCCAGCATCGACCAACAGGCTCTCAATGGGGGAAGTGCGGAAGGCACCGGTCGCAAGGCGAAGGCCGGTGTGGTGGATTGAATCCACCTTCCGCAATAAACGCTCGGCTGCGGATGCAGAAATCTCGCATCCGTAGTCGAGCTTCGAGCGAACAAAGGATCGATAAAAAAGTAAGGCGGCAGCCCTATCAGCGCCCCAAGCGCTGAACGTCACGGAACGGAGAATGTCCATGGCGCGGGTACAAGAGACCCTAAGGCTGCGAATATGAGCCTCCCAGGTGAGGCGTCGGTCGAATACAAGACCAAGGAAACGGTGCGACTCAACCACATCCAGGCGCACCCCATTAAGAAACAAATCTGGGTCGGGGTGAAGCCGTGGATGGCGGCAGAAGTGCACCACCTTAGTCTTGGCC
This sequence comes from Ceratothoa steindachneri, assembly GCA_963969495.1. Lineage (NCBI taxonomy): Eukaryota > Metazoa > Arthropoda > Malacostraca > Isopoda > Cymothoidae > Ceratothoa > Ceratothoa steindachneri. Next base: position 158,971,421 of record OZ018320.1, read on the forward strand.
AAAGAAAACCGAAACCTGTGCGCTTCGGCATAGCGAGAGACGCGGTTCAATGCCTGTTGGAGTCGACGCTCCAGAGTTGGCATCTGGGCCGCGCCAAAAGAGATCGAAAGGTCGTCCACGTAGAGCGTAGCGAGAACATCTTCTGGCAGCACCGAGGTGATGCCGTTGATGCTCAGGGCAAAGAGTGTGACACTGAGGACACTTCCCTGCGGGACACCCTCTGCCTGCTCCTTTGGGGCAGAGAGGGCACCCCCCACCCGTACGCGGAATCGACGATCTCGCAAAAATTCAGATATAAACATTGGGAGGCGTCCCCTCGCCCCCATCGTGTGGAGAGTCTCCATGATACCGTATCGCCATGCCGTATCATAGGCCTTCTCCAGATCAAAAAACACCGTGGCGTCGTGCTGTCTACGAAGGAAAGCCTCGCAGACGGCATTTTCCAGTCGGAGCAGAGCATCCGACGTGGAGTGAAACTTACGGAAGCCGCACTGTGCAGAAGACAGATGGCTTCCGCTGTCCAGGAAATAGGCTAATCTAACATTTACCAATTTCTCCATCAACTTGCACACGCAAAAGGTTAGAGAGATTGGGCGGAAACCGGTCGGAGTAGAGTGATCTCTCCCAGGCTTGCGAAAGGCGAGCACAGTAGCGATTCGCCAGGAGTCTGGGAGAAGACCTTCCACCCAGATCCTGTTGAACAGATCTAACAGAAAGGCCATGCCTCGCTCACCCATGTGTCGAAGCATGGCGTACGGGACATCGTCCGGACCATGGGCGGTGTCCTCGCACGAAGCGAGAGCAGAACGCAACTCACTCACAGTAAACTTGTCGTTGAAGGGTTCTCCGCCTCTGGAGGTAAAGTCCAGCCGGCGGCCTTCCGCGACATCACGACGTGCATTGAATGCTGGCGGAGCAGCATCACGGCTAGAGAATGCGGAGAAAGCGGTCGCTAAGGATTCCGCCACGGACGCGGGGTCCGAGATTGCGGTCCCATTCTCCTGGAGAACGGGAGGGGGGTCCTGCGAGAACTTGCCCCGAATCCTTTTGACTCGCTTCCACACCTCAGCTAAAGGGGTCTTCCCGTTAAGTGAAGACACGTATGCCCACCAAGAAGAGCGGCGGGCGTGCTTCGAAATATACCGGAACCTAGCCCTAGCCCGACGAAATTCAGCGACAGTGAAATCGTTCGGGCGGGGCTTATAGCGCATGTAGGCATAAAGCTTCTGTTTGAGGGCCGTCTCACACTCGGCCGACCACCATGGGAGTGGTCGGCGTGCAAAACAGCCAGACGTCCTAGGAATAGTAGTCAGGCCCACGGCGATAAGGTTGCCGGAGAAGAACTCAACGGCCTCATCTACCGACCTAAACTCCTCGACTGAGATAGAGAATTCAGTCATTTCCTGAAATGCAGGCCACCGCGCCCGCGCCAAGCACCACCGAGGTGGTCTCTCAGGCGGCAGTTGCCCTGAAAAGGATATTTGAATGGGAAAGTGATCACTACCATGGAGGTCATCGACCACCCCCCAATCAAAATCAAGCTGTGCATCCGAAGAGCACAAAGATAGGTCAAGGCAAGAAAATGAAGCGGTTCTCGGACAGTGATGCGTAAACTCATCCACGTTTAGGACACCCATCTCAAGCTCTTCGATCAGATCGGCAAGGACTTGTCCCCTGGGATTTATGGTGTAATCTCCCCAGAGACGATGCCTGCCGTTCAGATCTCCAAGCAAGAGATAGGGCCTCGGCAACCGTGCCACGACGCGGCGGAAGTCCCCCGCGTCGAAGTCAGCTGACGGTGGAATGTACGCAGAAATTATAGTATACCTCCTATCCAGGTGAAGCTGCACAGCCACTGCCTGAAAGGAGGTATCTAAAGAGAAAGGAAGAACGGAGACATCATGCCGGGTGTAAACCGCGCATCCCCCAGCCCGGCCGTCCCGCGGTGGTGGGGTCGCAAGACCCTTATACCCCGGGAGGGCAGGCAGTGGGCACGCGCCTAGCATGGTATCCTGCAAAAAAATAGCTAACGGGGAACGGGACGAGGCGAGCCTCCGCAGCTCCTCCCAGTTGGCCCGGAGTCCACGGCAATTCCATTGAAGGAATATGCCCTCCAGGCCTAGCTCGGAGGAGACGCGGGGGCCCTCCTCGAATTGAAGACCCTCACGGGAATGGCCGTACGCTTCCCGGGGGCAGAACCCCGGGCGCTGTTGGCCGGACAAAGCGCTGGAGGCGCTGTCGCCTTCGAGGACTTATTGGGGGAGGTTGACCTCGCCATGCGAGTCTTTTCCTCCCTCCGCCTCGAAATCTTAGGCGGGCGCTGCGGCTTCGGAGGCGGGGGGGCCCTCTTTTCGAGGAACCACCGTCTCCGAGCTACTCGCTCCACCTCGGGGCGTGGGCGAAGGAGCCGAAGCTCCTTTGTTGCTGTCCTCCTTTCGGGGGACAACTTTAGGAACCCCCGAAGATGGCCTAGCGACCATCTTCAGGGGTGTTGCCTCCTGTGAGTCTAACGACTCTGTGGAGGCGCGTGGCCGTTTCGCCTTACGGGAAACGGTCACGCTGGGGGAAGAGGGGGGAGCCCTGGTTTTAGCCGGGGCTGGGTGTGAACCCTTTTTGCCGCCAGCTCTACCAGGGGAGCGCCCGGGTTGGGTAGAGCCCGCAGAAGGGCTCCGAATGGGCGCGGAAACAACCGTGCTCGTTGGCCTGGATGGGCCAGGAGCAGAGGGTGCCTTCCTAACTACTGAGGCATATGACGTCCCAGGCAGAGCTGGGCGCGCCAGGACTAAGTCCTTAGCCTCGCGGAATGAGTGTGTATCCTGGGCCTGAACGGCCAGGATTTCTTTCTCCAGGAGATATGCACCACATTGCTTCGAAGAAGCAGGGTGCGGCTCTCCGCAATTGACACACTTGGCCACACACGATTTGGACTTATCGTGTGCGACCTTGGAGCAATTTACACAGACTTCGGGTGACCCCGACTTTGCACGTCTACATGAGCGATTCGTATGGCCGAAGCGGTGACAGTAATAGCACCGCCGCGGCAGTGGCACGAATGCCTTCACGCGGTAGCGGTACCAACCGGCACGCACCGACTCAGGGAGCTTGTCACTGTCGAACGTGACGAAGAGTGTAGGGGTGGGTCTCGAAGCCCCTCCCTGTTTTCTCATCACACGTTCGACCTTGACCGCCCCATGGTCGGCCAGCTCTAGGGTGATGTCCTCAATGGAGTAGTCAACGAGTTCCCTCGCATAAACTACTCCTTTCACAAAGTTCATGGTAGAGTGCGGCGTCACACTCACCGGGGTGCCATGAAGTGTCCGAAGAGCACTTATCTTGGCCGCCTCGGCGGGATTCGCCGCATTCGTCAGAAGGCTGCCGTACGAGAAACGGGTCACCTTCGGCTCTCTACCAATTGCACTAGCTAATCCTCTCCTCTGATGGATCATGTTGCCCTTGGACAACATGCTGCCATCAGTGGAGCGAATAACGAGGAAGCGTTTGAAGCCAGCGGGCTCGAAAACGCCAGGTAACCTCTGAATCAGGGGCCCCGATGTCATCGAGGCTCCGCCCTGTGCACTTTTGGTGTTAGTCTTGGTCAGGGGCTCCGCACACGAGGGGGTAGATGGGCCGGATGTGCCGATCTTGGCTTGGTCGCCTACCAAAGTGGCAGCAGACCCATCCGTCCCCGCAGGCCCCGCGGATGGAGAGGAGCCCCGAGTCTTTTTCGTCTTCTTTGTCTTTTTCTTTTTTGGAGAGGAGGGCGGGGAATGAACCCGCTTTTCACCTCCGCCGGCAGAAGCCCCCAGGCCAGATGGACCGGCCTCAGCCAGGTCCCTCTCCGAAATGGAGAAGGTCCTGGTTGTCGTAGGGGCAGCTGTCGGAGGAGATCCCTTTCCTCCTTTTACTGCCTCGGAGCCCTCAGCCATTTGAGGAGGACCTTGCATAGGGGCGGATTCGGGTTCGGCGCTTGGCGCCGAGCTCGAATTCCCCCCCATGGAAAGCCCTACCGTCTGAGGCTGGGTCTCCTCAAGGACCATGTTTATCACAGGAGGGGCCTCCAGTTGGCCATCCCCTCCCAGGACATCGCAGGTCCCCTTGGCAGTGTCGCCAGTCTTGTGTGGGGAGGCACAGGCCTTGACCCCAGCAAGGTTTAAAATTCTTGCCAGCAGGTCTTTTGAGGGAAGCGACCGAAGGGGCCTGGCTTCCCTCTCCCCCCTAAGGGGGTTTGCCCTACCGAGCCGCTTGCACGAGGGGCGGTCAAGAATGGGCTGCCTGCTGGCTTTCTTGGCAGTCCCCTTAGAAAGCAAAGGTGGGACTGCCGCTGGAGATAGGGAAGTGCCCGAAAGCACCTCCAGAGAAGGGGGTGAGGGGGAGTCCCCTACACCCGTAGGCGTAGGAGAGGAGTAAGCCTCCTCTCCGGTTAAAGAATTATGGAGGGTCCCTTGCACAAGCACAAGGGGGAGACCTCCATTTTCTCGGTGTAGCTGCCCGAGGGCGGCTCCGTTGATTTTCTTGGGGAAGTTGGGGGTTGTTTTTTTTTGTTTTTTTTGTCATACATGGGCATGGTGACCCTCTTTTTAATACGGGACGCAATAGCTCATCACCTCTCGCAGTTGCCCGCACTGCGAGAGGTGCTTACAAGCCCGGCAGAGCCAGGCGCCGCCATTCGGGACCACCCCTCCCGCCTGGTGGCCTGGCAGTCCATCGGCATGGCGGCTCCACCTTGGACACGGCGTAAAATTGATAGAATGTGAAGAGGAGAGAATAGGGGATGTGAGGAAGGTATGGGTGGGGATGAAGCAGGTTGTTAAAAAAAACCCATCCCGAACCGGAGCTGAGGGGTTAGGGAACAATGTCCCCTCCCCCCTCAGCCCCCATCCGGGGTGGTTGGCTTGAGAAGAAGGTCAGCATTCTACCCTGTGAAATTAGAGGCTGACCAGAGAAAGTTGTGGGAGAGGTTGTATGAAAAGCGACGAGGTAGGGGAGAAATCGGGCTATCTGAAGGAAGGAAGAGAGGCTAAGCTGGGGCCGGACGGAGCGCTGGATCCCGTCAGCACGGCGGCCAGGATGGCAAATCGCCACGCCCCTTACGGGGTAGCCTCCGGTACTCGTCAAAGGCACCCGAGATCTTCGATCGCCGGTACGCATTTCTCTTCTCCCTAAGCAGTTGGCCGATTTCTCGATTAAACCACTTTGGTTTAACACAAGACCGACGGAGGCATTTCAGAGGGATGCAACTTGATTGAAGACTCATGAATTTATTTTTGAAATTGTTCCACGAATCCTCAACCTCTTCGCATACCGCTAGCCTTACATCAGTCAGCCCAGCACGAAGGCTTGCAAAGTCTGCTCTTCTCAAGTCAAGTTTCCTTGATTGACTGGCAATAGACCTTACCGTCGGGATCTTGACGGTAAATCTAACTAGCTGGTGATCACTGCCACCGAGCTCTTCGCCTACAGAGACATCCTCAACGATATCATCCTCAGAGGTGAAGACCAAGTCGAGGATATTGTCTCCTCTAGTCGGTTCTCTGACCCATTGAGTGAGGAACTCGTTGTTGGCGAACTCCAAGAGTAGCGCGCTCTCGCCACAGGCTGCTCTGGTTTCCCAGTCAACTTGTCTGCTGAAGTCGCCCATAACGATGCACACTCTGCCTTGAACAAGCTCACCCAAGCAGCTGGTACAGTTCCCTGTCCTTCTCAACGGATTGGGAAGGGGGTCTGTAAAGTACCAGGGTCCTGTATCTGACAGGACCTATCTCTAGGTCAACGCCTAGGAGCTCGTGATCGGATATAATGTTGGAGTTCGTAGATTTGATTGTATCTTTGACATACAACATTACACCTCCACTCTCTCTGTCTGGACTATCTTTGTGGAAGAGTTGGTAGCCAGGAACCGTGAATTCACCTTCAAAGTCTCGGTTTGAGGTTTTTATCCACGATTCTGTTATGGCTACCATTTTGGGTTCTTCCGTCGCTACGAGGCCACGGAGCTCAGGAAACTTGTTCCTGATTGACCTCGCATTGAACAGAAGAACTTTCAGGGAGCTTCGACTGTAGGACTCCCTACGCTCTTCCGTTTCTCGGCTTGTTTGTTGGCGAGGCACCCCTCTTTGCGACCTCTGAGAAGGTCGTTCCTGGAGTGACACGGGCGTACATGCGTACGTCCGCCCTCACTCTGGGCCGGATACTCCTTTGGGTCCTCTCTACGACATCCTGGATGATGCTCGACAGAAAGGCCTTTCCTTTAAAGGAAAGATGTACCCCATCCCTTTGGTAGAGATCATTTCTACCATAAAAGGTGCGGTACGGGTCCACAAAAAAGACCCCCTCTGCCGTACACAAATCTGCCAGGCGCCGGTTTAAAGACACATTCATCGAGTGAGCGGTCCGTGTTGGACCTCTCCTCGGGAGCATCCCGACTACAACACGCTTGCGGGTTTTCAGCCCACAGTCGTCCACGGCACCCATGACCGTGTGGAGGATTTTATCTGTAGGGCCTACCCTACCTCCTCTCAGGTAGAGGTCGTTTCCACTGACCATCAGAGCAACGACTGAGCTCTCAGAAATCTGTGATTTCTCAGCCTCTACTCTGATGTGGTGGTTACAACATCCTGGGAGGCAGCTTACCTTCACACTAGTGCGAAGGCGAGCGGCTAGCAGGGACTGCAGGCCCCGTGCTTGAGAATTACCAATAAGGGTGACTCTTGCACATTTGTCAGCAGGCGACTTATTCTTTCCTTTCGGAAGCGACTTGCCGCTTTTCTCTTGTATCTTTCCATTTTTCTTTTTCTTCTTCTTATTTTTCTTGTCTTCCTTTGTTTTATCTTCTTCCGTTTCTCTTTTCTCTTCTTCTCTTTCCACTTTCCCTTGCGCACCAGTAACGCTCGAATCCTCTACACTGGGGTGAGCAGCATTAAGGTCCTTTTTCTTTTCTCATTGGCTCCGCATGGCAGAAGTGGGACTGCCAATGTAGTTTCACCTCCTTGGGCTGGAGTCACATCGGCGGAAGCACCCAAGTCAGTGGGACTTTCGTCTCGAGCTTGAGCCGACTGGGCCTCTAGTTTAGAGGCTAGCTCTAGGATTGTTTCCTCGAGACGCCGAATCTGAAGCGCGTGCTGCGTTTCTAGGGTCTGTATTTTACTTTCCAGTGCCCTAGATTTTTCTTCAGAGGTTGTGAAGAGATCCTTGAGTTCGTTGCAGTATGCCAATGCCTCTCGGACCTCTCCTTTAAGGATGCAGTCGGTGCATATACTTCCCGGGTGGCATTTCAAAAAACATCCTTCCGAGAAGTCCACGCACCACTTATCCTTCTGGCATATCGCACATGTATATTTGAGTGCATCTGGACCTTTTTTTCCCTGTCATTTTGAACACTTTCTCTCTTTCAAAACTTTGTGACCAATCAATAGAAAAAAGGGGGTTGGTGAGTTCTCCCCGCGTGAATCGCTCCCGCTTATCGATCGGAGAGGTTTCGGATCTTTCAGAAGGCACGCTCCATGTGCTGCTGTTCGTCCGACCGAGTCGTCAAGCCTCGGCGTGCCGTGGCTCCCAACCAAGGAGCACAGACGGTACCCCAGGGGCCATCGATTTGTCACCAGGTGAACAACAACGAAGCACGCCCCGTACTAAACTCCTACTAGTTCCCTTCACAACGGCCAGGATCTCGGAGTAGCGTTCAATGGATATCCCGCCACACCAAGGGACTCGACCCAAGGCTTTTTATTGGCCTGGCAACCAACATGGGAACAAAGGGCCGTCACCTCGGACCAATGCTACCATAAGCACCCGTCAACATGCACTGGGAACGGTCAATAATTACGCGCCAGGAAAGGGGTTAACGGGGCACTACCCTCATCCCATTCATCGTGCCCCAGCGCCTAAGACCCCTCAAGTCTTAGTCTCTCGCAACCAGTGAGCGTCAATTGGCGTTGTTTATAGAGGTTCCATACCTCTCTTCTGACGCATGAGGTAGCTACCAGGTCCTTATATGTAGATAGATGAAAAAAGGGTAAGAGTGACATGATAGGAATAGGGTTTTTTATTTGTTGCTTTTTTATTTTTGTATAAGTAGAAGAAATAGGATTATTGTAAAAAATAAGAAAAAAAGAGGAAGGATAGAGTAGGATAAAGAAAGACGCACTTAGTCTGGAACCTAATTTCCGACCAAATCGACAAGGAAAACCATGCCAGGGGTACCAGAAGATAGGTACCCCCCGCCGACATAGCTCGAAAAGTCAAGGGTACGCACAAGCTCTCTTCCCGCGACAAGGGGGGCGTCACCTCTCTCTCTACTTTCCTATGGCCTCATTAGGTTTTAATTCATTTTCATTCACCGGCATCAAGTTTGAGCATAAAAAGACAATATTTTTATCATCAAGTTTGATTTCTAACATTGATAAAATTGACACACTAGTGGAGAAGTCTCGGAGTATTGAAGCACAGGTTCTCCAAACTTACTCCTGGCCCCGAAGCACTGGGGCCAAGAGGGAGTACCGATCCTCCAGATATCAGCTGTAACAGTTGAACAACGGGATTTTCAAAGGAGGAGGTTCACAGCTGAGCATATCTGATCCCTTTAAATGATGCACAGCTGACACCGCAATAACGCTATTTTGACGCCCACCGCTAAGCTGATTATTTATACAAAAAAGAGGGCATATCCTAAATCTCTTAGGAATCTATTGAAGAGAGACTCGCAGTGTTAAAATTAGGGGAAGTGAAAATGCAGAGGGAACCTAGTTGATTAGTCAAAAGGTCACCCTTTGGAGCTATTGTTAATTACTTAAAAAGAAAAATAATAAAGCTGATGGAGTCCAGGGGGAAACAGAAAAAGGGCAGAGAAGAACAACGAATCGGAAAAGCAAGAAAAATGAATATGCTAAATCTTGTCTGCATTATTAAGATAAAACGTAAACCTATGAGGGGATATCTAAACGTTTATGAAGTGTAAAGAGAGTGGTGAAGCTAGAGGAATTGAAAATATCTGAAGAGTAAAAAATGGATCAAACTACTCAGACCACGAATAGGGTCAATCCTAGGGAGTCGAAATTAAAAATTCAGCCACTAAGAAAGTGCATCCTACATCCTACCAATTGTATGAAGATGATGTGGCATTTCAAATCAAGTGGACAGGATTTGGTTGGCTGAACAGAACATGATCAACTTCTGAACTTCTGAGCCTCAGCCAACTTTATAACCTTGTATCTCTCCGCGTAGACCTTAATAGACCCTTGTGATAACCCTTTTAGTCACCTAAGAAGGGGAAATAATATCGGTCATCCCTTACCTGAAACAGGAGGAAGTCCTCCTGAGACTCGGCGTACATGCTAGTGAGGCGATACTGGTTATCGCCCCGTAAGTCCACCCGGTAGCCCGTCAGTTGGTACACCACCTCCCGCATTTCTTTCGCCTTTAGCTTGAACGCTTTGATGAGGCGCTTGTTGCGAATCTCAAAGGTCGTCATCTTCTCCTCCAGTTCTACGAAAATGAGGGGGTTAGGGTATCTGCGATAACATTCCGACCATTAAGGGGAGCAGAAGTGCTCACCAAAAAAAGCACTAAAGGAGGATCAGCAAACAAGTTCAGAAGATTAGATGAGGAAAGTTGCAGGAGCTTCGAATAACGAAATTGGGGATTCTTACCTTGCACTTGTTTGCTGTTGACGACTTCTGTGTCGACCTTGAGGCCGATCTTCTGTGTCAGGTCGTGCGTATCTCCCATCTCGAGGAGCTTGACGCGCCGTTTCAGAGCCTCATTTTCCTGCGTCAAACGATCTAGTTCCGCCCTTCGGTCCTGGTAAGCCATTTCCAGTGGGTTGTTTCTGAAGAAAACGAAAGGTGGTTGAATAGAGCGATGCATTCCCCCGAAAAAAAGGAAGACACGCCAGTGTGTTTAAAAAGAGGTATAACCAGGAGTTAAAGACGTGGGCAAGGTACATAGCCCAAGTAGAGTCCTTAAGGTGTTAGGGGCTGAGATGGCATGTGCAAAACTCCTAAAACTGATTTCATCATCATTTTTTAAGGCTCCATACATGCTTGCATGTGTCGGCCTTATTTATCTAATGGCGGCTTTCCATGCTGTTCTATCTCTATTCAAACTCAAATCTCTGAGATCCCTCTGTATTACCTCATTCCACGTCTTCCTCCTCTGGCAGCTATACCCAAAACTTCCAAACTTCTAACACGCATGCGACCAAAACCAAAGTCAAATAAAAGGGAGGCCATCCTCCTCCCAAAAATCAGATAGTCCACAAGTCCATCCCGAGTCGAAGGAAAAAAGGGGTAGCAACCCTGCTAGTCCCAATACAGGAAAAGATAACGTGCACGAACATCCTCCAGATTGGTACATTCAACAAGAATGTGCCAAATAGTCTGGGGGACAACGCAGACAATGCAGTAAGGTAGAGATTTTTTTTTTTTTAATTCACCCATCTGCCACTACCTTCAAGGGCACAAGTCACAATAATTAAAATTCTAGCCTAGGACTAGGCTATTCTAAAATCAGAAAAAAAATAATAAAAAAGCACATGCCAGCATCTAAGTCGAGCCCCCCCCCTTCCTTGGTGCAGGAACATGCGACCAGAGTAATTAAAAAAAAATGGAGGCGGCAAACCTCCTCCAAAAACTTAAGACAGTACACAGGTCAGTGTAGACGAACCTGAGACAGGTGCAAGGGACAGGCAGTAGAGATCTCGTTCATCCTGCTACAGGACAGGTAACATGCGCGAAAATCACCCAGGCTTGGACATTGTGTTGGGGGACAACACAATCGCCGCAAAAAGGTGCAGGCAAACGTCCCATCAAATGACGGTGAGTCTTGACAGAAAGCGACTTGAAGACGTCGCGCCATGGGGGAGCATGTAAACAGTCCCGGTGCGATGGCACGCAAATTAAAGTTCCCCTCGGCATTTTCACATCTTCTGTGCTAAACAGCCCGGAGGGCAGATATGTACTTGGCATGAGGAAGACCGAATGGGTGGTCGGGTCGCTCAGGCCTCGCAGACTCTTAAGCGCACTCATTCCCTGCAATTCCTACATGTCCAGGAACCCAGCAGAAGATAATCTCGCCATCCACCCGGCTCGCCAAAACCGTGGCGTCACGGATATCGCGAACCAGGAGATGCGGAGATTCCAATGCCCCGAGAGCACTCTGGGCGCTTTGTGAGTCGCTATAGATCATAATCCGGTCTCCGAACCGGGCACGTCGCGTAATCTCCCATACCGAGTGGTGTATTGCCACCAGTTCGGCCGCGAAGACAGACGCAGCGCCTGGCAGAGGGGATACAGCGTGGAAGCCGACCTCCTCTTGGGACTTGGAGGCATCCGTATACACTGGCACGGTTCCAGCGTGACACGAGCTGTGCTCCAAAAAGGTAGAACGCAATACTCCCGGCGCCGTACAAGCTTTGGGAGCAGAGGCGTGGCGATAAATAGCCAAATGCGGTACCCTCCAGGACAGAACCAGGGGCGCCACCGGCCCGAGAGCTATATCTAGCTCTCGGAGTTTCCTGGCCCTAAACCCAAAGGGCTGAGGGGATGACCGGCGTTTCTCCGCGGCATAGGTACCGTCGAGATCAGCTGCGGATGCAGTGGGAGCTGTTGGCGACTGAGGGAGGCGCCGGGCTCGCGCGTACAGGCGAGTGATGCACTGCAAGCGGCAGCGAGCGAGTGGCATCTCCCCAGCATCGACCAACAGGCTCTCAATGGGGAAAGTGCGGAAGGCACCGGTCGCAAGGCGAAGGCCGGTGTGGTGGATCGAATCCACCTTCCGCAATAAACGCTCGGCTGCGGATGCAGAAAACTCGCATCCGTAGTCTAACTTCGAACGAACAAAGGATCGATAAAAAAGTAGGGCAGTAGCCCTATCAGCGCCCCAAGCGCTGAACGTCACGGAACGGAGAATATCCATGGCAGGGTACAAGAGACCCTAAGGCTGCGAATATGAGCCTCCCAGGTGAGGCATCGGTCGAATACAAGACCAAGGAAACGGTGCGATTCCACCACATTCAGAAACAAATCTGGGTCGGGGTGGAGCCGTGGATGGCGGCAGAAGTGCACCACCTTAGTCTTGGCCAAGGAAAACCGAAACCTGTGCGCTTCGGCATAGCGAAAGACACGGTTCAATGCATGTTGGAGTCGACGCTCCAGAGTTGGCATCTGGGCCGCGCCAAAAGAGATCGAAAGGTCGTCCACGTAGAGCGTAGCGAGAACATCTTCTGGCAGCACCGAGGTGATGCCGTTGATGCTCAGGGCAAAGAGTGTGACACTGAGGACACCTTCTTCCTGCTCCTTTGGGCCGGAGAGGGCTCCCCCAACTCGTACGCGGAATCGACGATCTCGCAAAAATTCAGATATAAACATTGGGAGGCGTCCCCTCGCCCCAATCGTGTGGAGAGTCTCCATGATACAGTATCGCCATGCGGTATCATAGGCCTTCTACAGATCGAAAAAGACCGTGGCGTAGTGCTGTCTACGAAGGAAGGCCTCGCAGACGGAATTTTCCAGTCGGGAGCAGAGCATCCGACGTGGAGTGGAACTTGCGGAAGCCGCACTGTGCAGAAGACAGATGGCCTCCGCTGTCCAGGAAAAAGGCTAATCTAACATTTACCAATTTCTACATCAACTTGCACACGCAAGAGGTTAGAGAGATTGGGCGGAAACCGGCAAGAGTAGAGTGATATCTCTCCCCGGTTTGCGAAAGGCGAGCACAGTAGCGATTCGCCAGTAATCTGGGAGGAGACCCTCCACCCAGATCCTGTTGAACAAATCTAACAGAAAGGCCATGCCTCGCTCACCCAGGTGTCGAAGCATGGCGTACGGGACATCGTCCGGACCATGGGCAGTGTCCGCGCACGAAGCAAGAGCGGAGTGCAACTCACTGACAGTAAACCTGTCATTGAAGGGTTCTCCGCCTCTGGAGGTAAAGTCCAGCCGGCGACCTTCCGCGACATCACGACGTGCATTGAATGCTGGCGGAGCAGCATCCCGGTTAGAGAATGCGGAAAAAGCGGTTGCGAAAGATTCCACCACGGACGCGGGGTCCGAGATTGCGGTCCCATTCTCCTGGAGAACGGGAGGGGGGTCCTGCGAGAACTTGCCCAGAATCCTTTTGACTCGCTTCCACACCTCTGCTAGAGGTGCCTTCCTATTAAGTGAAGACAAATACGCCTGCCAGGAAGGTTGGCAGGTGTACTTTGAAACATAACGGAACCTAGCCCTACCTCGATGAAATTCAACGACATGCGCTTTTAGAGCATGTAGGCATAACGCTTCAGCTGACCTCGGAAGTGGTCGGCGTTCAAAACGGCCAGACGTTCTTAGAAGAGTAGTTAGGTATACGGCGATGAGGTTGCCGGAGAACTCAATAACTTCATCCACCGACCTAAACTCCCTAACTGGGAGAGAGAAATCGGTTATTTCCTGAAATGCGGATCGGGGGAAATGCACAGGCTTCTCCAGGCTATCCTTAAGAGCATTGGGGGCTGGAGGGCACATAAGTCCTCCAAGTGCTTGCTGACATCCACATTCGGGAGAAAAAGAGGTAATAAGGAAAAAGGCTCGGGTAGTTTCTGTATGGTTTGAGATTGCCGGAGGCACTAGGCAGGGAAGGACGTGCTGCCCTTACAAATACCAAATGTAAGTCAACCCATGGTAACCACCCCTGCGCGGTTCCAGCGGAGCACCCCTTTACGAGGCGTAAAGGATCCCATCTCTGACCAGAAAATCCTGCAAAGAACTGGCCCATCATGGCCATATCTGAATGGGAGCGTCCACGACGCTGGCACAACAGTGCAAAAGGAGGGCACGTATGGAACCGGCACAATGGCTCCAGGTCTCTATCAATTCTAGGGTCGATAATCTGGGACAGGTCCCTGAGGAGCCTGCCACTGAGTGCCCCCTTCAGGCGACTCCAACCAGCTCGAGGATCCTGTCAGGAATAAAAGTGTTTCCTCTTTCCCTTGAGAGAGCAGAGGGGCCGCTTGGAAGAGAGTAGACGTGAAGAAGCTTCTTCACAGTCAATAGTTGTTTGTTGATATTTTCATTTGTTTTTGCATCACCCTTTTGGACGGCTTTTTATATCAGATGGTGAACGCTAACGCTTGCAGGGAGCCTGATCTGGCGGTGCGCATAGGGTGCCGCTTGGACCATCTTTACCGCCAGGTGGCCACAGGTATGTGGTGTAAAAAAAAAAAAAATAATAAATTGAAAACAATCATAGTCAAGCGGGAAGTGGAGAAATCCACCCCAGGATGAATAGACGAAAGCAGGTTGGTGACTAGCTAGAAAAGATTGATAAGGAAAGTTCCAGGAAAAGGCTTAAAAGAGAGATTTAAAGGAATAAAGCCAGGGTAGTCTAAATCTAGCTTGAGACTAACGGAGGCACTGTTGGGGTTGGAAGGACGAAGCATTGTTCCAGGTGCCATGCGTAACAGTCTACATGGGGGCAACATTAGGTTGAGATATAAAGGGCCCCTCCAAGAGAGAAAATGATTTCCTGACAAGCTCACACTCGACGTCGTCGTCTTACTTCATATGTATAACTTTGGTTTTGGAAGGATCATAGTCGCCCTTGAAGCTCGGTTGGTCCAATTGATTCTTCAGCAACTCATTCTCCTCCTTGAGGTCATCCACTACCTTCTGCAACTTCTCAATCTCCTCGGCTGGCGTTCCTTTGGGACTTTTGGTCTTCTCTGTAGATTTCTCTTCGCCAGACTGCAAAAAAGATTGGAAGGATAGGTCAACTGGGGCTCATCAGGGAGGAGGGGGGGGATAGATCGAAGGGTAGATTCTGTAAGGATTTAGATGAAAGCCCCGCCAGCATACGCATATAGGGGTGTTCAAAAGCATGGGTTTGACTCGCTCATTCTACCTTAAACGGGCCAAGTGTATGGAAGAAAAGGCATAGTGGAAGAGGAAAGCTAAATGAATACACTAATTGTTACATCTTGCCCATATCCTTTCTAAGAACTAGATACAATCAGTATTTTCCCCACTCTTCGGGAAGTATTCCACTTTCAATTACATTGCAGCACAACCACCAAGTCCATTACATTACACAATCACCACAATTTGGGGGGGATATTTACAATACAATATCACCCATCTTTCCATTTTTAGGCTCTTTCAAAACTCTAGTGATCTCTTGCATACCTATCGGTTCTATTCCACCAGACATTGACACAGAAAGACATGGGTCGTTTTGGCAAAGCGACGATG
This sequence comes from Ceratothoa steindachneri, assembly GCA_963969495.1. Classification (NCBI taxonomy): domain Eukaryota; kingdom Metazoa; phylum Arthropoda; class Malacostraca; order Isopoda; family Cymothoidae; genus Ceratothoa; species Ceratothoa steindachneri. The sequence goes on from OZ018320.1 coordinate 158,986,639, forward strand.
CGATCACCATCTAAACCTATGTACTTGCAATGTTTGGCCAACACAGACCTCCACAGTCGCTGCCACCAGGAATGAGAGACATCAACAGATCCACACATAAACCAAACCTACAGATACACACACTGCTGAATCAAGGTTTCATCCCTTGAAACAGCACCTGGGATGCACCTGCTAAGCCAAACACACACTTTCACTAGCTCTTCCATACCTATATTATACAGCTCATCGGACCATAAGATAGGCAACTTAGCCTCGCAGTGATAGAAATTTAGAATGGATAGGAGTGGGAATTTTATGGATAAGCAGGGGTCCTGTATATTTGGAAGAGCGTGCACAGAATCAGCTCCATTCTGCAAGAGATGTGTGAAAGAATACTCAAGGTGCATTGTATGTAATATCAGAGGAAGCATGAGAAGATCACGAAAATCTCTGGGAGGTGGCGGGTACGATAGAGATGTGCCATTTTTAACAAGTGGGGAGATTATTGTTAGAGATGGGTTTAAGCATCACTTCTTAAAGCTTGATCTATACCTCCAGTTTAATGTGTGAACTAAACTTGAGTTGAATCCGGTTCAACTTTGATCATGAGAGGAACCGATGTTTCCGATGGGAGGAGATAAAGTCAGCCGGAAAATAAAAAGCGTCGGAGGGATAATGAAAATAGAACCACTGACTCCAGTAGATGGACGCTTAAATCACTCAGCTATCACCAAATAAAAAGAAAGAAAAACTGTTCAGACAGAGATTAAAAATGGGCTTCTTCGCACTCGCCAACCTACAGGGTCATGTATGATGGACATACTTAGAGGCAAGTACCAAAGGTTCATAGCTGGAGACACAAAGCTCCGAGAATGACCCACGGACAAAAGGAAACACCTGATCCCAGGTTGTTGTGAGCAATGAAACCTTTGCGTGAATGACAGGAAGAAGCAGGATCTACCCCTGGTTCACATGGGGGGGTAAGGCTGGATTCTATGGAACGTATTCAAGCTAACGCACATTCCACAGGTACGGCGTAGTGGCGATAATGATCCCCCACCTCACTCCTATATACACTACGGTGATGCTATCCTATACCATTATCAAAAACTACAAAACCAATATTAACGTACTTTGGGATGGTATTTTTCCATTTGTTGTCCTTCTCTAAGCTCTTCCTCGAGCTTAGTCATTTCCGTCTTGTAGTTGTCCAGCTGAGCCTCGAGATGGGAAATCCTTTCCTGTTCCACGAGGGAAGGGTTCAAAGTAACCTCAGACTCGTACGAGGTGATGATACCCGCCAAACTGTCTCGTTCCTGAGGTGGAGGCAGCGATCATTACGAGTTTCTAGTACAGATTCTATCTACTCCGAATCCACCCCAAGCCATCTACAGTCAGGACACCACCAATACCTACACAAATGCAAAAGAATAGCCCACACAACTGACGCCTTTGCAACTTCCAGCGACCCCAAAACACTACACAAATTATCTTACATCGAACATCTAAGAAAACATTTCAATATAACCTCTAGGGGACCCGTGGAAAAGACCACAGGCAGTAGCGTCATTGATGAGTGGTGCGGTGTTTGACGGGAGAACCCACGGACTATAAAGTAAGGTAGGAAGGAACCTACAGTTCAATATGGATCCAACTTAAACATAACTAACGCCCAAATCCTCGACTCGTTTCAAACACTACACCCGACCCATAACAAAAGAAAAGCCTAAATACCACAAGGATGCAGAATACTTTAAAACCCAAACATCACTGAAAAAGTAGCAGACCTCAAAAAACAACCAAACTTAATTGAGAAAAAACGAGCACTTCCTACCTAAGAAATGATTTAGCAAATCAAATTTAACACAAGCATTACACGATTTATTATTATGCAGGAAACAGACACCCAGAAACAATGCATCGAGAACATGAAGAACAGAACGCTGGAAAATAAAATCAATGTAATATAACTACCTCCCCCAGTCCCCTCCCGGCCCACAAAGCTCTCCTAACAACAAAATCCATTTTCCCACAGAACACTGCAATACCCTAGTGAAAATAGGTTAGTTTCCATCTAGTTTGAGACTTTCCACTGAGGCATGGAGGACGTGCCGCTCCTTAAGGTACCCATCTACACAGGGTAACCCCCTGGGGCTAGTCTTTATTGGAGGGAAAGGTATCGGGAGCATTGTATTTTGACACCAACCAGTGATCATAGAACCCTTTGTGGGTCCGTGTTATAAGTACCTCCATAGGGGAGTCTAGTACTCCACGGAGGGGTATGTGGATATGAACGCAACTACAGCAAACCAGTACCCAAACTTAGAATTCCGCTAACAAACACATTTCATCAGTCAGAGATTTGTGGGTCGCGCCCTCCACAGTGGCGGATTTCCATCTCCTCGAGCTGTGGAGTTCAACTAATACAGCGTTGACAGGTTCAAGAAACAAACTCCCAACAACTTAGTGTGTAAATTGTTGACCTGGCTCTGTATCCTTCCTATTTTTGCGGTTCCGGTGACATCGACACTTTATTATGTGGTACTCACTAACATAGTGTCCGATGATTTTCTTCAGCGTATCCCAGATACCCCGAAATCGACAGGCCACCCAGTCATCTTTTCACTCGTAAACTTGAAATATGTATTTTCAAATTTACTTACGAAATCATCAATCTTTATACCAAGTGAACGTTGTAGGTTGTATAAATTATGAAGAGCGTGAAACTGCCTTCGTCCTTGATCCGGTAAAAACAAATCAAGTTTCTTATGTTCATTAAGGTGTCAACTCCATCATCTTTCTTCAAGTCCCCTACACTTATTTTCGACGATACGGCTCTAGCTCTACCAGACAGAGAGAGATGTATGGCCAGCACATGCTTAGTTTTGTCTAGATCAGTTAGTTCACACCATATTTGTATATCGCGTTTCCAATTCTCGTAACTAAATTCCATCATCAAATCGAGATGGCCACTTGGATGAACAAACATTAGTCGACAACGCCATCATAACCTTTCTCTACTACCAAATGTTAGTTGACTATACACACTCATCGTTCGGAGTAAACTAAACGGCTCCACGATGAGTCATTCAGAGGATGTCTCGCAGACTGTGACCTCATGCACGATCTTGTATGCAATTGGCTAACCATAAGCTTTCAGTGAATGATTGATTAGGCTTGTGACAAAATGTTAAATCTCCAATTTGTGTCATGAATAAGGCGCATGTTTGAAAGAGGATTTAAAACACTAATTTAGGACCTATTTTGTTTAGATAAAAAGTTATATTGCGAAACATGATTCTAGGGACCCAGAAACTGGTGCTTTTGCCCGATTTCAAGACAGGAAATTTAAAGCTCCATACGACAATGTTTCCCTACATCCTAGGTCAAAATAGTTATGATTTTCGGGGTTTGCAGGTCAAAAGGCGAGGGGACATGTACAGAAACCTATGAAAATAAGTGGGTTGATTTTTGAACAGGCCTATAGACACGGTGAACATGACTAGTATGAGGATTCCACACTTGATGTGGCTTAACTAGAATCGGAAGCGTTGTTTCCACTTGGGTAAGTAGTAGCTCAGATGAGATGAATCTCACCTTTGACAAAAGGAAGACTTTTCGTTGTAATCGTCGGATAATCTGAGTGTTCTTCGTTAAATCGTGCTGATTCGCTTCAATTTTCTCCCTCAAACTCTTCACAAGCTTTTCTTGCATATCCTTCGAGCTGCTGTGGGAATCCAAGCTGGAATTAAAAAAAAAAATATTAAAAAATTAAAAAAACGATTGCGAAATCCCCACCAGAATGAATGATTAAATTACATGTAAAAAATAAGTTAGGGGTGGAAATTATATTGACGACTTAAGGGCGCAAGTCGTAACGACCCCTTGTTCTGCGTCTGCCTACTGTCAGTTATTTTTAACAGAAATGAAGCAGAATTTGAGCGGGGTATACTTGGGCACTTGCCAAAGACTTCCCAAGCGCAGTGCTCTACTAACTTGAGCGTGTTCCCCCTGGCGGAGTAGAGGACACAACCGAGGTATCTAAGTCTGTTTATACTCGCAAATCCCGTCTCATCTACCTGCTGCCATAGATGAGTTCCCCTTACATGGTTTAGCCCACCTGCTGAAGTGGTTACCGGGGTATGTCGCATGGAGCCAGCATGTGAGAGTTGGGAAGAGTGTGAAGACCAGTCGACCTGACCATCTCATTCCAGTGAGATGCAGCAGTCAGGAGTCAAAAGGTGCTACCTCTACTCACCCCTATAGTCGGAGTTAAAAGAGGAAACTAGTTGCGGCGCTAGAAACTGGGAGGGCAAGCAACTTTCCTGTCTCTCCTTCTCCATTCCGAAACAAAGTCAGATCATCTGGCAAGGCTCTAGGCTGAAATACACCATTTAGAAGCTCAACAGGCGACATGATATCGACAACAATAAAATCTCCCTAAAAGAGGACATATTTAGTTATGCCTATGCATGGGCTCCATTCCAGACATGATTTACTGAACCTCGAGTATAATAAGAACACACAAGGCCAGTAAGGAAGTGGCAGATAGGCCTGCCACTGGTGACTGAGTCATTCCTCAGTTGGGACCTATTCCCTGGTAAAGAACTACGGGGCCTGGCTATGAGGATCATGGGAAAGCGATAGAAACGACCAACCTCGCCTTCAGCTCAGACATTGAGTGCTCGACTTCCTCGTCCTTCTCCTTCAGTGACCTCAAGATGTCTACCACGTCAGAGACGGGGGGTAAGTACTCAAGATCAAGTTCGGTCTTCAGTGCTGTCTCGTACTGCTCGCTCATGTCCTGGGTAGAAATGGACAAAGAAACTTTAGTGCTATTTACTTAAAACTAAGAAGCGAAACCTAACGAGGGTATTGCTATCGGGAAGCGTGTGAAGAGAGATTTGTGACAAAAAGGTGGTAAGTTGGGGGATTTGAAAACATGTGGTAAGTATAAAACCCAGGAAGACTAAAGAGGGCGTGTGTGTCTTTAGAACTTGTCTCATCACAATTAACACAGATCCTCCAGCAGGTATTGGGGCAAGAGGGCATGAAATTCTATAGATATCAGTTGTGGCATAGTTGTCCAATGTACAACCAACAACCCATTATCGGGAAGGTCAAAGTTAAAATACTCAATCAAAATGGCCTTAGTGAGGAACTTGATTCATTGAAAAAAGAAATGACAGTGACCGAGTGGCATGAAACCGAGAAGAGACATCTCTCGACACACGTCTTAGCCTGATTCGGATCGCTTGATGTCGATCTCAGAAGGATCGAACACAGTATACAACAACCACGACAACGTCGACTTGAATCGGGCCCTAACCCAATTGCACCCCATATGGTTTAACTTCACTCATGGAAGGAAGAGGTTTAGTCTGGCTAAGAGGTAGCGTAGAGAGACTAAATAAAACAAATAAATGGAAACTTAACCCAGAAAAGATCTAGAATCAAAAGGACTAATGTCCCAAAATTTTTATGCAGTGCACCCGTGGTTCGGATCTCACATTAATCAGTAGGTACCCATAGAGAAATAAAGGCATTTTAAATGAGTGCAGATCGGTGGTAAATTAATCCCTACCAGTTTCTTTCCTTGTGTGTATGTAAAGGGAAACAATAGATGCATCAATCGTCCCGCACACAGGCCAGTGAGGAGAAAGATCAAAATTTCAATCTTAACCTCCCTGGCGGGATTAATGCCAATACCTCCTTGCCTGCCATCCCTTTTATTACACTGCAGAATAGACCCCACATTTGCTGACCCTACCATGGCAAGTCTGCAGTGGGATTTGCGGGCCATACCTCTCGAGTCAGTATAGTCATTGTTATGATATTTCTCTCAGATGCTCTCAACGTTAGAGGGAGGGTGTAGGATAATGACCATCAGTAAAAACCAGTAAACCAGTGTCTTGCACATTGTGAATATATTTTAAATCTCAGAGAGATTCAAAATCAGGGAGGTTAAGGTTTAAATAAATAAATACATATATATATATATATATATATATATATATATATATATATATATATATATATATATATATACACAATGGGTTGGGTTTTGTGTGCTGCAAAGAATTTGAAAGTGGAAGTGTGTCTGAGGATGAGAAACATGCAAAACAGTGCCGTTGAATAAAGGTAAATGGAAGGTGGAAAAGAACTACACTGAGCCCAGTATACAAACAATACAGACATTCAGTGATGGAATATACAAGTCCCGCATGGACTCCCAACCTAGCTGACACTCACCTCAACACCCTACAGAACAAAGCCCTTAAAATAATCACTGGATGCACAGCTACCACACCCACAGAGTATGTACACCAGGAAATAAAAGTCATGAAAGTCAAGGATCACTTTGACAAGAGGGCACAATTCGTTGCTGCAGCATTCACCAACCAACATCAGCATCTACGCCAGTGGTTCCCAACCTTTTTTTTACCTCATGGCCCACTTTGAACGCAGAATTTTTCTGTAGCTCATGAAATTATTACAGTGGAAAAAATTACTTCCATTTTACATAGAATATATCTAATAAAGATGTCTATTTATTGGACACAATTTCACAAGCCTCTATAATATTTTCATCTTTAATGAAACGACCATTTATTATAATCAATATTTATTTTTACAATTTTTCCTATATATCGCACAAAACAAAAAACATTCACAAGCACAAAAATTTAAAACCAAGAAAATTCTTGGTGTGTGGAAAGGTAGATAGACTTACTTTGTTGCCCCTTGGGGTCGCTTGAATCAAACCCGGCAGCTCTCATGAAAGATACCACAGCGTGTGGTGTTCTCCAGAGGCCTCCTCAAGAGATTATATTGAAAGAGGTTCTGAGATAGTGAAAAGAAGGGGGGGGGGCGTGATAAGATGAGATTGGCAGTATTTCCAAGTTGCTGGAAGGCACAGAGGTGGCAGTGTCCTTATGGTAGGCGAGCCAGTGAAACTCTGGCCCAACAATCTAGGGTTGCTTCAGATTTGTGGATATCAGGGGGTATTTTGGGGTAGGATGATTTGTGACTAGTTTTGAAGTGCTATGCGGGTAAAGTGGGTGTGTTTTAAAGAATTATGCTTTTAAGGGCTTGAAGGTAGGTTATCTAGCAAATGGGCTTAGAGGGTGGTTTGGGGGGATTGTGTGGGATGGGGGTAGGAGTGGAGGCGTGTTGGGGATGTGAGGGCATAGTTTACTGAAGAATTGTGTTAGGTGGTTCTCGATTGGGAGAATTTTTGCTTCAACATGGCATGGTTTTTGTGTAGCTAGTTGCAATGCGGAAGGTAGTATTTTGAACTGGTTATATTTTGTGTAGATGTCCTTGCGATGGTTGGTGGATGTAGAGCAAGATGTTTGGGTGAAAATTTCATTGTTTTAGCTCAGGGGTGAAGAGGTTCATTGTTGATTTGGGACGAAGGTGGACATTCTGTTTAACGTGAAACAGTTTTGGAAGAGGTGTAGGTACTTGTTTAAGTTTTGGAGGCTGTGTGTACGTTGGTGGATTGGGATGGGATGGAGAAATCATCTGCCTAAACTTACTTACTTGTCGGCCCCCCTACCTCACTTCTGCAAGGTGGGTGGCCACTGGGAAGGCTACCAACACCCCTTGGGTGTATCTACTGGTCTCTATGAGAGATGTGTGAGGTTTGGGCAGTTTATGAGGTGTGTGATGTTGCCTGGGCTTTGGTTGCATCTGGTACATGTTGGGGCGAGGTATATTCTGTTTGTATTGTTGTAGTGGAGTGGCCTGACCTGAGTTGAGAAAGAATTATGTGTTATATGTAATGATTTATTTGATTAATTTATTAATGGGGAAAGTTTAGGATGTTGTTTGGTGCTTGTGTGTTCAAGTGACTTTGGGTGAAGGTAGTGTGGATGTGTTTGATTAAGTTAGGGTTTGGTGGTGGTGGGGAGGGAGGATATTGTAGGTGTTGGAAGTAGTGTGCTGGGGCTTTTATCTTGTCTTGGTCATTGCAGGGGGGGAGGCTTTGCTGTCAGATGGTGATTAGGGTGGGGACAGGTCAGTGCTGTGCTCCAATCATGTCTAAGTTTATTTGATTGGAGGTATTTTTGTTTTCAGCATTTAGGTGTGGAAGGAGGGGGTGTTGCGTGGATATCGTGATTGTTCTGAGTGGTTTGGAGTGTGTTTGTACGAGGTTTAACTGTGGTTGGGTGCTATGCTGGTACTGCATAGTTGAGGATTTTGGGGATGAACTGTCTGTATGGAGTGGTGAAAGTCTCTTTCTGTTGTCCAAATCTAATGTTTGATAGTGCTTTGACGGCGTTGATTTTCTTTGTGGCCTTGTTTGTTGTGGTTTTGAATGTAAGGTGGGTTGCTTTTGTGATTGAGGATAGTTGTGCTGTGAGCGAGATGTCATCTGCAGATGCCATGTGTGAATAGTAGTCGGGTGGGTGTCAGTCTAAATATTAAGTCGGACTGTTTAGGTAGTGGGGAGGGGTATGTCATGTATTAAGAGATTGAAGAGGGTGGGGGAGGATGACCACTTGGGGGACTGTTAGGGAGCTTTTTACGTTTGAATTGTGTGGTATTGGAGTACTTGGCAATGTCTATTGGAAAGTTTCCTATCGATTTTTTTAGTATTGTGATTGCAGTGTATTTTTTTAAGCTATGTTGGGTTGTGACAGGGGTGTAAATGGCCTTGATTCTGTTTACGATTATTTTTTCTAGCATTTTTGAGATGGTTGAAAGGAGCAGGATCATTATGTAAGAGAGGGGTAAGTTTGAGGGTTTATTTGGTTTGGGGAAGATGTAAGGGTGTTTCCAGATGTGGTGGAAGGGTATGTTAGGTAACTAGGAATAGTTGCAGATGTCTGTGAGTGAAGAAATGGCTGTAGGGCCAATGTGTCTAATTGGAGGTTTAAGATGTGGGCAGGGTCTGCAGCTAAGAAGTTTTTGAGTGATTTTATGACAAGATTAGTGTCATGGCGGAAAATGGGGTTGGCTAGTTGGGGTGTATGTGCAGTTTGCATAGGTTTTTAAGTGCTTCAATATTGTTGTGGCTGGGTAGCTGGTCGATTTAGTAGAGAGTCGTGCATGAGCTAGTTGCATTGCTCTGTTTGGCTTCAGATTTTTTCTCTGCTAAGGAGAGATTCAAGTGGGTGGGAGGTGATGATTTTTTTATGATTGTTTAGCAGAGTTGGGAGCCATTTTTTTGTGATTAATTGTTGGAGGTATTGTTTCCAGTTTTCTTGTAGTCAAGTGGAGATGAGTATCAATTTGCCTGTTGAGGTTTTGGATTTGTTCAAGTTGTTGGGCTGTGGGTTTTGGAGATTGTTTTGTATTGGTAGAAAGAAAGGAATTGCTCAAGTGTGAAGTTGGATTGGTCATTTTCTATTCCTTGTGAATTCAGTCCTTCTCTTTTATAGTTAGTGGATTTTATTTTGGTAGGGCTGTAGTTAGATTAGTTGAAATATGAAGAGGATTGGGAATGGGACAGATTGGAATGCATTTTTTTTTTTCCAAATTTAAAGGGGACTTGACTATACAAATAAAAAAATTAAAAAATGCTGCACTGATAGATATGCTTCTGGCATCATTGCATTGAATAAGGATATTACTTGAGTCAGTGTTGCTCGTCTGCGATCATCGACAATTCTAGGCAATGTCAATTATCATGATCATTAAACACTACTGAGCAGACCAAGTGGCCAGTACACAGCCTGACACTGTAGGAGAGATGTTGAATGTACAGACAGTTTCAGATATGGAATATTACATCTATATGGCACCCGCTATTATGCCCCATTTGAACTCTGCTCAGTCACATCACCTTGCCAATGGGCAGCTTAGTTGGTGCTCACACTGACTAACAAGATGTTAGATCATAATTGATACAGATCTGGGAATATCGATGACCTCTTGGTACAGTGGCACCGCCCACCACTACCTCTACATACTGCTGTTGTATGACTTTTTGGCACTTCGGTGTATTTGTGCTAAGTCCCCTGCTCATGGAGGAGATCCATCTGACTGGACAATGAAAGTCACAAAGATCAAAATGACAATTTCTGGTAAGCCCAAAAGCGCCAGTCCTAATATTTTGTTTTTTAATACCAACAAAACAATGCTAGTAATTTTAGCGAAAGAGAAACTCTCTTCCCAAGCTCACCCTGAGTGTGATCAAAGAAGCATTCTCTGCAGTGAGATCCTTGCAGCGATTTTCGAATATCTTGTGTTGAGACTCAGCCGATGCCAAACGCTCTTCCAAAAGGGCGACATTGCTATGGGTCAATCTGCAAATAAATATATCCTTCTAGAGAAGAGAAAAACAAAGTGCCATGGTGCTAAAATGCCCAGAGCAACAAGAATCACTGGCAAATGGCAACTTTCTCTCTCCTAGCCACACTTTGCATGAGTCAATGATATAGGATTAAAGAAAAAGAGTAAAAGGAGACTGCCCAGATGAGGGATGCTGGTCTGGGAAGATGCACACCTGTATGTTTTGGCCTGCAAACTCAATACCCAATGGGGATAATAGGTGGGTTTTGTTCAGTTATAGCATTGATGCATGCCAACCGCACTTTATGAGAAAGCAGTAACAGATAAAGCTAGAATTTGGTTAAGTAAATAGGGCCGCTTTAAGTGTGAGGAGGGACGGTGAATCTGTCAATGAATAAAAAGATATTTAATGTATTTATAGGATTAATAAACATGAAAGAGCGAGAATACCTCTACCATAGTAATGGCTGCACATCGTATAAGGTGAGTGGGCACGCACACACACGCAAAATGGTTGGAGTTGCTTTTTTAATAACACCCCAAAAGTGTTGGATCGGAATATAGATTCACCAGTCTGACATGACTTTAGGCAGCCTAATCTTCTCTCCTTTATTGAACCAGTGGCAGAGAAATGCCAATGTCCAGTGTTAGAAAATGTTGGTTAATAAGCACTTTTACTTTTCTTTCGCCTGTCCTAGACCATTCCACACCTGAATTGTCACTATGGGAGTAGTATTCTGAACTCTACCTCAAAAAAAGGGAGGATGTGTGAAAATTATGATTAAAAAAAATGACCGACAGCTTAAGAGCTCTCATATTAGAAAGATTTATAGAAAAAGTCTGCTTTTGGTGATGAAGTATCAGCATCATTATTAAGAGATCAGTATCCATCATGGGCTGTGTATCGGCATCTGTCAATGTCGAGAAGTGTTCCTACCATAATATCTCTGCACAATTCACCAATAGGTCATATTGAATTGCCAGGGTTTCTAGCTTGGTTGAGTGGAAATGCACTTTACAGTTTGAGTGAATTTAAGCCACAATGGATGTGGTTAGTGACTAGATGAAATCCAGACTTGTCAATCTTGCAATATGTGTAGCCTGGAATTTGGATCTATTGTGGTAGTTCACCATAGTCTTGTTGTCAATACACCGATACTAAGTGGCCTCTCAAGCTCCTGTAGAAATACCTAGCCAGTCTATGCCTGTCACACACTAAGAAGATAAACAACAACCTACCTAGTTCTTAGCGGTCACCGTCCAAGTTAGGCCACCAAGGGTAACCACTAGTTAATTCTTTCATGCGAGAAGCACCAGGATGATTAGAATGTATTTGATGCAATAGAACATTCCTTAATTTAGGCTGGTTGGATATTTATACGGGAGCTTGAGAGGCCACCTAGTATTGAAGTATCAAAAACAAGAATATAGGCAAATGCAACAATAGATTGCGTCATTACAGGATCTGACATAAAACTGTAGGTTTCCACAGAGTAGGGCATCAAATAAGTGCAGATAGGTGGTAAAACTAACATCACAACCTCAGCTGTCACAAGTGGCAAGAGAACAAAGACATTTCTATCTGGTGGTACCAAAGTATGATGAGGTACCTATGCATATGATTCTCTTCCTTAAGCTTCTGAATCTCATTTCGGAGTGCGGGTAATTGGTGAATTGTCTGCTCAAAAAGTTGGCTCCGGTTTTCCTGTTCTTGCAGACCATCAAGGCGAAGTTCCAATTCCTGTGGCAAAAGGGAAACACTGGTTTGAAATGAAGTCACAAGGATAATGACTTAAAAGGAAAGCTTAAACAAAGACTAATGATGATTAAATGAACATATCACCCAATGTGAAAAGACAGGCACTAGCATAGAATTCTAGCTGCAAGAGAAATATAAAAAAGGATAGCAATTTGGAAAAAGGACTCAAAAAGCAACAAATCTTATAAACCATTCTGATTTAGAAGTGAGTAATGCAAATTTCAAACATACACTGACAAGAATGACAAAATCAATTAAATGATGTGAATTCTGACCCATTTTTGCATGAAGGTAATCCCAATGTATCACTGCAGCTGGTGGAGAGAATTTTTCTATCTAAGGCACCTATTTGGTGAGTGGCCCCCAAGAGGATGATAGTCAGTGAAATCTCAAGTTAGCCTAATCTTAAGCTATATTGTAAACATTAAAAAAGTAATGGCATGCTCAACATTGGAGGGAAGACTGCATCTCCAGTGTCTGAGCAAGCATCCAATGCCAAGTACAAAAAATGGAGAAGACAGCCACCTCCAAAATGTTGTAGTCCAAGTACAAGGACAAAGCGGTAACGATCCTTCTCCTCCCAGTACTGGGAAAGGTAACATGCGCAAAGATCTCCCAGACTGGACCACACAAGAATGTGTCAACAAGTGTGGGGTACAATACAGTCGCAGTAAGGTGCAGGGAAGCGCTGCATCAAATGGCAGCGCATCCAGTGAATGTGCCCAATTTGATGATGACAGAAATTGCCAGAAGTTGCCTAGGCAATGAAATATTTTCAAACGAACAATTGCAGCACAAAGACATGCAAAGTTTAGGTTGCGCCAGCCATCTCCCATCTTTTTTGCCAGTCCGTTAAAAGGGGTGACTAAATTCTTACCATGGAGTCAATGTGAGGAAGACAGAAATGCTGGTCTGGTAACCCAGTGCTGACAGAATAGTTGGTACCATGATTCCCTTGCAATCTCTCAATATCTAGGAATGTAGAAGATAATCTCAACATCCATCTGGGTTGCAAAAACTGGTGTGAAAGAAACCATGAATCAGGGAAAGCAGAGATTCCAACTCCCCAAGAGCAGTCAGGGAACTTTGTGAGTTGCTAAAGATCACAATTCAGTTTCTGAAGAGGTGCAACGCATTACCTCCCATACTGAGAAGTGTATTGCCACCAGCTCAGTTGTGAAGACAGATGCAGTGCTCAGTAGAGCCCGCCCCCTCTTGGGACTTGGAGCCATCTGTGTACACTGACATTGTTCTTCCAGCATGACACAAAATGTGTCATGCCTTAGGAGCAGAGGCTGGCAAAAAATAGTCAGAAGTGATATCCTTACGGGGTGGCTTACCTGGCAGAAGCAGAGGCACCACAGGCCCAAGATATACACTGAGCTCTCAAAGGAGTTTTCTAGCCCTAAACCCAAAGGGGTTAAAATATGTTCGGTGTATCTCTGCCACAGAGGCACTGTCAAATCAGCTGCAGATGCAGTGAGAGCCATTGGCAACTGAGAGAGACAGTGAGTTCTTGTGTAGAAGCACATAATGCATTGTGTATGGCATAGTGGCATCTATCTCCATGATATCAAAAAGTAGGGTCACAATGGGGGATGTACAAAAGGAACCAGTCACCAAATGGAAACCAACATGGTGGAATTAGTTCACCTTCAGCAATTCAAGCATGGCTACAGATGGTTAAAACTCGTATTCACAGCACTGTGTAACACGATTTTTGCCTTTGGGTAGCAACTGTTATTTTCTATTTGCTTGTGTCTAGAGTACATGAAAAGACATTTATTTATTTCAAACTTTGCTTTTGTGTCCAGGATAATATGAAATTTACTCCCTCTGGAAGGAAGTGCTGAATTTGAACTTTCATTTGCATAAAGTACAAACAAAACAACATGATACATAAATAGCATTTATTTATTCTAGAATTACATAAGTGAGACAATTAAAATATTAGAAATGGGTAGTTTTCCATGATTTACGCTTATACTGTAAATTACTTTCGCAAATCAGGCCCCAAATATAGTCTCTCATCAGATTTTCATTATATGATCCTTGAAAGCAGCATTTAAAGTCCAATCCTGTTGAAAGCGCTCGCCATGCTTCTCGGAGTATGCTCCCATGTTCTCCTTAAATTTATCAAGAGCGTCAAGAAGATGGACTTTAAGGGACATCTTGCCATAGTTTCTCATCAAGTACTTAACAAGCTCTACATAGTTTTTCGTCTTTGTGATAACCTAGGAAGCCCAGACCAGTGATAAAGCTTTCCCATGCTGCTTTTTCCATCCTAGTAAGCTTCTCGTGAAACTCCTTGCATACCATGATCTTTTTTATTTGTGGACTGACGAAGAATCTGGCTTCCACCTTTGCTGCAGATAGCTTAGAAAGAAATCTTGGAGATACTTGAAAGCTGCAGACTCATTATCTAGAGCTCTGACGAATTATTTCATAAGGCCCAATTTTAAGTGCAGAGGAGGAAACTGTACTTTTCGGGGGTACAACAAAGGCTCCCATTTGACATTGTTTCTCCCCACACTAAACACTGTCCGTTGAGGCCAATCCCCCTGATGGTAGTGTGCCACAGTGCCCCTGCTATCCCAAAGGCAAAGAAAACAAGGAAACTTAGTAAAGCCACCTTCGAGACCCATCGAGAAGGGACCATTTTGGAGTTTCCGATAACCTTCCAACTGTACTCTTCATATTTCAATGTATCTAGCAAGATTTTGACAATGCTGTATTGCTCTTAGAGCTGGACCGAGTGAGCAAGGGAAAGAGATAGATACATGTTCTCGTTATGAAGCAGCACTGCACTGTTTTGAGGCTCCTGGAGGAGCTGTCAATGAAGAGGCGCAACTCGTTGGGGTTACAGGCAATTCTGATTGCCTCAAACAGAGCGGTCACATTGTGACAAAAGCAAAGCTCATCTTGATGTGTAAAAAAGATTGAAAACCACTGGTGACGCTTTCTCTGACCTGAAGTTTGCACACCATCTAACAAATCCCACTGTTTGAGTCTCTAAGTTAAAAGCTCAACATTGCACTCTGTGAGACCAAGATCTCTGACAAGGTCATTGAGATCTTTTTGGTTGGGGTAGTATGGGTTTATCTCCTCAGGTGCACCTCTGTAATCTATATCAATGACTTCATCCTCTTCTGAACTGTTTTTGCTTTCTAAAAACTGCTGCTCTCTTATTGGAGGAGTGGGTATGTGGAGCTCAGAACTGTGTGGCACTGGCACAATAGATGACTGAAGGTCTGAATACATGATAACAGGTGCATTTTTGCCTGCTTGGAAGGCTTCACCATGCAGAAGAAGCAATTGCTTGAGGGGTCAGTTGGTTCCCTCCAAATATGTGGGATTGTAAAATTCATAGTTCTTTTCTCCTCTGTACCATACTGTAAAAAAAACAACAAAATGAAAACAAGTATAAATATACAAATATTTTTCACTAGTGTTATTAGAAATGTTAAAAAAATCCAGTATCCAAATAAACACAACACATAATATTTATATATATAAATAAATATAAATAAATATATATATATATATATATATATAGGCCAGTAATTTTTTCCACTGACTCAGATTTTCTTGAAAATTACTGTACTTATAGACCTTAATGAGACAAATTCATTGGTATGTGTTTCACCTCTGTAGGTCAAATGGTTTCTGAGATATGACCCCTTAAAGTTGGGTCAAAAAGGTCATTTTTGCAAAAAGTGAAAAAGTTCAGTCCAATATCTCGGGGACTATTGCACCTACAGAGCTCATTCTGGTACAATTTTAAAGCTAATAAGATTCCCCAAAACTTTTATTAATGTATATATTTCCTTATAAGGTCAAACAAAAAAGCTGAGCTTTAACCTTGAAAAGGTCACAACGTAGAATTTGATTTTTTTTTGTAACTTTCCCTAAAAGTTTGTGCATATGTATAGCAAAGTGTTCATAAAGAATTTTCTTTGAGAAATGTTTATTTTAGGAGCTACAGATTTTGATGTGAGCACAACTTAGCAGTCACCGTGAAGTCCTAAATGAGTGCCTGCAAGACTAAAAGTATGATTTTTAAGCTGAAAGAAAAAATATAAAATGCTAAATTTGACAGACATTGACACAAAGTAATGAGAAAATATAAGGAAAAGGTAATTTTTTTTTTTAACTTTCAAATGTAAAATATTCTCCATGAACAGGATGGAGGGGGCTGCAACAAACACCATCCTACCCCCATCTAAGCCTAGCTATGGTAATTACCATAGACCTATACAAGTGGCCTCTATTTTAAGTTTTATTTTCATGAATGATATCAACTTTGTTAATCATATTGATGTTTAGTAATTATTGGGAAAAAAAATATATAATTTATAACATTGTCCATATTCTTACAGGAATTATTCAAATAATATTTTTTTAAAGAGCTCATCTGGTGACTGCCTACTTGGGCATTAGTCGCGGTATTAATAACTGCATAGTACTAGGCTACTTTAAAATCGAATTCAATAACACACAAAAAAAACAAAAACCAACCCAAACACACCAAAAATTTAAAAAAAGGAAAAGAAAACGAGCAGCAAGCAAGCTCCTGCGTCGGGCGGAGGTCCCCCTGGTGCAGGAACGTGCAACCTATAAGAGAAAAAAACAAAACAAAAACCTGGTTAAATAATAGGGAGAAGGCCAGCCTCCCCCCAAAAGTCAACAAGTCCACCAGTCAATGTGCACGCACTCATCCCGAGTACAAGGGACAGGCGCGGTAGCGACCCCGCCCATCTCGGTACAGGGACAGGTAACGTGCACGAAAATCACCCAGACTGGAACATTGAACAAGAATGTGCCGAACAGTCTGGGGAACGACGTAGTCGTCACAATAGGGCGCTGGCGAACGCTCCATCAAATAGCGATGCGTCACACGTGTGTCCGGATTCGGAGACGACAGAAAGCAACCTGAAGCCGTCGCGGCATTGGGGGATAGGTCCATGGGAACAGTCGCGGAGCAATGGCACGCAACTTTAAGTTCCCTTCAACCGTCTCCCATCTTCTTTGCCAAGCAGTCCGAAGAGCTGCCCGTATTCCTGCCATGTAGTCGGTGTGAGGAAGAGCGAAACGCTGGTCAGGTCGCAGAGTCCTCGCGGACTCTTTGGCGCCCTCATTCCCCGCAATTCCTACATGTCCAGGAACCCAGCAGAAGATAATCTCGACATCCGCCCGGTTCGCCGAAACTGTCGCGTCGCGGAATCCGCGAACTAGGGGATGCGGAGATTCCAATGCCCCCGAGAGCACTCAGGGCGCTTTGTAAGTCGCTATAGATCACAATCCGGTCTCCGAACCGGGCACGTCGCGTAATCTCCCGTACCGAGTGGTGTATTGCCACCAGCTCGGCTGTGAAGACAGACGCAGCGCCTGGCAGAGCCCCGCTGACTTCAAACAGAGGGGATACGGCGTGGAAGCCGACCCCATCTTCGGACTTGGAGCCATCCGTATACACTGGCACGGTTCCAGCGTGACACGAGGTGTGCTCCAAAAAGGTCGAACGCAATACTCCCGGAGCTATACAAGCTTTGGGAGCAGAGGCGTGGCGACAAATAGCCAAATGTGGTACCCTCCAGGGTGGCGTCCTTGGCAGAACCAGGGGCGCCATCGTGCCGAGAGCTATACTTAGGTCTCAAAGGAGTTTCCTGGCCCTAAACCGAAAGGCCTTAGGGTATGACTTGCGTCTCTCGGCGGCATATGAACCATCGAGATCAGCTGCGGATCCTTTGAGAGCCGTTGGCGATAAAGGGAGACGCTTCGCTCGTGCGTACAGGCGAGTAATGCACTGTGCACAGCGCATGGATAATGGCATCTCTCCACCATCGACAAGCAGGCTCTCAATTGGGGAAGTGCGGAAGGCACGGGTCGCAAGGCGAAGGCCGGTGTGGTGGATCGAGTCCACCTTCCGCAATAAACGCTCGGAGGCGGATGCAGAAAACTCGCATCCGTAGTCGAGCTTCGAATGAACAAAGGATCGATAAAAATCTAAGGCAGTAGCCCTATCAGCGCCCCAAGCGCTGAACGTCAGGAAATGGAGAATATCCATGGCGAGGGTACAAGAGACCCTAAGGCTGCGAATATGAGCCTCCCAGGTAAGGCGTCGATCAAATACAAGACCAAGGAAACAGTGCGATTCAACCACTTCCATTAAGAAACAAATCTGGAACGGGGTGGAGCCATGGATGGCGGCAGAAGTACACCACCTTAGTCTTGGCCAAAGAAAACCGAAACCTGTGCGCTTCGGCATAGCGAGCGACACGGTTCAATGCCTGTTGGAGTCGACACTCCAGAGTTGGTATTTGGGCCGCGCCAAAAGAGATCGAAAGGTCGTCTACGTAGAGCGTAGCGAGAACATCTTCCGGCAGCACCGAGGTGATGCCGTTGATGCTCAGGGCAAAGAGTGTGACACTGAGGACACTTCCCTGCGGGACACCCTCTTCCTGCTCCTTTGGGGCGGAGGGGGCCCCCCCCACCCATACACGGAATCGACGATATCACAAAAATTCAGATATAAACATTGGGAGGCGTCCCCTCGCCTCCATCGTGTGGAGAGTCTCCATGATACCGTATTGCCATGCGGTATCATAGGCCTTCTCCAGATCGAAAAACACCGTGGCGTAGTGCTGTCTACGAAGGAAGGCCTCGCAGACGGCATTTTCCAGTCGGAGCAGAGCATCCGTGGTGGAGTGGAACTTGCGGAAGCCGCACTGTGCAGAAGAGAGATGGCGCCCGCTGTCCAGGAAAAAGGCTAATCTAACATTTACCAATTTCTCCAGCAACTTGTAAACGCGAGGTTAGAGAGAGATCGGGCGTAAACAGGCCGAAGTAGAGTGATCTCTTCCCGGTTTGCGAAAGGCGAGCACAGTAGCGATTCGCTAGGAATCTGGGAGGAGACCGTCCACCCAGATCCTTATGAACAAATCTAACAGAAAGGCTATGCCTCGCTCACCCAGGTGTCGAAGCATGGCGTACGGGACATCGTCCGGACCATGGGCACCCAGGTGTCGAAGCATGGCGTACGGGACATCGTCCGGACCATGGGCGGTGTCCGCGCACGAAGCAAGAGCGGAGCGCAACTCACTCACAGTAAACCTGTCGTTGAAGGGCTCTCCGCCTCTGGAGGTAAAGTCCAGCCGGCGGCCTTCCGCGACATCACGACGTGCATTGAATGCTGGCGGAGCAGCATTCCGGCTAGAGAATGCGGAGAAAGAGGTCGCGAAGGATTCCGCCACGGACGCGGGGTCCGAGATTGCGATCCCATTCTCCTGGAGAACGGGAGGGGGTCCTGCGAGAACTTGCCCCGAATCCTTTTGACTCGCTTCCACACCTCTGCCAGAGGGGTCTTCCCGTTAAGTGAAGACACGTATGCCCGCCAAGAAGAGCGGCGGGCGTGCTTCGAAATATACCGGAACCTAGCCAAGCCCGACGAAATTCCGCGACAGTGAAATCGTTCGGGCGGCGCTTATAGCGCATGTAGGCATAACACTCGGCCGAACACGATGGGAGTGGTCGGCGGGCAAAACGGGCAGACGTTCTGGGGATAATAGTCAGGCCCGCGGCGATGAGGTTGCCGGAGAAGAACTCAACAGCCTCATCTACCGACCTAAACTCCTCGACTGAGATAGAGAATTCAGTCATTTCCTGAAATGCAGGCCACCACGCCCGTGCCAAGAACCACCGAGGTGGGCTCTCAGGCGGCAGTTGCCCTGAAAATGATATTTGAATGGGAAAGTGATCACTACCATGGAGGTCATCGACCACCCCCAATCAAAATCAGGCTGTGCATCCGAAGAGCACAAAGATAGATCAAGGCAAGAAAATGAAGCGGTTCTCGGGCAGTGATGCGTAAACCCATCCACATTTAGGACACCTATCTCAAGCTCTTCGATCAGATCGGCAAGGATTTGTCCCCTGGGATTTATAGAGTAACCTTCCCAGAGAGGATGCCTGCTGTTCAGATCTCCAAGCAAGATAAAGGGCCTCGGCAACCATGCCACGACGCGGCGGAAGTCCCCCGCGTCGAAGTCAGCTGACGGTGGAATGTACGCAGAAATGATAGTATACCTCCTATCCAGGTGCAGCTGCACAGCCACTGCCTGAAAGGAGGTATCTAAAGAGAAAGGAAGAACGGAGACATCATGCCGGGTGTAAACCGCGCATCCCCCAGCTCGGCCCTCCCGCGGTGGTGGGGTCGCAAGACCCTTATACCCCGGGACGGCGGGCAGGGGGCACGCGCCTAGCATGGTCTCCTGCAAAAAGATCGATAACGGGGAACGGGACGAGACGAGCATCCGCAGCTCCTCCCAGTTGGCCCGGAGTCCACGGCAATTCCATTGACGGAATATGCCCTCCAGGAGGAGACGCGGGGGGCCTTCTCGAACAGAAGACCCTCACGGGAATGGCCGTACGCTTACTGGAGGCAGAACCTCGGGCGCTGTTGGCCGAACAAAGCGCTGAAGGCGCTGTCACCGAGGATTTATTGGGGGAGGTTGGGTCGCCATACGAGTCTTTTCCTCCCTCCGCCTCGAAGCCTTAGGCGGGCGTTGTGGCTTCGGAGGCGGGGCGCCCTCTTTTCGAGGAACCACCGTCTCCGAGCCACTCAGCCCAGCACTAGGCATAGGCGAAGTAGCCGAAGCTCCTTTGAGCTGTCCTCCTTTCGGGGTACAGCTTTAGGAACCCCGGAAGATGGCCTGGCGACCAACTTCAGGGGTGTTGCCTCCTGTGAGTCTAACGACTCAGTGGAGGCGCGTGTGCGTTTCTCCTTACGGGAAACGGTCACGCTGGGAAGAGGGGGGAAACCCTGGTTTTAGCCGGAGCTGTGTGTGAACCCTTTTTGCCGCCAGCTTTACCATGGAAGCACCCGGGTTGAGTAGAACCCGCAGAAGGGCTCCGAATGCGCGCGGAAACAACCGTGTTCGTTGGCCTGGATGGGCCAGGAGCAGAGGGTGCCTTTCTAACTATTGGGGCATAAGACGTCCCAGGCAGAGCTATGCGCGCCAGGACCAAGTCCTTAGCCTTGCATAATGAGAGTCGATCCTGGGCCTGAACGGCCAGGATTTCTTTCTCAAGGAGATATGCACCACATTGCTTCGAAGAAGCGGCGTGCGGCTCTCTGCAATTGACACACTTGGACACACGATTTAGACTTATTGTGTGCTGCATTGGAGCAATTTACACAAACTTCGGGTGTCCCCGACTTTGCACGTCTACAAGAACGATTCGTATGGCCGAATGCCAGAATGTTCTAGAAATTCTTCAAACATATAAAAAATTCTTGAAAGTTATAGAAAGCTCTACAGTTTATTTTTCACCAAATTAGTGCTGAATCTATGTGGCGAGTCTCCATGATACTGTATTACCATGTGATATCATAGGCCTTCTCTAGATTGATTAACACTCTTGTGTAGTGCTGTCTACAAAGGAAGGCCTCGCAGATAGCATTTTCCAGCCAGCACAAAACATGCGATGTGGAGTGAAACTTGCACAAAACAAACACGGTAGCCTTTCACCATGAGTCTGGGAGGATACTGTGTCAGGATCTTGTTGAATAAATCTAACAAAAATTCCATGGCTTGCTACCTAGGCATTGGAAAGTGGGCATAGTTTTTTTTTCTTTTCTTTTAGTGCCCTGTACCCCATGGACTGCCACAAGCGATCCCTGGAGTTTCCTTCCCTTGTTGTTGTTTTTTTTGTACAACTTCCTGAACTGAGAAGCAAAGTTGCCAAAGACCACCTTCCCAGAAACTGCATCGTGTAAGGGAGATGCCCCATGAGACATCATAGTGGAAGCCAGTCCATGACAAAAGGACATCTTACCCTCCCCTTATTCCCTGCTCTCTTTTGCTTAAGTGAGTTTATTTTTTTGATTTGTAAGGCAATCTGTAGCCACATATATCTCCCCAAAGTCTCTTGGCCCCTGACCACTAAAGTGAATGTGTACAGAGATACATCATCCCCAATTTCTGCAACAATGTGATGAGCCTTGAAACCAAACTAAAAGATCTCATCACTGTTGGAGAAGAACAAGTTATCAAGAACCCAGACTGACACTAGCATTTCAAAGATTTTACTAGAAATGAGGGGGAGTTGACCGAGAGGGCAGTAGTTTGCCATTATTTGGGCCCAGGTGGAGTTTCTTTGGAATTGGGTGAATGTCTGCGTGTTTTAAATCACATGGTAGCACAGCAGATGAGAGGGGGAGGGGGGCATTGAAGATATCAAGGAGATTAGGGATAACAGGGAGGCACTGATGATAGAAACTTGAAGAGAATAATTTTTTTTTTTTACAAGAGAGGAGGTCACTTCCTCAGAAGACAAAGTGGAAAGAAAGGAGGTGGAGGAAAATGGGGAAGTACCACATGGCAAGGTTCATGGGCTGATGGAATATCAGATGAAATATAAACAACTTTGTTGAGGAATAATTTAAAGAAATTGGAAGGGGTGAAAAAAAAGAGAGAAAAGTGAGTGCCGACTGTTCTTGTTAGCAAAGAAACAATTGGTAGGGATTTTTACCACCAACCTACACTCATTAAAAATATCTTTTATTTCTCTGTGGAGGGACTACAGTTTAATGTATGAGAGCCACCATGAAGGCAACCAAAAACATGACTCCGTGGATTGGTTGTGCATCTGGGCTACCTCTCTCCCAAAAGCTGACCCACTCCATATCTGGATTCCCTAAAGTGGCAAATTTTCCTAGCAACCTATCCAGAAGACTTAAGTCTCCACTGTAGGGACATACCAATCAGAATGCACATTGCCACCAATCATTTAACACATCACAATCCAACAGCAACTTCAAAAGAGGAACTTGGGAATCCTTCTCTCCCTTATTTTTATTCAGAATTTCCACAATTCAAACAACATACCTTATTCTTTGCATTGGACGCTTCAAGCTCAGATCTCAGCAAATCAAGGTCCAGTTGCATTTCCCTCACTTCAACCAGCTGCTGATGAGATGAAGCTAATTTCTTTTCAAAATCCATCTTCTCTATTTCACCTAAGTGTAACTAGGAGAGGAGGGGGTAAAATGAAGTTTAAATGTCCCAATTGTTCAACTTTCATTCCCTCACCACTACTTCAATAAAATTGAAATTTATAAGTAAAGGGATGCAACTTGAAAAATTAAAGAGAAAATTAATGTAATTGTGATGAACCACAGGTGAAATTTACAGAATGAAAGGAAAGGGAGAAGTAGTAACAGGATAATGAATACAGAGGGAAATGGACACTTATTTTGTTTATATAAAAAAGACAACCATAGAAGATTTGAAAAGAAAATGGTGTGATGCAACTGGGAAAGGTACAACCCAAGTATCAAACTTGAGGTGTTATAGAGAAGGAGGGCACTGTTCTTCTGAACTT
Organism: Ceratothoa steindachneri; assembly: GCA_963969495.1. NCBI lineage: Eukaryota > Metazoa > Arthropoda > Malacostraca > Isopoda > Cymothoidae > Ceratothoa > Ceratothoa steindachneri. The sequence continues at coordinate 159,010,001 of OZ018320.1, forward strand.
CGCTTTAATAAATAAATGAAGGTTGTTATCATGCAAGGGCCAAAAAACATATAAAAGGATCAAGGTAAGGGATCCTATGGGAACCATCATCAATCCAAAATAGTAAATGAGTTGAGGGCCTATTCTAAAATTTCCTGCAAGAACAAATGCAGAGAAACCCCTGACAAGCAATCAAATATACAATTCATCAACCTATTGTTACTTTTCTCTTTACAAAAGTTTTGCTCATTATACTTTTCAAAAACATTTAAACTTTTAACTTACTGCACTTGATTTTTCATCCACTTCTTTCTGCAACTCTGAGACTTGGTTCCTCAACTGAGACAACTCCTGATCAATAAAATAAGAAGTTTTCCCAATCAATAAATGCTTCCTCTTACAATTCAAATTGTTTAATAAAGTTAGTATTAATAGATATAGAAAGTTAAAATTTCATAACTGACTTCCATCAGTTGGTCGCTCCTTTTTGCATAAGCAGTTTTTATTTGGAGAATTTTCTTTTCCATCTGAGCAGAAGTAGATTCAGAGAGTTTCCTAGCTTGTACATATTCTTCTTTAGTCTCCTGTTCTTTACTCTGCATCTGTTTCACTTTTCCTTCAAGGTCAGTAATCTATATGACAAAGAATGTGAATGTTTTATAAAGAACATATGCAACTTATAATAGAAAGCTTGCAGAGTATGTTATGAAAAATGTACTGTTGTCTCTTGCCTCAAAACTGAGTACAATCCTGACACAAAAATGTGTACATATAGTATATAATTTTTTTTTTTAGGTTTCTGTTGGCAATTGCCTGCAAGGGCATAGGTGACAAAAATTATATGGTATCTATTTTTAGGGTATTTTATTAAACTTTTTAAACCAATACCCCCTCCCCCCCAATAATAAGGCAAGCTTGTTTACTCAAAGATTTTTTTTTGTCTTGTGCATAGTTGAGTGATCTAAGGGGCGGTTTAATTGAGATCAAAGCGTTTGCTTGCTGCCTCAGTGTGCACGGTTCAAATCCCACCCCTGTACAGAATTTGCAAATTAAGAAAAAACATTTCTGAAGAAAAATTCTCTCTTTTTCTGTTTCTTGCAGTTTGCTGGATTAATTTCATCATTATTTAGCGGTCATGAAAGATTTATACATCTATATATATATATATACCCTTCAATCATTCACTAATCACCCACACTTTGCAGGACATGAGAGAAGCAATGCCTGTGAACACAACTTGATCTCAATGGGAGCTCCAGCAAAGAATATAATACGTCAAACATTAATACAAGACAGGCTCATTAAAGAAAGTGCAGGACACTTTTGTGCATCAGTTCAAATGTGAAAAAGCCCCTTCTAAGAGCAGAATTCAGTACTGGGGGGACAGAACCTCAATACAGCCAGTGACAACTGGCCAAGCCATTCAGGACGCCCCAGGAAGTGTACAGCTGAGCTGGTTGAGAGCGTGAGAGTCATTTCAGCAGAGTCCAAAACACTCTGTGCGCAAGCAAAGTCAGTCCCTCAGTATATCTTGTGAGACTTGCAAGAGAGTGCTAGTAATGGATGCAAAGGCCTACCCATAGAGAATACAGATGAAGCAGACCCTTACAGCCTCAGATAAGGAGCAGAGAAAGGCTATGGCAGTCACGATACTGGAGATCCCAACTTTCTTTAACCTCCTTTGGACCTCAGAAGAAGCTCACTTCCATCTTGAAGGAAAGGTAAACTGGAAGAAAAATGTCTTCTGGGGCACCTCCAGACCAAAGGAGGTAGCCACCAACCCCCTACACTGCCCTAAGTGCATGGTATGGACAGCAATCTCAGCCAGAGGCATCATCAGACCATTCTTCTTTGAGGAATCTGGCGCTGCAGTGACAGTCACCAAGAAGCTGTATGCTGAGGTCCTCAAAACCTTGAAGAGGGAGCTGCAGACCCTGTCCCTGTCGCTTATGGGAAAGTTCTGGTTCCAGCAAGATGGAGCAAGCTCTCACACCTCAAACCTGTCCCGAGATTGGCTGAAAGAGAACTTTGGTGGCCGTGTGATCAGACTCAAGAGTGATTTTGAGTGGGCACCTCACAGCCCAGACCTTAGCAACCCAGAATTCTTTCTCTGGGACTACCTTAAAGACAGAGTGTATGCAGGGAGACTCAGAACCATCACAGAACTCAAGGAAACAATCAGGGAGGAGATCAGAGCCATTAGTCAGTCAGTTTGTAAGGACATCATGGACAACATTGTGCTGCGCCTCAAGAATGCACAGAGCTAAATGGAGATCACCTCGAACACATGCTCTAGAATAAAGAAGAAAAGTCCAAAGACTCATGTTTTGATATGATGTTTTTAAACACAATAAACTAGTTATCACCAAAGTTTCATTCAATCCTTGCAGAAAATTAATAAATGAGGCATATCAAAAGTTGGGGCCCATTTTGGGGGGTCACCCTGTATGTATGTATGCATGTATGTATATATATGAGAAACACACAAAGTAGTGTGTGAGTAGAGCAATAAATGCAAAAAATCCCACAGGAAAGTGAAAGGTGGATTCCAAGTACTTTCGGACTTGTTCAGTTCATTATCAAGGAATAACAAAAAAAATTTACAAAGCCCATGTACAATGAAAGGGCACAAAATAGGCACATGGGCGGGACACTACTCTGCTGTCTCTCATCCTTAACTCTATCATTTAACTTGGTGAATTTTTGAAATTTTTGAAAATGTTTTTTTTTTGCTTAGTGGACAAGTAACCTTTCTTGTTTTTGAGTTTAGGTTTATTTGAAACTTTTATTTGCAGGGATGTTTTTTGTATATTTCGAGCTTTTATCAAAGTTCTTTCAGAGTTCAGAAAAAATAAATATAATTATTGAATGATTTGGAATGAAAAAACATACAAATCGTGGAGTTCAAAAAATGTATTAAAATTAGGGCTTTGGTGCTTTTTTTACTATCAATTCATATATAAAACAAATTTAGATGAAAAAAGAGATCTGACAAAGGTTATTCTATATATCAAACCGGGTGAAATAACTTAAAAAAAAGGTTTCAGGGTGTCTATGTTGAAAAAAGTGTTTGGAAAATTCTCAACTATATATAAATCTTCAAGGGATAAAGACAATATAATAAAAGGTGAAATAACTTTAAAAAATGATTCAGGGTATCTATGTTGAAAAAGGTGTTCAGGGTGTTAAAATATAGAATCTATAAAGGGGATTAAAAAAAGCGGTTTAGAATAGCAAATAGGCCGTAGGCCACACGCCGAAGGAGTGCCTGTGGAACCAAGTTCTTTATGTAAGAAAATACGAAGTATGGCTTGTATATATATATATATATACCAGCTTTGTAATTTTTTTTGTTATTCTTTGATAATGAACTGAACAAGTTTGAAAGTAATTGGAATCCACTTTTCCAGTGGGATTTTTTGCATATATATATATATATATATATATATATATATATATATATATATATATATATATATATATATATATATATATATATATATATATATATATATATAAAGGAGGCCTGCCTCTTCAAAGGACTCATTCTGAGTACAAGGGACAAGTAGTAGTAACCCTGCTCATCCTGATACTGGGACAGGCAATGTGCGTGAAGATCCCTCAGTGGGACAGACAAGAATGTGCCAGACAATCTGTGGGACTATGCGATCATTGCAGTAAGGTGCAGGGGAGTACTCCATCAGATGGCGTTGATTCACACAAATGCGTCTGAATCAGAGCTGACAGAAAACAACCTTGAGCACCATTGAGGCATTATGTATAGGTCCACAGAAAAGTCTTGGCATAATGGCAAGCAAATTTAAATTCCTGCTGACCATCTCATAACTTCTTTACCATGCAGTCTAAAGGGTTGACCTGATTCCTGCCATGCAATCAGAGTAGGGAAGAGTGAAATGCTGGTCCAGTGATCTAGTCCTTGCAGACTGTTTGGTGCCCTCATTTTCCAAAATTCCTGCATGGCCAGGACCCAAAAGGAGACAATCTTGACAGCCTGGCACCTCATGGCAGCCATGACATCACAGTTACAGCAAACTAGGGGGCACTCAATGAGCTAAAAATATGAGTGTGAGGTAGGCAAAATAAGATTAACTATAATAGGGATTGCATACAACGCCCCTAATCATACTTCTTTCTTGCAATAAAGGCAAGTCTCTGTGTAAGCATCTTTTCAAGGCATTTACTAGCAAATGCAATGTATTCCAGAAAACCAAAAAATATTAAACTATACATTTTCCAGCTGCATTAAGATTGCAGGTTTTTGTTTTTATATTTGGGAAAATCATCATCTTTAGAGATATTCTAGTATACTGGTAATAAAATACTCACCACATCCTTATCTCTCATTTGCTTCTTCCGATATGTTTCAGTCTCTAGATCATGCTGAATCCTCATTTTATCCAAAGTTGCTTGAAGGGTCTGCATTTTAGACTGAAGGATGGAAATTGTTGTTTTTCTTTCAAGTATCTCGCTGTCCTTTTCTCGAATCTTCTTTGTTATATCTAGAAAATAATTCCTTAGTAAAAGCTAGTGCTGATAGAAATGTTAAGTCTTCTTTGCACTCGTACTTCAAAAAATCATTTTTTATCCAAATAGATATAATTTAGGAAATAAGCCATATTAATGGGGGTTATCTTTGCCAACAACTTTACCAAATGAAGTTTGTAAAGAAAGTGAATATCTGATGTTATTATCTTTCAAGAGGAAGTGAGTGATATAAACACAATTGCAAATTTCAATAGAAAAAGCGTGTCCACCATTAGCTTCAAATAAAATACTACTCAAAATCACCCTCTAAATTGAATGATAAAAAGTTCTTCAGGTGATGAAAATAGAAATCATGGATATACTCGATGTTAATTAGAAATTTATATTCATCTGAAAAATTTATAGGTAGAAAGCAATGATTTGCTTAATGAAGTGGATTAAGTAGATGAGAACATATTGTAAGGTACTTCTGTATATTACAGAATAAATTCTAATTCTGCAAGCACTGTGTCACTTCCTGTAGAAGAATTGGAAGAGATTAAAATACAGTTTAGTTAATACCTGATGACTATCCTCTCTAAATCATGGCCAACAAGTGTTGCAAGGGTCAAGGTTAGTGTTCCAGAGTTGGGATATTGCATTAGGTTTTAACAAGTAATAATTTCTTTTGAAATTTGAGAAATAAATTTAAGTAATTAGTTTTTTACTGTTATACAAGGAGCGGTCAATAAGTTTTGCAATTCGGATATAAGGAAACGAGATATGAGGGAAAATGTTTTATTATTTTCCAATATAACTACCCTCAACTTCAATGCACTTGCGCCATTGTCCCTGAGGCTTCAAATTCCCGAAAACCAGAAATCTCCCGACTGCTGTTCAATCCACTCCTGGACGGCGAGCTGGACATCTTCATCGTCCCCAAACCGGCGTCCATGCAGTGCAGCCTTGAGCTAGTGGAATAAAAAGGAGTCGCTAGGGGCCAGATCTGGACTTTAGGGGGGATGGTTGAGCTCCTTGAATCCGCACTCACGCAGGGCAGCTTGTGCAACTCTGGCCTTGTGGACAGGGGCATTGCCATGGAGGAGCAGGACACCACGTGGCAACTTGCAGCGCCACTTCTGACGGATGCACTTCTTCAACCCAGCCAGTTCCTCAGCGTAAAATATTGGCCTGTGAGGGTCCTTCCACGAGGCACATAGTCCACCATCAACACTGTCAGAATCCCAGAAAATGGTGGCCATGATCTTCCCGGCTGAGAGTTGGGTCGGGAACTTGATGGGGGTTGGAAAGCCCCTGTGGTTCCAGGCCATGCTTTCGAGCTTGGTCTCGGGATCCCAGTGATGGAACCACGTTTCATCACCTGTCACTATGCGTGACTCGAATCCCGCCGGGTCTTGGTTGTACAGGAGCAGCAGCTTCTCCAAACTTTGATGACGTTGAAGTCGATCATGGGGCTTTAGGTTTCGTGAGGTTTCTAAGGACCCAACGGGCACAGACCTTGGTCATGGCCAAATTGTTGTGGATGATGTTGATAACACTTCCATGCAATATTCTAAGTTCTCGCTCGATTTCTTCGACCTTCACCCATCGATTTTCGAGGATCCTACTCTCCACACAGGCCACATTGTCCTTGTTGGTCATGTCTGACAGACATCCTGGATGGGGGGGAGGTCATCTTCAAGGAACTCACGACCATGGCGGAACTCCCTATTCCAGGGAGCAATAGTTGCCTAGGAAGGTGCGGTGTCGGTATACACTGCAACCATGCATTCATTGATCTCTTTTGCATTCCTCCCTTTCTTGCTCAACCTTGTCCATTGTTGAAAAATTGGTGACTTACAATCTGCGATCAGCTACTGCTTCTTAAATAGACGAGGCAGTAGTATGCGGCTGCAGGACCTGATTTGTCATAACTTGTCCTAACACCCCCACAAACAGCCATCCCCGTTCCTCTGTTTTGCCCTATCGATTTGATTCGCAAAAATTATTGACTGCCCTCGTATGTTAGTGATTAAGCATCTAATTAAAATACATAAATGGCTTAGGTCAGTCCTTCTTTGTTTATAAACCAAGATTTATGAATGAGAGTAACTTAACTCCCTTCTAGTGGTCAGGGAATTATGAGAGGACATTATAGTACTGAAAGTAGAATGGACTTGGCAGATAACAGAAATAGGTTCCAAGGCGAGAGAGGTGAGGTCATTCAGGTTTCAAGAGGTGCTTCAGGGATAGGGGGTTTAAATTGTTTCTATACAAATGCTCATAGTCTTAGAAACAAGAAGGATGAGCTATTTAGTTATATTAGCGATGAGGATAAAGATATATTATGTGTTACTGAATCATGGGTTAATGAAATAGAATTTAGTGACACAATAAGTGAATTTGATTTACAGGATTGGTGGAGGAATAATTATCTATATAAAAAACAACATTGTTTCAAGTTTAAATACTTCAATAAAGCAGGATGAAGTTGAGTCACTTTGGATAGATATTAGTTTCAGTAAAAATAGAATGGTGAATTTGGGAGCTTTTTACAGACCACCTGGGCAGACTGATGATATAGATGAACTAATGATAAGGGAAATAAGTAAGGGATGTGAAACAGATGCAGTTATTATTGGGGACTTCAACTTAAACTCTGTGGACTGGGAAAATAGGATAGGTAGGGATAGAACAAGTGGCAGGTTCATAGAATGCTTTGAGGATAATTTTTTGAATCAATTTGTTAATGAGCCAATGAGGGGAAACAATATATTAGATTTAGTACTTTCTAACACTGATCATTTAGTTCAAGAATTGACTGTTGGGGAAGCATTGGGAATTAGTGACCATCAGATAGTTTGTTTTAACTTGGGAATTGAGAAGGGTAAAATAACCGAGAATGCTGTAAAAGTTCCAAATTTTCATAAGGGAGATTATGTAAAACTCCAAAGCTTGCTAAATTTTGTAGACTGGTATGTAGAATTCAGAGGTAAAAATGCTTATGGGATGTGGGATACTTTCAAGCATATAATAAATGTAGTCCAAGAACAATGTATCCCAATGAAGGCCATTAGGAACAAAAGTAGGAAACCATTATGGTGGAATCAGGAGATAGCTAGAAAAATTTCAGAGAAGAAAAGTGCATATAAAAAATTACAGGTAGAAAATAATATTCAAAATTTAAGTGATTATAGAATAGCTAGGAATGAGTTAAATAAGATTATAAAGAAGAACAAAAGGGTGTCAGAAATTAAATTAGCTCAGGATAGCAACAAAGATCCTAGAAAATTCTTTAGTTACTATAAAATTAATAAGTCTGGCAGTCAAAATAGGGCCTATCAAATATGAAGGGGTTGTGAGAGAAACTAATGAGGAAATAGTTGAGGTACTAAATGGTCATTTTGCATCAGTATTTACAAAGGAGAAACGAAAGTCTTATGTATAGTACTCATGGGTCAGCGAAAGAGGTGTTTACTACCATTAGTGTGGATTGGAGGACGATAAAAGGACTAATAGGTGAGTTAGATACTACCAAGGCCTCCGGCCCTGATAATATTCATTCTAGGATACTTAAAGAAGGGGTAGAAAGTATCTCAATAGCTTTGGAGAAGTTGTATACTAGGTCACTAGAATATGGAGAAATAACCGATGATTGGAAGAGAGCGAATGTAGTCCCCATTTTCAAGAAGGGTAGTAAAGAGGATCCAAATAACTTTAGACCGGTTAGCCTAACTCCTGTAGTCTGTAAAATTCTTGAGAAAATAGTTAAAAAAGGGATTTGCCAACATCTAGACAGGAAGGGGTTAATCAGCGATGCTCAGCATGGGTTTAGATCATGTAGATCATGTTTGACTAATTTACTAGACTTTCTGGAGTTTGTAACAGATCAAGTAGATAAGGGAGAGAATGTAGATCTAATTTACTTAGATTTTAGTAAAGCATTTGATAAGGTACCACATAGGAGACTAGTTCATAAATTAAAAATGATTGGGATATGTGGGGGTGTTTCAAATTGGATAGCTGAGTGGCTGAAAGATAGGAAGCAAAGGGTAGTGCTAAATGGTGTAAAGTCAGAGTGGAGGGATGTTATCAGTGGGGTTCCTCAGGAATCAGTTCTCGGTCCTTTATTATTTGTCATCTATATAAACGATCTTGGGAAGGCAGTTAATAATAAAGTGTCAATTTTTGCGGATGATACCAAATTAGCAGCTGTAGTTAAAGATATTGATGATAATTTTAAAGTGCAGGGGAATTTAAATAAATTGTTATCCTGGGCACATAAGGGGCAAATGACTTTCAACCTTGATAAGTGCAGTTATTAACATGGGAAAAGATAATAGAGAATTTAACTAGGAAATAGATGGGCATTGGCTGAGCTCAGTAGAGGATGAGAAAGATCTAGGAGTAGTAATAGATAAGTCATTAAGGTTTTCTAAGCAGTGTATTGAAGCAAGAAATAGGGCAAATAGAGTGCTGGGTTTCATTAAGAGAAATGTCAGTTACAAAAGTAAGGAGGTTATTCTTAAACTCTATAACTCTTATGTTAGGCCACATCTAGAGTACTGTATACAGGCATGGTCCCCACATTTTAGACACGATATTAACCTTCTCGAGTCAGTGCAATGGAGGGCAACAAAGATTATTCCTTCCCTGAGGCACCTCGAATATATAGATAGACTGAGGGTATTAAATATGTTCTCGTTCGAAAGGAGGTATGTGAGAGGGGATATGATTGAGTTCTTTAAAAAAAATTCTGGGATAGATAAATTGGAAGTTAGCAAGTTTTTTGAGTTAGATGATGGAAATCGGACTAGAGGTCACCACTTGAAAATTAAAAAGCAAGGGTGTAGGTTGGATTTAAGAAAATATTTTTTCACCAATAGAGTGATAGACTTCTGGAACAAATTGCCGCGGAGGGTAGTAGGTAGTCCAAATTAAAATGTATTCAAGAGTAGGTTGGATGAGTTTATGGGGAGGGAAGGTTGTGATGGTTCCTAAGTTTTGTATATATTAATATTGTTTGTATATATCTATAGCTGCATGATTTAGTTCTTGACAAGCCTTGATTGGTGATACCCTTGTTTCTGGAGGTAGTTTTCCTGGGAGTTTGGGTGCCTTAAAAAAGAGGTCGTTTGACTCGGATGACCTATGATGAGCCCTTGTGGCTTTTGTCATCTGTTATATTATATTGTGGGGGACTTTGATTTTGTCTTTCCCTGGTGATGGTGCTTTTTGTGGGTGGGTTTTGACGGATGCTGATGACCTTTGATAGGCCATTGTGGCTTTTGTCATCTGTGAAATTATGTTATGTTATGTTACAACCGTGAAAAGAGGCTGATTTATTACTGACAACCGTGTAAACACTCCGTTTTTGATGACTTCCATTTGGGGGGTTAAATACACTTGTTTTTGAAAGCACACAAACCAGCAAGCCTATTTTGTATGGAAAATACAGTTTTATAGGTAAAAAATAAGCCCTGAACAAAGTTTTCATTAAATTTAAGATATATAATAGTCCCATGAATAGCAGCACTGTTTTCTATAATTAAAATTAGGTTTTAAAGCGTAACTGATTTAAAAAGCATAAAACAACCATGAGTATTGATGAAAATTTATGGAAGAACTGAGAATTATCAATCAATTATAAATAGGTAGAAGGTTATTAATAATATTTTAATTGGTAAATATGTAGATTAGCGGCCCAGCCCCCCAAAAAATTGTGTGTAAATATTATCGTTCACTTGTGTCGGAATATTCATGCGCATTTGAGTCCTTTTCAAATTATTATTCTATAAACAATTAGGATTATATACTGGGGGTCTGTGCCCCCCAGACCCCCCCAATTTAATGAAACTCAGGATCATCGTAGTATAGTCCCCCCATTGTGTTTACCCCCACACGAGCCATCAACTTAAATGTACTTCAAAAACGTGAAACATTTTGGAACACGGACAAAATAGTATGTCCCATCGTTCGCGCCGATAATCTACATATTTACCCTTTAATTATATCAATAGAATAATTCTTTTCAATTAAAATATATTATTTGATTTACAAAAAAGGATATAAATACTTTATTTTAATTATTTTCAATAATGTGTACCATTTGTAATTCTGCAGAGGGTGAGTTCAAGAAAAAAAGGCAGGTGACTGACTAATGGGTTAAAAAAAATTTAGTCCCTATCTACCTTTTCAATCATAGCAAGATCCCCTGACTGGATAATGAAAATCACACAAAGACCAAACTGACAATCGCTGGCAACCCTGAAGACACCATGGATCAGTCATCATTGGGAGGAAGGTGCTGAGTAGTATTGTTTTAACATCTACAACCAGAGAACTATTTGTATTGCAATAGGGGCCACCCATTCAAAATCATCAGGGTGTGAATACCACTTAAGCAGGTTCTAGGATCAGAGTGGATATGTTATTTGTGTGAAGACAGGAAGGAAGAGACAGTGGCATTGTGAATGGCTATGTGCATGATGATGTGTAATAGGAGCAACATGTACCTACAGGGTTGTGTTCAGCTCTCTCTGTACAAAAGTTGCATCTACTCTCGTTGAGATTAAACACAGTACCTTAGCACTGGTAGTCCAATGCCTTATCCACTAGGCTAAATGAGAAATGCCTTTTCTCTTTTGTGAGCATTGCACATAAACAATGGAAAGTGTATAGAAAATCAATTTAATAACATGAAAGGAATAACCAAAGTTAGGCTGCTCACTTGTCGGTGAATGATGGTAGGTAAGCATTTTTAATATTTACACTAGAGAATTTTTTTAAAACACTTTGACTGTCGTGGCAAATAACTTTCAATTTGCTTGCCAGTGAAGGCAAATACCTATATTATTTGAATAGTGTGGCTACTGAGAAAGATTGTGGTGCATGTCAGTGGCCTGCAAGTAAAATATTTTTGTAATTTATCCACCGTTTAGTTTCAAGCCAAATTTTTTACATTGAAGCCAGGTTGGCTGCAATGACATTTTTCCAGTTATGGGCTTGGCAGTCAATGTGTTAAGGGGCTCAAAAGTTCACTGTAATCAAGGTTGTATCAAATAATATCACCTTTAAATGCTGGGGGTTAGAAAGGAGCACTAAGAACAATATATAGAGCACTGCTAGTTAAAAATAAAAACCCAAGCCTCAATAGAAAAAATAAATTTTTATATACCCTGTTATTTTCTGCCATCTACATACCAAATCCTGCAATGCTTTGCTGATGTTTTTTTGCAAATAAAGATCCGCTTGATTGATCCATATCACCAAAAATGTAACTATCAGAGTAGGGATCACTTTGATCTGTAAAACTCAATTTTAACCTTGGAGAGGATTGCCAAATTTTTCTTTGGAGTGGTTTTGGGATTGGACTCTCATCTCTCAAAAAATTTCTTAGCTCCTTTAGTGACTTGACAATTACTGTAGGGTCTTGACTATCATTCATCTTTATATAATACAGAAATCTGAAAATAAAACAAGCTTAAGATGAACCAAATAAAATTTGTAAACTTATTAAGGAGAAATTTCCTGTTCAAGATATAAAAAAGTTGACCTAGAATTAGAATTCTAGAAATAAATAAACATCCATCTGGCAAAATATTTTCCTCTAATCATTTCTAGAATAAATTAATTGAAAATTCTCAAATTAACCTAGAAGTCATTAACCACTATTCCACAAAGGGTGCACACTTCAATGCATCCAAGATACTTAAAACTTTACAGTTGCACATAGGCGACACCATGTAAATCGATATATCTCGCCTCATTCTCACCACCAAATACCATTACTTTACTATTTTCATTTAATTTTAGACCCCCAACAATCCGAAATCCCTCTCACACTCAGCCACCATCACCAGTTCATCAGCTTATACCAACACATACAATGGGGTCTTCAAAAAGTTTGTAGAAAAATTAAATAAAATTAAAAAAATGTATATATTTTTCAACATAAGCTCCATGATGATACCACACATTTTGGTTACCCTTCTCCTTTCATCTTTTCTGCTTACTAACATGGCCTATTTCATTTTCAGAGTGCCCAGCAACCAGAGCCCTCTGACCTATCCTCTTTAAGCCTTAGGGCATAAATACTAAATAAGCATTAACCATCTCCAGGGCCCATAGGGCTTAACTTAGCACTCTCTGACCCTCACTTTACCAAATTACCACACATTTAAACCATTTCTATAAAAATAAGGACTGTTCGTTTTGCCACTTAAGTATGCCCCACAAAATATTATCCAAAATAATATATGGTATACAAGGATTAGACCTTTCACCCACTCTTTTCAACCTATACATGCACAATATGCGAGTCACTTCACCCAACACACACCTCTCCTCTTACACATGAAATTACAATAACATCAACAGACACCTGAAATGGGTTAGGTTTTGTATGCCATTTTTACTGCCAGAAAGGAACCAAACAAGAAGCCTACTCTAGCAGCGCTGTGGCATAGCCTTTTCCACTTAGTAATTACACAAATTAAAACTAAATGTATTTACATAACCAACAACTGCTAACCTACATCATTGTAAGTAGTATGTATTTCCTGAATCAGTGCAATGAAACCTTTTCCCCCAGAGGCTTATGACATCAGGCAGTGACAAATAATAGATTTATGGCTTGGAGAATACTACTTTCAAGTACCAATACCTCAGAATAGATTGCTTTGCATGCCAAATAAATAGCAAAGACAATTCAGATAGACTTATAGAATAGATTGAAGGTAAATTTTCCCCAAAATTTTTTAGAGTTGTTCATCTGTCAAATTAGCAAACTTTTGACAAGCCTTGAATAGTGATAATTACAGGGTAATATTAGGGAAACTATCCATTGGATATAGTTTATAGAAGGATATTGGGGTGGATGTCCTTTAATAGATTATAGTCATCCCTAAATGTTATGACTTAGAGCAGCAGTCACCAACCGGTGGTCGGCGAAAAAATTTTGATGGTCCGTGGAAAAAATTGGGACATTATTTGCAATTTTTATGTTTTGTTAACCCTCTTTGCACAGACGACAGAGAGCCAGACAGCAGAGAAAGAGAGAGAGCTGTCAGTTGTTGCTAAGCAGTCCTTGAGGTATGTGCGTGACATTAAACAATCATCTGTGTATGTATGTTAATTCGGCTTATAAATCACTTAACACATTGAATGCTACCCAATTTTTCTTAATTTTAATTACTGCCTCTGTAATTTCTAAAAAGTTATTGAGCAAAACATCCTTATTTGATGATAAATTTCATTTTAATTACAAAAATAGTTTGCTTTCTTAAATTCAGGACAAAGATGCGCATGCGCTATGAGTATTAATATTTTAACCCTAATACCACATGACCCAAAATGCATCACAAATTTTGATAAATGTTGAGATTAGGGCTGATTCCCCATTATTGGGGAAAGGGGGACAATTCTAGTGTTTTCCTATAGTTTTTGTGTTGATTTATTCAATTCTGATGTTCGTTTCCATCAGAAATTACTTGATTGGCCATTATTCACCATCAGAAGTTCGAGGGTGAACGGTAACCAAACAAGCCTTTTGCGATGAAAACGGATGTCAAAATCAAACAAATCAACACAAAAGCTAACCTAACCTGAAAAAGTGTTTCATTAATGAATAAAAAATATAACATTCCCTTTATTTTTAAATGGGGCTTACCTCTCACAATTACACCCTCTAGCGACCCCTGATGAGTTCAGTGATTAGCCTATTTGTGAGAGGTAGGCCCCATTTAAAAATAAAGGGAATATATTTAGATTTTTTTATTCATTATCAAAGCTTTTTTTAAAATACCCACAGGGGATCTTATTCTTGATAGTTTAACAAATCTTTTGGTGTATAATTTATAAGTGAGGCTTATCAAACGTGATGCACAACTGTTGTTCCAAGTTACCAATTCTTCTTTTGGGGGCTTTCAGATTCAAATGAAATGGGTAATAGACCCATAATGAGCGAGAAAACACAAGCGAATATTTTACATTTCTTTAGTAAAACTAAAGAAAATATAACTAATGATAATAGTGATACTTCACTTAACCGTGAGCTGATCAATAAATCAGAGCCTCCACAGTCCTCATCAGGGACCATTAGAAAGAACATTCTAACTGGAGGCAAAAACAAAAAAACTCAAAGTATCAAGGAAATATGATTCAAACTACTTGAAATTTAGATTTATTCAAGAACCTGGTAGTGAGATGAATCCATGGCTGCTTGTATTGTGTGTTCTGAGAGTTCATCCAATGATGCCATGAAACCTTCGAAACTCGGAAGACACTTTGCAATCAAAACACCCAGATTTACCTAAGAAATCACTTTAATATTTTCAAAGAATGCCTGAAAATATGCAAAAGCAACTAGATGCATTCAAAAAATTACTGTTAAAGATAAATCCTTATTAAAGGCTTCTGTCTGATAGCACTTCAAATTGCAAAAAATAAAAAGCCGTATATAATTGGAGAAGAATTAATCAAGCCTTGCATATTACAAGCCTGTGAAGAGGTTTGGGGAAAGCAGGCTGTACAGAAACAAAGTAATTCTTATGTCTGCTAACACTGTCAAGCACAGAATTGAAGACATGGCTGAAGATATTGAAAATCAAGTTATAAAAATGGTAAAAATTTCACCATCTTATTCAATTCAACTTGACGAATCAATGGATGTAAGTAACAAGGCACTTCTCCTTTGTTTTGTGAGGGTTGAGTGTGAAGGAGAGTTACAGACTGAAGAACTACTTTGTTCGCTAAACTTGTCAGGTAGAACAACTAGCTCTGAGATTTTTGAAGCACTTGATAAGTTATTTCCTGGAACACGGAATTGAATGGAAAAAATTTATTGGGATATGTACAGACAGTGCAGCAAACATGACTGGACATCGTTCAGAAATTGTTGCAAAGGTGAAAAATATTGGTCATGCAGAAATTTTGTCTACACACTGCATTATACTTTGCGGCCAAAAAAATGTCCCCAGAAATACACAAAGTATTATCAGATGTTATTAAAATTATAAATGAAATTTGATGCAAAGTGCTCAATTCTCAAATATTTGAAGCACTTTGTGAAGAAATGGGTTCCCAGTATACTCACCTTTTTCTTCACGCTGAGGTGAGATGACTTTCAAGGGGCAAAATACTAACCCAACTGTTTGTCTTGCGCGAAGAAACCAAATTATTTTTCCAGCAGCAAAATAATTTGAAATTTCCATATGATGAGTGGGTAGCCAAGCTTGCATACCTGACTATAGTGGTATAGGTTTCTATATACAATAAATATATCTATTATATTCGATTTTAGAGTGCGCAGGGTTTCCTTTTAATACCTTTGGTCAGCTGGGTCGGATTACAAGGTCAGATTCTCGTAAGGGAGGGCTAATCCAATATAGCTACTTTAATTCTTTATTGGCTGAGTGTTCAAAGTCTCACTTTGTTACAGGCTATTACATGGCTATGATGAACTCAAAGGTTGAAAGTAAAGGAGTCGACAAAATTAGACTAATAAATATTAATAATTTAGGTTAAATGGTACAACAATAAAAGACATAAGACAAATAGGTACAGTGGTTAACGGGCAAGTAATAAGATTAGGTATTTAAAATGCAATAAAATGGGTTGGCTAGATGGAAATAAAATGGGGCTTTACACAGGGACTTGGTAAACACACAATGATAATGGGGAAACGGTAGGAGGAAATTAGCTAAAATATGTTACAATACCTTGTACAAAATGAAGGTGGAAGACGATGGTCATGTCCTGCAAAGTGAGGAATAGAGGTTGAGTCACTTTGACGGGGTCCAGGGTCAACTTGCACGGAGTTGAAATATTCCTTTGAGCTTTGAGATGATGGAGGGGGGGGGCAGAGCCTTCAAGAGTGGAGGCTGTGAATACTTCCAATGGAATTCCTTAGCAGAAAACGGGTGAGTTTCTTCTGAGACATCAAACAAGTTGCTTGGACAACTGTGCATAGTTAAGGGGTATTACACGAAGATCAATCTTCAATGAAATCTTTTGGGACAAGACTTGGGATCTTCTTTGGAGATGGAGACGTTGCACAGAGTTAGACGGGAAGAGGATTCTTGGCTAATCCAGGGTGCATATTTGTTTTATCCAGAAGGGATATTCGATTTATCCTGCAGACTCCTTGCCTTCGGCAAGGGAAAGATCGAGAGGGAGACTCCTTGAGCAAATATCCGGGTTGATAAGGGCTGTATTCCTCAGCCCGCTCATGTTTTTTCTACACTTTTAAACTTGGAAACATGCTTCTAAGCAGTAACAAGTTCCATCACGTGGAGGCAATGCTTAAAAGCAAACATTATTTTTCCCAATCACATGCTTGTTCCCTCCCAATGGCACATTTTTTTGCTGTTAAATGAACTAAATATATCCTTGCAAGGCCAACTTAAGGATGTATTCACACTATGAGGTAAAATAGATACTTTTCAAAAAGAAAATATCAGTGGAAAATGCGGTTGGCTGAAGAAGATCGGCAAATATTTTCAAAGTTCGATGAATATATGAGAGAGAAGGATTTCAACGGGCAAGTGGTACCCATTATTCAACAGCACTTACAGAATTTTGGGGTTGTTATTACCCAAAGGAAGAAGATCCCAGGCATGGCAATATGTGGATAATAGATCCATTTGCAATAAATATTGAAGATAGCAATTTAAGCATGAATGAAAAAGAAAGCCTCATCGATCTATCATGTGATGACAGTCTCAAAGCTAAATTCCAGTCATCCTTATCAAGACCTCATTTTTGGCTCTCCATAAAAAGTGAATACCCAATACTGAGCGAAAATGCAATGAAAATTTTGATTCAATTTCCAACAACATATTTGTGCAAAAAGACATTTTCATCTGTCACAGCAATTAAGAGTCAGTACCGGTCTCAGCTTGAAATAAAAATGCCTCTCCATCTTGCAGTAACGTCATTGGAGCCAAACATCCATAAACTTAATTCAAACAAGTAGGAACAAATATCACACTAAAAATGTGTAATACTTAATTAGTTTGTAATAATTAAACTAACTTTGTTATATTTAATAGGTATATTTCATATTAATAAAATAAAAGTTCTCTGATTATTATTTTATAAATGTATTTACCTTTTTTAAAAATTTATATTAGTAGTCTGCTAGATTTAAAATTATAAATTTAGTGGTTCGTGAAGTCTGAAAGGTTGGCGACTGCTGACTTAAGAGGACTATGGACTGGAGGAAATTGTGGCCAGACTATGTAGCAGGGAGAGACTGAGGCACAACCTATTGTGTCTATGGGCAAAAACATAAGCTTGGAGGTTGATAATGCTGATGTAGAGGATTAGTCGAGGACCATAAGTATTAGGTCACCATGGAAGAACTTGAGGAGCATCAAAGGCATTGGCAGAGATTTAGGGATGTTCCTACATTTTTATCAAAGAAATGTATGAAATGGAGTGAGAAGTAAAGTTTTGTGGAAAAATATCACCCTGACAAAGTGGTAGAAATTTTTCATTTTTTCAATGACAATTCCATGTTTCACTTGAAACATTTCAAATGCAAGCAAAAACAACTCCCATGATGTTTTTAGTGATCCAGAGGCCCAAGGATGAGGGGTGTCACAAAGGAAAATAGAAATGAAAAAACAAAACAGGAGTTACCTGATGAGTTTATGACTTCCCTTTTTGAAAATAGGCACTAGCTTAGCTCTTTTTCCAGTCATCAGCTATTTCTCCAAACTTTAGTGATCTAATATATATTGTCTCAAAAGCTACTGCAATACTTTTCACCACTTAAGTATCCTTGAGTGAATGTTAACAGGGACACCAAAGGAGATTGAAAGATCATCCACAGAAAGTATAGCAAGAATATCTTCGGGCAACAGCAAGGTTGATGATCAAGGCAAAAATGTGACAATTCCCTGCAGGACACCCTCTCCTTGCTCAATTGGGTCAGAGAGGACTCCCATTACCCATACACGCAATTGACTATTCACAAAAACCGATAAAGATTGGTAGGCATCCCCCTCACAACCATCATATGGTCTCCTTGAAACTGTATCACCATGTTCTATCATAGGCCTTCTCTAGATCAAAAAGCACCGTGCTGTCTATGAAGGAAGGCCTCATAGATGGCATTTTCCAGTCAAAGCAGAGCATCTGACATGCACTAGAACTTGGGGAACACAGGTGGCCTTCAATGTCCAGGAAAAAGGTTAGTCTAACATTTACCAATTTATCTAACAACCTGCATACGCAGGAGGTTAAGAGAGATTGAGTGGAAACCATTTGGGATAGAGTGATCTCTGCCCATTTTGCAAAAAATGAGCACAGTAGCCAGGAATCTGGGTGGATACCCTCTGTTTAGATCCTATTGAACAAATCTAAATAAAGGCCATGCCTCTCGGACCTAAGTCTCAAACGGAATGCAACTCATTTAATGTAACATAACATAATTTCACGGATGGCAAAAGCCACAAGGGCCTATCAAAGGTCATCCGCATCCATCAAAACCCACCTACATAGGACTATATCAGATCATGCAACTACTTTATAAACAATCCATAGGATTGTGTCAGATCATGCATCAACAATATACAATTTAAACAATCGATAGGATTGTGTCAGATCACGTGCCCACAATATACAATTTAAACCAGCCACATGAGCGGATCAAAAACAAAAGGCACCATCGCCAGGGAAAGACAAAATCAAAGTCCCCCACAATATAATATAACAGATGACAAAAGCCACAAGGGCCCATCATAGGTCATCTGAGTCAAACAGCCTCTTTATTAAGGCACCCAAAATCCCAAGAAAACTACATCCAGAAACAAGGGTATTACCAATCCTAGCTTGTCAAGAACTAAATCATGCAACTATAGATATATACAAACAATATTGATATATACAAAACTTATGAACCATCACAATCTTCTTTTCCCATAAACTCATCCAACCTACTCTTAAATACATTTAAATTTGTTCCAGAAGTCCATCACTCTATTGGTGAAAAATATTTTCTTAAATCCAACCTACACCCTTGCTTTATAATTTTCAAGTGGTGACCTCTAGTCCAATTTCCATCATCTAACTGTATACAGTACTCTAGATGAGGCCTAACATAAGAGTTATAGAGTTTAAGAATAACCTCCTTACTTTTGTAACTGACATTTCTCTTAATGAAACCCAGCCCTCTATTTGCCCAATTTCTTGCTTCAATACACTGCTTAGAAAACCTTAATGACTTATCTATTACTACTCCTAGATCTTTCTCATCCTCTACTGAGCTCAGCCAATGCCTATCCATTTCATAGTTAAATTCTCTATTATCTTTTCCCATGTAAATAACTTTGCACTTATCAAGGTTGAAAGTCATTTGCCACTTATGTGCCCAGGATAACAATTTATTTAAATCCCCCTGCACTTTAAAATTATCATCAATATCTTTAACTACAGCTGCTAATTTGGTATCATCCGCAAAAATTGACACAATTATTAACTGCCTCCCCAAGATCGTTTATACAGATGACAAATAATAATGGACCGAGAACTGATCCCTCCACTCTGACTTTACACCATTTAGCACTAACCTTTGCTTCCTATCTTTCAGCCACTCAGCTATCCAATTTGAAACACCCCCACATATCCCAATCATTTTTAATTTATGAACTAGTCTCCTATGCGGTACCCTATCAAATGCTTTACTAAAATCCAAGTAAATTACATCTACATTCTCTCCCTTATCTACTTGATTTGTTACGAACTCCAGAAAGTCTAGTAAATTAGTCAAACATGATCTACCTGATCTAAACCCATGCTGAGCATTGCTGATTAACCCCTCCTCTCTAGATGTTGGCAAATCCCTTTTTTAACTATTTTCTCAAGAATTTTACAGACTACAGGAGTTAGGCTAACCGGTCTAAAGTTATTTGGATCCTCTTTACTACCCTTCTTGAAAATGGGGACTACATTCGCTCTCTTCCAATCATCGGTTATTTCTCCATATTCCAGTGACCTAGTATACAACTTCTCCAAAGCTATTGAGATACTTTCTACCCCTTCTTTAAGTATCCTAGAATGAATATTATCAGGGCCGGAGGCCTTGGTAGTATCTAACTCACCTATTAGTCCTTTTATCGTCCTCCAATCCACACTAATGGTAGTAAACACCTCTTTCGCTGACCCATGAGTACTATACATAAGACTATTTCGTTTCTCCTTTGTAAATACTGATGCAAAATGACCATTTAGTACCTCAACTATTTCCTCATCAGTTTCTCTCACAACCTCTTCATATTTGACAGGTCCTATTTTAACTCTGCCAGACTAGTTATTACTTTTATAGTAACTAAAGAACTTTCTAGGATCTTTGTTGCTATCCTGAGCTAATTTAATTTCAGACACCCTTTTGTTCTTCTTTATAATCTTATTTAACTCATTCCTAGCCATTCTATAATCACTTAAATTATGAATAGTATTTTCTACCTGTAATTTTTTGTATGCCCTTTTCTTCTCTGAAATTTTTCTAGCTATCTCCTGATTCCACCATAATGGTTTCCTACTTTTGTTCCTAATGGCTTTCATTGGGATACATTTCTCTTGGACTACATTTATTATATGCTTGAAAGTATCCCATATCCCATAAGCATTTTTACCTCTGAATTCTACATCCCAGTCTACCAAATTTAGCAACTTCAAAGTTTTACATAATCTCCCTTATGAAAATTTAGAACTTTTACAGCATTCTCATTATTTTACCCTTCTCAATTCCCAAGTTAAAACAAACTATCTAATGGTCACTAATTCCCAATGCTTCCCCAACAGTCAATTCTTGAACTAAATGATCAGTGTTAGAAAGTACTAAATCTAATATATTGTCCCCCCTCATTGCCACTTGTTCTATCCCTACCTATCATATTTTCCCAGTCCACAGAGTTTAAGTTGAAGTCCCCAATAATAACTGCATCTGTTTCACATCCCTTACTTATTTCCCTTATCATTAGTTCATCTATATCATCAGTCTGCCCAGGTGGTCTGTAAAAAGCTACCAAATGCACCATTCTATTTTTACTGAAACTAATATCTATCCAAAGTGACTCAACTCCATCCTGCTTTATTGAAGTATTTAAACTTGAAACAATGTTTTTTATATAGATAATTATTCCTCCACCAATCCTACCTGTCCTTTGACTAATGTATATATTATAACCCTGTAAATCAAATTCACTTAGAGTGTCACTAAATTCTATTAACCCATGATTCAGTAACACATAATATATCTATATCCTCATCGCTAAAATAACTAAATAGCTCATCCTTCTTGTTTCTAAGACTACAAGCATTTGCATAGAAGCAATTTAACCCCCCTATCCCTGAAGCACCTCTTCCAACCTGAATAACCTCACCTCTATCGCCTTGGAACCTATTTCTGTTACCTGCCAAGTCCATTCTACTTTCAGTACTATAATGTCCTCTCATAATTCCCTGACCACTATTACTATCTAGTTTCCCCGCACGCAAAGACCTAATAACACGATCATACTTCTCCCACAACACACCCACCCCCCTCCTACTCAAATGCACTCCATCCATCGCATACATTTCTTTCATTCCAACAAACCTATCCCACATATCCACAAACATGACACCTTCCATCTCACACATCCTCCTCACATAATCATTCAGCCCAATTGCACAAGACATCCATTCTTGGAAGCACACCTGTCACAACACCTTTCATTCTACTTTCTTTCACCTTTTCAATCAACCTCTTGTACCTCTAACATAACTTACATGCACCCACTTTCTTCACATCATTCACTCCTACATGTGTAATCACAACCGTATCCCTTGCACAGCCAGACACCAGCTCCTCATACCTATCAAACAGATCTCTCACTCCAGCACCCGGCAAATACCCCCTCAAACCATTCAATCTACTTGCATTCAACTTCCTATCTAAATATCTAACTCGCGAATCACCCATCACAAACACTTCAGTCAGACTCCTATTCCTAACCCCTACAGACCTAACTCCATCCCCACTCCTATTCTCATTCAAACTGTAGTCACTCTACCTCCACCCCCATCAGTCATATCACTTCCAGTTACTTCCTCTCTTAGGGCACTGAATCTATTAGTCAGTGACCTAAGAGAGGAAGTAACTGGAAGTTCTCCGCATCTGGAGGTAAAGTCTAGTCAGCAGCCTAAAGTGATATCACAATATGCATTGAATGCTTGCGGAGAAGCATCCTGGCTATGAAATTCAACAACAGGGAAATTGTTCGGAGAATGCTTATAGTGCATGTAGACATAACACTTCTGTTTGAGGGCAGTCTCACCACCATGGAAGCAGTCGGCATGCAAAATGGTCAGACATTCTAGGAATAGTAGACAGGCCCATGGCGATGAAGTTGTCAACTCCTTGACTGAGACAGTGAAATCGGTCATTTCCTGAAATGCGGACCACCACATCTAAACCAAGCAGCAATCGGGGAGTTTCTTTGGTGGCAGCAGTCCAGAAAATGATATTTGAATGGGAAAGTGATTACTACCAAAGGAGGTCATCGGCTACCTCCCACCTAAAATCAGGCTGTGCATCCAGAGCATAAGATAGATCAAGAGAAGGGTGGGGTTTTTTTTTATGGAGCACATCTGGCAACTACCCACTTGGGCATAAGTCGCCGAAAAACACGACAGCCTAGAACTAGGCTACTTTAAAGTAAAAATATGAAAACTTAACAATGATATAAATTGGAAAAACTTAACAATCGAAGCAATCTCCAGCAGCGGGGGGGAGGTCCCCCTCACCCCAGTGCAGGAGAGTGCAACCTACAAACAAAACAATAACAAAAAAAGGAACCTTAAATAAAGGGGAGAAGCCGGCCTTCCCCCAAAAGTCAACAAGTCCACAAGTCAATTTGCACAAATCTGTCCCGAGCACAGGGGACAGGCGCATCCCGGTACTGGGACAGGTATCGTGCGCAAAGATCACCCAGACTGGGACATTCGACAAGAATGTGCAGAACAGTCTGGGAGACGACGCAGTCGTTGCAATAGGGCGCAGGCGAGCGCTCCATCAAATAGCGATGCGTCACACGAGTGTGTCCGATTCGGAGACGACAGAAGGCAACCTGAAGCCGCCGCGGCATTGGGGGATAGGTCCATGGGAACAGTTGCGTGCCATTGCGAAGTTCCCTTCGACCGTCTCCCATCTTCTTTGCCAAGCAGTCCGAAGAGCTGCCCGTATTCCTGCCATGTAGTCGGTGTGAGGATGAGCGAAACGCTGGTCCGGTCGCAGAATCCTCGCGGACTCTTTGGCACCCTCATCGGCGCGCTCATTCCCCGCAATTCCTACATGTCCAGGAACCCAGCAGAAGATAATCTCAACATCCGCCCGGCTCGCCAAAACCGTGGCGTCACGGATATCGCGAACCAGGGGATGCGGAGATTCCAATGCCCCGAGAGCACTCAGGGCGCTTTGTGAGTCGCTATAGATCACAATCCGGTCTCCAAACCGGGCACGTCGCGTAATCTCCCGTACCGAGTGGTGTATTGCCACCAGCTCGGCCGTGAAGACAGACGCAGCGCCTGGTAGAGCCTCACTGACTTCAAACAGAGGGGATACGGCGTGGAAGCCGACCCCCCCTTGGGACTTGGAGCCATCCGTATACACTGGCACGGTTCCAGCGTGACACGATGTGTGCTCCAAAAAGGTCGAACGCAATACTCCCGACGTGGTACAAGCTTTGGGAGCAGAGGCGTGGCGACAAATAGCCGAATGTGGTACCCTCCAGGGTGGCGTCCTGGGCAGAACCAGGGGCGCTACCGGCCCGAGAGCTATATCTACCTCTCGAAGGAGTTTCCTGGCCCTAAACCCAAAGGGCTTAGGGTATGACTGGCGTCTCTCGGCGGCATAGGCACCATTGAGATCAGCTGCGGAAGCAGTGAGAGCTGTTGGTGACTGAGGGAGGCGCCGGGTTCGCGCGTACAGGCGGGTGATGCACTGCACGCGGCGCAGAGCGAGTGGCATCTCCCCAGCATCGACCAACAGGCTCTCAATGGGGGAAGTGCGGAGGGCACCGGTCGCAAGGCGAAGGCCGGTGTGGTGGATCGAATCCACCTTCCGCAATAAACGCTCGGCTGCGGATGCATAAAACTCGCATCCGTAGTCGAGCTTCGAGCGAACAAAGGATCGATAAAAAAAGTAAGGCAGTAGCCCTATCAGCGCCCCAAGCGCTGAACGTCACGGAACGGAGAATGTCCATGGCGCGGGTACAAGAGACCCTAAGGCTGCAAATATGAGCCTCCCAGGTGAGGCGTCGGACGAATACAAGACCAAGGAAACAGTGCGACTCAACCACATCCAGGTGCACCCCATTAAGAAACAAATCTGGGTCGGGGTGAAGCCGTGGATGGCGGCAGAAGTGCACCACCTTAGTCTTGGCCAAGGAAAACCGAAACCTGTGCGCTTCGGCATAGCGAGAGACGCGGTTCAATGCCTGTTGGAGTCGACGCTCCAGAGTTGGCATCTGGGCCGCGCCAAAAGAGATCGAAAGGTCGTCCACGTAGAGTGTAGCGAGAACATCTTCCGGCAGCACCTAGGTGATGCCGTTGATGCTCAGGGCAAAGAGTGTGACACTGAGGACACTTCCCTGCGGGACACCCTCTTCCTGCTCCTTTGGGCCGGAGAGGGCTCCCCCCACCCGTACGCGGAATCGACGATCTCGCAAAAATTCAGATATAAAAATTGGGAGGCGTCCCCTCACCCCCATCGTGTGGAGAGTCTCCATGATACCGTATCGCCATGCGGTATCATAGGCCTTCTCCAGATCGAAAAACACCGTGGCGTAGTGCTGTCTACGAAGGAAAGCCTCGCAGACGGCATTTTCCAGTCGGAGCAGAGCATCCGACGTGGAGTGGAACTTGCGGAAGCCGCACTGTGCCGAAGACAGATGGCCTCCGCTGTCCAGGAAATAGGCTAATCTAACATTTACCAATTTCTCCATCAACTTGCACACGCAAGAGGTTAGAGAGATTGGGCGGAAACCGGTCGGAGTAGAGTGATCTCTCCCCGGCTTGCGAAAGGCGAGCACAGTAGCGATTCGCCAGGAGTCTGGGAGAAGACCTTCCACCCAGATCCTGTTGAACAAATCTAACAGAAAGGCCATGCCTCGCTCACCCAGGTGTCGAAGCATGGCGTACGGGACATCGTCCGGACCATGGGCGGTGTCCGCGCACGAAGCGAGAGCGGAGCGCAACTCACTCACAGTAAACTTGTCGTTGAAGGGTTCTCCGCCTCTGGAGGTAAAGTCCAGCCGGCGGCCTTCCGCGACATCACGACGTGCATTGAATGCTGGCGGGGCAGCATCACGGTTAGAGAATGCGGAAAAAGCGGTCGCTAAAGATTCCGCCACGGACGCGGGGTCCGAGATTGCGGTCCCATTCTCCTGGAGAACGGGAGGGGGGTCCTGCGAGAACTTGCCCCGAATCCTTTTGACTCGCTTCCACACCTCAGCTAAAGGTGTCTTCCCGTTAAGTGAAGACACGTATGCCCGCCAAGAAGAGCGGCGGGCGTGCTTCGAAATATACCGGAACCTAGCCCTAGCCCGACGAAATTCAGCGACAGTGAAATCGTTCGGGCGGCGCTTATAGCGCATGTAGGCATAACGCTTCTGTTTGAGGGCCGTCTCACACTCGGCCGACCACCATGGGAGTGGTCGGCGTGCAAAACGGCCAGACGTCCTAGGAATAGTAGTCAGGCCCACGGCGATGAGGTTGCCGGAGAAGAACTCAACGGCATCATCTACCGACCTAAACTCCTCGACTGAGATAGAGAATTCAGTCATTTCCTGAAATGCAGGCCACCGCGCCCGCGCCAAGCACCACCGAGGTGGTCTCTCAGGCGGCAGTTGCCCTGAAAATGATATTTGAATGGGAAAGTGATCACTACCATGGAGGTCATCGACCACCCCCCAATCAAAATCAGGCTGTGCATCCGAAGAGCACAAAGATAGGTCAAGGCAAGAAAATGAAGCGGTTCTCGGACAGTGATGCGTAAACTCATCCACGTTTAGGACACCCATCTCAAGCTCTTCGATCAGATCGGCAAGGACTTGTCCCCTGGGATTTATGGAGTAATCTCCCCAGAGAGGATGCCTGCCGTTCAGATCTCCAAGCAAGAGATAGGGCCTCGGCAACCGTGCAACGACGCGGCGGAAGTCTACCGCGTCGAAGTCAGCTGACGGTGGAATGTACGCAGAAATGATAGTATACCTCCTATCCAGGTGCAGCTGCACAGCCACTGCCTGAAAGGAGGTATCTAAAGAGAAAGGAAGAACGGAGACATCATGCCGGGTGTAAACTGCGCATCCCCCAGCCCGGCCATCCCGAGGTGGTGGGGTCGCAAGACCCTTATACCCCGGGAGGGCAGGGAGGGGGCACGCACCTAGCATGGTCTCCTGCAAAAAAATAGCTAACGGGGAACGGGACGAGACGAGCCTCCGCAGCTCCTCCCAGTTGGCCCGGAGTCCACGCCAATTCCATTGAAGGAATATGCCCTCCAGGCCTAGCTCGGAGGAGACGCGGGGGCCCTCCTCGAATTGAAGACCCTCACGGGAATGGCCGTACGCTTCCCGGGGGCAGAACCCCGGGCGCTGTTGGCCGGACAAAGCGCTGAAGGCGCTGTCGCCTTCGAGGACTTATTGGGGGAGGTTGGGCTCGCCATGCGAGTCTTTTCCTCCCTCCGCCTCGAAACCTTAGGCGGGCGTTGCGGCTTCGGAGGCGGGGGGCCCTCTTTTCGAGGAACCACCGTCTCCGAGCCACTCGCTCCACCTCGGGACGTGGGCGAAGGAGCCGAAGCTCCTTTGTTGCTGTCCTCCTTTCGGGGGACAGCTTTAGGAACCCCGGAAGATGGCCTAGCGACCATCTTCAGGGGTGTTGCCTCCTGTGAGTCTAACGACTCGGTGGAGGCGCGTGGCCGTTTCGCCTTACGGGAAACGGTCACGCTGGGGGAAGAGGGGGGAGCCCTGGTTTTAGCCGGGGCAGGGTATGAGCCCTTTTTGCCGCCAGCTTTACCAGGGGAGCGCCCGGGTTGGGTAGAGCCCGCAGAAGGGCTCCGAATGGGCGTGGAAACAACCGTGCTCGTTGGCCTGGATGGGCCGGGAGCAGAGGGTGCCTTCCTAACTATTGAGGCATATGACGTCCCAGGCAGAGCCGGGCGCGCCAGGACCAAGTCCTTTGCCTCGCGGAATGAGAGTCGATCCTGGGCCTGAACGGCCAGGATTTCTTTCTCAAGGAGATATGCACCACATTGCTTCGAAGAAGCAGTGTGCGGCTCTCCGCAATTGACACACTTGGCCACACACGATTTGGACTTATCGTGTGCGACCTTGGAGCAATTTACACAGACTTCGGGTGACCCCGACTTTGCACGTCTACATGAGCGATTCGTATGGCCGAAGCGGTGACAGTAATAGCACCGCCGCGGCAGTGGCACGAATGCCTTCACGCGGTAGCGGTACCAACCGGCACGCACCGACTCAGGAAGCTTGTCACAGTCGAACGTGACGAAGAGTGTAGGGGTGGGTCTCGAGGCCCCTCCCTGTTTTCTCATCACACGTTCGACCTTGACCGCCCCATGGTCGGCCAGCTCTAAGGTGATGTCTTCAATGGAGTAGTCAACGAGTTCCCTCGCATAAACTACTCCTTTCACAAAGTTCATGGTAGAGTGCGGCATCACACTCACCGGGGTGCCATGAAGTGTCCGAAGAGCACTAATCCTGGCCGCCTCGGCGGGATTCGCCGCATTCGCCAGAAGGCTCCCGTCCGAGAAACGGGTTACCTTCGGCTCTCTACCAATTGCACTAGCTAATCCTCTCCGCTGATGGATCATGTTGCCCTTGGACAACATGGTGCCATCAGTGGAGCGAATAACGAGGAAGCGTTTGAAGCCAGCGGGCTCGAAAACGCCAGGTAACCTCTGAATCAGGGGCCCCGATGTCATCGAGGCTCCGCCCTGTGCACTCTTGGTAGTAGTCTTCTTTGTCAGGGGCTCCGCAACCGGGGGGGCAGAGGGGGCGGATGTGCCGATCTTGGCTTGGTCGCTTGCCAGAGTGGCAGCAGACCCATCCGTCCCCGCAGCCCCCGCGGATGGAGAGGAGCCCCGAGTCTTTTTGGTCTTTTTAGTCTTTTTCTTTTTCGGAGAGGAGGGCGGGGAATGAACCCGCTTTTCACCTCCGCCGGCAGAAGTCCCCAGGCCAGATGGACCAGCCTCAGCCAGGTCCCTCTCCGAAATGGAGAAGGGCCTGGTTGTCGTAGGGGCACCTGTCGGAGGAGATCCCTCCCCTCCTTCTACTGCCTCGGAGCCCTCAGCCATTTGAGGAGGACCTTGCATAGGGGCGGATTCGGGTTCGGTGCTTGGCGCCGAGCCCGAATTCCCCCCCATGGAAGGCCCTACCGTCTGGGGCTGGGTCTCCTCAAGGACCATGTCTATCACAGGAGGGGCCTCCAATTGGCCATCCCCTCCCAGGACATCGCAGGTCCCCTTGGCAGTGTCGCCAGTCTTGTATGGGGAGGCACAGGCCTTGACCCCGGCAAGGTTTAAAATTCTTGCCAGCAGGTCTTTTGAGGGAAGCGACCGAAGGGGCCTGGCTTCCCTCTCCCCCCTAAGGGGGTTTGCCCTACCGAGCCGCTTTGATGGGAAGCGGCTGGCTAAGGGCTGCCTGCTGGCTTTCTTGGCAGTCCCCTTGAAAAGAAAAGATGGGACTGCCGCTGGGAAAAGGGAGGTGCCCGAAAGCACCTCCAGAGAAGGGGGTGAGGGGGAGTCCCCTGCACCCGTAGGCGAAGGAGAGGAGTAAGCCTCCTCTCCGGTTAGAGAAATATGGAGGGTCCCCTGTGCAAGCACAGGGGGGGGGACCTCCATTTTTTCGGTGGAGCTGCCCAAGGGCGGCTCCGTCGATGAGCAAGGGGGAGTTAAAGGGGTTTGGGGGTTTTTTTTCTTGTTCATCTATGGGCATGGTGACCCTATTTTTGCCACGGGACGCAATAGCTCATCACCCCTCGCAGTAGCCCGCACTGCGAGAGGTGCTTACAAGCCCGGCAGAGCCAGGCGCCGCCACTCGGGACCACCCCTCCCGCCTGGTGGCCTGGCAGTCCATCGGCATGGCGGCTCCACCTTGGACACGGCGTAAAAAATATAGGTTGTGAAGAGGAGAGGAAAAGGGATGTGAGGAAGGTATGGGTGGGGATGAAGCAGGTTGTTAAAAAACACCCAACCCGAACCGGAGCTCAGGGGTTAGGGGACAATGTCCCCTCCCCCCTCAGCCCCGATCCGGGGTGGTTGGCTTGAGAAGAAGGTCAGCATTCTACCCTTTGAAATTAGAGGCTGACCAGAGAAAGTTGTGGGAGAGGTTGTATGAAAAGCGACAAGGTAGGGGAGAAATCGGGCTATCTGAAGGAAGGAAGAGAGGCTAAGCTGGGGCCGGACGGAGCGTTGGATCCCGTCAGCACGGCGGCCAGGATGGCAAATCGCCGCCCCCCTTACGGGGGACCATGTTTGTATACAGTACTCTAAATGTGGCCTGACATAAGAGTTATATAGTTTAAGGGTAACTTCCTTACTCTTGTAGCTAACATTCCTTTTAATGTAACCTAGCACCCTATTTGCCTTGACCTAGAATTATGATCAATTAATCTAACTGGTTTCTCTTCTGTGAATACCGAAGCAAAATGATCATTAAGGACCTCTACTATTTCCTCATCAGATTCTTTCAAAAAACCCTTCATATTTAATAGGCCCTATTTTATCACCGTTAGATTTATTATTGATTCTATAATAGCTAAAAAAAAAATTTTATCTTTATTATTATTTTTAGATTTGATTATTTTAACAATTTTGTTACATTTTCAGAGTAAGTTTTGGTACTATTGCTAAAATTCTTTTGGTAGCGGGCAGTCCTGTTGTTCAAATTCTTAATTTGTTATATCATATAATAAATATTCTATTTTTTTTAATCATCCCATCTTCCTTACAGGAATGGTTGTATGCTTCCCAGAGGAAGAACTCCGGGCGCTGTTGGCTGGACAATGCACTGAAGGCGCCGTCGCCTTCAAGGACTTATTGGGGAAGGTTGGGTTCGCCATACAAGTCTTTTCCTCCCTTGGCCTTTAAACCTTAGGTGAGTGGGACGGCTTTGAAGGCACGAGTCCCCACTGGGCGTGTGAAGGAGCTGAGGCTCCTTAAGTGCCATGCTCATTTCAGGGGGTAGCTTTAGGAACCCTAGAAGATGGCCTCACGACCCTCTTCAGGGGTGTTGTATCGTGTGAGTTTAACAACTCAGTGGAGGCCTGCAGCTGTTTTGCTTTAATCAAAACGGTAACAAGGAAGGGAGGAAAGCTCTGGTTTTTGCCAGGGTTGGGTGTACACCCTTTGTGCCACCAGCTCTAGCAGGGGGGCATCCAGGGTGGGTAGAACCTACAGAAGGGTTCTGAATGGGCATGAAAAATGACCGTGTTCATAGGCCTGGATGGGCCAGGAGCAGAGAGTGTCTTTCTCAACATTGAGGCATAGATCCCACAAAGTGCCAGGTGGGCCAGGGCTAAGTCCTTAGCCTCCTGGGTCTGAACGGCTAGGATGTCCTTCTCAAGGAGATATACACTGTAGCAGGCACCAAACTTACACTCTAACCCCAATCTATCCAACCGGCTTCCTACACTAAGTCGGATGTGAGAAAATGAGGGAAAAATGAAACAGATTCTATATATACATATATGGAGGGAGTACAGACACTTCACCATCCAACGAGGATGGTGAATTGGTCCATGCTTGGGGAACTTCAACCCCATGACCTGGAATTTCCCCGAGGAAGATGAGCACCAGCTCAAGGAAGGCGCAGTATTCATCCCTGTTCTGTTTTGGCTGAAGTCCATTAGCAATGAACACTTTTGTACTCTCCACAGTTTCCTAGTTGGCTTTGAATGCTTTTCGTATTTCCGCATCGCTCCATCCATCCTCGTAGTCTCCCTGGTTCATGAAGGATCAATGATCCTTAAATCTATTGAAAAGAAGAACATCTGGTCTAGTGGAGGACCCGTGAAGACATGCCAAGATTAGCAGCATACATACAGCAGGTTTGAAGATCAGTGTCAAAACTCGCAGAAGATAAGGCAAGGGTCCTCGCAGTACGGACTTGAATGGGTTCTGGCTTTCGAGAGAAGGAAGCGTCCTTTTATACAGGTAGACATGATGTAATAGCCTCATGTGCGCACCACTTTTCTGGAATAACTATCGAGTGTGCCCGCAGGGCATCGACCAACGGTGCAGGGGCTCAGAGGCTAGAAAATAAATTCATATGGGGGCGCTGAACTTTGTCGCCCTTACATAATTAATTACTTAGTTATTTCATCCAGCAGTGATGCCAAGTCAAGAAACAGGATGAGACAGTTTATGCAATGCAGGAGTAGTATGTTACTAGTATAATAATGCAGGAAATAAGCAAATAAAGAGTCGTAAAGGGTTTTTGCCGGTAAACCTGAAGATCCGTGGCATGTGTTTGCCTCCAATTTTCATCGGCCCTGGAATGCAAAATATTTTGTCCACATTCCAATATATTTCACCTTTTTTGAGTAAATTCAAGGGGGAGCTGCTCATGTGGGGATATCACAGTGATGACCCTGAGTTTTAATCATTGATAAGGGGGGTCTGGTGGCACAGCTCCCCATTATATAATCCTAATTATTTATAGAATAATGTTCTAAGATTTTTTTTTTAATGTTTTTATTTAAACAAATATTTTCTGTGACTATAATTGTTTCTGCGAAAATCTATGTGGGGGTACTGACATCAGAAATGAATGAATAGGGAATTTTTATTTTGTTTTCACATAGTCTTTTTATTAACAAGTTACAATCAATCATGAAGTTTGTGGTCAGGAATTAGCGATCAGAAATAATTACGAATTTAGATGTGCAAACACAAAAATGACTCAAAACTGATGCAAGTGAATGGCGTTTTCCATTTGGTTACTCTCAGGCATTTTTTTTACAAACATGGCATCTTGTAAATTTGAATTAGGACTCAAAGGCACATGAATATTTATGCACAGGTGAACGAAACATAAATGCAACTTTGTGCAGATAGATTTCTGCTGAAAAAATAACTTTTTCGGGCATGCCACCGATCTTCAAGTTTACCCTTTGGTAAACATGAAAAAGTGGGGATTTTTTTTTTGCATATATGTTTCATTCACCTGTGCATGCATATTCGGTTAAATAAAAACTTAGAACATTATTCTAGAAACAATTATTATTATATAATGGGGGACTGTGCCCGCTAGACCACCCCCCCAAATGATTGAAACCCAGGATCATCATAAGGGGCCTTCCCTCACAGTGATAAACCCCCCCACGAGCAGTCCACTTGAATTTACTCCAAAAAGGTGAAATATATTGCAACAGGGACAAAATATTTTGCGTCCCATCATTCGCATCGCCGATCTTCATGTTTACCCCTTTCGCCACCTTATCTGGGTGGATGAAGCATCAGTTGCCCTCCTGTGATCTGATGAGGGTAAATGTTGTGAGTATGGGCGGATGTGATTCTAGCTTATTTTGAGGGTAGGCTCGTAGTTGGCGATGGCTCATCAGGGGGATGGACCTACGATGATCCTGAGATTTCAATCATTTGGGGGGCATAGCTCCCCAGTATATATTTGGAAGGTAAATGTTGCGAGTATGGACGGATGTGATTCTAGCTTATTTTGAAGGTCGGCTCATTGTTTGAGATAACTCATCAGGAAGATGGGCCTAATTGTGTAGAGTATGGCCGGATCCGAGTCATAGCTTATTTTGGGCTATGTGGACGAAGTTTATGGTGATTTCTGATTATATATGGAGGAGTGCTCCCTAGACCCCTCAAATGTTTGAAATCTCAAGATCATCGTAGGACCATCCCCCGGATAAGCCGACCCTCAAAATAAACTAGAATCGCATCTGCCCATACTCACAACATTTACCCTATGATGATCCTGAGATGGCCATAAATTAAGGGTAAACATTACAATCGGCGGTGCGAACAATGGGACGTAAACTATTTTATCGGTGTTCCAATATGTTTCATCTTTTTGGAGTAAATTCAAGGGGACTGCTCATGGGAGGTTTAAACACTGTGGGGACCCCCCCCCCTACAATGATCCTGAGTTTCAATCGGCAAATATGTAGATTGGCGGCTCAAATGATGGGACATACTATTTCATCCATGTTCCAAAATGTTTCATGTTTTTGGAGTAAATTTAAAGGGATGGCTCGTGTGGGGGTAAACATAATGGGGGCCCCCCCTACGATGATTCCTGAGTTTCATTCAATTTGAGGGGGTCTAGGGGGCACAGCCCCCCAGTATATAATCCTAATTATTTATACAATAATGTTCTAACATTTACAGAAGTGAATGGCGTAAGTAAACAGCTTTTTTTTTTTTTTTTTTAGTGATAGTTACACCCCAAGTCCTTCTCAGTGTCACTCGATTCAAGAGCAGTGCCCTTAAGGATATACTGAGATTGGGGGTTTCTGTGGCCGATATGCATTACTTTGCATTTCCCCACGTTAAAGGCATTTGCCACGTGTCCAACCACTCCCCAATCTTCCCAAGATCTTCCTGCAGGCGGGCAGAATTTCCATCCTTTGCAACGTTCATACCAAGCTTGGTATCGTCGGCAAATTTGGAAATCTTGGCAACCATGTTACCGTCCATGTCGTTGATGTAGATGATGAATGGTAGTGGCTCCAGGACAGAACCTTGAGGCACCCAGCTAGTAACGGGCCCTCACTCAGAAGCCTGTCCATTCACCACCACCCGTTGCCATCTGCCACTTAGCCAGTTCTCGACCCAGGCGGCTACTTTTCCATCTATGCCCAGCACTCGCACTTTCCGGAGAAGGCGGCGGTGTGGTACCTTATCAAAGGCTTCCTGAAAGTTTACATGGAAATTTGTATACAGTATTTTAATTATAGTTGGCTTATTTTCAACTGAGAAGTCATTTTAATAAATTGTGTTGGAGTGTTATCTTTTTTTATTCTTTTATTGATACGAGACATTGATAGTATAGGGTAGCCTTTAGATATTAATTCATTCTTTATTTCCACTACATTCTCATTTAGAGCAATTGGGCCAATAACCCCATAGGATTTTGGAAGATCTGATAGTAATTTACAAGTTACTTTCCACTCACCTAGTAAGAAACCTGCACTATCTAAGAAGATATCTTTAATCTTAGTACTGGTACTAATAATGCAATTTTTTGTGCAACCAGTAAAAGTTACGTCATGATGTTGGATATCATTAAGTAAATTACTGTTTTTAAGGGCAATGCTAAATTGAAGGGGCTTGTCATTAAATTTATCATCTTCTTTTACAGGTACTATTAAGTATTTGAATGGAAGATTTATATTATGAGGAGACCCATCGGGGTCATCCTCCATTTCAAAAGACCTACCGGAAATCAGTAAGCCTGTATAAGCTCCCAAGGTAAACATGTAGACAGCGGCCTGGCCAGAAAAAATGATTTTGTGTAAATATTATCGTTCACCCGTGTCTGAATATTAATGCGCGTCAATCATTTCTGACGTCATACCCCACCCCCAACCCTATTATAATTCGCAAAACGATTAAAGGCGCCGACATGATTTAGTTAAAGCATTCACCTCTGTAAACGTCGACATTATAAAAATTAGGATTAGTTATGCGGAGCTAATCAGATACGTAAACACCACCCAAATAAGATTTACGATCACTGAAAATTAAACATTTCAATTTTAATTTAAATAGGAACAAAGTTTCATAATTAAACAACTCATCACAGTGCGTGGTTGCGCCTTCTAAGTATAAAACCGTTGGACGTTGTTATTTGGAGAGATGGGCGTTAAGGCAAAGAGTTGCGAATTTACAGCACTATGAATTTCGAAGTCAAATCAGATCAGATGATATTGTGGGAGTATTGCCTTTGTTACAGCACTCCCTTCAGTAAAATATAATTAGGTTATTATTTGTTTGTTTGTTTATATTTTTATATATATATATATATATATATATATATATATATATATATATATATATATATATATATATATATATATATATATATATATATATATATATATATATATATATATATATATATATATATATATATATATATATATAGATATATATAGATATATATATATATATATATATATATATATATATATATATATATATACATATATATATATATATATATATAAATAAATATATATATATATATATATATATATATATATATATATAAATAAATATATATATATATATATATATATATATATATATATATATATATATATATATATATAGGTAAATAAGTACGAGCAGTAAGATAGTGGTATACTTCAAAATTGTAATGTATTTTTATTTTATTTTTTTTAATTTTAGTTTTTCAATAAAATTGTTTGTTTGTTTGTTTGTTATATTTGTATATATATATATATATATATATATATATATATATATATATATATATATATATATACAAATATAACAAACAAACAAACAAACAATTTTATTGAAAAACTAAAATTTAAAAAAATAAAATAAAAATACATTACAATTTTGAAGTATACCACTATCTTACTGCTAGTACTTATTCACCTATTTACATGAACTGTCAATCTACTAATATTTAATATTGCCCGATTAATGCAATGGGTAATATTCATCATGTGAGTAGTAATTTCAGAAAGATACCTACAGTCTGAGTGAAAAATACCAAACACAATTTTATTTGAGCTGCTTTCTAACCTATTTAAAAAAACAATTACAAGTTTTCTTATTACTTCTTTAGGCGAAGGTATATTTCTACATACATACATCGGACTAGCTCTACAATACTTAGGTTCACCACACAGAATTCTGAGACAATTGTTATAGGCAACAATAAATCTACTATGGGTAGCGTTTGCATAATTCCACCATAGATGAGCTGCGTAAACTGACTCACAATAAGACCAAAACAGTTTAATTTTTACACTTTCAGTACAATGTCCGAAATGTCTTTTAATCATGTTACTTTGTCTATACAGCTTGTTACGCTGGCGTTCTATATCTAATGTGTCTTTGAGATCATCACTAATTATATACCCTAAATACTTTATATTGCTCACTATTGGAATTGTATCGTTACCTAGCTTAAAACTATCATATTTACAACATTTAAGAAATTTAGACTTAAAAACTAGCACCGCACTTTTAGAACTATTAGATTTGATATCATTTTTTATCCCAAAATCATTACAAACGTTAATTAATTTATTTAGACCACTTGCAGATGGTGCAATTAGTGCAATGTCATCTGCATAAATAAAATGATTCGTTTTTGCATTACCTATTATACAACCTACTTTAATTTTGCCTAATTTTATGGATAAATCATTTATATACATACAGAATAGGTAAGGAGAAAGAATTCCTCCTTGTCGAACACCATT
The DNA here is from genome assembly GCA_963969495.1 of Ceratothoa steindachneri. Classification (NCBI taxonomy): domain Eukaryota; kingdom Metazoa; phylum Arthropoda; class Malacostraca; order Isopoda; family Cymothoidae; genus Ceratothoa; species Ceratothoa steindachneri. Next base: position 159,046,964 of record OZ018320.1, read on the forward strand.
ACTTACGGTAAAGAAGTCAGATGTGGTATTTGACCATCTTACACACATTTTTTGAGTAGCATACCAGTAACTAATTATTCTTATAATATATGATGGAACCTTAAATTTACTTAACTTATCTATTAAAACACTGTGATTTACTCTGCCAAAAGCCTTTGATGCATCTAAATAACAGGAATATATATTGCTATTAAGACTATTATATTTCAATATCATTTCTTTTAATGAGTAAATACATGTATCTGTACCATGATTTTTCTTAAATCCAAACTGGTTGTCCGTTGTTAAGATAAATGATTGTAGTCTACTAAGTATGATTCTTTCTAAATTTTACTACAGATACTAGCTAACGCAATTAGCCTATAATTGGATTTTATAGTTATACTTTGGCTTTTGTTTTTAATAATAGGTATTAACACAACAGACAACATGCTTTCAGGTAAGACTCCATGTACGAGACATCCACTGAGACACATAGCTAATAATGGAATAATTTTTGCACTGCTAAATTTAATATGTTCAGCTTGAATTCCATCCAATCCACAACTTTTATTTACATGAAGTTTACTTATCATGGTTGCCACCTCTTCGCATGATACAAAAACCTTTTTATAGTTATCAGAGACTGCATAATTGTTGTCTAAGGATAGTGAACTATCGTGCAAACAATTAAACAGTTCTTGATAGTGTGTTTTCCACATGTTACAAATATTTTCAGCTCCTGAATTACCTTCAATTTCATCAGGTAGACTTAATTTTTTGTTGTTATGCACTTTAATTTCTTTCCAAAATTCTCTTTTATCTACTTTCATATTAAAGAGCTTGCGGGCTAAGGATTCCTTTTTTAGATTTTCTTTATTTAATTTAATAAATTTAAGTGCCTCTTTAAATCTGGCTTTTGTGGAATTTTTCAGATGGAAAATTGGACCACTCCTAGGTTTGCTTACTTCTAACCACAGAGCATAAGCCTCTCTGGATCTCTCATACAATTCCTGACAGTGTTCATTCCAACCAGGCCAATTGTACTTCTTATTTTTATCTGATGTACTCTCAATTACAATTTTTGATGTCTCAGATAGTGTAAAAATTATGTTATTATAGAGAGAAGTGACTTTTTCCGTATGTTCATTATTTCTACAGTTCAAATTTTTACAACTAAAGGCCTCGCTTGGGATTTCCACATTCTCGAGGAACACCCCACTCATGTCAGTATATTCATCTTTTTTATTGTGTGGCACCTCATCCGAAAATATCCTAATATAGTTAGCTAAGTTCTCAAAAGAATTTTTTGTTGAGACTTTAGGTATTAATTTAAGAGTCAATTTTGACACAAATGGAAGATGATCAGACTCAAAAGAATCATATAATACATACATATCTGAAATTAATTTATGACCATCCTCACATGAAATGCAGTGGTCCAACCAAGATTTTGAACCCCATGCGTCACTGACATATGGAAAGTGTCTCTCGGCAGGCTTAGTCTGCTTGACCATTTAAGTTTATAGGCTTCACAAAAAAAATGTAAGTGTTTAGAAAACTCTGAGTCATTACCTAATATGTTACTATTGAAATCGCCATATACACAATAACATGTACTATCTAACTCTTCTAACAAAGTACCTAACTTATATAGTCTATCTATATATAATTCCTCATTTTCTACTGACTCACATGGTAGGTATACATTAAAGATATACATTACTTGACAGTTAAGCACTATTTTAATACCAACAACCCAATCATAATCAAAAGTTAATCCACTTATATAATGTTCTAATTTTGAATTCCATATTATTGCTACACCTTCTTTTTTATTTTCCTACCTACTAATAAACAGTTACTATCATCATTTGGAGAGTTTGCTACACCCCTATGATTTAAAAAAAGTGTATATATATATATATATATATATATATATATATATATATATATATATATATATATATATATATATATATATATATATATTGTGGTAAGATAGTGATATACTCCAAAATTGTAATGTATTTTTATTTTTATTTTTTTTATGGATCACCGAAATCCGCAATAAAGTTGTTATATATATATATATATATATATATATATATATATATATATATATATATATATATATATATATATATATATATACAGTGGCGGCAACAAAAAAAGTGACATTTAATATTGGCAACAGAAATCGATACACAAAATCGTTTTCACGATTTTACTTGCCAACTAGCCAATGAAAAGGTGCGGGGCTTATGCCGCAAGTGGACGACTCTCCTGAGCTAAGACAAGAGAACTGCGCTTTACTGGAACTCAGTGTCTCGTTTGAGCTCGTACAGTTAGGCTTTAGTGTATGGCACTCCAGCGTGCTGATTTCCTGCATTCGTGCCTACATTTGACGTGCTATAACTTCTGTGCAAATGGATACAATGGGGTGGAAAAAGCTTTCTATGACAGAGAAAAGCCGTGCCTTGACCCTATTAGAGCAGGGACAGTCTTTTATTGATGTAGCAGCAGATTTAGGAACCTCAAAAAATACGATTCATCGCCTAAAACGGGCAGCTGAGTTATTGCCACCAGGTACCATACCAAAGATGAAGGAGGGCATTGGTGCAGCTAGGAAGACATCTCCAAGGACTGATAATATCCTAAGGCGTGAAGTGATGTCAGACCCTTCTGTAACCTCCGCTTTAATCAAGAAAAAACACCCAGACCTCCTCCAGAACGTCGCCCTCAGGACCATCCGTCATTGCTTACAGAAGGACTTATGCCTACCGGCTCGCCGCGCTGCCAAGAAGCCACTTCTTACCAAGACTATGAAGATGAAAAGGCTCAATTTGTGCAAGACCTATAAACATTAGACAGCTGCCCATTGGAAGAAGGTTATGTTCAGTGATTAAAACACCTTTAGGCTGGTCAGAGGAGAGTCAAAGATCGTGCGTCGTCCCAGCAATGTGTCTCGGTATAACCCAAAATATACCGTGAAAACTGTGAAGCACCCTGATAGTGTGATGGTGTGTGGTGCCTTTAGTGGAAACAAGGGCAGAGGGGTCTGTACTTCCTTCCCAAGAATGTAACCATGAGGGGGACTAACTATCTGGAAGTTTTGAGGCAGCACATGCTGCCATTTTGGGAAATTCATCAGTGTGAATTTTTCATGCATGATGGTACCCCTGCTCACAGGTCCCAGTTAGTGAAAAGGTTCTTCAATGATAATAATATTAGTGTTTTGGAGTGGCCTGGTAATTCCCCGGACCTAAATCCTATTGAGAATGCTTGGAATCTGATGAAATCCAAAGTTCAAGAGACAGCACTCGGCAGCATCAAGGACCTGATAGAATCACTGAAGAAGATCTGGGTTACGATCGACCCCACCTACTTCGCAAACCTTACTGAATCAATGCCCAATCGACTCAGGATGATCATCAAGTGCAAGGGCAACATGACCAAGTATTAACTTTCATGAAATATTCATAATAAAATATGTAAGTTACATTTTTCTGTTTCATTTTCTCTGAATTGTCACATGTCACTTTTTTTGTTGCCGCCACTGTACATATATATAACAACTTTATTGCGGATTTCGGTGATCCATAAAAAAAAATAAAAATACATTACAATTTTGAAGTATACCACTATCATACTGCTAGTACTTATTCACCTATTTACATGAACTGTCAATCTACTAATATTTAATATTGCCGGATTAATGCAATGGGTAATATTCATCATGTGAGTAGTAATTTCAGAAAGATACCTACAGTCTGAGTGAAAAATACCAAACACAATTTTATTTGAGCTGTTTTCTAACCTATTTAAAAAACCAATTACAAGTTTTCTTATTACTTCTTTAGGCGAAGGTATATTTCGACATACATACATCGGACTAGCTCTTCAATACTTAGGTTCACCAAACAGAATTCGGAGACAATTGTTATAGGCAACAATAAATCTACTATGGGTAGCGTTTGCATAATTCCACCATAGATGAGCTGCGTAAACTGACTCACAATAAGACCTAAACAGTTTAATTTTTACACTTTCAGTACAATGTCCGAAATGTCTTTTAATCATGTTACTTTGTCTATACAGCTTGTTACGCTGGCATTCTATATCTAATGTGTCCTCGAGATCATCACTAATTATATGCCCTAAATACTTTATATTGCTCACTATTGGAATTTTATCATTACCTAGCTTAAAACTATCATATTTACAACATTTAAGAAATTTAGACTTAAAAACTAGTACCGCACTTTTAGAACTATTAAATTTGATATCATTTTTTATCCCCAAATCATTACAAATGTTAATTAATTTATTTAGACCACTTGTAGATGGTGCAATTAGTGCAATGTCATCTGCATAAATAAAATGATTCGTTTTTGCATTACCTATTATACAACCTACTTTAATTTTGCCTAATTTTATGGATAAATCATTTATATACATACAGAATATGTAAGGAGAAAGAATTCCTCCTTGCCGAACACCATTACTTACGGTAAAGAAGTCAGATATGGTATTTGACCATCTTACACACATTTTTTGATTAGCATACCAGTAACTAATTATTCTTATAATATATGATGGAACCTTAAATTTACTTAACTTATCTATTAGAACTCTGTGATTTACTCTGTTAAAAGCCTTTGGCGCATTCAAAAAACAGGAATATATATTGCTATTAAGACTATTATATATCAATATATATCAATATCAATATCTGTACCATGATTTTTCTTAAATCGAAACTGGTTGTCCGTTGTTAAGATAAATGATTCTAGTCTACTAAGTATGATTCTTTCTAAAATTTTACTACAGATACTAGCTAACGCAATTGGCCTATAATTGGATTTTATAGTTATACTTTGACTTTTGTTTTTAATAATAGGTATTAACACAACAGACAACATGCTTTCAGGAAAGACTCCATGTACGAGACATCCAGTGAGGCACATAGCTAATAATGGAATAATTTTTGCACTGCTAAATTTAATATGTTCAGCTTGAATTCCATCCAATCCACAATTTGTATTTACATGAAGTTTTCTTATCATGGTTGCCACCTCTTCGCATGATATTAAAACCTTTTTATAGTTATCCTTCAATTTCATCAGGTGGACATAATTTTTTGTTGTTATGCACTTTAATTTCTTTCCAAAATTCTCATTTATCTACTTTCATATTAAAGTGCTTGCGGGCTAAGGATTCCTTTTTTAGATTTTCTTTATTTAATTTAATAAATTTAAGTGACCCTTTAAATCTGGCTTTTGTGAAATTTTTCAGATGGAAAATTAGACCACTCCTAGGTTTGCTTACTTCTAACCACAGAGCATAAGCCTCTCTGGATCTCTCATACAATTCCTGACAGTGCTCATTCCAACCAGGCCGATTGTACTTCTGATTTTTATCTGATGCACTCTCAAATACCATTTTTGATGTCTCAGAGCGTGCAAAAATTATGTTATTATAGAAAGAAGTGACTTTTTCCGTATGTTCATTATTTCTACAGTTCAAATTTTTACAACTAAAGGCCTCGCTTGGAATTTCCACATTCTCGAGAAACAACCCACTCATGTCAGTGTATTCATCTTTATATATATATATATATATATATATATATATATATATATATATATATATATATATATATATATATATATATATATATATATATATACACAGTGTGCCTGGTTCGAATCGCTTCCCAGCACGGATTTTTTCGAAAAAAGTTAATAAAAATATTACTGCAAGGAAAAATTATTCCGTTTTCTCTTTCAATGTGGTTTAATGGATTCATTTTCATCATTTTCTCGTGCTACTTTGAGAGTTATATACATTTGTATATCTGCCACGCGTTTACTTATTCCTCATTTATTCTTTGAATTCCCAATTAATTTTCTATTTCTTTCATAGTCTCCGTTCGAGCTTGCGAAAGTGTTCCTTAAAAGCTATTCTATTCAGAGAATTTTTTGGTTCTCTGCGTCGCGTAGTGTACTAACAGCATACTTTTAACTGTGATCAAAGCGTTGCTCACTGCGCCAGTGTGCCTGGTTCGAATCGCTTCCCTGCACGGATTTTTTCGAAAAAAGGTAATAGAAATATTACTGCAAGGAAAAATTATTCCGTTTTCTCTTTCAATGTGGTTTAATGGATTCATATATATATATATATATATATATATATATATATATATATATATATATATATATATATATATATATATATATATATATATATATATATATATATATTATAAACAAAAAATAACAATTATATTTTACCGGAGGGGGTGTGTACCAAAGGCAATACTCCTACAATCAATATATATATATATATATATATATATATATATATATATATGTATATATATATATATGGCTGCTGCAGTTCAGTATACATCTCTCTGGTATTTGAATATCCTTAATATATTAGTAAATAGTGTCCTACATCCTCTCTTTCCTTACCACAGATTGGAAAGTCTTGATTTTCTTCCTGTGCTAGTCCTGTTTGCACTAATGTATTTGTCCTGCATTTATATAGCAGACCTGATGCAAAAGTATTATCATATATATATATACCCTTATAGCAATGCCTCTGGGCATTCCTATAATAAAAACCTCCTGGGAAACTTAAATATATATATACATATATCATCATTTATGTATAAAATTAAATTCTTTTGTCATTTAAATAATTCTTGCAATCCTTTAACTGTTAATTTAGTCATTCAATTATTTTCCTTTAATTTGTCAATTTAATTATTTTACTTTAACTGTTAATTTAATCATTCATTTATTTTACTCTATCTTTGTCAATTTAATTTTCAATTAATTTACTGCAACTTTTTTTAAATCAAATCATTTTATGTTAAACTTAATAATTAATTCATTCATTTAATTTCTTTTCAATTCAATTAACGTATACTGTTCCAAACAACATCTCTTAAATTTCACACACGAACAAACAAACACACGTTCCCAGCCCGATCAAAAGAGCACGCCATCCTGCCCACTCCACTCACTGCTTTCTTCGTATAAAGGTCGGTGACCATTCATTCTACAATTATTCATTTACCTACAAACAAATCATACTGAGTTAATTCCACTCTCACATTCTTTGGAAACGACAATACGAGAGTAAGTCCTAATTATATTTGCTTCTCATTGCAGCCCCCAATTCACAGTCCATTATAAATACTTTAAAATACTCTAAATTACTACACTATATTACTTACAACTCAATATTATTTACTATATCAAAGATACTCTATATTACTATATTATTATTTACTCTATATTATTCACCATATTTACTTAACCTACTTATCTCTGTACATTCGTTGATTTTTTATAAATATATTTATATTTGTGTAATTGTCTTTCTTAACGCCCAAGTCATTATTCCAAAATTTATTTCGCTCTCGCCTTTAGGCCTAAAGCTAACGGCAGACATCTTCGATCGAACAAAATTTATGGGTATGGTTTTTGAAACGCTATCTAGGCTGATTTATTAACCGAAGATAAATCACATTGATAACCATACACTATACTCCTGTCCTCCCATCTCCTTTCTCTATATTCTATATTTGTTTAACGAGATTTTTGCTTGGATATCTTGTCTCCAGATATTGGTATCCCATTCTCTTATCTTTTATTGCAGGTCATATTTTGATAACTGCCCTAGTTGTCTAATATTTAGATTTAGGTTGTCCATATATTTATTAATTTCTTTCATATAGTCTGTTTTCTTGTTTTCCAATGTATATTACATTATGTTTATTATCAATTGACTTTTCTTTTCTTTTAGTATGTCTTGCAAAAATGATAGTTTATTTCTCATTACCCTTGTGACGACTAGTAATGCCCCTATCTCTCATCTTAGGCTGCTTATGAGAACTCTTTTGTTGGCTGGAAATAGTGTTCTGTTAACCTTGTTCTCCATTTTTTGTATTATATCGATTTCTCCCTGGTTTAGATCTATTACATTTGTGGTGTAGAGTAAGATCGGTATCACAAGATTTTTCCAATATGTTTTCCCAATTTCTATTTTATTGCAGCTTTTTGCAATTATTGGGTATGCCATATTTACCATTGTTTGCATCTTCTTATGTATTTGTCTGATGTGGTCTTTGAAACACTTTCTTTGTTGTTAATGGTAACTCCTATGTACTTTATACTGTTGCCTACTTCTATCCCTTCTATTTCCGCTGGTTGCTCTTTCCTGTTTAATATAATAAATTTGCTTTTTGTTTTGTTAATTTCTAGACCACTTTTTTCTTGCTAATTGTGTTTGAAGCTTTATGTTCTTTGAAGACTCTTCTATAGATCGTGACAATTGGAGTCCATCATCTGCAAAGAATAGAGTATTAATCTTGACATTTTCATCCTTAAACCCCATTCCACTTCTCTGTAGTTCTTCTATTATTTGATAAGTAGTTAGTTTAAATAGAGTGGCAGAGATGGTGCACCCCTGCTTTATTCCACTTGTGACCTCAATGATTTGCTCTTTTTCTGCACTTAGTTGTATTTTTTGTTTTGTCATCATTATATTTTTTTTGCTATTATGTCTATTATCTGCGGGTGTACTTTATATTTCATTAGTTGTTCAATCATGTTTTCTCTTGTTATGGAGTCAAAAGCTTTTTGAAAATCTATTGCTGCTATTACTAATGCTTTTTTGTTCCTGTAGCTTTCTTCTATACAGTATTTTACAACCATTAAATTATCTTCTATCATTCTTCCTTTTGTGAAGCCTGCTTGCAGTTCTGAGTCCTTATCTATATTTTTTTATATGGTCTTCTAATTTGGTTTTACTAGTGACATAAATAATTTATAGTCTATGTTTGTTAATGCTATTGGTCTGAGGTCTTTAGATTCTGGTCTTGTATTCTTTGGTACCATTTTTGTTTTGGAAATTTTCCAATCATCTAGTGTTTCGCCAGTTTATATTATTTTATTGAAACAGTTAGTAATATTTATTATGCATTTATCATTTTTTTTCCATTGCTTTAAATAGTTCTGGTATTAATTCATTTGGTCCTGCAGCCTTCCTTTTCTTTAACATCTTTATCTACACTTTTACTTCTTCTTCTGTTATTTTTATATTGTCCTGTGCTGTTATTTCTTCTTTGATTTCAAATGCCATATCCAAGCGTTCTTCGATTATTTTGCAAATGTCGGACTAAGCAAAGTCACACCGCCAATTTTCCGTGACTTTGAACAGGAACAAAGACGACTTTTTTTAAAGAAATTGCCGCGGCTGTTTTAAGCCAGATTTGGCTAAAAATGTCAAATTTCAATTGATAACAGCTAACTTTATTTTATCTGGTTTTTAACTTTCCTTTATCGATAAATTATTTTTTTTTACATTATATGAGACTGATGGTACATGGAACTACCTAAACGTACCAAAAAAGGTTTGTCATTCTGAATTTGATTATAAATTAGTAAAATTACATACACTTTTCAGGCGTGAGCCGAGTTTTAAACCGGTTTGTCAGTTAAAAGGTTCGATAATGTGTTATGTCTTGTGGCGTTCATCTTGTGAATTAATCTCATTTTCTCGTATTTAATATGTCTTATACTTTTATGTGGCTAAGACGAAAAAATTACGGTTAAGTGTAAGAAGTAATTAAAATCTAACAGCATTTTACCTTTAACATGCCTAAAATTAAACAATATAAGTAAAAATTGGACCATTGTACGTAGACTAGGCCTTGGTTCTAAATTTAAAGATCATATTGATATAGCTCAGTGGTGCACAACTCAAAATGGATGGCAGGCCAAATTCCTTTTCCATGATTTATCAGCGGGCCGAATAGGAAAATAAAAACGAGCAATTCTCACATTACTGTATATTTATAATCTCATTGTTCGAATTACATTTTAAAACGTATTTTCCTTTGCCGCAAATCCACTCTTTTAAAGCCGTTGTTGTTCCACCAATTTCCCGACGTTTGCTTCCAATGGAGATATTGCGATTCTCAACAACGCCTCAAGATGCTCATCTGTTATTTTGGATCGATGTTTCGAATATTAACATTCATGATTGATAACGTCTGCTCACAAATATATGTAGACCCAAACTGCACAGCCCAAGACTTAGCATTTGTAAGCAGTTGGATATAATTTTGTATTGAGAAGCCGATAGAACTCGATGAGCAAGTAATCTTCAAAGCAGGTCTCCTAATTTGAATCAGCTTGCAATTCCAGGAATTTAAGGTTTAAGTTGGGTCGCTGGATCCACGAGCTCTTCTGCATCTACTTTGAATGGGTACTGAAAGAGTGCAAGCTCCTTTTCCCTACCAGATGTTTTTTGAAATCGGTTCACGAAATTATTTTCAAGAACTTTACAATGTTTGGTGTATTTCTCGAAACCTGGAACAAAATCCATATTATCAAGGATAAAACTCATGGTTTTAAACTGCAATACATTGCCTTTAGACAACTGTTTCTGGAAATGAACAAATTTGCTTCGGAAAAGCTTGGATGGACATCACGAAGTAAATCTGTAATAAGCTGATTACGACCTTGCATTTTGAGATTCAAACTATTGAGATAATGGGTAATATCGACCAAAAATGCAAGATCAAGCACCCAAGTATAATCAGAGAGAACATCTACCACCATTACTCCATTTTTAGTCTTCAATGTCGGTTTCTTCTTTAGCAAGAACATTATCACTTCTTGGCGGAGATAGAAGAAGCGTTCCAAAACTATTCCTCTACTAAGCCATTGGACATCACAATGAAATTTAGATCCATGTACTGTGCTTCAACTTCTTCCAAAAAGGATCGGAATTAGCGATGCGTTAATCCTGTCTTCCGAATCTCATTGACCATGTTGTCACGTCATCATATCATCAAGTTTCAAGGCCTTTCCACAAATGACTTCCTGGTGTATGATGCAGTGAAGAGTGAGAACATCTTGCTCTGGATTCTCGTTGCGAACGTGGTTCTTCATGAGAGCAACAGCCCCGTTCTCACTCCCTGCCATAGACGGAGCACCATCTGCCGTGAGCCCTGCTAACTTGGACCACTGTAATCCGGGAACCTTTAGCCTAACCAACTCCAGTGTGGCCTTCTGCATGTCAATACCACATGTACGATCGTGAAGACCGATAAAATCAAGAAAATCTTCATGAATATTAAAATCCTCTGAAATACTACGAATGAACACAGATAGTTGGCAGTGTCGATCATATCATTGCTCTCATCAAAAGCAAGGGAAAAGAAAATGAACTCATTAGATTTTGAGGACAATTGTTCGGTGATGTTCTTTCCTATTTCTTCGATTCTTCGCACAATGGTCATTCTTGATAGACTGATTTGGTCACACAGGTGTGCGTTTTCAGGAACGATGAGCTTCGCTACGTCTTTCATGCAATCTCTGATGAATTCTCTATCTGTAAATGGTCTCAAGGATCGAGCAATCTTCTGCGCAACAATGTAGCTTGCAGTAACCACGGTATATTTCTGTGTAACAGGTTTCCTGAAGAAGTTTTTCGTAGCAGGTAACGATTTCTGAAGTTTGCTGACCAAATCTTCTCTTAGCTTTCCTGTAGTATTGGAATACTCATCACTGTACATCGTATAGTAATGCCATTTCACGTTGTAGGTTTTTGATACAGCAAGATTCTTTGCACACAAGACACAATGGCTTCCCTTTAACTCAACAAATAAGTATTTTAGGGTCCACTCGTCTTGGAACAGCCGATCATCATCACGCTTTCTCTTAGTATTCATCTTTGAAAACATCAAATTCTATTAAAAAAAAACCACAATAAATAAACCATCATTAAATGATATGCAAAAATAAATTTATAGTAAAGTGATAACAATATGAAAGTAAAATCATACAGGCTGACATTGAACCGGCCAAACAATATTCGAAATAATTTTCTAACAAACATCACTGAGAAGGAATATGAGCTGAATATTGCTTCAACTATCTCTCACTTGCTAAAAAGAACTTATTTAAATTTCCTCAGTAGAACTTGCTTAAAAAAAACTTAGAAAACACTCGAAAGGCACAACTACAGAAAAATGAAATGTTATGAATAACTAAATTAAAAGAAAATTATAACTAATTAAAAAATCGATCCAGAATCCATGATTTAATCTGGATCATTCCCATAATATAATTAATTATTCCTAGTCCCATTTAGGACGTTTCCTGAAAATTTCAACATATTCTGTCGATAACTTTTAGTTATTTTGCTAACAGACAAACAAACAAACGCTACCGAAAACATAACCTACTTGGCGGAGGTAATAATACATCATACCTCTAAATGTTAGACCAAAGATTCAATGATTGAAATAACAGAAATTGGCTCGAATTTCTAACAGGAATCCCCAAATCAGCTTAAGACAACATCGCCTTCGTGAATGTATCAACAATGGAAGCCCGTTCAAAAAATGTAAATAAACAAATTGGTAGTGTTGCCGAAATCGCGGTTCAATAATTTTTTTCCCCGATAAACAAAAATAGAATTATCTGGGCTTCGCGGGCAACATCCAACCTTCATGCGGGCCTGGAGTTGTACACTACTGATATAGCCTATTAAACTCACATAGTTATATCTTTCTTTAAATCCATTAGGCCACCCTATGAGCTTAGAAAAGATGTTTGGCCTCCTCGTTGAGGATGGCGACCTCCTTATGACCAAAGCCGTCGACCCCAACCTCACCCAAGGTCCTGGATAGCATTGACCCTGACAAGGTGGAGGAGATCAGGGACACGATCACCAGGGAGCTAACGGCCGTCATCAAGCACAGGGAGGAAGAGCAGCAGCAGCGTCAGCCTGGCCAGCTAGAAGTGCAGGAACCCCATGACTTGGACGCCCGTCTCTTCAACAAGTTGTTTGCTATAGGCCCGTCAACCAGCAGCAGGATGTGAGGGAGGTTTTGAGGGAGGTGTGGGTGGACTTATTAATTACGTACAATACCTCTCTCCCTAGCTCTGCAGCTGTGGAGAAGCTAATCAGCATGGCCGGGTACGTCCTTAGGGCCAAGAAGGTCCTCCCTGGATGATGTCAACTTTGAGGTGCTTGTGTTCCTCAAAGGAAACATGGACCTCCTGGAAGAGAGGATGGGCCGGAGGACATGGAGGAGGAGGAGGAGGAGGAGGAGGAGGAGGAGGAGGAGGAGGAGGAAGATGACCTGTAGATATTAGTTTAGGCTGTGTTTTAACATACAAAATTTCAAAAATGAATAAATATGTTTTTTATGCCTTATAAAAGCATGTTTCTTTTATCGCGCTAGAGTTTACTTTTTTAATTTAGCGGAGTCGCACCGGGGAAAAAAAAGTCGCAGTCGCAAGTCGCACCTGAAAAAATTAAAATCCCGCGCAGCTATGGAACTTATTTGCAATTAAAATATACTGGGTCCTCCCCCCCCCCCCCAAAAAAAAAACACAACAAAAATACGGGCCCTAACTTTCGATAGGACTAATTTCTTAATTTTATACAAGGATTGAATGAAACTTTGGTGATAACTGCCATAACCTTTCTCGGCTCCTTGTCTGAGGTTGTAAGGGTCTGCTTCGTCTGTATTTTGTATGGGTAGGCCTTTGCATCCATTACTAGTACTCTCCTGCAAGTCTCACCACGGGATATACCGAGGGACTGACTTCGCTTGCGCACAGAGTGTTTTGGACTCTGCTGAACAGAATCTCTCACGCTCTCGACCAGCTCAGCTGTACGCTTCCTGGGGCGTCCTGAATGGCTTGGACGGTTGTCACTGGCTGCATTGAGGTTCTCCACTACCCCATGGTTCTCGAAGTGGTCCACCTAGTACTGGATTCTGCTCTTGGAGGGGTCTTTTTCTCATTCGAACTGATGCAATGTTTGACGCAGTATATTCTTTGCTGGATCTCGCACTGAGATCTAGTTGTGTTTACGTGTGTTACTTCTGTCATGTCCTGCAAAGTAAGGGTGATTAGTGAATAAATGAAAAACATATAACAAAAAGTGTATGCAGGCCCGTTTTGAGGGGGTGACCCTGTATTAGGTAGCTGGCATTATTGCTTTTATCTGACTTTGTCAAATCTACCACATTATATATACTGTTTCTCTTTTAATTCTTGATTTTATTTATTAAATAGTATTTTTTCCAATATTTGTTCTTGTATTGTGCTATTAGATGAGCCTTATGATTTAAAGTGCTTCTTTTAATTTTTGAGAGAGTTATATTCTGAGAGGAAGTGAATGAGGTTTTCTTCTTTTCCTCAACACAGATCATATTCTTCCCTTGCAGAGGTTCTAACTATTGTATGAATGATTTCGTTGCTTAGATGACGATGCAATAGTCAGTACGTGAATAAATTTGTTTTGGGCTTGGAATGAAGCAATTTGAACGAATCGTATGGTAACCCTAACGTGGATTGGGTCTCAAGGTACCCAAGCAATGGAATGATTCGATATGAAAAAAAATAGAATATAAATATATTATAATTTTACAAGATAGTATGGATTTGAGGTTAATTTTTGCAAATTAATTAGAGTACACAAATGATAACAGGAATTCAATTTTTATGGTATACAGAGAATATGAAAAATAAGTAAGCGGTCGAGAATGAAATATAATACAAGTAATATAATTATGCGAATACAAGTTTGTACTCTGAGTACACGACCAAGAATATATGTATATATAATTATAATTACGCGAGTACAAGTGGGTACATGAGATTATACGACCAGCAATATAGATAAATATAATTATGTACATACACGATGGTACATGTGAGTGTATAAATAAAATTATGTGGTGTAGGTATAGTAAGTATAATTAGTAGGATAGGGCTATGATGGAGTGTGAATTGGGGTTTGCAATGAGAGAAGAACAGGAGTTATGATCTTCTCTCGTATGGACTAATTGCCGAGAATAATTGAGAGAGAAAAAGTAACTAACCTTATTCGAAGCGAGTGTGAATTGGGGTTTGCAATGAGAGAAGAACAGGAGTTATGATCTCCTCTCGTATGGACTGATTGCCGAGAATAATTGGGAGAGAAAAAGTAACTAACCTTATTCGAAGCGACGTTCTGCACAAGTGGAGTGAGTACAGAGCTTCAAGGCATATGGCGAAAGGCGTGTGTTTGTATGTGCGTGCTCGTGTAGGGGGATTTTTTTAAGAAAAGGTATTTTTAATGTATGTATATGAATATAATTTCCCCCGGATAATTACTATTTATAGGAATGCCCCAGAGGACATTGCTATAACACTCCTCTCTAAGAAGGTTACCCCCCTTATATAATGGAGTACTACTGGTCCGTGTAAGCCGAAGTCTCCTAACAACACGACCGGATCGTGTGTTAGTGCCATTGGTTTGACTGTGGGTATGGGGACACAGATTCACTGTGTCAGTGCAAGTAGCGTTGAACGAGGCACTGGCACATGTGAAGGTTGATGGAGCGAATGTGATCCGCTTGCTGGTTCCTTCCGAAATGGTGTCAAGAGGGACGTAAGAGTCTTGAGTCCTGTTCTTTCCTGACGGAGTGACCAGTGGATGAGAGGTTTGCTCTTGACTGACCACCGCTGCCGACGAGGGTTCTTGCACCACAAAAGAAGGAGGCAGCGAAACGGAAGGTGGAGTTTGAGTAGTTGGGGTAGTTGAAAGGGTGGGTTGGTGATTATTTGGGGCTTAAAGGGTCATAGTGGGAGAAAGAGGAGGTAAAGGTCACTCTAGGTGAACGTTTTCTATATAGGAGGGTTTTAGGCGATCTATGGAAACAGTATCCTGCCTGATGCCTAGCTGAAGTACGAAGAACTTCGGCTTCCTGGAGATGACGAGAAAGGGGCCGGCATAGACTTGTTGCACAGAAGTACGAGTTTAGTTGTGACGGAGAAAACATGGGAGCATGTTATCATCTCTTTTGGCACGAAAGTTTTATAATTGACAGGCCTCTAGGGGCTCTTGGCTTAACTTCAGCCATCACCCGTACAAAATTATGTACATATGAAGCAGGATCGAGGTGAGATGGAAGAGGTTGGTCAGAAGAAGAGAAGAATTGACCAGAAAGACGAAGTTGAGTATCATAGAAAAGTTCCGCCACAGAGCAGGCCAAGTCCTCTTTCAAGGATGAACGAATACCCAGGGGAATCAAAGGTAGCTTGTCCACCTAGGTTATGTTGGGATCTGTGGAGCGTAAACTTACTTTCAGAGTTCTGTGCAACCGTTCCACTTTGGAGGTGCTTTTGGGGTGGTAGCTAGTGGTACATAGACGAAATGAGCCAAACACGGACATGAGTGCATCCCATTAGGTGGATTTAAATTGGCTGCGACGTTGATCGAACACCAAAACGAGCAACCCATGATGAGACGAAGGCTCGAGTGACAGTGGAAGCTCTGATAACCGAGATAGGAACTGCCTCTGGCCATCAAATAAAACGATCAAACATTGTGAGAAGATAATTTCAACCACGAGAGTAAGGCAGAGGACCTACTAGATCGACGTGAACGGCGTCAAAGCATGACGAAGCAAGAGGAAAAGGGACCAGAGGAGCTTTTGTGTGGAACTTTGGCGCGCTAGCATGGCAGCCATGAGCGAGTCCATTTCGCCATATCGGCATTCATACGTGGCTACACGAAGCGTTGTGTAACGAGCTTGCGTGTGGCATTGACGCCAGGATGAGAGAGGCCATAAATTTGGTCGAAAATGTGCCAACGGTAAGCAAAAGGAATGAGAGGGCGAGGACAGTCAGGTAATGAAGAGTCGACCAGGATACGCCTGGAAGGACTGTCCCGCAGGTCCCAACTAGACTGGGATATAGGAGTCCTTCGACCTTCTTAAAGCACCTGAAGGACATTATCAGGGTAAAAGGTTCACAAACTAACCTTTTTAGCCCTCTCTTTACTGAGATTTTCATGAGGGGAGTCACAAAGGGGATCAGGCTACTTATTCTAAACTCAAACCCCTCGAATATTTAGAAGATAGCGATAGCCACTGATAAATTATTTGTTAATCCCTACGTGAATTGGAGCAACGGCCTAAAATCATGGCCCAACTAACAACACTTTTATTTTTCCGGTTCGGGGAACGACGAGCTCCTCTGGCAACTAATCGGAGAGTTCAAGGGTTCCATCTTCTCTCTCGAGGAACCTTGAAGCTTCAATACGGAGGATGGAATCCGACATCCAGTGGTTAAATCTGCAACATGGATTACATCGCGAGCACAAACACGTGTTTGGATGATCGGAGGCGCAGGTCCCGCTCTGGTTCCCAAAGGAGAAACCAACGAGGGTATCCCAACGCAAAAGGTGAGAAGCAGCGAAATCTTTTACCTCATTTTTCCGCCTATTCTCATAACCTCTCATACCACCAGGGCTTATGCTATACCATCAACTCTTCAATCGCATCCTTTAAACTAAAAATACGAGGGATAAGCGAGTTAACATTTCCTGCCTATACCAAATTTCCTCAGGTAGGTCCTCCTTTTCTCATTTTTGACCCATTTCTGGTTTCTCATTCCTGGTAGAAACTGGTGCTGAATGCAGTGCCATACCAATTTCTAAGGCCGGCAAAGTTTCTGCTCCCTCTGATTTAGTTCTGAATGCAGCCAATTCTACCAATATTAGGACTTATGGAAGGCGAAACCTTCAAGACTCACTCGGTCTCCGTTGAGTTTTTCGATGGACCTTCGTCTAGACTGAGGTAGATTGTCCAATATTGGGCCTCGATTTTCTTTCGGCTCACGACCGATTCTCGAACCAGAAAGCTTGTCGACTGCAAAACACTACTCACAGTTTCAGATTCGTACTCACCTTCTAGGAGTACCCTCCTCTCTATTCGTCTCACACCCACCGAGCCACCTATTCAGCACCTGCTTCAGGAGTTTACTGAACTCACCCTTCCATCTTCCAAGGATAGGCCCATAAAATATAGTGTAGTGCATTGAATAGAGACAACAGGTGGTCCTGTTGTGGCCTACTGCCACAATGCAGACTGCCTGGACAGTCATACCCATCGCATGACCCCTACCTTCTGTCATGCATAGACCGAGCTACAAGGTGGATAGAATCATTACCGATCCCATACATTAGTGCTGTGACGGTTGCTTTTGCCTTCCCAAATGGTTGGATTTCCAGGTTTGTGGCTCCATTATACGTAATAACGGACAGAAATGGCCAATTCGAATTCGAGCTTTTCAAAGAATTATCTGCCCTCGTTGGTTTTTATCGTCTCTGAACCACAGCGTACCGACCAACCACGAACGGGATTGTGGAAATGTCACACAGGACTCTGGAGAGTTCCATTATGGCTCGTCGGCAAAAGTGATTAATGGCCCTACCAATTGTTCTTTTGGTCATTCTCTCCTTGCCAAACGATTCTGTTTTCTCGCCATTCACGTCAGTTACAGGGACAACCAACCCTTCTCTGCCCAAAACCCTTAGTTTCGTCCCACTCATCGAAAATTGATTCCAAATTCATCAACGAATTGGCAAAAACAAGGTCACCGATCGACTTCACTCAGATATCCGAAGGACACCTGCACTCGGTGCCGAAATCATTCCTAACTAAAGAACTACGTGATGCGACGCAGTTGGGGGTCCGAGTCGATCGCATCCGCAAGCTATTAGAAGCGCCATATGCTGGTTCCTTCCCTGTGGTCGAGCGTGACGAGAAGGTGTACAAGCTAGAACTTTCCAATGGCACCTGAGAGACGGTCTCGACAGGCAGGCTAAAGTCAGCAAAACTCCCGCTCTCGTGTAATGGCAGAGAGCAACATGCAAGTGTTCAGGCGAAAGACGGAGGAAGAATCTTGGTTAGGTCAGAAAAAAGGGAGAAAATCATTCCACAAAGAATATGGACAGGGACAAAAGTGAGGAAGAACCTTCGCCAGTTACCTTAGGAAATAATAATAGTCCGAACGTTTATACGCAATCTGGTAGGCGAGTAACGTTTGTCAAAACCCCCTCATTTTTATATTTTTCGAAGGTCGAGTGCCTGATGTTTTAAAAAAAAATTACATCTCATTCCTAAAAATATATAATGTATTGCACGACTCCAGAAGTCAGAGGAACCCAAATTCATTGTAAAAATGTGCATTTCTTAGTATCATATAAATTACACTACAACAAATTTTAGTGTCTCGAAAAAACATAGATCTCATGTGCATTTTATTATGAAGTTGAGTGTGCTGAATTCAAATTTGATAATTTTTTTCCATCACATAACGTTTTCTTGTAAATTACCGATTTAATAATTATGCAATTGATACCGATTTCCACGATACAATAAATGTATTTCGCTCCCAAAGTCATATTAAATGTGTCCATTATAATTAATTCATGAATATATAATGAAACAGCATGTTTTCTAGCATTATATAATGTATTAACCTCATTGTAGTATTTACTTCTGCGTTTGTAAGACGTCTCAGGCGTGTCACGCTTCAGGTTCCAGCAAAAGTCAGCCAGCATAGTAGGGCTCCATTTTCCCTTATACCTGTTTTCCATTGCCGCTATATTTTGATGGAACCTCTCTCCATGTTCATCACTCCCATCTCCTGCATTCTCTGGAGGAAGGACAGAGGAGAATGAAAAAAGTGTATCTTTAGTGACATATTGCATCAGAGATCTTTGTAGCACTTGATTAAGCTCTTCACTATACGTTGTCGCTGGGCCCCTTGAAGCTTTCTCAGAGTCCCTTTGCATACATCTTTGAATGTATGCCAGGCCGCTAGCTCAGTTTCATCAATTGTCACCTCGAAGTCCTCATCAGCTATAAATTGACGAATCTGAGGGCCTACGAATATTCCTTCTTTAATCTTGGCATCACTTATTTTAGGTAAGATCGCTCCGAGGTACTGGAAACATGGCTTGTTATGTTGTAGTGCTTTGGTAAATTGTTTTGTTAGGCCTAGTTTTATATGCCGTGGTGGTAAAACGATTTTCTCCTTCTTAACTAGTGGCTCATGAATTACATTATGCCATCCAGGCGTCATAGTTTTCCGAGGTGACCATTCTGAGCGTACATAATATTCTGATCTGGAACTACTGTCCCACTTGCAAAGGAAACACATAACCTTGGTGTATCCAGTTTGTGGCCCATTAAGTAGGGCCACTACTTTCAAGTATGTACAAATTAGCCATTCATGCTACTTGTAACTTATGCAGTCTAGAATAAAAACAAGTTTCTCATATGTCTCTCTTAAAATGACTGAGCGAGCAACTAGAACTCAAGGCCTTGTGTTCCCAATGTGAAAAATAACTGCTTTTATGTTGTAAATGGATGCATTTATGAATAACCTCCACTCATTTGGTTCATAGGTTAGCTAAAGGGCAATGGATAGGCCTCTGATGTCTACAATAAGTCAAGGGCAAGATTCAAGGGTCAAATTCGAGCTGTGCCACATATAGTGTATCCTGAGATTCTGAATCGTCTGAGTTGCTCGTATCATCGTTTGGTAGTTCATAGGATGACTGTGGTACAGGAATAGCACTTGAATGTCGAACTGGGAGAATAGCAGAGTGAAGATCTGGATACATGATAAATTTCTTCCCTTTTCTGTTGCGACCTGCAGTTAAATAAAATAAAATCAAACTAAAAATGGATATTACTGGCTGTAATTGCTTGCAGAAATAGTGTAAGTACAACATAGTATGTATCTTGATCTTTTTAATTGATACTTGTCTTGAAAATATATTAAAGACCAGGAAAGAAAACCATTGAATATCCACCTTTAATATCTGTTAAGCAGAAGTAGCAATCCGTTGAATGGTCCTTTGGCTCCCTCCAGACCATTGATACGCCAAACATGAGGCCAGGCCCTTTGCCTTTCACCCAGGCAGAAAGGGAACTTGTACACCTCACACAACATATGTGAGGTGCCCAGTGTTTGTCCTGGTCACTCACTTTACATCCAAAGTACAGCTCATAAAGTTTTTTCACAGGTTTAGTCAACTGTCTCTTGTATTGTCCTAATCTAACTGATCCACATATGAATATCAGAAAAACTGTCTGGAGAATTTTTGCATTCTCTAAGGTATTTTAGTTTTGTCCCCTGTAAACAAAAAACACTGTAGTATGTGAAAAAATAATATAAATAATAACAAAAAAATATTAAATAAAATAAATAAACATATGAAGCATTTATAGTAAATTACAAATTTATCAAGTGTTACGTAAGAGTTACTACGGATTTAGACCCATATAACTAAAAAAATATTGAGTATACTTTCATAAATTTCATAGTTAAGGTTGAGAAATACCTTAGGATCACCCCCATTAAAATTATATCAAAATCAGTTTAGAACTTTTAGAGTTTTCAGTTTCGTCCCAATACTCATTGCATTCAATCCCAAAGAAACCATCAGTGTATTTAACGTAAGTAAGATGGTAATTTACGAGAAACTGTATGGTCGCAGATAGAAACGGATGCTATCGTGATTTATGCAAAATTTACCCATATAAAAGGTTATTCTCATTTCCGTGTTTATGTCATTGTTATACGGTGTTATCTTATATTTGTTATAACTTTTAACACTCCGTTTCTCGGAGGGAAGCTCCTCTGTAGTGCCACAATGCAAGGCGAAATATGATTGACAATGAAGCCTCACAGATAAGTGTCATATAAATCCTATTGAGGCTTAAATTGGGCACGCACACAATTATGCCCATGCGAAATAATATATAACATTGTGTCATTTAAAAAGTAATATATATATATATATATATATATATATATATATATATATATATATATATATATATATATATATAACATTTTTGTCAGAGAAATAATAATATACATTGTCTGATCATGTAAACAATAATATGTGCTATTCTTATAAAGAGCTACAGCCAGATCGAATTTTCACACGCACATACACGTACACACCTCTTGCGATCACCGAAGCTCTGGGAAACGCCATAGCTGTACCAACAAACTTCAAAACAAGTGTACTCATTGACACACCGAGCTGAAGACAGGAAATATACGGACTCTATTTACTGTCAGGCAACTGCGAAACGCAAGATTGTATGCTCGAAATTTATGATAAAGATTTTCTCTATCTCCGTGCACACACAAATAAAAATAATCTAGAGCAAGCTCCGCCCAAACCGTATCATTGGTCAACAGCGGGCCACACCCACGGGATTTTGGTACAATATATACAGCTCTGAGTTGAGCCTAGGAGCAGTCAGGAAAGGAGAGTCAAGTGAATTAAGAGTTAAAAAGAGTAAAAGATTATCAGTCGCTCAGACAGTCAGATAGTCAGAATGATAGTCGGAAATAGTCTTATACATTAGTAGGCGTGCCTCAAGTACCCAACACAAGTTCAATCAAATTTTTCCTGCCAAAATCTACCGAGTCCTCCGCCCAATAAAGAGTCTTTTGAATTTGCATTCCGAGATTACTTTTCATGAGGATAATCCAACCGGTTCTCTTACCCACCCTACTTCACTAAAACCAAGCAAGAGGATAATTTTCCCCACAATTGGAGTCAGCCCAAGGTCAGCGCCCGTTAACCGAATATCCCAATAGTGCTACGTCGAAATTAAGCAACATTGGGATAGATTATTAATTGGATGGGAAACGGCTGTGTCGACCTCCGCCGGTAAACCCGTAATCAACAACTTAGGGGCCAACTTCCCGACTATAACCAGCAACCTCCAACGCACCAATACGTACGAATCTATAAACCAGGTACCATAACTAGGGACTAAACCTCAACCTGCCATACAATCTTGTCGAATTCCACTTACAACATTTATCTTCGTATCCTTATCACTTAACTTTAATTTTTGTATAATCTCTGCTGTATATTTTTACAATTGCATCTATACTTGTATCATGTACCTTATATTTCATTAGGGATTCAATCATCATTTCGCTTTTTACAGAATCAAGTGCTATTTCGAAGTCCATTGATAATTTCAAAGAGTGCATTTTGTTCTTATAGCATTTTTATATACTGTATTGTAAGATCAGCAGGCTGTGCTTTATCCTACCTCCCATAGTGGATCTATTTTGAGTTTCTTCTTGAAAATTATTTTGAAATATATGCGTCGCTATCATTTTTCCTCTCAGTGACATAAATATCTTGTATGATGTATTGGTCACAATTGTCCCACTAGGGGATTTTTTACTTTGAGTATTAATACTGTTTTTGATTCTTTCCATTCCTGCATTTCATGAAATACTAATAGTCCGAACGTTTATACGCGATCTAGTAGGCGGGTAACGTCTGCAAAAGACCCCTTATTTTTGCATTTTTAGAAGGTCGAGTGCCTGATGTCAAGTATTGATGCAAACCATTTTAAGATGGCTTCTATACATATATTGCTATTATTCAATACTTTTAGAATTCTGGCTTTAAACCATCTTACCAAGCTGACTTCTTTTCATTTCTTTCGGCTTTGTATAATATCCAAAGGTAGGCATTCCGCAATTTAAGTCCTCAAACGCTAATCCCCTAATAGCGAACTAACAAAAAAATTGCAAATTGCGGACTAACAGAAAAAAACAGCGGATGCCCACCAGTGATAATATCTTCTCTTTTTATTATTATTTTTTTGTATTAAGTTAGGGCTTCTTCAGTTTTTATTTTGCTTGCTATATCAAATTGTTCTATGATTGCTAACTAAGCTACGAGTATGAGTATTATTATTCCGATTATATATATTTTATTTATCCACACTGTTTTATAGTTTTCTTTACTTCTATTATTCCATCTCTCTCTGATTAGGTTTGGTTGTTTATTAAAATATCTTGCGCGTGTTTTTTATTTCTTTATCTATTTTATCCTCTGCTATATTTATCTTTTCATTATTATATAGTTTTTTTTTCTTTTATTTGTTACATGTTGCATTTTAATTTAAGTAGATCCCTAATTTTTTTATTTATTTTAGCTTTGTTTCACTTCTGTTGTGATCTTTTCTTAATATTTATAAATGGCTTCTCTTATTAGTTTTTGTACTTTTTGTTTCCTGTTTTCTATAATTATGAAAGAGTTTGTTTCTTTTTTTTCAATTTGTGCATATCTCATTTCCTATTTAATTTCTTTCTAATTTGTATTTGCTCTTTAATTTCTCTTGTTATCCAAGCACTCCGTCTTTTCACCTTTCTTTATTTTTGTATGAGTTTTTAATAGTATTTTATTTGCACTTTTGCACTTTTTTTCAGTATGCGGTTTATATCTTGAATTTATTTAGATATTTTCCTTTATAATTCTCTCTTCTACGTCTTTCGAAAGCTTCCAAGCTTTGCAGATCCTTTTAATAAAAGCTTATTTTGGTCATTTTTTTTAATTACAATTAGCTTTTGAGGTTTGTCATCTAAATTTTAAAGTTATTAAATTATGGTCTGAGATATCAATAATTTCTTTGTCTTCATCAATGCTTATTGATGAAAATGTGTTGTACAATTCGCTATTAACTAAAACAAGTCTATTACACTTCTTGAATTTTCATTACTACATGTACACCTTTCATCACCGTTTAAAAGAATAAGATTGTAATTTTCCATAAATTATAGGATTGCATGTCCCATGTTATCATATTTATACTCTCCAAGTAAATGTAGTAACCATTGGAATCTACAAAAATAATAATAATAGGCTTATCTTTTAAAAGATTTAGTTTATCTTTTATTGTTTCATTATTGTCTGACATAGTATCTTTGCTTTTTTCCTTTCTACTGAGAAATACACTAGGATTAGATTTGAGCACAAAAGAGAATTTGTGGGTGATAATCAAACGAATTCAAGCAATTGATTTTATGTATTAATAAAATGGGTTTGAGCTCTAAATTTGTTCATATTTTAGCTTCAAATTATGATAGGAACATAATAAAACAAAATACATTTGATTAGTTTTATTAATTTTCTTATATGAAAAAATATAGTAGCCTCAAAACTTTTGACAATGACTGTACTTTCAAACGAAATAAAAACAATAACTATTACCAAGTTACGGGACGATAAGGGAAAGAAAAGTTCTTGAAACAATAACGAAAGTCTAGTTAGAAAGATACGAAAGTCAAACTCAATATGATAAGAAAAGAGCAGTGTGAAATATAAGCAAAATGTTTTTTATTAAATTAAATCTCAGGAGAAACGTCAAAAACAAGTTAAAACAACAGGGGCTGCCAATAGCAGACATGGGCTATGGTTAGACAAGTGGGCAATTCTCAAGAATAACATGTGTCTATGATCCTATGTGTTCACGCACATTAAACAGTAAAAACGAACAAACATTAATGACCACCGGTTTTGCAGAAAATTTCCTTCACTCCATTCTATAAGCATATCTCAATTGTCTATTGCTATTTATTCGTTGCAGAAAACATTATTTTAAGAATTATTAGCAGTTTAAAATATTATTTCTGGGCTATCTTTTGCCGCTGCTTGCCCTGTCAGTATGATGTCATAAGCCTCTAGCACACAAGAGCTTAAAGGACTTACTAGAAAGAAACTAAACGAACCCACAAAATCAACCTAGCCTAAACACAAACTAAAAAAGTATTAACTAACTCAAAACCCCACCTTGCCCAAGCACTAATTTGGGGGTTCATTTTTATTGCAGAGGATCTTGTGGCGCACGCAGTTATAAGAATAATTGTTACTCACATAATAAGTATTAGACAAATATGTAAATAAAAATAATAGATCAATTAAAAAAATATATAAAAATGTAAAGAAAGAATAGTTAGGTAATGCTCACAAAAATATTATTTGAAAAATAGTTAAGATATTTCATTTCTGGTCATTAAGAAGTAAGGAAAGAAGAGAGTATTGAAACATGTGAGCGCGATTAAGTCTGGGCATGGCAAAGGAGGAAAAGTGAATATCAAGTTCTGGGAACTTCTTCCCACAGACAACAATTACCGTTGAGTGAGAATTTTTCTCCACACGGTCAAAATAGAGCGGCCATAAAGGAAGTAGTCCCGCTACCCGAATGGGCCCCTCTCGAGAACAGACGGGTTCCCCTCCGCATCATCCAGGGGGAACCAAACCTAAAAGACGCGCAGTTATAGAGTTTCTATTCGGAGTGCTCAACATCCTCATCATGAGGCTTATAGACACTCCGAACTGATATTTCGCTATTTGCCACACGATGGAGGACGTGGAACAGTTCCTCTCTGAAACGGCCAAGATGGCACTTCACAAGATGGGGCTTGAAGCATCAGTACCTCAAGAGATCCTCGTTCGCCGAACCATTATCCTCAGACGGCTCGACCCCATCTTCACAGATAATTCCTGCGAGGAAATTAAAGAGGAGCTGAAGAGGCATCAGAAGTGGGCAAGAATTACCAAGGTTGAAAAATTTGGAAAGGACAATGGCATAGTCAAGCTCCTTTTCGGGAGCATCAAGATGGCGGATAGGGCCAAGAAGGAGTGCCTCTTAGGCTTTTACCTTCGCGTGGCTCCGCAGCAGATCGAGGGAGAGGAGTACATTCACGTGGACTGCTGGTTCAAATGCTACGCCATCGAGAAGCACACGACGCGAAAGTGCAAAGAGACCGAGGTCACATGCTCCAACTGCGCCCAGTCCGGACACGTTTGGAAGCAATGTGGGGCTGAAAAGCTCAGAAGCATCAACTGTGGAGGGGACCACAGAACCCTAGCTATGAGGTGCTCTATCCGCAAAGAAGCGCTTCGGGGAAAGAGGGAATATGCGAAACTACAATAAGAGGCAAAAGCGAAGTCATTCGCGGAAGCAAAGGTTACACAAAACGATAATGGAATCACGGCTTCGAAGCTGGTGATGCCAAGCGAGGGCAGAGAGATAATGGCCATGGTCATTTTGCCCACTAAGCAAACCCAGCAAATCCCGGTACTTTTGCAGAGGAACTAAACAGTTTCATGCAGAAGAAATGGACTAACAAGAATTTTAGTTCCCGCCCAACCCTGCCCAACAAGACGTCCTAAAGATTCAATTAACCGACCTTCCCAACGTAGAAGAACCAGCGGAACCAGAAAAAGAAGAGCCTGCTAAAGAGGAGACTACCACTAATAACAACCCCAAGGAAAATTCCAAGAAGAAGAAACGGGAAAAAAAGAAAAAGAAAAAAAGTTCGAGAAGGGATAAAACAGGACACCCCTTCGGTGAAGGAAGAAGAAGAGGAACCTGAGATGTTCACGGTGTACGAGGAAGTCCCCCTTACCGAGAAAAGGGAAGTCCTTGAACAAGACTTCTTCTTCAACGGAGAGGAACTGTCCCTCAAGGTGTTCGGTACACCAGTCTGCTCGCCCACAAAAGTAAAGCTTCGACTTTTGCTCGAGGGCATCCGGAAAGGGAAATACAAGTGGACGTTTGATGGTCTGTTCTCTCCCAAGGAAGTTATGGACCTGTGGTTGGATGGGGCAATCTACATCCCAGATTCGTGCCTTCGCGTCGTCAACCTATCCGGATTCAAAGAGATTTATAATGGACAAATAACCCGAATCCACAAGTAAAAAATTAAAAGCCGACAAATGATAACTGAAGTGTCTTAAAGGGGATTAAAAAGTGCTAACAGTTCAAATTAAAATCATGTGACATAAACATTAATCTTAAAGTGAATTAAAAGTGTTTACATCTCATACTAAAATCGGGTGTTAATCATAACAATAGTAATTAATAGTGGTAGTAATAGAAGTTTCAAAGATAATAAAGAGAGCGAGTGTTTTAGAAATAAAGGGGAAATAGTTCGAACTATAATTAAAAGTTATAATGTAATCATTAATATATCAAAGTAATATTAACGGAAAGTGGCAATAATCAAAATGACGAGATAAAGTGAAAATAGCATAAAAGTAAATTATATTTGTAAAATTATTTTACGTGCATTAGAAATATTTGAAGAAATCAATTTAATATTACTAAATTACCCCTATATGTATATATATATATATATATATATATATATATATATATATATATATATATATATATATATATATATATATATATATATGTGTGTGTGTGTGTGTGTTGTAATCCAAAATGCAATTGTTATTTCTTTTGTAAAGTTGACTAGTCCGACCTCCGGGCAAAGTTTATACTCTTACTGTATTTAACTTTCACAAAAACTTTACTCCTACCTTCTGACTTTCACCACAACCCACGAGAATGTGTGTGGGGTTCCCTAACCTTTCAACTTTCTCTACGAATAAATAAAACGAATAAAATAGTAACGAATTTTCTTGACGAGTGCCCGATCCCTTCTTAAGAAAAAAAGTTTAATGTGGCAATGGTTCTCCCTAGAAAGTTGTATGTTTCCTTTGCATGCATTGTTGTTAGAAATGTTATCCTTGTTTGATTTGTCCTCTAGTTACCTTA
This sequence comes from Ceratothoa steindachneri, assembly GCA_963969495.1. NCBI lineage: Eukaryota > Metazoa > Arthropoda > Malacostraca > Isopoda > Cymothoidae > Ceratothoa > Ceratothoa steindachneri. Next base: position 159,075,231 of record OZ018320.1, read on the forward strand.
TCAACTTTTAAACCACACATGTCACCATGGCCATTTGAACCCGTAGTATTAAAAAAAAGAAGAGAGAATCGTACTAAGGTCCAATTTGACTCTCTTCTAAAGGAGAGTTTTAAAGGCTTTGATAATCCGCTTAAATAACCAAAATATACATAACCGTTTCATGCCTGACTTGAGGTACTATTCCTAAAAGTATTTTGCAGTGACTATCTGTTTTAAATGAAAGTACTTTCCAGGACCAAAGCTAGTATGTACATTCATTCTGTCCGAAATACCGCACATAACATCCTGAAATCATATGCGAATATAACGTTTGGGCAGAAATCTAAAGTTTTCGTGATTATGAGTCCATGTTCGTGGGTACGAACTATTACTTGAAAGCTATAAATAGCACTTGCAAGTGATCTTTACATATATGGTACTGAAAAAAATTATTTTGGATTTCTTAATTCGTCGGTATTTTATATATTAAGGTTAAATAAAAAAAATATATATTGACAGATTATATATTTTCGATTATTATTGCAGAACTATTATTCTAATAGTTTGCTTCTGCTATAGGAAGTCAACTCCTTTAGCAGAAACAAAGGCTTGCACACGCCGTGGCATGCCACGAACTAGTGTCGTGCTAATTAATTTAGTCAGAATTGAACCAAACTTCAATAAGGCAGCACATAAGCTGTGATGTAGCTCGTCATTCAATATGAGCCAGAAACTCTCAATGAGATTCATACCTGGTCAATTTTGTGGTCATAATAGCAGTTAGACAGCATTTACTGTACATATTTTGCAATGTGACATGGGGCCGAGTCTTGTTGGAAAATCCATAGCAAGTCGCAACACCATTCCCATATTTGAGGTAGTACACGGGTTCTTAGGACCTCTATATACTTTTGCTGGTTCATTGTTCTGACTACAATATTCAGGCGGTCAGTGTTGCCACTTTTGTCAGCTGTAAACTATCCAGAATTGCACAAAATTATATCTAGAAATATCTAGGACCTAGATAAAATAATCTAAAGAATATATAATTGAAAATTCTTTGAGTGTAAAGTGTTGTATCATATTTACCTTATTTAATAAAAAATGTAGGTATATGTCTCCATCTTCATCACTGTCATCTATTTCCACTGATGAAACGCTAGTACTAGTACACCGTTGGGCGACAAGGTTACTCTTGTATGCTTCAGCAGTGCCAATTTGTTTAAAAACCCTTTTCAGGGAGCTGGTAAGTAGCACAACATCTTCCAAGTCTGAGCAAGCCAAATTTTATAGTGATTATTGACTGAAGTAAATTTAATTGCATTTTGTTCCTCGGTTTTGATTTAATATAATTCTTAGTACTTAAAACTCCCTCAATGTCAGCATTTGAAGAAGGCAATGTTAATGCTAATACAGGACATTCGAAGAGTTTTGAAAAAGGATTTTCACCTGAAGCATCCTTGTAATCCTTCACTTTCCTCCAAAATGTTTCAGTATCAGTTTTGTTGTTCCAATCTACCAAGTTAATTTCTCCTAATTAGTATTCTGCTTCTATTAAGACTTCATCAGATGCACCCAAATATTTCATGACTTCACAGTATTTTGTTATATCTTTCACAGGTTGAAGTAGGTTAGTAACAGAAAAAAAAAGAAATGTTCTTCAAACTTCTAAAATTTTCAGGTAATCTTTGTTTTAGCTGTTTAAAAAACGATGATAAAAAGACTTGGCACCACTTTCGCAACAAGCTTTCTTCACTTCCTGACAGCAATTTCCATATTTTTAACTCGTTAACTTTTGTCTCAAACAAATATCTAAGACATGGTTTTGGGTCTAGAGAACCTTTAACGTTACAAGTGAACAAATCAACTGTGCAAGTTGTCAATAGTAATATTTTGCCAATTGATTTAATAAGCATAACAAGCTCATCAAGTAATTTAACTTTGTCAATACTCTTGGACTCAAATAATTTGTTCGTTTTTGTACTTCATTTAATAAATAAATTAACAAATAATTTGTTCGTTTTTTTACATCATTTAATAAAGGTTGTAGAAATAGTAAGAATGCTAAATTCTTTTTATCAGAATGCATTCCAAACAATAATTCAGCCGTATAACATTTTTCGCTCAATCTACTAATTTCAAAATGTGTTCGTAATTCCAACCATTGTTTCACAATTTGTTCAACGGCTTGTTGAATAGACATCCTCCTTGTCTTGCAGTCTGAGGGTATTTTCAGAGGTGTTAATCCATCATTTATTATTTTGTACAACTCACTATACTGGTGTTGCCTAATGGATGATTTGGGAAACCAATTATAAGTTTCGCTAATTGTACCGAATGGCATATGCATCTTACCAATATTAAGGAAGGATTTTCTTGTTTTAAGTTAGCAAAGAAACCATTATTAATACGAACCATAACATTATCATTGTCAGTGCTAATTCCACAAAGTTTCTTTATATTAATCCCTTTGAGCCTAACAAGTTTTCTAGTTCTGTAACAATGCTGCATCGCACTGTTCTAATTCAGCAAGTCCAGGGTATGTAGAAACTACTTTGTTTGCACTGTTGCAATTATAAATGATAGACACTCCAAGAAAATATATAACTGAAATATCATTTGACTCACCTGGTTTATTCACCTGGTAGGGCCGCCAACATGTGACAGCGCATGGCATGTCCAATGTCGAGCAGCCCAGAAAAGATATCATGGCACGCCAGTTATATGTTATAATTAAAGTTAGGGGGTATTTATAAGTGACTGGTGGTGTGTGTCGAACATAGAGTAATATGGGTATAGTCATGGGATGAAATGATTATGTAGCATGCAATATGGGATTGAACAGTTATTCATGTAATTAATATAATAGTTTTATTTAAATAGTGAGAGAGATGAGCATTTCACAATATCAGTTGGGAGGGAGTTCCAGTGGTGGATAACTCGGTGAGCGAAGAACCTCTTCCGGGCTTCTGTGGGAGCATGAGGGACAAATACCTTGTATCTATGACCTCTTGTTCCAGGGTGAAATGACATAGTGAACAAGTCCCTCGGTTTAATGGAAGAAAGGTCATGGAAGATTTTGTAGCAAAGAACAAGGTCAGTCCTAAGCAGTCTGCCAATAATTGAGAATAGGGTGAGCTGGGCTAGTCGATCCTTGTAAGGCAGGTTGCTGAGGTTATCCACTTGCTTGAACCATCGGCGCTGGACTGACTCTAGAAGTGTAAAATCGCTTTAAAATCCTGTGTTCCAAATAGGAGAAGCAAAATCGAGAAGCGGGCTGATATCGGTAATGAAGAGGGAGACCATAACCGAAGGAGAGCGACAGATAGTGGACTTGAGGAGGTTAGTGGCCAGCCCTACTGCTTTAGACACGCTATTTCTGATGTGACGCCCAAGTCTTTTTGAGCTGGGACAGGACGTATGTCTCTACCATTTGTATGGTATGGTGGATTAGCAGGTTGGGCCATGACGCGTTTAAATTTTAGGTGAACACATTTGTCTGGTGCAAATTTTAGGCCCCAGGAAGAGGCGGTCGATGCTAGAGTGTCGATGTTAGATTGAAGTGCAGGTGAGCTCGAGGATGGTGACTTGGTAGGGTGTTGGATAAAGAGCTTGAGGTCATCAGCGAAGAACATATAATTGCAGGTTAGATTGGTACCAAGATGGTTAACAAAATTATGGAAAAGCAGGGATCAAAGAACAGACCCCTGAGGGACGCCACTGATTACAGACAGGGATCTGCTGATGGTGCCATTTATTAATACGCTTATGGTTCTGTTATGTAGAAAGCTTGATATCCAGTTGAGCAGGTTTCCAGAAATTCCTATGAGGGATACTTTGTTCAGCAAGGTCTGGTGGTGGACTCTGTCAAAAGCCTTGACAAAGTCGAACAGGGTCAAGTCTACATTGTGGCCAGAGTGTACCATAAGGTGATCCTCTCATAGGTCAGGAGGAGTTGGTCAGTAACTGACCTGTTTCTTCTAAAGCCAAATTGAGCATCATCTAGGATAAAATAGTTTTCTACGAATTTATATAAGGAGCTTGCAATAATTTTTTCCATGGACTTGCAGGGTACTGGGGTGAAGCTGATGGGCCTGTAGTTTAATGGGTCTGAACGAGAGCCTTTCTTATAAATGGGTATAATGTTAGAATGTTCCATAGTTCAGGTATATTACCTGAATCCAGTGAAATTTTGAATAAAATGAAAAATAGGTGAGAGAGGGCTGAGGCGCATCTTTTTAGTATGGGATGAAGATTGTCTGAGCCCATTGCACTGTCGGGTTTTAGCGACTTAATTAAGTTGCCTTTCTACCTCAGAAATTGATAGATCGATGGAAGAAATGGTTGCACGGCATTGTTGGCGTAGTGAGTGATTATCAATTGTTTCATCCACAAAAACTGATGCAAAGGGAGTTACAAACTTGTTGGCCATCATCAGAGGGTCATCTGTCAGTGTTCTCAATTTGTAGAGGCCCAATAGAGGATCTTGCCTTCTTTTTTCTCCTGATGTAGGCATGGAATAATTTTGGTTTGACCTATAGGGAGGTTCTTAAAGGTCGTCCCTAATTATGGGGGAACCTTGAAGGTAATCGTGAGGACAACCCAAGAGCCTTGGAAGGGGGACGCTGGTTGCCAATAATGGTGATGGATTACCGAGTTATCGCGTAATCTTTTGGCAAGGACTCCGGTTGATACAGATGCACCAGTTTGTCTGTGTTACCCTTCCTTATTTCTCACGAGAGTGATTGGTTGATTGCTATGGGGTGCCCTAAGCCGAGGGGCAATCTTATTCTAGCGACGGGGTCAAATAGCTCGGAGGATGGGGAAAAGCCACACCAGGGTAGAACACCAGTATTTCGGGAGTTATGTAATCGCGAGGAATTGCGATGAACGAGGAAAATGCACAACGGTTGTTTTCCCGATTAATAAGGCCTTTAAGCAGGGAGATTGAGGAACGTCAGGATATTGAAGTGATCAAAGCAAAAATAGAATTATTATTGAACTAGATCTTATAGCACTTTGCAAAAGTCCTTTAATTGAGTTGTAAGTTCTAAATTATGGCATAAATTAAGTTCGAGCAAAGTCTAAAGGAGGCCGAACAAATAAAGTCTCTAAGAGTTACACTTTAATGTCTACGTTATGTACACGACTATATACAAAGATGAATTACGCAAATCCGAGAGATCAGACTGAATGATTTATAACGTGATATATTACTATATATAAATAATAGTACTCTCCTTTGTTCTGGCTTCACACAGTTATATATTCAATTTAAGCCACGCCCTACAGGTTTCCCGTCCAACTAAGCCACACCTCCCTCTTATGTGCTGGTCTGTTGATTGGTTGGTATTAACATAACTCGACTCTTGATTAGCTACTGCCGAACATATTGATGGGGGAGGCACTCCGACTATTAAGTAAAATGCTTTGTGAGCGGTGGCATGTTGCTATGGAGACAGCTTCCTAATCTCCCTTCTATTTACTTAATCGTGATAACTATCCGGTTCATTCTGGATTCTGTTTTGATTATAATGTTTGCCTAAAATTGCCTCGACCAACTCTAACAGAGATAATTGTGGTCCGTTTACTACCGTGTAACATTCTCGTAAACGGTGCTAACTTTACTTCTCTCTTTCTCTGTACTTTATGTGTGTGGCGATTCTCGCGTGTGTCCGATTTTGGACGTACACACTGGTCGCTACAGACTTTCCTATTTTCCGTGCAATGGTCAGGCACACACTCTCTCTCTCTCTCTCTCTCTCTCTCTCTCTCTCTCTCTCTCTCTATATATATATATATATATATATATATATATATATATATATATATATATATATATATATAAACTATCCTCTACGCTACCATCCACATCCTCCCAAAAGAATAGCAGAGAAGTGTAGGTTAGTCCCTATAATGTTGAAGACGAAAGCGTTTACTGTATCACATGTTATTGTGATTTCCATCACACCCCTTCACAAACCCCTACACGCGCATAATTATCTCTCCCATCATATTACATGGTTCACTACACTCCGCGCGGCCTCCCTGGCCAGCGGCGCATACCCGCGGGCTGCTCTTTCTCCCAATGGTATTGGCGAAGGCCAACATGATGCCGTGTGTTGATATGAGCAAGGTACCTTAAAATAGTGGGACGAAGGCTCATATGTGTAAAAACATGTTCCTCTTAGTATTAATTAGGGCAAATTTGAGGAAATTGCATGTGTGGAGCGACGTGTGGACAGATGGCGTTATTTAGTGCAAAAATATAGTTCTGTCACTGCTAGAGATGAAAGTGGATGTCCAATTCTTAGGTAGGATCTTTTTAAAAATGAATTGAGGTAGGTAAGGTAAGTAAGGATACAATATATGATTGAAAAACAGTTTATTGCATTAGTAAAAAGAATTATCACAAGTATTTTCTTCAAAATTTATCAACACTTAGCTTTAATATGTATAATAATAATAATTAAGAACATAATGTTCACCAAATATTATTAAAATATAGCAATTTTTGTTGGTAAATAGGAAACACATACATCTCTTGACCAAGAACGCCCCCTCAAGACCGAATAATGAAACCAAATTAAACATTGGCATGGCAATCTTTGAGCTTGAGGGCACCATGAGTCGATCTCATTTTGGGAAAGGGGGATTTTGTGTTGTTTTTTTTACCCACCCAGCGATCAGGTATGAACCTTCGGCACCGCCGGGATGATTGCTACAACTAACCATCGACAGGATTCCTTGGAACAGAGGAAAAGATTATGTGTGTTGTGCTGTGAAAACGATAGGAAAGACAGCGGTATTGTGATTGGCTATATGTTTTTTTTATTCATTTATTAATAAATGTGATGAAATGAGTTTTAGGTTTCTAGTTTTAGGTTTTCATGGCTCTTCTATCTATAATTTTGATTACCGTCCATGACGGCCATCTTCTTCCATAGGTTTAAATCTTTGAATAACTTTTAAGTAGGTTCCTCCGTCGTGGCTTTCAAGTCATAGTTTGTTAACTGGTTGTCTTTTCGTTTATTTTTGTTTGTAATTTTATCATTGGGCATTTCGCCTCTTTTATTTAAGCTTGTTACCTTTGTTGTTTCTTTATTATTTATCTTATTTTAGTTTCAATATTAACATGGGCACTTTGCCTCTTTCATTGAAGTTTTGTAACTTTGTTGTTTGATTATTCTTTTTCTCATTTTAGTGAAAAATTCAAAATTTTATTTGGGCACTTCGCTTCTTTTTTATCTAAGCTTTTAATTTTTGGTGTTTATTTTTATTTTATTTACAATTTAACTTGAGCACTTCGCCTCTTTTTATTAATATTCACTAACTTCTGTTGTTTGTTTGTCTTTATCTTATTTCGATTTTTGTGTCATATTAACTTGGGCACTTTGCCTCTTTTTATTTACCCTTATTGTTTCTTGTTGTTTATTTTCACCTAATCTAATTTATTAATTTATTTTGGGGTTTACATTCTTAGGTATAGATCAGTGTTATTTCTTGCCTCGCACATTCTTCTGCTGGAGAACAGTGCTGTTCTTTCAACTGTGTGTTGTCTGTGTTGAGGTATGGCGACATTATTGTTGATATTCGGGAGTATTTCTTCCTCCACCTTATGCCATGTCTTTCTCCCTAGCCTCTGGATATCCATATTGATTGACTTGAGTCCCACTGTTTCATATAGGACTATCTGCCTAATACGGTCGATCCTTCTCGCGCCAGCAATAATCAGTGTGACTTTATTCTGTACCCTCTGAATCATCCTGTGAGCGGTACAGCTGGCCATCTGCGTGATCACCAATGGGTACACCAGGACGGGGCGCAGCAAGGCGGTGTAAAGTTTCCTTTTGTTCGGCACGTATAGGCTTCGGAATCTATAGAGTTTATTCAGCTCTATTTTGCCTAGGGAGACTTTGTTATTAATATGGGTCTTATATCCAGATTTGGTTAATTGTAAGCCCAGGACTTTTCCTTCGTTAGAGTACGGGTAGTGTTCGTCATCTACTTCTCGGCGGTTCATTGGAATTAGTGGAATTTCAGGCGGTCCGTCTTAATTTTCCACCCTTTTTCAAATCTTTTGATGTTTTCGATCTCGGCAGCTATCGCCCTTGTTTGAACTCCAGCGTTCCTGATGGGATTTGGGACGATTTGTGTGGTACCATCTTCAAACTGCAGATACATCGTTTCGTACCGCAACGGAGCAGGGAGGTATATTGGATACACGAGGTACATCAACTGACTCAGACAGATGCCTTGTGGAACATTCACCTCGAGTTCGAATTCGGGTCCTGTGTAGCCCTCGATCGAAATTTGGGCTCTCCTTTCCATGATATCATCACAGAGGACCCTTTCCAGGATTGGGTTTAGCCAAAGGTTCAAGATCTTAAATTGTAGTCCCCTCGCTCAAACTTTATCGCAGGCCTTTTGTACATCTCACAGTACCACGTCTACATATTTCCGCTCAGCTTTGCAGCTCGCGAGTTTTTCCGTTACTAGCACTAGGAAGAGGGCGTTTCCTTTCCCAGTCGCCTACGGAACCCGTGCTGCTGAGAGTTGTGGGCTCCTTGTTCGGGTAATTGGTCTTGAAGCCGGTCAGCCAGGAGCTTCTCGTAGATCTTCGGCACAAATTCAAGCAGTGAGATTGACCTGTAATTGACCAGTTGATCAAGGAGTTTACCTCCATTAGGTATAAATATTATTTTAGCAACCTTTAAGCTGTCTGGGAAGTAACCCGTATTCAGGGAAGCATTCAAGTTGTTTGTGATTCCCTGAATGATTTGCTGTGGGACATTTACTAAGTTGCATTTGGTAATGCGCGTCCAGCCTGACGCCCTTTGTTCAAAGAAATTCACAGTAACCATGGCCTCCTCCGGTGTTATGGGGGGCCTTGGTCCGCCATCGGCTACATGATGATGTGGGTGCGTGCATGTATGATCTGATTCAGGTCTTCGACTAGTTGACCTTCAAATTCCTGGTCGAACTCTTCATTGTCTTCTGGAGTGATGCTGAAGACATTTTTCCAGTATGTTATAAATCTTTCTTCCAGAACGTCCAGATCTCTATATAATCCCTGCTCTCTTTAATTCGAGCCTCTCTTTTCCTGTTAGTCCTTTTAACTTTCTGATTTAATGCCAGAATTTAGCTAGGTTCAACTCGCTATCTATCGACGACCCTGTCTATTAGGTTGATCCATATTTCCCCCTCTTGGAGGTTGATAACGTCTTTAAGCTCGGCGCTTAGGTGCCGTAGTAGCAAGCTTCACTACCGGTTTGGACCTGCCTGTATTATCTCTTCATACACTTCTCTGTAAACACGAGCGATCACCCCCATCTCCTCTGTCCAACTGGGTTGAGGAGGGGTTGTGTACCCTGGATTAGGTACAGAATTGCGGTCTGCTTATAGAATAGACGCAGTTATCCTCTTCAGCTCTTCTTCTATCTCCTCCAATGTTGTATCGTTCAGGTCAGCTGGGGCGTATTGACTGAGTTGTCGCTTGTAACGTTCCCAGCTGGCCGAAGCGTAGTTTTTTTCGGAGAGTGACTGGTAGCTGGATCGGCGCGAGTGAGATAGTGATGAGGATCGCTATGTGATCAGTGGGGACTGTTGGGCCTGGATCGCTATGATAGTTGAAGGGGAAGCCTTCATTTGTTAAATTATGTCAGGTTTAGTGGCTGATGTGGAAGTGATATAGGTCGGAAAGTCCGGCCCTATTCTTCGGGTGTTTTTTCTTCCCATAATCAATTCTAAGTTTCGGCCTCTTTCGTTGGTTCTACCATAGTCGGCCGCACGGCATCTGACATTGAAGTCGCTCCCTAAGAATGCCATTCTGCGATGCCCAAACAGCGGGTAAAGTTGTTTATGGGCAGGTAGACTCGTCGAGGGGGTTGATAAGCTGCGACTATCACAAGGTTTTCTACCAATGTGTGGAGTTCAACCGCCATAAAGGATTCGTCCAGCTCTAAAAGGCTCTTGAACGAGATATTCTCCTTGACAGCTATCGCAGCACCATCAAACCTTTGCTTTGAATGATTCTTCATGACCACTCTGTAGCCCGGTATTTTAATTTGACTAGATGTATTGTCAATACCGTGCTCTGTTATTAATATTGTGTCTAGGTAAAGCACATAGAATATGTTTTCATATGTTATTGATTTCCCCTCCAATCTGTCAACGTTGTGTCAGGATCCTCATTCCCGTTCTTCTTCTTCCTGAATTCGGCATTAGAAACTTGCTCACTCGTGTCATCATGTAGAACGATGTTTTGGCATAGCAATGCTTTTTCTACTGCTTCCGTGTCGACATTAGCATCTAATTCTCACTTAAAGATTTTTTGACTTAATGCCTTAGAAGATTTGTCTGGGATTCATATCCTCGGGGAAGGGAAACTGCTCGCACGCGTAGATGGAGAGGTTCATTCTATCTGCATCTAGCTTTTTGTTCTTGCCTTTCTTCCCCTTGGCTTTCTTGATTTGAGGAGAGGGTTCTGAGTCCGATGAGTCTGAGGACTCCGAGGAGTCTGATGTAGCCGTCGCTTCTCTTTCATTATCTTCGTTGTCCTCTCTTTTTTGTTTCAGTGCAGGATTTTTTACTCCTACTGCTTCTTTTGTCTTCTCTTTTTTGGTTTTGCTCCCTGTTTTGTGTTATTCTTTTTTGGTGCTGTCTTGTTCCTCTGCCTGTTGGTTTGGTACCATCTTCAATTGCAGGACATCATCGGAAGGGGGGTTGTCCGGAAACCCCATTTGGTCCAATCCGTTTTTCGCGAACATTTTGTTTAGCTCTTTTGCGAATGTACCCGGTCGCGTTAGATTCATGACGTGAGTGTGAAATATTCAAGTCAGAATCTTGGTCGAGTTCTTGTTTTAGATCTTTAGGAAGGTTTCTTTGTGTCTACTTCTGTGAATGCCGCCTTCGCTACTTCGGCATAGGTGGTATTGGACCTCCGCGTCTATCTTGTCTCTTTTGTTGTTGTTTTTTTTTTAATCACCTCTTTCTTGACTGGACAAGCCATGGCCATCGATCTATGCCCCTGTCCGCAATTGGTGCATTTTTCGCATGTGTTTCTTTTGCGAATGTACCCGATCGCTGCGTTTGCAGCAAGTCTCCAAGGGCTCTTTGTAGTCCTTGGTCGCGTGTTACTCCATTCGATAGCACCGGAAACAAAACTGGACAGGAGTAAACTCCTCTCTCTCGATTTGTTCTCCGCTAACTTTAACCTTGAACATGAGCAGTCCATGTTCTTTGGCCTTCTGGGTCATTGTTGACTGGGCGATGACTACTTTAAAAACATGCAAGTAGTCACTGTTCTCTCTTCTATTTGGAATTTTATTACTTCAACTACCAAGGATCAGGCTTGTCGAAGTTGAATTTCTCCCTTGATGTCTTCTTTTGTGTGCTTTCCGATCCATGAATCGAGACGCTGGCATACCACGCTGGTGGCAGGGCGGGCTGCAGTCCGATTCCACGGAGGACCTCGACTGCCTCTTTTTTAATGATGGCCTCGATGTCTCTCTCTTTTCGTAGATAGCGACATATCCTGAGGTTCACATCCAACAGTCTAACCGTAGCTATGTTCAGTTTTGCGTACACTATATCGAAAACCTTTTTCCTGCTGGGTTGTCTATCTATAGCACGCAGCGGGATCTTGGTAGTGTTTTCTTGGGCCATCTCTTCGAGAGAATGGCCGCTCGGTGCAGTGGTCGTCTTATTCTCTCTATTCGTTGGTCTAAGTCGTCTTGCTTCGAGATTATGGCCCCGTGCTCCCTCTCTTTTAACGATGCTCATTTTATACTTAGGTTTAGGGGGACTCCCTCTTCGTCACAACTATGCGTCCATGAACGCGAACTGATAAATGGGGAGGATGAAATGATGATGGGTGAACCAGGGGTGGTGGTTCTCTATTCATTGGTCTAAGTCGTCTTGCTTCGGGATTATGTTTCGTGCTCCCTCTCTTCTAACGATACTTATTTTATACTTAGGTTTAGGGGGACTCCCTCTTCGTCACAAGTATGCGTCCATGAACGTGAACTGACAAATGGGGAGGAGGAAATGATGATGGGTGAAGCAGGGAGGGGGGAGGGGCCCTCGAGGTGTGAATATATGGGGATGCCGCCCCTCGAGGGTTTGCATATCAGAACTGCATCCGGCATACATAGAGACGGGTGCTACTTCTCTTTATGGTCGTGGCTGGGCTCCCAGTGTGAAGAAGTGGGGATGGGCCCCACTTCTCCCAGGAAGTTGCAGTCTTTCCCCTTGTCCGAGTGCCTCTGACGTCGAGTTCCACGGTGGGCTAATCCTCAAACCTGCTTTCCTTGGCGCCCTCAATTATATCTATCAAAGAGAACGATATAGTTGGGGCGAGGATTGATGATAGGCAGTCCAGTTCATTTCTGCTTCGTTGCTCCGGCGAGGGGGAGGGGGGCTTAGGCCGACATGAAGTCGCCTATGTGCACTTGTATATATTTCTGTTTCTTAAAAATCCCCGTAGGAAGAGTGAAGAAAATTTCCGCGCTCTTTGTCTGGCTTGCCCTTTCCTGTAGCTCTTTTATCGGGTATGAAGTATCTTCCGAGTTAGCATTGTTTTCTCAATGGTGTCTGATCAGTCGGCTATATGTTATTGAAGTTGATGAACTAAGTGGTGAAATGTGTGGTAGGTGTGATAGGGGTGAAGAAGTTTTTGCAGTTTTAGTTGCCCCGGTTGTGAGGGCATCGCCTTCCTTTTTCTCCTATATTTTTCTTTTTCTTTTGTTTCCTTCTTTGCCTCCAGTGTTTCCACTGTTGGCATTTTTGACCCGCAAAGACGATCTGATACATCCTTTTATATATACATATATATATATATATATATATATATATATATATATATATATATATATATATATATATATATATATATATGGGAAATATCACGAAAGTTAGCGCGTGATAACTAAAAATATGAATATGTACCACGGAAGGAAACTGAATAAAAGGCAGATGGTAAGAAAAATAAGACACAGTATTTATACTAAGCGCGTTTTCCTATGAGGCCAACATTTTAATGCTATCAGATAAGTCGGATTTTAGAAAAAGTTATAAAATTGGATCTAACGAAAACAGCCCTGGGCTAATGTTGAGATTACTCTCCCACACAAAGGAGAGTAATCTCAACATTAGCCCAGGGCTGTTTTCGCTAGATCCAATTTTGCCAGAGCACTGTGAGTGCGAAGATTGATGACGTGTTGTCAGAGCACTATGTGAGTGCGAGAGAATTAATGGCGTGTTGCCAGAACACTATGTGAATGCAAGGGAATTAATGGCGTGTTGCCAGAACACTATGTGAGTGCGAGAGAATTGATGACGATATCAAATGAGATTTGAGTGTGGGCCAAAATGCAAAAGTGAGGATTGAGTGTGGGTCAGTGCAAAAGTGAGGACCTACCTGAATAAGTAAAGTAAGGTGCAGGTGGTAGATGTTGTTTGGAACAGTATTGCGTTAAATGAATTAATTAATTATTAAGTTGTACATAAAATGATTTAATTTATATATATATATATATATATATATATATATATATATATATATATATATATATATATATATATATATATATTTAAGTTTCCCAGGAGGTTTTTATTATAAAAATAATATACATTAAAAGCTAATTTTCAAAGAGAGCGCCACACTATATTTGAACCGGTTTTTGGCTAGATTTTAGCCTTTTTTGTAAAGCTTTTTTTATGTTAGTTTCAAGTTTAAGTTGGCTAAAAAAGGTTAAAATCTAGCGCCCCCCCCCCGCCTAAATATCGTGTAGCGCTCGTCTTGAAAATTACCCATTAAAATAGCCAAACTAGTCTCGAGACCACGAGCCGATCGAAAATTTGGCTAGATCGAAGTGGTTCTAACTTAGCCTACTATATTTAAAAGGGAAAAATAAAATCTGGACAGTTATTTGCGGCGAATTGAACCATACTCACAAAATACCTATATATTACACCTTAGATGTTAAAAAGCCTTATACCCTTTTCCTTTCTCTTAATCTTAGCTGTAATCGGTAATAGGTGGCCTTTATATGCCTTGAGCCAGCGCGTAATTGTTCCACTTTTTCTTGTGTTGCTAGGAAAGGTCAAGCATAAGACTCAGAATTGATCATTTTTAACATAGTTTTCCCCCGTTTTTGCCATCGTTATAACCACTTTTTGTTCACTCTAGCATTACAACTCTGATGAAACAGGTAGGTAGGATTAAGTTTCATATCATTTTGTTGTCGACCTATTTAATTCAATTTAATTAAGGCAGAAGTGTGACCGCTGAGGGACATCTCTGTTTGAAACGTTTGGAAGAAAGCTTTATAAAGGACGTGAAGTCCGAGAACTGAAATGTGGGGATGGTACAATGAGCCGAGTAAAAAGAAGGTACTTCTTTGGAGAGGAAGATCAGACCCAATTCTCCCCAACAAGCTCGTTCCGCAACGGAGGCCTATCAGGATGAATATTGTAGAATAAAATGAGTATTATCAGTTTGATCTGAGAGATAATACAAAATTTAAGATATTTTCAGTATGAAATGAATCTATGTCTATTTCGAATCCAATTTCGCCCCTCCCATTAGCCTCAGTGAAAAATTGGATGACTAAATCTAAATAAAAAGAAGAAAATAAAGCTCCTAAATGTATCCATATAACTCAAATCCTTCGTAAGCTACGACGCCTAAATTAGTTAAGATCAGGCCTAAGACTTGGATTTCCCCCCACTTTTATCTCTAACTCTTATACAGCTTCATTTCTTAATTAGACAAGAAATTAAGAAATGAAGCCTATCGAAAGTTAAGCCCAGTTTGGGGGGGAAGGTCCTCTCTATTACTCTATTGTTCGCTTAATAAACGTGATCTGTCCATAAATGCGCATGCGCCCCGCAGATACAGACATTACTTACCATATTAATTGCTTACCTTAGTGATTTAGGCTAAGGAGCTAAGGCTCATAAAGGTTGCCTCTTCTCAATGAAACGTTTATGTCGTTATCATAACGGTTTAAAAAAAAAAACATTTATACTAGGGCTATTAACTACATAGTCTGGGAGACTGTTCCATTTTGTGACTACTCTTGAATCAAAGAAGTTATTCCACCTGGTGGTCCGGTGTCTGGGTTTCAGTAATTTTAGGCTGTGACCCCTAATTCCAGCTTGCCTTTCGGTGCCACTTGCTGCCAGTTGGAAAAACTGATTCGGGTTGATGTTTCATAAGGCATTTCGTGGAGTCCTGGCACCAGTTTGGTGGCTCTTCTCGGGACCTTTTAAAGGGTATTTATGTCTCCTCGCTTTTGTGGGGATCATGCCTATACTGAGAACTCTATAAAAGGTCTGACCAGGGCCAGGTAAAGGACCCTAAATATTTCGATGTCCAAATACGTGAAAGTATGTTTGATCCCCCCCTAACATCCGGTTAGCTCCGGCAGCTACTTTGGAGATGTGAGTTGTAGGCTTTAAGTTTGCTGTAACATGCGCCCCAAGGTCTTTCTCAACGTTGGTGGTAGCTAGTTGCACTCCACCCATGGAGTAGGTGTGACTTTGTTTTTTCCGCCCCAGGTGCAACACTTTGCATTTTTCCTTGTTAAAACTCAAAAGCCATTTGTTACTCCATTCATGCAGTATGTCCAGGTCATCTTGAAGTCTTGTGTTGTCATCTGCCGTCTTTATTCGTCTGTACACCTTGGCATCGTCGGCAATAAGAGACGCAAGTTTTTCCACCGATGAGCCGTCGTCCCACATTTCCAGCCGACTTCGCCGTTACCGAATCCACTCACACGCCACCGTATGCGTACGTTGACCTGCGTCAATGCCATTGGATGAAATATCAGTGGAGGGGTAGATACATCCATCACAGTAGTATTATTATAGTGTGCGAACTGTTATCAAGGAACATAAACTCCCACAGAGACATACGAAAAGTAAATACACATCATTGCAATGATAACTTAATTGAGAAATTTTGAGAACGAAAAAAATATTAGAAATATTTGACATTAATAACTGATATTCAGAGCAGAAATTTACCTATAAATACAGGGTGCTTCACAAAAAAAACAGGAAATTTTAGATTTACATTATGTATTTTACACACGTACAATTAACTAAAATATTAGTTTTACAATTCCTTTGCCTTTAATTCCAGGATGCCGCAGTTATCAAATTTTCAACGTGAAATAATTGTTCTTTTCATGAAAGATCATCTAACTTAGGAACTGAAAAAATGCTAAGAGATTTTTCCAGAGTTCTTAGGTTCAATAACAAAAAAATCAATTTATTGATGTTGTCTGTGTACTTAAAAGGAAAGGGTCACTTGCTGCTAAAGTTCCTAAACGTGGATCTGGCACAATAAAGAAAATTTCGTCGCCTATCAAACGGGCTGTGTTAGAATTTGCTGTCACACCACCACGGCACGAAAGAAGACATTCCGGCAGAGGTGGGCGCCGCTACCAATTTTTTGAAACCGCTATCCACTACTCCGCTACCTTGGCTAGTTGAAACCGCTACTTTAAATAAATCGCGAAATCGATACCCACTACTCCGCTACCTTTTGTTTATAGAAACCACTTCCGCTGCTCCGCTACCATTTAGAGAGTCCGCAAGTAGCTGAGTAGTGGACTCATTTAGCGGACCGCCCATCTCTGAATTCCAGTCAGCGTGAAATATCCCGAGAACTACAATTATCAAATGAAGAGTCTTTCGCATTCTTCAACAATCTGAATTAAATTGCTATAGGAGAATTAAATGCAATTTTCTTACTGAAACACATCAAAAAGCAAGCGAACAAAAATGTCAGGCACTGATAACTCGTTTCGAAGGACACGATGAAGAAGCATGTGTGGTTTTTCGATTAATCAAATTTCAGTCTTCACGCACCTTTGAACTCCCCAAATGATCGCATTTATCGTGCTGTACAGGTTAAAACAACCATTTCTGAGGATAATCTGCTGGTGGAAATAGATAAACAACAGCCATCACTCATGTGCTATGGTGCAGTCTCTTGGCATGGTAAAACAGTTGCGGTTCATTGGAGGAGATGCTGCTGGGCAAGAACATCTTGCATTTTATAGAAAAACTCCACTAAATCAGTTCGTGTATACCGATAAAATGTGCACACGAATGTTCCGTGACATAAACCAAGTAATGGGAACAGATGAATGGACATGGTAACAAGATGGAGCAAATGCCCAAATATCCAAAGACACTGTTGCCTGGCTCAGAGTTCTTTGAACTTAACGAATGACCTTCAAAGAGTTCAGATCTCAATGTAATGGATTTCCCATGTGGGGTTTACTGTTACATCAACTTCAATTACTGAGGAAAGAGGTCACAAGCATACAAAATTTAAAAGCTCTGTTTGATGGAATCTTGGAACAATATCTCGCTTGAACGCATCCAAAGGTTTTCTGTTTTCAACAATTAACTAAACTTTACCAAATTTCCTGATTTTTTGTGGGGCACCCTCTAGAAAACTGAGTTCTGATAATAAGAACATTAGAAAAGAAGGAGACTGCAAAAGACCATTCATGGCCTACACTTGGCAGCTCCTGTTCCAGTCAACACACAAAAGATTTCTTACCAGAGAAAAGTCATCAACATTGTCACCCTTTACAGGAGTTCGTCAGATCTAATCTACAATATACATAAAATGCATCCAGAGGATTATGTCCATTCATGCAACCGCAAAATATAATCTCCCCACTCCTTAGAAAAATATATACATATGTACATAAAAAAAGTCAGTCCCATCTAGCAGCTTCATCCATATATTTATCTAATCTATTCTTAAAACTACCCAAAGAAGAGGCTTCTATCACATGTCTAGTGAGCCTATTCCATTCATCTACCACACGATTTGTAAACCAATTCCTCCCAATCTCCTTCCTAAACCTATACTTATGAAGCTTAAACCCATTGCTACGTGTCCTGTCATGTTCACTAAGTATAAGAACCTTACCCAGATTCCCTTTATTATATCCTTTTACCCATTTGAAGACTTCAATCAATTACCCTCTGACTCTTCTCCTTTCCAATGTATGTAGATTTAGTTTTCTGAGCCTTTCACCATAAGGTAAGTTCCTTAGCCCACCAATCATCTTTGTCATCCTTCTCTGCACAGACTCAAGCAAATCAATAGCCTTCCTATAATATGGTGACCAAAATTGTACTGCATAGTCTAGATGAGGCCTAACTAGCGCCAGATACAGTTTTAGAATGACTTCAGCACTCTTATTGCTTACACTCCTCCTAATGAATCCCAATATCCTATTAGCTTTCTTCTTAGCATTTAGGCATTGCTTTCTAGGGCGAAGGTCTGAACTTACCAAAATACCCAAGTCCCTCTCACAATCGGTCCTCCCTAAAATTCTCCCATTTAATTTATAACTATTCAATGGATTATTTCTACCTATACTAAGTACACTACATTTGTCTATGTTAAACTTCATTTGCCATTTCTTGGCCCAATTGGACAGAATGGTCAACTCCTCCTGTATTACAACAGCATCAGAATCAGCCCTAATGGCCCTACCTAGCTTAGTATCATCAGCAAATTTACTCAGGTCACTACTTATACCTATGTCAAGATCATTAATATAAATTAAGAATAGCAAGGGACCCAAAACAGATCCTTGCGGAATTCCACTGCTAACACACCCCCACTCAGATTTAACTCCATATATACTAACTCTTTGCTGTCTGTCACCAAGCTATGACTGAATCCACCTAAATATACTGCCATCGATCCCGTGTGCTTTAACTTTGCTCAGAAGCCGTAAGTGTGGCACTCGATCAAAAGCCTTACTAAAGTCCAAGTATAAAATATCATAGTTTTCATCATTATCATTATCTGCTGCTTCATACACCTTACTATAAAAAGACAGCAAATTAGTGAGACAGGATTTACCCTTACTAAAGCCATGCTGTGATTCTTTTATCAACTTATGCTTATCCAAGTGATCTCTAATATTCCTTGCTATAATAGATTCCATCATTTTCCCTACCACTGATGTCAAACTTACTGGTCTGTAATTAGACATATTTGTTTTATCCCCTTTCTTAAATATAGGTATCACATTGGCTTTCTTCTATGCCACTGGCACAATGCTACTCTTCAATGATTTTCTAAAGATGCATGGTAGGGGCTCACTTAACACATCCTTACATTATTTAAAAATTCTAGGAAAGACCTCATCAGGACCAGGTGCTTTACTACTTTGGATTTTATCAATTTCCTTTGTCACTATCTCCTTTGTGATCAAGATATCCTTTAATTTCTCTTCATCATTACCCCGAAAGATCATTGACACCTCGGGCATATTTAGAGTATCCTCCTGTGTAAATACTGAGAGAAAAAAGTCATTTAGCATTCCAGCCATTGAGTCCCTATCACTCGCTAATTCTCCATTGGAATCTATAAGTGGGCCTATTTTATCTCTAACCTTAGTTTTATATAATTGATAAAAACTTTTAGGATCTTCCTTTGCCCTATTTGCCACTTTAATTTCATAATTTCTACTTGCTACTCTAATTAACTTTTTAACATCTCTTGCTAGTTCATTATATCTCTGCCTTAAGTGATCCCCTCCATTTTTTATTTTCCTATAAATGCCCTTTTTAATGCCAATATAATGCTTAATTTTATCTGTCATCCATTTTGGGTCATTATTTTTAGTCCTAATCTCCTTATATGGAATGTTAATCATCTGACCTGTAATTAATTGCTCAATTATTCTTTCATACTCCTCTTCAATTGTAATCTCTTCCTCCTGGTGATTATTGTCTCCACTAACTGATATCATTGAATCTATTCGTGATTTGATTTCATTGCCTGGTTTCTGTACAACTGCCTCCAGGTAAGTCCTTTGCCCATTATAATTTGCTCTTCTAAAGTCATGAATTTTAACATTGTTCATGTTATTATTAATACCATTCCATTTCATCTTGAATCTAATTTCACAATGGTCACTATTACCCAAATTTCCTCCACTCTCAGTTTCCTTAATAACTTCTTTCCTATTTGTCAGAACTAAATCCAGTATATTATTACCTCTAGTGGGTTCGTTAATAATCTGCCTCAGAAAATTATCTTTGACAACATTAAAAAATTCCTCAGCCTCCTGATCACCCATAAGAGCTTCCCAGTCTATATTTCTGTAATTAAAATCGCCCATTATACACACATGCTTACTTCTACATGCCCGTTCTATCTCCTGCCACAGAAGATTTGAAGCTTCCTTACTAAGATTTGGTGGTCTGTATAATAATCCTATGAAAAGCTTGTTTTTACCTTCCTTTACATTTAGCCATAATGACTCTGTGTTATCATCTAATTTAATTGTACTGTTTACACAACACTGGAGATTATCTTTAATATAAATAATAACCCCTCCTCCTTTGTCCTGTACTTAGTAAAAGCTTTTGAGGATGTGAGTTCAAGGATTTAATCTCTGAGCCCTGGAGAAAGAACAAAATGGATTCTCCTATGATTAATTACTGGTTGTCATTGATCCCCAAATGACCCTTCAGTGTTAGTACTCCCAAGGCCACTTTTCATTATTATTAAGTGTTAATTGGTTGTTTAGACTTAAAAAAAATGTTAATCACAAAATATTATGGAGAGTTAAATACATATTTACAGGTTAATTAGCGCAAGGTTGTTTCACAACTTTCCGTTGATGCTTGGAAAAAAAAATATTTTTTTACCTTCCATTAGCAAATGGAAAAATATTACAATAGAAAATGGAGCAAGGAGAGTAACATTGGTATTAGAAGATCATATTAACTCTAATGCAATAACATTAATTAATGATCGATTATATAAAAATAAAGGCGGGCATCTCTGACACTAAATTGGACAACCTTCTTAAAGAGAGTAGCAGAGTGAAGGGAAGTAAAACTTTGGGAAAGTTGCATAGGCCGTGTGACTAAAAGAACATAGATGACTAGAGATATGGATGGCCCGAACTCTCGTCTACAACGGTCTCCTCTGTAAGGCTACACCATAAAGACTACACTATTATCTCGAGAGGGGGTGATTGGCCTTACACGAAATGGTAAAGAAAATCCAGGCCAAAACTTTTAACAAATCACTACGTAATTTAATCGAAATTTTTCTGTATTTTAAAGTTGGACTAGTTTTTCTCGCCCCTCAGATTTTCTTAAAAAAATAATAAAAACAGCGAAAATTATGGCCTTGATAGTTTACGTTGCGTTTGACTTAACCTTTATGGAGTTTCCGAAATCACTCCATAAGGTCACAAGACTTGGCTAAGGAGAAAGGGAATCCGGATGGCGCTTCCCAAGTTCTTATTAAGTCCCCGAAAAAGTCCGTGCGGTTTTTAGAGAGCTCAATGCGGATAAATTTTATGAGTATCTTTATGATGTAGTACAGAAGCTGGCAGAGGGTTTTATCCTTTAGGTAACCACTAATGTAATCACCTAACATTTTTAGCGTAAATTTAATTCACTACAAAACTTCAATCCATCAGCATTAATGCTCTCTGAGATTCCCACCTGGAGGTGTGTCTTATGATATTTTAGCGCGAAGAGAAATGCAAGCAGGCGGTTCAAAAGTTTTGCTTGAATGAGTCTTTTTTGTGTGTTATGGATGGCGAAGTCGATACCTCGCTCGCCAAAGGTGGTCCGGCGGCCAGAAAGCTATTTGTAACTCGCCGCGCGCTTCTTTCATTTTTGTATTTTTTACATCGCCCATTTTACTAAAACCCTCTATCTACAATATATTTATTTTAGACGAGGCTTATATTCTGGGCTTAGTTTCTGTTGCTTTGCTCCGAGTTTAAACTCGGAGAAGAGATCCTCTCACAACTTACTTTTGTTTGACCAGCTTGTCTTTACTCGTTGTTGCCATGATACCCTCTTGTGACAGTATTGGGTAGGGAATGATTTGCGTAGGTTTCATTTTGCACAAAAATCATTTCGAACTATTGTCATTCAAACAGTTTCAATGCATTTAGGAATACTAATTAAGATAATATAAGGGAATCCCAAACTGTTTTAAATATTTTAAAGTCGCAGTGTTCTTTGTGAGATTTTACATCGCCCCTGATCCAAGATTGATAAAGTTAGATGCCATTGCCTTAATATTTTTTATATATATTTTTCCAATTCTTCCTAGTGAATGTTCTAATCTATCAACAGGGTAGACATATTTCCATTGAATTTTGTAGGTTCCTTTAATCATGTAGGCATACAGCTCTGGTGATGCTTAGCATGGCAAGATTGCAAGCGGGCGTCTTATAAGCTCTGATTGACTGGGTCTTTGGGGGGACTCAGGATGGCTGAGTCGACTAGGCTGCGCGGACAACGGTCCTACCAACGCAACCTGCCGCACGATTCATTGGTTCTTTATTTTTCATCACCCTTTTAATACACCCATCTATCTATACTTGTGCCTAGACCCTGGATCTGGGGGAGCGTTACGCCTTGGATGACGTTTCCAAGTGGCGTTCTGCTTTATTTCAATACCCGCCACTTCTAGGGTGTCGGCTGTGTAGCGTGACGAGATTGCAAGTGGACGGCTTATAAACTCTGCTTGACTGAGTTTTTTGTATACTCACGATAGATGAGTCGACTAGGCTGCGCGTGCACTGGCCCCAGCAGACTAGGAAAGGTGTTCGCAACTCTCTGCACGCTCCGTTCGTTTTTTTAATTTTTCAATGACTTTCTTCTTGCACCCATATATCTACAGATTTCCTTTTCCATGCTCAATAACGAGTCACAAGCTGTCCTAATTATACGTATTCGTGTACCTGCCCTAAGATTTTATCGTTAATCCTAGTTGCTCTACTTTCTGCGAACCTATTGATCATTATTATCGTCTTTGAAAATCATTTTTAGTCCAGCTGTGAGACTGGTTTATGGTAATTATGTTATCATAGCAGTAATTATTCTCAAATTGAAGCGAATAATACCATAACATCAGCAAAGCAAAGGTGACCTTAATATATCGGATTAAATTTTATTACCTTTTCTTCCCACTCTAAAGTTCTGAAATCTCCTCAAACACTATTGTAAAAAATTAAGGGAGCTGGAATCCCTCTGTCACACTCATTTTTATTTGTATTATATTTTATTACTGACCAAGTGCATAGACCCGAAATCACTGTGGTGCATGCCTATATATCTAAGATAGTATGTCGACGTAGGTTTTGTTAATTCCTTGTTTCTGTAGTGCTCTAAGAACTAAATCGGTGTTTACGGAAGCAAAGGGTTTTTTATAGTCTACGGATACAATGTAGAGAGGTATTTCATATTCATTTGTTCTTTGCAATAATTGTTGAATACTACCTGTTCCAATGGCTGATTGCAGACTAGTGTTTTTCTTTGTTTGTTAGTTATGACTTTGTTAGTAATTTATATGTTGTTGATATAAGACATATTTAGTTATTGTTCCTTAGGTCTTCTCTGGCACATTTTTTTTTTAATAAAAGTACAACAGAAGTGTTGGTATTGCCAATGGAATCTTACTTTCCTTTATTTATATTCAAACATACTAGTTACTGGGTCAGGAAGGCGTTAACCACCAACATTTCTATGGTAGTTGTTATACCATCCTCATATGGCCTTTGCCATTTTTCATGCTCTTAAGTGCATGCAAATTTTGGACCTTTAGAGAATTGGCATTATTATTATTATCATCATCGAGCTACCAAAGACTTCTCCCAGTTTGCAGGTACGACAGAAATGAATTCGCACAAAATACCAGGGGTAATGGAGAAAGGCAGAGGCAACAAAAGGAAACAGGGCCCTAGTAAGCCCAAATAATGAATGAAGAGTTACTGTAAAAAATAAATATTTAATCAAGACTTAAATGTAAAGATGTTAGGAGAAG
This sequence comes from Ceratothoa steindachneri, assembly GCA_963969495.1. Taxonomy (NCBI): domain Eukaryota; kingdom Metazoa; phylum Arthropoda; class Malacostraca; order Isopoda; family Cymothoidae; genus Ceratothoa; species Ceratothoa steindachneri. Next base: position 159,099,067 of record OZ018320.1, read on the forward strand.
AGACAATATCATTGGGTAATTGATTCCAAATTTTGACCAATAAAGGAACAAAACACCGATAAAATTTCACAGTGCAACCATTCATAGGATTTATAGCAAAATCATTAAGACTAAGAGTATACCTTGACACACGGACAGGGTTGAAAGTTCCAGGCAAGACACTATGTAACGGATGCCGATTGTTATTAAAAACTTGAAATAAAACACTAAGTGCGCCAACTTGCCACCGATGGTACAAATCCAGGGGAAGCTCAGGAGAGATGAAATTAATAGAATTCAAAGCTCTATCCAGCAATGCCAAATGGGAGTTGGCCGCAGACATCCAAACAGGAGCACAGTAATCAAAATGAGGCAATATGAAAGCATAAAAAGATTTTATTACTGTGGAGTCACGACCCAAAATTTTCAAGCATTTTCGAAGCAAGTCCGTCTTTTGGGCAATTGAGAAAGATTATAAACGGATGTGCTTATCAAAAAGGCAGCTTAGAGTAAAAAATCTCACTAACAAACACAAACTAGAAACTTCCCCAACCTGTTTACCAAAAATATGCAAACAGGAATGAGGTTGATCCAACATACGGGATCTGCTGATAGTAATATAATAGGTTTTGCTAGCATTAAGTTTCATGCCCCAAAGTTGACACCAATAGCACTGGCCTGCGTTTCAAAATTGATTTACGAGTAGGATCCTTTGTGCGTGCCGAATTAAAAAATATCATTCATTTTCTTTGGTCAGGTCTGGTTTCTAAGATACGAGTACACTAGATTTTTATTACAGCATATTTTTCACAAATGGCGCTATCATCCAAGCGTATATGAGCTTTGTTTTTGCCACAGCTGGTCATTGGTTACCTTAAATAACTAGTTATTCTTTCTATTTTCAGGTCTAGTTGTGCAGTACGATGGATTGGAAGTGTAAGAACCATCCTAACAAATTTTGTTTCATCTGCGGAAACGTGGTTCTTCCAGACTGTCAAGCGAAAATCACCGATTTTGTGAAGAAGGCTTATTGCGCTTATTTTGGAATCAAACTAGGGGACCAGGATAAGACATTTGCTTCCCATATCTGCTGCAAAACATGTGTGGAGAACTTACGGGATTGGAGGAATAGGAAAAGAAAGAGTATGCTATTTGGTGTCCTAATGGTGTGGAGGAAGGGGAAAGATCACGTTACCGACTGCTACTTCTGCATGACAAATTTAAAAGGCATCAATCGCAAGAACAAGCACCATATTCAATACCCTGATGTTCCTTCTGCCATAAAGCCAATCCCTCATGGACCAGATGTTCCTGTTTCTGAGCCGAATGTCATCATGGAATCTAGTTCTGATTCCGAATCTACTGACATGACTCATACAGGTAAGTGTGGTGCATACGAGCCAGCAGAGGACGACCGATCGGTGCCATTGACCCAAGCCGAACTCAACGACTTGGCACGAGACCTGAACCTATCTAAGGAGTCTTCCCAGCTGCTGGGTTCTCGTCTTCGAGAGAAACATCTATTTGCCCCCCAGGAACAACGGGAACGCGAGAGCGAATTCAGAAAATTCTTTATGTTCGATGAAGCGTCTTCTCTGAACTACTGTAACAATATTGCTGAACTGATGAAATTAATGGGTATGAAGTATGTTGCCATGGAATGGAGACTTTTTATTGACTCGTCTAACAGAAGTCTTAAGGAAGTTCTTCTCAATAACGGAAATAAGGTTTCATCAATCCCTGTTGGACACTCGGCTGAAATGAAAGAATCCCACAACAGCATGGAACGTCTGTTGTGTGCTCTCAATTACCAGGAACATAAATCGTTGATTTGTGGAGATCTTAAAGTTGTTGGACTCATCTTAGGACTTCAATGTGGGTACACATAGTATCCATGCTTTTTGTGTTTGTCGGATAGTCGGGCTGACGACCAGCATTATGTCAGACAAGAGTGGCCATCAAGACAAGGATTAGAACCCGGGTCACACAATGTTCTGTCCCACCCTCCGGTTGAACCGAGCAAGGTGTTACTTCCACCCCTACACATCAAACTGGGCCTAATGAAGAACTTTGTAAAAGCGCTTGACAAGGAAAGTGGAGGATTTGCCTTCCTCCACCACAAGTTCAAACGAATCGGCATGGAGAAGCTTAAGGCAGGTGTATTTGATGGTCCTCAGATAAGAGAACTCATAAAAGACTCGAGTTTTGATGATTCATTAAATCATGCTGAACTCTCTGCCTGGCTGTCCCTTAAGTTAGTCATTGCAAACGTTCTTGGTAACCACAGAAGTCCTTAGTACCAGAAAACGGTTGATGACTTAATGGAGAATTTCCGCAAACTTGGTGCGCATATGTCAGTGAAAATGCACTTTCTTTGGTTCCATCTGGACTATTTTCCAGAAAATTGCGGAGACTTCAATGAAGAACAGGGTGAGCGCTTTCACCAAGACATCCGTGTCATGGAGGAAGGCTATCAAGGCTAATGGGATGTGAACTTTCTGGCTGACCTCTGTTGGTGCCTTAAGAGGGATATGGTGTCTGCTTGGCACAATCAGAGGTCACTGAAGAGACCATTTATCCATGAGTAGCTTATTTTGTGCATTGTAGTATTCATGCTATCTATTAAAAATATTCTGTAAACCTTCTGTGAGTAAATCGGTCCAATATTTGCTATTATGTGTCTCATTGACAACAAATATTTGGAAATATAGGAGTTTTGAGTATGTGCTCATATTTTAAAATCCTGACCTGATTGGGTAAAATGATCATGATTTTCAGATTCAGTGAAAAAAACTGAACTAAAATCAGGTATTATATATTTGACCTTGAAAACAACGCAGACCATTGTAAGTGATCCTAGCTAAATCTCGGTTCAATGACGCAGCAACTTCACCTCTGTTACTAGGAGAGTTAACAGAGAAGTAAAGTTTAGTATCATCGGCATAAGATTCAAGGTTATCTTCAAGATGAGTGCCCATATCGGAAGTATAAATAATAAAAAACAAAGGACCAAGAACACTGCCTGTGGAACACCAGAAAAAACAGACACTGAAGTAGAAGAGATACAATCAACAATTACACTCTGAGGTCTATTATTTAAGAAGTCCGTAAATATTTTAAGAAGATTTGCACCAATACCAAGAAGTTTCAACTTATATACCAGAGCCTTATGGTTTACCACGTTCAAAATCAGAAATCAGAACAATAGTAACGACCCGAGATTCAAATCTACGGTTCAGAAAAGACTGCAGATCATTAAAAACTACCAGATTTAGGAGCAATTTAAATATATCGGCCAATTTAGGTGCTATAGCTGTAGCCCACTTATTAAAGAATAGAGGAAAAAAAACATCTGGGTCTGTCCCACCATATGTGTCAAGATCTCAAAGGAATTTCTTCAATTCTTTGGATCTAAAAGCAACAGAGACAAGCTTCGGCAATAGAAACCAAGTCAAGGGTAGGGATAATTCTTGATAACACTGTTTGTGAATAAAAATATTTGAGAGCAAATTAGCTTTCTTAGTGGATCAAAAAACACTGAACCACTAGACTCACGAAGGGGAGGCATACTAGAATCCACAAAAGACAAGGAAGCCTTGAGATAAGACCACCATTTATATGGTTGAGTGGCATCGGCAAGACCTTCTTGCCAGTGAAAATTATAATCAGTTTCAGCTGCATTATTAATTCTCTGAGCCTCAGCTTTGAGAGTAACATAGTTATCCCATAGAAATTGACACCTGTTTCGTTTCCAAAGATGATATGCTGCCTGTTTGTCTCCAAAAGCTCGCTTACAGTCATCATGAAACCAGGCTTTATCTCTTAAACGTGATTTAATTATCTTGCATGGGACTCGGCTATGTAGAATGTCTAATAAATATGAATTAAAAGCTGAAACAGGGTGACTGGATCGGAAAATAGCATTCCACTGAAGTCTATCAATTTCATGACAAACATTGTCCCAATTAACACGAGACTTAAGATAAGCTCGACGAGAGATGGTGATATCAGGCACAGTAATGTCTACACAAATTTTAAAACTGATGGTATTATGGTCAGAAGTACCAATGGGAGCAAGGGCAGAAGCTTTAATGTCTCCTGGAACGCCAGTTAAAATAAGATCCAGGCAGTTACCAGAATTGTGTGTAGGTCCACGAATTAGTTTTTCACAACCAAACAAGTTCGAGAAATCCAAAGCAGCAAGACCATTTCTATTTGTTGGAGATACATAATCCAACCATTCTTGGTGATGGGCATTCAGATCTCCAGCAAAGATAAAGTAAGTTTAAACATCTACTGATTGTATTGAAGCCATAACAGCTAAAAGGCAGTCATATAAATCATTATTCGCAGTATGATTCCTATAAAGACTAAATATATAATGATTGTTATATTTACTGAAGACTTTAACAAGCTGCATCTCATGCCACTGGCAAAAAAACTTGGTCAAGTGTTGTGCACTATAGCCTGATCTGATATATATAGTGCCATTCCACGGGCACTGGGAAATAAATCTCGTCTAATAAGTATAGGTTTTTTGAAGTCTGGTTTAGTAGCTCAGAGATATGTCTAAAATTAGAGACATGTCTCTGAGTAGAAGACAACATCGTAGTTAGCGGCAGCCAACGAAAGGTCCTTTAAGTTTTTGTATAGCCCACGGATGTTTGAATAAAGAACACAGCAACTATTAGGGAGTTGCCGGCGTGGGCCAGGATTACGCTCCACATCACCACAGAGCAAAGTCATTAAAATATATATAGTAAATATAAATACTCCATAAACTAAAAAAAAAATCAAAACGATTGAAATGAAAAGTCAACCTAGAAGGAGCCATCATATCTAGGTAAGGCAAAAAAAAACCCCTCAGAGAACACCACATCCAAGAGAGAACAGTAAAGATGGATTTTAAAGCAAAGGCGGGAAGGAAGAAAAAGAAAGAGAAGAAGCAAGAAAAGAACAACCTCCTGAGAAATCCACCAGGCAGTGTATGTCTTCTTCTTCAGCCTGCTAAATCCACTTTGAAGAAAAACAAAACAAGAGATTGTAGGGAAGGGAGCTGTATAGCACCATGCCAGCAGGGAAGGAAAGAAAACGTACAACGGAAGACCTTAGTGCAAAGGCTATGTCTTTATCTTACTCATCCCTTCATTGTTTGAATTCGGAGTAGCTGTCTCCTAACCTTGGCATAAAAAAGCAAAACTTACAAGGCAGTAAGTGGTCTGAATTCAGACTTATCCTTCTTCTAGTCTTTGCCTAAAAAGGTATCCCTATAAGGCAGCAGGGAATATGCTTATTTGATGGCGGCTTAGACTCTCCACATTACAGTGGGAAAATAGCATAAAGTACGAGGGGTGGTCAATATGTTTTGAGAATCGGTGGGGCAAAACAGAGGAAAGGGGATGGCTGTTTGTGGAGGTGTTAGAAAAAGTTATGACAAGTCAGGACCTGCAGCCGCACGCTCCTGCCTCGTCTATTTAAGAAGCAGTAGCTGATTGAAGATCGTCAGTCACAAATTTTTCAACAATGGTGAAGGTTGAGCATAGCGCAGTGATCAAATTTTTGACCAAGGAAGGCAAGAATGCAAAAGAGATCCATGGATCCATGATCCATTGCTCGCTGGAATAGGGAGTTCCGCCATGGTCGTGAGTCCCTTGAAGATGACCCCCGTCCAGGACACCCTTCAGGCGTGACCAACGAGTACAATGTTGCCCGTGTGGAGAGGATGATCCTCGAAAATCGACGGGTGAAGGTCGAAGAAATCGAGCGAGTACTTGGAATATCACATGGAAGTGTTATCAACATCATCCAGGACAATTTGGCCATTACCAAGATCTGTGCCCATTGGGTCCCTAGAAACTTCACGAAACCTCACGCCCATGATCGACTTCAACGTCGTCAAAGTTTGGAGGAGCTGCTGCTCCTGTACAACCAAGATCCGGCGGGATTCGAGTCACGCATAGTGACAGGTGATGAAACGTGGGTCCATCACTGGGATCCCGAGACCAAGCTCGAAAGCATGGGCTGGAAGCAAAGGGGCTCTCCGACCCCCATCAAGTTCCGGACCCAACCCTCAGCCGGGAAGATCATGGCCACCATCTTCTGGGATTCTGAGGGAGTGTTGATGGTGGACTATGCGCCTCGTCGAAGGACCATCACAGCCCAATATTACGCCGAGGAACTGGCTGGGTTGTTGAAGAAGTGCATCCGTCAGAAGCGGCGCGGCAAGTTGCCACGTGGTGTCCTGCTCCTCTACGACAATGCCCCTGTCCAAAAGGCCAGAGTTGCACATGCTGCCCTGCACGAGTGCGGATTCGAGAAGCTCAACCATTCCACCTACAGTCCAGATCTGGCCCCTAGCGACTACTTTTTATTCCGCCAGCTCAAGGCTGCACTGCGTGGACGCCGGTTTGGGGACGATGAAGATGTCCAGCTCGCCGTCCAGGAGTGGATTGAACAGCAGTCGGGAGATTTCTGGTTGTCGGGAATTCGAAGCCTCAGGGACAAGTGGCGCAAGTGTATTGAAGTCGAGGGTAGTTATATTGAAAAATAATAAAACACTTTTCCTCATATCTCGTTTCCTTATATACGAATTGCAAAACTTATTGACCGCCCCTCGTACATATAGGGTCCTTTTTTCTAATATTCTACAGTCATCGCTTGTTTTTTATTTATCTTATTTTTATTTTCTTTCATTTCAGGTCAGATCCAGGAAGTTGAGATGAAGAGAAGTATCGTCGATTACTTCACGTGCCGTGAGCCTGCGAATGCTGTTAAACGAAAGGCTTCCCCAGAGTCACCTCCGGAACTTCTAGACGTTCAACTGAAAGCCCAGACACATAAATCCTCTTCCTCTTCACCGACGTTAACATCGTCCACGTCTGCGTTACCTAATGGCAACTCCAGTAAAGATGATATCTCAGTTATCAACTGGTTGGAGCTTACTGATGAAGAGAAACTGCGCGTGCTCACCACACTTTGGGCTGCGCCATTGGATTTTCAGTGACCTTACAGCCATTGTCAAGATGGAGGCAGAACCAGACGTAAATATCTCGGACCACAACATCTAATCGGGCAGTATAGCGTCCTCTCCTATTCTGTGTCGAAACGTGGACTATTTTGTCGCCCTTGCAGGTTTTTCGCTCCTTAAACAATCCGAGGAAACTAATTGAATCGCTTGGTCAGAACAGCTAACCGGCAAAGATGGCTATTTGTCAGCGCATCTAGCGACTAAATTCCATGAAGACAGTGTCACGCGCACAGAAGCGTTAAAAACGACGATGAAGACTGGAGACATAGATCAGCAGCTGAACACCGCAGAGGCCAAGCAGCGTGACAAAAACCGAGCTGCTCTGCAGTGGATACTATTTTCTATAGAGTTTCTGGATAGACTAGGTCTACCGCTTCAGGGTCATCGCTATTCCGGAACCCTGTTGCTCCCTCTCGCATGAACCGGCGCCGATATAGATTACGGACAAGGCAATCTGAGAGCGACTCTACAGCTGATGGTGGTTTCCAACAATAAATTGTTACGGGAACATTTAACGACCACGAGTAGGAATGCCAGATACATTTCCCCCCAAGCCCAGAATGAACTGATATCAGCCATTGCAACAGTGATTCAAAAATAAATCATTAAAGAAACAAAAGAAGCCAGATTCTTCTCTCTTCTGGCGGACGAGGCCACAGATGTCTCGAGAAAGGAACAGTTAACAGTATGTTTACGGTACCTCCAAGGCGGCCAAATATGTGAGCGGTTTCTCGGTTTTTCTGAGGTCCCTAATCTTACTGGTGCAGGGTTGGCTAAACAACTGCTACAGATTCTGAAAAATTCTGGAGTTGATATTAGAAATATGGTACGACGGAGCCGCGACTATGTCAGGGCTAGAAAAATGGTGGATAAAAGTACGTGTGTGAAGAATGCCCGTCAGCTAGCGACACGCATTGTGTGTCCTATTCGCTCAATTTATGTTTGCTGAAGGCGGGCGAGGTACCATATATTAGAAAGGCAGTGACGTTGATGAACGAGATTGCGCTTTTTTTCTGTGGCTCAAATAAAAGATTGCTCAATCTTGAAGAAGCTATCAATGAAGAGTGTAATAAAGCCGCCAATTCGCGTCTGAAACTCCACTGCACCACTAGATGGGTGGAACGCCAGGAAACAGTTCAAATATTCAAAGAAGTGCTACCCGCCATTAAAGTGTCGCTACACAAAATTAGCTTATGGCCATGCGCAGATTCCGACAGTAAGGCGCTACTATTCTCTTTCTCCATAGACAATGGTGGATTCTTGCTTGCCCTAGAGTTACTTGTATCGGTTCTGGAGATCACCAAGCCACTTTCCGTTAAGCTTCAGGCCGAAGCCCAGGACATCCATAACGCGGTGGACAGTGTCCAGGATTGTGAGAAGGTTCTGAGACAAATGAGATTAGACTAACAAGTCTTCAGGGACATTTTCTTGCGCATTCAAGAATTGTTTGGCGAAGAAATCCGCATGCCAAGAAAGACTGACAGGCAGACACAGAGGCCCAATCATCCGGCCAAGACACCAGAAGTTTACTACAGACGTTCTATTTTCCTCTTGTACATTGACGTCTGTATAAGCCAACTAGATGAGCGATTTAAATCGCACAGTGCGAAAGAATATGTGCTCAGTATGCTACTACCGGCATACTGTCAGGATTCCGACGATTCTAGTTCCCTCACGGAAGCCGCCCAGTTGTACCACCAATTCCTTGCAGGACAACCAGAGTGCCTGAACGCGGAATTACTGTGCTGGAAGGCATACTGGGCGTGACAGGCGTCAACGACATGTGCACCACCAAAATGAATCGTGGATGCGGTTGGCTAAAGATTAATAGGTAGCTAGTACGCGTTGGGATTGCAAAAGAAAGACAAAGACGAAAATATATCTTTACTAACAACAAAATAATATTTGAATATACACAAATATTGAGTTTAAAGGGAATGGTCGCACAGACGGAGTTAAATGTCTACGCGAGATAAGATACAGGTGGGTTAATTAGGGAATTAAGAAGGTCGTATGCGGGTCAGTGATTTAAAGGGGGATTTTAAACCAGGGCGCACACACAAAGAATGGATCGAGTAGGTAAGCCCGATTCTATATCAATCTGCAGGCGGCAATGGTTACAATTGCTTACGTGCTCGTTGCAGAAAAGGGGCAAGTTGGAATACGATGAATGCGAAGTGGGAAGTCGGGTTACCTCTCGTTTCAGATGAGGGAGCACTCGGAGATGGGGATCTTCGTCAGATACTCACCGATTGACTATGGCAGAGTTCACGACTGTCGATTTAGCCTTCGTCCTCAAATCGAAATCGACGCTGGGAGGAGGCGCGAGTCCTTCAGCTCATTCGCCGTAGTAGGTGGGAAGTCTATTAGTGCTCCTTACTAAATTGAGTCGAAGGATTATATAGACGCCTGGCGAGGTAGCTTTTTGTGGCTTTGGCGGCCCTCCACACACACGTGCGATTTTGGGAAAAAGTTGGCGACTCCTTCGGTGGATGAGGGGGTGGGGTAAAGTTGGCGTGGAATGTTCAATGGACTTCGATCTTATGACGGAAGTCGAGAATGTTGGCTGGAAGGTGGCCATGGGAGACGATGAAATCGGTCCCTAAGCAAATACAGCTGAGGCGTGATAACGGCGTAGGCTATACCCTCACCCTGGTTCAGCCATGCTTTCAAAGCTCCATGCGGTGATCTCAGGACCACGTGGATACATAAGGGCACGTGGTCATCCTTCGACCTTATTCTGCTACACAAACAAACAAACAAACCTCATCTAATTTTGAGCATGGTGACATAAAGACTGATTAAACCTTTTCGGGAGTGTCAAACAAGCGGTTTAAGTGACTCTACCCAAGCAAAAATAAAAGAAAAGTTTAAAACTAAAATCAGTCAAAGAACATACCCTTTAAATTAACCAAGAAAAGAAATAAAGTTTACTGTAGTTCCAGAGAATCTAATATAGAACGATATATAGCCTAGGGTGAGGCTTCTAAAAAACGCGTTTTTTGTCTTGATTGATCTGCGTGGACAGTACGGTGCTATAGAATAATCAAACAAAAAAAAAAAATTATAAAGCCTCTCTAGCTAAAGATTGCGGAGAATAAAGTTCTTTTACCAATATGTAAACAAACGAAATCCAACAAGAGAGGTCACTAGGCCAGTGGAAAATCTTAGTGGAAACTTAAAAAGAGATAGAAAAGTTATGACTGAAATATTTAATTATTATTTTGTCTTAGTTTTTACCCAAGAAAATTTAGAAGGTATTCCATTTCTCAAGCCCTGGATGACATTGGGCTAGAGTTTAAAACTAAAGAGAACAGAGGCGTACCTAGCATTTGTGCCCCCAGGGGCAGTCGTAGAATTTAATGCCCCTTTAAACAGTCCAAGCTCTCACTTTTGCTCATGTCTCTCAAAATGCGCTAAGATTTATTTTTAAAATGATGGTGGAAATTATATGTATTTTTCACAAGATTTCGTATAGTTTCTTTTCTTTTCACCTATAGTAATAATAATAATACAATCATATTTCTCCTGGAAAAGAAAACGAAAAATACATACTCGACGATATTTGGCTAATGTGAACTTGGCTTAAATTCATTTCGTAGAGTTTCTTTTCTTTTCATTTATAATAATAATAATAATATTATTAATAATAATAATAATAATAATAATCATAATACTAATAATAATAGTAATAATAATGATAATAATAAAAAATAATAATATTATTCATATTTCTCTGTGAAAAGAAAACGAAAAAAATACCTACTCGACGATATTTGGCTAATGTGCACTTGGCTTAAATTCATTTCGTACAGTTTATTTTCTTTTCATCTATAATAATAATAATTCATAATAATAATAATAATAATAATAATAATAATAATAATAATGATAATAATAATAATAAATCATATTTCTTTGGGAAAAAAACCGAAAAAAATACATACTCGACGATATTTGGCTGAGTTGCACTTGGCTTACATTCATCTCGCATGTTTTTTTTCTTTTCATCTATAATAATAATAATAATAATAATAATAATAATAATAATAATAATAATAATAATAATAATAATAATAATTAATAATAATAATAATTATAATACCTCTACTAATAGTAATAATAATAATGATAATAATAATAATAAATCATATTTCTCTGGGAAATGAAAACGAAAAAAATACATACTCGACGATATTTGGCTAATGTGAACTTGGCTTAAATTCATTTCGTACAGTTTTTTTTATTTTCATTTATAATAATAATAATTAATAATAATTGTTATAATACTAAAAATAATATTAATAATAATAATGATAATAATAATAATTAATAATAATAATAAATCATATTTCTTTGGGAAAAGAAAACGAAAAAAATACATACTCGCCGATATTTGGCTAATGTGCTCTTGGCTTACATTCATTTGGTACAGTTTCTTTTCTTTTCATCTATAATAATAATAATAATAATAATAATTATTATTAATTATACTACTACTACTAATAATAATAGTAATAATAATATTAATAATAATAATGATAATAATAATAATTAATAATAATAATAAACCATATTTCTTTGGGAAAAGAAAACGAAAAAAATACATACTCGACCATATTTGGTTATGTGCACTTGGCTTGAATTAATTGAAAACGCGCCTTCCCCCCCTTCCCCCATACACGTCCGATCTTCTCACCTTGGTCGGTCAATAAAAATGGATATCAGACACTATAGAATTGTTTGTTTTTTTATATAGATTGCAGAGAATAAAGGTCTTTTATCACTATCTGAACCAACATAATCCAAATAGAGACGTCACTAGTGATTTGATGGAGATATGAAGGAAGCTGGGCGATGAAAAATGAAGAAGGAACCAGGCATGCGGCGAGTTGTGAACACTTTCTCATCCCCCTGGGACCAGTTGTATGTGTGATCGACGTGACTGCCATCATGACTCCCTAAAAAAAAATTTTTTAAGAGGGGGGGGGAGGGGCTCGCAGATCCTCCTCCCTTCCGTCCCCGACCCACGATCGGGGGAGGACAGAGGAGGAGGAGAAGGCCTGAGGCTCACTTGCTCCCGGAGAAACTTCCCACACATCTGACCTTCAGCTTAAGTGAACAGATGGGAAAATGATCTGTAGGAAGTAATGAGCAAGGTTTGGTAGAGGGTCTATAGTAAAATGTGGAGAAATGAAAAAAAGGAAAAGAGAGAGAGGAGGCAGAATGAGCGACCTCGGTAGTCGTATGTGAAAAAGAAATACCCAAGCTCAAGGGGCAAGGGGGACCCGCTGATTAATGTGGATTCCGAACCACCATACTGCACTTACTCATCACTTATTTTCTCTTTTCACTCTCAGTCCCTAAGTTACTCTGGTTTAAGGCTATCGAAAGATCATGCTTTGGATGCTTTTTAGTCGCGTGTGACTCTATATCTCACTATGTCAGTCGGTCGGTCGGTTGTTTATTTGATGTCATTTTCTGATTTGGTTGACATGTTCGTGTATAGTACATTTTCATTCTCATAGATTGGTTGTCTTTATTCTGTTTTCATTATGCATTGGTTGTTCCTGTAGGATTCAATGTTGTTGTCGTATTCGGAATTCTTTCTTCCTTCTTTTCGGTGCATTTTTCTGTTCCGTTTGCGTCTCATTTTGAATTCATGACATATACATGGGTTCTCCTTCTCTCCCCAGTTGATGTCTTGAGCTTCGGAAATGAAGTTGAGTGCGTTGATCGTGGAGAATATAAATATGTTCTGCAAAACCTTGTGGGAGATTACTGATTTTTCCTCATATATCCCTTGTCCTTTTCTGAGGACCTTATTATTTGTTGGTCAATTGGCCTCTACGTGTAGGTCGTTCATTTTTCGCATTTTTCTCTTCTTGGTGTTCGTTATCAATCTTAGGGCCTTATTCTTTACTCGCTGCATATTTTATCCCTTGATTTAGCAATCATATGCAGTGGTATTGAGGGATAAGCTAGTGTTACCCTGCTAAATGCCATATTTATTCTTTTTCTTTATCGAGATTACTTCGATAGAATATAATAATCTTAAGGTTGGACTTGTTTGTTTTTTTTAATCCATTCTCGATGGTGACTTATGTTAACCTTTTGATGTTATTTTTAGACCTAAAACTTTACCTTCGGATCTATAATTGTACAATTCTTCTTCATATAAGATATTGGCTGTTTTCGTTCTTCCAATGGGCATGACGGTAAATTTGGGGGTGTTTGTCCGTTATCTTCCATTGTTTTTTATATTTGTTGATGTTGCCAATTTCCAGCGTTCTGGTCTAATTGGTGGTGACATATCCGCTATATAAACTGAATATAGCGTGGTAAATAAACAACAGACTTGCAGAAATTCGGACTTCATTCCAAATTCTGGTCCCTGTATTCATTTATCACGAATCTCTCCAGTTTGTTGTTCATTTGGAGATTTAGGATCTTATATTGTAAGGTTCGGATCTAGACTTTATCAAGGCTCTCTCCACGTCTCTAAGCGCTAAGTCTATATAATAATTGATTGCTTTGATTTGTATTATTTGTTCAGTTATTAGTCCGAGAACCAGGGTTTTATCCCTGTTCTTACGGAATCCCTACTAGAAATTATTTTATAGATTATTTTCTTCTATATATTCTATTAATATTCTTGTTAGTATTTTTTTTAAAAATATTTTACCGGTTAAATCTAGCAACGATATAGGCCTGTAACTATTTAGGAGATTTTCTTTGGGGGGAGGGAAGCCCATCTGGAGACTGCCTATTTAGGCAAGGGTTACCGTACACAACACAGCCTAATACAAGGCTATATTTAAACAACAAATAACAAAAAATCAAATAACAATATGTAAATAACAAAAATAAAAAAGGACAAAGGTTAAAAAAATAGCAGCACTAAGAAAACAAAGCTAAAAGGCAAGGAGGAAGCGCGCCCCGATTTCGGGGGTAAGCCCACCTCCCCCAGCGCAGGAACATACGACCAGCAAAAAGCTCACTTAAATAAAGGCGAGGAGGCCAGTCTCCTCCAAAAAGTTGTATAGTCTACAAGTCTGTGTGCACGAACCGGTCCCAGGTACACGGGACAGGTGGTAGCGACCCCGCGCATTCCGGTACCGAGACGGGTAACATGTGCGAAGATCGCCCAGCTGGGACATTCAACAAGAATGTGCCGAACAGCCTGGGGGACAACGCAATCGTCGCAATAAGGCGCAGGCAAGTGCTCCATCAAATGGTGGTGCGTCCCGGAAGTGTCCCGCTTCTAACCTCCGCCTGTAAGAGCCCCTAAGCCAGATGGTCCAGCCTCGGCAATATTCTTCTTTGAAATGGAGAAGGTCTTGCCTATCATTGGAGCACCAGCCGGGGGAGGAGATCCCTCGTCTCCTTGTGAGGCATCGGGGACCCAAGCCGTCTGTTCAGGAGATTGCATAGGGAAGGACACGGTTTCTGTGCTTGGCACTGAGCCCGGGTTCGACCCCATGGAAAATACTACCGTCTGGGGTTGGGTCACCTCAGGGACTATGTCCATCTCAGGGGGCGGGGGCTCCATCTGTTCATCACCCCCTAAGACATCAAAGGTCTCCTTTGAGGTACCTTTCATTCTGTCCTGAGACGGCGAACCGGCATCCGTCGGGGAAGAGAAGAGGTCACATATAGTGACTCCCTGTAAGCCTGATATGCATCCGCAGGACTTTGGGTGACACGGGCCAACGAGCCCTTGCGTCCTTTGCCCTCCTTAGGGGGTTTGCTCTATCGAAGGAGCAGTCAATTATGGGTCTCCTGCCTGCTTCCTTGGCAGTCCCCTTGGAAAGCAAAGGGGGGTACTGCTGCTGGAAAAGGTGAGTCGCCCAATACGACTCCGGATAAGGGGGTCATAGGGAGTTCCCTACACTCGTATGCATAGGAGAAGAGTAAACCTCCTCTCCGGTCGGAAAGGTTTGGAGGGTTCCCTATTAATGCATAGGGGGGTAACATCCATATTTTCTTCGGTGGAGCTAGCTTAGGGCGTTTCCGACGCAAGTTAATGGGAAGGGAAGAGAGTTTTTTTATTTTTATTTTCATCACCAAGCATCGTGACCTTATTAGTGCTACTGAACGCAAATGGACATCACCCTGCGCAGTAGCCCGCTCTTCGAGGGGTGAATACGGGACCGGCTAAACCAGCTGCCGACATTTTAGACCATTCCTCCCGCCTAGTGACCTGGCAGCTCATCGGCATGGCGCCTCCCCTTAGGCACGGAGTAAAGTCGATAGACTGTGAAAGGGAGAGGAATAAAGGTTGATGCGACGAAGGTGTGGGTTGGGATGAAGAAGGTGGTTAAAAAAACACCACCCCGGAAGGGAGTTCAGAGGAGAGGGAACGTTGCCCTCTCTTCCCTCAGCCCCGATCCGGGATAGTTGGTTGAGAGGAAGCTGATCGTCGTCTACCCTGTGAAATTAGAGGCCGACCAGAGAAAGTTGTGTAAGAGGTTGTAGGGAAAGTGAGGAAGTAGGGTAAAAACACAGGCTGTAAGAAAGGAGAAGAGGCCTAGCTGGGACAGGACGGGGCGCTGAGTCCCGTCAGTACGGTGGCCAGGAAGACAAATCGCCTTGCCCCTTACGGGGACTATTCAGGAGATTTAGAGGTTTGCCTGGTTTTGAAAAGAGCAATATACTTGCTGTTTTTAATGCCTCAGCGAAGTAGCCGGTGTGTTTAGACTTACATTGAAATGTTTTCAATACACTTATGATGTTTTTCGGAGCATTGATGAAGTTCATATTTTTAAGACCTGGTGATACTGGCGTTTTCTCTTTAAATGAGCGAATTACGCTCATTATTTTTTCATCCGTTGTTATAGCCCCTGGCCCCACTTGTTCTTTACTGTTGGGGTCTACTGAATGGGTTGGGGTAATCCTATCGATGTTGTCACGTAGGTACTCATACACACTTTCCTCCGTTTTGGCAGTGTTCATTTTCCTTAGGTGAAGTTGAAAAAGACTGACTCCCAGTGCCGTCTGAATTTTCATTTATTTTCCTGATCTTCTTGGATTATGTTACAACTCTCATCTTTAAGTTTAATTTATATTATTAGTTCTGACCCTCTTGTTCTTTTGATTGCTCTACAATTTTATTTTACGTTTTATTAAAGTCTATCTGCCTAATGACTTTTATCCCAGCTTATTTCCTGTTGTTTCTCTATTAGGTATATCATTTCTGCTTTTAAATCTTGTAAATTGTTCTATTTTTCTGGGCTAGGTCCTCCTAACTACATTGACGTGTATACCCTTTTAATTTGTTTATTTCCATATATCATCTCGGTGGTCTACTTGTGCTTGTGTTTTAGGCACGTATTTAGAGTCTGCGGTCTCCAGGGCATCAGACTAACTGCTTCATCTGTTCGTCTATCTCCTCGAGTGAAGCGTCTGCCAGGTCCTTAGGAATATGTTGATTTAATACTTCCTTACACATCCACCAATTTGTTCTGTGACATTATTTACTTTTAATTGCAGGTGCATGTATCGGATTTTGGTTCATTTGAAGCAGTTTTCCGACATGCTCACTGCTCGCAATTGATACCGACTCCATATGAAACTTTAATGGCATATGACAGCTGCTTAGTACTATGTCTTGTTTGCTGTAATATAAGTTGAGGGGGGGGGGGGATCTGGCATCAGTCTTTCAGGGCTGTTTCTTTTTAGCTTCTTCTCCAGATTTCTGCCAGCATTATTTGTTGCTCTATATCCATTTGCATGGCATCTTGCATTTAAGTCTCCCATGAATATTGTCGCCCGTATTGTCATTCTTTTACACTAATCTCCATTTTTATCCTAGAGCACAGAGGTGTTCCTACTAATTTTTCTTCCTCATTTTTTATGTTGTTTTCTCTCTCTCTCTCTCTCTCTCTCTCTCTCTGTTTCTCTCTCTCTCTCTCTCTTTCTCTCTCTCTCTATCTCTATCTCTCTCTCTCTCTTTCTCTCTCTCTCTCTCTTTCTCTCTCTCTCTCTTTCTCTCTTTCTCTCTCTCTGAAAAAATCCGTGGCGTTAATTGTATTATTACTATTTTTTTTCTAGTGTGAAGTTTTCCCTATTTAAGTATATTTCTACCTTTCTTACCTATTAGTATACGCACACTCCTCGATCACCCTACCGAAATATTCCTAGCTCTAACAGCAGTCCACGGTTGGTTTCAGGCTCGTGGTAGATAACCGACCTTCCTTTTCTGGCCTTCTAACAGGGTCTCCTGCATGGGTTAACTACACTTTACTTTCCAACTGTATCTAAGACTCTGCCGGTGATCAAGTTATGTTGTACTAGTTGGTGAAAGCACTTGGAAGACTATAGTTCAGACGGAGGAGGTGTCCTCGATGTTATTGCACTTCTCACACTCACCCGTTTATAGTAGTGAATGGATTTGTGAACAAGCAAAATTGTCTGATTTGGGACGAAAACAATCCACACGAGATACATCAGCACCAATTGCATCCCCCAAAAGTCACCATTTGGTGCGGATTTTCGTCTAACGGAATCATCGGTCCGTATTTTTTTGAGAACGAAGATGGGATTGCCATAACCGTCAACGGCGAGACCTACAGATCGATGATAATCAACTTCTTGTGGCCTCAACTAGATTATATGCCTGATATGGATACTGACGACATGTGGTTCCAACAGGACGGCGCTACGTGCCACACTACGCACGCCAGGACAGACATTTTGCACCAGCGATTTCAGGGCAGGGTCATCTCGCGCGGCGGTGACGTCAACTGGCCACCGAGATCATGCGATTTAACACCATTATACTACTTTCTTTGGGGCTACATTAAATCGCAGGTCTATGCGAATAATCCGCAAACAGTTGATGTCCTCAAAGTCAACATAACGAACACCATCCAACAAATTCAGCCAGATTTATGCGACAAAGTCATTGAAAATGGTCCTCCCGAATAGGTTCCACCAAGCAAAGCCACGCCTGAAATTTGTACTCCGTCATATTCCACACTTAATGCCATAAAATGTACTTTCAAATTTAAAATAAATTGAGTGCATATATTACACACAACTTGTTTTATTTACATTTAAAAATTGAGCGACCTTATTGGAAGACCCTATATATATCAGGAATATCTTTATTTAAGGTGGACGCCAAAAAAAATAGGTTTCATCAGAAAACTTTAAAATTTATAAAACTGTGTATGGAGGCATGCAAAATGGCTAACAGCTTCTTAGATTTTATTTATATAGTTTTTCCTGCATGTCTAAAGAGATTGTTCTTCCACTGTAAAGATCCTTCGTTAGGCCGAACTTGAAATACCCAGTGCAACTCTGATCTTTGCTGGCCTTTATAAACTTACTTACTTCTCTTCTTTAATCCTGTTGTAATCTCATATTTGTTCACCTTACGACACAACATACAAAGCCCCGTCCCCAACTTTCTCCCCACCAAACTTTAGTAATTTACCACTTGCTGACTTTCTTTAATCCTCGATTAGGCTCATATTTGTATGCCTAATGGCACAATATACTCATCCAATTTACCACTTTATTTCCACTAAACTTGAGAATTTTATTCTAAATATTTTTTACCTATAATGCTCCCTTTCCCATTACTGTTCTCAGCCGATTTCTGTGTAGATGGTTTTGCCAATCAACCTTTTATCTGATCCTCAAAGTCATGTTTATATTTGCTTCACTTTCACCTGCAGTCACATTAGACAAATGCTCACAATTGCCGTTCCATCATCTTTAATCTCAGCCACACTTATCAGCAATCTACCATAATGTTTTATATATTGTATGTCCACTATGCATACCACCTGTTAATTTCAGTATTTTTGTTCCATCCTTATTGCTTCGTCTAATTCGCTCAATAACATTGAAGTACAATAAGGGAAAATCACATGACACGTGATATACAATGGATGTAGTTAATAGTCCAAGAAAAGAAAAACTGGTATCACAACCCCGTAAAACTGTGGAATATATTACGTGAATCATAGAAAGCTTAAGAAAGAAAATGGGATTTTTAGAAACAGAGAAAATAGGGAAACTATTTTAACCGCTATATGATAGTGAATAAAGGAGTTGGATTCAAACCTGTGTCTTCAATGGCTCTTCGCTAACAGAACCAAGACACTCATAATCTGATAGTCTCCATATTTTTCCAATTTCTAAAAATCCGATTTTCTTTCTTAAACTGATAATTTCTATGGTTCACGTAATATATTCCACTGAGTTCTACCGTTTCCTGATAATTTTGAGTAATTTTGAGATTATTTTTTGACTCTTCAGTTCCTAGAATGATTGGTGTCATTTTTTCCTCGGATTTAAGACATACTAGAATGAAATATCCAAATAATTCTAGTTTGTTCTTATAATTTATTGAAATCTTTCTTATAAATAAATAAATAAATGCAGAAATATATTTATTCTTAAGAACTTTCTCGCTCTACATACATTATTATTTGACATCAATCTTAGTTACAAATCCACATAGCTTGATCGAAAATTACCCAAGAACTATCGAAACTCCTGGGAATCCTCCTTGAACTCCTCCTGGGAATCGTCCTGGGAATCGTCCTGGGAATCGTCCTGGGAATCGTCCTGGGAATCTTCCTGGAAATCGTCCTGGGAATCTTCCTGGAAATCGTCCTGGGAATCTTCCTGGGAATCTCCCTGGAAATCCTCCTGGAAATCTTCCGGGGAATCCGGCACCAATTCCTACTGGAAACCTTCCGGGGAATCCTCCTGGAAATCTTCCTGGGAATCTGCCACCAAATCCACCCCCAAATCCACCACCAAAGCCGCCTCCTAATCCGACCCCTAATCCGCCAAGGGCTCCCAGACGATTATTTTGCGATGAAGCGTTTGATACCAGAACGATAAGGACGGTTAAAAGTAGCAATCTTGAAAGGAAAAAAAATAATTAGAAACTAAAATAGACAAAACTTAGATTCTCTTCAAACCTCATATGATAAAATTTCGTAAAATTATTTCTGTTCAAAATTCTCATCGAAACAATTACCCGAATGAGCCCATTGCTTATCTTCCTCACATTTCTCTATATCATACAGACTGTTTTTAGATATTGAAAATGAGCTTGTGTTATTTCAATTTACTTTCCTTTTATCTTCCTCTATAATTCCTTCCCTTAATCTTTCTCCAAATAAGTGAACATTCTTTGGTTGGCTACAGAACTTTCTCTTCTTTTTCCATGTAAAAAAATAAATAAATGTTACTCCTAGTTTTCTTTGGATGCTATTAAAATATGTACTAAATATAAAATCATGCTAGTAAGAAGATTTGTTCTTCCAGTAAAGTTAGTATGAATTAAATTAACTCTTTTCCGTTCTATGTGCGGAGGGATTTCTAGATAAAAATATTGAAAAAAAATCTTCTCAAGATTTGTGAAACAATTTATTGGCCACCCTATATATATTAAAACTGTTGCACACCAATCTGCCATGTGGATCACCTTATAAATTTTTGTCATAAATTCAAAGTCCTAAATTTTCCGCCTTTAATTAACCCCCAATAAGCACCATATATTAAATCATACTCGTATCTGTGTAATCTATGAAAATACACTTACTTCATTTTGATTTTAGTTCTCGGATCGAAGCAAGGAATATATTTGTCTTCCTATCTCACACTGACGATTCTTCTTTCTGTCTTTGGCTTAAATAATGCTCTCTGTTAACGGTGCCCTTGAGTTTTATTAGTCACTTAAAGTGCCCTTATTCGTAGTTATATAAAGCTCTAAGGCAGTTGTTGTACTGAAAGGTTAAAGGTTTGATTGGAAAGGAGTTTTTGTGCTATGTTTTGCTCTGAGATTATGCACTTGATTTTTTCTCAAACACAGCGATTTAAGGTGAAAATTAATCGTGACCTAGATCTACATTTAGGCTGCACTCGATTAGGAATAAAAGGAAAATAAAAAAAAAGTAAGGAGGGGATCCTTACCCCCAAACATTCAGGAATGGCAACTTTGTGTTTTTGCTTTGCCACTAAATAAATTGCTTATTTATTACTTTTAGTGAAAAAAAATTATAGTTTCACGCACCCGCGTAATTTTAGTGCCTTGTGTCATTTTTAATGCCTTTTTAGTGCCTTTAAATATCAGTTAATAGTTTTAAAAATATATATTCAAAGTTCTGATTGAAGTAAGGTTAGATGCGATCCCAATTATTTTGGACAGATATATATATATATATATATATATATATATATATATATATATATATATATATATATATATTAAATCACATGACACGTGATATAATAGAGCATTTAAAGGATGGGGACACAGGTTCGAATCCTACTCCTTTATTTATTTTCATATAACGGATAAAATTAGTTTTCTGTCCTTTCTCCGTCTCTATATTTCATATTTTCTTTCTTAAGCTTTCAATGGTCGTCTTCCTTAGTGTCGTGATGCCAATTTTCATTTCTTTGGGCCTTTAAATGCATATATATATATATATATATATATATATATATATATATATATATATATATATATGCAATGTCCGGTAAGAAAAATGAAAAGGTGTTTCCGAGTACTTTTGAACTTTATTCAGTTCATTCTCAAGAAAAACTAGAAGTGAAAATAATATAATAAGGGTATATATAAGACAGCAAAATATAAAGGACCGCCTCTAAGACAAGAGATCACCAATGAGGAAGTAGGAAAGCCCAGGATGGGTGAGGAGATTTAGCTATAACAGGTAGCAAGGTCAAACCAAGAGGTAGCGAGGTCAAACCAAGAGGCAGAAATGGTCAAGAACAGAGCCAAAGGGGTTAAAACGATTAACGGAAAACGAGATTAGGAGAGACACGAGAAGCAAGCAGATACGCTTGGGGGGGGGGAATAAAATAATGTTAGTACAAAATGTATTTTTCAGTTCCTGAGAAGGTTTTTAATTGCATAACTGACTATTTCTTGAGGAGAAAGAGATCGTAAAAGATCAATGTAACTTATTATTTGCCCGTGGTACCTTTCAACCATACGAGTCATCTTCTGGGGTTACATTGATGAATATGAAGAAATTCAGCTATATAAATACAAAATATGTAGTCACTAGGCAAGCACCCAAAGGAGCAATAGTGAATATATTTTTTTAATATTAAAAAATAAATTTATATTAAAATAAAACATTTTGAGTTTAAAATGAACATATTTTGACGTCATATATTGTAGAAAAACAACAGAAAAAAACGGCAAAATTAACACCCCTCTTTCAGAAATAAAAAAAGAGTTCTCAAGAAGCTCACCAATATCTTTTATGTTGTTGAATATAACAATTCCTATATAAAGCATGGTCTCCTTACCTAATATATATATATAATTAATGTTCTTGGATATGTTATGCGCATTTGTTGTTGTAGTAATAAATTACTTTAATCACTTTAGTATTATGCTTAGTGTCTTTGTTTTTTTGTATATCTTGTAGTGAGTGTAAATCGTGTTGTTTGTTTTTTCTTTTATGTCTTTTTCGTTATAGTTAGGTCTTCATCGGTGAATTTGCTGTCGATATTCGGTGAATTTTTGTAGAAATTGGTGAGTTTTCGTAATTAGGTTTTCTTTTCTTGATCGGTTTTATTTTCCAAATGGTTTGGGTAAAAAATATTCTTATTCTCATGCGTAGAACGACATTTCTGCTCCGCCAGCTAAAAGCCCAGCGGAGCTCGGAAATCTGGCCCGACTTATTCCTCTTCTGTTCGGGTTAATCATTTGGATGATATCATCGTTCAATTCTCGATTAACCAGTTCCTGCATAACCCTTGTCCGTTCTTCTATGACAACGTTAATGGGAATTAACCCCGCCTCTCGGTGCAGCTCTTCCGGGCGTCTTCTTTCTCGCCTACGTGTACCTGTAATTAGGTACACACATTTGTTCTGCACCACTTATAGTTTCATCTTTTGTGTCTTCGAGACACACAAGAGGGCGGAAGCGGGGTATAGCAGCGTCAATCTTACAAGTGCATTGTAGATCTTTTTTATTATTGCTTTCACGGAGATTTCTGAGCATGTATAGAGTTCTGACTGCAGCTGTGACCTTGGTGATTATTTCATACCCGTGCTTCTTGTGTCCGGTTGAAGTAATCTTCATTCCGAGTATATTGAACTCCGTGGTTTAGGGATAGCGTCTATCCCCCACCCTGAAATCGTATAGTAGTCTCCAGCCTATGGTTTGAGTACAATAAAAACATTACCCGTAATAACAGCAAAAAACTCGTTCCGAAAAAATACAAACTCAATGTATGTGGAAACTACTTCTCATATAAAATTGTTAATGTATGGAATCAGTTGTCAGAAGAGGTTGTGTCAAGTCCCACCGTTAACACATTTAAGAATAGATTGGACATATATTTAAGGAATATTATGTGTTAACAATATTAAGTCCAAACTATAAAAGTTAACGTAAAATTAGTAAAGTATAGGTATTCATCTTTTCTATAAAAATTCCTGACTGTGGACTTTTATTCTACACATCAGGTATCTTTTCCAATTTCGAAACCCGAGAAATTCGGGTGGGAGAGGTGGGTAGGGGAGAGCCTTCAACTTTAGTATACTGTCTCTAAAACTACTAGATAGGGTCTTCAAAAAAAAAAAAAAACCTTCTCGGTATGGACAATATAGTCTTTTGAGGTACTACTAACCATTGTAAACTCACTGTAAACTTTTCTTGGTTCGTGCGGATTTTCCACCAGGCCTCGTAGGTGTTAAGGTTCTCAATTTCTGCTGCTGTCATACGAGCTTGACAAGGTGCATTCCTCCATGGATAAGTGATTATCCTGGTGAAATCATCGGCGAATTGAATGTTGAG
The DNA here is from genome assembly GCA_963969495.1 of Ceratothoa steindachneri. Classification (NCBI taxonomy): domain Eukaryota; kingdom Metazoa; phylum Arthropoda; class Malacostraca; order Isopoda; family Cymothoidae; genus Ceratothoa; species Ceratothoa steindachneri. The sequence goes on from OZ018320.1 coordinate 159,122,881, forward strand.
GCAAGTGGGGCTCACAGGGGCTAGGACATCATCGGTGTAAATCAAGTAGAGACTGGGGGACAGGCACCCCCTTCCCTCTGTGGGAGGCCCACAATGAGCGGAAACTTTGGTCCATCCGTGCATCCTTAACTGATATACGCCGCTCTCTCCATGACATAGTCACAGAGAGTTCTTTCTAAGTTTTCACTTAGGCCCAGTCGTAAGATCTTGTACTGCATTTCCCGTTGCCACACCTTATCAAACGCCTTGATACATCCAGACAAACAAACAATGTCCACGTAACTTCTTTCCCGTTTTGCTTGGGCTAGCTTTTCCGTGATGACATTAATCGCCATCTCCGTACTTCGCTTTCTTCTAAACCCAGAATTATTCACAAATTGCTACACTATATATAGTCTTTCTACGTGAACATAAGTATTACAAAAGTTGGTCAATCATGGCGCGGGAAATTTTTAAGGGCAAACTAAGCGCTACAAGAAACATATAAAATTGTAAGGCTCAGATTGTTGAGAAAAGCACAACCATGTCTTCAAAGTAGTATTCAGATCTACAAAAATGTGCAAAAAAGACTCGAAACAGTGACTGCTTGCCTTCTATACTAAAGTCTCACCCGATCAAATCGAGTGGGAGATATTTGTCTCCATGCAAGTATGCTTCACATGCTACGCCCTCGACAAACATTCTAACAAAAACTGCAATTATAAAGGGAATGCATGTTCCGAATGCGCCAGCCAAGACTACAAATGGGACCAATGCAGGAGCACGGTAAAGAAATGTATAAACTGTGGAAATGCCCGCAGAACGCTGGCTTTGTCTTGCCCAATAAAGAAGCAGCTCATACGGAAGAAAAAAAAAACTCGAAACAAGCACAGGAAAACTACATCCTACGTGCAACAACTGCAACTGGAAACACCGCAACACCACCCACACAGACCACAGCGGTGAACATAGAGGGAAACATGAGGCCAGGTTTAATTCTCTGCTTAATCCACGCCCACTTCGTAAATATGGCAAAACCAGGCTCATACAAAATGAATTGAACACCATGCTAGAAAATAACGGGCTTAAAAAAATGTGGTTCCCGGAGAACCCTCCTTCAAACGAACTGTACAAAATAAACATGATCCAAGAAGAGATTCCGAAAAATACGAATTTGGAAGAAGACGAGCCGGTATGGATACCGATTCTGAAGAAGAATCCACCGATGAAGAAACCTCGAAGACGATCCCAGAAAGCACAAAACAGAAGCAAAAACCAAAAGTGAACACCCAAGATCTCAAAATAAAAATTTACGGTTCTCACACCAACCCGTTACCTAAGAAACATGGAAAAAAGGAAATCGTAGACGGGCTAGTTAAGGAAAAATACAGGTGGGAATATGAGGCAGACGCCGATGAGACAGAGCTTCACAATGCTGCAAGGCATGATACATATCGCCCCAGAATCGTGCCAAAACAACTCAAACGGCGAATTCAAGATAAAACGTAATGGACCCACTTGTTTCCCAGGCTGCCCGGATAAAAACAAAGACAGGAAGAGACCACAACAAATAATTAAACATGGATACGTACCAATGAAAAATTAAAATATTTACACTAAATGTAAACGGCTGACAAGGGAAAAGATTATCATATTCAAACATAATAAGAAAAGAAGACCCAGATATAATTATTCTAACCGAACATGGAATAAACACAGAGATTGAGTCTATAAGAATTCCAAACTATAAATTTATTACCACTAACTACACTCAAACAAGATATGATGGTGTAGCAATTGGCGTCAAAACCGGAATCCATTTTACAGAGGTAAACGACTTGGAAGAATCGTATCTAGCTATAAAAATAAAAATGACCATAGGAGATCTGGTCATAGCTGGGGCATATCAACCCCAAGACACTCGTATTTACAAACTCCCAATTTCATCAAACTCTTTCGGCGCCAGGCCTCAACCATATTAACAGGAGCCCTCAATGTAAGATGCAGGGAAGCAGGGTACACAACAAATGCAAACGGAACAGGTAAATTCCTCCAACTTCTAATACAAAGATAAATAGTAAGTAGGGAAGGACCAGACTTTCTGACTTACCTAACAGCCCGAGCCTCAACTATCCCAGACATTATACTTACCAATCAAAATATTAACCTAAACCACCACACAGAATCAGGCCCCGCAATCCCATCCGACCATTTAAGTATAATAACGACCATTTCAACTTCACCCATCCAAATTAAAATACCACAAAGAAAAGCTATCAGCAGAACAAACTGAAATGGTTACCAAGAATACTTAAGTACATTAGAAACTGGATCCCTAAACAACCAAGGAACAGAATAAATTGAAAACCAACTAAAACTAATCACTGGAAAAAGCGTTGAAGCGGACAGAATTCACACCCCAATAATATAATACAGAACCCTACCTGCTCCCAGATGGAACCACGAAATACAGGAAAAGATGGAAGAATTTCAGAATTTAACAAAAGAAATTACAAAAATGCGTACTAATATGGAGAGGTACAGAGGGCTAATCATAATCAGAAGGCAGATAGATACTATTATTAAAGAAAAGTCAAATCTAGTATGGAACAACATAATAAGCAAAATGGATGTAGAAACAGATCCGAGGAAATTCTGGAGAGATTACAGAAAACTACGAGGATCACAACAAAAAGAAAAAATAAAACTGAAAATACAGGACGGAGAAAGGCAAAAAAACCCCGAAGAACTCCAAGCGGACTTCCAAAATCACTGGAAACAATTATTCTCGATATCACTAGAGGAGAACCAAGAATATGACATGGATCACGAAGAGGAAATCCTACAAAGCCTAGAGGCGCAACAAGAGCGTACTGCACCATGCAGATACGTCGACGAGGAGAGAGGCCACCCCTTGGGGGAGGGAATGCCCTTCTCAATGGCAGAATACCAAACAGTCATAAAATCATTTTAACAAAAACACCAGGTCAAAGCGGCATAACGAAGGCACATCTAATAAATGCTCCTGAAAATGTGCATGAATCGATAGTGAAGATTTTCAATGCTTGCCTTAATATTTGGTACTTTCCACGAACCTTTAAAATGGCAAATATGATCTTCCTACCAAAGCCAGGCAAACCAAAACACCTAGATGAAAGAAAAACCGTACTAGAAATAAATGGCCAAACAGGCGACCGTATCGACCTGCAAACGGGTGTCCCCCAGTGGAGGATGCCTCTCTCCAGCCATGTACACAGTTTACACCAGGGACCTTCCACAACCAACCCACGAATGTGCGATGTACTTCCAACTAGCGGATTACATCACACAAATAATCACTAGCGACAGAAAAACCCCCGAGACTTAGCTCAAAGAACAGCGAGGGAAATAAAGAACCTGAATGACTACGATAAAAGAAACAAAATTAAAACGAATAAAGAAAAAATCAAATTAATACCCGTAAATAGACGGAACACAGCTGCAGTACGAGTCGATGGAGAAGTATATCCATACTCCACAGAAGGAGGCGTCCTCGGTCTAAAACTAACAACAACAGGGTACACCTGCCACATAACGCAGAAAATCAACGAAACAAAAATTACTATGTCGGCGCTGTACAGATTCAAAAATCTATCTAATAAAAACAAAAGAAAATTATACATGGCCCTAGTTCGTCCCAAGCTTCTTTACCCAATAGTACTGATGAATTCGTTAAGTAACTAACAATTAAAAAAGGTCCAACGTATTCAAAATCAAGCCATAAGATTCATCACAAACTCAAATAGACAGGATCATATACAGTCAGAGGAACTCCTTCGAAGAACTGCAATATAACCCGTAAATATAACTCTACAAAAACGAACAACGAAAGTGTGATAAAATATAAAAAACATAATTCCCTCAAATGAAATTAACCGAATAATAGTACCAGAAAATGAAATCCCGCGAATACACTACAAACAACGATTTAACGCAGCCTTGAAAAAAACGTTATATAACATCAATAGATAAGATACAAGATTACCGAAAGAATAAACACACTGAAATAGAATCAACCGAAGAAGACTAAACCCGATGAGTAAGAGAATTATCGATATTAATAAAGAAGAAAACCACTTAAAATTTAATATATATATATATATATATATATATATATTAATAATAATAAAAATAATTAAAAATACCTACTGTAAAAAGAGCGAAAGAAGCACAAGAAAACCCAACAAAAACTAATAAAAAAAATACAGATGGTCAATAGAGCAAAAGAAAACAAAGGCTCGAATGCTAAATATTTCATTTATTTCACTTAGAATCACATCAAAAGGCAAAAAAAAAAAAGGAAAGCGTTAGCCAGGCAACCTGGTACTAATCATTATCATCCTCACTTTATCACCCTCATCGTTCATCCCATCAACACACACTTTTTTACAAAATGTTTTCTATCTATCCTATCATTATCTCCACATTCTAACTTTATGCTACCTTATCTTATCTGACTATTGGTGGGTGTTCCACAAGGCAGCTGCCTGAGTCCGTTGCCGTACCTCGTGTACACAATAGACCTCCCTGCTCCAGTGTGGGACGATACGATGTATCTGCAGTTCGCAGATGACATCACTCAAATCGTCACAAGTCTCATCAGGAACCCTGGAGTTCAAGCCAGGGCGACAGCTTCCGAGATCGAAAATATCAACAGATTTGAAAAAAAAGGTGGAAAATTAAAACGAACCGCCAGAAATTCCAGGTAATTCCAATGAATCACCGGAAAGTATACGACATCCTCGTAGATGACGAACACTACCCGTACTTTAACGAGGAAAAGTCCTGGGCTTACGACTCACAAAATCAGGATATGAAACCCACATTAACAAAAGTCTCCCTAGCCAAAGAGCGCAGAAGAAACTTCACAGATTCCGAAGCCTCAATGTGCCGAACAAAAAGAAACTTTACACTGCCTCGGTACGCTCTGTCCTGGTGTACCTAGCAGAGGTCACGCATATGGCCAGCTGTACCTCTTTCAGGACGTTGAAAAGGGTGCAGAATAAAGCCACACTACTTATTGACGGTGCAAGAAGGATCGACCGTATCAGGCAGACAGTCTAAGAAAGAGTGGGACTCAAACCAATTAATATGGAGATCCAGAGGCTAGGGAGAAAAAAACATGGGATAAGGTGGAGAAAGAAATACTCCCAAATATCAACAATAATGACGACATACCTCAGCGCGGACGTCACAAACTAGAAAGAAAAGCACCGTTCCCCAGCGGAAGAAACTGCACGAGGGAAGAAATAAGACCGATCTATACCTAAGAATGTAAACCCCCAAATTAATTTAATTAAAAAGAGATGGTAAAAATAAACATAAAGAGATAATACGGATATTAAAAGAGGCAAAGTGCCTAAGTTATCATGACATAAAATGAAATAAAATAAACAAACAACAAAAGTTAATCATTAATAAAAAGAGGCGAGTGCCCAAGTTAAATTATAAATGAAATAGAAATTAACAACAAAAGTTAAAAGCTTAGCAAAACGAGTCAAAGTGCCCAAATATAATTTTAAATTAAAATAAGTAAGAGAATAATTAAACAGCAAACATAAATAACTCTAGTAAATGATAAAAACAATAAAGCACATATATAAAAAGAGGCAAGTTCTCAAAATAATAGTTAAACTAAATTAAGATAAAGATTAAAGGAACAACAAATATAAGGCGAAATGCCCAACGCTAAGATAACAAACAAAAACATAAATTAACGAAGAGATAACCAGTCAGTTAGCAAAATATGACTTGAAAGGTTTGAAAGCCACGACGGAGGAAGCAACTTAAGAGTTAGTAAAATATTTAAAAAAAAGAAGAACATGGCCGTCAAGGACGGTCAGCAAAACTGTAGAAGGATGTGACGTAAAAAACTACAAAAAAGTGATAAATGCTAGTGATGCCCTCAACACCAAGGCAAACTAGTATACAATTTCACACGAAAACCTACCACACACTTCATCACTTTCATTAACTTGAACTTCTCTGACTATTTGTCGCTCCGATCTAGTTCTCTGGAAAAGAAGGCAAAGGAAATTAAAAGTTTGAAAACGTGCTTCTTTTAAAGGCGGTTAACTCGGAGACGCCAAGATGTCGGTAGTATGGTTTCCAGCGGAAGTTGCAAGTTATTTGCCAGTTTCTTCATTTGAATAATGACGCCTTTGGCCATCGGCAATTTTCTGCGGTTTTGGAGTCTCAGGATGATGTAGGTGTTCTTATTAGCTTTTCACGGGTTAGGGTAGTGCCATGAGAGTGGGCGTGTTTTTTAATCGCGCCATCTTGAAGGTGAGCTGTCAGTCGCCTTGACAGGATTGTGGAGGTTACGCCGATGTACTTTGAATTGTGGTGTTCGTAGTCATTGACTTTGCACGAATATTCGTACACGACGTTAGTCTCATTGAGTTCGCTCGTCGGAGGAACACAGCTGTTCTTCGTGATGCAACTACTTTATTTTTTGGTCTTATAGTATATAATCAGATTTATATCAGTATTAGGGTCGGTTGGGGTAACATTACGATGGAGAATGGCTTTGAGAGCCTTTTCGTCTTCACGATAGCCGGTGTTCATATTATTCTTCTTCGGAGTAGAACAGACGCCAGGACCAGCAGCCAAGTTAATTTTCTCTTTTATGGTGGCCTCGATGGATTCTTGTGGGAAGCCGTTGCTAACGAGAACTCGGGAAACTCTCTTAAGTTCGAGATCAACACGCCCACTTTTAACATTGGCTACACGAACAATACACACAAAAAATAACAAAGAAAAAAACACGAATACAGGAACACAAAAATAATCATGATGGAAAAAGGAACACACGGGTTTCCGGTTATATACAGGAAACTCCGGAGTAATTACGAGCTGATGCCTGAGTACAAAAGAAATAAATGATTATATTCGATACATTAATCTGGGTAGCATGATATAAGACCCACATGGAAAAAATAGAAACAATCAAAAATTAACCACGGCAGTTATAGAGCGTCTCATATTATCAATTTTATAAATATAACATATGAATTAATTAGTGGCGGATACTAAACCTTTATCCAAAACTTACATAGCTATAATACCGGTTATTTACAAAGACTCACTGGATTCGTCTACCGGGTTCCTAGACAAACTATCCGCGAGTACATTAAGCGATCTCTTTAGATATCGGATATCCGATTGATATTTGGATAATAACAGGGCCCAACGCATGAGTCTCCCATTCTGACTCTTACAACTTTTTAAGTACGCTAGGGGTTTGTGATCCATTTCTATGGAGAACGGTTTCCCTATCAAGTATATGCGGAACTTTTGTACCCCAAACACGATAGCCAAGGCTTCTAGCTCCATAGTGGCATACTTCTTTCGCCGATCGGAAGGTTTCCGATTTGCAAAGGCCACCGGAAATGGCGCTTCTGCCTTGTATCGCAACAAGGCACATCCAAGTTCAAGGTGAGGGGTGCCGATCTGAACGCCGATTTTCTCCTCGGTGTTAGATAAGGGTGGGATACGTGCAGTCACTGGTTTCCGTTTGAGTCTGCCAAAGCTGGCAATAGCTCTGGGATTCAACTTAATAGGGTCTGGAGATTTCTTTCTAGGCAGGTCATTTAAGGGGTAAGTGACTGACTCGAAATGGGGGACAATACGCCGATAGGAGGAAGCTGCTTCTAAAAGGGGTCGGGGTTGTTTCTTCCAGACTGGAAGAGGCCTATCGGTTAGTGGTTTTACCCTATCCTTCTGTGGGGATATGCGGTTCTCGTGAAACTTGAACGTTAAATGGGTAATAGTGCTATTATGAAAATAGCAGTTGGAGGGCTTACTTGTTAAGCCGTGAGACCTCAGTGGGTCTAAGAGTGGACGAAGGCTCATGAGGGGTCCTTTCCCTGTACGCATGGCTACGTACACGTTGTCCAAATGGATTGTGACGTTTTCTAGCCCTTCTACATCTTTTCGCATAAGACTGTAGTATTCTCTTAAGAGCGAGAACATTTGGGCGATCCTAACGGGCTCGAGTTTGGAAATCACAACTAATTCGGAGGAGGGTTCTTCCTGGGGTAGCGGGGTAGAAGAGAAAGCGGGAAGCTAGGAGTTCCCGTCTATCTGCCTTCTCTTTACCCCTTCTTCTATTTTTATCTTTATTCTTCTTTCTTCTTCTTCCTTTTCTATCTGTCTTCTTTTTTTCTCTTCTTCTATTATCTTTATTCTTCTTCTTTTTATATCTTTATTCTTCCTTCTTTGGCTTTTATTTCCACCTGTCTTCTTTCCTATTCTTCCTTTTTTATCCTTATTCTTCTTTCTTCATTTTCTTTTCCTATCTTTATTCTTCTTTCTTCATCTTCATTTTCTATCTTTATTCTTCTTTCTTTGGCTTCTTTTTCTATCCTCATTCGTATTTCTTCTGCTTCTCTTTTCAACTGTATTATCCTCTCCTTTGTTCTACTTTCCCTCGGTATTCTTCTTTCCTCTGCTTCTATTTTCCACTGTATTCTTGTTTCGTCTACTATTCTATTATTCTGTATTCTTATTTCCTATATTCTTCTGTCTATCAGTAATTTCCTTTTTTCTGTTACCCTTTTCATCCGTATTAGCCTTTCTTCTCTTTCTAAATTATCCTTCCGTTTTTGTTCTTCTCTCTTTGCTTCTAGTTTTTTCATTTCTAAATCGTCCTTCCGTTTTTGTTCTTTTCTCTTTGCTTCTAGTTTTTCCCTTTCTAAATCGTCCTTCCGTTTTGTTCATTGTGGACGTACTCCATGAGTTCCTTACCTTCCAGTCCGAATGCTTGTCCTTGCTTGAGGAATGTTTCGAACGATGTGGACGCCATCTTATCGATACAAAGATAAGAGTATGCACTGGGAGAGTGGCCTTTGCGTAACGTGCTTTGAGAAAAAGGGGCTATTAAAGTTCCCTACCAAAACGTGGTAGACAAGAGAAAACATTTAAAAAAAACCCAACCCAAAACCAAGATTAGATAATCACCCTAACCTAACTAACTTTTGGAGCCCAAAACAAGAATTGCTGTTAACGTTGGAGTATTTGTGCTAATTTGGACGTTGGCAATGTTTGATTAAAGTTTTGAGATGTTGCTTTTAGTGATAACCTCACACACCTGATATCATTTATATAGGTCGAGAGGTTTTATTATAATCCCACACACCTGACACCACTTATATATGTCGAGGTTTAGTGAGTGGGTAATCCCAGTCCCACTTCCTGGACATATATTTTATTACCGCACCGAGGTGAAGCGGAGGTGAAGCGTATCCAATACACCTACCTTAGCCACTTCCGGTGAATAAAAATAATCCCGGAGCGTACCCTTTTGATCAAAACTAAGATGATGATCCCCTGAGTGTGTTCTCCACTCAGTAAAAGCCAACCATGGGCGGGTCGGTGGAATAATGAGTTTTAAGCCGAGTGGATTGCTTAATAATTGCCAAGGGATCGTCCAAATTAGTTAAACACACATATACAAAAATAATCTATAATGTACATGAATTTGAAATAAGCAACAGCGTATATAAATATAAATAGGATTAATTTTGCACTGAATAAATAAGTCTATAAAATGTCGTGGGGATTACTTGCAGATTATTCACTGGGATGTTTGCGTCTTAATGACACCAGACAGAACGAAGGGAATATTATTATTGAGTTAAACACTGAATTAAGTAAGCACTTCTAATATTCGAGGGTATGGGCTCAGGATGAGAATTCTAGTACACGAATAAACTGGTGAAGTTAGGGGAGGGGATCATTCAATTAACGATACCTTTGAGTTAGTAAGTATTTTGGAAGTGAGGGGGGGCGGGGAAGATCTTCTTCTGGTGACGATGATCGCACCTAGTCCAGCCGTCCGAGGTTACCGAATGAGAGGGTAATCCTAGACCGGTGATATACTGATCCTTTGCCGGATCACGAAGGTGAGCCAAGCGGTGACTCAATTGGACTTCTTCCTCGAAGTACCTGTCCGATTATTCGGCTCCTGGATTGGGTAGCCAAAACCGATTACCTAGCTACGTCTAGGGTAATCCGCATAGGCAGGTCCTGTGTAATCTCAGACTTTGAAGTGGGGAATGGCCTGCGAGAAGTTTGGCATCTACAAGTACCGTGACGGCAACAACCAATTCCCCGAGAAGTTCCTTCCTTACAGCAGGCGAACGGTTTCTTATGTAGATCGAGTTTCACACAAACTCAAGGTAGGTCCAAGAGCTTCTGCCTGATTCCAGGGAGAAGTCTTCCTTTTATTTCTCCCACGAGCAAAAATCGAGAGAGGAGAGAGAATCGAATTCTCGTAAAATCCGTATCGTCGCGTGTAAGACCTTTTTTCATCTTTGGGCTGACGATATCTCATTCACGGCTTCGAGCCATCTCGGATTTTACGGTGGTTCGAAAAAGGGCGACGGAGAATTCAAGTCAGGCGAGAGGTGCGTTTGGGAATACGAGAAGGCGTGCAGCTTTGTGTCGGAGTGTTTCTGCGTACACTTATGTACGTGGTATTTAGACTTCTACAGGAAGGTTGCCCCCGGGCACCAAGGACTCATTCAGCCCTACCCCTCGGGACCTGATCAAAAGGTCGTCGGTCTGATTGGAGATACCTCCTGTTTCTGACGATCCTAACAGGCACCAAACAGGATGAGATAGACAGATTGGATATTCCTCCTGTTTCTATCTCGCCTGTGGGGAGGAAGAGAGCTACTCGACTGAGACGAAGTGGGGCATCTCTCCCTTTCCAATGATACGGAGTCCCAAACATGAACGGAGCGGGGAAGGCTATAGACTTTCGAGTCCCACTGAGGCTCATTGGGCATGAAAAACCCGACAAATTCAAGGTCTTTGAAATGATCTTCGGAAAACTGGGGATTAGTCTCAAAAGACTAATCGAGTTTACCAGAAGGTACTCCGCTATTTGCCACACTCAGGAGGACCTGGTTAAAATTACCTCAACAACCAGCAACAAAGACCTAAGCGCCATATGACTAGAGCCCCAACCTTCCCCAGCTCTAGCAGTAAGGAAGGCTATCGTGTGCAGAGATGTCGACCTATGGGTTGACAAGCGGTCGGCTAAGGAAATCATACAGGAGATAGAGAAAAATCAGAATTGGGCAAAGGTTGCTAAAGTCATCAAATTTAGAAACCTCACGCATGTATTTAAGATTGTGTTGAACGAGATAGAGAACGCAGCCAAGGCGAAAGATGCAGGATTAAAACTATTCTCCATGATAATCTCCTCAGAACAAATCGAAAGGGAGAGATTCTTCGAATTGCTCACCTGCTTCTCCTACTACAAGGTAGAAGATCACCCAACCAGCGCCTGCCCAGACAAGGAAAAGTCAAGATCTGCTTTGAGTGCGCACAAACCGGTCACGGCTGGATGCATTGCATCGGTGATATGAAGATGTACATCAACTGCGCGGGGCCCCATCCAAGAAATTCGGCGGAACTATGATAGCAGTCAAAAAAGACCTGCAGTACAGACCAGGGAATCTAATGGACGAATCGTTTCTGTCGATCATACTGAGATGCTCTCTAGGTGATATCGAATTGGGTGCAGGCCCTGCTCACTGTTAAAGACGGTTGGGAAGGTTTTCGAGAAGATTTTCAATAGTAGGCTATCGGTTCACCTGTTGAACGAGGAACAACATGGATTCAGGAAACACCGAGGCACGGAGACAGCCATAGCCCACATGCTGCAGCACGCAGCAGTAGGGCGTGTCAGGGAGGGCTAGATCGACATCATTTGCAGAAACATTAAGAAGGCCTTTGACAAAGTCTGGATCGACGGCCGGAAGTACAAGATCTCACGACTGAGGCTCGCGCCCCACTTCGAAGAAATTCTCTGTAGCTACTTGACCAATAGGCAAGCCATAATAGCTTTCGAGAAGCATACAAGGGAGGCCTTCTAACTCCTGTAGGGTGTTACCCAAGGAGGATGCCTAAGCCCCACTCTCTTCACCATCTACGTGAGGGATATACCAAAATCTATTGATCCAACAACTTTGAACATACAATATCCGGATGATGTCACCCAGGTTGTGGTAAAAAGAACAAAATCCGCAAGGATGATGGCTAGAGCCACGGCCGCTGAGGCTGAAAGGATCTCTAGATTCGAAAGACGCTGTAAGTTCCAGACCAAAGTGTCTAAATTTAAGGCAACAGCAATAGGGAGACAACACTGGCATGAGCGCACAGATCATCACACGAATAGGGATTGCAAGTACCGAATTAGACAAACTAGCAAGATTTAGAAACCTTAACTAACGTAATAAGAAAAAGCTTTACACCACTTTGGTTAGGTCCAAACTGATGTATCCTGCCATGCCGCTTAATGTTGCTTCGGAGAACGATATAATAAGACTCCAGAGAGTGCAGATTCAAGGTCTTAGGTATATAACCAACACAAAGTGGTATGACTTCCGGACCTCAAGGAGCCTTCACGAAGAAATAGGAATGGAATCTATAAATATCTATCTCTACAAAAGAGGAAAGGATATATGGTCAAAGCTGGAAGACATTCTCCCACTGGAGACCCTAACAGCCCTCGAACCTGAGAGAGAAAGAGATGTCCTTAAACGATACCTCCCCAACACCAGAAAACTGGAACCAGCACCTATATACTGCCGACTAAACCGAAAGCGAACAAAATATCAAGGTAAAACAACAAAATAAAAGAACAACTCAACAAATACTAAATAGTTAAAAAGAAAGAAAGATATAGAATAAATAAATAAAACAATAAACAAAAAAAGAAAAGATCCCGCAATAGGACATTAAAATAATAACATCAAAGGAAATAAAAAAGACCCCGCAGTGGGACAGGAAAATCAAACAACGGAGAAGGCCCGAACACCGGTCATCATCTATATCTATTAATTCCTTCATTCTCTAGCTATTTTTGCCCTCCCAACTCTTCATTCCTTATTTTCCCTCTTATTCTATCTGTCTACATAAAATAAAATGACTAAGATATTGTTAAAGTCGTCTTGGTGAATATTGAGATGGCGCAGAGGGCTATGAAGGGTGGACTCCTGGGGTTCTACCTTCGAATACCCCCTGAGCAGATTGAAGCAGAAGAGTACATTCAATTGGAAAACTGCTTCAACTGCCTAGCCGTCGAGAAACACGCCACGAAAGACTGCCCGAAAAAGGAAGCTACATGTGCATTCTGCTCAAAAACAGGACATAGATGGAAAGAATGCGGTACACAACAACCTGAGTGTGCGAACTGCAGAGGAGAACACAGGGCCTTGGCTATCAAGTGCCCCCTACGCAAGGAAGCAATCCGAACAAAACGTGAGAAAATTAAAAAAAGAAAAGGAGGCAAAAGCAATGACATACGTGGAAGTGGCGGCAACGAACAGAAATCCGAACACAGAAAAAGTGACTCCTAAGTTGGTGATGCCGAGTCAGTGCAAGGAGATAATGGTCATGGTCATCTTTGCCCACTTTGCGAACCTTGCCAGCCTCGGCTCGTTTTCTGACCAGCTAAATACACTTTTACAAAAAAATAGCATCAAGAAGAAGCTACGGTTCCCGCCGAACTCCACATCACAAGAAATCTTGAACATTCAATTCCTCGACGAAACACAGAAGACAAGTAGTGAAAATAAAAAGGTAGCACCACCAGCCTGCGCACAGCAAACAAAAAGTTCAGAAGACGAGAGTAACACAGAAGAAGAAGGAGAGGCAAAAAGCGAAAATAACAAAAAGAGCCCAAAGAAGAAACGGTAAAGGAAGAAGAAAAATAAAACAACAGTACAGCAAGAGGAAGATGAACAACAACAACAAACAGAGGACACGGAAGAGAACGAAGAAGAAGAAATCTTGAAATATCCCAGAGTACTCTTCACGGAGAAAAGGGATATGCTACTAAGAGGATGTTTCTTCGACGGTAAAGAAGTGGACCTCAAGGTCTTCGGTGCAACAGTCTCAGACCCGAAAAAGGAAACCCAGAAAAGCTACTCACCGGAATCAAACGAGGAGACTACAAATGGACCTTTGAGGGACTGTGGTCTCCGAAGGAAATAGGAGGACTGTTAATGGAACGCGCGATGTACATACCGGACTCGTGCGTACATCCCGTCAACATGTCCACATACAAGAAAATCAAAAGTGGAATGAAAACGTCAGAAATCGACTAGTGAGCGAGTGACTAACAGTGAATAAAATATTGGAGATGTGTAAAAGTAACGGAAAGGGAACCACGATAAATGATAAGTGATAGTGGAGTATTCAAAATAAATTAATAACGTTAAAAGTAGCTATAATAATAAAACATTGTGTAGGTAACGAGTGAAAGTGAATGAATAAGTAAACCAAAAGAGTTCAAATTAAACTAATAATGAAAGGTGTAAAATAATAACAACAGATGTGAAGGAGCAAAAAAATTATCATATAACTAAATTTACAATAAAAGCAGCTGTAATAATTAAATAATGTAAGGGAAATAAGTGATAATGAATAAATAATTTAGACAATAATAATAACAGTAGTGAACGAACTAACAAATTACCATATAACGAAAATTACGATAAAAGTAGGTGAAATAACTAAATAATGAGAGTGAAATAAGTGATAAAGAATAAATAAGGTAGACAACCATAAATAACGGATACCAAGTATAAAATATGTAACAAAGATTTGTAAATAATAACAGAAAAGTGGGTAAAATAACGACCACAAATGTAAATAACTGACCCTAAATAATGATCCTAAGTTTGTATTACTAAAAATAAAATGAAAATCATGTAAGCTATGTATGTAATAACTAATGTAGAGTTTTTTAAAACATGATCTCCTGATAATTCCGGGAGGATCCCCCCCCCTTTTTTTTTATTAGTACTCTTACTCAAACCTTACTCGTTTCCGCTGTATTTTTTTAAACAAAACTTTCATCACTATTGTAACTATATATTATTTAATTTTTACAGATTGTATTCAATTTAAACTTTGATTTTTTGTAAAAATGGAAAATCTCTTTAATAAATCTTTATGTTTATCTTATAATTCCATTTCTGTTCATTCCCTGAAAATGACCTAACATGGTCGAAAGACGTCTAGAAATAAAGAATGTCATTCGCGGATGTTTTTTCTCGCCTCGAAAACCCCGTAAAAAACTTGTTAGAAATATTAAGAAAATACAAGTTAAAATTAATAACGCTGCCACAGCTGTGGACTTCAACAGTAACTGCATATATATATATATATATATATATATATATATATATATATATATATATATATATATATATATATATATATATATACGCTAATATGGGAAAATACATTTTTAAATATTAATGAAAATGTCTAGAACGGCTGTAATCTATTCGCGCATGACTCAGCAGTTGATCAGTTTAACGCATTTGCGCATGCGAATGTAGTTTGGTTTCGCTATTCATGAAGTGAATATGTTTTGCGACAAAGAGAACTAAATCGGCTGACTTAGTGATTTATTTATTAGTAATATGTGTGAAATAGGAATAGGACAATAAGTGCTTATATGAAATTAATTATTTTTTACCCTTTACGGATGAGTAAAAAATATTCCCAGCATTTTAGAGGAGAATGGATGTCAAATACAAAAAGTGGTTAAAAAGAGTGGAAGGTGACGATACGAAAATGTTTTGTAATTACTGCAAATGTGTACTTCATGCTAGATTAAGTGATAATCCTAATTGTTTATAGAATAATAATTCGAAAAGGACTCAAACGCGCATGAATATTCCGACACGAGTGAACGATAATATTTACACACAAATTATTTTTTCGGCCGGGCCGCTAATCTACATATTTACCGATTAAGTGAGATAGACCGACATAGTAACATTAATAAACACATAAAGGCTGAAGTACCTTTCAGTTGTCAAAGACAAACAAAGCTAACATATGCAATTGTGGGCATAGTATTGATTTAACTGCGAAACAAACTGAAGGACAGTTATCATTATTTATTGCTGAACATTGTTCACTACACACTGTGTATCACTTATATAACTGAGTTGTGCAAGAGTGCTTTGGTGATGCAAAACAAAAAACCTTAGGCTCAAACGATCAATGTGCACAAACATTATTACTAATATTCTTTGTCCGTATTTTTAAGAAGAGTTAAAAAATGATTTAGGAACTGCCAAGTACAGTTTAATAATTGATGAATTTAATGATATTTCTGTCATCAAATTACTAAGAATTGTTATTAGATATTATTCAGAATTAAAAAAAATATCGTACTTATTTGGATTTAGTTCAATTATCTAGATGAGTGTAAAGCTAAGGCAATGGAGCAATGCATTAAAAGAATGCCTAGAAAAGCATAATCTTAGTTTGCAAAATCGAATTGCAATAGGCACAGATAATGCCTCAGCCATGACAGGCGTAAACAATGGGGTTTATACGATACTAACAAGAGAGATTCCTCATCTTTTACTCATAATATGTGTTTGTTATTCCCTCCAACTTGCTGTGTCACATGCTGCAAGTGAACATTTGCCAAGAAATTTGGATTTTTTATTAAAAGAAACAGCTGGTTTTCATATTCTTCAGTTCGCCAATTTAAATATAAAAAATTGTGTACAACAATAAATGATGGAAATCAGCCATTAAAGCTTGTTCAGCCTAGTACACCAAGATGGATTTCAATTCAATCTTCAGTGGTAAGAATTTTGGATCAGTGGATAGAATTAAAAACTCATTTTCAAGTTGCAAGGAATGAAGAACGTTGCTCTACTGCCGAAATGCTTTATTTGATGTTTTGTGGTAAGAAAAACCATGTTTATCTCATCTTTCTAAAGCACATTCTTTCCGAAATTTAAAGAGTGAATCAAAAAATTGAAGCAGAAACACAAGACCCAACGAATTTATTAAATAATCTTCAATATCTCATCAATGTATTAAGTACTTAGTTCAATAATTCTAATTCCAGGAAAGAAATTAAATGAAAAAGATTCAGTGCAAGATTATCTTGATCCAAACCCATATGTTATCAATTTGAAAAAGAAATCTCAGAATGTAATTTTACTGAACAAGACGAGAGAGATAAAAGAGAGAGGCATAAATTTTGTTGTAAAAATTTGAGAACAAATTTGGCAGCGTCTTCCTGAGTTATTTCAGTGTAACAGAATGCCTCGAACCAATTAAACCAAGAATTATAGACCTTGCAAAGCATTTTAATGAAGACCCAGAGATTCTGATACAAATCGATTTCCAATGGAGAAATTTGCAAACAATACAGTAGACTCAAGTCTCAGCTACAGTTGCCTTTTGGATTGAGGTTTCATCGTATAGGGGAGGGGGGGATTCCACTGCGGCAGATCCATTTGAAAAATTGTCAACATTAGCTTTGACAACTCTCAACATGCAAATGCTGATGTGGAAAGATTAGCTTAAACACTGTAAGGGCAGTTTAAAATATAAAATATGGAGTTGAACGAAATAAAAAATGCTGCTATAGTTACACACTCCCAATATAATTAGTGAAGAAGATTAGATTTTATAAATTAGCCAGGGAGAGTGATTTTGAAGCTTCAACATCAAAAGTAGTTGACTTCCCAATCAGTATTGATAAAAATAAGATAACTACTCGTATTTGTTCATATCATTTTATTCTTTAAAGTTTTAAAACATTTTTGTATACTTATAGTTAATTATGCGATCCTCCATTATTGCTTTGAAAATTTTTAAATTTTTGACTTGGCAACTCTGCCCAAACTGTTTACAGTTTGAGGACATTATCAGTCTTTAGAGGAAAAACAAAAAGGAATCATATTTGAGAGAGAAAAATACCTTTTCGATGTTATGAATATGATCAATAGTTTTTGTTGAAGATAGAGCGATTAGAATTAATGATCGGATTTCAGAGTAAGAAGAAGAATACGTAAACAGTAGATTCTGTATAATAGAACTATCTGTTATTAGGATCGGTCGCATAATAGCAGCGAATTCGAAGGAGCCGTTTCAAACGTAATTATCATAAGTTTGCTTCATTTATTGTGATCAGGGCACCGTTTATTCATAATTGACAATTTAACTTATTTTATAGGTTAAATCTGGTTATTTTACTCCCTACATATTTTTTAGTGTCTAGTTCTTCAAACACCCGTTTAAAGATTCTCAGCTTGTAACAAGCTAAATATGAAATAAGTTACTTTTATCCACACAATACAATAATTGGAAACGTTAACAGTGAGGTAAGGTTGGCAATGGGAACTCCTAGTGACACAAAATAAAGCTCTCTACCTTATAACAACAAAAGAAGGAGAAAGAGACAGGCGCAAAGAGCCCTATATTATGGGGAAGATAACCCCAAGGTAGAGAGGAGTATGAAACGGTGATCGAGCAGTTGGTTGCAGGACAGAATGTGGACCCTCCATGTAGGAAGATTGGAGACAGGGCTGGCGACCCTAAATGGATCTCAGATAAAATTAGACATTGTATTGGAAGGGGCATTTGTGGGAAAATAGAAAATGGTGAAGGTTAATTGTGGGAGAAATATAATGAACTGACACGGGACATTAAAAAGTTGATTGGGGTAGCAGAGAGAAATTATCAAGGTGGAATGGCAAATGGAGCAGAAGAGGATCTCAAAGGTTTCTATTAATTGTACAGAACTGTGACTAGAGATAAAATGGGCTCACTTAAAACTGAAGATGGAGAGTTGGTGATTGATAGTAATGTACTGGCTGGGATGTTGAATAAGTGTTTTCTTTCAGTATTTACACTCGAGGATATTCTGATTGTACCTGAGAGGACCTTAGTTTTCTGGGGGTAATGAAAGGGATAAATTGGAAGATGTTTGGATTGCAAAGGAGATGGTCTCAAAAGAAATACATAGAATTAAATTTAGTAAAGCACTGTGCCCTGTTGGCGTTTTCCCTGAGATTTTGAATGAATATAATGATGTGTTAAGTGAGCCCTTAGCATTCCTATTTAGAAAATCATTAGAGACTTGTATTGTACTAATGGCATGGGAGAAAGTTAATGTGATATATATATTTAAGAAGAGGGATAAAACAATCATGTTTAATTACTGGCTATTGAGTTTGGCATCGGTGGTGAGAAAAATCATGGAATCTGTAATAGCGAACTCTATTAGGGATCACTTAGATAAACATAAGTTGATTAAGGAATCTCAACACGCCTTTATTAGGCGGGGTTATGTTTGAGTAATTTACTGTCTTCTTAGTGAAAGGTGTATGATGCTGCCGATAGAGATGAGAATCATGATAGTTTATTTGGATTTCGGTAAGGCTTTCGATAGGATGCCCCACTTACGTCTTTTGAATAAAGTTAAAGCGCAGGGGATCGATGGAAGTATTTTTAGGTACATTCAGTTGCGGCTTGGTGACAGACAACAAAGATTTAGTATGGAATGTTACCAGTGAGGTTCGCTAGAGGTCGGTGTTGAGGCTACTGTTGATCTTAATTTATATAAATGATCTTGACAGGTATAAGTAGCGACCTGAATAAGTTTGCCGCTGATACTAAGTTATTACAAGATGACTTGAGCATACTATCCCAATAGGCAGAGAAATGGCAAATGGAATTTAACAAAAGAAAGTGTAGTGTACTTAGTATAGGTAGGTTTAATCCATTGAATAATTATAAATTGAATGGAGAGTTTTAGGAAGGTCAAAATGCGAAAGAGAATTAGGTGTCCTAGTAAGTTCTGACCTCCGACCTAGAAAGCAGTGCATAAATGTTAGGAATGAAGCTTATAATAGGCTATTGGGGATTATTGGGCGGAGTGTAAGTAAAGAAAGTGCTGGTGTCATTCTGATACTGTTGAAGGCATTTGTTAGGCTCATTATATTATAGGATAGATATTGATTTGCCTGAGTATCTGCAAAGAAGGAAGACTAAGATGATTCATGGGTTGAGGAGTTTAGCTTATGGTAAAAGGCTTAAAAGACTAAATTTACATAGGTTAGAAAGGAGTAGAGTTTGAAGGGACTTGATTGCAGTCTTCAAAGGGGTAAAAGTTCATAATAGGGAAGACATGGGTAAGGTTCTTATTTTTAGCGAACATGATAGAACACATAACAATAAGTTTAAGCTGGACAAGTTTTCGTTTAGGAAAGTGGTTTACAAATCGAGTGGTAGATGAATGGAAAAGGCTAGTCATGTGAGAGAAGCGCCCTCTGTGCTGAGTTTTAAGAATAAGTTGGATAGATTTATGGATGAGGATGCTAGGTGGGACTGAACTGGGAGATGGGAACAGGAGTCACCTCGTATTTGCTATTGATTAGCTTTTTGCAGAATCCTTTTATTATTATGTTTATTATTATGTTCTTAAGTAGCCAAAATTGAATCGCTCAGCATTGTTATAAGAAAAAATAGCTGAAAACATCTGAAGGAAAATCAACCCACTTCCTCTAATCTTTGCAGAAAACATCATCAGCAAAGCAAACACTCCTTTCAACCCCAGATTTACCAGTGGAAAATTCAGCGGGAATAGTGGAAGCACCTTATACACTTGAGAGAAACAAATATAACAAAGTCAAAGAAGTGATATGTTCCCAAGTAGCCCCAACCGATCATGAAAATACCCTCGATGATCACTCCAACCGATTAAGACTAACTACCCAAATCAAGACTCCAAGAAAGTGAACAGTAACGTGAATAGAATACTTAATCAAGATTCATTAAAGTGAATATCCACCTAAAAGTGAAACAAAAATGCAAACCAATAGCCTATCATAGTAGGCTGATTAGAAGTGTTTAATAATAGTGACAAAAGTGGAATATGACAAACCTCAAAGATGAGTCATAGTGATTGAAAAAAGAAAAGAAAAACAAAGGGAAATTGGAAAACAAAGTGAGTCTAGTGGAAATAATACTAAAGCCGTCAAACTACAATAAATACAAATTTAACAGTGAAAATTACACATTAAGTACAAACACCTAAACCAATAAAGCATGCATAACACTATACAGCTAGGCAATAGTTTAACACAGAAATTCACACAACGGCATGAATGCTACAGTATACACAAGACTGAAAGACTAAGTGATGACAGAGATTAGTCTGCTCTCCCAACAACTATAAAGAAGTTGCGATTACATACCAGTAGAGCAACAAGTAAAGAAGGAAAAAGGTAAGAACAGGTCGTGGTTCAGATTCCACGTTAATCAGTAGGACCAAACAAAATGGAACTATTCCATTCTATCCTATCCCCAGCTAAAGGAAGAAGGTCACCTGAAATCATATTTTCTCATGCTATAGTTTTCTTTTCACCCTCTTTCATCTCCTACTCGCTCTCCTCTCCTCCCTCCTTGTCACCGCGGGTCCTTCTCCCTCCGGCTCACCAAACACGATGGGACCTCGAGCAGAGGCCGGCGAGGGACCTGGATGGGCCTACCTGCGACCTTCCTCACACTTTTGGTCTGACGTTTCTGACTGGCTAAGTACATGTTATAAATTTGTTAAATCCAAATTTATCAATGAATAATCTTCCGCAATTGTTTTTTTGCGAACATTTAGATGTTTGCGAATGTGATCATAATGATAATTAAAGGTTTAATTAGTTATAGTTAAAAAAAAACTATAAATATAATAGAAAACTACGTTGATAGAACTGGTCATTAAATAGGACCGAAATCTGTGGATTCGATTTTTTCCTGTAAAACGGAACCCACTATAAATAAGAGAGATTCCTACTCCTTTGGGACCCGGGAAAAGGAAATCAGTAGAACAAAATTAGGCCGGAGGGCGGAAAGAAAGTTTAGCTACATTTTCAGAAGCCTAAAACGCATACTATTTAATCACTTTACTTTGCCAGTTTTAGCTCAAGGAAAGGAAACTTAGACAGTGAGTATAAAAATAGGCAGAAACTGAGGACAATTCCGACAAACATGGAATCATACATGTTACGAATAACCCGCAAGGATCCTAAAAGAAATACATTGATAAGAATACAAACCAGGGTGCTAGATATATTATAGAGAATAGGTCTGGAGTGAAAATTGCTAAATCTCATTAATGGAAGAAACGAGAGAAGATGGACGACAGATTTCAGAAAATTGACATTTTAGAGAAAGAATCCCAGAAGACGACCTCGCGGAAGGCGGTAAGGACGAAATTTGCTTAATAGCAGGCGTAACTTGATAGAGTAGAGCGTTGGACCGTGATTAGAGCAATGTTCTTGGCGAGATATTTGCCCAGCAGTTGAATGAAGCAAATTGATCGTTAATATATATATATATATATATATATATATATATATATATATATATATATATATATATATATATATATATATATATACCGGGCTTTTAAAAGGTTCTGTTACACTCATTTTTTGTCTGTGTGATAAAAAAAAATCTGCAAAACAAACTTGAAGTTCTACTTTTCCAACGTGTGATTAAAACGTCTATTCAATTGTGAGTCGAGACGGAAGTCAAAAGATTCGAGATCTCTGCTCTCCTGCGCGCTGTCCATAATAAGTCCGACATCGCCAAGCGGCTCAACGTTAGCCGGATGACCGTCCACAAAGTGGCAGAGAGGGTCAAGAATCGTGAAGACTGAAAAGGTTAACCTCGTACAGGCAGGCCTCAAATTATCAATCGTTTGACTGTGAGAAAGGCCTTCGAAAGTGATCAGAAGCTCAAAATTATTACGCTCGCGAAGATGATCTCTGAAGGAGAAAAATATATATATATATATATATATATATATATATATATATATATATATATATATATATATATGGAGAAGTGATACACAGAAAGAAGAGTTCCTACTGGAGGTGACCCCGAGAAAATCAAATAGAAAAAAAAAACCTTTGTCCGACAAGGAATCAAACCTCAGACCTCTGATTATCTAGACCAGCGATGTGCCGACTGAGCCAACAATACACGTGAACCATAACAACGCCTTTCATCAACTTAACTTTTTCGTTCGCACCTCTAAAGAACACTATTCAAATGAAACTGTTCCTGTAAAGACGGAGAAGATACAGTTGTAAAGGTCCGACATCCCTTCTATGAGCGACCGAAAGCTATGGGCCGGTGTGGTTGACGCGCAAACTAGCACGCATCCACCCCCAAGCTTAAACGCTTGATAACAGTATGTGTGGAGAAGTGATACACAGAAACAAGAGAGAAGAAATCCTCTTGTTTCTTCTCGTAGCAAGTTTTGTTAAAAGCGACGGCTAATTTTGCATTTGTGATTTTCTTTTCACAGCTTTCAATTTCTGGGTTGATGCCGTGGATAAGTTCTCCGAAATTCATTAAAACTCAGATTTTAAAATTAATAGGAGAAGAATCCTTTAAAAAAACACTTTATTTATCTGACGCGTTTCGATACCCTCGTATCATCTTCAGAGATAAAATAAAATTACAAATAAAAAGAGAACATTGGTTTATATATAAATGGATAAACACACATATGCAAACAAACAAAGCGGCCAGGAAGTGCAAACGTACTGACAAATTTGTGAGCATGTTAAGACAAGGTCGAAATAGGGTAGGCTTAGCAACAAAGCTCAATTTAGCGGTCACGTACAACGTGGTGATGGGGAGGGGGTCGGCTAAATTATTTAAAACGCTTGTATAAAGTTAACAATTTTGTTTGGTCGATGACTTTTTTTTAAGACCGACGTGACACAATTTCTATTGTTATGGTATTTTACTTTCTTTAAAGTTTCTCTATTCAACTTTTTTCTCGAAATAATGATCTTTAGGTTCCGGAATACTATAATTCTAAGCCTTCTGTTTTTTTACTATCAAATTTACTGAGAATTTAGCATTGTATCTGGGTCAGAAAGTGAAAGGATAGAATACGAAAGATTTCCTTTTCCGCTTATGCTCTCAGAGTGGACCTTGAACTCTTATCTCATGAGGAAATATTATCTGGTCGACCTTGATGGACGTATTCTTTCGAATCGCAAATTTTTAAATATCAAGAGATGAAAAGAATGATATGATGGTAGATAGCCGTGGACTCCTGTTTAGACCAAATATATCATTATAATCATCGGCCGAAGAGCCTCGTTAAGAGGTTTGCACGGATCACGATCCAGGACACGAGATCTTCTGGGTTTCTTTACCTATAAAGTTTCCAATTTTAGGGTTTCTTTCTCTCATATTTTTTGTCGTTTCTTCTACCAATGTGTCCGGCCAATCTCAATTAGAGAACTTATATTCGTTTTATAACTTTTATTATATCTGTCAGTCGTGTTTGTTTTCTTACCCAGGTTTTCCTGTCATGGTCTCTGCGAGTCACCTACACTTATTCAGGTAATGCATTTATGGCGTTTACGAAGGTGGGTTTAGGAGCGTTGCGCTTGTTTAAAACACAACGGGTTGTCACCTCTTCTAATACGAAGCTCCTTTAAAACTTCCTGGCAGTTTCCCTCGTTTTTTGCATTTAGTATATACATTAAATATATATATTTAATGTAGATTACCTGTAGGAAAGATAAATATGTATCCCAAGCGGTTTCATTCTTATTTAACAATTAATCTACATCTCTAGTCTGACTAAATTTTTGTGAATTTTTCCCCCTTGGATTGTGAACACGGCTCACTTTTCCTGCCCCCCCCCCCCGCCTCCCTCCCCAGGCTAAAGTGGCTCTGTCGAAATCCAAATTTGACGGTGCGTGAAAATATTATTTGAGGCTCGCCAGATTGGAATGAACATGAAGGGTTCTTGGCAATGTTTTGCAAAGAACTGGAGAGTAAGTAAATTCAGTCAATCTTAAATTAAGTTCCCGAACAAAACTAATGATATCTAAGTTTTCAAGCCTTTAATTGACTGGTAGATTAAGAAACTATCGCGCACCGGGCACAACGCATACTCAACAGGAAGAAAGATAACGAGAATAAGTTGCTTATAGCCATAAATCCCCAGAAGACACAGGTGACACTCTACGGTGGGTCTGAAAACTACATGCACAACATACAAATATACAAACACACTCCTAGCTCACAAAACTAATTGAATAGCGATTTATGAAAAATGAATCGATTTATTTTTAAAGGTATGATCAGTATTGTATATGAGTAAATAATATTATGATTGTTACTTCCTGAATTTAATTGACCCAATAAATAAACAATAATGATATAGAAGAATTCTGCCCTGTGTGATATCAGGTAATATTATCATAATTTACCATTCACCTTCCATGAAACGGATCTTCTTTTTAATAGAGACGCTTCACAGTTAGTATAATCAAAATCTGGTTTGATAGACCGCGCCGAAGAGGTTCCAGGAAAAAACAAAAACAGCGAAAAAATCCAAAATTACCTCGAGCATCAAACTTCGAGAGAATAAATTTATATGTAGAGCATAGAAGTTTGTTTGAAACGAATTTCCCACACCCAAATGCAAACTACTACGTAAGGTCAGACTAGAATATTATTTCTACCCGTTTATCCCCCCTTAGCCATCAATGACATTGAGGTACTCCTAAAAATAAGAGATAAAGGCTCGGAAGAAGCCGAATGGCAATTTTCCTTTAGTCAATAAGTACATTCTCCCATGGTATGAAGAATGATTTTTTTTTTACAAATCCACCTGTAGGATTTTTTTTTACATAATATAAATAGTGTATTCACGCCCATTAGCTGTGTTAGAGGCCTCTATAAAAAGAGCGAATAGTGATACTTGATTCTCTTAAATATGGCCCTGTCAACTGGATTATATATTGATCAGAAGGTTAAACACACCCGGTAGAATTGTTTAATTTAGTAGTTTGTAAGCATTTATCGTCCTAAAATTGATGAGAAAATGATATACCTATACATTATAAAACGTCATAGTTTGCTTACCCTGTGTTTTTATCCATTTACGTTGCTTTCATCCTATCGTATTTCATTTTATCTTAATTTGTTCTTATTCTATATATTTATAAGCACATGCTATGCTACGATCAAATTTACTTGTCACTTCACTCGAGTCGATAAGTCCTTTACCGAAAATCCACCGCCTTTCCTAACTGGACACTACTTTTTCAGTCGCAGCCCGGCTACAAATCCACTCGTCTTTCCAAACATGAACCATCTATCCTACATTAACACACCTCTATAACGCCTCTTTAACCTCTGAATACTTCTCGAACGTATTCAATGCCTCATCCAACATTCTATAGCTCAAACAACATAAATACCATAAACAACTAATCAATTACAGGCCCATTGCTCTTGTAATAACGTCAAGAAGGCCTTTGATAAAGAGAGGCATGAGGGGCTCCGTTGGAAACTCACCAACAACACGGGGCTGCCTCTATGCACCAAAAGGCTACTTTCGCACTACCTTACAAACAGGAACTTCTACATACGATACAATAACACAATATCATCACAATTTACACCACTCGCTGGCGTACCCCAGGGCAGCGTGCTGACACCCACACTCTTTATCATCTACACAAACGATTCCCCACGCTCACAAAAAAAACTCGACACACAAACACACTAGCATATGCAGATGACGAGACCATCCTCGTCTCCGGCCCCCGCACTGAAACTATCGCGCACCGGGCACAACGCATACTCAACAGGAAGAAAGATAACGAGAATAAGTTGCTTATATCCATAAATCCCCAGAAGACACAGGTAACTCTCTACGGTGCGTCTGGAAACTACATGCACAACATTCAAATATACAAACACACTCCTAGCCCACAATATCTCGCCCTCGCAAGATTCTCATACAAACCTGCAACAAAAATACTCGGAGCAACATTCTATA
Organism: Ceratothoa steindachneri; assembly: GCA_963969495.1. Lineage (NCBI taxonomy): Eukaryota > Metazoa > Arthropoda > Malacostraca > Isopoda > Cymothoidae > Ceratothoa > Ceratothoa steindachneri. The sequence goes on from OZ018320.1 coordinate 159,149,573, forward strand.
AATACTTACACTTTCATACACACACCAAAACAACGTACATCCCAAAGCCAAACAAACAAACAACATGTTAAGGATATTCCATCCCAGCAGTAAAAAATGCAGTTACACCTATACAAGACACTCGCCAGACCACGAATCATATACGCGCCAATCACACTAACGGCTGCATACCTCACTTGGCAGAGGAGCGCACAACGCATTCAGAAATGCTCTGATGCGCGCATGTCGCTCTACCCTGTACACGAAAATATCTACACTACACGATTCAAACACTACCGCACTAAGGAGGCGTCTAATGTCTCACCAATACCATGGGGCCATACATCAGCACTTCGTGGGTGCCCATGACAGAATCTCTACCATAGAAGAATCGATGGGAATTACAGAGATCATTCATAAAGAGAGGAATTACGGCCGCCTTCAAATAAGCGAGGCTGTAAGCATCTCGCTTCAGGAACCCACCCTGAACACCCAGCAAGAAGTTGATAATATACTCCCATCGTGCAGAGCAAGACAAACACGAAGAATTAGCTCAAAACCTCCCCCTCAGACAAGCAATGACCCTCGCCCTTCTAAGGAACCGAGCCCCTTGAACGAAGTTCAGGTATAAGCGCTAATACGTTCTCTCAGACCTCGAAACAACTGGAGAAGTATTCCAAATAGTCAGATACCGAGATAATCTTACTTTCTGTTTCTTTTATTTCTGTATACACATATACATATGCGTATGTGTCTTTGTATATTTGTATTTATATATTTTATTTTAATGTATATTTTCATATTGTATGTACTTATATGTTTTCCTGTAAATATGCTCAACATGTATTTGTGGATATATGTTATTAGGGTATGTATCTTTACATTACTTCTATTATTATTAGTATTATTATTATTATTATTAGTAGTAGTATAAATATTTTTTTGCATCTTTTAGTATCTTTTTGGTATTTTCATTTAATATGTATTTTCATGATGTACCCAGTTATGGTTTATTTCTACATTTTTCCTTAAGCCATAATAGGCTCCTTTCTATTATTTAGGCTTATCAGCGCCTAACCCTCACCTGGCTAATCCTGTTTGTCCGCTAGACGCATTATAAGCTTGTACTAGTAATAGTAAATTGTCAGTAGTCGCTCGAAAATGGTCCAAAGCACCGAAACAGCTGTTATGACGTTTAAAATAAATAGAGGAAAGAAGTTTGCATATCTTTCACCAGAAATTAACAACAGAAAACAAGATAAAAAACTGACGGAAATATGAAGATTCTTAAAAAAGAATTATTGATGCCACGGAAGCTATAAACTTCAACCAAAACTGCATAAGAGAAAAACTATGCCCCCAAAGTATATATATATATATATATATATATATATATATATATATATATATATATCAAAGTAGCACGAGAGAATGATGAAAATGAATCTATTAAACCACATTGAAAGAGAAAACGGAATAATTTTTCCTTGCAGTAATATTTTTATTACCTTTTTTCGAAAAAATCCGTGCAGGGAAGCGATTCGAACCAGGCACAATGTGGCAGCGAGCACCGCTTTGATCACAGCCACATTTAAAAGTATACCGTTAGTACACTACGCTACGCAGAGAACCAAAATAGTTGTTTGAATAGAATAGCTTTTAACAAACACTTTCGCAAGCTCGAACGGAGACTATGAAAGAAATAGAAAATTAATTGGGAATTCAAAGAATAAATGAGGAATAGTTAAACGCATGGCATATATACAAATGTATATATCTCTCAAAGTAGCACGAGAGAATGATGAAAATGAATCCATTAAACCACATTGCGAAAGTGTTCGTTAAAAGCTATTCTATTCATGCAAGTTTTTGGTTCTCTGCGTAGCGTAGTGTACTAACGGCATACTTTTAACTGTGATCAAAGCGGTGCTCGCTGCCTCAGTGTACCTGTTTCGAATCCTTTTCCTGCACGGATTTTTTCGAAAAAAGGTAATAAAAATATTACTGCAAGGAAAAATTGTTCCGTTTTTTTCTTTCAATGTGGTTTAATGGATTCATTTTCATCATTCTCTCGTGCTACTTTGAGAGATGTATACATTTGTATATCTGCCACGCGTTTACTATTCCTCATTTATTCTTTGAATTCCCAATTAATTTTCTATTTCTTTCATAGTCTCCGTTCGAGCTTGCGAAATTGTTCCTTAAAAGCTATTCTATTCAGACAGTTTTTTGGTTCTCTGCGTAGCGTAGTGTACTAACGGCATACTTTTAACTGTGATCAAAGCGGTGCTCGCTGCCTCAGTGTACCTGGTTCGAATCGCTTCCCTGCACGGATTTTTTCGAAAAAGGAGAATAAAAATATTACTACAAGGAACAATTATTCCGTTTTCTCTTTCAATGTGGTTTAATATATATATATATATATATATATATATATATATATATATATAAAGCAGCCATGGTTAATTTTTTTTTTAATTTTCTGAACTTCGCTAATTATAATGACTTTAAAAAAGAAATCTAAACTAAATTTGCCCCCTTTCAAAATATTACGTTGTTAAAATATAGAGTTTTAGAAGATATATAAAAATAAATTTTTTGAACTTCACCATTTGTAATTCTTTTGGTTTTAAAAAATTCACAAAATTTCGATACTTTATATTTATTTCTGAGCTTCACCATTTTGTTTTTTGATATTATAAATAACTTTGATAAAAAAAACCGAAGTCGTAACAAAACTAAGATGAAATTTTTATTCCAATACTCAAAAAAATCCCCTTCTTAAATTATAGAGTTAGTTAGTCTACAGCAACGGCTGCATTGTTTACTTTTGTCTGCAGCTTTCTTATAGCTTTGACTAGAGTCTCAACAGATGGCTCTAGGCGAGGAAAATTGCTCGAAAGAGGCATAACTTTATTTGCCTAGACGTCTTTCGACCTAACAGTAGATCATCTTCAGGGCAGAATGGTGAACTTTAACTTTAACTCTATTATCAGAAAGATTAAAGCTTAGAGACCCCCTCCTCCCCCCTACACACACTCTCGTGGTTTGAGGTACTAATGAAATGGAAAGAATGAAAATTTAACAGAGGTTAAATACAGTATGAGATATACACTTGCCCGGAGGTCGGATTAGTCAACTCTTTAAAATATTATAATAACGTTTTTGATAAATATTAAATTGATAATTGTATATTATCGTTGTCTCGTCGATTATTAAAATGTGTTTACAACGATAATTTACCTCGTGATGTTATCATTTTTCCTTTTATAAAACTTAGTTTCTACACAATTGATATAAAAATATTTGCACTGTTAATTTACATTACTATGTTTTTATAAATTTCACATCTCTTAACAATATATTTCTCGCATTTAGTCGTCGCTTTTATAAATTGTCAATGTTGATTTACATTAAAAAATATGTATAAATTATTTGCTTTGATTCTAATATTAACTATCAAACTTTTTTCTATCTTATCCACTTTTTGCTACCACCAGTATTTTTTCTTTATACGATTAACTCATGACATTCGCTTTAAATTGAACTATTTATGTTTTCATTTTTCTTCTTCCACCTCTTCCTCCGTCGTTGGAGCGTCTAGGTCTTCCTCTTGTATATTATTCTTTTTCTTCTTTCTTCTTTGTTACTTTTTTTCTTCGAGTTTAACATGGGGGTTTTTGTCTGTGGTGGTTTTTTCGTCTACGGACTCTTCTTTTTCCGTTTGGGCTTGTTCTTTTTTTTGAGTTTTTTTTTCTAAGTGGGGACTGTCGGTGAGCTGGATTTCCAGGGCGTCTTGTGAGGCGGGATTAGAGGAGAACCACAACTTCTTGTTAGTCCCGTTCTTCTGCAGGAGGCGGTTCAATTCCTCCGCAAAAGTGCCAGGATTTACCAAGTGGGCAAAAATAACCATAGCTTTTATGTCCCTGCCCTCGCTTGGCATAATTAGCTTCGATGCCGTGATTCCATGTTTGTGCTGCGTAGCCGTTGCTTCCGCGAATGACTTTTCCTTTGCCTCCTTTTCCATTTTGGGCTGTTCTCGCTTTTCCCGGACCGTTTTCTTGCGCGTGGGAGACTTCATGGCTAGCGTTCTTTGGTCCCCTCCGCAGTTAATACATTTTAGCTTCTCAGCCACGCAATGTCTCCATTCGTGACCAGACTGACTGGAACAGTTGGAACACGTGACTTCTGTTTCCTGGCATTCACGCGTCTGGTGCTTCTCGATGGTGAAGCCTCTGTAGCAGCAGTCCACCTGAACGTACTCCTATGCCTCGACTTCCTCTGGGGCCACGCGAAGGTAAAAGCCTAGGATGCCTTGCTTCTTGGCCCTGTCAGCCATCTCGATGTTTTCGAAGACGATTTTGACAATTCCGTTTCCTCTGCCGAACTTTTCTATCTTGGTGATATTTGCCACGTCTGCTGCCTCATCAGCTCTTCCCAGGAGTTATCCGAGGAAAACGGGTCAAGCCTTCTGAGGATTATGGTCCAGCGAACCAGGATGTCCTGTGGTATGGACGCTTCCAGCCCGATCTTCTGAAGCTCCTTCTTTGCCTTTTCAGATATGAGCTGTTTCACGTCCTTCGTTGAATGGCAAATGGCTGCGTATCCTTTCAGGGTGTCTATTAGCCTCATAATGAGGAGATTGAGAACTCCGAACAGAAATTCCATGAACCCGCGTTATACGTGTTTCGCATGTGCAAAATAAGCATTACTTTGAATCACTGGGGCAACTATACCTTTAATCTGTTTGTTCATCCCTTGCAGTGATTGCACTGTCTTGAAGAGGTTGAGTGCTCCATCTTGCGAAGAAAAGTAAGCTTTTATTTTAAACCATCATGGTGCATACACCTTCATGATGAGCAAGAAAATGGGTTTTCAGCGTGTCAGAAGGGTCGGAAGTCGAAACATATAATCGAAGTATCCGATTTGCGGTTGTAAGCCATCGTGCATGTAACATTTTTACAGGACTCTTACGAGCTATTTCAGCAGAATATTTACCTTGTGAGATAGATAGAAGGATGTCATACAAATATTTTTGATCGGTGCTTAGATTTTATCTGTAAGCGGAGAGCAAGTTAGTCGGAATTGGCTCGAATTCAACAACACTTAGAGCCTAACATTTATGCGACAAATCAACGAGGCCCCGTTGTTTTCCCATCCAAATTGTTGATGAGATGGCGCAATAGGAGCTCATTTGCATGGAGCTGGCAAATAAACCAATGCAGTGGTCTATTAGGTTTTTCTTCTAACATTCTGATCACACCTCCTTTTGTTACCTTATTCACTGCCGTTCCATCGCATCCCACAGCAACGAATTAATCAGTTGGGAGGTTATTTGCTTCTAGATACGAGAATATTGCGTGCCATATAGCTTTTGCAGAACCTGTCTTCATTGTCAGGTGTCCAAGTATTCTGAACCAGGTTCTTCTATCATAGAGATGTGTTCTTCCATTATCTTCTTCTTGTGATGAGTTCCCTCCATCGTCTCAACAACAAATAGATATAATAGTTTATCCGATCTAATTGCTTGCTGTAGTGCAGTACGTTCTTTGACACGCTCTCTTCTAACTTTTGACCTGTCAACTACTACAGAAGTTTCTTTGCCTCCAATTGACGATAAGTCTTTAAGGATTAAACTTGTTATTAAATCTGCGGCTCGATTAGACATCAGTTCGGTCACATGCCAACGCAAATTCTGACAATTTTATTCGTTTAGATGTCGTCTTGGATGTAAGATTTTTGTAAATTTGCGTTTCACGGATGAAGGAAGCTCATAGTCGCTACCTTCGTCATCGATTCTGTTTCTGCGCTGGATGAAGGAGGAATCACTTCGATATTAAGAGTATCTGTCGAAGTAGATAGTTGATTTAAAAGACAATACTCACGATTCTTACTAACTGCACTCTGAATATTCTTCTTTGATTGAATTTTATCGATATTACCTATTGCTATTTTCCTAGTTGTTCGTCGGTCTTCCAGAAACGTTTCCTCCAATGGCGGCACCTTCATTTCTTTGCTACAAGAACAGTTTTCAAAGCTATCGCATTTACAACACGAAATATCAAACAATTGTTCTGCATTCTTTGTAAAATCGTCACATTAATGTCTGAATGATATCACATTTTTCCTGCTAATATTTCTCATTAAAGACTGATATTTTGAATAATAATTTAAAATTCTTTTTTCAAACTTCCTCTATTGACACAGAAAGGATTAATGCCGTTTTCCAAATAGAAATTAACTTCTCCGCTACTAATGTGATAATTTGTTTAATGAGCGGGCCTTTTCTATTGCGGTTCTTTTCCTTTTCTCGCTCAAACAAAAGATATTTTATAACATATTTATAATTGACAACACTCGTTCACTAATGGCGCAGGGTGCGCCAATATAACCTTATTAATTATTTTCTTACATATTATTTCGCTCTGAAATATAATAAAACATGTATAAATATTTATTGTACACTATTAATAACTGTTCTTAAATACAAATAGAAGAATGTGATCCAACCAATAGATACTAGACAGAGCCATACACACACACACACACACACACACACACACACGCACACACACATCAACTCTCGACAAATCCTCCGCGCTAATGAAACAATTGTCACGTACGCCGCTATAATATGTCATTGAGGAACCTCTAAATATCAATTGATTACTTTCAAATTTCGTTCACTTGTTCTTTATAATACAATAATTACTTTTTTGGAGGTATGAATTCAAAATTCGAATTTAATTTTCAGATATAATCCACAAAATTCAAGATTTAGTTGAAAATCGCATTATTTTCAATTTTCAATGGCGTTGAGTAACCTTTAAAAATTATTATATCAAAAAATCCTTTTATGAGGTTTAATTTGACAGCCCCATGAAAAATTCGTGGTGGGAAAATAAATTTCAGAAAAAAAATGTTTTTCGCTCCGTCCTAATGGATAAGTTCTCTTAAATTTATTAAAACTCAGATTTAAAAATTTAAGGGGGGAATAGGAGAAGATGCCTTTAGCAAAAGACTTTGTTTATCTGGCGCGTTTCGATACTGTCGTATCATCTTCAGAGATAAAGTGAAAATCCAAAAGAGTAGAACATTGGTTTATATGTCAAAGAATGAACACACTTATATACAAACAAACAAAGAGATCAGCAGGTGCAAACGTACTGACAAACTAGTGAGCATGTTAGGGCAAAGTCGAAAGGGGTAGGCTTAGGAAGGAAGGTCAAATTCGCCGTCACGCCTAAATAGATGATTGACCTTCATAGGGGAAGATTAAGTATTCCTTTTAGTTCAGCTCCAATTCTACTGCTTGGCAGTATTCCGTTCGAATTAAATTAAATGTTATGCTTCGATTGTTTCCTTGTATATGGCTGGCTTCTAGGAAAAGTATTTGTCGGCGATCTGGTGCAAAGTCCATAATTTTGATGTTTTCTTCTAACATTTTTCTGTTGAGAATAGTTCCATGGTTTTGATTTGTGTGTTTGGCGTAGTGTGGCGCGCAGGGTTTGGAAAACCCCCAAATTTTGAAAAAGCACAATAAAACCCGGGTTTTATATAATATTAATAATTTATTAGTTTAATAATTATATTATAGTTAGAAAAGATCACAGTACCCATGATAGCCATAACCTGTAGAAGGAGAGATGAATTATGAATCAGTATCAGAGAAATAATCTTAATTTGATGCATATTTTTTGAACTTATAAACATAAATATGAATTTTGAATTAAAAAAAAGCCCGCCCTCTCAAAAACGGTAATAAAACCCGGGTTTTTTAGGGCTGGGTTTTTTGATTTGCCAACCCTGGGGGCAGGGGCTCCGTTGATTAGGCGGTATGCCATTCTTCTTGAAATTTTAGTTTCCGTCATTCTAATATATGAGTGGGAGGAGGAGCTGACAGTCTCCTAGGTTGTATTTGTACTCATATATTAAATGAGTCTCTTAATCCAAGAAGAGAGTCCAAGGCTTAATGGCCAACAGACGGCAGAGAGCTCCTCGAGGCATGGTTCTCCAATGAAACTTGCATCCATCGACACATCGATATTCCCAGCTTCTACAGCAGATATTATGCTCTTTTAATCTCTCTTAGCCCATAAAGCCAGGTTTATCCATATTTTATCCCAAGGCTTAACCAACGCTACTTCACCAGCAGAATCCCGATGATTAATCATGTGTTCTTTCTCATTTAATGTGCTTTCCCAACCTAAACCATTCCTAGTTGGGATTCCACTCCGCTCAATATTTGTCTGAGGAAGGTCCCTAGTTTGGGGCTGAAAGCTCAGAAATAAACCGCCGACAAAGCTCAGTCGTGCATATCGTTTCCCTCAACATGTTTCCTGAGCTACAAATTTTTCGTGAATATATATATATATATATATATATATATATATATATATATATATATATATATATATATATATACAGTGATCCCTCGTTTATCGCGGTAGATTATTCCGAGACCGGCCGCGATAACTGAATTTCCGCGAAGTAGGGACACCATATTTACAGTATTTATTTAACGTGTATTTGGACTTTTAAAACCCTCCCTGTACTGTTAACAACCCACCCATTACATCACAGTACTCTATTAATAACAATGACAACTGTTAAGCAATAACACTTTAGATTTAAAAAAATATAGATTGTTACTATACTCACCAAGAAAGAAGTTGAATAATGATAGGGATGAATTTGCTGCGCAGTAGAAATGATGATAATAAAGTTGATGATGATTTCTACTGTGCAGCCGATGATTGTATTTTACGTCTCTTCAGACCGCGGTGCCCTTTCCTGGGACACGTCTTCCGAAGGTGCAACTGTAGTAGTAGCAGCAGGAACTGGCTTTTTTTTGCGAGGCGGCAAAATATCGTGATAGGAAGTTGCTTCAAATTCCGTTCAAAGAGCATCTTGTAGGGATTCATGACTTCGTCGACCTTGTTGCCAAATTGCACAGAACGAACCATCTCGTCGTCCCATTCCTCTGACCCCTCTTTCAATTCTTTAGCCAGGTTGCAGAGCTTGGCCAGCCATTCCAAAGTCAAGCCAGTTACAAGTTCAAATACCTCGGTATATGCTTTTTTGCTATTTTACGCTTGTTTTGTTGTTCCTAGACTAGGAAATAATATTTATTATTAATATTTTAATGGATTTAATGAAAACTTTAGGTGTTCATACGAGGGGTGGTCAATAAGTTTTGCGAATCGGTAGGTCAAAACAGAGGAAGGGGGATGGCTGTTTGTGGGGGTGTTATGACCAGTCAGGACCTGCAGCCGCACGCTCCTATCTCGTCTATTTAAGAAGCAGTAGCTGATCGCAGATCGTCAGTCACAATTTTTTCAACAATGGAGAAGGTTGAACACCGCGCAGTGATCAAATTTTTTACCAAGGAAGGCAAGAATGCGAAAGAGATCAAGGAACGCATGGTTGCAGTGTTCACCGACACCGCCCCTTCCTATGCAACCATTGCTCGCTGGAATAGGGAGTTCCGCCATGGTCGTGAGTCCCTTGAAGATGACCTCCGTCCAAGACGCCCGTCAGACGTGACCAACGAAGACAATGTGGCCCGTGTGGAGAGAATGATCCTCGAAAATCGACGGGTGAAGGTCGAAGAAATCAAGCGAGAACTTGGAATATCACATGGAAGTGTTATCAACATCATCCACGACACTTTGGCCATGACCAAGGTCTGTGCCTGTTGGGTCCCTAGAAACCTCACGCCCCATGATCAACTTCAACGTCATCAAAGTCCACAAGGCCAGAGTTGCACAAGCTGCCCTGCGCGAGTGCGGATTCGAGGAGCTCAACCAGCCCCCCTACAGTCCAGATCTGGCCCCTAGCGACTACTTTTTATTCCGCCAGCTCAAAGCTGCACTGCGTGGACACCGGTTTGGGGACGGTAAAGATGTCCAGCTCGCCGTCTAGGAGTGGATTGAACAGCAGGTGGGAGATTTCTGGTTGTTGAGAATTCGAAGCCTCAGGGACAAGTGGCGCAAGTGCATTGAAGTCGAGGGTAGTTATATTAAAAAATAATAAAACACTTTTCCTCATATCTCGTTTCCTTATATCCGAATTGTAAAACTTATTGGCCGTCCCTCGTATATCGCGATTTTTCTAGAATTTTCCAGAAACTCTGCGATCTATTTTCAATTTAAATATTTTAAAACCCGTGAAGTCGTGAATCCGCAATAGTTGAACCGCGAAGTAGCGAGGGATCACACACACACACACACACACATATATATATATATATATATATATATATATATATATATATATATATATATATATATATATATATATATATATATAAGGCTAAGCTGTATGCAGGTACTATTGAAGTCCACAGCTGTTGCAGCGTTATTAATTTTAACTTGTATTTTCTTAATACTTCTTGCAAGTATTTTAACGGGGGCTTAGAGGCGAGAAAAATATCCGCGAATGACATTCTTTATTCCTATACACCTTTCGACCATATAAAGATCATCTTCAGGAAATGAACAGAAATCAAATTATTCACAAATTACTACACTATATATAGTATTTCTACGCGAACATAAGTATTAAAAAAATTGGCCAATCATGGTGCGGGAAATTTTAAGGGGAAACTAAGCGCTACAAGAAACATAAAATTGGAAGGCTCCCCGAAGATTTTCCCTTGCGTAATTTTCTCCAAGTAAAAGTTGTTTTTTTTCATCCAAGTGTAAACAATAAGTGTGGTACATAAAAAATACTACCCAAAGTGCCAGTGACACCATAAATACGGAGTACGGCAAGTAAATAGACGTCCCAGAAATTTTCATTCTCAAAAAAGGTAAAGTGACATTGGATATTAAAAAAGTTCATTTTTTCTCCTATCTTGACCGTGAAGAGGTCTTTTCTAAAGTGTACGGGGACTTGGACGTCGTGCTCGTCAGGCTAATAGATACACCATTCGGTTACACGGCAATATGCCAAAAAGAAGCGGATGCGGAACTTCTAGCCTCATCCAAGGCCACCCAGATATTCAATAAAATCAATTTGACCCCCCAAATCCCTCCCGAAATCCAAGCGCACAGGAGCATTGTTTGCAGAAGGTTATACTCTTGGGTGGGTCACCACGCGTGCAATGAAATCAAAGAGGAGATAGAGCGTAACGAACAATGGGCAAAGGTATTGGAAGTGATTAAATTAAAAGAGTACACACATGTATTCAACATCATTTTCTAGGACACAGCCATGGCCCAAAAGGCAAAATAACTTGGCCTCCTCCTCTTCCATGTCAGGGTGAGTCCGGACCAAACAGAGAGGGATAAGTTTGAAGAGGTGCAAATGTGCTTCAAATGCTACAAGTATAACCAGCACACAACTAGAACATGTCCGCAAACTCACCAAATATGCTCGATATATGGTCAATCTGGCTACATATGGAGGGACTGCAAGGGCAGTACATGTAGGTGTGTAAACTGCAACGGTGAACACGGGGCTATGGCGATGTCATGCCCAGTCAAAGAAGAAGCCATAAAAAAGGTGCAACAACAAAAGAAAGAGGAAGAGTAGGCAAAATCTAACAGGACTTACGTCAAGGTTGCAAAAGCAGCGGGCCTACCTTAAGGTCGAAAGTGAAAAATAAACAAAGATCATGAGCTCCACATACTATGCTCACATTGAGCACCTTTCAAATCCGGGAACCTTCAGTAAAGAGCTCAACCAGATGCTAGTCAAGAACGGCTTGAAAGAGATGTGGTTCCATGAGAACCCGGCCTCAGATGATGTGCTAAGAATCTACCTCAACATCAAGGGATCATAAGCATAAATATCACGACAGGAAGATAAACCTGAAAATCTATACCACAGCTCACAACCCATTCCCAACGCCCTAGCAGACAAAACTATCAGTGAGGGCGTTACAACAGGTATATACAAATGGAAATATGACGAAGATATACCGGAGAAGCTGGTTGAAGAAGCCCTCCTCCTTGAGATGGTCCGATTGAACCAAGAAGCCTTCGCCACGATCACAACCGCTGAATTCAATAAGAAAAGATGCGGAAAAACTAGATCCACACCACCTAGCCCCTCCATCCCAAAGAAACACGACAAAAGGAACAACTAAACGATAGACAACATGCACATACTAACAAAAGACTTAATTCTACAGATGATTGCTGACGGATGGTGACAACAAGCAAACGACATACGGTAATATAATTAGACAATGCGACCCTGACATAGTACTAATCTCCGAACATGGAGTTAGTACCGCGCAAAAACAAATACAGATCTTCAGCTACAATGTCATCTCCAAAAAACACAACTTAGAACGATTTGATGGCGCTGTGAACGCAGTCAAAAGAGGAATTCAGTTCAAAACACTCCCATCTTTAGACGAATCCTATCTGGCCATAGAGAGCCAAACCAACCTGTAGTCCCTGGTGGTGTCCACAGGGTACCAACCTCCGAGACAAGACTATATCCCGATGCACAATTTTCTCCAACTTTGTGCACACGGGAGAACAGTCTTGTTTTGTGGGAGATCTCAACGCCAGATGCCAGCAATCCGGATACACCGGACGTCTAAACAAGAAAGGGAAGAACCTTATTGATAGAGGTATTGTTGTCCGCATTGGACCCAACTTTCTCACATATATGACCAAAACCTGCGCGACCAGGCTGGATATCACCCTGACCAGCTCACAATTTCCCTACAATTACTATATCTAACTCGCCCCACTAATCCCAAGAGACCACGTCGCCATCATGATTAAAATATCTTCAAGCCCAATATAGATACCCGTTGGGGAGAGAAAATGCTTCTCCCGAGCAAACTGGGAAGAGTATCGTACCCTTCTCGGTGAGTACAGACCTCAAACACTCGAAGAAGCCACCCTGGAAGAGATCGACAAGGAACTGGCAAGGTTAACGGAGGAATTGGTGGAGGCGGACCGCGCAACAGTACCCAGAACAACCTACAAAACGTTACCAGCACCAAGGTGGAGACAGGAGCTGTATGACATAACGGACGAATACAAAAGACTATTTGAAGAAATTAGACTGACTGGCACAGACAGAGTTTAAAGTAGACGGTTAAGAACATTGAGGACTGAAATGAAGACACACATAACAGAACAACAAACAGCACTTTGGAATACCCTAATAGACAAACTAGAAGAAGAAGTGGATCCCCGAACATTTTGGAATACACTATCAAGATTAAATGGTAAGCCTCCTGACAAAAACATACTCTTTAACAAAGACGACCTGACAAAAATTGACGCAACAGAAACGGAAGAAGAGTTCAGAGATTACTGGAAGAATGTATTTACCATCACACCAGAAGAGAACGAACACTTTGACCTAGACTTTGAGGAACACATTCACGACCAAATAAGACAAGAACTAGACAGGACATACCTCTTCAACAATACAACTGCTGACTGGTTATGGACGGAAGTTTACGGAAAAAGAAATCCTAACGACGCTACATACCTTCAAACAGAGAGCACCAGGTAAAACGGAATTGACCAAACTTAACTTCCTGAACGCCCCCCGTAACATTTTAGAGGGGCTGGTCAATATAATGAATGGGTGCCTAAACGTTGGCTATTTTCAGGACGAATGGAAGATCGCTAAAATGATCTTGATTTCAAAAATTGGAAAACCACCGGACACACCAGAAAACTTCAGGCCCATTTTCCTCCTCGAAGTGGCAGCCAAGGTCTTCGAAAAGGTCCTTGCTAATAGAGTCCAAGAATTTATGGAGGCTAACAACCTCCATAACCAACGCCATTATGGATTCAGAAGAGGGAGAGGGACTGATACGGTGCTAGTAATCAACACAGAAAAACTGGCAAAGATTGCTAGCCAAAAAAGGAATGCTGGCCTGGTGCTCAGAGACATTAAGAAGGCATTTGACAAAGTATGGAGGACTGGGCTTCAGTAAAAAATACTAAGACTAAGACTAAACCAAAGACTAGAGGAAATTCTATGTGACTACGTGACAGAGAGGATAGCGTATATACAAATATACGACCACACGGGACTAGACTTCGAGCTAACTGCAGGAGTACCGCAAGGAGGGTGCCTAAGCACCCTCCTATACAATATATACACCCTCGATCTACCCGATCCGGTCAGGAAAGACTCGCTGTACGTCCAGTTCGCTGACGACATCTCTCAGATCATCACTGCCCCCTTCAAAAATCCTGAACTCATGGCGCAAATTACAGCCAGAGAAATCAACCATATCAACAGGTACGAAAGAAGATGGAAAATCGCCACTAACACCTAGAGATTTAAGGTGATACCACTCTTCCGTAGGAAACGGGCCCTTATCGAATCAGACAACGCACGCATTCCATACAGCACTGATGGGACAGTAGTAGGACTAAAGATAGGTAAAAATGGATACGGAAGCCACGTTGCTCAGACAGCAGCACGAGCGAAGGTCGAGCTCAACAAGCTATTCAAGTTCCAAAACCTGAAAATGACCAACAAAAAGAAGATCTACAACGAGCTCATAAGATCAAAGCTACTGTATCCACCTATACCTATCAACACTATTCTAAAAGGAAATTACGACTCCTCCAAAGGGTACAAAATAAAGGAGTACTCTTAATCACCAACGTTAGGAGGAGGTAAAGAAGGAGGCAGAGGGACTTACATCAGATGATCCAGATGACCACAATTAACTTGGAATTGCAAAGAAAAGCCCGAAAATTTTGGGAGAAAGTCTCACGACAAATGGCGAACCAAATCAGACAGAGACACATTGACATCCCGTTGGGGGACATACACAGAAGAGCGCTAAAATCCATCAGTAGTAAAGCACAGATTGAAAGACAAGAAGAACCAATCTACACATAAGACTACGCGTATGAAACAACGACAAACAATAAACTACGCAAAGAATATACAATAAGAAGAACATTAAAAATACAAAAACGAACCACGAGAGAAATACAAAAGATACCGAAAACACCTACAAAAGAATGAAAGCCACAAGAAACTACCATAATCTACACGAAACAAAATAAAAACACACAAACAAACATGCAATAAATACCATAACAATCCAAGAACAACACAAACAAACATGCAATACCATCACAAACCAAGAACAACCCAAACAAAAAACAGAAAAAGAGTACGCAAAAGAACATGAATATAAGACCAAAAACAATGAGAAGAACACCAATCTCAGATAAACGCCTATGATTGACTATCACCAGGGAGTTTCTACCCTTCGATCTCCCTTTTACCAGTGAAATCTATCCCTATCTATCCATCTCCTACTATTATATATGTATATATGAGTGCAATTGTAATCTTATATGTGTCTATATACTTTCCTTTTACAACTTATTATATCCAATGGCTAATGTCTGACTATTTGTCGCTCCGATGTAGTTCTCTGGCAAAGGAGGAAAAGGAAAATGAAAAGTTTGAAAACATGCTCCTTTTAACGGCGGTCAACTAGGAGACGCCGAGATGTCGGGAGTATGGTTTCCGGCTGAAGTTGTACGTTAATTGTCGGTTTCTTCATTTGAATAATAGCGGCTTCGTCCATCCGCAATCTTCTGCAGTTTTGGAGTCTCAGGATGATGTAAGTGTCCTTATTCAGTTTTTCACGGGTTAGGGTAGTATCATGAGAGTGGTCGTGTTTTTTAATCGCGCCTTTTGAAGGTAAGCTGTCAGTCGCCTTGACAGGATTGTGGAAATTACGCCGATGTACTTTGAATTGTGGTGTTCGCAGTCACCAACTTTGCACGAATATTCATACACGACGTTAGTCTCCTGGAATTCCCTCGTCGGAGAGAGACAGCTGTTTTCGTGATGCAACTACTTGTTTTCTTGGTCTTGTAGTATATAATTATATTTATATAATTATATTTATATCCGAAGGCATATTGCGATAGCTTCTCCAAGCATGCACAAAAGAAGCCCCATTCTACGGTCCCGATGTGAAAATGTACGTGCAAATCAATGGCCTCGCGATGGAGTCACCCCTTGGCGGCTCTTTCCCAATTTTTACATGGGCTCAGTTGAGAACAAGATTCTCAAAAGCAATATAGCGCCCAATCCTCCCATCTACGCGCGCTATATCGATGACATAATTTTGGATATGAATAACCTCGAACAAGTGAACGGCCTGGTTGAAACATTCAAGAACAACTCGTGTCTGAATTTCACCCACGAAACGGAAGATGAAGGATCCCTTCCCTTTCTTAATATCATCATAAATGCCCAGGAGTCCAAATTTGTGACCCAAGTATACGTTAAGGCCACGAACTTAGGCTTCTGCTTAAACGGTTCTTCTAAATGTCATGAACTTTACAAGAGATCAGTCATCAATGCCTTAGTTAACAGGGCAATTTCTCATTCGAATATCCTCGTGGATGGCTGTTGATCTCGAACTTAAAAGGGTTTCCCGAGTTCTCGTTAACAACGGCTACCATCAAGAATCCATCGACGCCACCATAAAAGAGAAAATTAACTTGGATTCTGGTCCTGGCGTCAGGTCTACTCCGAAGAAGAATAATATCGACCTTTATTATAAGGCCAATATGAACACCGGCTATCGTGAAGAAGAAAAGGCTCTCAAAGCCATTTTCCATCGTAATGTGACCCCAACTGACCCTTGTCGGAAATAAATCTGATTATATACTACAAGACCAAGAAAACAAGTAGTTGCATCATGAAGAATAGCTGTCTCCCTCCGACGAGCGAACTCCAGGAGACTAACATCGTGTACGAATATTCATGCAAAGACGGTGACTACGAACACCGCAATTCAAAGTACATCAGAATAACCTCCACAACCCTGTCAAGGCGACTGACAGCTTATCTTCAAGATGGCGCGATTAAAAAAAAAACCACTCTAATGGCACTACCCTAACCCGTGAAAAACTTAATAAGGACACCTCCATCGTACTGAGATTCCAAAACCGCAGAAGATTGCGGATGCCCGAAGCTGTCACTATTCAAATGAAGAAACCGACAATTAACGTACAACTTCAGCCGGAAACCATACCCTCGTCATCTCGGCGTCTCCGACTTGACCGCCGTTAAAAGGAGCACGTTTACAAACTTCCTTTTCCTTTTCCTCCTTTGCCAGAAAACTAGATCGGAGGGACAAATAGTCAGACAATTACAATTTGATGTAAGAGTGTAGGTGTGGGTAGGAGATAAAGAAAGGGTGTGGGGACAGATAGCGGAAAATAGACAAGTGGTAAAAAGAGAAAGAAGTGGGGTAGGCGCAAAGCGATGCTAAGAGCCTGGGGAGATCAGGCCTATAGCTTTTAAATATTTTTTGTTTTGTGGTTCCTTTGTTGTCTTTGAGTTAGTTTATATAATATGGCATTCAAGCCATTTGTCTTTAAAAAAATTAATGCTCTTGGGTATGATATGCGCATTTTCTGTTGTGGGAATAAATTACTTTAATCACTTTAGTGTTGTGCTTAGTGTCTTTGTTTTTTGTATATCATGTAGTGAGTCTAAATCGTGTCTTTTGTTTTTTCTTAAATGTCTTCTTCAGTACTTTGGGGTCTTCATCGGTGAATCATTATAGAAATCAGTGAGGTTTCGTAATTGAGTAATCTTTTTCTTGGTCGTTTTTTTTTCGTCTGGGTAAAAACATTCTTATTTTCATGCGTAAAACGGCACTTCGGCTCCCCCAGCTAAAAGCCCAGCGGAACTCGGAAATCTGGCGCGACTTATGCCTCTTGTGTTCTGCTTAATCATTTGGACGATAACATCGTCCAATTCTCGAGCAACCATTCTCTGCATATTCCTTGTCCGTTCTTCTATGACAACGTTAATGGGACTTATTCCCGCCTCCCCGTGCAGCTCTTCCTGTCGTTTTCTCTATCGCCTGTATTTACCTGTAATTAGGTACATACTTTATTCTGCACCACTTATAGCTTCCTCTTTTGTGTCTTCGAGACACATGAGAGAGCGGAAGCAGGGTATAGCAGCATCGATCTTACAAGTGCATTGTACGTAGGTGAGTCAAAAAGTTCTCAGACAAATGCCAGATTATTGAAATGTTCGATTTTGTACAAGTAAATACAGGGTCAAACACGACTTTCATGTTTTCTGAACAATTCCTACAAAATTCGTCATTCAATTTGTCGAGACTCTTTGTATTAGATGTGCTTCAAAAAGGTTACTTTTTTGAACCCATAAAATGGCAAATTTTGAGATAAGAGCGAACATTAAATTCCTGACTAAACTTGATTGGAAGCCTGTTAAGATTATTGACGCTCTACAACAGGTTTATGGTGACTCTTCGCCATGTAGAGCGGTAGTTTACGACTGGATTAAGCGCTTCAAGGGGGGCAGAGAAGAAGTTGAAGATGATCCACGTGAAGGGAGACCCTCCACCTCCATTAACCCAGAAAATGTCGAGCTTGTGAGGAATCTAGTGGATAAAGATCGCCGTATTACTATTGATGAAGTTGCCAATGCATGTGAAATCTCTCATGGCTCAGCATTTGGAATTCTAACTGAAAATCTTGGCCTGAGCAAGCTTTCAGCACGTTGGGTCCCAAAAGCGTTGCGAGAAGACCAGCTGAATCATAGGGCCAACCTTTCTTTGGCTATTTTGACCAAGATTGAAGCAAACGAGGATAGTTTTTTTGAGCGCCTCGTAACGGGAGATGAAACTTGGGTGTATCAGTTTGATCCTGAAAGTAAAAATCAATCAAAAGAGTGGCACCCAAGGGGGGCAGCAGGGCCTATCAAGTTCAAGACAGAGAGGTCCGTTAAGAAGATAATGGCTACAGTTTTTTGGGATTCGGAGGGAATTATTTTAATAGACTTCTTAGAAGGACAAAAAACTGTTACATCCAGCTATTACGAAGGAGTTTTAAGGAAGCTGAAAACTTCAATAGCCAAAAAACGACGAGGAAAGCTCCACAAGCAAATCTTGTTCCACCATGACAATGCCCCTGCACATTCGTCCAAAGCTGTGAGATCTCAGCTACGGGAATTTCGATGGGAAACTCTTGCTCATCCCCCTTATAGCCCTGATTTAGCACCCTCTGACTTTTTTCTGTTTCCAAATTTAAAGGGACACCTAAAAGGAACCCGGTTTCAATCATTAGATGAAGCAAAAAAGCAGGTCATTACTTGGTGCCAGAGACAACCCCGTGAATTCTACAAAGATGGTCTTTACCGTTGGATTCATAGATTAAGAAAGTGTATAGATGTTAATGGAGCTTATGTAGAAAAATGATTACAGTATTATTACAAATAAAAATTTTATGCCATTTATCTGAGAACTTTTTGACTCCCCCTCGTATATCTTTTTCTTATTGTTTTCACGAAGATTTCCTTGTCCGTTCTTCTATGACAACGTTAATGGGACTTATCCCCGCCTCCCCTTGCAGCTCTTCCTGTAATTTTCTCTCTCGCCTGTATTTACCTGTAATTAGATACATAATTTATTCTGCACCACTTGTAGTTTCCTCTTTTGTGTCTTCAAAACACATGAGAGAGCGGAAGCAGGGTATAACAGCATCGATCTTACAAGTGCATTGTATATCTTTTTCTTATTGTTTTCACGAAGATTTCTGAACATGTATAGAGTTTTGACTGCAGCAGTGGCCTTGACGATTCTCTCTTGGACGTGCTTATTGTACCCGGTTGAAGTAATCTTCTTCACTCCGCGGTGTAGGGATAACGTCCATCCCCACCCTGACGTCTTAAATAGTCTCCTGCCTATGGGGAATACTTTGAACTTTTCCTGGTTTGTGCGGATCTTCCATCGGGCCCCGTAGGTGTTAAGGTTTTCAATTTCTGCTGCTGTCATACGAGCTTGCCAAGGCGCATTCCTCCATGGAAAAGTAATTATCTGGGTGAAATCATCGGCGAATTGAATGTTGAGGCAAGTAGGGCTTACAGGGGCTGAGACATCAGCAGCATAAATCAAGTAGAGAGTGGGGGACAGGCCCTTCCTCTGCGGGAGGCCCGCAGTGAGCGGAAACTTTGGTCCGTCTATGTATCTTAAGTTGATGTACTCCGCTCTTTCCATTACATAGTCACAGAGAGTTCTTTCTAATATTCCACTTAGGCCCATTCGTAAGATCTTGTACTGCATTCCCTGTTGCCACACCTTATCAAACGATTTTGATACATCCCGACAAATAATGTCCACGTAACTTCTTTCCCGTTTTGCGTGGGCTAGCTTTTCCGTGATGACATTTATAGCCATCTCAGTACTTCGCTTCCTCCTAAACCCGAATTGATGTGGGCTGAAGAGGGAGTTCTATTCCAGGTGAGAAACCAGTCTTCGGTTGACAATTACAATTACAATTTAGTGAAAGTGATGAAATTGATTGGTAGGTATATAAAGGTGTGAAAATGGTTTCTAGTTTGCTCTGGTGTTAGGGCATCACTAGCATTCTTCTCAATTTTTCTTCTTAATAGTAAATATAATATATATATATATATATATATATATATATATATATATATATATATATATATATATATATATATATATATATATATATATTATAATGGAGGAAACTGGCTGTCAACGACAGTCAGCACCTTTAATGACGGAGGATATTTTTACTATTAAGAAGAAAAATTAAGAAGAATGCTAGTGATGCCCTAACACCAGGGCAAACTAGAAACCATTTTCACACCTTTATATACCTAGCAATCAATTTCATATATATATATATATATATATATATATATATATATATATATATATATATATATATATATATATACATTTATTCAATTTATCATACCGTCGTAGCATTCAAGCTTTTCAAAGGTATCTCTTTTGCTGAATCTCATTAAGTTCTCAGTTGTAATTTATTTCTTTTATTTGGGCACTTCGCCTCTTTTTGTCGTTCTTAGTTATTTTGATTTATATTATCTGATTGGGAATTGGGCACTTTGCCTCTTTTTATTCTAAAATTTTAATTAGTTTTTAATTATTTAGTTTGGGCAATTCGCCTCTTTTATATTTAAAGTTAATTAAGTTTTTATTTTATATTGGGGGAATTCTTTAGTATGGGCACTTCGCCTCTTTTTTATTTAGATTTATTAAATTTAAACTATCAGAATGGTCACTTTGATTTCGATTTTGTGTACTACTACGTATACATAGGTAGTACAGCTTCTTTCGCGTAGGTTCTACTGCTTGGGAACAGAGCCGTTCTACCAATTGCGCGTCTTGTGTTTACACGTATGTTTACGTTAAGGTTTATTGTTGGGAGTATTTCTCGGTCTAATTTGTCCCATGTCTTTCTCCTTAGCCTTTGGATCTCCGTATTGACCGGCTTCAGTCCGACTCTATGGTGTCGAGTTGATTGCCGAATACGGTCGATCATTTGCGTGCCAGTGATCAGCAGAGTGGCTTTATTCTGTACCCTCTGCATCATTCTGAGAGATGTACAGCTTGCCATCTGTGTGATCACGGCAGGGTACACTAAGACTGAGCGTACCAAGGCCATATACAGCTTTTTCATGTTTGGCACGCTGAGGCTTCGGAAACGGTAAAGTTTCCTCAGCTCTCTTTTGGCCAGGGAAACTGGTATTTATATGGGTCTTATATCCCGTTTTGAAGAGTTGTAAGCCCAGGACTTTACCCTCGTTGGAGTACTGATAGAGTTAGTTATTGACGATGACGTCGTCTACTTTCCGGCGGTTCATTGGAATAATGGTAAACTTCTGGTGGTTGGCCTTAATTTTCCACTTCTTCTCATATCGGTTGATATTTTCGATTTCGACAGCTGTCGCCCTCACCTGACTTCCAGAGTTCGTGAAGGGACTCAGGACGATTTGGGTGATGTCATCTGCGTATTGCAGATACATCGAATCGTACCTCACTGGAACAGGCAGATCAATCGTGTACACTATGTACAGCAGAGGGCTGAGACAGCTGCCTTGTGGAACTCCTGCCTCGAGTTCGAATTCGGGTCCCTTGCAGCCCTTGATTTCAATTTGGGCTCTCCTATCAGAGACATAGTTGCAAAGGACCCTTTCCAGGAGTGGGTTAAGCTAGAGGTTGAGGATCTTGAACTGTAACCCTCTCAGCCAAACCTTATCGAAGGCCTTCTTTACATCCCGCAGCACCACGTCTACGTACCTCCTCTCAGCTTTACTGCAAGCGAGTTTTTTCGCAAGGAGGGCGAGGGCTGTTCCCGTTCCTCGTCCCTTGCGGAACCGTGCTGCTGAGGGTTGTGAGCTCCCAGCTTGACTAGTTGTTTTTGAAGCCTGTCAGCTAGGAGTCTCTCGTAGTCTTTCGCAACGATCTCCAACAGGGCAATCGGCCTGTAATTTACCAGTTGATCAGGGGGTTTACCTCCCTTGGGTATGAAGTTCACCTTAGCAATCTTGACCCCTTCCAGGAAGTAGCCCGTATTCAGGGGAGCGTTATAGATGTTAACGATTCCCTGAATTATCTGCTGTGAGGCATTAACCAAGTTGTTTCTGGTGATGCCCGTCCAGCCTGGTGCCTTTTGTTGGAAGGCTTTTACAGTGGCCATGACCTCCTCTGATGTTATGGGACGGCAGTGGCCCGCCATCTCCCTGCCTTCGTTGACTCGCTGTTGTGGGTGCGTGCAATGCATTTCCTGATTTAGTTCTTCGAGCAGTTGGCCTTCGAATTCCTGGTCGAAATCGTCGTTTTCTTCAGGGGTGATCCTGAAAACGTTTTTCCAAAAGTTCCTGAACCTATCTTCGAGAACCACCGGGTCCTCTATGTAGTTTCCGTTCTCCTTTATCCGAGCCTTTGGTCTTGGTGTAAGTCCCTTTAAGTTCTTGATTTGGCGCCAGAACTTAGCCGGGCTAAGTTCGCTGTCGACTTTGGCTATCAAGCTGTTCAATATTTCCTACTGTTGGAGGTTGATAGCCTCTCTAAGCTCTGAGCTTAGGCGTCGAAGGAGCGAGCTTCTTTCCCGGTTGGGACCCTCCCGTCTTATTTCTTCGTACACTTCCCTGTGAATGCGAGCGATATCTCTCATCTCCTCTGTCCATCTGGGCTGAGGAGGTGTTTTATACCCTGTTATGGGTATGCTCTCGCGGTCCGCATTTAGTATGGACGTTGTTATTCTTTCCAGCTCCCTGTCTATCTCCTCTAACGACGCCGTGCTAAGGTCAGCTAGCGCATATTCACTGAGTCGTTGGTTGTAACGATCCCAGTTGGCCAGGGCGTAGTTTTTCCGGAGAGGGGCTGGGAGCTGGATTGGTGCGAGAGATACTGTGGTGAGAATCGCTATGTGATCACTTGGGACTGTTGGGCCTGGCTCACTACGGTAGTTGAATGGGAAGCCTTCACTTGTTAGGATTATGTCAGGCTTGGTTGCTGATCTGGAAGTGATATAGGTCGGAAAATCCGGCCCTATCCTTTGGATGTTTTTTCTTCCCATAATCTGTTCCAAGTTTCGGCCTCTATCGTTGGTACTACCATAGTCCGCCGTACGGCATCTGGCATTGAGGTATCCCCCTAAGAATGCCATTCTGCGGAACCCGAACAGTGTGTAGAAGTTACTTAACGGGAGATATGCTCGTGAGGGGGTTGATAGGCTGCGGCTATCACGAGATCTCCTACCAGTGTATGTAGCTAGATCGCCACAAAGGCCTCATCGAGTTCTGGTAGTTGTTTAAAGGAGATGTTCCTCTTGACAGCTATTGCAGCACCATCGAACCTTTCCTAGGAATGATTCTTCATGACTACTCTGTAGCCCGGTATTTTAATTCGACCAGCTGTGGTGTCAATACCGTGCTCGGAAATAAGAATTATGTCGGGGTCAAGCACTCGGAATATGTTTCCATATGCCGGGGCCTTCTCCTCCCATCCATCCACGTTGAGTGTCAGAATCCTCATTATGTTGCTTACTCTCTCCATCTTCGATTATTTAGTGTTTCTGGGTGAAGTTCTTTTTTCTCCCATTTTTCTTTTTCCTGAACTCAGCGTTCGAGATTTGCTCGCAGGTGCTGTGATGTAGGGTCACATTTTGTGTGAGCAGAGCCTCTTCCACTGTTTCAGGTTCTACTTCATAATCGTACTCCCATTTGTATATCTTAGATCTTATGCCTGGTTTCCATTTCCTCGGGGAAGGGGAATTGATCGCAGGCGTATATTTTAAGATTTATGTCGTTCGCCCGCAATCTCTTGTTTCTCTTTACCCTTCCCTTGGTTTCTTGGGATTTTGTTGCCTCGGGTATGAGATGTATTCAGCGTCGATTTTTCAAGTGAAATTCTGCTGCCTTCCTTCGGTTGACTTCTTCTTTTTTTCTTTCTTGTAGAAAGTTGTGAAAAAGAGGAGGGGGGGGGGAGGCGTGAAAATGAAAGAAGCATTAGGTTAATAGTGTAGTTGCCCGGTGTACGGGCCATCTCCATTATTCAGATTGTTAAGTGGTTTTTGAACTTTTTTTTTTCTTAACACGTATGTTGATTTATTTCTGCGTATATGAATATATATGTATATACTTTTTTTTTTTTAGTTCATTCACTTGAATCTTGGTTCTGGTTCTTCTCTTTTGGTGTTTGGGAGGTAGTTTTTGTATTCTCCCTCCTTAGGATCGAGAGTGTCGAGTGTCAAGTGTCTCGTTGGGGAGAAGACCTTCTAGTTTCTCCCAGATGCTTTTTCCTCTCTTGTAGAGGTACAGGTTTATTGGCTCTATTCCCATTTGTTCATGTAGGCTCCTCGAGATCCGGAAGTCGAACCACTTGGAGCCAGTGATAAATCTGAGTCTTTGGTTTTGCACTCGTTGAAGCATCGACATGTTTCTGTTGGATGCAGCGTTGAGTGGTATGCTGGGGTACACCAGCTTGGATCTAACCAAGCTGATATATAGCTTTTTTTTGTTAGCTATTGTTAGGTTTCGAAATCGATGGAGTTTGTCGAGTTCGGTTTTTTGTGTCCAATTCTGGTCCTCACGTGCTTGCTCATTCCGGAACTGGAGAGTCCGAATCCGAGAATAGACGCGCGAGGAGAGCAGTCGATGTCAGAGTTTCCTATTTTGAAAGGGACGGTGCAATGTCTTCCTATTGGAGTTGCGGAGAACTTAGCCACATTCGTTTGTATCTTCCAGCGTCTTTCGAAGCTGGAGATTTTCTCGGCTTCTGCTGCCGTGGCTCTAGCCATCAGTCTTGCCGACTTTGTCCTCCGCACTACAACTTGGGTGACATCATCCGCGTATTGTATATTAAGTGTTCTCCCGTCGTCTGGTTGAGAGATGTCTCTTGTGTAGATGGTAAAGAGAGCGAGGCTAAGGCTTCCTTGACAATCTGAGCCTTCCAATTTTATATGTTTCTTGTAGTGCTTAGTTTCCCCTTAAAATTTCCCGGGCCATGATAGGCCAATTTTTGTAATACTTATGTTCGCGTAGTAATACTATATATAATGTAGCAATTTTTTAGTTAGGAGCGTATAACCCCCAACAACATGGGTTCAGACCTAAAAGGGGCACGGAAACGGCCCTGGCGCTCCTTACTGAAAGGATCGCTCACTGCCGAGCGAAGGGTCAATATGTTGACATCGTGATGAGGGACGTGCAGAAGGCCTTCGACAAGGTTTGGCTGAGTAGACTACAGTACAAAATACTGGGTCTTCAGCTAAACCCAGTCCTGCAAAGGATCCTTTGTGACTTCATCATGGACAGAAGGGCGCGTATCATGATAGAAGAGCACAAAGTACCTGAGTTTGAATTCAAAGCGGGCGTTCCCCAGGGGAGCTGCCTGAGTCCATTGCTTTACCTGGTCTTCACCATCAACCTCCCTACTCCTATACACCGGGACACGATGTATCTGCAATATGCAGATGACGTCACACAGATCGTCCCGAGTAGGGTTAGGAACGCGAGGGATCAGGCAATCAACACAATTGCAGAGATCTGTAACATCAACCAATACGAGAAAAAAATGGAAGATCCGGACAAACAGGGAGAAATTCAAGATTCTCCCGTTAAGCCGAGAGTCAACGTGGCCCATCATAATAGATGGGAGGAGATACGGCTACTCCGCCGAAGGCACCATCCTGGGCCTAAAGATCTCCGACCACGGATACTCGAGTCACTACAAGGAGAGGCAGATCATGGCGAGGAGAGAGATAACCAAGCTATATAGGTTCCGTGATCTTAGCTCGGCGAACATCAGGAAGTTATACCTGATGTTCATCCAAGCTAAGCTCATCTACTCTGCAGTAGTGACTCAAGCGGCCAACAAGACTACTATGAAGAGGTTCCAGCGAGTGCAGAACTCCGCATCCCTCTGCATCAACAAAACCAGAAGAAGGGAGCAAATTCGGCAGAGGGTACTGCACCGTAGACAACGTCTGGAGCCCATTAATATCGCTACCCAAAAACTGGCCAAAAAGATCTGGTCTACAATGGCCAATGATATTATCCCAGAACTAAGAAGAACTGGCGGCAGGATTAACACCCCTGCCAGATTACGCGGAAAGGTCGCCCGAAATCGACGCTTCCCAAGCACAAAACACTGCTCCAAGGAGAACGTAGAACACATATACACATAAACACAAAACTACAACATACAAAACAATAAGACAGACACAAATCTCACAAGAAAACAAGAAAAACAACGAAAGCAGAACACAAACGCCAAGTGCAAAACTAACATCGAGCACTAACAAAGACTCGAATGCTCGAAATCGCGACTACATTCAGAATTCAACACAATAAAGACAAACAATAAGAAGAACACTAAAGAGATACGATTACAAAGACATACAACAGACAACAACAGACAACAACAAAACAGAAGGAAACACAAGTTACACCAAAAAAGAAAAAACGCCTGCGATGCCCCTAAAACGAAGGCAACCCTACCCCATTTCACCATTCTTTATCTACTACTATTCAAAATTTTTCAAAGAGTGATTATACCATCATAATTCCATTTCTGATCATTCCCTGAAGATGACCCAATATGGTCGAAAGACGTCTAGTAATAAAGAATGTCATTCGCAGATGTTTTTCTCGCCTCGAAGCCCCCGTTAAAAAACTTGTAAGAAGTATTAAGAAAATACAAGTTAAAATTAATAACGCTGCAACAGCTGTGGATTTTAATAGTACCTGCATATATATATATATATATATATATATATATATATATATATATATATATATATATATATATATATATATATATATATATATATATATATATATATATATATATATATATATATATATATATATATATATATATATATATATATATATATATGAGAAAAATTATTGCAGTAACACACTTAATTATGCGGTTAAAAGGCTATATTAGGCAGACACAGTCTTCATCAAAGCCCTCGGAAGGAGCTCTACTCACATACACGAGAAGGAAACACTTAAAATAGGCATTGTCTCAGATAGCCAAAAAACTATCTTTCCATTGGCCTCTTCAAGAGTCACCCTTGCTTGTCGAAGAGAACGGAAAGGTTATTTTTATTCCGTCTCCGTCACGCCTTTCTAAAAAGAAAAATTATTGCAGTAACACAATTAATTATGTGGTTAAAAGGCTATATTAGGCAGACACAGTCTTTATCAAAGCCTTCGGAAGGAGCTCTTCGCACATACACGAGAAGGTAACACTTAAAATAGGCGTTCTCCCAGATAGCCAAAAAACTATCTCTCGATTGGCTCCTTTATTACTGCAATAATTTTTCTTATTTATAAAGGCGTGGCGGAGAGGGAATAAAAATAAACTTTCCGTTCTCTTCGACAAGCAAGGGTGACTCTTGAAGAGGCCAATGGAAAGATAGTTTTTTGGCTATCTGAGACAACGCCTATTTTAAGTGTTACCTTCTCGTGTATGTGAGAAAAGCTCTTCCGAGGGCATTGATGAATACTGTGTCTGCCTAATATATATATTAGGCAGAGTATATAATAACAGGCAACTGACATCAATCTGGAGGCGTTAGCTTTAGGTGATTAACAATATCCTTTAAAATGAAGTTTGAGACATAAGGAGTGCATTTATGCTGCCCTTCAGACAAATTGAAATTTGGAATTTCTTTAATTAATAAGGATTCGACAATTTTTCTTGTAAAAAACTCCAATCATATAATAGATTGCTCTAGTGCAACTGTGTGTGGCGATATTCTACAAAGTGCTTCCCCCAAAGCTATTCTGATCTGCAGTGATGAAGCTCATTTCCATATATTGCGGATGTTGAATAAACATAACTTTAGGTACTGATCTAAGCCTAACCCTCAGGAACTCCACCGGCGACCACTCCACCGTCCCCACTTAATGCCCGGTGATTTCGGTGTGGGAACCCTTATTTTTTTTTTAATATGACGATGTTACGGAGGCGGTAATGTCAGATCATTATATAATTATGAACTGATCGAGAGTTTTCTCCGTCCAAAGGTCAATGAGTTACTCCACGATCATGATCCGGAAAAAAATATGGTTCCATCAAAATGGCGCCACATCACATACATCTTGACGTTCACTTGGAATTCTCCGAGAATTTTTTCCGGGACATGTTTTCTCTTTACTGGGTAATATCGGGTGGCCTCACATTCGCCGAATTTGTCCCCTTGTGATTTTTTCTTTTTCCGTGGAGTATCTAAAATGATGCGTGTACCAAAACTGGGCAGAAAATTTGCAATACCTCAAAACCTCAATAACACAGCAAATCGCGACATCGTCGCAGGTCATTGTAAAACTTCCAAGAGAGACTGCAATAAAGCATCGACTTTCACGACCGCCATTTAACTGATTTTTTTTTAGGAATCGCAATTGCATATGATGTACGTTTCCGGAGTAAAGTCTTTTTTTTTTGTATTGTTATGTTTCCTTTTTATTGATGCACCTTTTATATATAATCATATATATGCATATACCTGTTAAATTTCCTATAACGCTATGTTGAAATTAAGCTTTATGTTCAATATTAATATTTCCAGGGCTTCTTTGTGATTCTTCACAACTTTCTTGTATAAGCTACGAATTCGAATTCGGTGTATTATGTGTTTTTTTCTTCTCATACGATCGTTAGCCTACATTTTTGCCTCATTTTCTTAAGAGTGAACAAAAGCATGGAACTATTTGGCCATAAAGCCTCGTTTGCCGGAAAACTGAAGAATGGCCTCTTAAAAACAAAACAAAAAGGCATCACATACCAACCTTAAATAAAGTACGTTAAGATTCCTTTGATGGTAATAAGCTAGGAACGTTAATGAAAATCTTAAGAACAGTCAGAAAGATTATTTAACTCTTTTGTAAGAAACTTTACCATCAGCGAAAAGTTTAGTATGCAGTTTAACGATCCAAAACATACAAAATTATTGTTTTGAAATGGTCATCACAAAACAAGGAAAGGAAGACCCAGAAATAGGGGAGAGTTGTGAATCTACTGTAAAGAAGGGTTGGGGAAATTTACTTTTGAAGAATGATAAAAGTTATTAGGAAAACTATGATAAATGTTCGGCAGGTGTAATTGTACAGTCGTTTCGCATGTTCCTGCGCCGGGTGTAGACTGGCCTAACCTCGTCGCCGGAGCGCGTTTCCTTGTTCTTTTTTTTATTTTTTATCTTTTTTTTTAAAAGCTTGTCTTGCCTTTGTTCCTTTTTATATTTGTTATTTTCTTGTTTGTTTTTTTTAATATAGCCTAGTATTTTGCTTTCTGCTAATTGCGGCGACCTTTGCCCTAAAAGTCAGTCATCAGATGCGCTCTTAAAATTAAAAAAAAAAGTACTGTCGTTTGGAATGTATATGAAACATTTACTAATGAACCAAAATGATGCAAATATAGTGTCAACATCTACCACTTTCCCATAAGTTTGGTCGACACGTATCAGCACCATTATTAGTAAAATATCAATAAATGAATAATTTAAGACAACACCAGTGACGTCAATTTACACTCCCTCCTTCTCCAAACTGAGTGAAGGCCGAAATTGCCGATGGCTGAGGCCATATTTTTTGTGGATCCAAGTCGTTTCCCTAATTTAATTACCGTCCCATATAATTTTCTTTAAAAGTGCCTTTAATAATGTATTAAAATAACCAATATTTTGGTTTCACAAATAAATGTTATAATAATCCTAAATTATTTATTTAACTCATATAGAAATAAAGTATGTTGCCTAAATAAATTTGATATTTGGAAGAAAAAAGATTTGATTATAATCGAATGATTCCAGTCTTAAGTCGTTAATGAGAAGAATTACAGGCCAATAATTGAGGATAGTCCGATTTAGTTTTAACAATTTATTTTGAAGTTTTTTAGATTGGGAACTAAATCCTTTGGTTTGATAATTGTCTCGCTAGTTTTCTTCCTTTATATAGGCGCTATAACACGTTTTTATTATATCGACATGTCACATTGTATGCTTTGCCTGAATCATTTAAACTCGAAAACATCCTGATCCTAAATTTGCTTGTGAGCTTGAGCAAAATTATAGCATCTCCTTTCTTGACGTGAAAATTACCCGAAGGTCACTTCACGTCAAATGTTCACGGAAAAGCCACTTTTTCGAACCTTGAATTAAGTTTCTTTAACTTTTGTGAGTTTAAATTTAAAATTAATGCCATCTATACGCTCCTTAATATAGTCTATAACTTTAGAGCAATAACATTTACAGCGTTTCTTTTGGATTTCGAATTACAAACCGCTAATAAATTAAAGGCATTCTTTCCTCTCCATACTTTGGTTCACAATCCGAAAAAAAACTTAAAAAATGAATTATTAAAACTGTTGACATCGTCCTATCCTTAATTATTCCCCTGCATTGTTATCAATAATGACTTAAACCTAAGATCCAAAATTATATACGGTTTTCGTTGTACGTGCAGTAGCACTGTATCATATAGGGGGACAACAAGGAAAACGCTTTATTCCCGTTTTATGCAACATATGGATAGATCTGAGAGAACTGGTCTTCACCTTGGTAAACCTGACCCATCCCTGATTCGAAAGCAGCTCTCGCAATGTTGTTCTAGGGTCACACTCGAGAAATTAAGGATACTTGATACGGTAAGCAACATCTCAGACCTTTACTTGATAGAGTCACTTTACAATAAAAAACTTCAACCTTTTTCAATAAGAACTTTTTATCTGTTCCGTTAAATATAGTCACACATTAACAAGCATGTTAATATGTTAGGACAGTTCACATTCTTTCGGAAGAAAAAATAAATAATTGTCAATTTTGCCCCTATTTTATATCCCTTCCCTCGTTGGTTTTCCTCTAAGCATTCCCATTGTATTTAATTCGTTTCACGGTAATTTTTTTAGCATGCATTAGAAAAACTTTTATGTAAATATTTTAATCTGTATTTTTTATTGATTCTTTAGCAATGATGATGGATTTGTTTTAATCCTGAAACATACACAATTAATGATATAAAGCATCTTCCGTTCTGTCCTGGTTATCCTGTTTATACTTCGCATGAGGTTTGCGTCCATTAATTCGTTCGCCAATATATATATATATATATATATATATATATATATATATATATATATATATATATATATATATATATATATATATATATATATATATATATATATATAAAAAAAATTGAAAATTACATGACATGTGATACATAATAGATGTATTTAAAGCCCCAAAGAAATGAAAACGTATGACAATCCGGAAGAACGCTAAGGAAAATATTACGCGAGCCATTGAAAGCTTAAGAAAAAAAATGGGAAATATAGAAATGGAGAAAATAGGGAAAACTATTTTTAACCGTAATATGAAAATGAATAAAGGAGTAGGATTTGAACCTGTGTCCTCAAGCGCTCATCGCTATTATGACCACGGCTCTCATCGACTGAGCTACCATCTTCAACCCCCCAAAAGGTTAATTGATTCAAGAAGCGTTTTGAATAACGAAGTGTAGTTTTTTATCCATTGAGAGACAAGACGTGTTTTTCTAGTAAGAGGGGCACGGGCATTTTGTTGATAACAAATGAAAATCATATGACACGTGATATATAATAGAGGTATTTTAAGGCCCCCAAAAATCAAAACTGGTATCACAACCCGGAAGAACGCTAAGGAAAATATTACGTGAGCTATTGAAAGCTTAAGAAATAAAATGTGAGATATAGAAACGTAAAATATAGGGAAAACTATTTTTAACCGTTATATAAAAATGAATAAAAGGGTTGGATTCGAACCTGTGTCATCAAACGCTCATTGCTATTATGACCGTGACGCTCATCGACTGAGCTACCATCATCAAGTCCACAAAAAGAGTGATTCAAGGAAGTATTTTGAATAACAAAGTGTAGGTTTTTTATCCAGTGAGAGACAAGACAAGTGTTTTTTTTCTAGTAGTCTTTTTTGTTTATAATAATTGAAAATCACATTACACGTGAGAGAGAGAATGGAAAAGACTTTTTTCCATTTTAGCTCAGCCTTATAAATCTAAAATTATTTGCAATGGCACAATTGTAATTATAAGGTTAAAAAGACAATGTTGTAGCTAACTAAGCTCTTCATCAAGGCCTTGAAAGAAGCTCTTATAGTGCATCAAGCACCAACCTAAACTCGAGTGAGAGAGTGAAAACAGTCATTTCCTGAAATGCGGAACACCTCGCCCGTGCCAAGCACCACCGGACCGCAAAAGCAGTCCAGAAAATGATATTTGAATGGGAAAGTGCTCACTACCATGTAGGTCATTGACTACCTCCCCCCTAAAATCGGCTGTGCATCTAGATATCACAGGGATAGACCAAGACAGGAAAATGAAGCGGTTCTCTGGCAGTGATGCGTAAACTCATCCACATTTAGGACACTTATCGATCAGCTCGACATGGACCTAACCTCTTGCATTGATCAGTAGTCTCCCCAGGGTGGGTGTCTACCCTTCGAACCCCCCAGAAGTAGAAAGGGCCTCGGAAATCCTGCCACAACGCGGAAGCGCCACGCGTCTAAGTAGTCAGAATGTGCGCATAAATAGCAATATACCCTCCTATCCAGGTATAGCTGATCTGCTACTGCCTGAAGGAGGTATTTATAACCACATTGAAGTACAGAGACATCAGGCCGGGTGTGAAATGCGCATCCTCCTCCCCGGCCCCAATGCCGTGATGGTGGAACCTCAAAATACTTATATCCAGTGCTCAAGCTGTGAAAGAAAATTGCAGGGGGGCGGCATTTTATCATATGGGGACACAATTTGTGCTGATAACCGCACAGAGGACTAACATTGTAAAACATACTATGGATGTTAGGCGTTAGGTAATCCTGTCTGTTATTGCTCTTGAGCGAGAACATCAGAATTTGGATTTGGTCCCTACCTGGGTTGCCATGGCACCACTGCTTTTATAGTTAGGGTCATAGGCAGTTGTAATGGAAGTCCCAAGGTACCTCTTTGTTGGATTGCAACCCAACGTTATACAAAAAAGTTAAAAAAAGCACCAAAATCAATCTTGTAGTTGATTATTCAGATGGATCAGTTAATGATAGTTATAAGTTATATTGATTAAACTTGTTAAATTTAAAGGGTTTGTTTGAATTGTGATTAATTAAATCATTATGTACAACAAAAACCCTTCATGAAAGAATAGAGGAATGAGAATAGAAACATTGATTTATCATTTTATTGCAGTTCAAGTATGTTTACATTCCCCAAGTTTGTTTTTGAAAGGTCATCAAATGCTATTTGAAACTGATTACAAATATAAATATATTTCAAGTATATACAGTACATATAATACAAAAGAGGATTAGTCTTGTCAATGGCTGCTTAACAGGTCATCAAATGCTAATTAAAACTGCTTACAAACATTAATATGAAAAAGTATATAGATAATCGCCCCGCCCCCCCAAGTCTTGTCAATGCCTGCCTAACCCACTTTCCCTCATTTCACAGAAGTTTCCAAAGATTCTCATTGTCATGCTTCTTGTTCTCCTTGTTTCTGGCTCTTGCTTATGGGTCATTAGCTAAGCAATGGCTTGGAAGCCATGACCTGACATACACATCTGGTCTGAACTTTGATAATGGTGGACCAACACACTTGATGAAAAGCAAGGCTGACACGGTTTTAACCTCTAGGGAGCTTCTACCACTTGAGGTTAAAATATTCATTTGACTAAACCAACGTTCACACTCAGCGGTAGAAATAACCAGCGCGTTCACTGCTTGGATGAGTGATTTAAGCTCTTCTGGTGCTAGTGGCATCCTTTCATCGGTTTTGAATCTAACCATGTCAATGTATTCCCTCATCCCTCCTTGAATCTGTCTACAATCATGCTTAAAAAGGAGCAGAGTTCCTGTATTTCCTTTTCAGCATAACGCACCCTACACGCATCTATCCATCTAGATGGCTGCAGCACTTTGAAGTTGTTTAGAAAGCTCTCATATTCTTCCTTGCTTTTCTGTTTTCCGGGCAGGCAACCCATTCTCGTCTCAATACTAGCAGCTAAGGAATTTAAAAACTGTTCAGAATTTATTTTTCTGCTGTTCCTTGAATTTTTTTGTCAGATCTACACCTTTAAAAACCATCAACTCCCCTACTGTCTGAGCCTCTTCTGTCCTTGGTCTAGGTTGCTCTGCCATGGAATTAAGTACACAGATTTGTCGACTGAGACTTACTTCGTTCTTAGGGAGTGTCATGTTTCGGTCTTGAAGGAAAAGAGAAAATTCAGACAGCTCTTCTAAATCATCATAAATGATGCCTAAATTGTGCACGAAGGTTGCATTAGAGAGGCGGTTTTCTAAACCACTGAACATGCATCTCTCCGTTGAGCTCCTTTGAAGATCAACGGAGGCATCAGAAAAGTACTTGTGGAGTGTTGGGTCCTGCTTCCATATAGTTTTAATGGCCCTGTAACTGGATGCCACCCTTCTAGTACTGAGGGTTATTTCCATGTTCCGACATTGTACTGCAAGTTCCTCAGAACATTTAGTGAGCTCACGGCGGGTTTGAGCATATGCATGGTAAAGACTATACACTTTATCAAAGAAAAACTGGAAGTCATTCATCCATGCAGTTTCCTCTATAGCATCTCCTACACTCAGCTCAAGCCGGCGGTTCATGCAGTGCCACACCATCGGAAAACTTTTCTACAATTTTGATTGCAACACCTGATTTGTTCCAAGCATGACAGAAGCTCCATCTGAAGCAAAGCGAACTAAGTGCTCCTTCATAATAGCTTCAGTGAGGCCATGGTGTGCCAGGGTATTCATAAGAGCATGATATATTCCATCAGCATTGGTAGCAGGAAGCTCAACTAGTTCATATTTAAGCGAACTTTTAGCCAGCTACGTGAGTTGACGTTAGTAAGCTGTAACTATCTAACGTTATCTAGCTAGGGCAAGCATTAGCTAGCTAGCTAGCTAGCTAATCACCTCATAGAAAGAGAAAAACATAGCTAAACTCCAAATTAACGTTGTTGCAAGCGGATTCGCGGCCATTCGCCTGTATCAATATACGCAAATCATAATGTCGAAATATGTACCTGCAGAAATACCATGTTTGTTGATGAAATCACATTAAAGATGGGGGAGGGGAGTTTTAGAAGGGGGATGATTTTAACCATTTTTATTTCAGGGAGAAGGCCATCACCCCTCAACTCGACCCCTGCTTATACCTCTGGAATGTTTGCCTGGTGACACTCGCCCAGTATGGTCTCCTGCAAAAAAAAAGATAGCTAACGGAGAACGGGAGGAGACAAGCCTCCGCAGCTCTTTTGAGTTGGCCCCGAATCCGCGGTAATTCCATTGAAGGTATATGCTCTCCAGGCCAAGCTTAGAGGAGATGCGTGGGCCATCTTCAAAGAGAAGACCCACAAGAAAATTTCTGTACGCTTTTCGTAGGTAGAACTCCGGGCGCGGTAACCTTTGAAGACTGATCGGGAAGGTTGGGCTCGCTATGCGAGTCTTTTCTTGCCTCTGCCTCGAAACATTTTTGCGGGCAGAGCGGCTTCGGAGACAGGCGTATCTCCTCTGGAGAATCCACTGTCTCTGAGCCACACAGTTCAGCTTTAGTTGGGGGCGTATGAGCAGAAGCTTCTTTGGTGCTGTACTTGAGGGGGAAGGGCACGGGGGGTAGGAACCCCGGGAGACGGCCTTACGACCAGCTCCAGGGGTGTTGCGTCCTGTGAGTCTAATAATGTGGTGGAGGCGCACGGCCGCTTCGCCTTACGGGAAACGCTCACGCTTAGGAGGGGGGGGGGGGTAACCCGAGGTTGGGTGTGAACCCTTTGTGCCTCCTGATCTTTCAGGGCAACGGACAGGGAGAGAGAGTGTGGAATCCGCAGGAGGGTTCAAAATGTGCACCAAAACCACCGTGCTCGTAGACCTCTGGGGGCCAAAATCAGAGGGTGCATTTTTTAACATTGACGCATAAGACGTTCAAGGCAACGCCTCGCGCGCCAGGACCAGGTTCTTAACCTCGCAAATGGACAAACTATCCGCAGCGAGAACAGGATTTTTTTCGGGAAATACCCGCCACATTGCTTCGAACAAGCGCGGTGTGGATTTCTGCAAATGACACACTTGGCCATACATGATAGATCTTATCGTATAAGGATTTGGAGCAAATTACACATAATTCGGGTAACCTCAAATTTTCACGTTTACAGGAACGAGTCGGATAGCCGAAGCGGTAGCAATAGTAGTACTTCCACGGCACCACGGCAGTGGCACGAATGCCTTCACGCGGTCTTCTAAGTAGAGTAGTTCACGAGTTCCATCGGATAAACGATTCCTTTCACGAAGTTCATGGTAGAGTGTGGCGTCCCAATCATAGGTGAGCCATTAAGTGCTTGAAGAGCACTAATCATGAGCGCCTCGGAGGGATCCGACGCATTCGCAAGAAGTCTCACGTCCGAGAAACGGGTCAGCTTCGGCTCTCCACCAATCAAGCTAGCTAATGCTCACCTCTGATGGATCGTGTTGCCTTTGACCAACATGCTGCAATCACTGGAGTGAAAAAAATGAAAACCCAAGGTAATGACTACCCACGAAGTTTGTGTGGACAAAAGGTAATAAACCGTAATAATAATAAATATAAGAACAAATATATAAAAATAAATTAGCGCTGAGGAAGGAGGGGGGGGCAACAACAACTTTCCGAACCAATTAGAGTTTATGTCGAACCAGTTAAATGGCTTCCGTAATTTGCACACAGGCTGGAAGGATGTGCAGCTCTTTTGGGTACCAAATGCAACATGATACACAAGCTACCCCCTGCAGGAGTCACAGAGAACAACTGGTTGTAATAATAGTCCTTTAGGGTTAAAATATCTAGGAGTTCAAGTTCTTCTTTTACTTTAGCTGCTGGAAATCAGCTGGTAATTTGTTGATGCTACTAATTTCTGGGATGACGATGGGCTACCAGTTTATGGGTATCGGGCTAAGCAGCCTTACAGTCGAATCTGATTACAAAGTGTTCTTCTGGGCAATCCGCTTGTAAGCTAGGTTTAAATGGTAACTTGGTTATTGTTTGGCAGAAGGAAGGACTCGGAAGAAAAATAGCGGTTTTGTAGGCTTTAATCTTGGCTTAGGACTATCTCAGTTCGGGTAAGTGAAATAGTTAAGTTGTCCGTGGTTAGTTTGTGCGCTCACGTCTTTGGCTGACTATCAGTGCTAATGTTCAGTGTTTCTTGTAAGTCTCCTTCTGCGTCAGATTGTTTGGACTACTATGAACGGACTACTGAGGACGAGGTATGGACTGGTGATGCTAATAAGAATAATAACGCTACTAATATACTAATCAGAAAGAGAATAATAATAAGAATGTTTCTGTCCGTCTATTTATACTAACGCCAATAGGAGGGGGGGCGTGAATTATCTTCCTTTAATCTGAACGCGAGGCGGAGCTTATCCGATCAAAGGTATGTGCACGTGTTCTCTACTAAGACTTTTGGGCGGAGTCAAAGGGTGTGTTCATGTTAGTGTAGGCATGTGTACAGCAAGAAAATATTTGCATTTGGCCACCTGACCAGGCTTATAAAGCCGACATCCAAAGCGAGATTGATTTCGTCTTTTCACAGGTTCATGTAAACTCTGGCGAGTCAGATCAGTTTCTGTTCTATGTGTGCACAGACGTTTTCCACTGTCTCTGTCATCTCTGTTGACAGACCGTTGGCTCGCATCTGTTTCCTAATGTGTGTATGTTTGTATATTCGCGTGGGAACACAACGATTTCACTTCCAACCTTATAAAATATTCTGCTTTGTATTAATATATATTAAATTGCGATTTAACATTATTTACAAGTATTTGCTTTGTTTTACATTAGTTAATTGTTACAAGATGGCATATTATTTCAATGTTCGATTTGTGTGCCCAATTTCGAGATTTCATAGGGCCAACGGGGCCTCATTTTTGAGGTTCCTTGTTGGCTCTACTCCACCTTGCAATTTGGTGCCACACTTGAAAGGGTCGGGTTACAGGACGACCGGCGAGTTAAAAAAATGAGAAGAGTCCAATAGAAGATGGGCAACCAATTGGTTCCCACCACAAAAACGGCAGCGAGGCGTGATTCGAACACCAGCGGGAAAAGGATGACGGTGGGTAAGTCTTGTGTGCCAAATAAGAATGCGACAAAGGGCCGCTTATATGGACGGTAGTATCTGGTGGTTCGAAATCCAAGAACGGACAGACTCTTTAATATTATATAATTTAAAGGATGAACACCCATCCTATTTGTCCTGCCACAAACGGAATACATAATCTGTTATAGAGGGAAAAAAATATCGAAAAGGCAATGCAGAGTTATCCTGGACACTAGGATAGGCTGAACGGCTTAACTAATCAGCCCTCTCGTTTGCCAGGACCCCTATATGCATGCAAACCAAACAAATTAGATCCTGATAACAAGGAGCATTCTGTATCAGCCAAGAGAAAATAACAAAATCTTTAAAGGGTAAAATTGGGATCAGTGTAAATGCTAAACGAATGGCCGAAAGTTCAGTGGTAAAAATAGAAGCCGGCGGCGGCAAAGACAAAATAAAAAACTTCCCTGAGTAAACGTATATGGTATTCACGGCTCGGTCTGACTTGGAGTCATCTGAATATATGGGGCAATGTTGTGTATGTGAAGTTCCATGTTCGAGGAACAGACACTTAAGAGAGCAAGGGTCTACCGAGGACTTGCCCAAGCTTCACACGGCGGTGCAAAATGTGGGAGGTGGAGTACGTCAATTAGGGATCGGCGATTACGGAATGGCAAGGACTCTTAGACCACTCAGGCTGGAGAAATGATCTTCTATTCGGAGATTCAACGAGCGGAGCAAAGACGGCAACCTATCAAATGCCGCCTTTAATTCAATAGCATAAAGGCATCTGTGAACCTCTGATGCGGGGTCTTGCCGTACACGACAGAGGTATCGCATATAGATCTGGAGTCGACAATAAGGCAAGGGGAATACACCACTCTCACAGTAAAAATGTTCACGGGTGGGGTTCGTAAGGCTCCACTGGAAAGACGAACTCCGAGGATGCAAATTGGGTTCAGCTTTTGAAAGGCTTAGGGTGAAACCGACTATTAAATTTAGCACCCATAGTCCAATTTGGATTGGACGAGGGCAGTGTCCAGTATCCAACGATCACTGCCCCATGGCTTGTGAGAGAGGACCTTCAAAATGTCTAGAGCCTGCAGACAGCCGTTCAAAGACGACGTGCTTGTAGTCACTAGGGTAAATTGGAATCAAGAGTTAGGCCCAGGAACCGAAACTCAAGGACCAACTCGATATGTACACTTTGTAGGGAGATAGGTATCGGAACAAGAGCCCCTCTACCCCAGTGGTGGTACATAGACATCGTCCTGCTCATGGAAAAACGAAACCACGTAAGTTGTGCAGGTTTCAAACCCGCATCGACTGCCAACCACAGACAACGCACAGCTGAGGAAAGGCAAGGGGAGGAAAAGTAGACTACAAATTTGTCAACGAACATGGTCGCCATATCGCCCTCTGGGAGAGAAGAGGTGATATAATTAATTGCAATTACAAAACATGAGACACTAAAACACTGAGAATTACCTCTTGTTTTGGTTGCAGGTCAGGCCTTTTATCCATCAGCGCGTGAAGAGTGGATGAAAGGCCTGGTTTTAATTGAGATCAAAACGTTTGCTCATTACCTCAGTGTGCTTGGTTCGAATGCCACCCCAGTACGGATTTTTCAAATTAGGAAATAACATTTTTTCGAAGAAAAAATTATTCCGTTTTTCTCTTTAAGGGAATAACACATTTTTTTTCTTGAGTTAGTTTTCACGTTGTTTCGTTCAAAATTCGCATTTTTTGGTTTTGTATAGCATGTTATTGTAAATTTTATGCACTTTTTATGGTATAATTATTTTTTTAGCAACATGACTAGAACATAGTGAAAATTAAGATAATGCAAAATTGTATACATCCGAGGAAAATTTTCTTAGATATTTAGAGTTAATTTGTGAAAAAAACTACATCATTGATTTTTATATCATTTTATTGCAAATTCCATGCACTTTTTTTTAAAATATATATTTTGTTTTAGCAATATGACTAGAAAATAGTGAAAATTATGATAATGCAAAATTGTATACATTCGTGGAAATTCTCCGTAGACTTTTAACGTTAATTTGTGAACACAACACAAAACTGCACCATGCGATTTTAAATATTTGCTAACCGCCCTCCCCCCCTCCCCTCAAAAAAAACGGCGCCTGAGAACTGGTTTATATTTTTAGCATCATTCGAATATAGATTGAACTAAATTCTAGGGCATTCAGAACATCCCTACTATTCACCTAAGACTCCCTTTCCAACTGAGAACAAAGCCTATAGTTAACCATGTAGGAAAAATATATGTTTCAGTCCACCATTAAAACAGATTTTCATGGAACTAAAGAAAACTGATTTCAAATGATAACTAAATCATATTTGCATATTTTGCTTGTGAATTGAGGGGGTTCTGAAAGGCCCCCTGTATCTCAAAAATGGCGCCCTAGGTTATTATGATTTTGGCAGGAATAAAAGGGCTTTTAATGAGCTTTAATTTCATATATGATAATTTAACAATAATAATAATAATAAGTCTTTTTAATGCGCTCTTCAAGGCCTGAGGCCTTCCCAGAGCACACGTTGTGCTGAGATGAGAATGGAAATTCAAGAGGGGGAGAAGGCAATACTGAAAAGATGCGTTTTAAGGAGACGCTTAAATGTGGTAAGAGAGGGAGAAGACCTGATTTCAGCAGGAAGAGCATTCCACAACTTAGGGGAGAAGATTGAGAAGGAGCAGTCTCCCATTGAGCAGAGGGATGAACGAGGAATATTCAAAAGAGGTGCATGTGATGACCGAAGGGCCCGAGGGACATGGCGTGGCGAGAGGGCAGAAGAGAGGTAAGACGGGGCCTTGTTGTTTAGGGCCTTAAATGTGAAGAGAAGTATCTTGAAGTGAATACGGGATCTGACAGGGAGCCAGGGCAGTTCATGCAGCAAGGGTTTCGAGGGAGAGAAGCGAGGGTGACAGAGGAGAAGCCGGGCGGCATAGTTCTGTACAAGTTGAAGGGGGCGGAGAGAGGAGGATGGCAGACTCACAAGCAGAGAGTTCAGTAGTCAAGGCGTGAGATGATGAAGGCATGAGCAGCAGTCTCAAGACTTTAGCGATCAAAGTGAGAGCGAATGCGAGAGAAGTTACGAACGAAACATAGAGAGGATTTGCTGACATTGCGGATATGAGGCTTAAAGGAGAGATGCTCATCAAAAACAACACCCAGATTCCTAACGCAGTCAGAGAAAATGATAGTATTACCGCCCAGAGTAAGCGAAGGAAAGAGAGATTTAGATTTTTTAACAAGAGCAGGGGTGCCGACGAGGAGGACCTCAGTTTTGGAGTGATTAAGCCTGAGGAAGTTGGTAGAGAGCCAGTCAGAAATGGAGGAGTAGGCAGCCAGGAGGTCAGTGATACAGTAGGCAAGAGACATAGGGGATAAGGAAACGAAAATTTGAGTGTCATCAGCATAGAGGTGGAAGGATAGACCGAGATTACGGAGAAGGGAACTAAGAGGGAGAAGGTAGATACGAAATAGTAGAGGACCAAGGACAAAGCCTTGTGGCACTCCAAAGCGAATGGGGGTAGAATCGGATGAAACGTCGTCAATCACAACGGATTGGGTACGAGACGAGAGGTAAGAACGCAACCAGTCAAGCACGGTGCCTGATATGCCGAGGAAAGAGTGAAGACGATCAAGTAGGATGGTTTGGTCAATAGTATCGAAGGCAGAGGAGAGGTCGAGTAGAACGAGGATGGAGGCACAACCCCTGTCCGCGGCTCTTCGTAAGCAATCGGACACATTGAGAAGGGCGGTTTCTGTGGAGTGACCTGACTTGAAACCAGATTGATAGGTTTCATTAATGTTACAGGCCACCATGTGACT
Source organism: Ceratothoa steindachneri (assembly GCA_963969495.1). Taxonomy (NCBI): domain Eukaryota; kingdom Metazoa; phylum Arthropoda; class Malacostraca; order Isopoda; family Cymothoidae; genus Ceratothoa; species Ceratothoa steindachneri. The sequence goes on from OZ018320.1 coordinate 159,191,853, forward strand.
GTTGATGCGTGAAGCAACCACTCTATCCAGAACCTTAGAGAGGAAAGGAAGTTGTGAAATCGGGAGATAATTGGAAGGGTCAGTGGGGTTCAGTTGAGGCTTTTTAAGAATCGGACGGATGTGGGCACGTTTAAAGGAAAAGGGAACAAGACCAGTTGCAAGTGAAGTGTTGAACAGGTGAAGAAGCGTTGGGAGGATAGCACGCAGAATTTTACATAGCAGTTTAGGCGGAAAAAGGCCTTTTGAGGAGCCCGATTTCTTAGAACGCGAGAGCAGGGCTGTAAGCTCCAACGCGGTCACAGCGAAGAAAACGATAAGCGGCTGAGGCTTGGAAGTCAGGGAGAATGGCAGGAGCCGGGACAGAAGGCTGAGGGAGGGAGGCACGGAGGTTAGTGACCTTATATGCGAAGAAATTCGAGAGAGTAGCAAGGCTAATGGGTGGGGAGACCTGGGCTGGGGAAGTAAGACGGGAGAGCAGGCGGAAGACGGTACGGGGATCATTCCTATTATCAGTAAGCGGATTACGTGAGTAGGCTTCACGATCAGATTTTAATTTCGCCACGTAGGAAGCTGTGGCAAGTCGGAACGCCAGCGAGAGAGGGGTCGTGTCTTGACCACGGGTGCGAGCCTTTCTAAGGACTCTTTCATGGGCACGCATGGACTGCTTAGCACGGAGGAGTTCCATAGAGTACCAAGGGGCACGGTGACAACGGGAGTTCGAAGGGATGACAAGGGCAGAGTGGGCATCAAGGCAAGTGAGAAGGGGTTGCTCCAAAGAAGAGAGAATCTGGTCAGGAGAGGCAGAAGCATCAATGGGAGGAAGTTTGGAGGCCACATCATTAGATAGAGAGGAAATATCAATGGAGGCTAGTCGACGGAAAATCTTAGGATTATGAGACAGCTGGGGAGGTATATGGAATGGGATAGAGAAGTTGAAGTTGATAAGGAAGCGATCAGATATAGCATTGGACAAATTTGTAGTCGTCAGGTTGGAAATAAGACAGTCAGAGATTACAAGGTCTAAAATGTTACCGTGAAAGTGGGTAGGGAAAGGAACGTGTTGGTTGATGGAGAAGAGATCAAGGATTTCAGAAAAGGCTTTGAAATTAGGATTGTGGCAAGGAAGGTTGAAATCACCGAGGATTAGCAGAGAACCAGTGGGGGAGAGGCCAGCGAGGAGGTTACTAAATTCATCAAGAAAAACGTTGTAGTAAAACGTTGAAAAATGAATGTGGTATCCCCTTAACACGGTATGCTGGATTTATATCATAATAAATACTAATATAAAAATCATACTAAATAATAATAAAAATACTACTACTAAATTATTATATCAAATATTATTAAATAATACTACATAATGATAACATACTACAAGTAATAATTAATACTAATCCTAATAAATAATTATAATACATAATAAATCATAATAAATACTTATAACAAATAATATAAAATTCAAACTAAATAATAATAATAATAATAACGAAAATAACAATAATATTGCTAATAATAATAATACTAATAAAAAAGTAAAATAGTGTGGAATGTGGGCGAAGGAAAAGCCCACCAACAACTTTCCAAGGCCCCATCATAGAGTTTAAGTCAGCCCAGTGCCAGGGCATCCCTAATTTGTACTTAGGCCGTGAAGACGTGCAACTCCTCCCGATACCAATTGTAATAGGCTATCCCCTTGTGGGGAAAAGAGCGGTGACGGGGGTATTTCCGAGGGCCCCGAGGAACTGGCAGAGGCCCCTGTCTGTAACTGGGGCGCATAGCACGCCGGAAACGGAAGGTCGAGGAAAGATTTTCGGACGAGAGATCCGGAATCGTGGGCAGGGGATGTTTTCTATGCCTGGAGTTGATCCAACAACAGCGGCTGGCGATGTTCAAATATCATCGGATTCCATCGGATCATGAGTATGAGGGTGAGTGAGCGGTGCAGGCTATCTGGGCAAAGTACGGCACTCTGTGGATATCTGCAACCATTTGGACCGGTAAGGGCTCTACGTTCTGTAAAGAGCGAGGCGGTCTTGAGGACAGAGAATATTCAGCAAGAGGAGAAGAGTCCATTGAAGACTCTAGATGATGTTGTCAAGGGACTCACCCTGAGTAGCAGTCCTTGGTAGAGCCGCCTGGGAAAGGGAAGCAACGTTAGGTATCTCGGTGGGAGAGAGGTACTTCGAAGGTGTATCGGGAATACGTCTGACATTAGCGGTAGATGGGCAATGAGATGCTACAGGTGTGTCGCAACTCAAACGTGACGGTCTGTTTCGTCCAGCGTCGCGCAAAACTTTTGAGAATAGACGGCCAAAAGGTGATGTTTGTACTCGAGCATGTTGGTGAGACTCTCTCTCGTCCAGACGCAAAGTTGCGTAAAACAAGAACATCCTTTTAGTATAAGAAGATTGGACAGGTTTTCGACGCAGCGCTATGAGCAATACCGCAGTTGGTACTTTCCTGCGGTTGCATGGGAGATTAAGAGAAAAGTCTCCATAGAATTAGAAAATTTCAGAATCTGATCATACTCGGCCCACGGGTTTAATTTTTAATTTTTTATTAAGAGCTCATCTGGCGACTGCCTACTTGGGCATTAGTACTAGGCTACTTTAAAATGTATTCAAAAGGATAAAAAACAACCTCCCCCCGAAAAAAAAGGGAAAAGGAAGCGAGCAGTAAGCAAGCTCCTGCGTCGGGGGGAGGTCCCCTCGGCTCAGGAGCGTGCGACCTATAAGGGAAAAAAACAAAAGCAAAAAAACAAAAACAAAAAAAACTGGTTAAATAATAGGGAGGAGGCCGGCCTCCCCCAAAAGTCAACAAGTCTACCAGTCAATGTACACGCACTTGTCCCGATAACAAGAGACAGGCGGTAGCGACCCCGTCCATCCCGGTACCGGTAGAGGTAACGTGCGCGAAGATCATCCAGACTGGGACATTCGACAAGAATGTGCCGAACAGTCTGGGGGACAACGCAGTCGTCACAATAGGGCGCAGGCGAGCGCTCCATCTAATAGCGATGCGTCACACGAGTGTGTCCGATTCGGAGACGACAGAAAGCGACCTGAAACCGTCGCGGCATTGGAGGATAGGTCCATGGGAACAGTCGCAGCGCAATGGCACGCAACTTTAAGTTCCCTTCGACCATCTCCCTTCTTCTTTGCCAAGCAGTCCGAAGAGCTGCCCGTATTTTTGCCATGTAGTCGGTGTGAGGAAGAGCGAAACGCTGGTCCGGTCGCAGAGTCCTCGTGGACTCTTTGGCGCCCTCATTCCCCGCAATTCCTACATTTCCAGGAACCTAGCAGAAGATAATCTCAACACCCGCCCAGCTCGACAAAACCGTGGCATCACGGATATCGCGAACCAGGGGATGCGGAGATTCCAATGACCCGAGAGCACTCAGGGCGCTTTGTGAGTTGCTATAGATCACAATCCGGTCACCGAACCGGGCACGTCGCGCAATCTCCCGTACCGAGTGGTGTATTGCCACCAGTTCGGCGGTGAAGACAGACGCAGCGCCTGGCAGAGCCCCGCTGACTTGAAACAGAGGGGATACGGCGTGGAAGCCGACCCCCTCTTGGGACTTGGAGCCATCCGTATACACTGGCACGGTTCCAGCGTGACACGAGGTGTGCTCCAAAAAGGTCGGACGCAATACTCCCAGCGCTGTACAAGCTTTGGGAGCAGAGGCGTGGTGACAAAGAGCCAAATGTGATATCCTCCAGGGTGGCGTCCTGAACAGAACCAGGGGCGCCACCGCCCCGAGAGCTATACCTAGCTCTCGAAGGAGTTTCTAAACCCAAAGGACTTAGGGTATGACTGGCGTCTCTCTGCGGCATAGGCACCGTCGAGATCAGCTGCGAATGCAGTGAGAGCTGTTGGCGACTGAGGGAGGCGCCGGACTCGCGCGTACAGGCGAGTGATTCACTGTACGCGGCGTAGAGCGATTGGCATCTTCCCAGAATCGACCAACAGGCTCTCAATTGGGGAAGTGCGGAAGGCACCGGTCGCAAGGCGAAGGCCAGTGTGGTGGATCGAGTCCACCTTCCGCAATAAACGCTCGGCTGCGGATGCATAAAACTCGCATCCGTAGTCGAGCTTCGAACGAACAAAGGATCGATAAAAAAGTAAGGCAGTAGCCCTCCCACGGGTTAAGCTTAAGATGGGCTTTAACAACCCAGACCACTATTTAGGCGCATTTGTCCTCGAGCTTTTACCATAGCGTATACTGGAAGGTGGTAAGCAGTCAACGACCCAGCACACCCCATGCCTAATACTTCTCTCAGCCAGCGGGCTTTCAGCCCTCGCAGCAGGTAGGAACCTCACTGTATACACTGACACTCGACTAAGGTCTGTTAAGAGGACGAAAGTCGGCCTGGCAACCAGAACCTCTGTGGATAGAAGAGCAAGTTTGTAAGTAGGTTGGCGGGTTCACTAACGAAAGAGGGGGGGGGGGAGAGATAGGACGCTGAAAGGGAGTGAGGAGGAAGCGCATCAACTTTCCTAGGCCCCATCACAGTTGATCTCAGACGTGACAGAGATTCACTAATTTGCACTTAGGCCGGGGGGATATGCAGCTACTCCAGATAACATGTGTAACAGGCTACCTCTCTGCGGGAAAGGAAAGACTGAGATAGGTAGAGTTGTCTAACAGAATTTATTAGTCTACCCAAACAAGAGAAAGCCATCTTCACTGATGGCACCCATTGACTACATAGACTGTATATTGCATTTAGGAGACTGCATCGCCGCACATTTTTCTTGGCTTCACTCTGCGTAGTCATCGTACACTGAAGACCTGTAAACCTACCTTGAGGCCCTCATACAAAAATTCGTGCTCTTCGCGGCTTCCCGAAACAAGACCTGCAGTCCCACAACTACCATCCCAATCCTCTGATTCGATTACTCTCGTGTGAACTTTCGGTCCTTGAACAATAAACTTGTCACTACCTGTTCGGTGCCAGGAAATGAAGCAGCTAACCAAAATCTTCGGTAAAGCTCCGACCCAACTGCCTTCCCATTCGCTGGTCTTTAAACCAAAATGGCTGCCTGACTAACAAACATCGCTTCTAACGATACATCAGATACTGATCTTCATCCATACACCGCTCCCACCATTAAGATGTGGTGCAGCATCGCCTAGCCCTAGTTCACTCTAGGCTAACTCTTGGATACCTTTATTTCCTAACAACTGCATTACTATCAGGTTATCCGATTTTTTTTCGCCGCGTTATCGATTCATCGGTATCGCCGATATTTTTGGTTCCAAACTAGCGATAATCGATCATTTCAGTTTTGGTTCCAGTTTAGCACAGGGGCGAGCCGCGCGTGCTTTGGAGGCAGAAATAGGTAGGTCCGAGGTGGAAGGAGGATCCTCAAAACCTATGAGATGAAGGAGAGCCTCATCAGGTAAGAAAATAAGAAACAGTATTCAAATATTCTACTATTTATCGGTTATTACCTCCGCGGGCGATAAATTTATCTCAGATAAGGTTATCGTTATCGATTTATCGGTTATCGTGATACATATTTTCGTTATCGCGCCCACCTATGTGCATTACCAGACTCACCGTGTATTATATCCCTCGTCATCGCTTCATTCCTTTTCTATATTCTTACTATAACTCAGAACACTTTCTTTTACTCCTGGAAAATCGTTCCTTGTTCTCCGTAAATAATCCCTCTTGAGATAATTGCGCATTCGTTCTCATCTCGCACTCATTTACTCTTTCCTGGACAATGAAGTCTCGACGCTGAATAATACCATATGCGTAAAGCAGCGGTCAAAGCAACTTGCATAAAAAACAACAAATTACTGCCTTCTCCCACTTTCAAACGACTTACAACAGAGCCACTAAGCACATTCCATAACAGAACCACGTTTGACCATTACAGCGACTCTCATCTACTCCATGTGCCTAAGCATTTTTAAAACCTCTCAGAGCACTAACAACCTCTTGCATGCTTATCACTCCCATACCCATCCTACAACTAGAAAGTATTTTTCTCCTAGAGATCTTCATGCAGCTATTCTTTTCCTGGGTCCTTACTTCCTTCCAGAATAGCTTCCTGTTCCCTCTCATTGGGATCCTCATTCATCTTTTGTGCAAACGGTTCATTTGTTGCTTTACTGCTGTTTAATCATTTCCTTGTATGCATTCAATCTCATTTATGCCTACGTTTTTTTTCCATTACACGTTTCACATAGTCATGCCACCATTCCACGTTTTGCTTCCTCTTTAGTTCTGGCACACCCACAAAGTCCTTGCATTAAAACTTCCTTAAATTTGTTTCACATATGACATATCTTCATGTTCGCACTTATTTCTACTTTATGGCTTTCTCACATTCACTTCTGATTCTCCCTTCAGCGTTGCTGTAGTGTGGTGAATTCGGGGTTTCGGGAGGCGGTGTCATGGAGGAAAAGGTTGAAGATGGTGGGGGTGAGTACAGATCCCTGTGGAACTCGGTTGTATATGAACCGTGATCGTGTGATAGCTTGCCGTGGTATATTATTAATTCTTGTCTGCCTATGAGAAAATTGGAGACATTTTTTTCAAATTGGAGTCATGTGGTGATTGGATTTTGTTGATGAAGTGTCTGGGAACCATGTCAATTGTGGTAATTCTGTTGGTAAGTAGTGGTTGTTGAGTACAATGGGCAGAAACTGTGTTAATTTTCTTTAGTGCTAACTTTCCATGATTTTGGAGGAGGCGTGTAGTAGTAAAATTGGGAGTTATGATGAAGGGTCAGTGTGTAATTGATTTGGCTTGACGATGGTTATAGGGTTAGCAGATTTGAGGATATTTATGGGTGCATCAGTAGGTGGGGGATGATTTTGCAAGTAAGGCCAGGAAAATCATTTATTTATGTCTGGGCTTGTTATAGTGAATTAAAAGCGCGTGCAGGCGTTTGTGGCTCTGATTGAGAGATCAGTTCTGTTGCTGTTGATCAGCTTTACATTAGAGTAGATGCCTTCGAGTCTTGTGCACTCTAATAGTTTCCCAGTTGTTTTAGTGGGCTGGCTGATTTCTGTGCAAAAGTTTGGGTTATAGTGTTGTTCCCCCAGAGGATGTGTAGGCCTTGTTTTTGTTAGTGAACTGAGTGACTGAAACTTTGGTTCAGTATATTAGAAGAGATCCCAGTCAGCTTTTTGTAGTCAGGGTAAGTGCATGGACTTGCCAAGTTGTTTTCAACTCTGCAGCGCCCATTTAGCGACTGCTTCCAACGACATGTCACCACAATTAAAATTTCAGCCTAGTACTAGGCTACTTTAAAATCGCCCCCCTCCCCCGCAAAAAAGTAAATGCTCCAGCGTCAGAGGGAGGCACTATCCCCCCCCCCCCCGGTGCTGGACCATGCGAGCAACACCTGAGTTAAAATGGAGGAGGCCAGCCTCCTCCAAAATGTCACATAGTCCACAAGCCTGCGTGCACGAACATGTCCAGAGTATGAGAGACAAGCGGTAGCGACCCTTGGTTGTTTGTTTTGGCGGCTATGTTGGTGATGTCCGATGAGGTGCCATAGGTTTTGAAGGGTTTGTGTGCAGGTGAAAGGGTTAAGTGTTCTATGATGGTGCAGGCTGTCTTCCTCTCTTGTGATTCTCGGCAAGCGGGGTCATGAGCATGAAGTCACTTCAACGAGGGTGTTATTTTGTTATGTTGGAAGGTGGTCGAGTGCAGGCTCATATTTTGGCAATTAGGATGGAAGGGGGATGTATGTACAGATTGTTGCTGTGCACTTAAATGGTTTGGATTTCTATTGGGTATGAGATGGATGACTTTAGTGCCATTGGCAAAAGGGTTGCCGTCTTGTGTAATTAAGTCTCCGCCTCAGTAGTTAGTGTGCATCTTGATATACAAGCCTGAGTTTCAATGCTCGGATGAAAGCTAGGTGTATGGTTTGGTTGATGAGGAATTCCAAACTTTGCGTTTGCCGTTGTTTGGATGCAGGATGTTGTGTGTATTGGAGGATCTTGTGAGACCGGACTGAGAGGTGGGCTGAAAAGTTGTTGCAGTTGCTTGGTAGTGTGGCATGTAGATGGTAGGAGTGTCGACGTGGGTTGTGCATGTGTAGTGGGATTATCTTTTGCAGACTGCCCACTGGGTTGCGGCTTGGCCTCGTTTACAGGGGGTCTGCATAGGAGCATATCTAACATAGCCAGTTTTGCTCCATGCCCTAGGATTTTTATGTGCTGGGCCATGGAATTATTGTACCAGAATGCTTTTCTAACCCATTCTTTGCCAATATCATGGATGAACGTGGTACATTTAGTTACCTTCTATGATAGCTGAAACCATGGTGGTAATAATTCTTATTCAACTAACGAGAGGCAAGGTTTTTAAAAATATAATTAGCAATAAGTCGAATATATTTAAAGAAATAAAAATTTGTACTAAAAAACATATAAAAGTTTGTTAGTTGTTACACCGACGCTTTTAGAAACCCCAATTAAAGTTAATGTTGCTTGCAGATAAAAGAGCAGCTCTAAATAATGAGAGAGAAAAGGTACCCACTTTATATGCAATGCCCTATTATACTGTCCAGTGTAGGAATACAGGTGACAATGTTACAAATCAGATCATAGTATGTTAAGAAACTTCCATTGCACTGGCACTATTGCTACTCTCCATTGTCAAGCCAATTTTCAGAGGTTCCATACAAGAAGACTGAGAGTTAGTAGATATTCCTTCTGTACTTATATTTTCGGTTGGTGGGATGTTTTCTGCATCTTTAGCATCATCCCAATCAATTTTGAACTTTGTCACTCGAGGTTGGCTGGCCAGAATATTTCTTGTAAGCTGTAAAATTTATCTCATTACATATAATATATATAAAGGAACTACTAGCCATTATTATTGTTTAATTATGGCAGAAACAAATGAGATGATCACAAAAAATAAATTTAGTCAAGTTCATAAACAAAAACAATTTAAGGCAGCAATGCCTAGTGGCACCTACAGGTGCTATTTTTATAACCTTATAAAAACCTAAATATATAATTCTTTCTCCTAATTTAAGGTTTTCTATAATATTCCAGGCTTCGGTTTCTATCATTTTTTCAGGCTAACATTTAAAACTGGCATGGTATGTAAATAAATATTACTTGAATATCTCTATTTTGGTGTAATATCAAGACAAGCTCAATGCTCTCACAAAAATGGCTGAAAATTGCAATATAAGGTAAGAAAATATAAAGATTTGGTGTAATGATTTTCAAAACTTTGTGGTAAATGCTGATAATATTGTTGTCTAATGTGCTTATTTCTAATCACCACAGTGAATGCACAAACTACTACTGGCACCTATAGGTACCGCCGGTCAATATGGCTGAATCACTTTAGCGTCTGCTCTGTAGAAGCAGCATGTCACTTTAGAATATTTTTACTTCATTTCTATTACATTTATGTATGTGTGAAATTTATGATACTGCTAAGTATGCTGATTTAACTTTTATTATTTATAATATATAATTTTATTTTTACAGCATTTCAATGGAGAAGATTTTGGAGGTTTTAGAAACTCAAGTTGATGAGGATGAATTACCAGGAGCATCTGATATTCAGTCAATAATTGTATTACCTCCCAATGAAGGAGTAATAACAGATATTGACTTGGATGATGAAAATGACAGAAACTTGAATCATTTCACACCAGCACAGCTCACAAATGAAGCAGAGATTGTCTATAGAGGCCCTGATGAAACAAATGTGAGTAGGCTTATCAATTCTAAGATTAAAAAAGTTAGGCATTGGAAATCAACAGACATTTTCAAAACCAATACCTGAACTAGGTGCAAAAAATGAAAAAATATTAGAACAATTGTCTATTGTGGACAGTTGGGAATCTGTTTTTAAGAGATGAAATAGTAACATTATTAGTTGATAAGTCTAATAAATATGGGATGCAACGTAATCATTCTCTCAATGTTACACAAGAGGAAATGAAAGTATACAATGCAATTCTTCTTTTGACTGGTTATCTGAGCCCAAACATATTAGAATGTTTTGGGAAATAAAAAAAAAGATGTCTATAATGAACTAGTTGCCTCAGCTATGAGAAGGAACCAATTTTTAGAAATTCATCAAATCCTTCATGCTTCCAATAATTTGCAACTTCCAATAAATGATAAATATGCTAAACTTGCTGATTACTTTAGTTTATTGAATAAAGTTTTCTTCAGAATTTTGAAAAGGTTTCTTCACTTGAAATATCAATTGATGAAACAATGGTACCTTACTATGGGAGGCATGGTTGCAAGCAAAACATTCATGGAAAACCAATCAGATTTGGTTACAAATTGTGGTCTGCTTACACTCCTTCAGGTTATTATCTAATTCAATTCATGCCGTATGAAAGGTCAAAAGCAAGACCGCCTCCTGAACAAGAAACGTATGGGCTCGGAGCTTCAGTTGTTCTGCAGTTTCTTTCTACTGCCTAAAGGTGTATCCTACAAATTGTACTTTGATAATTTTTTCACTGGCTTGCTCCTTTTGGACAAACTCACAGAACTTGGACATTTTGGAACTCGGACAATAAGAGAAAATTGGACACAGAAATGCCCATTAGAAAACCCAAAAGAAATGAAGAAGAAAGGACATGGTGCAATGTCTATGAAAACAAAATCTGAACCTGCAATTATTATGTGGAATGACAACAACATTGTGACCTTGGTTTCAAATGCTTATGGTATTCATGCAGTCTCTTCTGTACATAAGAGTTGCTTCAGTCAATAATAATAAAAAAAAATTACTGTTCCTTGACCAAAGGTGGTTTTAATGTATAATAAATTTATGGGTGGTGTGGACAGGTTCAATGAAAATGTTGATAGTCAGAGAATCTCCTTTTCAAGGAAAAAAATGGTGGTTTCCTCCCTTTGCTTTTGGCATTGATGCTGCTTATCAGAATACATGGAAAATACAGTTGCAGCAAAAAAAATCCTAACATTCATACGATGCGGTTAATAAAAAACAAATATTTCACTTACATGTAATTTATTGTGATTATATCCTTAAAATTAATACTTTGACATAGTGCCTTTGTTCTCTAGCACCATATGAAGTCTTTTGGGCATTGATTCTGCCAGCTTGGCAAACTAGGAGGCGTTCATATTGATCCTAACTCCTTCAATGCCTCCAGCAGGTCTTTGATGTTGGTTAGTTTGGATGCTTGTACTTTATTTTTCATAACATTCCAGGCATTCTCAATGGGTTTCAGATCCAGCGAATTACCTGGCCAGTCTAACACCAATTTGGTTGTCTACAAGGAACTTTTTGACCGCTTTTGACTTGTGTGCAGGGGCCCTATCATGCATGAAATAATTGCACTAATAAATACTCCAAAAATATAGCAAATGTTCCTTCAACACATCAATGTAAGTGCTCCCCTTCATGGCAACGTTCTTGTAGAGGAAGTCGAGCCCTGCTCTGCCCTTTCCACCACTGAAAGCACTCAAAAAACTATTACACTGTCCGAATGTTATACCATCTTCACTGTGTACTGGGGATCGAACCGTGACAAACCTCTCGGCTGACACACTGTCTTGGACTCTCCCCTAACCAGCCTGAAGGTACTTTCATAGCTGAACATTACCCTTTTTTCATTCCTCGGAGGTCCAGTCCTTGTATTTCTTACAAAATTCAAGGTGCCTTTTCTTCATAGCATTAGTGAGAAGGGGTTTCTTGGCTGCGCGTCATGCAGGTAATCCAAGTTCTTTTTGTAGCCAGTGCCGAATCGTCCTGATAGCGACGTTCTGGAGATGTGTGGGTGTTTTTTCTTGAGTGCTACAGCTACTATAGAAGGGTTTACCATCACCACATTTTAACAGCTTATCCGTCCTTGCTGTTGTCTTTCTTGGTGCTCCAGAGCCTGTTTACCTTGGGCGGGTCGTGCCTGGTGGTAATGTCGCCACCACGTCCCAGATACTATAAATGGCTCATCTAGACACCTTCAGGTCGGTGGCTACACAAATCATAGACATGCCATTAATCTAAAAGGGCGATAGCACAAGACTTTTCCTCCATGCTGAGCTTAGTACATCCCATTGTGTGCAAAAGATAGGGTTACAGCCGGGATCGGCGCTAATGAGAGCAGCATACTATACCACTTTTTTACACAAGCAACTGTTGTGCACTAAGACATGCCTGGGTGGCGGCGTGTAGTTACAGACGCGTCAGGACCTCTGCATCAACACAAGCTCTGCCCACTCTATCTATGGTGTAACAGCAAATAAAATCGTAACACGCGAATTCCATGTTATGATTTTTATTGCTGTGACTGTATATCAGGCAATGGGTGGAAAAACAAGTAACATACTGTGGATTCCGCTGTAATATAGTGCAATGTTATCTTGGAAAATATAAGAAGGCCCCTAATAAAGAGTTCAGGAGACAATACTCGGCTGCAAGTGTTTACATGGTATACAGGATAGTAAAAACAAGGGCAATTTAAACATTCAGGAAAAGGAGTTGCATAGAGGACCAGCGTCACACCAATTCCTAGCACATGACTGATATAAAAGACAATTTCATGATATAGTACTTCCTTGCTGGCATTAAGGATGGACCTGAAAACCTTTAGATGGTGTCAAACTGAATCTCCTTGGGGAGGGGCAAGAGAACCCTCTGGGAATTTTGGAAATGAATGAGTTCAAGATAAGGGAGTCTCCATGGAAGCGAAGGACTCACCAGTTAATGATACACACAAGAGAGAGTAATGCTGAGGACCATCCAGTATGGGATACCTTCTTCTTGGCTAGCAGACCCAGATTATGATACTGTTGTTGTTGTAGTTCCTCAAGCTGCCCTAGAGGAAGGAAATGCCCTGTACTGTGGTTTCCCACAGAGTCCTCAGATAGTGCATGTTGCGAGCAATGTGTTTAATGGTGTAGATTGGTAGGTTGCATTCTGGACAAGAAGGCAGCCAAGATGGACACCTCCAGTTTCTTCTGATAACTCAAAGGACTTGAGGGATGCTCACACTGCAGCTGGCCAAGTGGAAGACTATGTCATCATAATGAAAAGGAGGATTCAGAAACTGGACCTCAGAGTTCCGTGCTTTTAGCACACTGTTGTGTGGGAGTGAATGAAAAGAGTGGAGTGAAATGAGTATGGAAATTTTTCTGGGAGCTGGATTAGGGGTTGGAGAGATAATAGTTACAAGGAAAGAAAGTACCCTAGGAGACCTTACGGTCCATTCAAAGAGGGTACTTTTGGACTAGCAATTGAGCCGGCACATGGCTGCTCAATTGTTTTGCGTCCCTAAACGGCACTTTTCAAGACTTTGTCTAGTCTTGACTTGAACTGGTCAACAGATTCACTGTTGACAACTTCCACTGGAAGTGCATTCCACTTACCACAGATACTGTAAGTGAAAAAATTTCCACACAGATTGCAATTGTAACGCTTCAGTTCAAGTTTGAAGCCGTGATTGCGCGTTCTGTTCTTACTGAGTGTGAAAATATCCTGGTAGTCAACATTGTTGAACTCTCGAAGTATTTGGAAAACTTCGATGAGCTGACCACACAGTTTACGGGTTTCCGGCGAGAACAGATTTAATTCCCTTAGTCTAACCTCATAACTTTTATGTCGGATAGAGGGGATCAGCTTGGTTGTCCTGGCTTGTACGCGTTCCAACCTTGGGATATCCTTTCGAAACGGACTCCAGAATTGTACGGCATACTCCAGGTGCGGCTGAACTAGGGAGTGTACAGAGAAAGTACTATCTCCTTGTTACGGTATCCAAACTGGCACTTTATGTAGCCTAACATCCTTTGGGCTTTCTTCTCTGCCTCGATGCACTGTTTCGAGAACTTGAGGTCGCTAGTGATAGTTACACCCAAGTCCTTCTCAGTGTCACTCGATTCAAGAGCAGTGCCCTTAAGGATATACTGAGATTGGGGGTTTCTGTGGCTGATATGCATCACTTTGCATTTGTTCCCGTTAAAAGGCATTTGCCACGTGTCCGACCACTCCCCAATCTTCCCAAGATCTTCCTGCAGGCGGGCAGTATTTCCATCCTTTGCAACGTTCATACCAAGCTTGGTATCGTCGGCAAATTTGGAAATCTTGGCAACCATGTCACCGTCCATGTCGTTGACGTAGATGATGAATAGTATTGGTCCCAGGACAGAACCTTGAGGCACCCCGCTAGTAACGGGCACCCACTCAGAAGCCTGTCCATTCACCACCCCCCGTTGCCATCTGCCACTTAGCCAGTTCTCGATCCAGCCGGCTACTTTTCCGTCTATGCCCAGCGCTCGCACTTTCCGGAGAAGGCGGCGGTGTGGTACCTTATCAAAGGCTTTCTGAAAGTCTAAGTACACCACATCCACTGCCTTGTCCCGATCGTGCTCACTGAACACGAAGTGGAAGAATTCCACAAGGTTCGTCAGGCATGACCGTTGCCTTCAGGAGCTGTGCTGGGAACTCCTCAGTAGCAGGTTTGACTCTAGATACGACGTCATTTTGTCCACGATCATGCTTTCCATGAGTTTCCCCGACTATCGAATTCAGACTGATAGGTCGGTAGTTTGACGGTTGTCTTCGGTCTCCTTTCTTGAAGATAGGAGTCACCTCCGCTTCACTCCAGTCTCTAGGAATGCATTCGGTCTGGATTGACATGTTGAAGATTGCGCTCAGGTGTCATGAAACTTGATCGCGCACTTCTTTTAACACTTTAGGTAGAAACCCATCCGGGCCAGGTGACTTATTCGTCATTAGGTCACTGATCTTCTTTTTTATTTTCCCTTCGGTGAAGTCCATATCCTCCAGCTTTTCCCCCCCGAGTAGGAATTCATTGGCTGGGGGATGGGACCACACACTTAAGTAAATACTGAAGAGAAGTAGTCATTGAGGAGGTTAGCATTTTCTGCATCTGACTGAGTTAATGCCCCCTCCTCATTTCTCAAAGGGCCAATCATTCGACGGATTGGTTTACGGATGTTCACATATCCCCAAAACTCCTTGGGATTCTCTTTCAAGAGTTTCGCCACTCGGAGTTCCTCAGACCGCTTAGCCGCCCTTATGCTGGACTTCACTCTCCTGGCTAGCCTCCGGTATTCGTCAGTCACCCGAGATCTTCGATTGCCAGTACACAGTTCTCTTCTTCCTAAGCAGGTGGCCGAATTCTCGATTAAACCACTTTGGTTGAACAGAAGACCAACGGGGACATTTCAGAGAGATGAAACGCGATTGAAGACTCATGAATGTGGTTTTGAAACTATTCCACGAGTCTTCAACAACATCGCACACTTCTAGCCTCGCGTCAGTCAGTCCAGAACGAAGACCTGCAAAGTCTGCTCTTTTCAAATCGAGTTTCCTCGATTTACTAGTTGCAGGCCCTGCCTTCGGGACTTTGACTACAAATCTAATTAGTCGGTGGTCACTGCCACCGAGCTCTTCGCCAACAGAGAGGTCCTCAACGATGTCATCCTCAGAGGTGAAAACCAAGTTCAGGATATTGTCTCCTCTCATTGGCTCTCTCACCCATTGAGTGAGGAACTCGTTGTTCGCGAACTCCAGGAGTAGTGCGTTCTCGCCACAGGGTTCTCTGGTTTCCCAGTGAACTTGTGGGTTGAAATCACCCATGACGATACACACTCTGTCTTCGACATGTTCTCCTAGTAGCTGGTACAGATCTCTGTCCTTTTCAACGAGTTGGGCAGGAGGTCTATAAAGCAACAGGGTCCTGTATTTAGCAGCACCTATCTCTAGGTCAACACCTAGTAGTTCATGGTCGGATACGATGTTGCAATCCGTCGAGTTGAGAGTATCCTTGACATACATCACACCGCCACCCTCTCTGTCTGGCCTATCTTTCAGCAAGAGCTGGTAACCGGGAATCGTGAATTCACCTTCAAAATCTCGGCTTGAGGTTTTTATCCACGACTCCGTTATGGCCACCATCTCAGGTACTTCTGTTGCTACGAGGCCACGGAGCTCAAGAAACTTATTCCTGATTGACCTTGCATTGAACAGAATAACTTTGAGGGAGTCCTCTAGTGTAGGACTCCATACGCTAGTCCGTTTCCCGGCTTCTCTGTTTTCGTGGTCACACCCTTTTTGACGACCTCCGAGAAGGTCGTTCCAGAAGTGACACGGGCGTGCTGGCGCACGTCCGCTTTCGCTGTTTCGAACGCTCCTTTGGGTGCGTTCCACGACATCTTGAATTAGGTTGGCTAAAAGGCCTTTCCTTTAAAGGGGAGATGTACCCCGTCCCTTCGGTAGAGGTCGTCTCTACCGATAAAGGTACGATAGGGGTCCACGAAGAAGACTCCTTCTGCCGTGCAGAGATCCACCAACCTTCTGTTCACTGCGACGTTTCTCTCGTGAGCGGTTCGGGATGGACCACTTCTCGGAAGCATCCCAACCACGACACGTTTTAAGCTCTATGTCATCCACGGCTCCCATCACAGTTTGGATGGTCTTACCACTGAGGCCAACCTTACCCTCTCTGAGGTAGAGGTCGTTGCCGCTCACCATCAGAGCAACAACTGAATAATTTACTATTCATTTCATTCAATGAAATCACCATCAGCTTCCAAGCAGTGTCAGAAGTTGTTGCAGGGCTTCTCGGTGGTCTACCTGTTTAACACTGATAACTGGTGATACTTAACCTAAGCTCAATCTTAGTGGTTCATGGATACTTGTTTGGCTCGCCCTCTCTCTCTCAACCACACCAACACACAAGAGTCCAGAAGGTTGTAGTTTGGGGAGTTGGGCGGTCAGATGCTTGGAGTGATGTGGTCAAAGAAATTGTCAGCTTGTGTGGCATGCTGTAGAGTCCTGCTACCATCTCTGGATCTAGGGTAACACCAAATCTTCAAGACCCTTGATGTAGCTCTCTGAAAAGATAAAAACTTGGCCAACACTGATGACCACCCAAACTTTTGGGGGCCACAGCAAGCCAGCAGTTGTTTTGCGAGTTCAGCACCTGGTCCCGGCAGAGGGGAAGCATTTGTTTGTTCACAAGTTTCGCAGCACTTTCCCTATGCTTGTCTTCATCTTCTGCAACAGAAGCTGAGAGTTTCTCATCTTGTACGAGTAGTAGCAGATGTCCTTGTGCACTAAATGCGTAATGAGAGACTGATACTCCCTTATCCCTGGTTATAGACCCCATTGACTTACTGCGATCGTTGTCAATGATAGCATGCCACAAATCTGGGGGTTCCTTTTGTTTCAGAACGCTTAAAGTGAAGTTTCCGAGTTGGTGTCCCCTTGTAATCAAATCTGAATCATCCTACTCTTTGAAGTGCTGCTATCGTATGTATCCTACATGCCAAACTCTGCTATAGCATAGATCCAACAATCATATCTAAATCCTACCTACATTTGAAACGGAGGTAAATTAAAAAGTAAAAAATTTAATCTAGTTTAATAAATGGTTACAATTGAAAAGGGGGTAAATTAAAAAGTTTTAAAAAATAATCTAGTTTAATAAAATGGTTAAAACATTAAAAAGTTAAAAATGTCAATGTACAAACTGTTCTTTGTTATCTTATAAAATATGAATGAAAAGGTCTGAATTTTTGCCTTTCAATACCTGCCAACAGATTTCATCCAGGTCTCCTTGCAGAAGTGGCTCATTTGCTGTACCTTTCATCTGACCTCATGATTCAGATACAATAAATGAACAAACTTCATGACAGTAATTAAACCAGTCTACCAGTGTTCATAGAAATACCAGTATATTTTATTACTGTTCGCAATGGCATTTCAGTAGACCACAAGAACAAAATTTCTAGAATCGAACACAGAATCAAGTTGCAATTAAGCTCGCCATTTAAATCTGTGTAATGGAAAAAGCTGTTACCACTCCTTGCGGACATAATAGCTTGACAACCCTTTCTTTTACACCTCCATACTGGAGAGAATTTTTCGCGTATTTTCTTAGTTGTGAAATTAGGTGGTCCGCTGCATTCAACTTTTTGGCTAAAATACCTTTATCTAGTAAGAACTTTGCAGCAGTAATTTCGTCACTAACAACTTTAGTATAAAATTTGTGAAGCAACATAATGAAGGGTTTAGCTTAGAAATAAATAACTTTCTCAAACTATGTAGGGATGAAAGACTAAATAATTTCGCTAAAACATTCTTAAGAAAATTCCCTATGTTGGAGGTTGGGGGAAAATTCCTCTATGCTAAGGTAGGATACATGTTATAGCAGTTACCGGCAAAGGCAGGATACATACTATAGCAGCACCATCCTCAGATTGACACACCTAAGCACTAGGATTTTTTAAGTGCCTATCTGGCTATTGCCACCAAGAATATAAGTCAGCACAATTAAAACTTCAACCTAATACTAGGCTAATTTAAAATTCTATAAAACCAAAACAAATAAAAAACACATGAAACAGAACAAGGGCAAAAGGGAATCACATCCGAGCATCAGGGTAAGACTGGCCCAGAATAATGCGAACAAGACCAAAGAGAGTTTTAAAAAAATCAAAGTAAGCACTCACAAAATTCACAGTTGCCACAAGCAACAAACTACTCACCCCACCCTATAGAAAGAACAGAGTGGTTCCGGTTCAGGTGTAGCTGAACTGTCGCCACCTGTAAGGAGGTATTTAAAGCAAAAAAAAAAAGAAAAAAAAAAGACAATCAGGTACAAATTATGCATCCACCTGTCAGCCCCCATTCCATGGTATGGTGGTCTCAAAACACTCAATGTGGGCCGGGGTGACACAAGCAAGTCTCCTGAAGGTAGAAAGTCAAATAGGGAATGGGTGGAGATAAGCCTGCACAACCCCTTCCAATTAACACAGATTACAGCAATTTCCCATTGAAGGAAAATATGCAATAGGTCCAGTTAGGAGCCAATTTAAGGTGAAGGCTATTACTGTAATGGTTGTAGGTCTATTGGCCACCCAGTGCACAGAAGGCGTTGCTGCATTCAACGGTTTACTGAAGGAGGGTTGGATCAGCGTATACTCCTTTATTTTCCCCGCCTCAAAATCTATATAGCTGGTAAGTTAGCTTTGGGGGCTGGGGTTCCAAAATCCTTTGTACAACTTTCCAAAGTGGCCCACAAAGCCTCAGATAGGGGTGAGGGAGCCTAACCATCCTTGGTGCTCCCCACCTTTCACAAAAGGGGTGGCTCCACCACCACCACTACCTAGTGTTTTGAATGTGTCTAATGACTCAGTGTGGGCACATAGCAGTCACATAGGGATAGGGAACACTAGGTTTAACCAGGGTGGGACTTGAGCAGGAGGTATCACACAAAGAGAGATAGAAGGGCAAGAAGAGGGGAGGGGGGGGGGGGTTAAACCCTGAGGAGTAGAATGTGCCTGGTCACAGTGTGACAAGACCAATTCTTTAGCTCTCAAACAAAATCCCACCCACAGCATGGACCTCTTTTTCAAACATGAATTACAACCATGCTTAAAAGCAGGGTGTAATTGGCCACAATTCCCACGATATAGCTTTATTGTGTACTTCTTTTTTTTTAGGATGGGGGCCCATCTAGCAACTGCCTTCAAAGGCATAAGTTACTGTAAATAAAATTTTATCCTAGTAGTAGGCAATTCTAAAGTTTGAAAAAAAAGCATGCTGCAACCTAGTACTCTCCACCACACTGGAAGTGGGAGAGTTGGCAGCCTAGTACTCTCCACCACACTGTAAGTGGGAGAGTCGGCAGCCTAGTACTCTCCACCACACTGGGAGTGGGTAAGTCAGTAACCTAGTACACTCTCCACCACACTGGAAGTGGGTAAGAGTTGGCAACCTAGTAATCTCCACCACACTGGAAGTGGGAGAGTCGGCAGCCTAGTACACTCTCCACCACACTGTAAGTGGGAAAGAGTTGGCAGCCTAGTACTCTCCACCACACTGCGAGTGGGTAAGAGTCAGTAACCTAGTACACTCTCCACCACACTGGAAGTGGGTAAGAGTCGGCAACCTAGTACTCTCTACCACACTGGAAGTGGGTAAGAGTCAGTAACCTAGTACACTCTCCACCAGACATGTGGCATTCAACCACCAGAACATAAAAAGTTAAGAAATTAGTGAAGGTAGACAAAGTGAACCTAACTGAAGATATAAAGCTGCAGGTATTGGAGATGGGAGGGTACACAGATGTAGGGACTTGGGCTGGAAGGCAATGAAAGAGGGTGCTTAATTGTGAACATTGGGGCCAGAGGGTACCTAATCTGTAGGTACTGGGACTGAGAAGAGGTGCTGCCTCTCATCTCACAGGTACCAGGTATAACAGTTTACCTCCTAGCAGTGTGCAAAGGTAATTTTTGTGCAGGAAGCTGTTTTGGACTGATTGGAATCTTGTGTAGGTTTGAGAGTTCATCAAGGCTGCAGCTTAAGATAGACCATAGCAAGGGACAAAACAAGTAAGCGTACGTAATACAAAGAAAAAAATTATAAAGGTAAAGATAAGTTAAGGGGTGTTGTGGTATTGAAATTGCACACACCACCTTGCAAGGGTGACATTCCTTCCCAAGCAACCCAAGGGTAGCTAGAATTATTAGCAGGTAATCAGTGTAGGAAAGAGGAGGGGGAGGGATCTTGGGAAACACATGTTGTATAGACATGACTTCGCTCAATCACATAACATGTGCAGGGATCCAGCAGATATTAGACCGGTTATTTTACTAAAAATTAAACTTCTAACGTCGCAGTACCAGGTTCAATCCTGGTAGGAGCAGACACAAACATCAGTGCACATAGAGATCCGACTATCACTTAGTGGGTGCACTGTGCTTATCCCTCCACTGGGGCAGGTAGATCTTACACTTCTCATCACACAAACAGCCAATTACAATACTGCTTTTTTACCCCCTCTCCCATCATTGCAGCACAATAAATACACACACACTCTGTTCCAAAGAATCCTGATGAATGGGTATTTATATCCACATATCTCTGATGTGGAACAGGTCCTCTTGCCCCAGGACAGGGCCTCCCTCCACAAAGAGGACTAGCCCCTGGTGCAATAAGGCTCACCGGCGATTATCATACTGAGATTTGTCTATTTCATTATCTAGTCAGGATCTGCCTGGACAAGGCAGGATGGCAAACTACTACTACCCAATTAGTTTAAAGAAACAACCCCAAAACAATATTTCCTAATGTTGAAATGATTCATTCAGGAAAAATAAAACATCAGGGAGTGGCTTCAATCCCTACAATGTTTAATTCCTCAAGTGTTTCAATCTCACCTCAGAAAATGATGGACAACTCATTTGTCATCCAACCACTGATATTTAAACTATTCAATTAAATACAGCAATTTCTTTCAATAATCAGAAAGCATTTACACAAAATTTGATATCTCTAATCAAGTATCATATAACAATGATAGACCTTTTACAATAATCTTACCTTCTCAAAGATTGGTGCATCAGGTGGGTTCTCTTGAAGTTCAGGGTCTGTATAGGCATTATTTACATAATATCCAACTCTGACAAATTCTTGTCCTTTGTATCCACAGGTAATTAGCACCACAGTAACACCAACTGCATCACCAACTGGTATTTTACTATGTTCTGGAGGATCAGCCTGCCGGATTCAAAAGTTTTCTTTGCATTAAATATACAAAATTGAATAGCAGCTTGTGAAATTCATACAATTAATCACAATATCCAGCCACAATCAAGCCAGGCAAACTATCCACAGCCCATGCATCATAAGTGCATACTTTACAACCCTTTATGGACCATTTAGTACTTAGAATCTTAAAATGTCAAAAAATCACCCATGTACCCCACAAATAACCACTCACTTTCGTTACTCTGCTTCCACCTTCTTCAAAATCATAGAGCATCTAGTACTTAACAAAATTAACTCACAAATCCTACTAGACCCCTTATAACACAAAATCCATTTCAATATTACAATAATACCAATCCTTAAGCCAGCATACCACCTACAGATGATCCCACATCATTGCACCTACATACCCCACTTGAAAGCAACAAACATGGAGTCTACCATTTGCATTCAACAAGCACTGGACTCACTAACAAAGCCTATTTTATACCACCCCACAATGCAGGATAGTAATGATAACAATAAGCATAAGCAAAGCTTTCAAAACAGTATATAGACACTGCCTAAAAAAATACTAAACACTACACAACCCCAACTACAAAATATAGCTCAGCAACTTCATATGTAACAAGCACAAGTAAATACACCAGCATGTTATCACAAACAGAAGGGAGTCCCGCAGGGATCCATACTCTCCCCCACCCTTATTCTCCATGACACCTCCCCCAAATCCCAACTATGCCAATCACATCACCATCCTACCCCAAAACTCAAACTGCACCAAAGCAGCTTGCAATCTACAACAATATATCAACCCTCTTCACAACTCACAAACTTGACAACACCACCCCCACTCCCCTTAAATAGAACACCTGCAGTGCTCTGTGTCACACTTTGTCTAACTTTCCAACAATCCAGGAGAAATACAACAAAGTGAACACAAAAATGTTCTGAGGAATCACAGGAACCAATTTGGACAATCTAAATCCAAAGAATTCATCATCCACACAAGCAGTAGATCTGGGCACCCAAACTCCATCAATTCACCTCAGCACACTATAGAAGACAAAACAAAGCAAACCACAGCTGTCCAATAAACCACTTGGAACAAAGGTAATGCCCATTAACCTATTCTAACCTGTGCAGAACATACTTTCTCCTACCTTCCAAGAAGATAGTCCAAAGAATCTCCCCTTCCTCTAACCAGGCAACCATTACCCACAAAACAATCCACACACAACACAGCATCCAATGTCTGAACTTAAATCACCTACAACACCATTCCTCTAGGTGTCAACTCAGAAGATCCAACCCTTTTTCTGATGACACAAATAGTGCCCTGGACTTGCACATAGCACACACCTTAACATAATACAAAAGCTGCAAAACAATTCTGTTAACACAACAACAAAAGTCAATACAGTCAGCACTCATAGACAAGCATATTAATAGTTCATCTACCAATAGTCACTACTCCTCCAGCAATATTGCTTACTCACCCAATACCTTCAAAACAAAGCAATATGCCCGTCCTACTAAATTACCTACACTACTAATACAAAATGAATGTAGTGCTCATAAAATAACACATCAACCTTTGCAAAGCAGTTTCTCAATGCTACATGAAACCAAGACACCTCTGCTACTATGCATATAGTAAGATCAATATCGTCCTCTGTAAAACATGCTAAAGACTACAAGAATATATCAAGTAGCCAACCAAAAAGACCTCATTTTTCAACTAATCTAATTTTAGTAACCCATGGACCAATAGACTACTATTTTATCCTAATTTATATCATGGCTCATCTCATCTCACTCACTATGGCTAAAATTTTAAAATATAATTTATACTTTACTATTTATACTTTTCTCACAATTTGCGAAATAGAAATTTGTGTAGAAAAACATTATTTTGTCAAAGTATCTATTGGACCACTAACCTTTTCCCACACACGCTTTGTTGCACAGCATTATTGTGTAAATTTATAATTGCCAGTCAGAAATAAGCCCCACATTCACTAAATCCAAACACAACACAGTAAGTAAAATCCACTTCACAAAACAATATATAACCCAAAAGAAACATCCATCCAATGTCACAGACAATTACCCCACCTCAATATGGTGTCTCCACCCAAACTTAAATACTTACAGATGTTGGATCAGCTTGACTAATATGACATCTGTACTCTATACCACCAGGAAATTCATAACAAGTCTCACAGATACAGTAATGTATCTTTGGGAGAACAATGCCCAGTCAGCAAAATTCATCAAAGTAGCTTGGCCTAAGATATCCAGAAAAGAATGTACCTAAAGCTATTTTTATCTTTAGAATATGATGCATTCTTTTCCTGGCACAATGAATAATATAAAGAAATCAAAATGATGAAGGTAGCATTTGATCACTTTCATGATTCAAAAGTTTCCTGATTTACGCAAAATATTACTATTTTTTTAAAGAGCTTATCTGGCGACTGCCTACTTGGGCATTAGTCGCCGTATTAAAAACTTGCCTAGTACTAGGCTACTTTATTTTTTTTTAAGAGCTCATCTGGCGACTGCCTACTTGGGCATTAGTCGCCGTATTAAAAACTGGGCTAGTACTAGGCTATTTCAAAATAAAATCCAAAAAGATAATAACAACCCCCCCCCCCCAAAAAAAGGGAAAAGAAAGCGAACTATAAGGAAAAAACAAAACAAAAACCTGGTTAAATAATAGGAAGAAGGCCAGCCTCCCCCTAAAGTCTAGAAGTCCACCAGTCAAGGTGCACGCACTCGTCCCGAGTACAAGGGACAGGCAGTAGCAACCCCGCCCATCCCAGTACTGGGAAAGGCAACGTGCCCGAAGATCGCCCAGACTGGAACATTCGACAAGAATGTGCCGAACAGTCTGGGGGACGACGCAGTCGTCACAATAGGGCGTAGGTGAGCGCACCATCAAATAGCGATGCATCACACGAGTGTGTCAGATTCGGAGATGACAGAAAGCGACCTGAAGCCGTCGCGGCATTGGGGGATAGGTCCATGGGAACAGTCGCGACGCAATAGCATGCAACTTTAAGTTCCAATCGACCATCTCCCATCTTCTTTGCCAAACAGTCCGAAGAGCTGCCCGTATTCCTGCCATGTAGTCGGTGTGAGGAAGAGCGAAACGCTGGTCTGGTCGCAGAGTCCTCGCGGACTCTTTGACGCGCTCATTTCCCGCAATTCCTACATGTCCAGGAACCCAGCAGAAGATAATCTCGCCAAAACCGTGGTGTCACGGATATCGCGAACCAGGGGATGCGGAGATTCCAATGTCCCGAGAGCACTCAGGGCGCTTTGTGAGTCGCTATAGATCACAATCCAGTCTCCGAACCGGGCACGTTGCTTGATTTCCCGTAACGAGTGGTGTATTGCCACCAGCTCGGCCGTGAAGACAGACGCAGCACCTGGCAGAGCCCCGCTGACTTCAAACAGAGGAGATACGGCGTGGAAACCGACCCCCTATTCGGACTTGGAGCCATCTGTATACACTGGCACGGTTCCAGCGTGACACGAGGTGTGCTCCAAAAAGGTCGAACGCAATACTCCCGGCACCGTACAAGCTTTGGGAGCAGAGGCGTGGCGACAAATAGCCAAATGTGGTACCCTCCAGGGTGGCGTCCTGGGCAGAACCAGGGGTGCCACCGGTCCGAGAGCTATACCTAGCTCTCGAAGGAGTTTCCTGGCCCTAAACCCAAAGGGCTTAGAGTATGACTGGCATCTCTTGGCGGCATAGACACCGGGCTCGAGCGTACAGGCGAGTGATGCACTGCACGCGGCGTAGAGCGAGTGGCATCTCTCCAGCATCCACCAACAGGCTCTAAATGGAGGAAATGCGGAATGCACCAGTCGCAAGGCAAAGGCCGGTGTGGTAGATCGAGTCCACCTTCCGCAATAAACGCTCGGCTGTGGATGCATAAAACTCGCATCCCTAGTCGAGCTTCGAACGAACAAAGGATCGATAAAAAAGTAGGGCAGTAGCACTATCAGCGCCCCGGGCACTGAACATCACGGAACGCAGAATATCCATGGCACGGGTACAAGAGACCCTAAGGCTGCGAATGAGCCTCCCAGGTGAGGCGTCGGTCGAATGCAAGACTAAGGAAACGGTGCGATTCAACCACATCCAGGCGCGCCCCATTAAGAAACAAATCTTGTTCGTGGTAGAGCCGTGGATGGCGGCAGAAGTGCACCACCTTAGTCTTAGCCAAAGAAAACCGAAACCTGTGCGCTTCGGCATAGCGAGAGACGCAGTTCAATGCCTGTTTGAGTTGACATCTGGGCCGCGCCAAAAAAAGATTGAAAGGTCATCCACGTAGAGCGTAGCGAGAACATCTTCCGGTGATGCCGTTGATGCTCGGGGCAAAGAGTGTGACACTGAGGACACTTCCCTGCGGGATACCCTCTTCTTGCTCCTTTGGGCCGGAGAGGGCTCCCCCCACCCGTACGCGGAATCGACGATCTCGCAAAAATTCAGATATAAACATTGGGAGGCATCCCCTCGCCCCCATCGTGTAGAGAGTCTCCATGATACCGTATCGCCATGCGGTATAATAGGCCTTCTCCAGATCGAAAAACACCGTGGCGTAGTGCTGTCTACGAAGGAAGGCCTCGCAGACGGCATTTTCCAGTCGGAGCAGAGCATCCGACGTGGAGTGGAACTTGCGGAAGCCGCACTGTGCAGAAGACAGATGGCCTCCGCTGTCCAGGAAAAAAGCTAATCTAACATTTACCAATTTCTCCATCAACTTGCACATGCAAGAAGTTAGAGAGATTGGGCGGAAACCGGCCAGAGTAGAGTGATCTCTCCCCGGTTTGCGAAAGGCGAGCACAGTAGCGATTCGCCAGAAATCTGGGAGAAGACCTTCCACCCAGATCCTATTGAACAAATCTAACAGAAAGGCCATGCCTCGCTCACCCAGGTGTCGAAGCATGGCGTACGGGACATCGTCCAGACCATGGGCAGTGCCCGCCCACGAAGCAAGAGCGGAACGCAACTCACTAACAATAAACCTGTCGTTGAAGAGTTCTCTGCCTCTGGAGGTAAAGTCCAGCCAGCGGCCTTCCACGACACCACGACGTGCATTGAATGCTGGCGGAGCAGCATCCCGGTTAGAGAATGCGGAGAAAGCGGTCGCGAAGGATTCCGCCACGGACACTGGGTCTGAGATTGCGGTTCCATTCTCCTGGAGAATGGGAGGGGAGTCCTGCGAGAACTTGCCCCGAATCCTTTTGACTCGCTTCCACAACTCTGCTAGAGGGGTCTTCCCGTTAAGTGAAGACACGTATGAGGGCCGTCTCACACTCAGCCGACCACCATGGGAGTGGTCGGCGTGCAAAACAGCCAGACATTCTAGTCAGACCTGCGGCGATGAGGTTGCCGGAGAAGAACTCAACGGCTTCATCTACTGACTTAAACTCCTCGACTGAGATAGAGAATTCAGTCATTTCCTGAAATGCAAGCCCCCGCGCCAAGCACCACCGAGGTGGACTCTCAGGCGACAGTTGCCCTGAAAATGATATTTGAATGGGAAAGTGGTCACAGCCATGGAGGTCATCGACCACCCCCCCAATCAAAATCATTCTGTGCAGCCGACGAGCACAAAAATAGGTGACGGCAAGAAAATGAAGCGGTTCTCGGACAGTGATGCATAAACTCATCCGCGTTTAGGACACCTAACTCAAGCTCTTTGATCATATCGGCAAGGACTTGTCCCCTGGGATTTATTGAGTAATCTCCCCAGAGAGGATGCCTGCTGTTCAGATCTCCAAGCAAGAGAAAGGGTCTCGGCAACCGTGCCACGACACGGCGGAAGTCCCCCGCGTCGAAGTCAGATGACAGGGGAATGTACGCAGAAATGATAGTATACCTCCTATCCAGGTGCAGCGGCACAGCCACTACCTGAAAGGAGGTATCTAAAGTCAAAGAAAGAACGGAGACATCATGCCGAGTGTAAACCACGCATCCCACAGCCCGGCCATACTGTGGTGGTGGGGTGGCAAGACCCTTATACCCCGGGAGGGTGGGCAGGGGGCATGCGCCTAGCATGGTCTCCTGCAGAAAAATAGCTAACGGGGAACGGGACGAGACGAGCCTCCGCAGCTCCTCCCAGTTGGCCTGGGGTCCACGGCAATTCCATTGAAGGAATATGCCCTTGGAGGAGACGCAGGGGCCCTCCTCGAAGAGAAGACCCTCACGGGAATGGCCGTACGCTTCCCGGAGGCAGAACCCCGGGCGCTGTCACCTTCGAGGACTTATTGGGGGAGGTTGGGCTCGCCATACAAGTCTTTTCCTCCCTCCGCCTCGAAACCTTAGTCGGGCGTTGCGGCTTCGGAGGCAGTGAGCCCTCTTTTCGAGGAACCACCGTCTCCGAGCCACTCGGTCCACCACTAGGCGTGAGGAAAGGAGCCAAAGCTCCTTTCTTGCTGTGCTCCTTTAGGAACCCCGTAAGATGGCCCGGCGACCAATTTCAGGGGTGTTGCCTCCTGTGAGTATAACGACTCGGTGGAGGCGTGTGGCCGTTTCACCTTACGGGAAACGGTCACACTGGGGAAAGAGGGGGGGGAGCCCTGATTTTAGCCGGGGCTGGGTATGAACTATTTTTGCTGCCAGCTTTACCAGTGGAGCGCCCGGGTTGAGTAGAGCCCGCAGAAGGGCTCCGAATGGGCGCGGAAACAACCGTGCTCGTTGGCCTGGATGGGTGCGGAAACAAACATGCTCGTGGGCCTGGATGGGCCAGGAGCAGAGGGTGCCTTTCTAACTATTGAGTCATAAGATGTTCTAGGCAGAGCCGGGTGCGCCAGGACTAAGTCCTTAGCCTCACAGAATGAGAGTCGATCCTGGGCCTGAATGGCCAGGATTTCTTTCTCAAGGAGATATGCACCACATTGCTTCAACAAGTGAGGTGCGGCTCTCCGCAATTGACACACGATTTAGAATTATCGTGTGCGGCCTTGGAGCAATTTACACAAACTTTGGGTGACCCCAACTTTGCATGTCTACAAGAACGATTGATATGGCTGAAGCGGTGACAGTAATAGCAACACTGTGGCAGTGGCACGAATGCCTTGACGCAGTAGCGGTACCAACCGGCCCGCACTGACTCAGGGAGCTTGTCACAGTCGAACGTGACGAAGAGTGTAGGGATGGGTCTCGGGGCCCCTCCCTGTTTTCTTATCACACATTCGACCTTGACCGCCCCATGGTCAGCCAGCTCTAAGGTGAAGTCCTCTATGGAGTAGTCAACGAGTTCCCTCGCATAAACTACTCCTTTCACAAAGTTCATGGTAGAGTGCGGCATGATGCCATCAGTGGAGCGAATAACAAGGAAGCATTTGAAGCCAGTGGGCTTGAAAATGCCAGGTAACCTCTGAATGAGGGGCCCTGATGTTATCAAGGCTCTGCCCTGTTCTCTTTTGGTCTTGGTCATAGTCACAGGCTCCGCACATGGGGGGATAGAGGGGCCGGATGTGCAGGAGCCCTGAGTCTTCTAAGTTTTTTTTTTGTTATTTTTATTTTTTGGAGAGGAGGGCGGGGAATGAACTCGCTTCTCACCTCCGCCGGTAGGAGCCCCCAGGCCAGATAGACCAGCCTCAGCCAGGTCTTTCTCTGAAATGGAGAAGGTCCTGGTGGTCGCAGAGGCACCGGTTGGAGGAGATCCCTCCCCTCCTTGTACTGTCTCGGAGCCCCCAGCCATTTGAGGAGGACCTTGCATAGGGGCGGATTCAAGTTCGGTGCTTGGTGCCGAGCCCCTACCGTCTGAGGCTGGGTTGCCTCAAGGACCATGTCTATCACAGGAGGGGCCTCCAGTTAGCCATCCCCTCCCAGGATACTGCAGGTCCCGTTGGTAGTGTTACCAGTCATATGTGGGGAGGCACAAGCCTTGACCCCGGCAAGGTTCAATATGCTTGCCAGCAATGAGCTGCCTGCTGGCTTTCTTGGCAGTCCCCTTGGAAAGAAAAGAGGGGACTGCCAGTGGAAAAAGGGAGGTGACCAAAAGCACCTCCAGACAAGGGGTGAGGGGGAGTCCCCTACACCCGTAGGCGTAGCAGAGGAGTAAGCCTCCTCTCCGGTTAAAGAAATATGGAGGGTCCCCTGCGCAAGCACAAGGGTGGGGACCTCTATTTTTTCTGTGGAGCTGCCCGAGGGTAGCTCCGTCAATGGAACAGGGAAAGTTAAGGGTTGGGTTTTTTTAAGTTTTTCATCTATGGGCATGGTGATCATATTTTTTTCACGGGGTGCAATAGCACATCACCCCGCTCTGCAAGGGGTGCTTACGGGCCTGGCAGAGCCAGGTCCCACCCCTCCCGCCTGGTGACCTGGCAGCCCTTTAGCATGGTGGCTCCACCTTGGGCACGACATAAAATCAAGGATAGATGGTGAAGTGAGAAGAAAAAGGGATCTGAGGAAG
The DNA here is from genome assembly GCA_963969495.1 of Ceratothoa steindachneri. Classification (NCBI taxonomy): domain Eukaryota; kingdom Metazoa; phylum Arthropoda; class Malacostraca; order Isopoda; family Cymothoidae; genus Ceratothoa; species Ceratothoa steindachneri. The sequence continues at coordinate 159,221,797 of OZ018320.1, forward strand.
GTAAGGGTGGGGATCAAGCAGGTTGTTAAAAAAAAAAACATCTCGAACCGGAACTCAGGGGTTAGGGAACGTTGTCCCTGACCCCCTCAGCCCCGATCCGGGACAGTTGGCTGAGAAGAAGGTCAGCATCTACCCTGTGAAATTAGTGGCTGACCAAAGAAAGTTGTGGGAGAGGTTGTATGAAAAGTGAGGAAACCAGTGTTTTGAAGGAAAGAGAAGAGGCTCAGTCCCGTCAGCACAGTGGCCAGGATGGCAAATCGCCTCGCCCCTTACTGGGGGTCAAACAGAGGGGACTTGGAGCCATCCATATACACTGGCACGGTTCCAGTGTGATACGAGGTGTGCTCCAAAAAGGTTGAACGCGATACAACAGCACATAATAGTCAAAACAAATTGGGACTCCTAAAACCAACCAACTATACCCAGTGACTTAACTGTACTTAACCCAAAAGCAGTTTCCCAATCAGCTAGGCCATAACCTCAATACAGGGAGTACTATTAACTAAAATCCCTATCTAGGATGGAATGTTTAAAATTTACTCAGTAACAAGTAGCAGAGAGAAACCAAAAATAAGGAAATTAATAGAACTTTAAAACAATACAAAACCTATTGCAATGGATACTTTAAGATTATAATGCATTTCTTAAAAACCAACATTTAGCCTGATAAATAAAACTTCCTTACTGATTGATGTATTTAAGTGAAGGCAGAGATTGGGACCTCTCATTAACCTAATTGAGAAAGCGTTGGACTTTTAGCATTGTGGCACAAGTTTGATCCCAGCAAATGCGGACACAAGCTACACTCCATATGCAACCAATCACAACATTGATCATTCCCTTCCCATCTTCCCTCTCCTGTTCTGCCCGCCAATTGATGAGCACTAGTATCCCTTATGGGGATAGTCAGATAATCTATGGATCACAAATTCCACAATCACTGGTTGGTATAAAAACAATACCACTCAGAACCCCCCACTCCCATGAGGATTAGCCTATGGTGCCTTCGGGATTGCTAGCAATAGTCATTCTGATTTTATCCACAATATGAGTAACTTACTAACAAGGGTGCAGAAAAGTAGTTTAAATACCAAGTACTATGGTCAGAATTAGAGGAGGAAGACAGTCCAATATTTTCAAGGAAGAAGAAACTAACCTAACTTAAAATATAGGCTAATAGCATAATAATTATGTATCTTTATACTTTACCTGAAATACAAACATGTGACGCCCTTCAGGTACTGGTCCAACATAAACTGTGTCTAAAATTTGATCATGTTCTTCACTTTCGGCACTTCCTACATATATGATTTTCCATTCAAGATCTGTGATGATATATTGTAAAAATTAAAAATGACTTTTGGGAATAGTCAAAGGAATATTATTATTGTGCACAACTTAAGAGAGTTTGGTTTGTATAAGCAGTTTTTTTTTTTCTAAGTGTTTCTAATCTTGAGTTTTGTAATCATACCAAAGCTAATGGAGCAACAAAATATTAATTATCAAATCCAATTAACTCATTCAGGCTGTTATTTGTTATTCTAAAACTCTAGTCATCCTATAACACAAGAAAAAAAGTTGAAGAATGGTCAACCATTCCCAAGTGGATATGAGACAACCACTCCACTTTGATGTATTCAATGTAGGGTTAAGTTGCAATAAAAATTACACTTCATAGCTATAGCATGAAACGCCGCAAGCACAGAGGGGTGCTATAAAATCCCCACAGACTGCTTCCATTCTAACCTGGTCCCCTCAGGACAGCCTCACAAAAAGCGCAGCCCTACTTAATTGTGGTAATATTGGTGGGGCCTACAACAGCCCAGGGTGTAGGATCAAAACTTTCTCGGTTAATCTCTCAAGCGGCCAGAGGAAGCAGAGGAGATATAAGCATCATTATACCAGGAAGGAGGAGTGAGAGCATCCAAGAACAAATTCATAGCGACTCAAAAATACAACTTAGGGATGCATGCAGTATGGTAGATTATTGCGGTAGATCAAAGAACATTAATTCACTATCTTTGGAACATGATATTTCATAAGTATACAGCTATGTAAGTAATATCAGTAGGGTGAGGATGGATAAAAACATTAAATTAACCACCAACATTCTTTTTAAGTACCCATCAGCTGACTGCCACCAAGTGCATATCACCCTAATAAAAATTTTGGTGCTGGTCTGGTATGTGATCTACATGCCAATGTGATCTACAGCAACTTAAATCTAGACTAGCTTGTGATCTACATTCAAAGTTTTGTTAGAAATATACAATTCTAATTAGAGGAGTGAGTTAAACATTAAAACATATTAAAAATAATATTAATTATAATATTAAAAATCTAGACTAGCTTGTGATCTACATTCAAAGTTTTGGTATAAATGTGCAATTCTAATTAGAGGAGCAAGTTAAACTTTAAAACATAATATTAAAAATATTAATAATTATTCATCATCATCATCACTAACTCTATAATTTAAGAAGGGGATTTTTTGAGTATTTGAATAATAATTTCATCTTAGTTTGGTTATGACTTGTTTTTTTTATCAAAGTTATTTCTAATAATTCTTTATAATATCAAAAACAAAATGGTGAAGATCAGAAATAAATAAGTATAAAAAAGTTGTAAATTTTTGAAACCTAAAGAATTATAAATGGTGAAGTTGGGAAAATTTATTTTTATATATTTTCTTCTATAACTATATTTTATCAATGTGATATTTTGAAAGGGGGAAAATTTAGTTTAGAGTTCCTTTTAAAAATTATTATAATTGGCAAAATTCAGAAAATTTATAAAAATTTAACCATGGCTGCTTTTTTTTATTTTAAATTTTAATCTTAGTAGCGAAGCGCAAGTTCCCCCATAGGGGCGAGTGGCGAAGCCATTGCCTGGTAATATTAATTATAATATTAAAAATCTAGACTAGCTTGCGATCTATATTCAAAAATTTTATTATAAATGTGGAATTCTAATCAGAGGAGCGAGTTAAACATTAAAACCATATCAAAAATGTATAAAATTCCATCGATGAAGGAAAGTACAAAGAAAAAATACTAAATTGATTTTTTATTTCATACTAGAAAAATGGATACTATGACTATCTGTATATAACACCAATATCATTTAAAAATGCAATAGAGATTTTGTTCATTTGATCTCCTAATTTTCCAGCAAATAAAATCTAAATGAGATTCCAATGCTTGCTCTCATCCTGACTTCTTTCAATAGGCTCAAGACAAAAATGTATCAATTACAAAAAACTGCTGTTTTATATATTATACCAACCGGAAGTTTTAATGTAGATCACAATCTAAACCTTGTCAGTGATAATCTATTTTTTTTTATTTAGTTCTTATGGGCTCAAGATTAAAAGTGTCTAAACTATAAAAGCTGCTTTGTTTTATATACTAAATCAACCGCAAGTCAAGTATATATGAATTTTTAATGTAAATCACACAAGCTATACCAGAATGTAGATCACATACTAGACCAACACCAAAATTTGTCTAGCACTAATTTAAAATTCACATAAAAACCAAAACAAACAAGAAACAAAACAAAAGCAAGGAGCCTCACCCTTAACTACCAACATTTATGCAATATATTGTCCAAATTAGTCTATTTTTAAACAGGATTATATAGTTTTATCCAATAAATAAAATTTATTCAATAAAGCCAAAATAATTTCTCATTAGTGGTACAAAACTTTCAACAGGTAGGCCACATTCTTACATGTTTTTAACATATGCAAACCATTTATTTTAGCCTGTGTATGATTTATTTTGCAGGTTTGTAATTAAATTAGTTGCATTCCTCTGCACTCTTTCTTGCCTATCTACACCTTTAAAAGACAAGGCAAAAAAAATTAAACAAGAAGGGTCTCAAAAACAATTCATTCCAGTGGGCGTGTTCATTAATCAAATTGGTTATTATTCAAGTCATTGAAATATTGTGTTCAGAAAGTAATTACAGATTTAATCACTAGGCTAGAAAATGTTTAGATCTAGTTGATCATCTTTTCGATCTGACAGTATGTTGGCCTTATTTAAAGTCATTACCCTCGCATGGAAGATAAGGAATTTAAAGAGCAATATATGCCTTATTGCAAGTTTCAAGGGTTAATATGGCTATGCACTGTATGCAGGCTATGAAAAGGCTTTGCGGAGTGTATCCTCATGCAGTGGAGGCATGTATATACCATTTGCAGTTAAAAAAAACACCTGAAACAGTGATTGTGAATTCAGAGCAAAAAAACAAAATGTGTGTTTAATTGTCTATAAATATTATGACAGATACTTATTGTCAGCAACTTGTTCTTGTAAACCTAGGATTACATTGTTACTGACCATATTTTAAATAACAAAAAGGTATTGTTCACCAGTATGACAATGCAAGGGCTCACTCTACAACAAAACAAACCAAGGAAAAGATAAGTCCTAAGATGTGATATTCTTCAACATTCCTCACACCAGATTTAGTACATGGAATATCACTTATTTTGATTACCATAACATTTAAAAATGGTCTCTCAAGTGTATTTAGGAAAAAAAATGCAGAATCTTTAAAACCAGGGCTAAAATATTAGCCTTACGTTATAATTTCACTGAATAATAAGACAGATGAGTAGATACATTATAACTTGATTTACACTAATGGCTTTGCAATTCCAAGTCCAATTCCGATTTCTACACAAAATAGAATATTGATTATATGATATAACAAATTAAGAATTTGGTCAACTGAACAACAGGGCTGCTGGCTGCCAAGAATTTTAGCAATAGTACCAAAACTTACACTGAAAATGTAACAAATAGAGATGGGACGATTAATCAGAATCAGGAATCATAAGAATCATTAATTTGGTAGGAATCGCTAAAAATAATCCAAATTTTCCAATTCCAAAAATGATTCCTTCAAAATTTCAGTACAGAGACTATGAACAGTGTATTTTTTAAAGTTTTTAATTTTCTTTCCTACTTGCCAAATAGTTGAATCAAAATTTTAAACATTGTTTATTTCCCATTAGTGTAAATCAAGTTATAATGTATCAACTCATCTGTCTTATTATTCAGTGAAATTATAACGTTAATAAGTTATTTACTAATAGATTTAGATTAGTCGACATGAATGCATCACTATTTAATATCAATTAATAGTGAAGATGCGACTGTATAAGAAAGGTATTTTATGTTGAATTGTTTATATGCGTAAAATGAAGCCCTGCTCAGGGCTCAGGCATTATTTTGAAGAGCTGATGCAATTCTAAGGTGTTAAAGCTTTGTTCAACAGCACTGCTGAAGTTGGCATGTTCGTACAAATTTGGTACCTTTTTGACATAAAGAAACGCTCCAGACACCATGATTCGTACAAATTTGGTACCTTTTTGCTGCAAAGAAACACTTTTTTATACCATTTTACTTTTCCTTTGTTTTAATTCAATTTGGTACAATTTTACCAAATTTGTTACATTTTCAGAGTAAGTTTTTGTACTATTGTTAAAATATTTTTGCCAGCGGGAAGTCCTGTTGTTAAGTTGACTACCAGCCACCGTAGATGCAAGTTATGCTGCATAGTAAGTTTCAATACCTAGTAAAAACTTGTATAAAAATATGACATAACGGTACATACCTTCTTGAAGCGCTTCAACACACTCAAATGTGATTTCAAATTGAAATGGATTAAAAAATGGCGATGGATTATCCAGGACAACAACATTCACAATATGAACTTTAGCCATTCTCCAAAAAATTGGATCTACTTCTAGATTTTGGTTTAAATGAGTAATTTAATTTTGAAAGCTGGAAAAAAATATGGAGTATATTTATCTCAATCTTCACCGATGTTAGTTTTCTTATTGACAAAAAACTTTAATATTTAAAAAAAGAGCTAGATTTTTAACATAATATAACATAACATAATTTCATGGATGACAAAAACTACAAGGGCCTATCAAAGGTCATCCGTATCCATCAAATCCACCCACATAAAGCATCCATAGGATTTTGTCAGATCATACATCTACAATATACAATTGAACAATCCATAGGAATGTCCAACCATGCATCTACAATATATAATTTAAAGCCTCCATAGGAGTCTGTCAAAAACAAAATCAAACTCCCCCAAAATATACAGCAATGAGTCAAGAAACATATCGCCACACCAAAAAGTAAGAAATTAACACTCCATCCCCAGGTCTCAGGTGACAAACTATTCCAATAATCCACCACTCTGTTAGTGAAAAAATATTTTCTAACATCCAGTCTGCACCTCTGTTTTTTAATCTTTAAGTGTTGGCCTCTAGTTCTATTACTACCTTCTAACTTAAATAACTTGCTGAAATCCAATTCATCCATCCCAGAAAAGATTTTAAAAAGCTCAATCATATCTCCCCTCACACACCTTCTTTCAAATGAAAACATATATAATACCTTAATATAATATAATCCTTCATTAATAAGCATGAGCAAGTGAGCACATATAATGAATAACATATGCTAAATTACTTGTCATTGCATACATGAAATTGGGGAGCTTCAATAGTGAGATCTTTTAAATAAAAAGGAAAGCCAAATATAATGGCATCATGCCACTGAATCCACCAATTAAAGACATTTTACACAAATATTCACTCATTCAGTTGTGAATACCAGCAAATGGTAAATTCTGTCTTCTTTATTACATGTGTTTATTTCTCTCTATTAAGTATCAACTTTTGATAATGAACTATGCTGAAAGACATCTCAACAAAGAGGGCAGACGACCCCCCCCCCATATAAAATTGATCTTCCTTATGAGAAAAGTTATCATTAATGAGATACTGTGATGAGATTGTATGAATGACTTAGACTAAGAAACCAGTCCAAGCATTATTTTTACACTTCCATTACTTCATTTATTGGACTTGTATAAGGAGTGAATAACTAAGGGGGGTTTAGTTAACTTTCTTCAATATATATGAACTATGGCTTAGCTGAATGGAAATGCTGCTTTCAATTTTAGCAAAGTTGAGAGCATAGGGAAAAGAAAGAGTATGCAAAAGGCTAATCAATAGAATATACATGGCAGCTCCTGTTCACGTCATCCTCCGATTCATCCTCATCCATAAATATACTATTAAGTGTATTCCATCATGTACCACTTGATTTGAAAACCAATATCTATAAATCTCTAACCAAAACCTAACTAAAGGCGATCCTTTACCGAGAAGACAGAAATAATGCCAGGGGAAAAAAGTTTCAAATTCCTGGCCGGGTAGCTTAGCGGTGAAGCATCTGACCGGCAATCAGCAGACCAGGGTTCGAGTCCCGGCCAGAAATTCAAAACTTTTTCCCCCTGGCATTATTTCTGTCTTCTCGGTAAAGGATCGCCTTCACTGTGCCGTCCTCTGCTGCCTTTGATACTGGATTCTTCTAATGTCACTCTCTCTTGTCTTAAAAAAAAACACCTCCGGTTTCTTGTCTCATTTGCTCATTCGCGTCCAATTCTTATTTTCTCTTGTACTATATGTACTTATAGTCGGCTACTCCAGGTTTCTACATCTTTCTTTCTGTCTTCAAATTTTATTTGAAAGACAGAAAATAAAAAATGGCATAGCCCTGTGGTGGTGGTATTATCACCCGCAGATCCTGTAGTTGCTTTCTTTGTATGTGACATGGACAGTGAGCCTTTAAATTGTGAGCGGGTAAGAGCATGTGGTATAAAAATTCCTTAGAAGTTCCTAGCTTAGGGAGATACTGGGTTTGATGGGATAACGCTTTGGGCAAAATATAGTTACTGTGCCTGGTAGCTTAGCGGTAAAGTATCTGACCGGCAATCAGCAGACCTGGGTTCAAGTCCCGGCCAGGAAATCAAAACTTTTTTTCCCCTGGCGTTATTTCTGTCTTCTCGATAAAGGATCGTCTTCACTGTGCCGCCCTCTGCTCCCTTTGATTCTGGATTCTTCTAATGTCCCTCTCTCTTGCCCCCCCCCCCCAAAAAAAAACAACTCCGGTTTCTTGTCTCATTTGCTCATTTGTGTCCAATTCTTATTTTCTCTTGTACTATATATAAGATGGATAAATTGGATTTCAGCAAGCTATTTGAGTTAGAAGGTAGTAATAGAACTAGAGGCCACCACTTAAAGATTAAAAAAACACAGGTGCAAACTGGATGTTAGAAAATATTTTTTCACTAACAGTGTTGGATTATTGGAATAGTTTGCCACCTCAGACTGTAGACAGCCCAAACTTGAATGTTTTCAAGCGCAGATTGGATGATTATATGGGGATGGAGGGTTAATTTCTTACTTTTTGGTGTGGGGATATGTTTCTTGACTCATTGCTGTGGATGCAGTTTCTTTTTATTGTATATTTTGGTAGACTTTGATTTTGTTTTTGACAGACTCCTATGGAGGCTTTAAATTATATATTGTAGATGCATGGTTGGACATTCCTATGGATTGTTAAATTGTATATTGTAGATGCATGATCTGACAAAATCCTATGGATGCATTATGTGGGTGGGATTTGATGGATACGGATGACCTTTGATAGGCCCTTGTGGCTTTTGTCATCCGTGAAATTATGTTATGTTATGTTTTTCACTTTTCCTTTGTGGGTGTATCTGCATTAAGAGGAATGTTAGCTACAAGAGTAAAGAGGTTATCCTTAGAACATAAGAACATAAGAAAAGAAGGAAACTGCAAAAGACCATTCATGGCCTACACTTGGCAGCTCCTGTTCCAGTCAACACACAAAACTCTACAATTCGTATGTTAGGTCATATTTAAAGACATGATATGAACTTGCTAGTCAGTACAAAGGAGGGCAACAAAAATAATACCTTCCCTGAAGCACCTTAAATATGAAGATAGACTGAAGATAATAAATATGTTCTCATTTGAGAGAAGATGTGTGAGGAGAGATATGATTGAGCTTTTTAAAATCTGTTCTGGGATGGATGTTGGATTTTAGCAAGTTATTTGACTTGGAAGGTAGTAATAGGACTAAGAGGTCACCATTTAAAAATTAAAAAACAGAGGTGCAGGTTGGATGTTAGAAAATATTTTTGGTAAATATGTAGATTGGCAGCTTGAATGATGGGACGTAAACTATTTCTCTGTCTTCAATGTTTTTTGAGTAAATTTAAGGGGATGGTTCGTGTGGGGGCAAACACAATGGGAGGACCACCCTACGATGATCCTGAGTTTCAATCAATTGGGGGGTCTGCCCCCCCCCCCCCCCCGCCCACCAGTATAGCGTTTTTCATTTGGTTAGTTTTTGGGCATTTTTATTAAAAAAAATGGCGCTGGATATATTGGTAAATATGTAGATTGGCGGCCCGGGGGGAAAAAAAATTTGTGTGTAAATATTATCGTTGGTAAATATGTAGATTAGCGGCCCGGGTGGAAAAAAAATTTGTGTGTAAATATTATCGTTCACTTGTGTCTGAATATTCATGCGCGTTTGAGTCATTTTCAAATTATTATTCTATAAACAATTAGAATTATATACTGGGGGGCTGTGCCCCCCAGACCCCCCCCAATTTAATGAAACTCAGGATCATTGTAGTGTAGTCCCGACATTGTGTTTACCCCCACACGAGCCGTCAACTTAAATGTACTCCAAAAACGTGAAACATTTTGGAACACGGATGAAATAGTACATCCCATCGTTCGCGCTGATAATCTACATATTTACCTATCGCTCACTTGGGTCGGAATATTCATGCGCGTTTGAGTCCTTTTCAAATTATTATTCTATAAACAATTAGGATTATATACTGGGGGGCTGTGCCCCCCAGACCCCCCCAATTTAATGAAACTTAGGATCATTGCAGTGTAGTCCCGCCATTGTGTTTACCCCCACACGAACCATCAACTTAAATGTACTCCAAAAACGTGAAACATTTTGGAACACGGACGAAATAGGACATCAGATCGTTCGTGCCGATAATCTACATATTTACCGATATATTTCAAATAGGACTCCAACGCGCATGAATATTCAGGCAGGGGTGAACAAAATATAAACAAACAAAAATCACTTTTTTGGCCAAGCTACCAATCTACATATTTACCAATATTACTGGAATAGTTTGCCATCTGAAACAGTAGACAGTCTAAATTTGAATGTTTTCAAACGCAGATTAGATGATTATATAGGGCTGGAGGGGGGGGGGTATTATTCTGGACTCATTACTGTGGATGCAGTTTTTTATTATTGTACATTAGGATTAATTTGGATTTCGATGAGTCTTGATGCTTTTTGTTTTTGACACATTCATGTGTATGGTTCTAATTGTATATTGTAGCTGTATGATGACAATCTTATTGATGCATTTTGTAGGTGAGTTTTGACAGAGGCGGATGACCTTTGATAGGCCCTTGTGGTTTTTGTCATCCGTGAAATTATGTTATGTTATTCCCATAAAACCCATGCTAAACATCTACAAACACAAATGCCGACTCCTCACAGAGGCCTTTCACATACTCATTAAGTCCAATTGCACGAGACAACCATTCCATCCGACCATTTGGCTTAAATTCTTATATATTCGTAAACATATAAAAAAAGAAAGGAAATAGTTGACCAAAAGTTATTTAAGTCACCCTGTAATTTGGTAATTTGGTAAATTGAGGGCCAGAGAGTGCCAGGGTGAGCACTATGGGCCCTGGAGATGGTCAAAGCCTGGAAGTTTCTGTGCGCTAGGGCTTAGGAAAGGAGTAGAGTTCTTAATTGCTGGCCAACTCAGCAGTCTGCAAAGAAATGGGCCTTGTTGGCACAGGCTGGAGGGGGTGGATTATATTCTGTGCAACTGTCCTATTTTGGTCAGAAAGTACTGGAATCTGTTTGAAATGGCTTGGCGGATAGGGATAGGGTGACCAATTCCATTGAGGATGACTGGGATTGTTAGCTGCATTACTCCAATTTCTCTAAGTTTTTCATGGAGTAGAACCCGGTGGGAGTGGTGATGCGGGCATTCTAGTAGGAAGTGCTGTATGGTTTCAGGATGGTTGGGGCACCAGGGGCAGTCTGGGGAAGGAGAGAGACCCAGGCGGAAAAGATGCGCAGAGAGCCCGGAATGTCCGATTCTCAGTCGGACAAGGGCTGAGTCAAGGCGACGATTTGTTGATCTAGACCAGGGCATTGGACCGAATTCCTCATATAAGATGGATCTGGATGATCCCTGGAACTGTTGCCGGAGTTCATCTTCCCATGCGGCTCTGGTCTGCGCCTTCCAAAGGGAGGATCGTGTGGCTGGGGAAATGGGAAGTGTTCTGGATATTGGGGTGGAATGGGCTTGGTTTGCTGCGCCGTCCGCTTCTTCATTTCCAGTGATACCCGAGTGGGCCGGAATCCATTGCAGCTTCACGTCCCATAAAGGGTGGCTGGTAAACTCGAGGAGCAATTCCTGAATGTCATAGCAGAGTTGTGGATGGGTGTGGGGTGAGGAGGCGAGGAGAAGCTGGAGTGAGGACATTGAGTCCGTGTAAATGATGACTTTTCTGGTGGAGACAAATGACTGGGCAATTTTGAGGGCTTGATACAGGGCATAGAGTTCAGCCACCACAATAAGTCACCCTGTCATATACACCAAACTAACAAATATTCAAAAGATCAGACAAATTGTTGTTGTTGTTGTTGATTTGGGCGCGAAAGAGTTACCGACGAGCTTGATATGAAACAAGTTGTGGCCTCCTTTGTATCGGGATACGCAATCGAATATATGACATTTCTAGTCAGCTCTGTATAAACATGCGTATCCATGAAATGATGGTCGAAAACGTGAGATGGAAATGAATAGGCTTACGTATTACGTCTTGAAAAAAATAGAAGTTAAAAGTATATAGTTAGAGTAGAGTGGATAGTAATTATTAGGGTACCTTGGTGAAATGGAATGAACAGGTTGCTGGGTGACCAGCCATAACTTGTGTTCTTGTCTTCAACTTATATACTCGTATCCTATTATTTATTCAAATGTGTAGGGGCTCTCACGCCTCTATTCTTCTTCTAAGATTATATTTTGTTCTATTTGAATAGTTCGCAGTTGTTGGTGACTTTTATGCTTTGTTTGCCGTCCTGTAGGGAATCCTACGTTATCTATATATTGGTGCTGGGTTAGCTCCATTTAACGGTTTTTCACTCCTAAAATTTCCTCTATGATTGCTCTATGCTCTATTGGAATCTCCATCTTCCTTTTTTTCTTCTAAGTCCAGAAGTATTTCTAGTTTGTCCCATATTCTGGCTGCTCTTTTATGTAGGGATACATTTCCTGGCTCCATCTCAACTTCATGGTGCAAATCTATCTGCCTCTTGTGCTTTCTCCTTCTTGTATTTGTAATTACTAGTACGCCGCTGTTCTGTACTCTCTGTAATTTCACGTTGTTGGTTTTATTTAGATTGCTGAGTGGAATTGCGGGATATAATAATACTGATTTGCACAGAAGGTTGTATATTTTGATTTTAGTTTTTTGTATTTAGGTTTTTTACCTGGTAAAGTTTCGTTAAATTAGCTTTTGCCAGTCTGATTCTTTAGATGGCGTGTTTTAGGTACCCGTTTGAACTTATCTTTAGTCCTAGGACCTTGCATTCCTTTTGGTATCTGTACCTTTCTTCGTTAATCGTTACTCGTGATGTTTTTCTTCATCCCATAGGAATAATGATAAACTTGTTTGCGTTTGTCCTTATCTTCCATTTTTTCAAAATTATTTATGTTCTCGATCTCTGATGCAGCGATTCTGGCTGCCGTTGGTGGGTGCTTGTATGGAGTATTAACGATTATTGAGATATTGTCTGCGAATTAAACGTATTTGGTGGTATTGTGGATTGGATTTTGAAGGTCACCTGTAGATATGTTATATAACGTCGGACTTAGACATCCACCTTGATTGATTTCAGAATCTGATCTTCGATATCCTTCTATGCTGATGAATGTTTGGCGGTCTGTAATGTAGTCACATATGCATTTTGTTAGGATAGGTGGAAGTCGTAATCTCTTGACCTTGTATTTTAGGCCTATTCTCCAGACCATATCAAAATCCTTCTGCACGTCTCTTAAAACCAGATATGTGTATTTTCTGTCATATTTAGCTTTGGCTATTGTTTTTTTTATATTACGGCCAGTGCCATCTCGGTACTTCTACCTTTTCTGAACTCGTGTTGGCGGCTAGGAATTCGATCGTTGTCTTCTAAGTGTTGGCTCAATCCGTAGCGACGGGCGTGTAGGTCCAAAATAGGACACACGCAAGAATTGCCACACACATAAAGTACAGAAAGAGAGAGAGAGAAGTAAAGTTAGCGCCGTTTACGAGAATGTCACACGGTAGTAAACGGACCACAATTATCTCTGTTAGAGTTGGTCGAGGCAATCTCAGGCAAACATTATAATCAAAGCAGAATCCAGAATAAACCGGATATTTATCACGATTAAGTAAATAGAAGGGAGATTAAGAGGCGGTCTCCATGGTAACATGCCACCGCCCACAGAGAAGTTGCCTAATAGTCAGAGTGCCTTCATTATCAATATGTTCGGCAGTAGCCAATCAAGAGTCAAGTTATGTTAACACCGAGCAATCAACAGGCCGGCACATATGTGGGAGGTGTGGCTTAGTTGGACGGGAAACCTGTAGGGCGTGGCTTAAATTGAATATATAACGGTGTGACGCCAGAACAGAACAAGCGTACTATTATTTTTATATAGCAATATATCGCATTATAGATCGTTCAGTCCGATCTCTCGGATTTGCGTAATTCGCCTTTGTATATAGTCATGTACATAACGCAGACATTAAGGTGTAACTCTTAAAGGATCTATTCGTCCGGCCTCCTTTAGACATTGCTCGCACTTGACCTCGAACTTAATCTTTGTCATAACTTAGAACTTAAAACATAATTAAAGAACTTTTGTAAAGTGCAATAAGATCTAGATTAATAATAATACTATTTTTGCTTTGGTCACTTCAATATCCTGACGTTCCTCAATCTCCCTGCTTCAAGGCCTTATTAATCGGGAAAACAACCGTTGCGCATTCTCCTCGTTAATCGCAATTCCTCGCGATTAAATAACTCCCGAAATACTGGTGTTCTACCCTGGGTGTGGTCTACCCCAATCCTCCGGGCTATTTGACCCCGTCGCTAGAATAAGACCGCCACTCAGCTTAGGGCACCCCATAGCCATCAACCAATCACTCTCGTGGGAAATAAGGAAGGTCAACGCAAAGCAACTGAGGCATCTGTATCAACCGGAGTCCTTGCCAAAAGATTACGCGATAACTCGGTAACCTATCACCATTACTGGCAACTAGCGTTCCCCTTCCAAGGCTCTTGGGTTGTCCTCACGATTTACTTCAAGGTTCCCCCATAATTAGGAAGACCTTCAAGAAGCCCCCCACCCCATATGTTAAGATTTTACTCTTTATGAAATATGAAATTGAAAATGTCTTTACAGTTAGGGAGTTATCAGCTCTTGGTTGAAAGCAGACCTATTTGTTGGTGGAATTTATCTCGATTATATTAATATGTAAAATTCATGAAACCATTTATGAGGCAATCATTGGACTGTTATTTATTTTTTTCAGCTGGGAAGCTGCTCTTGTCGGTCACAGTGGAGTATTGGCATGCTGTCGCTTTAAAGGAGAACATAATTACATCAAGACTGCAGAACATATAGAGAATATCATCAATGAATACGATATCCCCCTGCAGTAAATCACGAGCACAGTCACTGATAACGGCTCTAATTTTGTTAAAGCGTTTAAGGAATTTCCAGTCACAGCTGCAAATGTGTCCACAGATTCAGAAGATGGAATCCAGGTAGGTGAAGAAGATCAGGGTGAGCACGAGCTGGATGACAGTTTTTAGCCTACCTAAGCATGTGCGCTGTGCTTCACACACAGTCAGTCTCGCCGCCACAATTGATGCAAAACAGGCACTGAAAATATCTACTTCTGCAAATATCAATCAATTGCTCATTAAAGGTGCCTTGCATTACAAGGTGGAACTCTTTGTTTGATGCATTGTCATTACTTTTAAAACACAAAGACAAATTACATCAACTCAGGACTCCCCTTGAACTTACAGTGTTCAGAAGTCACACAATTGAATTTCTTGGGAATCTTGGCTCCTATTGCAGTGACAATTGATCGCCTACATGGAGAACAAAACTGTTTTATGGAGAATTGCTCCCTACTTTACTCACTGTGGAGAAAAACCTGAAGAGCCTTCAGTCACGTTCTCTGAAACTTTGCCAACTTCTTATAAGTGCAGTCACTTTATGGGCTTTGGAAAGCGCTACCAATCTTATTTGAGCTTGGCAAATGAAGCCAGCATTACAGATGCCATTATTGCATCAACAAGCCATCCATTCTTCAAACTCCGCTGGTTAGATAAAAGTATTTCATAGGACAGTTCAAGCCACCAAGACTCTGTTAAAAATATTATCATTCAAGTGATTGAGAATTTAACAGAGGGACCCGAACCTGAATCATCCAGTAGTGTATCGGACAGTGACGCTTATTTTGAATTTACAAAACCCACTCAAACATGATCAGACGCAGATTTAGAATTGTTCAGTTACCTTCAGGATTCAAATAAAACATTTCAAAGTTTAGATAGATATCCAAACATAAAAAAGTTATTTATTAAATACAACACCACCCTTCCGTCGTCATCTTCTATAGAAAGGCTATTCTCTTTAGGAGATAAAGAACTCCAAAACGGAGTTCTTTATCTGACGAAACATTTCAGCAACTGATATTACTTAAATCTAATGCTGATATAAATAGCTAACTGAAATTTCATTCTATGAAACGTTCTATTTTTTTTATAGTACATAAGTCCAATTGTCATCAAATCCTACATTAGTTAGTATAATATACAATTTCATTTTAATGGATATTTTTGGCGTTGTGATACCAATATAGTCTTTATCGATTATCATTATATATCATGTATTTGAAATGTATTTACAAATGTATATAAATACATTTAATGTATTTAGTATATAAATAATTTTTCTCATATATTTAATATTTAGTATTTAAATATTTTAAATGTATTTAGTACCCACCTCTGCTTACAGGAATGCTATCCTGGTGCGTCATCATAATTCCGTATATGTAATACAAGAAGGAAAAGATAGTTTTAAATTTGTTGAAGTCGGTCTTTCCTTTAGGATTTGCGTTGCTTTTTTTTTTTTTAATGGTAGCATGTTAGTTTTTCATATGTCTCATGGTCGTTGAGGAATTTTTAAATTTTTTGTTACTATTGTTTTATCTAAATCGCTATCTAGTTTGTCTTTTTTCCGGTTTTCTTTGTTATAGTGATCAGGAATATATATATATATATATATATATATATATATATATATATATATATATATATATATATATATATATATATATATATATATATATACAACAAACCGCAAGAAACAGAAAATGGGAAATTTTTCTTCAGAAATAAAATAATATTTCCTAATTCACAAAAATTCCGTACAGGAGTGGGATTCGGACCATGTATGCTGAGGCAGCGAGCATCTGCTTTGATCTCAATTCAATCATCTTTTAGGCCACTTCGCCATTTGACTACGAGGAAGACTAAGTGGCCTAAGAGATGATTTAATTGAGATCAAAGCAAATGCTCGCTGCCTCAGCATGCACGGTTTGAATCCCACCCTGGTACGGAACTTTTGCGAATTAGGAAATATTATTTCCGAAGCAAAATTTTTACGTTTTCTGTTTTTTTGCGTTTGTTGGATTCATTTTCATTATTCTTTCATGCTCATGAAAGTTAGATATTTATATATATATATATATATATATATATATATATATATATATATATATATATATATATATATATATATTACAAGAAAAAGATAAATTTAACGTGAATGAGGAATAAGACAAGAAACAGGAGTTTTTTTAAAAGGCAAGAGAAAGCAACATTGGAAGAACACAACGATCAAAGAGAGTAAAGGACGTCACAATGAAGGCAATCCCTACTTAGAAGTCAGGTTTTACGAAGATTCCATATGATGAAGTCGTATATTTAAGAAATATTACTGAATAAACCAAAAATAAAATATTGACATGTGCAAAATAAGAGAACGATTTCTTCAGCAACATTCTAAAAGCTTCTTGAAATCATTTGACAACATTTTACTGAGTGAGTAAGAACGGTACAACCGCCATTGTTGTGGCACTTACCCTTTAGAGATCCCAACACATGTTAATGTGACTAGTGATCTCCGTAAAGGAATTTTTCGCTTGTAGAGTTTGGAGAGGACTCTTGCTGCAATTTCAAGAAAGGTAAGAAGGTCCAAGAGTGGGATATCGCGCGTCATGATTCTTTTTCTCATGAGAAGATTATGGGTTTTCTTGTTTTTGTATTATATGTTGAGGTTTATTTAGTCGTCCTTATCGGTGGTTTCTACACAGCTCCTAATAATTTTTCATAATGCCTCTTCGCCCTGTTTATACTGGGTGAGTGGTCATAAAGGAAAGGTAGAACAGGCGAATCTGCTGTCTCGTATAGGTTGTGGGTGATTCACTCACGTTATGCTATCTGTCTAGGTGTCTGTTAATGAGTTGGATACCTAATTGTTGTTATATCTATTATTTGTTAGCTTTTAGCACATGGCACTCAGATTACTGTAGGAATTGAGATCTCTTATTGCGTATCTTTTGATAGTGGATCGTTTGTATCTGTCTGGGTACTCACATCTTCCCTTGAGATACAAACCCGAGTCGGTTCACTAACAGCACACTAGAGTAGCGAACCTTCGGGGTCTTTAACTTACTATGTCATCAAAAAACGAAAAACGTCATTCAGCGCAATTTATTTTCCACAGTAAGGCTGAGTCCCCGAACCTCCTGAAGCCATCGTTAAAGGCTTCGTATTTCATTCTCGTCACTTGAAATTACCAAGATGTCATCGACGTATCTGGCGTATATAAATCGCTTCTATAGGTTTGAAAAGACATCAACTCAAGCAGGAAGAAACGCCTCCAACTGCAGGGATCCAAGAATTGCTGCACAGGAAGCGAGCAGGAACGCGGAAACAAGCAAGAAACAAGAAAAACAATATCATAATGCAGAGGAGATGGAAACAGAGACAGAGCAAGAACAAATAATAGGAAAAAACTCAGAACGTGCAGCCAGGGACCAAAAGAGGACCAACAGCCAACAGAGGAAAAGATCCCCAACGTCTACTCCGAGGAAAAAAAACAACAGATAAATGCAAAAAAAGATAAATCTCAAACTTTTCGCTACAGGGAACACTCTCTATCCCAAGGAACACTATGCTGAGGCCATGACCGAGGGAATCATAAACGAGAAAATCAATGGCAATACGAAGACCAAATACCAGAGAATCAGGTTGAAGAGGCTCTTTATATAAAAAAAATAAATATACACCAGAAATTTTTAATAATATCTCTCAGAGTGAGTTTAATAAAAAGCGAAACAATAAATGTAGAACACCCCCTAACCAGGCCACAGGGTCAAAGTATAGCAATGCTCTCTGGGCATTCCTATAATAAAAACCTCCTGGGAAACTTAAATATATATATATATATATATATATATATATATATATATATATATATATATATATATATATATATATATATATATATATATATATACATCAATTATTATGTAAAATTTATATCATGCGATTCTTTTACTTTTGTCAATTAAATCGTTCAATTATTATACTTAACTTTTGTAAATTGAATCATATTTTATGTACAACTTAATAATTAATTAATTCATTTATCTTACTTGTCAATTCATTTAACGTACTACTGTTTCAAACATCACTTAAAATTTCACACACAAACAAACAAACACACGCTTTCAGCTCGACCTTCTGGAACACTATTCTCTCCCATTCGACTCTCGCTATTCTCCGTATAAAGGTTGGTAATCATTCCTTCTACAATTTGTCATTTACCTCCAAACAAATCATACTTAGTTTAATTCCACACTCTCATAATTCTCTGCAAATGGCCATACGAGATTAGGTCCTAATTCTATTTACTTCTCGTATTTGCAGCCCCCAAATTCAGTCCATCGTAGTCACCATATTATTTCACCATATTATTTCATATTTATTTCACGTACTTCATTTCTCTTCACATCTCGTTACTGTAAATCATATTTTACAAATCTTACATTGTATACCTAATCCAACTTATCTCATTGTACATTCATTGATTCTATAAATATATTTATATTTGCTTAATTGTTTTTCTTCAAACCCAGTTTATTATTTCAAAATTTATTTCGCTTTCGTCTTAGGCCTAAAACTAGCAGGCGAAAACTTCGATCAAACAAATTTATGGTTATGGTTTTCGAAACGCTATTTAGGCTGATTTATTAACAGAAAATAAATCCCATGAATAACATATACTATAAAGTGGTGCCCAAAGTTTAACAATCTCCCAATTAATAAATAAGTTTAAACGTTAAAATAATTCTTAACTCCACGCGTCAATTTTCCCAAAGCCTTGCTTGAGTATTTTAGATTCACGTGTTCAATTTTTTTTATATCGCGTGTTATCTTTAATACCATTCTTCCAATTATCATAATTCATGTCATTTTAATTTAATACTATCCCCTATATTCAACGAGTGGACAATTTCCTTTATTTCTCAATTATTTTTCATTTCTTCACATTCCTGTGCTCGTGAATAATTTCCACACACTCACACGTGCACACAGCCACAGCTACTTCACTCACGTCAACACATTCCTTCAACCAGCACAAGTATACATAAAACAGTGACTATGATGGACTAAACACACTAACTAAGGACATCTGTTAGCAGCCAACTCGATCATCATGACCAACTGTCTGCCTCGAACAAAAACTTCGATCAAACAAATTTATGGTTATGGTTTTCGAAACGCTATTTAGGCTGATTTATTAACAGAAAATAAATCCCATAAATAACCATATACTATAAAAGCAAGGCAAAAGAGAAGACTAAAAAAGGCACAACTGACCAAGGTAAGACAAAACAACAAGCAAAACAGAAGACACATTCCACAAAATGGGGACTGCAAATAGAAACCTAAACATAATGTACATGAATGTAAATGGTTGGACAAGAAAAAGTTCCGAGTATGGAAACATAATTCAGAACCTTGACCCGGATATTATTTTAATATCCGAACACGGTATCAACACAAAAAACAAAGACATGAAAATCTTCAGATACCAAGTTTATACAACAAGCCATACAGATGAAGTCTTCGACGGTGCGGCGATAGCAATCCGAAATGGCCTCATGCACAAACTTCTACCTCTATTAGATGAGTCATACGTAGCAATAGAGGTCCAAACTACCATAGGGCCCCTAACTATTGCTACTGGGTACCCCCAAGAAGGAAGCACATTCCTATCCACAACTTCTTGAAGTTGTTTGCCCATAAGAAAACGGTGATGTTCGCCGGTGACTTGAACGCAAGATGCAGGGCCACTGAGTACACCAGCACCAACACGTCGGGACGAAATATGGAACTTCTACTAGAGCAAAACGTAGTAGTGCGCATTGGATCAGAGTTTCCGACCTATTACTCAGCGAGAGATGCAACTAAGCCCGACATAGTATTAACAAGCTCAAGGTTTCCTTACAACTATCACATCCCCCCGGACCCGTGATATCCAGCGACCACGAAGCATTAACCACCATACAGTACTCTCAACAAGCCCAATTCAAATACCAATAAGGGAAAGGAAGTCATATGCGCGAGCAGACAGGAGGGCCTACCAGCTCGTTTGCCAGAACTACGTCATAGCAAGCCTAGAGGAAGCTACACCAGAAGAAATTGATGAAGAATTAAACCATCTTACAACGAAAATATTGGAGGAAGATAGGAACACTATCCCAAAGATAAAATATAAAACCCTACCAGCTCCAAAATGGACACCGGAAATGATTGCTATTCAAGAAGGATACAGAGGCTTAGTGGATGCAATCAACAGATAGGGACCAAACAGGGACCTCCACCAGATGAGGCGTGAAACAAAAGAACACCTCCGCCAACTGATCATACAGCAGCAAGCAGAAATTTAGGACCGACTCATTGAAAAACTCGATGAGGAAATGGACCCCAGAACGTTCTGGCAAGCAGTGAAGAGGCGCAGAGGGAAGCCAGCAAACAAAAGAACGAACATCAAGAATCTAGAAGGTGAAGTGATCACTGAACCAGAAGAGATAGAAGTAGAATTTAGAGAATACTGGTCAAACATATTTAAAATTTTCCCTGAAGAAGAAGAAAATTTCAACACAGAGTTCGGGAACGGGATAATAGACCAGTTGAACGAAGAAATAGAACGAACATATCCGTTCAATAACGCTACAGCGGAAAGACCTATGGTGGGCATCGGGAAAAAGATCTCCCTACAGGAGTTAAACGAAACCCTAAAAACGTTTAAGCAGCGTGCCCCAGGACACTCAAGCAACGCTCCACCCAACATAAAACAAGGATTAACTAACATCATCAACGCAGCCCCCAATACGGGATACTTTCCCGATGTCTGGAAAATAAAAAAAATGATATTCATTCCTAAGTCGGGGAAGTCCCCAATCTCCCCAGCAGACTACCGCCAGATCTCTCTCCTCGAATTTGGAGGGAAAATTTTCCAAAAAATCATTGTCAACAGAGTGTAATCCTACCTGGACGCCAATAATATGCACAGCTGTCAACAACACGTATTTAGAAGGCAGAGAGGTACGGGCATAGCACTGGCGATGATAACAGAGAAATTAGCCCAAATAGCAAAAAAGAAGAAGCACGCTGATCTAGTATTGAGGGACGCCAGGAAACCATTCGATAAAGTATGGCGCAGAGGAGTACAGTTTAAGATCCTCCAACCGGGACTCAATCCTAGATTGGAGAAAATAACCTGTGATTACGTCATGGGCAAAAGAGCATTCATAAAGATCGGGGAGTACCAAGGACCAGAATTTCAACTGGAAGAGGGCGTTCCCCAAGGTGGGTGTTTGAGTCCACTGCTCTACTCGATATTCACTAGAGACCTGCCTAGTCCTAGGCTAGAGGAATCTTTGTATATCCAGTTCGCCGACGACGTGATAGAGATCGTGGTCTCCCCATACAAAACTGAAAGGACAATGGCAAGGATGACGGCATATGAAATAGAGAACCTAAATATATACGAGCGCCGCTAGAAAATCGCAACTAATTTGAACAAGTTTACAATCATTCCAGTCAAAAGAAATAAAATAGCACCAATTTATGTAGAGGATGAGAGATATCCATACAAGAGAGCGGGCACAGTGCTAGGCTTAAAAATAAATGTCAGGGGATATGAGGACCAAATAAACGGCATAATTGCACGTACGAGTCAGGATATAAGAGAATTATATCCATTCAGAAACCTAAGAAGAAGCAATAAAAATAAAATATACTCTGCCTACATCAGACCAAAAATACTGTATCCACCCATGCCACTAGCGGCCATTTCAAAGACTTGGACGATGAAATTGCAAAGAGTGCAAAGTAAAGCACTCTTAATAATAAACAACGCTAGGAGAAGAGACTGAAAACGCCAACAGAACCTACACGAAGAAACCAACATCAGGGCGATAAACAAAGACCTAGGTACCAGGGCCCTCAATATTTGGCAGAAGGTGGAGAGGAACTCTGACCCAGATTTTATCAGGAATCACTTCGGAATTCCCGACCTACTACGGAACTAGGCTCAAAAAAGATTTCCCAGCAGCAGAAT
Source organism: Ceratothoa steindachneri (assembly GCA_963969495.1). Lineage (NCBI taxonomy): Eukaryota > Metazoa > Arthropoda > Malacostraca > Isopoda > Cymothoidae > Ceratothoa > Ceratothoa steindachneri. The sequence continues at coordinate 159,244,543 of OZ018320.1, forward strand.
TGCCTCGGCACAACCAAGACCCAATCTACGCATAAAACTACCGGATAAGCAGTATATCCCAAAGATGCCAAAAACAATCGACAAAGTCATAGAACACACACACAAAAAGACTTGAAAGCTACTATGTACAAATGTTTTTTTATATAAACTAATAGTCATAGAATTTGATAAAATTAATATATATATATATATATATATATATATATATATATATATATATATATATATATATATATATATATATATATATATATCAGACTAACACAAATGTTAGAAAACTTTAAAGGCTTCGAAACTAAAATAACAAAGATGAAAGTAAAACAACAAATACACTAGCGAAAAGAAACACAGATATGCCCTTTCCCCAGGTACCTAACTATATCTTATCTATTCCTTATTCCCAAATTTCACCACTAAACCTTTCTACTAACTAACTAACTATTTCTCTATGTATCTAGTTTCTCCACTTTTCATGTCCAATGTCCAATGAAAAGACATCCCTATCCTCCCACCCATGAGGAAATTCGCGAAAAGTACTCCAAGAGTCTAACACATGGCTATGGCATCAATTTTTTAAACATCCTCCTTCCAGCGAGAAGAAGGATTTCTTGAGCACTGCTCCAGAGAGGGGGGACTAAAGTAAAAAATTCGGGATGTCGTTCTTGGGCTGACTGCCTTCGGGGTAAATCTCCTTCAGGATGAACCAGAATGTTCTGTTTACGTTAACATTTGTAAAAAGGGATTCCATGTCTAGGGAGGCAATGATGTCTTCAGCATTAGATCCCTTGGGAAGATCGAGAGATTCCGCCGAGGAGGTAAGGATGCAATCGTGCGGGATGAAGGGGTTAGGAGATCGTTCGGGATGAAGGCGGTGAGGAGCTCGTTCAGTCATTTGGCGAGGTGGTAAGTTGGAGCAGGTAATTGACTGATTATAATCAGTCAGATATCTACTTTTGGTTTGAGAGGGTTGCCAGGTTTTTGCGTTTTCACATTTCCCTAGCAGTGTCTTAAGATATAGTCTTCTGTTAGGAGGGACGGTTTGGTTCCTCCATTTTTGGCGTTCACGGAATTGATTATTTTATTTGCGCGTTTTTTGATGTCTTCTATAGCGTTTTTGGTGATCACACGGAATTTCTTTACCTATTTTTTCCAGAACGATTACAGCCTTACCTTCTTTGACATGGTATATCTATTTTTACTCAATCAATATTTACATAAAACAAACATTTCTGACTATGCGGTTTTTCCTTTCCGAGGACATTTCAAACTGGAGTATTGATATCGGATAAAGAAGATTCCTAGGTGCGCTTTTCTGTCGTTTTCCTCCTCACCAGGTCTATAACGACGATATAGAGAATGATCTATAAGCTACTGCTCGCTTTTCGATTTCAGACTATCGATTATGACAAGAAAGCAATTAATTCGAAATCCGCCCCTGGTCTGCTTGTTTTTCACCAAATGGGAATTTCACTTTCTTTTTTCTAGAAGTAGGCTGATCATATTCATCCTGTCCATAGATGGCTTTGCCTTCTTCTTCATATTTATCAAAATCCTCTCTGTATCCGTCTACAAATGTAATGAGACTGTTATAGAGAGAAACTACACTGTCTATATCCACTCTAGCACTCTGCAAGCATGAGCTAACTGTTTTAAATCTATCCAGTATTGAGTTCCACAATGCGACTATAACAGCAGTTTCAAGCCTGTCTATATAGTTTGCCGGTGATGCAGCTTCATTTCGTGTAACTGGTTTTTGTGACACATCATCTGCTATGGCTAAGAGAGCTTGAATGATTTCTTTCCATGAATTTCTTAAACATGTAACAGCCTATTCCCTAGCAGACCATCTTGTAGTTAATACCGTTTTCACAACTGGTCTCTTCTTCAGGTATGAAAGCAGAACATTCCATCTATGGGTGGAGGCAGAGAAGAAGTTGTACAATGTTTGGATGGTGCCAAAGGAAGAGACAGCTTCTGTACAGCTCTCAGATGCACGTGATCCTACATGTGCATGAGCAGAGCATGGAATGTAAACTGCTAACTTATTAACATATTTAATTCGAGCCTGCAGCCCTGAATAGTGGCCGGACATATTTGAGGCATTATCATAGGACTGTCCCCTATAATTCTGGATATCAATATCATGTCTATCAAGCATTTCAGTCACAGCATTAAACAACTCCTCTCCTCTTGATATAGCTAAGAATTCTCTCAATTGGATGACCATCATGGTTTACTATCTAATGACGAATGACGGTTGGCCCACGTTTGAAATGTCTGGTGTAGAATCAACATTAATTGAGTGATACTTTTCAGTTCTCATTTCGTTGGTGATAACCTTGATCACTTCTTTTGCCATGATACCTATGAACTCATTGCTAGTTGCTTTGAATAAGTAACTAACTTTCCCTGAACTAACATCGCCATATCGTTTGATGTGTTCAGCAAGGAAGGGAACAAATTCAGCAATGAGCTCTAACAGCATTAAATAATTTCCATTAGAAGGTGAATTAGGTGACCCAAAATGTTCCCTGGTGACTCTGAAGGCTAATCCCTTGGAAGGGAGAGCTTTCACAACAGCAACTACCCCCTTCAAAACTTCTCTCTAATATTGCTTCTCTTTTTGTTGCTGATCAATCAGTTGTTTATCAATTCTGTTCCCTAAGGCAGATCTTTTTCAAAGCAACAAAACATTATCTTTATGAACTTGTAAATCTTTGTGTTCTTTTAAACGTGTATGTGCGTTTTTTCAGTCACGGAATCGTCAACCTGAAAATAACTGACATGTACCACCAAACAGGTGACAAGGTGTGCAAAACACTGCTCCAGGTTTCTTTGAATATGTGAGCCAGATACTGAGGCTGACTTCACCATTCTTCAGTTTTCAATAAAAAAAATGATTTGGACACATATCTTTTCTGATCACTATACTTTCGTGCTGATGGTGCAAAATCTGCATTCTGAGGAATTCCGTTGAAAGCAATATGATCTATTAATTCATTGTTTATTTCCCATTCAGCTGGATCATCAGATGTTAGACTTTTTGAAGGATACCTCTTTCACCTCTTTCTCACTGTTTTGCTCGGCACCACATTCATCAGATTCAAATTTATCTTTTGTTTCTACTAGATCCTCTGAATCTACATCAATGATGGGCTTACACTGATTAGGAGTAGACTGACAAAGAGCGAAGAAATTATCTAATTTGGTGTACTGGACAATTGTTCTTCCAGACGCTTTGCCTTTTCCTTGGCAAGTTCTCTATAGCCATGTCCACTGAGTTTTTTCTTATTTACGACATCTTTATTCTGCGAAAAAAAAACAAAAACACCAATTAGAAACCACAAAGAAATAACATAAAAAAAACTGCAAAAAAAAAGTGCTGATGGTGCCACCAAAACCGGGAAAGTTGAAAATAACAAAATACTATATAGTTTATGGTTTTAAAACAACCACACGATATAATAATAAATTATTTATGGAGTTCAGTTTACATGAACTCATAAATGGGAATGAATATATATTTAAGTATAGTTTAATTTTATAAGAAATAGATAAGAAAAATAAATTATTTAATAAATGTAGAAAATTGATATAGTTATTGGATTGAAATAAGAATGATCACCCAAATCTTCTTCACCTACCTGGATTCCGTCTTCTGAATCTGTGGACACATTTACAGCTGTGACTGCAAATTTCTTAAGCGCTTTAACAAAATTAGAGCCGTTATCAGTGAGGGTGCTCGTGATTTTCTACAGGGGATATCGTATTCATTAATGATATTCTCCATATGTTCAGCAATCTTGATGTAGTTATGTTCTCCTTTGAAGCCACAGCATGCCAATACTCCACTGTGACGGACAAGAGCAGCTTCCTCAAGCTGAAAAAAAAAATAAATAACAGTCCAATGTTTGTCTCATAAATGTTCCCATAAATTTTACATATTAATTTAATCGAGATAAATTCCACCAACAAATAGGTCTGCTTTCAGCCAAGAGCTGATAGCTCCCTAACTATAAAGACATTTTCAATTTCATATAGAGCAAAATCTTAACATACCCAATAAACTGTAACTCCCTAAAAACTGCGGTGACCAGTTGACCAAATATCTGCAGTAAGACATAAGTAAGAGGTGCTGTCTAGTTTATTCTTCAGTAGAGCTCTTGTCAATTTCTCTTCTTCTATACGATTTCGGTCTAGCGTCTGCCTTGAAATGACGTCAACTGAATAATTTAGACTTACGGTAGTGAAATGTGTGATTATTGTGAGTGAAATTGATTTTCACAGTGAAATCAGAATATATCGTATGCATATAAAATTTTATATATAAAATGTAGCTATATGAATATCCTATAGCTATATAGGACTGGTACATATATTCATAAATATATTATTAATCCTTCATATTCAGAATTACATAGTAAAATATTGACTTCCAGTATTGTTGGGAATATATACATTATCAAGCTTTATTTCCTATATTTTTGCCGGGTGGGCATGCAGTTTTGACATAAGGATATACAGGTATTGCTACTATAATGAAATATATCGTTATAGGAATTCATCTAATAACTACATATGATCGATCAATAATTGTACTAATTATTCCTGAAATTTTTTTATTTAATAAGATCTTCAAGTAAATGATAACACGCTTTTAGAATATATGTATGTGGATTCTCTTGAAATTATTGAAATCTATTATCCTTAATTACATGATTCTTTACTTCCTTGTCTTTATTCTTGTCTAATCTCTCCATTTCACACTCTTTCAAAGAAGCTGAAGTTGTTATGAAGCAGTTGAAATAACGCTGAGCGCTCTCACTATACAACTGAACGCAATTGTGACCATCTGTTAACTGAATTTGAACTGATGCAAGCAATCTTCCCTCACCGTCTCACGTAGTCAACCGTTTGTGCTATTCAAGTTGCGACAAGCTAAAACATGCATTACACGTTCTTAACAGCTATATAAGCAAGCCTATTATCAGTGAAATATTTGCAAAAAGTATTTAAATACTATTTTGATTCGAAAATGCCTTCAGGTCACTTCTTCGGTAATCTAGTTTTAAAAAAATTCCAGGGGGAGAATCCCCCGGACCCTCCTCTAGTCACGTGCTCATCTGTACAACTGAACGCAACTGTGACCATCTGTTAACTGAATTTGAACTGATGCAAGCAATCTTCCCTCACCGTCTCACGTAGTCAACCGTTTGTGCTATTCAAGTTGCGACAAGCTAAAACATGCATTACACGTTCTTAACAGCTATATAAGCAAGCCTATTATCAGTGAAATATTTGCAAAAAGTATTTAAATACTATTTTGATTCGAAAATGCCTCCAGGTCACTTCTTCGGTAATCTAGTTTTAAAAAAATTCCAGGGGGAGAATCCCCCGGACCCTCCTCTAGTCACGTGCTCATCTGTCCAGTGGCTTGATCAATACTCTTCCCCCCTTTTTCTACGCAGTGATTTAAAAAGAAACGAAATTGATGATTCGAATGATTTAAATGTAATGATAAGGATTGTCGTTCTGATGTGTGAAAATCTTGCTTGGAAGTTTGTCAAATTGAGGATGGATGTTAGCTTATTTTTGATGGTCGGGATACGTTCTGAGATATGCCCAGATGCGAGGAAAACGATACCAAATTTCAAAATTTTCGCAAGGGAGGTTGACTCGAACTCCTCCCTACCGCGGACTCTGCAGTTCACATGCCGCCCACCCACCTTTAACGGAATCCTAGCTATGCCACTGCTTCTGAACAATGGAATTATTTTAAATTTGTTTTAAATTTGGGGGCTTTGATTTATATTTTCCATCTCCCATCGAAAGAGTCGATGTTTTATATCTCTCTAGCCGTAGTTTGAGTCGTAAATTCCACGTTGCTCTATGAGGGTGCGCAAATCTGATATATGTCATCTGCAAATTGCACATAACATGAACCTCCGAGAGAGGCTGAGGTAGGTCAATCGTGTAGATGTTGTGCAATCGGGGGCTTCATCAGCCTTTTAGTGGAACTCCCGCTAACCTCTCCAATATGTTGTCGCAAAGGATCCTTTCAATTATAGGGTCGAACCCTAAGCTTTTATAGTGCAGGTCTCTTCTCCATACCTTATCAAAAGATTTTGACATTGTGGAGCACCATATATGAATGCCTTTTGTTGGTTCTTGTTTTAGCTACCTTTTCATGATCAGGGCAAGGGTCAGGTCAGTCGTTCGCTTCTTTCGGAAGGCATGTTTCTGTTTTTCGACGTGTGTAAATTGGCCCAGTCGAGGAATGAGAGGACTCGGTTGGCCTACTCAAAACCTTTGAAAGCAAATTCCAAAAAATATATTGGCCTAAACCTGTCTCGGCTGTCGGGGATTTTCCAAGATTTGGGAATGAATATCATCTTAGCCACCTTTCATTGGTTTGGGAAATACGCCACATTTAAAGCAGCATCTATGATATTTATCAGACCTCTCCAGATGTTGGTTGGGGGCCGGATGAAGTTCGCTTGAGTCAGCCCTGTGTATCCTGTTGTTCTTTGAAGAGAGGACTTCAGAGATTCAGAGAGTTCTACGGCTGTACTTTTACTGCCGTAGCTCTCCATCTTCCGGTCCTGTGACATATAATGGTGAGGAGGAAAACTTCTGTGCATTTGTGTGTTTAAGTCGTCAATGCCCTGATTTTCGAAGTCAATGTAATACTTATCGTTTTCTTGGGCGTTATTTTAAAAATGGCAACCGTGAAAAATCTAAAATGTACAGCGTCGTCTCGCTTAAGCTTAAACATAGGTAGTGTGTATGAGAGAGGGGGAGGGGGTGCTTTAACTCTTTTCACAGTCTGCCAGAAAGGGGGTCCATTCTTTTCTATATCCAGTATGTTTATTATTTCGTCCCACAGTGCGGTTTATTGCTATGAAATTAGGAGCTTTAGCTCGTTCCGAATTTGTCTCATACACCTAAAAGTGGTGTGGTTGGGGCCTGTGCAAGTTACTATATTGAACAGTTTGCGTAAGTTAAGTCAGAAAGTCAGCTCCCCCACACCTCATTCTCTCTCTAGAGGTTCAGGGGCATCTTAAAGTTTCTCCATGCTTTGTTGGATGAGGTGTAACCTGCCTCAGCACATCGCCTATTTAGGTTACAACGGAAAAGAACAGTTTTCCAGTGAGCAAAAATTTGCAGGAAATTATGCTTGGGAACGTAACTGCATCTTAGGGTTGGTACTCGGTGGCCAAAACTAAGCCCCCCCTCCCTCCTCCTCCATGGCCGTGTACCTACACTTCTACATCGAGATCGCTCATTATCCTATACTCAAGTTCTTTCCTTAGCATTTTCATACAGCTGCCATAGTTTTCTTAACTGTGATTTTTTTTTGCAATAACGTCATATGGAATGAGTTTAAAAGTCTGTATTATTGACTCTTGTTCACAGATCAGTAAAATGTCTGGGTCACCCTATCTAATTATGTTACTATAGGTGGTACTCTTATCTTCCCACCCACCTAACGTAAAGTGTAGTACTCTTAGTCTGTTATCACTTTACGTAGTTGTTACTTTCCTAGCGGGGGTTACTTGAGTTGAGATTTGGATCCATAGGTGATTAGAGGGTGTTATATGGCCCTTACCGGATCGTTTTTGGCGGAACTCTTTCTGTTAGTATCGAAAAGCATTCAAGAGTCAGGTTTGACTAAGCCGTGGGAGAGAGCCACCTCGACTTCTCTCTCGGGGATATTTTCCGATCCCGAAAGCTTTAACTACATTATGTAAATTCCTCTTCTTAGGGAAAGGTACCGTTTCGGAAGCATTATATCATGAGGTTTATTTTTTGAGTGACATATGCCTGGGCTTACATTTGCAGGAGGAGAAGTAGGATCTCAGTAAACGTGGCAGGAAGGCCCTTCTGGAGCTAGGCGAGTGCCCCCACCCCCACCTCACGGGCTTCGTTGCAGCTTTCTCCTGTTGCTCATGTGTGTGTACGTTCGTTGAGTGCAGTATGGTTCTGCGTCTGTTGCCTGGCTGCCTGAGTTGCGTGGAGGATTACTAGGGGGGTGGAGCTCCTGGCAGGTAGGCTCGCACTGAGGTTGATTCTCATTATTTCTTCGGGAGGGAAAGGTTTCGAGGAACCACTTTTCTTTTTGCCGCTTATTACAAACATGCGGTTAATTCCTGTGGCCAAAGTTCCTGGCTGTATGATGTTGGCTATGAGTGAATAGTACCTAAATGCAACATGATTTGTGTCGATTGTTCATTTACTATCTAGAAAATTATTTTCCGTTGGTTTACGTCTGCTGTGTGTTTTACTTTTTATTATATTATGACATTGACTAATTTGGTTTTCGATTGTGATCTTGAAAGTAAAATTTGATTTTTACACTGATATGATTTTTGTCCTTCAATAGTATCCGTAATCTTTCTAAATTAACTCATTATCAAAATTATTGTTTGTATAGAGTCTGTGAAGGCTATCGCGGAACCCTGTTCACACGGCCCGATTAAAACACACACAAAAAATTTATAGAAGACCAGGGATCTAAAGGCCCACCAGAAATTCACCAGAATTTATCAGGACGGTGCTAAATTTCGAGGTATCCGCAAATGGGTTAAATGAATACATACATAAAAGTATTAGCAGTATTATTTACATTAAAATCAAAATGAAATAAATTGACTGTAAACAAATTATACGGGGGTACATCAAATAATAAGAAAAAGTCACAAGTCGTTCTAACAAAAATAGATATTCGCGCATACAAAAATGGGTTTATGAATAATTTGCTTAAAACCGAAATGACACGCGCCGTTGAAGATAAAAAAGGTTACGCTACTCAAGTGATAGGTGTTCCCGGAATAACCTCCCTGTCTTACGTCCCTTACCCGAAGGACCAAAGTTACATGAATAAAACTTAATTAATTTAAAAGGGACGTAAGAAGAAAGAAATACTCCGAAATACCTGATACCAGAGCAGTGAAGCAATAACCAACATCGGAAACTCAAGCGAAAGAGGCTCGGCGATGACGGTCTTCGGCGAGGAGAAACCCACAAATGGCGATATCGAGACCACGGGGAACGATGACTCGAAGGCTCAACGATCCGAGAGAAGGAATTCGGGATGACAGAATTCCCCAAAGAGGAGGTGGTGATGTGACTAGGGAAGAGCTTTCACGTGCCCAGTGTGAACGGCTTCCCAAAGGAGAACACTTGCAAACGTAACTGGTAGAGCACAATTCGATGCAGCCGACAGAGGGGCAGTGACAACGCTGGCAGGAATCAATGGCAAAAAATCCTCGCTGCACGGAGGAATCCTTTACGGGTCTCCAAAAATGAACAACGTAAAAGGTAAGTAACAGAAAACGATTCAGCGTAGAAATCAAGGCAGACTCCTAGCAACATAATAAATTAAAAGGCACGGCCCCATTTATATCCTTCAGTCCGAAGGGAGAAAAGGAAAGTGGGGCACAAGGGGGAGGGGGAGTTGCTTCTCCTACACAAATTAGGCTGTAAGTTACGGAAGTTTAGGCCCAAAATGGTATCCTCGAAGCGGGTCAACCTGCGATAAACCCTGTAAACTATGATGAGAAATGGAAGGCATGAGAATACGAGGGCCTACCCCTTACAGAATCCTTCAATACCTATTTTTTCATTGCCTGTAATTTAGTATTCCAATTATCTCCATTTTATAATTAGTTTAAAATAAGGTGCAGAAATAATTACAAACTAGACCACTTAGTTCAGCAAAAGATTAACTATAAATGATTGAATACCTGATAAGTTAAATCATTAATATTAATAATAGTAATAAGGAAGAAAAAAATAAATGTATAAAAGAAAAAGAGACATATATAAAGATAAATAGGGAATATATATATATATATATATATATATATATATATATATATATATATATATATATATATATATATATATATATATATATATATAAATTTATATCAAAACGCAAGAATTGTCAAATCAAAAATTTTGAGTAAAACAAAGGCTAATAAATATGCATGCGAGAGATGCCCTCAACACCAGGGTAAACTCCTTAAGAATCTTTTACCTACCCATTCCTACCATTATCCCAATTTTCACCAATCTTTTTACATTAAATTAAATCAAATATCTGTTATCGCAGCAGCTTGGTGACATTAACGTAGTTAGAATACTTTTCCTCTTCCTGTTTCTTTTATTGTCTTTTGCTTTAGTAGGTCTTTTTTTTAACTCGCCATGCTTTCAACATGGTTCTTTGTTGCCCGGGGCAGTTTAAACACTTTTTAGAGTCACTATTGCAATTTTTCTAAACATGTTCCTGACTGGCGCAGATAAAACAGACAAGAACGGTGCTGTGAAGGCAGTTGAACATGGTATGCTCTAGACATACATTAAATTGAAAATGAGCAACCCATTACCATGTAGGTATCGGCAAAATCTATCTTATAGACGTGCGTGTATGTCTTGAATTTGAAAACTTCTGTCACCCCTGCCAACGTATGCTTTATTTTTAGTTCCGCATGGATTTCCTCCACTGAATGGTTCCCAACCCAAGGGTCGAGGTGTCGGCATATCAGCCTCCTATGTGATCGTATTTGTGAAGGTATTTGCGGTCTGAGGTTGATATTTTAGATATTTTGTGACTACAATGGCTGTAGGAGCTTCAGTCTACTTCTTTTGAATATATTTCCACGTAACTATTCTGGAATTCAATTTGTCTAACCAAAGCAATATTTAGTTCTCCATAAAGTTTCTCACAAACATTCTTCCCTACGTACGGTTTTGGTCCAATGGATAGAGTCCGTCGGGTTATACGGAGAGTATCCCTCATTTATCCCGCATTCTATCAGAGGTTTAAACGAGGGAGGTCAGGAGAAAACATACGTATTTTTATTCTTGTATATGTTAGTGCATGATTTGGAGAAGTGTTTCACAGTGAAATATACTCCCTGGGAGATGGGGAGCAGCCATATAAAAAAGAGAAAACCGTACAAGTCCAAATACAAATCGGCGTTTTACCTTGAAGAATACTTCAGAAGGAGGCGCTGGCTGTAAAATCCTTCGTCTCCGGCTTTCTCAGCACTTCACGTCGATTCCAATGTTTCACCAAATGCAAGTGTCCGTTTCGTAGCCTACACAAGCTGATAGAGTAGTCTACGTGTGATTCAACAACAAATTCACTATCACTTGTAAAAATCTCTCTCGTGAATGTGGAACAAATGTTCTACATGACAGATTCTTAGGTAGCAGCTTTACAACGTAGCAAAACAATTTACCAAACAAATTGGCAAACTGGCCAGTCATTTTCGTAGTCTTTGAGGGTGTTATTTAAGTTCAGATTCTTTATGAGAAAAGTGGAGAATGCGATATGAGCTTGTGCGTTGTGTCTTGACCTCAGATTTAATCTTCATGGTGGAAATGGCTCTAGGAATCTTCAGGCGAGGTGTATACGAATTCTTCTTGAGGGTGGTGATATTTTCAAAGAGTATTTTTCTTGTTATCTCATGGCCGTGTTCTATGCACATCCTGGAAGATGCATGGTCAAGATTCGGCTAAGGGTTCTTGGATTCATACCAATGCAGAATTGGGAGACATTGAGAATTGTAAACCACGTTAGTAGATTTTACCTTTGATTGCTCTTATGATAACGTTTTCTATTAATAAATTGCTTATTTTAAGGTGTTTGTAGTATATTATTAATACGAATCTGTCGTATTTAGGAGGAAGGGTGACAGTAGTATTGTTTCGTATGATGTCTCATAATACTCATTTATCGGTTCTGTAGTAGTCTGTCATTTGATTTTTATAGAAGAGAATTTGGTATCTCATCCTGCTTTGCCTTTTTCACATCGAAGTAAGTGTCGAGAATAATCTTTTTTCAATTGCCAATGTCTTTGTTGAAATAAACATTGTTAATAAGAATTTGTTTAGTTCTCGTTAGCTCTTGGTGGAAGGCGTCCCAGGTCGAACAGTTCCAGATGACCCGACGTATGTATGAGCTTATGAAGGACTTCTTGTATTTTGGTGTCTATCCACTTTTAGCGTTTGTGTATTTGTCAATTGTTGATTTATTTACAATAGACACTGGGGGTGTATTATTCCTCGTTCTTTTTGATGTCAATGTCAATGAACGGTATGTGTACGTTATTACTTAATTCATACGGGGATTTAAGAACCAAGTGTGATATGTCTTCTTTAAGTTCCAGTAGTTGATGTCCATCGTTGGTTGTCGATGAATCTGGGTTATATCTTTGAAGGAGTTTGGATTTTTGTTAGGACAGTTTCTTCAAGATTTCTTGTGTATATTTAGCAACGTTAGGGCAAAAGGGCAAGCCCATAGCTAATCCTTCGTTCTCTTGGTATTATTTGCCACCTGGTCCTCGGAATTGAGCCTCGGTCGAACAAATGTCAAGAGCCCTTTTAGAATGCGAGGTTCTATTTTTGGACGGTGTGTGTCGGCATTTTGTTACTCATATTTCATCACTCATTTTGATGGTTTCCTCGACCAACGACGTTAAATAAGATTTCCACATCCAAGGAGACTGGATTACCTTCCGGATGAGAGCTTGGAAAGAATCTATCACTTGATTGGTGGACTCGATGGGGAACTTTGCTAGGATAAACGGTGTGATGATGCTGTTTAGGTGTTTAACCCTTCATGTTCTAAATTATTGTTTCATTGATTTTTTGTATATATATATTTTTGTATTGTGCAGACATTCTAAAAGCTATTAATAATAGTATTGTGATAAAAACTTTATCAAGGGCGGAAGTTTATTGCATAAAGTTGGGGAGGGACTTAAAAGTACCCTCAGGACAAAAGTGACCTCAAAATGGGAACAAAAAACCCCCACTTTACAAACTTAGAACCAAATATGCATTCCTTAAATAAAGTTTTTACATTTATGTGATGGTATTCGTAGAAGCAGTTTTTGTGTTCATTTATACATAAAAAAACTTTACACAATGTACACTTTGAATAAGGACGTGATTTTATTTGTCTCGAAGCACAAAACTTGCCTCTCCCTCTTTGTTTTGCAAATTCAGGCTGATTCGCTCCCTTATTCTCTTTTCGAATCTCATTATGCCGCTGAAAAACTCTTTTTACGACTAGTTAGAGTCCTTACTGGTGAATTATCACCTAAATCTTTAGATTTAGCTTCTTTTTTTTTACATGACACTTTCCATTTGTTATCAAACCCCGATTTACTTTCTTTTGAATTCTAAAAGAGGCATGTTACCATGCAGGTCACATTAAATTACATAGGAATTAACCATAAGAATTTATAAAAATCCAGAAAATAAACGAGGACAATTTTTTCTACTTTTTCGATTCCGATGATACAATGATCTGGGTACTTCAGCTTTGTCTACTCCACCAATTGTTGCATTATAGTGATTTGCAACAGTTGGAAGTTTCACTTCTACGGCCTGTACAAAAGGCCTTCTTGCCAAAATATGGGTTTGATTCAGTTTACCTTTGGCATAGAAAACGGGTCTAATGTGACATCACCTCCTTCTTCTTCCCGCGGAGCTCCGACGCCATTTTTGTTTGCTAGGTAATTTTTTTTATATTTTGCGTGTCTGATGTAATTTTTACGAGTTACATTATAGTCTACAGTGTTCGAGAATATTGCGTGATTTCGCTGGTTATGGTTTCCATAGTGAATATGATCATTGTGAAGGAAAATGAGCGTGATTTCATAAGGATGACCAGCGTGGGGCTTTCTGTGTTTACAGTTTACATAAAATGGCGCGTAGTACACGGTCCGTACAAAATTTGGAAATTTGTGAAAATGATAATAATGGAGATTTCCTTTTAAAACTACCGTATGCTGATCACGTAACATTGTTTTGTGTTTTGAATGAGAAAAAGGGACCAAGAAATTAATAAAAATACAAGATATCAAAGTGCAAAGTTGACCATTTTTATCAGTGTTAAATGATGTTATTTGCGTTATTATCTAACATTATTTTACGTTAGATGTAGTGGTTTAGCTAACGATTTGTGGTCAGGGGAAATTATCTCCTTTGAGAGTCCCCAACATACGAATGTTTGATATCATGAATACCATGAAAAAAACTACTCCTGCAATATTTTGGCGCACTCTGGTATGTCTGATAGTGTACAAATATAACAATAAAAATAAGTAAGACACTTTAATAGGGAATACTTATGTATGATTACAAAATAAACTACAAAATGTGAAACCGAGATATTACATATTGAACAAATATACCAGTCAAAATTCATATTGATACATTCCATGTCTGATGAAACCGAGATATCACATTTATCAAATATACCAGTCAAAATTTATATTGATGCATTTTTATCAGTCTGACACAGCAACAATATAAGTAGTGATTAACATTTTAATTCAGAATTTAACCGTTTTATTAACTGTTTTTGTCATTCAAAGAAGGGATGGGACACTCGTTTGAGGCACCCCCTAAAATGGGGGCCAGGGGTAACTTTCAAATTTGTGCCCCATCGGCCCCCCTTAGCTACGCCACTGGTTAGATGCAATATTTAACTATATACAGTACTGTGCTAAGTGTATTAAGTAATAGGATAAGTGTTTATATTTTTAAAATATTTTTTAAAAAATTGTAAATTTCAATTTTCCAGTTGCATTATTGCAGTAAGATGAGGATTTTACATTGCCCAATGGGGTTATTAATATATTTATGCAATAATAAACAATGAGGGCTGTGCATTACTTGCTCAAAAATGTTCTATAAAATTAAGAAATTTATAAGTTTTATATTATTTTTGATACCTATGTAGAAATATTGTAAAATAACAATTCTAACCATTTTTTTTATATTATAGGTCTTCTCATAATATTTGTGTATTATTTAGTAGTAGTAGATCCTTTAATTTCAATTGTGGCATATAAAAATAAAATTACAAACAAGGTCTGCTGACCAAAAGTTACGAGCCCTCACTTATTCTGATTTATTACTTTCAAAACTTTCAATAATTCCTGGACTCACTTTGGAAGGACCTCGGCAATTATAAAATTTGGAAGATAATGTAAAATAACATAAAGGTTTCATGTTTCTTGGGAATCGGCCGAATAGTTATGATGTTATTGCCAAAACAAAATAATTCCCGGGCTACTCCTGGGAAGACTTTGGCAATTATATCATTCGAAAGAGTAGGTAAAACAACATAAAGGTTTCAAATTTCGTTAGAATCGGCCTGATAGTTATGATGTTATTGTTAGTAATGTACCGATCGATCGGCATCGGCACCGGCATTTATTTTATTGATTGGCACTGGTATAATTGGCATATATTTTTCTTATCGGCACCAGCATCAGCATTGGCATATTTTTTGTTATTTGTCGAGCTTTTATTCTGATTAACATTTTTTCTATTAATATCTTTGGTGGTGAAAAAACAAATATTCCCTGAAGTTTGAAGTTTAATTTCTTCCCAGTGGTACACTCTACGGTTATGAGATTTTATCATCACTTGCCTACATTTATTTTCATATTACTATAAAAGTTTCATCAACTCTCACTTACTATGTTTTCTATTAAAATAATTATAAAATGGTTGGTGAAAAAAGTCTTAGAAGAATTTCCAGTGATTAAAGTGAATGTTCGGATAAAAGCTTGAGAAAACTAGATCAACTACTAATTTTCGAAAATAAATTTCGCTAATTTTGAATCTAGGTACTCGCGGCATATCTCCTCGTAGGGATAAATCTGTATTAATTTAGGTTTTAAAATTTTATTTTGAAGTACTACTTTTGCGAAATTGTAACTCATTTTTTAAACTTTTAAACGATCTAATTATATTCTTCCCTCAATTTATTCCATGATACGAATCAATTGCTATACCCTCTAAAATATGTTTTGTGAATTTTTTGGTTTGTCAACTGTCAGTAGTCACTAATAACTTGATGCATTTGAAGTGTTTTGGTCCCGGGCAGTGTTGACAATTTAGCTTTTTTAATGCTAGATTTGGCATATGTAACTACCTATTTTAATACCTAGTCATTTATATGATAAATAATCAGTGGTTAATAATTTTAAATCAGTAATATTTTTCTTCATTTTCAGATATAAATGATATGATGCAATAATTATTATGGTCTATATAATCTAATTATATAATTCAATCATTCTCTTAAAATTTACTATTAATTTGTAATTTTAAAATAAGAACCCATACACAGAATGAAGAAAGCAACAATTGTTCCCTTTAAATCAAACAGTTGGGTGTGGACATATTTTAGCATTTCCTCTGACGATGCATCAATTGCAATTTGCAGCCAATGTAAGCAAGAGATTACTGGAGGGAGCAAGGAGAAAACCTCTAGATCTTTTACACGACAACTAACATGATACATCATATTAATACAGAGCATAAAGAGATAGCAAATGTAGAATGTGAGCTTATTAGGAAAATGAGAAGAAAAGAAAGACAGTTGAAGAAACTCGCTTTCCAACAAAAAAGAAAATACTACGAGAAACAAGATTGACATATTCCCAACCAAACTTGTTTGAATTTTTTGAAAGAAAAAAGGTTCGGGGCATTAATGATCCAAAATCCAAAGCAATCCTCAATTACATTGCAGAAATGATTGATGTAGATATTCAGCCATTTTCTATTGTAGAAGACCTGGGTTTTCAGAGGCTAGTACACCATATTTGCCCAAATTATATCATTCCTAGTCGAAAATACATCAAGGAAAATACATTTGAAAATATATATCAGTAAGTTAAACTTGATGTTCAAAATGAAATAAATGCTGCATCATCCCTTTCATCTACATCTGATGGTTGGGCATCAAAAAATGGAAAATGCTCCTTTTGAGCTTAACAGCTATTTCCTTACAAATGAATTTGATCAAAAGACTGTTATTCTAAGGGTTTGTCCTCTTTCTGATTCTCATACTGATAAGAATAGTCGTATTAGTGAAGCTATCCAAAGTTGCATGGCTGAATTTGATGTTTCAGCATCAAAAGTGCATTTAATTGCAATAGACAATACAGCAAACATGGTAGCTATTATAATAATAATAATAATAAGTCTTTTGTAATGCGCTCTTCAAGGCCTGAGGCCTTCCCAGAGCGCACGTTGTGCTGAGATGAGAATGGAAATTCAATGGAAATTAAAGAGGGGAAGAAGGCAATACTAAAAAGATACGTTTTAAGGAGACGCTTAAATGTGGTAAGAGAGGGAGAAGACCTGATTGCAGCAGGAAGAGCATTCCACAACTTAGGGGCGCAGATTGAGAAGAAGCAGTCCCCCATTGAGCAGAGGGATGAACGAGGAATATTCAAAAGAGGTGCATGTGATGACCAAAGGGCCCGAGGGACATGGCGTGGCGAGAGGGCAGAAGAGAGGTAAGACGGGGCCTTGTTGTTTATGGCCTTGAATGTGAAGAGAAGTATCTTGAAGTGAGTACGGGATCTGACAGGGAGCCAGTGCAGTTCATGCAGCAAGGGTTTCGAGGGAGAGAAGCGAGGGCGACGGAGGAGAAGCCGGGCGGCATAGTTCTGTACAAGTTGAATGGGGCGGAGAGAGGAGGATGGCAGATTCACGAGCAGAGAGTTACAGTAGTCAAGGCGTGAGGTGATGAAGGCATGAATAGCAGTCTCAAGACTTTGGCGATCAAAGTGAGAGCGAATGCGAGAGAAGTTACAAGGGAAACATAGAGAGGATTTGCTGACATTGCGGATATGAAGCTTAAAGGAGAGATGCTCATCAAAAACAACACCCAGATTCCTAACGCAGTCAGAGAAAATGATAGTATTACCGCCCAGAGTAAGCGAGGGAAAGAGAGATCTAGATTTTTTGACAAGAGTAGCGGTGCCGACGAGGAGGACCTCAGTTTTGGAGTGATTAAGCCTGAGGAAGTTGGTAGAGAGCCAGTCAGAAATGGAGGAGTAGGCAGCCAGAAGGTCAGTGATAGAGTAGGCAAGAGACGTGGGGGATGAGGAAACGAAAATTTGAGTGTCATCAGCATAGAGGTGGAAGGATAGACCGATATTACGGAGAAGGGAACTAAGAGGGAGAAGGTAGATACGAAATAGTAGAGGACCAAGGACAGAGCCTTGTGGCACTCCAAAGCGAATGGGGGTAGAGTCGGATGAAACCTCGTCAATCACAACGGATTGGGTACGAGACAAGAGGTAAGAGCGGAACCAGTCAAGCACGGTGCCTGATATGCCGAGGAAAGAGTGGAGACGATCAAGTAGGCCGGTATGGTCAATAGTATTGAAGGCAGAGGAGAGGTCGAGTAGAACGAGGATAGAGGCACAACCCCTGTCCGAGGCTCTTCGTAAGCAATCAGACACATTGAGAAGGGCGGTTTCTGTGGAGTGACCTGACTTGAAACCAGATTGATAGGTTTCATCAATGTTACAGGCCAAAATGTGACTGTTGATGCGTGAAGCAACCACTCTATCCAGAACCTTAGAGAGGAAAGGAAGTTGCGAAATCGGGCGATAATTGGAAGGTCAGTGGGGTTCAGTTGAGGCTTTTTAAGAATCGGACGGATGTGGTCACGTTCGAAGACAGAGGGAACAAGACCAGTTGTAAGTGAAGTGTTGAACAGGTTAAGAAGCGTTGGGAGGATAGCAGGCAGAATTTTACATAACAGTTTAGGCGGAAAAATGTCCTTTGGGGAGCCCGATTTCTTAGAACGCGAGAGCAGGGCTGTAAGCTCCAACGCGGTCACAGCGGGGAAAACGATAAGCGGCTGAGGCGGGAAGTCAGGGAGAATCGCAAGCGCCGGGACAGAAGGCTGAGGGAGGGAGGCACGGAGGTTAGTGACCTTATATGCGAAGAAATTCGAGAGAGTAGCAGGGCTAATGGGTGGGGAGACCTGGGCTGGGGAAGTAAGACGGAAGAGCAGGCGGAAGACGGTACGGGGATCATTCCTATTATCAGTAAGCAGATTACGTGAGTAGGCTTCACGAGCAGATTTTAATTTCGCCACGTAGGAAGCTGTCGCAAGTCGGAACGCCAGCGAGAGAGGGGTCGTGTCTTGCCTACGGGTGCGAGCCTTTCTAAGGACTCTTTCATAACACGCATGGACTGCCTAGCACGGAGGAGTTCCATAGAGTACCAAGGGGCACGGTGACAACGGGAGTTCGAAGGGGTGACAAGGGAAGAGTGGGCATCAAGACAAATGAGAAAGGGTTGCTCCAAAGAAGAGAGAATCTGATCAGGAGAGGCAGAAGCATCAATGGGAGGAAGTTTGGAGGCCACATCATTAGATAGGGAGGGAATATCAATGGGGGCTAGTCGACGGAAAGGCTTAGGATTATGAGACAGCTGGGGAGGTATATGGAATGGGATAGAGAAGTTGAAGTTGATAAGGAAGTGATCAGATATATCATTGGACAAATTTGTAGTCGTCAGGTTGGGAAGCAAATTATGAATCTTTGCCATGCTTTTTGCACACGTTACACGGGACATGCGTGTTAAACTTAGGGCGGCCCTCTAAGTCACCCAAACCCAGCCCCTTTCCTATAAGGGTTGGAGAAGATTGGCAGGCCTTCTCAATTTTATTTCCCTAATCATCCGTCTTCCATTTCTGTGGGTCCAAAAGTGTCTCCTACAACCCTGATCCCCCACCCCCCTTATATACTTCGGAAGTTTGCTCCCGCCTCTGTTCACGGGGATTCCTATCCCCATTCTTGTTTCGTGCCTGGAACTCCTGTTCCTTTTCCTTGTTAATAGGTAATTCCTGTCCTCTACTTTGTCTTCCTGCCTGCGATTTCTGTCCTTAATTTGTTAAGCAGGACTCCTGTCCCGCCTTTTTTAATTTGTAATAAACTTGTTTAAAAAATAAAAGAAAAAGGAAGGGTCCTTCTCCCAGTCCGAGGGAACAAGAAAAATAGTTTCAAGTACCCAGCTCCCTTAGCTCAGAAGTACTTGTCATGCCCACCTTCATCTGTGGAAAGAGAAAGGCTTTCAGTTGTGGAGGACAGACTGATATTCTTACCCCGGAAGAATAAGTTAGCAGCTGATACAGTGTAGCACTGCCTGATTCTTATTAATCTGCAGTACTCCCAAAATAAACAAAATAATGAAAGTGTATATGATTTCTGTATTACTCAAAATAATTAAAATAAATTTTTATCATGTAAATCTACACCACTCCAAAAGTAATTTAAATAATTTATGTTATTCTGAGTACTTTAATGTAACTGGTATCTTTATCTGTAAAACCAATATATATATATATATATATATATATATATATATATATATATATATATATATATATATATATACACACGAGTATATTGCAAAAAATCCCACAGGCGGATTCCCTAAGTACTTGGAATCCGCCTTTCATTTTCCTGTGCGATTTTTTTGCATATATATTTTGTGATCCAGTTTGATTAACACTGCTGTTTACATCCAATATAATATCGAATTGTGATCCTATTATATTTAACATCATATTTAAGTTCCTATTCAACGTCCTATTAATATCTATTGAACCAGTGGATCCCAAACTTTTTTAGTTCATGGCCCCCTTTGGGATCTTTAATATTTCTGTGGCCCCCTTGGCATTATTAGCAGAAAAATAGTACTTCAATTGTACATATATTCTCCTTTATTCTATTATTATTATTACTAACAAAAAACAATATTTTGTGGGTTCAATATAAGAACCATTTAAGCTCATACATTATTTCTCTGATAGAGCAGTAAAACGAAAAACTTCCATGGACACCGAGAAAATAAGTAACCTTTAAAAAATTATTATTTTTTGACTTCAAAAAAATCGAATCCTTTAGCAAAATAAAAAAAATATATCATATTAGCTTCCTTTGTGTATGTTTTTCAGTAAGATCCTTGTGGCTGATGTAGTTGCGCAAGTTTTTCAATGCCAGGGTGCATGTTTGTCAGAGACAGACGAAGATCGCCTCTAGTTACAATTGCTAAGCGGTTGCGAGCTTTTGATAATAGGTGAGAAACTCGGCTAAAACCTGATTCAACTCGGTAAGACGTTGCAAAGGCAATGAAATATAATTTTACTTCCTGCCAAAGCAATGGGAATTTGATGGCCATGTTTAAATTTAGTTTGATCAGTTTGATTTCTCTGCAACTCAATGAGGCTTTCTTGCAGTATAATGTCAACATCAGCAGCATTTGTTTTAAATGGGTCTACCACCCAACTTGGAATGTTCATTTCAAAGAGATCTTTGAACCTAATTTCCATATCATTGTGCAATTTTTTCAAGTGATCAATGTACACTAAAATATCATCCTCATGCTGCTCCTCTTCAATAGTGGCGAGGGTTGGAAAATGTAACAATTTCTTACGCCCAATATTAACCCTAAGCAGATTAGGTTTTCCAAGGAAAGAGCTGATTGCCTCTTTAGAAGTTAAAAGATTCGTATTTTTACCTTGTAACTTTTTGTTCAGCATGTTAAGCTTGTCAAGTATATCTGAAAGGTATAACATGTCACACTTAGCAGCTATGATTTCTTCTCCAAGCGCCTTACTGTTCAAAAATAGTACAACACTCTCCCAGAGTTCAAAGAAGCGACGCAGGCAGTTACCCTTAAAAAGCCATCTCACCTCTGTATGCAAAAAGTAAACTCTTCTTCATTGTTTGCACAGATTTGTCGTAAAAGACGGTCTTGAAGTGGATTTAACTTGATAAAGTTGGGAGCCTTGATTACACTATCAAGAGCATCTTTCAGACGTTCTCCCATTTTTTTTGGCAATCGAATATTGACGATGAACCAGGCAGTGTAGGCAAAAAAAATTAGCCACACTTTGTTTTAGATATGCAATGAAGCCCCCTGCATCTGCCTACTATAGCAGCGACACCATCAGTTGCGCAAACCATAATGCTACCTATTGGATTTTTTTTTCTTGGAATATAGGCCAATACTTCTTGGAAAATTGTTTCCCCTTTAGTATCCGTCACAAGACTGCGAGCAAAAAGCATTTCCTCTCTGAGTTCACTATTATCATCCAAACCCTAACATTATCACTTACAGATGCTTCATCAATGAGTAATGCGAAATTCTTTAATTGTAAAAGTGCAACTAGTTGATTTTCTACATCCTTTGCCATTTCATCAATGCGTCTTAATATTGAATTGTTGCTTAACGGGATTACCTCCATAATTTGTTTGGAATTCTGTTGCATAACCGTACAAATTACCACAGATACTGCGGGCAAAATCAAATCTTCACCAATAGTATGGGGTTTTCCAGTTTTTGCTATTAGCTTGGAAATCTCATAAGATGCAATTAAACCTTTGTCTAATTTAGCTCTTCCTTGACTAAGCATAGAATCAATGGTGTTTCTTCCTTGGAACGCATCATGGAGCTTCTTCAAATAATCTAAGGGTTTGTCTTTCTTATCCTTGTGCTTATTCTCCAGATGTATTATAAGCTTACTTGGGTGCATGCTTTCACTACAAGCTCTGTCATGCATATAAGATACATTGGCTTTGTTATATCGTTTGGAGAATGTATAAAACCGTATGCTAAAAACTCGCTTGAGTATTGTCGACATTTCTTCTTCACCTTATCAGCCATGGGTAATCTATTGAATACAAGTGTATATATATATATATATATATATATATATATATATATATATATATATATATATATATATATATATATATATATATATAGTGTGTATATTGAGTTGTAAATAAAACAAAATTTCACTAATTTTCTTGAAAACCTAAAATAAAATAATTATTGAGTAGATGAAAACGCAAATGTTTGAACATTTCTATGTGATTTATATTGAACTAAATTGTATATACTGTTCGAATATATATTTTCAAGAATATATAAAATATGACATTATTTATTTACTAACTAAACAGTTTACAACGGTTAACCACTACATAATAATTTTACCCTATTTGATGCCACTCAATTTTAGATTGCCAAACTTCAGGGCGGGTGTGTTCCACTTCGCCCTACGAAACAGTCAATAATTTTTAGAGTTTATTATGCTTATGACACCATTTAAGGACATAATGAACATTAATGTAAGCAAATATTACCACCAGAAAACGTAATATTTATTGAAACGCCGCGCAATGCAATCGTGCGATGATGATGTCGTTAGCAATTAATTTAAAGAGAAATAAAGTAATCTTTAGAAATGTTATATCTACTAGAAATACGACACAGTAAAGAGTGCACGTAAATATATCCTTATTGGTAGCATATATTTTATAAATATTATGTTTAGAGTCACCATATAATATTAGTTATTTTTTGATGATTGAAAAGATACTCACCAAAAAAAAAAAAAAAAAAAAAATACTGCACACAAACAAGATTGTCACAGAGCAGAAATGATTGTAAAACTTCGAACATGGATACTGACTGACTGAGTTAGCAACCAATTGCAATGAGTATCGGTGCCGTGGGTTTCGAACATAGATACGACGCTGTCAAACGTATAACTAATAAATTATTACAACGTTGTTTTATATCGAAGAAAAAGAAACTCAATGTTTTATGATTAGTAACCCGTAAATAGTTGTTTGTTACTAGATTAACAGATTATGGAGAACTACATATAGTCAAATGTGCCATATTGTCAAAAGGCTGATAATTAGATAATTTTCGAATTACTATAATAATTTTATAAGAAAATGAAGCTCTGTGGCCCCCTTCATTGGACCTGAGGTCCCTTCATTCCCCCAAATTTTCTGTGACCCACCAGAAATTTGCCATAGCCCCAGGTTGGGAATCGCTGCATTAAACTATCACTCGTGTATACCAATTTGTCTAAAGTTATATTCAATCCATCTTGTTTTCATTAGTTAATTCTTAAGTACATTTTATTTTCGTTATCGTTCAATCTTCCATTCCTCCGGCTTGTTAGGCCAAATTCATTGTTCAATTTTCATCTCAATTTATTATGTGATTATTTTTTGTTGGCTATCTAGGCTAAATAAAACTCTAATTAATTACATAATAATAATAAATCGTGCTCGAAAATTAATATAACCCTTGTTAATCGATAATTCTAAATTAAAACGTAAAATAATTACAAATCCTCGCGGCCATTAACGTTTTGCCTTGATCGCCCATTTTCATTAACGCGTTTCAATCTTTGGTATCACGTTGTATCCAAAAGATCATTATTCCAATCAGTATCATCATCACTGACTCTATAATTGTATAACGAGATTTTTGAAGATGGGTGAAAAATTAATAAGGGTTTTTTTTTCCTTAGTGGACAAATGACATATGTTTTTTATCAGTTATTTCTGAAAATTATTTTATATTAAAGAACAAAATGGTGTAATTCAGAAATAAATATAAGTATCAAAATTTTGTGATTTTTTAAAACCCAAAGAATTACAAATGGTTAAGTTCAGAAAATTTATTTTCATATATCTTTTATTCTTCTATAACTATATTTTAGCAAAGTGATATTTTGAAAGGGGAGATTTAGTTTCGAGTTCCTTTTTAAAATTATTATAATTGGCGAAGTTCAGAAAATTGATAGAAATTTTACCATGGATGCTTTTTTTTAGATTTTTAATTTGAATCTTAGTAGCGAAGCGCAAGCTTTCCCCGTAGGGGGGAGTGGCAAAGACATTTCCTGGTAATTCTTATTAATTTAAATTAAATATCATCCCTGAATACAACTAGTGAATAATTTTCTCATTATACCCAAAATTTTTATCATTTTTTTCACGTTTCCGTCCCGTAACTAACCTGCGCACTCTCTCTCTCTCTCTCTCTCTCTCTCTCTCTCTCTCTCTCACACACACACACACACATACACACATACGTGTAGGCACTCATTCTTTCACGTACAGCAATTCTAAAATGCACTTATTCTACTCTATACAATATTCTCATTTACAAAACACATACATCCAAAAAGCATCACAATAGTAAACTAATCATCGATGAATGACTAAACGTCTTTGTCAATGCAAGCTTCAAACGAACACAGCAAGAACCAACCAAAATTCCGCCGCATTCCTCACACTTACGGTTTGTGATGCAACAAACCAAGTCGCTTGGCTTGACCTTTCTCATGTAATTCTCCGCCCTCAAGCCCTAACAGAGGAAGATAAGATTGCTGGCATAATTCAAAAGGTTCCCATAAGTATATTCATAAAATTTAGAGATATCTTATTTAATGGGGAGAAAGTTAGAGCTTATGAAGAATTGAGGGAGGCTTTCCGAAAGGAATTTGGGAAGTCACAGGTGACAACTTGAGGGAGCTTCTTAACACTCAGTAAATGGGAGATAAGTGTCCCACTACTCCACTAGTTTTTTTATAATCATTTAAAGGACCTTATAAGGGCGGAAGGCTCACATTCTAACCTTTTCGACCCTCTCCTCAACGAAATTTTCATGAGGGCAGTCCCAGAATATATTAGGCCTCTCTTTCTCATGCCTTCGCCGGCGGATGTTAATAAGCTGGCAAAAGCAGCCGACCAACTGTATAAAAACCCGTGTGTAAATTGAGGCAGCATACACAAACACGGCTCTGAACCTAATAATTCTTGCATTTCGCAGGTTCGGATGACGGCGAATTCTGCTTGTGAACGACCGGACCGTGGCGAAATTCCATATTCCCTAACTAGGGATTTTACTGCCCTGTTATCGAGCGACGGCATGGGCATGGCGAGCGAAGAGATAAGACCCGTTCGAGTTACCGTAAAAGAAACCAACGAGAAAACCTCAGCACAAAAGGTGAGATGCAGCAATTTTCACAATCTTCCACCTATTATCTGCCTGTAGCATCAAAGGTATAATAACAATGCTGTACGCTGTACACAGCCTTGTAACCACCATTATGCTTTTTCCCACACTGCGCCTAGTAGTCTCCAAAAGCCTGATAGAACTTTCCCTCAATCTACTTACTGGTGCTAGCACCACAACAAATATGGCTCGCAGGCTGTAAAATGTTTACAACCGTGCACATATTTACCACCAGTACCACCTCCTTCACCTAATCTCAACTCTCCACTCCCCGCACATCACTCTTCACAACTAAACTCTTGACATTTTCAATCTTCAATTTCAACCTCAAATTTTCCTTTAAACTAGAAAGACATGGGACAAAAGGGTCTACATCCCCTACCTACACCTCATTTCCTCAAGTAGGTCCTCCCTTCCGTAGAGTTTTTCGATAGACCTTCGTTATCGCTGAGATAGATTGCCCAATATTGGGCCTCGATTTTCTTTCAGCTCAAGACCTCTTGGTCAATTCTCGTCACCGCAAGCTTGTCGATCGCAAAACTTCACTCACTGTTTCTGATTCGTACTCACCTTCACAGAGTTCCCTCCTTTCTATTCCTCTCCCACCCACCGAGCCACCATTTCAGCGCCTTCTTCAGGAGTTTCCCGACCTTACCCTTCCACCTTTTAAGGATAGGCCCATTAAACATAATGTGGTGCATCGGATCGAGACAACAGGAGGTCCCCTATTCTTCCCGACCTCGTCGTCTAGCCCCAGATGAATTGTGTGCAATGCGTGATGAATTTCAATTCCTGATGGATGCAAGCATTTGTAGGCCTTCCACTTCTCCGTGGGCCTCTCCACTCCACATTGTGCCCAGATCCACGCCGGGTAATTCAGAGCAGTTGGGGATTATAGAGCTCTTAACGCTGCAACAATCCCTGGTCGCTATTCTTTGCCGTACCTAGTCGATTTCACTTCTCCTTTGTCGGGCTGTACAATCTTTTTTCGCTTAGATCTGAAACGTGCTTCCAACCAGATAGATCCCTATTCACCAAGACGATATTTCACCACTCCCTTTAGTTGTTTGAAATGATTAGAATTCCCTATGGTTTGCGCAACTCTGGTCAAGCTTTCAAGCACTTTATGTATCAAGTTCTTAGGGGTCTTCCTTTTGTATTTTGCTACATTGACAACCTGATAATATCATCTTCTTCGCTCGAGAAACACCTTTCTCACCTTCACCGAGTCTTTTCTCGCCGTTAAGAGTACGGTATCGTGCTTAACACTTTTAAGTGTCCTTTTTGGTGTCGCGTAACTCTCCTTCTTGGAATACCATGTATCGAGTGTCGGGATTAGCCCACTCTAAGAAAAAGTTACCGTGATGCGCAACTTCGCCCAACTCACATCATGCAAACAACTCCGCGTTTCTCTGGTATGGTCAATTTTTACCACAGATTCATTCTGAATTGTGCCCAGGTCATGCAACCTCTAAACTCCATGCTGTCTAAGACCAAAAAGAACTCATGAATGGTCTACTGAGGCGTGCCATTATTCTCTTGCACCAAAGAGGCTATTGCCCGCGCTGTGGAATTGACTCATCCTTTTCCAGGAGCCCTCATCAGCGTCTACTCAGACGCATCTTCAAGTCACATAGATGCAACCTTGCAGCAGAAGATTGGTGACCAATGGCAACCTCTTGCTTCCTTCTTTCGCTCTCTTCCTGACTCCCCAAAAAGGTATAGTACGTTTTCTCGCGAGCTCCTCGGAATATATCTCGCAATCCGCCACTTCTGCCATCATTTGGAAGGGCGTGACTTCACTATTTTTACTTACCATAAACCTTTGGTCGGTGCCTGCTCGTCTCG
Organism: Ceratothoa steindachneri; assembly: GCA_963969495.1. Lineage (NCBI taxonomy): Eukaryota > Metazoa > Arthropoda > Malacostraca > Isopoda > Cymothoidae > Ceratothoa > Ceratothoa steindachneri. The sequence continues at coordinate 159,272,068 of OZ018320.1, forward strand.
TTCCACGTCCTCGGTAAACACGGCAGTTGATACTCGTCACCTTGACTTTATCCTGCAGATGACGAGCGATATGTTCCTGGCTCTTAAAACGTCGTACCAGATGCGCTTTCTCGCATTTCCGCGATTTCGGGCACACAACTCTCTCACATTGCGCCCATCGATAATGCGACAATAGCGCTGGCTCAAGAACAGGATGAAGACACCCAAACACTGCGTCACACTTTTCAGCAAGTTGTTCGCGAAATCGAATTACTAGACAGTCCTTCCAGGTGCATCCTGGTCAACTATTCATTGCCTAACTGTCTTCGTTCCCTCATTCCTCTCGCTTACCGTCCGCACATCTTCGACCAAATTCACGGTCTCTCTCATCCCGGCGTCAATGACACAGGCAAGTTAGTTGCACAACGCTTCGTGTGGCTAAGTATGATTGCAAAAGTGGCCAAATGGACTCGCACATGCCTGCCATGCCAGCGCGCCAAAGTCCATCGTCACACCAAAACCCCTCTGGTCCCTTTTCCTCTTCCTTCGTCGCGTTTTGACGCCGTTCACGTCGATCTAGTAGGTCATCTGCCTTACTCTCGTGATTGCAATTATCTTCTCACCATGATCGATCGTTTTACTCGTTGGTCAGAGGGAGTTCCTATCTCGGCCATCAGAGCTTCCACTGTCACTCGAACTTCGACTCAACATGGGTTCCTCGGTTTGGTGTTACCTCAACGATCATGACTGATCGTGGCAGCCCGTTGAATCCGAACAATGGGATGCTTGTCTCCTTTCATCTTCGTACAACTAGCTATCACCCCCAAGCAACACCAAAGTGTAGCGGTTGCACAGGACCCTCAAAGCAAGCTTGCGCTCCACAGATCACAACATTTCTGGTGTGGACAAGCTACCTTTGATTCTCCTGGGTATTCGTTCATCCTTGAAAGAGGACTTGGCATGCTATGCGGCGGAACTTGTCTACGCTACTCAACTTCATCTCCCTGGTCAATTCTTTTTCTTTTCTGACCAACTCCTACCTTCTTAGCTCGATCCTGCTTCTTATGTACACGATTTTGTAGGGTAATGGCTGAGGTTAAGCCTACCACCCTAGAGTGCCTGCCAATTATAAAACCTTTGTGCCGAAAGAGATGATAACATGCTCCCATGTTTTCTGTGTCGCGATTCAACTCGCACTTTTTTGCACCAATCTATGACGGACCCTTTCTCGTCATCTCTAGGAAGCCGAAGTTCTTGGTCCTCCAGCTTGGCACCAAGCAGGATACTGTTTCCATAGACCACCTGAAACTTGCCTTTATTGAAAACGTTCACCTTGAACACACTCTTCCCATTTCTTCTCCCACTATAACCCTTTATGGTCCAGGACGTCTCCAAACTAACCTCCAAACCACCCTTACAAACAGCCCTGATACACAAACTTCCCCTTCCGTTTTCCTGCCTCCGTCTCTTGTGTTGCCGAAAGCCTCGTCGGCAGTCGTGGTCGGCCAGGAGCAAATCTCTCCACCACTGGTCAACCCGTCAGCGGAAAACCGGACTCGAGAAACCCATGTTCCGCTTGACGCCATCTCGGAAGGAACAAAGAAGCAGATCCCCTTCGCTCTGTCAATCTCTGCGCTCGTACCGGTGCCTCGCTCAACACAACTGGTGCTGCCACAGAGAATACGTGTTCCCGTGCTCGCAGCCAAACCATTAGCACTGTAACACCCTCCAGTCTCGTCATAAGGAGACTCGGCGTTATCAGGAGTAGCAAGATCATATTTTAAAATAATGGGGGGGGGGGTAATTTTCTTTGGTGGAGAGTATTTGTAGAACTGTCTGATTCTTATTAATCAGCAGTACTCCAAAAATAAACAAAATAATGTACGTGTATATGATTTCTGTATTACTCAAAATAATTAAAATAAATTGTTATCATGTAAATCTGTACCACTCCAAAAGTAGTTTAAATAATTTATGTTATTCCGAGTACTTCAATGTAACTGGTATATGAATCTGTAAATCCAATATATATATATATATATATATGCAAGAGATTCCACAGGAAAATGAAAGGCGGATTCCAAGTACTTCCGAACTTGTTCAGTTGATTTTCAAGGATAACGAAAAATTTTAAAAAGCTGGTATATATATATATATATATATATATATATATATATATATATATATATATATATATATATATATATATATATATATGAGAAACAACATAGTAATTCCTCGCCCATGTACAACGAAATGACACAAAATAGAAAAATATTATCAAAGACGGATATGCATTATAAAACCAAATAGATAAGGCTTACTTCCGGAAATTCCAACTGTGAGCACAGAATGTAGACATTTAGGTCACTAAATTAATAGAACGGGTCATACTCTAGAATTTTATGAAACTGGTGTTGAGGGGTATTCAAATGATGAATATTGGTGAAAAGAACATACTTTTGGCAGATAAGTTAAATTCTGATTGATCTAACCTACATCAATTTGAAGTTGAAATATTGTTAGTTCTGGGTCATTTACTATATTTTACTATTATTTTAGTTACCCATAAAAGATCAAATTTACCATTTTTTATCATCAATACATTTATGTAGTCTGAAAGATATTTGTCTAAAAAAATGTAAAAATGTATTAGAGAGACATGAGAAGTAGGAAACCTGTTAAAAATGACCCTTAATTTAGTTTGGTCTAACTCCAAAATTGCAAGTAGCCAGTGCTCATTACTCAGTGGAAGGCAATATTCCAGTAGCGTTGCCAGCTGTGGTAACTATTATAACTATTTATAGAGCATTTACATTTTATTGAATGCTAGTAAAGGTTGTGGATCATTTTAGAATAACATATTATTATTTGGTAGAGATTATTTCTTAATCTAAGTGCCATATTTTCATTTGCAGATATACCTACGATTAGTGTGACAATGGCAAAAATCAAGACAAGGTCCAAATCAAGTTCTCATCTGACTAATTTTGTTGGGACTGGGCAAGAGCTGATGGTGTCTGAGTTACCAATAATAAGAGATATTTTGAGGTACGGCATCTACCTGAGGAAGAAAAGTGAAGATGACCGGAGAAATTATGAAGTGGACCAGCTAATAAAAGATATGTATCAGGGGTTGATTAATCAGTGGACCAAAGCTAATAATCTCTTCAAACCACTTGTTGTAAATCAAAAGGTCACAATAATATCAAAGCTTAAGGAGGTATGGAAGGAGGCAGTAAAAGTTTCCCTTGGTAAAGGAAAAAATTAAGTAAAAGAGAGGTTCATTGCAAAACTAGATAAGTTATTTGATATATTGACATGCAAATGTCAAATTTCCAGTTGTGGGGAAGTAGGTTGTAATGGCTGTGAGACTGAAGCCCACATTAACTGCTGTTGTAGTAAAGTGAAAAAAAACCTACTAGAGAACTGGCCTTTATTAAAGGTCAAAAGGGAAAGTTTGAAACTAAATGTACCTTTCACATTGGAGGTCCTGATATTCCAGAGCATAATAGACAATTAAGAGCTTCAGAAAGGAAAGAAAAAGAAAGGATAGCAGAAAGAAAGAGAAAAAGTAAGGAGGGAAGCGCTGTTTTAGCAGGAAAAGCAGCCAGAAAAGAAATCGAGCATTTTTTGGCAGAAGGTGAAGATCTGGAGGCAGAAAATTCTGGTGGTGACAACAGTTTGGGTGATGAAGTAACTTTTGAAGTAGTCCAAGAGCCGGAATCTTCCACCAGGAATAGAAAGAATTATGATGAAATTCCAAATATTGCTCTTGCTAGTATAAGGTATGGTGTTGGATTGAGACCAACTGCAGCTATAGCAAAAGCAACTTTAATATATGCTGGATTCATTACTGAGGAAGATATAAGTAAAGTAATTGATAAGAATAAAGTTAAGAGAGCACAGGAAAGGCTAATGACAGTTATTGAACATGAGTTTGAGGAAAGTTAAGGAAGGATGGGGGAATTTCTTGTGTTCTCTTTGATGGACGAATTGATGCGACAAATTTTATGATGAAGGCAGAGGGAAGTGAAATATTGTTTCCAGCAAAAACAAAAGAGGAGCATTACACTGTCATCAGTGAGCCTGGGAGCAATTACCTCTTTCACTTTGTCCCAGAAAAGGCTACAAAAGAAGAAATACATGCAGAGAAGATCGCTAAGGCTATGTTTGGATAGTTGAGGGAAAAAGGTTTGGATAAAAGCTTAATGGCCATTGGAGGAGACTCCACGAATGTAAACACAGGTGTAAATGCTGGAGTAATGCGAAAAATGGAGCTCCATTTAGGCAGAAAGCGTGTTTGGTTGGTCTGTAACCTGCACACTGGGGAACTCCCTCTCTGTCATCTAATTATCAATCTGGATGGCCCAATACTATCTGACAACAGATATCCTGGACCAATAGGAAAGCTCCTTGACTCTGTTACAGACTTGAATATCAACCCAAATTTCACTCAAATATCTTTAGGTCCTCCTCTTACCAAGATACCTCAGGAAGTGGTGCAAGATCTTTCCACGGCTATAAAATTGTATCGGCAATCAGAGATGGAGTGCTTCCTACACGGCTTTCTCTATTGGAAATAGGACCAGTAAACCACAGTCGCTGGCTGACCACAGCTAACAGACTTCTTCGGCTGTGGGTGTCAAAGCACGAGCTCAAAGGAAAAGACTGATTGTTGAGTTCATCATTGGTGTATATTACCCATGCTGGGTTAACGTTAAGATTAAGCACTCTTGGACCGAGAGACCTAGGCACATTCTTTATCAACCTTACTGCCTTAAGTCTCAGAGGAAGGAGGTGTTGGATATTGTTTTGCCAACTGTTAAGAGATCAGCTTGGTATGCATAGGGGGGGGGCATATTTATATTTATTTATTTCTTGACTGAAGTTGCCCCTCGAAACATTGTCTTCTAGTAATCTGACTCATAGTATTCTTGTAGGCTGATGACGAGATGACTTCTTGATGCTTCTTGATGATTTTGATGGGATGAGATGAGTTGAGACGAGTTAGCCCTTGAAGTCGTTTTCTTTGCGTTTTCCTTGACAGTGGTTTTCTCTTGAGTTGATTTCTTGAGTTGTCCTTAGAGCGTTTTTCGTGGTCTCCGTTTTCTTCGAGAATTTTCTTTGTAAAAATTGTGGACTTTGGGGTTCGATCTTGGGTATTTTGAATCCCGAGGCTAGCACTCTACCATTACGACATGGCTTAGTCCGTGTTGACTTGGTAATTTAATGGGTTATTTATATTCTCGCGTTGGAAGGAATTTTCCTCTCTCTCTCTCTCTCTCTCTCTCTCTCTCTCTCTCTCTCTCTCTCTGTGATACATCTTCGCACCCCTACACAGGTCCCTTTCTAGAACGCGGAGCGAATTTGAGGATTGGGGAGAGACTAGTCTTGGATTTCTTAATCGAGGATTACTAGTAGCTCTCCCTCCTACGACCTCCGAGTCTGCGGGATGAGTGGAGTTGATTCAGTGGGATGAGGAGAGCGTGGCAAAGTCTCTTTAATCAATGAGTAATAATAGCATCTCCTTCCCAAATCTCCTGAAGTTCCCTGCAACACCTTTTCTTAATCTCTAGTAGGATAGCAGGTGCAGTTGTACGAAGATCAGAAGATTGTTCGGCTTTTGAAGGTCACCAGTTATAGGGGGTGGGCATATTTATATTTATTTATTTCTTGACTGAAGTTGCTCCTCGAAACATTGTATTCTAGTAATCTGACTCATAGTATTCTTGTAGGCTGATATTCTTTCTTTTTTTAAGTTGGCTGGGTTAATTCTTGATCTTCTTTTTCTTCATGTATCTTCCTTTTTAAAGACGAAGTGATGATTCCTTCCAATTCTGATGACGTGATGACTTCTTGATGCTTCTTTACGATTTTGATGAGATGAGTTGAGACGAGTTAGCCCTTGAAGTCATTTTCTTTCCGTTTTCCTTGACAGCGGTTTTCTCTTAAGTTGATTTCTTGAGTTGTCCTTAAAGCGTTTTTCGTGGTCTCTGTTTTCTTCGAGAATTTTCTTTGTGAAAATTGTGGACTTTGGGGTTCGATTTTCGGTCTTTTGAATCCCGAGGCTAGCACTCTACCATTACGCTACGGTGAAGTCCGTGATGACTTGGTAATTTAACGGGCTATTTATATTCTCGCTTTTTGAAAGGAAGTTTTTCTCTTATACATCTTCGCACCCCTACATGCATACGGTGAAACCCTCCTCCAAACCCTCCTATGCTGTGAAGATCAGGCGGAGAGAACTGAAGGGGTGAAAAGAATCCAGACCATCAGGGGAAAAGAGGACCCAGATACTCAACTCGAAGATTCCTTTGTAAGGCTTAGAAGGACACCAGACATCAATTGTGATGTTACCAGGATTGGAGATCTGATTACTTGGTCAGAGGATGTCTCTGAGCCACCTCTCACTTGCTCTTTAAGTACTTCTGAATTGAAAAAAACTTCATTGACTCTCCTATGAAAGTACTTGACTGGCCTTGTCACACACAGAACATTGAGGGGGTTGTAAGAATGGTGACTGAGGTTTCTTCCAAGTATTTCTCATATGAAAAGAGGGATGGAAGAATCAGGGCACAAGAGACAAGTAGACGTCTGATGTCCAGGAATCAGTCAAAGCAAGATTTGTGTGCTCTGGTGAAGTTTAGCCTTTGAATATGACCCAAAGTGACCCATGCAGCTATATGTGGAGCTTTGCATACACTTTTCTAACTCAATAAACATGTAAATTTGAGGTTACTTTGTGTTTGTGTGTACTTGTATTAAATAAAAATAGGTTACATAAGCTCGTGACGAAAGGGAAAAAAATACTTTTATTTAAATGGAAATTGATGTAGATAGGAGCAATTGTACAACAAAATAAAGTTCTCTTTCAAAATCAACACCGGAAAATCTATCATTTAAGCACCCTTCATTAAAGGATTTAATGAAAATATATGGTTGCCCTAAAGTATGACCCGCCCTACTAAACTAAATACATACACACCTAATTGTGAATACATAAAAATAAAGGAGAGAATCATAACTAAATTAATAAATCAAAGGGCTAAAATTTAAGATGGACAATTTCGTTTAAAGAGACCGGGGGATATATTAAAATTAGACGATGAATTAATGAATGAGCATTCGACAATATTTCTTTGAACAAAGTCATCAGATTTGTAAATAAATTTAGCCGAATTCCAATTGAGAGGGTGACTGTTTTCAGATAAATGGACAAAGAAAGCACTTCTGCTTTCCTCCCTCCTAATATTGTATTTATGTTGCGTCAAGCCTACACTTAATGATTTACTGGTTCGGCCAAAGTATTGCTTAGGGCAAACTGAACAATCGACAGAATAACCCTCCTCCCTATACTATTGTTATTAATATGAATCAACATTTTGCATATGATCGACTGATAGTTGAACATGACAGAAATATTTAACTTATTCAAGAGGCGGGTAGCAAGGAAAAGGACTCAGAAAACGGTAAAGCAAGGGAGTTCTTAAAATTGTATGTGGGAGGGATTTCAGTTCTGTAAAAGGATTTCATGCCAAATCTAGGCATCCTGCACGAAATTATGGCGGGTAGCAAAGATTGTTACCTATTTCAAAGATCTTGGAATTCCGGAATTAGAAGTTTTTCTAATTTATCCTTTTCCGAGTGAAATGCATGAGCATAATATCTTATTGCATGCGTTGAGAAGTCGGCACTGTTCAAATAGAATGTTGTTATTAAAACTATTATTCGCTGAAAATCCTGCCCTGGTCACTTTACTATAAGCTTGACCAACCTAAATAAGCATCATTTGGTCGATCCATTATCTACGCTGATAGGCAGACAAAGTTGGAAATCATATTGCAAACTAGGGTGATTAGCCTTATAGTCTTGAAGCCTTGCTAGTTCTAAGAGCATTATAAATGACTATGATAGTTGAGCTTTATCTAATGAGTTTGAAAATTTACCAAAGCTCGGCATCGGCATCGGCATCGGCCAAAATGTGTAATCAGTCCATCACTAATTATTGCTAAAACAAAATAATTCCCCGGAAAAACTTAGAAGGACCTTGTAAATTCTATAATTCCTAAGAGAATGTAAAACAACATAAGGGTTTCAAATTTCATTAGAATCGGCCAAATAGTTATAATGTTATTATCAAAACAAAAACAAAATAAGCAAACACGGACTGACCGACCGTATAATGAGATGTAGAGTCGTCCGCGACTAAAAATGGTACCAAGGGCGTATGGAGCGTACCCTACATACTCACGATCTGTATAGAAACACATTTTCCAAAAAGGACAACATAAATCTGATCTGGTAAACATATTTCAAAGTTCTGTATGTGGAAAATAGAAGTATTTATGTAAGCTACTTGTTAGGCACTTTGGATTTCTGCTTACTTTAAAACTTTAGTTTGGATTACCAAAACCCCACTAGCAATACGATCTGTGTCCATGTAGGGGTCATATTGTAAAATAGGTAGGCCTGTGGCACCAAAATTGCAGGATTTAATAGTCCCAGCGAGAAACTCCACAAATGGATGCTCGATGGATTTATTAAAGCCTAAAAAAATGCTATTTGTGCACATTAAGGAAATAGTATACCAAGAGTAATAAATAAAAAACCTAGGAGAATTAGAAAAAGAAACAAAATACATGTCAAATTATACAAATATATGCAGTGAGGCAAGCGGTCGTTAGAGTTGCGCAGAGACACATGAAAATGCACAGCTATCAAAGGTAACCACCTGAACAAATACGTGGATCGCGACAAACAAACATAAGCGTGTTGGGAATATTTATCAGCAGACGGGCGACTACAAGCCAAGCTGAACAAATATAGGCTTTGACCAGAGAAAGTTCACAGAGATCTGCAACAAGCGATTCCCTATAATAAAGATAAATATATGGGAAATATGTAGGGATAGCAGGTACACAGAGCTGTCGGAAACTCCGCCCAGGGGGTGGAAATAATGAACAAACTAGTTCATTGGGTCCTCCCCACGGACAAGTCAAGGTCACGCCCCTTGGAGACGAAACACACACACACACACACACACACACACATATATATATCTATATATATATATATATATATATATATATATATATATATATATATATATATATATATATATGTAGAGAGAGAGAGAGAGAGAGAGAAAGAGAGAGAGAGAGAGAGAGAGAGAGAGAGAGAGAGAGAGTGTTACAAGGAGTTACAAGGAAAGAAAGTACCCTAGGAGACCTTACGGTCCATTCAAAGAGGGTACCTTTGGACTAGCAATCGAGCGGGCACATGGCTGCTCAATTGTTTTGCGTCCCTAAACGGCCACTTTTCAACACTTTGTCTAGTCTTGACTTGAACTGGTCAACAGATTCACTGTTGATAACTTCCACTGGAAGTGCATTCCACTTACCGCAGATACTGTAGGTGAAAAAATTTCCACACAGATTGCGGTTGTAATGCTTTCTTTCAAGTTTGAAGCCGTGATTGCGCGTTCTGTTCTCACTGAGTGTGAAAATATCCCGGTCTTCAACATTGTCGAACCCTCGAAGTATTTTGAAAACTTCGATGAGCTGACCACGCAGTCTACGGGTTTCCAGCGAGAATAGATCTAATTCCCTCAGTCTATTCTCATAACTTTTATGTCAGATAGAGGGAATCAGTTTGGTTGCCCTAGCTTGTATGCGTTCCAACCTTGCGAATTCCTTTTGAAACGAAGGACTCCAAAATTGTACGACATACTCCAGGTGCAGCCGAACGAGGGAGTTGTACAGACAAAGTACTATCTTCCTGTTACGGTATCCAAACTGGCGCTTTATGTAGCCTAACATCTTTTGGGCTTTCTTCTCTGCCTCGATGCACTGTTTCGAGCACTTGAGGTCGCTAGTGATAGTAACACCTAAGTCCTTCTCAGTGTCAGTCGATTCAAAAGCAGTGCCCTTAAGGATGTCATGAGATTTGGGGTTTCGGTGGCCGATATGCATTACTTAGCATTTCCCCACGTTGAAAGGCATTTGCCACGTGCCCGACCACTCCCTAATCCTTTGAAGGTCCTCTTGGAGGCGGGCAGTGTTCTCCTCCTTTGCCACATTGATACTAAGCTTGGTGTCGTCGGCAAATTTGGATTTTTTGGCAACCATGTCTCCGGCCATGTCGATGACATAGATAATAAACAGTAGTGGTCCCAGGACGGAACCTTGAGGGACACCGCTAGATATGGGTGCCCATTCAGAGGCCCGACCATTCACCACTTCGTGCTGCCGTCTGTCACTTAGCCAGCTCTCTATCCAACCTACTACCTTGCCGTCTATGCCCTGCGCACGCACTTTTCGGAGAAGGTGGCAGTGTGGTACCTTGTCAAAGGCCTTTTGAAAGTCAAGGTACACAACATCTACCGCTTTATCCCGCTAGAGAGAGAGAGAGAGAGAGAGAGAGAGAGAGAGAGAGAGAGAGAGGGAGTCAGACAGAGAGAGAGAGAGAGAGAGAGAGAGAGATACAGATAGACAGACAGACAGACTCTCATGGCTCAATTATTCATTAACTCGAATCGTTCATAATTCGGTATTCAATTCATTCCCTTAGTAGCGTTACGGAATCCCGTTTACTCGCCTAAGTCCTGCCGCCTTTAGACTCGATACTTCGCGTAAAACATAAATCCTACACATTGACCGCAAAGAACTCGAGACGTTTCCGCTTTTCCCTTTTAGTAGGCCAATTTAAGAATAAAGTTATATTTTCTTTGCCGCGGCCTTTCGAAGTCCTTTACTCACCCTCCGATTACCCAACCACCTACGGTAAGCCCAGCCTAACGCGTAACCCTCGTGAGAAATTATAAGGAGTCAGGACCAATTCAACAGAGGCACAAAGTCGGACCACTGCCTAAAGTCATCGTTACTCGCCGAACGCAATAGCAAAGGGGACCCTTAAATACATCCCTTTATAATTACCGACCACGCACCTAAAAAACGGTAACCTATATCACCCATAAACTGGGAACCTTAACCTCCCCATATTCACCTGACCCTACAGGCAATACAAATTGCCCCAATTTCCTCTTCGACCTTTGAGATGGGGACGATTTCTAATAACAATTTAAATCTATACTAAATAAATAATTATTTTAATAATGAATCCTTTAAAATTCATATAAATATGATGAAATAGATAGTAAAATTCGTAAACATAAATAGATCTTTCCACATAAATTTATATAGTTATCCATAAAATTGAAATACACGCAAAAGAAAACAAATGAGTAAATGCCCTTGGGTCCTATCGCTACTTAGAAGTCCACTCATAATATTGTTTATTATTTCACATTTACAATTAGCAAAACTAAAAATAAAGAGCCTCTGGTAACGTTTATTTCAAAACGATATCTGTCATGCTGTAAAGAAACTGAAAAAATATTATAATTATTTTAATTCAGTTGTATTTGTGACAACGCCTACGTATAAGATTGTTAACCTTTTATGTACAGGCGGTAGCCTGTACATAAAAGGCTAACAATCTTATACGTAGGCGTTGTAACTTGGGATATAATCGGTCGAACGATGTAGTTTGTCTGACGGCTTCTCTATTGCAATCCGTAATGATATAAGCTTCAAAAACTCAAAGACCTTAACGAAGCATACCTAGCGATAAGCATTAAAATAGCAACAGGCAATCTTATAGTTGCAACGGGCTACCAACATCCAAGAAGCGATTTCTTGCCCCTCCACAACTTTACAGAAATATTCGGCCACAGAGACCAAACAGTTTTCATGGGTGACTTAAATGGCCGGAGTAGAGCCTCCGGCTACACTCGGAACCACAATAGAGCCGAAAGAAACCTCGACCAACTATTGGAAAGAGGGATAATAGAGCGTCTAGGACGGAATTTCCAACGTATCTGGGCCAAAATAGTGCTACAAAACCAGATATAGTTTTGGCAACCCCGAACCTTCAGTTCAATTACATCATAGAGAAAGGCCCTCCATCAACTAACGACTACGAAATGGTGGTCATGCCTTTATCTATGGACCCCATTCAAGTTAAATGCCCACCGATAAAATCATATAGACAGGCCGATTGGTCTAGCTACGAGGAAGAGCTCGCCAATTACGGTCAGAGAGACCTAACTGAGGTTTCACTAGAAGAAATAAACTAAGAGATTGACGACATCATGGAGGCGCTTGTCAGGGCAGGTAAAAGACATGTTCCCACTACAACGCACAGAACTTTACCGGATCCAATCAGGTCAGCTCAAATAGAAAATCTCGAAAGGGAATATAAAGTCACGAGAAATTTAATCGAACGATATAGCCTTCAGAGAGGTGACCGTGCAAAACTGCGGCGCGTGAAAGACCAAATGATAGAGGAAATAAAAATAGAAAGAAACAGAAGGTGGGACCTTTTCGTGGAAGTCATAAATGATGAATTAAATTCTACCAAAATATGGCAGAAAATTAACATCGCCAGGGAAAAGAGAAAGCCAAGACCAAAAATCAAACTTCAGAACGAAGATGGAAAGGAAAAGGAGCCCCATGAAATTGAAGAAGCCTTCCGAGAGCACCGGAGGAGAGTTTTTAATATCTCCCCCAACGAAAACGAGGATTTTGACGGCGACCACGAAGCAAGAGTGGTAGAGGGATTGGAACAAAATCGCCAAGAAATAGTCCCTAACATAGCTGCTTCACCAACACTACTAATAGAGCAAGGGATCGAGCCGATAACCCTACAAGAAATTCAAAAAACGCTCAAGGCTACTAAACAGAAGGCACCTGGAGCATCGGGGATAACAAAAGAAAACCTAATACGCGCACCAGTCACCTTTTTGTCACAGATAGCAGCAGTATTCAACGCCTCTCTAAGCGCAGGATACTTCCCAAATGCACTAAAAAGGGGGAAGATTATCTTTCTACCAAAACCTGGTAAGCCACCAAATAACCTAGGAAACTTCAGGCCAATCAAACTACTGAAGACAGTGGCAAAATTAATGGAGAGAGCTATAAATGATAGACTAGTCAAGCACCTAGAAGAGAGAACACTGATTCCAAACCATCAGCACGGATTCAGAAAGAACAAAAATACTGAGACGGCCCTGGCCATTCTGGTCGAATCACTTTCAAAGGCCAAATACGATATAAACTACATAGACATCGTACTCAGAGACGTCGAAAAGGCGTTTGATAAAGTTTGGAGAATTGGCCTGAAATATAAAATCAAGAGACTAGGGATACCCTCCGCCCTAACCAAATGCCTCTGCGACTATATAACTGACAGGTCGGCGTTCATCTCAATAGCAGACTTCGATGTCCTCCAAGGTGTCCCCCAAGGGAGCTGTATAATCCCAACACTTTATAGCATATATACGATGGATTTACCAAGGTCGGTCCACGATACAACAACATATATCCAATTCGCCGACGACATTACGATATTGACGAACAGCACATACAGACATCCCCCAACCATGGCCAGAATAACAGCGACTGAAATTGCCAATATTAACGAGTTTGAACGAAAATGGAAAATTCGCACCAATCCAGAAAAGCTTTCAATTATTCCAGTGGGGAGGCGCTTGACCTCAAGAGTAGAGATTGAAGGAAGAGATAGAGGCTATGTAAACGAAGGAAATGTACTCGGGATAAAGATCACCCGAAGCGGCTATTGTAAATACATTGCGAATAGAATCAACCAGGCAAAAACACATCTAGTAAAACTGTTCCAACTCAGAAATCTAAAGCGAAAAAAACCTAAAGAAAATATACAACACCATCTGCAAAGCCACGTTGCTCTACCCAGCTATCCCAATGAACCGTGTCTCAAAAACAAGCGTAATAAAGCTTCAAAAAGTGCAAAATTCAGCGGTATACATAATCACCAACACAAGGAGAGATTGCAAAAGAATAAGCGATCTTCACAACAAGATAGAACTCCCAACTACGAACGGGTCCTTACACAGAAGAGCAGTTAAGGTGTGGGACAAACTGGATCGTATAATGAACGACGACGAGAAAAGAGCGATTGATATTCCACATAACCGCTGAATAAACAACCGCGGTAACTTTAGAAGCGGTAGATCCGATTCGAGGGAAGAACCGCCCCCAAGATTTACTGCAGGGTGAGATTGCAGAGTCAATACAGAAACAATATCAAGGAAATCCGCAACAAAAAACAAAACAAAAAATGCAAAATATTGAAGAACTACAGAGGCGCGAGAGCCCCATTAAGAATACAGAAGCCTAATAAAGAAAAATAAACAATAAGAACCAAAGAGATGGCTGGTCACCCAGCAACTAACTCTAACTCATTCCTCTTCACCACTTTATCCTAACAACCCTATCCACTATAATACGACTATACACTTTTAATTCTACCCTTTTCAAGACGTAAGACGTACGTGGTTTGTCTTGTATGTTATGACATTGCTGTAAATATTATTTGGCACTAAACTCTCCTTTGATGGGTCGTAGCTATATTTGGTTTGGAATGCTGTTATTCTCTCATATTAGTTTTTTTGTTCGTTTCTTGGGATTTTCGATTTATGTTTTCGTTATTCTTCTCGATTTTGAATTAGCGGAGAGAATGGTGTTTAATTTTAGGTGTTTTCGTATTTTGAAGTAAGGAAAAATATTGGATTTGTCAGTCCTTCCGATACTAATGTCTTCATTATTTCTGAATTTCTTGAGTGATTCCTTCATTGCAGTTGTAAGTTGAGAGCTTTTGCTCTTAGAAGTGTTTGGTGCTTTTTACAAAAGTTGGCGTAAAAGCTCATCTTTGATTTTTATAAGTTTTTGCTTTGGAGCTTTTCAATGTCTTGATAAAGGACTTAAGAGATCGACCTTTTTGGTAATTAAGGCAAATATTAAGTACTTTTTGAGTCCATCGGTGATATGATTTGAAAAATGCAAATATCAGTCATTTTGGTGTTGGGAAAGAAAGAGAAAATTTTAATGAGGTTCATAGTTTTAAGCTTTTGCTTAGTTAGTTCAGTTGTAAGTTTTTTTTTCTGGGATATGCCATGGAGAATTTAGGTTTGTTGTTCATCGATGGGATGTGACCGAAATTATTCTTCGAGTTTGGATGTTATTTTCTCCTTTGGTATTTGTTTAAGAAACAAGTAGATCTACATAAGAATTACTTTCTTCCGAAAATTAATTGTATGGCATGTCTGAGTCTCATGGCGTGCAACGGGGTGTTCAGTTTTTATGTGTAAAAAAAGAAGCAGTTTTTCATGTATATATACATGTTTGATATATATATATATATATATATATATATATATATATATATATATATATATATATATATATATATATATATATATATAATTAGGAAAAAGGCCATGTTGTGTGCAGATACTATTGAAATTCGCAGCTGTGGCAGCGTTATAAATTTTTACTTGTATTTTCTTAATACTTCTTACAAGTTTTTTAACAGGGTCTTCGAGGCGAGAAAAAACATCCGCGAATGACATTCTTTATTCCTAGACATCTTTCGACTATGTTAGGTCATCTTCAGGGAATGAACAGAAATAGAATTATGAAATGAAAAGAGAGGTGGGAGACAAAGAACAGCTCTTCCGACCTTCCCCCCTCCCCCCTTGGCGCTCATGGAGCGGCCAAGGAGGGAGGGGGGGAGCCCGGTACTCCTTTATAGACCCCCATAGTCACACTGTCTAGAGACAAAGTAGGCTCCAAGCACTGTGAGTACGGCGGTTAGAAGCGAGAGGGAGAGGAAGAAGAAGGTTTTAGGATAGGACAGCGAAGAAAATAGTAGGAGACAAAAGTGGACTTAGTTAGTCATGGGACCTACAGCTTAACGTGGAATCCGAACCTCGAGGTGTCTCTTATCTCTAACTATAACTCTAACAGTTTATCGTGACCTCTGTCTCACGTATCAATGTGAGTACCGTGTGCGAATATGATAGTAAAAAACAAATAGATGCAGAAGGCTGAACAATGTCCACGTAACTCTTTTCTAGTTTTGCTTGGGCTAGCTGTTCCGTGACGACATTAATTGCCATCTCCGTACTTCGATTCCTCCTAAACCAAAATTGATGAGGGTTGAAGAGGGAGTTCTCCTCCAGGGGAGATACTAATCTTTTATTGAGGATCTTCTCGAAGAGCTTCCCGCTAAATTCTAGAAGTGAAATTGGCTGGTAGCTCTCCTTCACCGTTGGCTCCTTTCCATGCTTAGGCAAGAAAATCATCTTAGCCGTTTTATAAGCATCTGGAAAGTATCCCGTGTTCAGACAGGCGTTATATATTCTTCTCATCCCTTCGATGACATTGGCTGGTGCCTTTTCAAAGTTAAGCTTTGTAAGCCCCGTTTGTCCTGGGGCTTTTTACTGGAATGAGCGGAGCGCGCCGAGTATTTCTTCTTCAGTAATCTCAGCTGTCTATCCACCCGGTGGTGAGGGTGAGTCTTGTGTATTTGTTCGTTAGGCTCGTGGATGATGTTGCTTTCAAACTCTAGGTAATAGACTTCGTTTTGCTCTTCAGTTATACTGAAGATCTTTTCCCAATGACTTCGGAATTTCTCTTCAATTCTTCCTTCTTCCGTTTCGATGTTTCCATCTTCCTTTTGTAGCTCGATCTTCTGCTTATTCTTCCCAGTCGATCCTTTGAGATTTCGGATCTTTTTCCAAAAATCTTTAGGAGTTGCTTCGTGATCGAGGCTATGGATCGCATCCTCCCATCTTCTACATTGTTGTTCGAGGATCAACTGGTTCAGTTCTTCTTTGACTTCTTTACTTCGCTGCATTGAGTAAACTGACGCGTTCACGATGTTGATTTCATACAGTAACTTCAGCTCACGGTATAATTCCTTCATGTAGTCAGTCCATCTGTAGGTATAGATGGTCCTATACTCGAATTTAGGGATACAACCTCTGTCTGCGTTGATGAGATGGTTATTCAGGTCGTCGAGTGCCTCGTCAATCTCCTCGAGAATTGCCTCGTCCAAGTTGGGCGGAACGTAGGCCTCGAGAAGGCGCGCGTACCGTGTCCAGTCTGCTCTTTTGTAGTTCTTTCTGACTACAGCTAGAACTTGTATAGGGTTCCTGTTGATAGTGAGTAGGATCCCTATATGGTCACTACATGGTACCTAGAGTGGTTCCATGTAGTAATTGAACGGCAGCTGACGATTCGCCAGACAGGTATCTATTTTTGTGTCAATTCCTGCTCTGAGCAAGGTGGGTTAGTCGGGGCATATTAGCTGGGCAATATTTATGTCCAGCATACGAGGTAAGATCCTTCTAGATTTCTTATTTGCTTGTATTTAATCCCTTTCTTTATTGCAATAGCGGCTCCGTCGAAATGCTCCTGCAAATAATTTGTGATCAAAACATCGTAGTTCAGTATTTTCAATTCTGCAGTACGCGTGTCGATCTCGTGTTCTGAAATTAAGATGATGTCCGCATCAATTTCCTTGAATACATTTCCGTAAAAAATTCCTTTCGTCGTCAAGCCGTTGATATTTATTTTCAATATCTTCAGTGCATTCCGTAACATGGTGAATTGTTTTTACTTATGCTTCTTCTTATTCTTCTTCTTCTTGGGGGCTGGTTGGGTGGTTTTACTTGGCCCAGGGTTTTCCTTTTTCGGAGAGGAACTCGGGGTTTTGGACCTGCTCTTCATAGCCCGTGTACGGGTGCAGGGGCCCTTTTCCTCTCTTCTTCTTACTTTCTTTTTCTAATCTCGCGGCGTTTGGGACAGTTCAGGGCCCCGCCAATACTGCTCCCGAAGTGGACTCACCAAAAGGAGCAAAACCTAAACATAGGCAATGTAGCCGCTCAAGAAAGTCACCTCTCCGCCAGAGGGGCAGATCCACTTTTTCATCAAAGGAAAGCAAGCATGCCTACCTTGGGAAGAAGTTGAATCTAAAGATTTTCGCTACATCTGACGTCCCATCCCCCCTTTACAGAACCGATAAAGACGTTAGTGATGGTATCACCACCGGGAGATACAAGTGGGAATTCTCCGAGGACCTTTCAGAGAAGGTCGTCGAAGAGGCCCTCATCCTCGGAATGGTGCGACTGGATCTGGACGCCTTTACAACAATCTCAAACGCTGAATTAAAAAAAAAGAGATCCGGCAAGTACCGATCTCCCCCTGCTAGCCCCTCCTCCCCCCAAAAAACAAACACTTAAGAACGTTTAGACTGACTAACAACATGGACAGACTAAAGAAAGACTTAACTGTACTTCAAATGAACTCTGACGGATGGACCGACAAGCAAGCGACTTACGGTAACATCATAAGGAATTGTGACCCTGATATCGTTCTGATATCAGAACACGGTTTAGACACTACGCAACAGACGATTAAAATATTCAATTACTCCGTGACGACAAAAAACCTTAGCCAGGGGCGTTTTGATGGCGTCGCCATCGCAGTCAAAAAAGGCATCCTCTTCAAGCTACTCCCCTCTTTGGACGAATCCTATCTGGCTATCGAGGTCCAAACCACCCTGGATCCACTTGTGGTGTCCACAGGGTACCAACCCCCAGGAAGAGACTATATCTCCATGCACAACTTTCTCCAGCTGTGTGCACATGGGAGAACAGTATTGTTTGGGGGGGACCTCAACGCCAGATGCCAGGAATCTGGTTATACCGGAAACCTAAATAAGAAGGGAAAGAACTTGAAGAACCTTATTGACAGAGGTATCGTTGCCCTGCATCGGGCCCGACTTTCCCACCTATGTCACCAACTTCTTCGCAACCAAACCAGATATCGCCCTAACCAGCCCTCAATTCCCCTACAACTATTATATCCAGCCCGGACCTTTAATCCCCAGCGACCACGTCGCAACACTTATTAAAATTTCTTCAAGCCCAATCCAAATACCCGTCAGGGAGCGTAAATGCTACTCTCGAGCAAACTGGAAGAATACCGTACTTTTCTCGGTGAATTCAGAGCGCAGCCCCTGGAAGAAGCCACCCTGGAGGAAATAGATCAAGAACTGGAAAGGTTGACGAAGGCAATGGTGGAGGCGGACCATGCAGCGGTCCCAAAAACCTCATACAAAACCCTACCAGCACCAAGATGGACACAAGGCCTCTATGACTTATCTGACGAATACAAGAGACTTTTCGAAAAAATCAGACTTAATAACACTGACAGAATAAAAAACAGACGCCTACGAGCACTCAGGACTGAAATGAAGACTCTCATTACAGAGCAACAACAAGCGCTCTGGAATGACCTAGTCGACAAACTTGACGAAGAGACGGACCCCCGAACATTTTGCAACTCGCTTGCCAGACTGAAGGGTAGGCCGCCTCAAAAAACCATTCTCTTTAGTAAAGATAACGGGACAAAAATGGACGTGACAGAGACGAAAGAGGAGTTCAGAAGCTACTGGAAGGATGTGTTCTCCACCACTCCAGAAGAAAACGAACTCTTCGACCTGGACTTCGAAGGAGAAATACATGACGAACTTAGACCCATGATCCACAGGACGTACCCCTTTAATAACACGACAGCTGACAGAGAAATGACTGGTTACGGAAGAAGAGTAACTATACAAGAACTTATGACGACACTACGTTCCTTCAGACAAAGAGTCCTGGGAAAAACAGGATTGACCAAACTCAACTGGCTGAACGCCCCTCGTAACATCTTAGAGGGGCTGGTCAATCTGATGAATGCGTGTCTGAACGTCGGCTACTTCCCGGATGAATGGAAGATCGCCAAAATGATCTTCATTCCAAAAGCCGGGAAGCCGCCCAACAGACCAGAAAACTTCAGACCCATCTCCCTCCTCGAAGTGGCTGGCAAGGTCTTCGAAAAGATCCTTGGTAGCCGCATCCAAAATTTTATGGAGGAAAACAACCTCCATAATCAACAACAACACGGATTTAGGAGAGGGAGAGGGGCCGACACGGCTCTAGCGGTCATAACCGAAAAACTGGCGAAGACTGCTAGCCAAAAAAGGTACGCAGACCTGGTGCTCAGAGACGTGAAGAAGGCGTTTGACAAGGTATGAAGAACTGGTCTGCAGTTTAAAATACTGAGACACGGACTAAACCCTTGACTAGAAAAAATTACTTGTGACTACGTGACAGACAGAAGAGCCTATTTGCAAATTTACGACCATACTGGACCAGACTTCGAACTGACTGCAGGTGTGCCGCAAGGCGGATGCTAAGCCTCCTCCTCTACAACATATATATCCTGACCTACCAAATCCGGTCAGGGAGGGCACCCTGTATGTGTAGTTCGCGGACGACGTCTCTCAGATTGTGACTGCCCCGTTCAAAAATCCCGAGCTCATGGCGGAAATTACCACCAGAGAAATCGACCATTTAAACAGGTTCGAAAGAAGATGGAAGATTGCCACGAACTCACAAAAGTTCAGGGTTATTCCATTATTCCGTAAGAGACGGGCACATATCGAGACCGAAAACGCCCGGATCCCTTACAGCAATGACGGGATGGTACTTGGACTAAAGATAAGTTATAGGGGATACGGTGGCCACGTTGCTCGGGCAGCAGCGCGTGCGCGGGTAGAGCTTTCTAAGCTGTACAGGTTCAGGAACCTGAGCACAGCTAACAAAAAGAAAATCTACTTCGCGCTCGTAAGGTTGAAACTACTGTATCCACCTATACCTGTCAATGTTAGTTCCAAGAACTAAATGCGACTCCTTCAAAGAGTACAGAATAAGGCTGTACTCTTAATAACAAACACCAGAAGGAGAGAACGGAAGAGGCAGAGGGACCTTCACCAAGGCATCCAGTTGACTCCAATCAACATGGAGCTGCAAGGAAGGGCCCCAAAAATCTGGGAGAAAATCCCGAGACTACTGACGGACGAGTCTAGACAAAGACACATTCACATCCCGATACAAGACCTCCAACAGAAGAAAACTGGACTTTGTCAGCAGTAAGGCACAGACAGAAAGACATGAAGACGCAATCTACACGTAAAAACAAAATCACTTCACACAACGACACACACAAGGCTGAACAGAAGAAGAACACTAATGACATCTTAGCTACACCAAGAGAAACAAAGAAACCATAGTATCAGCTTACAAAGGCTTGAATGCTATACTACTCACGATTAACTACAAATTACAAATTACAAAATTACTATCAAACACTACATACTAAAAGTTAAATGACGATTGACAACAAGAAACAAACAACAAAAAAAAACAAAAAAACGAACAACCAACAAACTAAAATGCTATGCAAATAGCAATACAACGTCGAAAGAACAAAAGATAAGCAGAGCTAACAGTACGAAGAATAACATCAATATTAGAGTAAATAAAGAGACTTATAACATCAACATCAACCCTAACAAAATGCCTGTGATTCCCTATCACCAGGGAATATTCTCCCCCCCCCCTCTATCACTATTCTTTAATCAGGGTGATCTATCCCTACCTATTTATCTACCACTATTACATACATATATGCATACATGAGGGCAATGGCTGTCATATGTGTGTGTATGTATTTTTCTTTTCACTACTTCTTACATCCGAAGTCCGAAGTCTGAATAATTCCATTTAGCTGTGAACGCGCTTAAGGAAAAGATCACTTTTCAAGAAGAAATATAGGCGTCCTCGAGACTGATTGGATATTCCTCCTGTTTCCAGTGGGTGGGGTGCTTACCCTAAAGGGGTAATTCATCTTATTTCAATCTCCAGGAACAAAACAGCTGAAATTGTAATTGAAGATCAGAACTACAGATATCATAGTGAGTGCAAAGTGCTGGGACTCAAAATAACAAAAGGAGGCTACAAACAACATATAACGGAGAGGAAGAACAAGGCGATTCCGATGGTTAACCTACTATACAATCTAAGAGGGTGTGTATGTATTTTTCTTTTCACTACTTCTTACATCCGAAGTCCGAAGTCTGAATAATTCCATTTAGCTGTGAACGCGCTTAAGGAAAAGATCACTTTTCAAGAAGAAATATAGGCGTCCTCGAGACTGATTGGATATTCCTCCTGTTTCCAGTGGGTGGGGTGCTTACCCTAAAGGGGTAATTCATCTTATTTCAATCTCCAGGAACAAAACAGCTGAAATTGTAATTGAAGATCAGAACTACAGATATCATAGTGAGTGCAAAGTGCTGGGACTCAAAATAACAAAAGGAGGCTACAAACAACATATAACGGAGAGGAAGAACAAGGCGATTCCGATGGTTAACCTACTATACAATCTAAGAGGGTTAGGCATGAAAAATAGAAGGAAAATCTATCTTGCACTAGGAAGAGAGGTACTACTATACCCACCAACCCCTATCAACGGTGAAACAAGGACCAAAAAATTAGGAACTCCAGAGAATACAAAATAAAGCTCTCCGCCTAATCACCAACACACGTAGGAGAGAGAGGAGAAGACTACAGGATCTACACCAAGAAGCAGGATTAGAAACGCTCAACATCAGGAACAGAGCGGAAAAAAATATGGAGGAAGATAGCCGATCTACTTCCGATATGTACAGAGCACACGAACGCCAGAGCTGGAGTCCCCTTTAACACTCGATTTCCCAGCGGCAGACAACAGCTGAGAATCGAGGAGATTCCCATGTTTACTTAAGTAGAAATTCAAAAAGAGAGAAGAAACAAACACAACGATAAAGATATTTACCCGACTATATACAAAACCAATCAAGGAAATAACCAACCAAGAAACCAGATTGATACCCTTTATGACAACCGAATTTACACAACCTAAATAGGAAGAAACAACCGACTAAGGAGACAAGACAGATCAAAAGTGTAAACAGAAATAATGCAAACAAAATTAACTAAAAGTGTAGTAAGTGAACTATATTAAAAAGTTCAACAAAAATGATAGTGAAGTGAAAGTTAAGAGTAAAACAGAAACAAAACGAACATAATAAACTAAAAGTGTAATAAGTGAACAATAGTATTAAAAAGTTTAACAAAAATAATAGTGAAGTGGAAGTTAATAGTAAAACAAGTGAACAAAGTGAAACTAAAGTGAAAATTGATAACAACAAGAGAAAATGAAACAAAATAAGGAAAGTAAAAACAAGTAACATAACAATACATAAACAAAGCTCAAAGCTAAGATAACTCAAAACGGCATGAATGCTACAATAAACACATGAATGAAAGATGAAAAGAATAAGGGAACAGAGATTAGGCGATCCTCCCGCTTCTGTATGAGGAACATAGGTGCTAAAGTGTGAGAAAGGAAGTGAGCATGATGAATGATGAGTAAATGCATGATAGTGGTTCGGAATTCACGTTAATCAGCAGGTCCGCCTTGTCCCTCGGGCAAGGGTATCCCACCCTTTCCACATTTGACTACCGAGGTTGCTCAATCTGCAACCTCACCAATCGGTCCTCTTTTAACTCAAACCTTTCCATCTCCCACAGCTATAAACCCTCTTCTAAAGCTTCTTTCGGAATTCCTATTAAGCACTTCACTATTGATTCACTTGAACTGAGAGTCAGAAGTGTGCTGAGTTTCTGCAGGAGCAAGTCAGTCGCGGGTCTCCTCCTCTTCCGTGCCCCCCCCCCCGATCGTGGGAGGGGTACAGAGGGAAGGAGTTGCGAGCCGTACCTTTTCTCCCCCTAAAAAAAAAATCCATTTGATTTACTAAGTCTGTACGCTCACCCTCTCGCTGCGAACTCGTAAAGGCTATCACAGGTAAAGGAGGAAATGTTTTAGGAAGGACCTAAAGAAAACGCCCCAAGAAAACTTCTAACAAGAAATATATGCGCTCCTGGGGCTGATTGGAGATTCCTCCTGTTCCTCTTGAGTGAAGTAGCCCCCCGTCCCCGAAGGGGTTGCTCTTCCTTATTCTAAATTCTTGACTCTTTTTCATACTTTTTACCTCAAACTTACTTCTCACTAGCACTACATAACTTGGCCACCGGCAAGGTCTGAGTTGCAGTTAGTAGTAAGATATAGTGAACCCCTGCAGGAGACCCTCCTAGGGGGCCAGAAAAGGGGGGCCGATTCTCGGTCACAAGCCAGAACCCAACTGTGGACCGCTGTTAGGGCTAGGTCCAGATAGGTAGGGTTGACCAAGGAGAGTGCGAAAATTGGAAGGTAGGAGACATAGAACTAGGACAGATAGAGGGGCTCTTCCCATTTGTGGAGACTGGTTAAGACTCCATATCTTAAGATCGACAGAAGAACCCCTCTCCTCGGAGAGGGGACAACTCCCGGGAAGATGGACCCACCGGACTTCAAGCGACTTTCCCTGAAACTCATACCAAACGGAAAGAAAAGATCACCACAAGAAGTAGTGCAATGCATATTTAGAGATCTGGAGATACCACTAATCAAATGCATTGATACACCATCTGGATTCACGGTTATATCTGCGGGGAGCATTATGCTAAGGAAGTTGAACTTGGAAGCTGGAGTACCACCAAAAATCACGGCTAACAGAAGTGTCATCTGCCGAAAAATGGAGTCCTGGGTAGGAAAGCACTCATGCCAAGAAATAAGAGAGGAACTTCAGAAGAGACAGAAATGGCTCAAAATTGCACAGGTGGTCAAATTTAAAGATCACACTCACGTTTTCAAGATCATTTGTGAATTTACCGAAATGGCTTCAAGGATTATGGAACAGGGACTTCTCGCTTTCAACATTAGGATGCCATCCGTCCACATTCAAAGAGACGTCTCTTCACAAGTATACAGATATGCTTCAGATGTTATGCGTTGGAAGAACATACGACGCAAAATTACCCCCCAAAAGACCTTATAATCTGTTCTGAATGTTGAACTGAACACCATTCTTGGCGATACTGCAACAACACAGTTAAAAGATGCATTAACTGTCAAGGGGGACACAGAACTATGGCCATGATTTGTCCCAAAAGAAAAGAAATTCTAAAAAGGAAAGAAACAGAGTTAAACAGAAATAATACGAACGTAAATAAAAACTCATACGCAGCAATGGCAAAATGTGACCAACAAGGACAGGCCGCACAAATTAATTTAGATGGTACGCTCAACGTAAAAATACTTACTTGTATATTACATGCACACGTGATGAATATAGCTAACCCTGGAAGTTATGCAGCAACAGTCAACAGCATGTCACAGGAAAACGGGCTCGAACCGATGAAATTTCCCAAAGAAGTCGACTCATCCTCATCGGCCATGTTCAGAATAAAAGTCACAGAAAAGACAAAACATGAGTTAATCGAAGAGGCAAAAGGAAATCAACAGGCAGAAGAAACAGAAGAGGACACAATCACCGAGACTCAGAGACTGAAAACTCCTCCGACGATACAGAGCAAGAGTGCACACGGGTTACTTGCAGGAAAGCCCAAAGAAAGGACAGATCTAAATCCGCAAGTAAAAGGGGTCCATCACTTAGAGATTAACTACAAAGGGGGACCCTCGAATGCAATCAGCCGATGGAGAACCCAGGAGAGACGAAAGAAGAACCAGAAAAAGAAGAAACAGCGATAACTTAACAGTTAGGACAAACTAAACGGAAAACGAATAAACGAACGGAAATGGACAATTGGATTATGGATATTAAGAAATTAAAAATACTACAAATTAAGACATGCGGGTGGAAAGACAAGGAAATTATGTACGGAAACTTATTCAGAAAGATTGACCCAGATGTTATACTAATATCAGAACATGGAAGAAACACAGAAAACGAGAAATTAAAGATATGGAACTACAATGTTATTAACACAAATCCTTCAGGAGAAACACACGACGGGGCGTCAATAGCGGTCAAGAGAGGATTGCAATACAAAACAATACAAGGATTGGTAGATGCATATTTAGCTATAGAATTTAAACTGGAATTAAGCAACATCATTGTGGCAACTGGATATCAGCCACCCAGGCGCCCCCAATTACCGGTACAAAACTTTACTAATCTCTTCAACTATAGGATACTGGTCATTTTGATGGGCAATTTAAACACCCATTACAGAGCTTCTGGATGCAGAACTACGAACAGAGTCAGAAGACAACTTAACACGCTTATCAATAGACGTATACTGCAAAGACTAGAACCCAATTTCCCTAAATACTTACGAAAAGATCACGCAACAAAACCAGACATCTGCCTGGCCAACTATTTTATGGAACCAGTGGATGTTCTTTGCAGTGACCACACTGCGACTCTAATGTACATAAACAAGAATCCTACACAATCCCTTCAAAGAAATGGAAGGCGTACCATAGAGCGGATTGGGATAAGTATAAAGAATTACTTCAGACGCACGTGCCCAGCCCGCTCAGGAAAGCCACTCTAGAGAAAATCGACGGGGAGTTGGATAGGATCAGAGAAGAAATTAACAGAGCAGAGTGAGGCCGTCCCCATTAACTCGTTCCAAACAATTAAACAATTTAGTTGGACACCAGAAATGGTGACTTTGAGCGAGGAGATCGGCCGGGCGGCAGAACATATAAGAAGATTCGGAACATCAACGCACTAAAGAGACAGAAAAGAGAACTAATAGCACTAATTTATGAAAAACAGAAAGAGAAATTGGATTAGCACATCGAGAAAATAGATGTGGAAACATCACCAAGAGAATTTTGGAAACATATCAACAGATTAAAGACTCGGACAACAAGGGATAAAAGGAAAATTAAGGATGGAGGGAACAACTTTTTAGAAGATGAGGAAGAAATAGAGGCATTATTTAGAGAAAACTGGAGAAATATATTCAAAATTAGCGAAGAAGAGAATGAGGACTATGACATTGATTTCAAACATCAGAACGTGGACGAACTCAATGGAGAGATCGAAAGGACATACCCCTTCCACTTATTCGATGAAAGGAGAAACAACAACGACGGAATATACTCAATAATTACATCTGAAGAATTAAAAGAAACCATAAAGAACTTCTGACAGAGAGCCTCAGGCAGATCGGGACTCACCAGATTAAATTACATCGAAGCACCCCCGAACATACTGGAGGGAGTGAGAAACGTCTTCAATGCGTGCTTGAACACGGGATATTTTCCTGATGAACTGAAAGTGGCGAAGATGATATTCATACCCAAGGCAGGAAAACCCTCAGATCAAGTTGGTTACTACCGCCCCGTCTCGCTACTAGATTTCATCGGTAAGGTTTTGGAAAAAAATAATTAATAACAGACTGTCCAAATTCCTCGATGATAATGGCCGAAGAAACAGCTGCCAATTTGACTTCAGGAAAAACAGAAGCACGGAGATGTCCCTTGGAGTCATCTTTGAAAAGATAGCGAAAGCAAAAAGAGAAAAAATTAGCGTAGACATCGTATGCTGGGACCTGCCCAAGGCATTCGACAAAGTATGGCAGAGTGGTATGCAACTCAAGATACTCAGATTAGGACTAAACAACAATATCGAAAGGATTTTATGTGATTATGTAGTGGAGAGACGTGCTTATGTGGAAATAGGACGACACCAGGGAGAAATATTCGAGCTCACTGTGGGTTTGCCCCAAGGCAGATGTCTGAGTCCGTCTCTCTATTCAATCTACACGGCAGATATACCACTACCAAGAAATGAGGTCTGCTTGAACATCTAATTTGCCGACGACGTTATCCAGATCATAGTTTGCCCCTACAGGAACGGCCCAATGCAAGCTAGGGTGACTGCAGAAGAGATAAGAAGCATTAATAGATACGAAGAAAAATGGAAAATTAAAACCAACCGGGATAATTTTAAAATGGTACCCGTGTACAGGAGGAGCATCTCAGATTCGTATATAGAAGGACAGCGCTACAGATACGAGAAAGAATGTAAGGTGCATGGACTAACCATTACGAAATTAGGTTATAAAAAGCACGTAAATGAGAGGATAAATCGAGGTAAGAGTGACCCGGTATTACTGTACAAATTAAGATTACGCCAAAAGTACCCTCTTTGTATGGACCATAAGGTCTTCTAGGGTAATTATTTTCCTTGTAGCTTCTTGTAGCTATTACTTCGTTCAGCCTTCAACCTTTATTATTTTTTACTATTACATTCGCACACGGGACTCACAGTAGACACGTAGGACAGGGGTCACGATAAATTGCAAAGTTATAGTTAGAGACAAGCAACACATCAGGGTTCGGATTCCACGTTAAGCTGTAAATCTCATGACTAACTAAGTCCACTTTTGTCTCCTACTATTTTCTTCGTTGTCTTATCCTGAAACTTTCTTCTTCCTCTCCCTTCGACTCCTATCCGCCGTACTCACAGTGCTTGGAGCCTACTTTGGCTATAGGCAGTAAGACTATGAGGGTCTATAAAGGAGTACCGG
The DNA here is from genome assembly GCA_963969495.1 of Ceratothoa steindachneri. Taxonomy (NCBI): domain Eukaryota; kingdom Metazoa; phylum Arthropoda; class Malacostraca; order Isopoda; family Cymothoidae; genus Ceratothoa; species Ceratothoa steindachneri. Next base: position 159,300,254 of record OZ018320.1, read on the forward strand.
GCCTCCCCCCTTCCTCCTTGGCCGCTCCATGAGGGCCAAGGGGGGCGGGGAAGGTCGGAAGAGCTGTTCTTTGTCTCCCACTTTTCTTTTCATTTTATTTCTGACTATTTGTCGCTCCGATCTAGTTCTCTGGCAAAGGAGGCAAAGGAATTGAAAGTTTGAAAACGTGCTTCTTTTAACGGCGGTCAACTCGGAGCCGCCGAGATGTCGGGAGTATAGTTTCCGGCTGAAGTTTCACGTTAATTGCCGGTTTCTTCATTTGAATAAGGACGGCTTCGGCCATCCGCAATCTTCTGCGGTTTTGGAGTCACAGGATGATAAAGGTGTCCTTATTCAGTTTTTCATGGGTTAGGGTAGTGCCATGAGAGCGGGCTTGTTTTTTAATCGAGCCATCTTGAAGGTGAGCTGTCAATCGCCTTGACTTCGCATGAATATTCTTACACGACTTTAGTCTCCTGGAGTTCACTCGTCGGAGGGTGACAGCTGTTCTTCATGACGCAACTACTTGTTTTCTTGGTCTTGTAAGATATAATTATATTTATATCCGTATTAGGGTCAGTTGGGGTCACGTTACGATGGAGAATGGCTTTGAGAGCCTTTTCGTCTTCACGATAGCTGGTGTTCATATTGGCCTTCTAATAAAGGTCGATATTATTTTTCTTCAGAGTATACCTGACGCCAAGACAAACAGCCAAGTTTATTTATTCTTTCATGGTGGCGTCGATGGATTCTTATGGGTAGCCGTTGTTAACAAGAACTCGGGAAACTCTCTTAAGTTCGAGATCAACAGCCGTCCACGAGGATAAATGAAAAATCGCCCTGTTAACTAAGGCATTGATGACTGATCTCTTGTAACGTTCAGGACACTCAGAAGAACCGTTTAAGCAGAAGTTCAAGTTCATGGCCTTAAGGTATACTTGTTCATAAATTTGGACTCCCTCCTGGACACTTGTGAGGATATCAAGGAAGGGAAGGGATCCTTCATCTTCCGTTTTGTGGATGAACTTTAGACACGAGTTGTTCTTAAATTTTTCAACTAGGCCGTTCACTTGTTCGAGCTTATTCGTATTCAAAATTATGTCATCGATATAGCGCGCGTAGATGGGAGGATTGGGTGCTATATTCCTTCTGAAAACTTTGTTGTCAACTGAGCCTATTTAAAAATTGGCAAAGAGGACGCCAAGGGGTGACCCCATCGCGACGTTTTCGATTTGCACGTACATTTTCCCATCGGAAACTTGTAAGAAGTATTAAGAAAATACAAGTTTAAATTAATAACGCTGCCACAGCTGTGGACTTCAATAGTACCTATATATATATATATATATATATATATATATATATATATATATATATATATATATATATATATATATATATATATATATATATATATGTCAGTGGCGTCCGATGACTTTTGAAGGTGAGGAAGCAATTCAAGTTTTACAAAAATAAATGTTAATTGAACTAAATATGTTGTTCATTAAAATTAACTATAAAGCTGTAAGTTACTCACTTTATTTAAATGTTAATTTTGTAAATGCTATTTTTTCAAAACTTTATTTAAGTTTTAAAATAGCTTCTGTAAGTTTGCACAACCAGCTAGCCGATATGTTCTATCATATTAGCCTACATTGTATTTGCGAGTGCAACACTGCTTTGGATGACATCTAATGTTGGCGTAGGCCTATCTGTTTTAATAATAGTTTCTTTTTCATTATAAGTCATAGCACTGAACTTCCTTTTTAATACTTTTTCAATAATGCAATCACATTTTCTTTCAACTTCATTTGTGTCCATTTTGTTTAAAAGGAGGTTATCACTAAAAAAAATTTAATAAACCATACGCCACACTTATCTAAGCACTGCCTCTAGGCTACTGATCTCAAAGATACGAAGGGTGACTATGGTAGGCCCGCCAGAATCCCGAAAATATTAACAAAATGCTTAAGATATAATAGCTTAACCATAATAAAGTTTTTGCTATTTAGCTGCTTGGGTTGTTTTTCTAGAAGCCCTTCACATACAAGAAAAACAACCCAAGCTTAGCATTCAATTTAATTTAAACAGAATATTACCAAGCGGCAAAATTAGGAGCCAAGCCACGATGGATACCTAATCCCCTCTCTCCCCCTCTCTATCAAGACCCTTCATTGCCTTGAATGTCACAAGGAATTTGACCTGCGTTTCTCACCCTAACCCTCCAAACTCTGTCCTAACATGCTCATAAGTTCGTCAGTATGGTTTTTTTTTACCGATTTGATATTAGTGGGAGAATAAGACTTTGTCTTGTTTGGGTCCCACCTCAACTTATTTTACAAAGTATAGGAAATTAGTAGTTTAAATTATCGCAGTTTTAACCGTTACAGGTCCGCTTCCTTCCGATACTTAAATTAAATGTCAAATTTCCTTTTCATCGGTCATGTTGATCCTAGTTATTATCATTATATAATGATTTGTTTCTGTATAGAAACAAAAATAGAAAAATATTTCTCGCTCTGCTCACATATCACTAAATCAAGACATTCCCAGTATCATTCATATAACTAGTTACTGTGGTTCCAGTAATTGTCAAGTCTCTTCATGAAGGCACTTATTGATGGAGCACTGACAACATACTCTGGGAGATCATTCCAGGGATTGACAACATGAATACTAAATGCATTTGATCTTGTAACAGTTCTGATATGTTCAGTCTTCCTTAATTTATAAGTATTTGTTCTTGTGTTACCAGTATTGAATTCAAAATAGTCATTCATATCAACATTCTCAAAACCATGAATGATCCTGTATGCCTCAATCAGGTCTTCACGAAGTCTTCGTTGCTGTAGTGAAGTTATTTCCAATCTTTTACATCTAGTCTCATAAGGTAACTCTTTCAACTCTGGTACCAACTTGGTCATTCTCTTTGAACTTTTTCAAGTTCTTCAATATCCTTCTTATAATTAGGGGACCACGCCTGGACCAAAGAACAACATAGTGTGCGACACATTTCAATGTCCATATATAGAAAATTTATCTTAATCAATCCCAATACTCTATTTGCTTTGGCCACTATATTTCCAATATGTTGGGCTAGCTTTAAGTCCTTTGCAATGAGAACTCCTTGGTCTTTTTCACTCTCTGTTGATTTAATTTCTCTTCCATTTAGTGTATAAGATATTCCAGGGTTCCTATGTCCAATATGCATTGTTGTGCACTTATCTGGATTAAATTCTAACATCCACTTCTCACTCCAGTTCTGAAGTTTTTGGAAGTCCCTCTTCATAGCTTCAATATCTTCATCAGAAATAATTTCAACAAAGATTTTTGCATCATCCGCAAACATTAAGGCTGGACAGTCAAGTTCTTCTACCAAGTCGTTAACAAAAAACAAAAATAAGACTGGCCCAAGGACAGACCCTTGAGGAACTCCCGATGTTACTGCTAGCTGAGTGGAATGCTGACCTCGAACTTCCACAAATTGTTTTCTATCAGCAAGAAAATCCCCGATCCATTCCAACACACTACCTCTAATACCGTAACCATACAATTTAGTCAATAGCCTTTTGTGGGGCACAGTGTCAAAAGCTTTTCTACAGTCCAAGTAGTTAGCATCAATTGGTATTTGCAAATCAACTGCGTTTGTTAGTGCTTCCAAATACTTGAGAAGATTTGTTACTGTACTAAGCTTCTTGCTAAAACCATGCTGTTTTCTACTAAGGCTACCATTGGACTCTAAATGTTCAATTAACTTATCTCTAATGATGGTTTCGCACATTTTACATATTATACATGTAAGAGATATCGGTCGATAGTTAAGAGGATCCAAATTGTCACCTTTTTTAAAGATAAGACAAATCTTTGCAACTTTCCATAAGGTGGGCAAAATTTCATTTTCCAAGGATTCTTTTATTAATATTGTTATTGGGACTGCTAGTTCAATGGGGCATTCGCTTAAAAACTTAGGGTGGATTCCGTCTGGTCCCATAGATTCATTCGCATTAGTCTTTCTTAATAGAACTGAAACAACTTCCAAGGTAACTTCAATATTTTCCAAGATAGGCATGTCATACCCTTCACCAAAAACTGGCATATTTATTTCAGATTCATTCACAAAGACACCCTGGAATGCTTGATTCAGTTCATTGGCTGTTTCATCATCATTCACTGTCATCATACCATTTCTTTTCTTTATTCTCAACACATTTTCTTTAAGTTTGGTCCTGCTTCTGATAAAACTCCAAAAATGTTTTGGGTTACATTTGATATCATGTGCAAGTTTCTTTTCAAAGAGTATCTTGGCTAGTTTAACTATAGCATTTGTTTCATTTCTCTCTTGTCTATATCTTTCCGCTCTAAGGGGAGTTTTTCTTGCCTTCATCCTTTTCCATGCTCTTTCCTTGATAATTATCTGATTCCTTACTTCCTTGGTCATCCACTTAGCCTTAGGCTTACCAATAATTATTTCTGTTTTAGGCACATATTTGTCTATAGTTCAGTGCATATATTAAAAAATACATTATACTTCTCCAACACAATCTTGCCTTCAAATATTTGGTTCCAGTCAATCAATAAATCTTTTAATCTCACCATAATTTCCTCTATGAAAGCAGTATTTGTACCTTACATTACTATCATTACAGTCTTCACCATCATCAATAAAAAAATCAAAAACTATTGTAGAGTGATGGCTGTTGCCTAGAGCACACACTTTTGAACGTTCTCAACATCAAATAGGTTTCTTGTAAATACCAGGTCTAAATGAGATTCATTATAACAACCAACATTGTGTGTAGGCTCCAAAATATGTTGATAAAAAAAGAATCATTTATTGCATCCAGAAAATTTTTGGAATCAACAACATGTTGTCCAACACCAACAGAGTTATTTTCCCTTAATACTTCGCCAAAATTAAAGTCTCCACAAATTAGCACCTGGGAACTATTATCGTATCTCTCACTCAACCTAATGAGATCATTTAAGAGTAAGTTACTCTCTCTACATGAATTGGGTGGTCTATAAACTGCACCCACTAAAACATATTTATTTCTGAGTTTAACCTCACACCATGTAGCTTCCTCATATAAATGTTCTGTTAAATATCTTACTTCATTTGCTGAGGAGAGCAAAGACCTCTGAACTAAAATTACCACACCCCCACCTGGAGCATTTTGCAAGTTTCTATCCTTGCGAAAAACTTCATAATTTCCAATATCAAAAATCTCACTATCTTTAATATGATTATTCAATTTTGTTTCAGTTAAACATACTATAGATGGTTTATACTCATCCAGAACATATTCAAATTCACTTAGTTTGTTATAAATGCCATCCACATTAGCATATAAGCAATTCAAAACAGATTTTTTCAATCTTTTCCTGAGAGGCCTTTGCAATCCTAGTACTTAGTGAAAATTTGTCGTATAATTTTTCACCTTGACTATATCCGTACCTCTGATTACCCACTTTATATCTCCAATATTCCTGTCTTGTAATTCACGATTTCTCTTTTTCATTTCATCCACCAGCACTTTTCTCTTTGCATGGTTATTCCTACTCATGTCTTTGAAAATTTTAATGTTCTTTACTTCTTCATCTGGTGATTCAGCAAGTTTACTTGCTGATTTCACTACTAGTAAGCCATTCTTTCATTTTCAAACATTACCTTCATCAATCTCAAGTTAGGCCTAGGCCTATCGTCATTTCCCATATTTCGGGTCCGGCTACCTAATCGTATAGCATTTGTTATCTTGATCTGTTCCAAGTCAATATTCAAATCACTTACTAGCATATTTTTAATTTTCTCAATATCCTCATGTTTCCTAACAGCCTTATCATTACTGTCCGACTTTACAATGCCAGTGAACATCACATTCTTTGCTCTTACTTCTCTACTTAAATATTAGCCCATTCTCTTTATATTTTTGTTTCAATGTTATCATCTAAGCATCTAGTAATTTGATCAGATACCAGATTCTCAATTAGAGCATCCTGCTGGGTGACTCTATCCTCTAACTTTTCTATCCTCCTGGAATTTTCATCAACCTTCTGTCTAATTGGGCCTATCTGTTTCAGGATCTCCTTAGAGACTATCTTACAGTGGTTAAAGTCACAATAGTATGACATATTCTGGATTTGTTAGCTAATTTGCTGAACATTTGATAAGAATCAACGGACATACCTTCACATCTTGCATGGTACCAGTAATTGCAGTAATCACAATACAAACCATCACTATTTCTACCTCTGCTCGTCAAAAACTCCTCACAATGTCCACAAACATCCCGAGCTCTAGAACTACCCAAGGTTCCATTTTTATTTTTATCAACAAGATAGATCTCCCCGTTCGTTTGATATAATTCATTGATATTTTAATCACGGTTTTCTCTTTTTACTTGTAATTTTATTTTAATCTCTGAAGATGGTACAAGTGTATCGAAACGCTTGAGATAAATAGTGTTTTACTAAAACAATCTTTTCTTATTCCCTCTTTTAATTTTAATAATTGACTTTTAATGAATTTCAGTGAACTTATCCATAAAAGCAAATATTAGGCAAATCGAAAGATGGGAAAAGAAAATCATGAATGTGAAATTAGTCGTCAACTTTAACAACACTTGTTACGATGAAAATATTTTGCCTAACTTTACATATATACCCCACCACGCCTGGGCCTCGGAAAACGAGAACATGACCGTGAGATACCGCCGTGACCTCCTTCATCCCCAACTTTGGCTTAAGAAAGCCATCCTCCTCGACTTACAAAGAGAACTAAAAGAGCTCCAGGCAAAATGGAAAGGAAACAACGTCACCCCTGAACTGAAAAATAACATTAAACAAGAACCTGCGCAAAATTTACGCCAACATAAAGCAATTATCCACACGCGGACCCTAAAGAAACTAGCTAAAATAAACGGAAGCCCTCTAAAACTCCCTAATACTTCCAAAAGGTACATAAACCTCTCGGAACACTCCCTAACTCCAGAACAAGAAGACTTCCTCAACCTTGGGATCAATTGTCACTACTTATCTAAACCCAAGAAACATCAGAAGCGACTAAACATTGAAACTCTCGTCGATGACATATACAAACTGGAAGATGAACGAAAAATCACTACAAAACCCACCCTTGCTGCAGAGCTCCCAGCTGAAGTATGAAAAATCAGAGGTAACTTTAAGTCCAAGGTCCTTACTCCTCGCCTCATCCAAGGCGTTAAACAACTTAGAAATAACCCCACAATTACCATTAGAAAAGCAGACAGAGAGGGTATCTTTGTCATTATACCCACTGAAGAGTACCTCATGAAAATGGATACCATACTCAATGATCAGACTAAATTTTTCAAAAATCACGAGGAACCCAATCGACGACATCAAAAAGAAAGTAAACAAAATGATAAAAGGCATCAACAAAAAGCAAGGAAACCTCAAAATTAAGAAAATAAATGATGACTTCAGCCCGGCTATGCTTACGGTAATGTGAAGACCTACAAGGTAGGAAACCCCCTTAGACCAATAATAAGTCAGATCCCCTACCCCTACCCCTGAAATAATCAAATTTTTAAACAAAATATTAACACCCTACGTGCCCCAACTGTATACCATAAAATCGGCAATCGATTTCATTTACATTATTAGAGCCCCTACCCTTAAAAGATTAATAGATTTCATGGAGGTCGAGTCCTTGTTTACAAATGTTCTGGTTACCGAAACAATAGAAATTATATTAGAACGTGTTTTTGACCAAAATGATCGGCCTCCTATTAGCATACCCAGAGCCGCCCCAAAACAACTCCTACACGCCTGCACCTCCGAAGCCCCTTTTTATGGTCGTAATGGACACATGTACTGTCGAGTAGATGGAATTGCTATGGGCTCTCCTCCCGGAGTCCTATTCGAAAATTTTTACATGGGCACAGTAGAAGAAAGAGTTTTCGCAAAAGTACCCAGACCCCATATCTACTGCCGATACATAGACGATATTTACATAAATGTACAGTCGGAAGAAGAAATACAAACACTCCTACAAGCTTTTAAAGAATGTTCGTCCCTCACTTATACAGTTGAGAGAAGCCAAGATAACCAACTTCCATTTTTTGACTATTTAACTACTATAGACAATGACAGGATTACCACGAAAGTATAGGTTAAAAGAACCAATCTTGGCCTCTGCATGAATGCAGAAAGTGAATGTCCAGAACGATACAAGAAAAGCGTAATTAACGCTTATATTAATCGTTCCTTTTTCACCCACTGCCATACTTGGAAAGATAAACACACTGAGATTGAAAGAGCCATCTAAGTACTCATCAACAATGGCTTTAGCAACCACGAGGTACAGGCAGCTATCAAGAAGAAAATGGACCAATTTTACTTCAAAGAACAACACAATAACGGAAACAACAATATAGAAAATAACATAAAACTTTTCTATAAGAATACAATGAATACCGAGTATCAAGCCGATGAAAGGGTTATCAAAGAAATTATTAACCGATCCATAAAGCCTACAAATACAGAACAGAAAATAACATGAACAATATATTATTAAACTAGACGCACTACAAGCCTCATCATGAAAAATAATCATAAACCCATACCCGAACCTAAACAAAGGAACCACCTAATATATGAGTACAAATGCAACCTAGGAGACTGTCAGCTCCTCCCCCACTCATATATCGGAATGACGGAAACTAAAGTCTCGAGAAGATTAACCTACCATCTAAGCAACGCGCCCCCCCCCCCCAAAAAAAAACATGGAACTATTCTCAACAGAAAAATGTTAGAAGAAAACACTAAAATTATTGACCATGCACCAGAGGAGACAATATCCTCGACTTGGTTTTCACCTATGAGGATGACATCGTTGAGGACCTCTCTGTTGATGAAGAGCTCAGTGGCAGTGACCACCGACTAATTAGATTTGTAGTCAAAGTCCCCAAGGCAGATCCTGCAACTAGTAAATCGAGGAAACTTGATTTGAGAAGAGCAGACTTTGCAGGTCTACACGCTGGACTGACTGACGCGAGGCTAGAAGTGTGCGAGGTTGTTGAAGACTGTTGGAACAGTTTCAAAACCACATTCATGAGTCTTCAATCACGTTTCATCCTTCTGAAATGCCCCCGCCGGTTCTCTGTTCAATCAAAGTGGTTTAATCGAGAAATCGGCCAACTGCTTATGGAGAAGAGAAATGTGTACCGGCAATCGAAGATCTCGGGTGACTTTGACGAATACCGGAGGGGCTAGCCAGGAGAGTGAAGTCCAGCATAAGGGCGGCTTAGCGGTCTGAGGAACTCCGAGTGGTGAGACTCTGTAAAGAGAATCCCAAGGAGTTCTTTGGATATGTAAACAGCCGTAAACCAATCCGTCGAAGGATTGGCCCTTTGAGAAATGAGGAGGAGGCATTAAAACACTTAGATGCAGAAAATGCTAACCTCCTCAACGACTACTTCTTTTCAGTGTTTACTGAAGAGTGTGGTCCCATCCCCCAGCCGACGCGACTACTCGGGGGAAAAGCTGGAGGATATGGACTTGACCAAAGGAGAAGAAATAAAAAAGAAGATCAGTGACCTAATGACGAATAAGTCACCTGGCCCTGATGGGTTTCTACCTAAAGTGTTGAAGGAAGTGCGCGATCAAGTGTCACGACACCTGAGTGCAATCTTCAACATGTCAATCCGGACCGAATACGTTCCTAGAGACTGGCGTGAAGCGGAGGTGACTCCTATCTTCAAGAAAGGAGACCGTAGCCTACCGTCGAACTACCGACCTATCAGTCTGACTTCGATAGTTGGTAAACTCATGGAAAGAATGATGGTGGACAAAATGACTTCGCATTTAGAGTCAAACCTGCTACTGAGGAGTTCCCAGGGCGGCTTCCGAAGGCAACGGTCATGCCTGACGAACCTTGTGGAATTCTTCCACTTCGTGTTCAGTGAGCACGATCGGGACAAAGCGGTGGATGTGGTGTACTTAGACTTTCAGAAAGCCTTTGATAAGGTACCACACCGCCGCCTTCTTCGAAAAGTGCGAGCGCTGGGCATAGATGGAAAAGTAGCCGGCTGGATCGAGAACTGGCTAAGTGGCAGATGGCAACAAGTGGTTGTGAATGGACAGGCTTCTGAGTGGGTGTCCGTTACTAGCGGTGTGCCTCAAGGTTCTGTCCTGGGACCACTACTATTCATCATCTACGTCAACAACATAGACGGTGACATGTTTGCCAAGATTTCCAAATTTGCCGACGATACCAAGCTTGGTATGAACGTTCCAAAGGATGGAAATACTGCAAGCCTGCAGGAAGATCTTCGGAAGATTGGGGAGTCGTCTGATACGTGGCAAATGCCTTTCGACGTAAACAAATGCAAAGTGATGCATACTGGCCACAGAAATCCTCAATCACCCTATATCCTTAAAGACACTGCTCTTTAATCCACAGACACTGAGAAGGACTTGGGTGTAACTATCACGAGTGACCTCAAGTTCTCGAAACAGTGTATTGAGGTGGAGAAGAAAGCCCAAAGGATGTTAGGGTATATAGAGCGAGAGTTTGGATATCGGAACAAGGAGATAGTACTGTGTCTGTACAACTCCCTCGTCCGACCGCACCTGGAGTATGCCGTACAATTTTGGAGTCCTTCATTCCGAAAAGACATCGCGAGATTGGAACGCGTGTAAGCCAGGGAAACCAAACTGATTCCGTCTATCAGACATAAAAGTTATGAAGATAGATTAAGGGAATTAGATATGTCCTCGCTGGAGACCCAGAGACTACGTGGTCAGCTTATCGAAGTATTTAAAATACTTCGAGGCTTCGACAGACTGGACTACGGGGATATTTCCCAGCTCAGCGAGGGGAGAACAAGAAATCACGGCTTTAAACTTGAACTGAAGCGATACCACCGTGATCTGTGTGGAAAATTCTTCACTCACAGTATCTGCGGTAGTTGGAACGCACTTCTGACGGAAGTTGTCAACAGTGAATCTGTTGACCAGTTCAAGTTAAGACTAGATAAAGTCTTGCGAAATCGCCGTTAAGATCCTCGCGAGTGATCTTCGAGGTTGCCAACGGACACCTTCGAAGATTGCGCTAAAAGTACCCTCCTTGTATAGACCGTAAGGTCTTCTAGAGTAATTATTTTCCTTGTAGCTCTTTGTAACTACTTTTTCTAGAAGCTATTCACATACAAGAAAAACAACCCAAGCTTAACATTCATTTCCCATGGAATACTACCAAGCGGCAAAATTCGGAGCCTAACCAAGAGGAATACCTAATCCCCTCCCGCCTATCAAGAACCTTCATCACCTTGAATGTCACCAGGAATTTGACCTGCGTTTCTCAGCCTAACCTTCCAGACCCTGTCCTAACTTGCTCACAAGTTCGTCAGTATGTTTATACTAGCAGATCTCCCCGTTCGTTTGATATAATTCATTGATATATAAATTACTGTTTTCTCTTTTAAGTTGTATTTTTATTTTAATCTCTGGCGATGGTACAAGTGTATCGAAACGCGTAAGATAAATAGTGTTTTACTAAAGGAATTTTTTATTATCCTCTTTTTTAAATTTAATAACTGACTTTTAATGAATTAACTTCGGTGAACTTATCCACGAGCTCAATCAACCCAGACATAGAAGCAAATATAAAGCAAATCGAAAGATGTGAAAAGATAATCACGAATGCGAAATTAGCTGTCACTTTTAACAAAACTTGTTACGATATATATATATATATATATATATATATATATATATATATATATATATATATATATATATATATATATATATATTTGTTTTCGGTTATTCAAATCAATAATTTAAAGAGTTTTTATCCTTAAGAAAAGTTTTAATCTCTTTCTATTAAAGATAAAGATTTTCTGACGTAGAAAAACTCAATATTGCTGTGAAATTCGTGTTTTGATTCACATCAGAATAATGATAACGTTTGTTATTTTTCCTTCCAATGCATAAGTGAGTTTCAAAAATTGAAGCTCGCATTATTGAAACAAGAAGTCTTTGGCTTGTTTGCCACTAGTGCATAAGTAAATATTCTCGAAATGGGTTTCAAACAAGCAACTACTTTTCTGTTTATTATTGTCTTCAATTTATTCATAAGCCCTCCAACAAATGCAGTCGGTAATGGAATTTTAATTTCTGAAGTGTTCTCTAATGGAAGTAAGATATAATTACAATCAATTATACCGGAAAGTTATTTAATGTCATATGTACCAAATTTCTGCCTTCATTCAGATACATCAACAATCAATAATGCAAGAGATCTACCTCCTTGGGAGACAAGCAACCGGATTCCTAATTCTACCTATGCAGTACATTACCATTTGTTCATTCATCCCGATTTACAATCAAAAACATTTACCGGTAAAGTGACTATTACAATCGCAACAACTGATGATACAGACCTCTTCCTTGTTAATGTGAATCATCTTACAATTAACGATTCCACTTTGAGTCTTCGGCGAGTAATAAACGGCAACCAAATTGTGAGTTTTATGTATTTTTATGTACATAACTTTTATTCATAACATAATTTCCCTGCCTTGAGCAGGAGTTGGATCCTTATTACCTATTTTTTGAAGTTGTTACTAGAAGTTTGGTAATAAATCTCGGCTGCACCATTTATCGTTAATTCTAATTTTCATATCATCAGTATTTGTCATTTTTTTCTTATTTTCTCTTATATTCTTTTTCGCTACAATTAAAAATCGTGTATTTTGTGGATTAATACTAGTTTTTTATAATCAGCTTAGCTCACTGCCAGAAATAATTAGCTTCTGAATTATGACTCATACCCACCATTCAAAATGGTCGAAAAATTGTAAAAGAAAGAAGTAATTATATCCATTGGCGGATATAATTGTAGGGAAAAATAATATATGAAACATTAAATTAATTATAAAATTTAGGAGGCAGCTTAAAAACTGCCTGTTTAGATATTGCTCAAAATGAAAATGAGCTCGTGGTAAACAAATAATATTTCAAGGAATAAGAATGTAGGGATTAGTATTATCTCACGTTTGTGAAAGCATTTAATGGTGCTAAATGAAATATACATCTCTTTCTACCTTGTCAAGGTTATTTCAATTTCAGGATATCCCTATCTTGCAAGCATTTGAATATGCTCCCAATCAGTTCTATGTCGTCCAAACTCCTCTCGTGCCTCGGGGAAAGTATGAATTATATGTGGAGTTCAGTGGATCCTTGGAAGGGAAAATCGTCGGATTTTACTCCTCGAAGTATATCACGAAATCTAATAAAATAAGGTATCGTTTTATAGATTAAAAGGTGAAAGGGTAAATATAACTAACAGCTATCAAAAGAATAAAATAAGCCACAAAGAGAGGACTTAGGTGACCAGAACATTGGTTTCAATGGCAGGTAAGTGACGGGAGTTTTTCAATGCATTGCAACACTATGAGGATATTTGACAGATAAGAGAAATATCTTTTAATAAGTTGCATAATAATAAAGGTTGAGTATAACAGAATGTCTTCGAACCCTTCAAGATTCCTTACAATTTTGGTTGCTCGGACGGAATATGATTCGAACATTCCATGGATCGTATTTATTTCAAACGCCGCTGACTTGTAGCGATGCGCAAGCGAAGCTGGCGGCTCAGTGATAGCCGAGTGGATTAAACCTCCCATTAACTGATCTCAGGACACGTCACTAGACCGAATCTCGTCACTGCCCTACGCTTTATTTTCTTCTCCCACCTGCCTTTTTTTTTGCTTTGTTCAACTTTCGATCTAGACTTATGATATAATATCCGAGCATCTTCCCACAACAAGACCAACACCATCCATCACCATAATATGGAATTTTGCTACGCCGGTGAGTGGATCTGTTCTCTCCCAAATAATACGAGTATATTCACTAACATTAAAGCAAGGTGGCTATAAAAACCACGTTATTATCATTATGCAAGACGAGGAATATCAATCCATTCTTCCTACTCTTAGGCCAAGCAAATAGAAACAATTCTCTTACATTAATATGCAAACTTTTCCTTTCGCACATTTTTTTTTACTTCTAGAAATTTGAGCTTCTTTGTACTATTTGAAGGAATAAGATTAAGTTAGGAGTAATTTAAATACACGTCACTGAAGCAAGATTTTTAATTGTTTAATTAATTAAAATTTGAATAATTTCCATAATGTAGTAAAAAATGCATAGTCATTAGATGGGAAATACATGACCGAGAAAGTTGTTCGTGTCTGCACATGATTTTGGTGGACACACTCATTGGGGGTTATGTACACGGAACATCCAAAACTCAAGATTGTGTAAACATAAGACTTGCGTTAATCTCAAAGGTCATCCGCCTCTGTGGTCAATACCTCGGCAACTGTCACTTCTCCCTCCCACCTACCTCCTTCGCTACATTCCTTTTAGATTGAATTATAAAGTAATCATAAAATTGATAAACTTAATAATTTTATAATTACTTCAACTCTTATTAAGGTGGGAATCCAGTCGCGACTTCATTAGGTGCATCTGTATGCTCATTCCTCGCACTATTTCTTTCTTTCTTTCTTTTTCCAGCATGTGTAGTATTTTTCTTTATTTCTTGTTTATTTCTAACTCTTTCTCTTGTTAAGTGTGTATATATATATATATATATATATATATATATATATATATATATATATATATATATATATATATATATATATATATATATATATATATATATATATATATATGTGTGTGTGTGTGTGTGTGTGAAGGTGAAAACCAAGCATCTATTGAAGTTTGATTGGGTATTTTACCTGCTTGCGCAAGCACACTTTTTATGTCTTTCATCTACTTCATTGCAAAATTTACAATTATAGATGTAAGTTTATAAAATTTTCAACATAGATGCACATAAGATAGACAAACAAAATTAAGTTTTTAGAAACTATCTAGCTTTAATTTATTCAGAGATATATTGATTTAAAAATCGTTTCCTTTTTTTTGCGACACCCTGTATAATGCACTAGAGGCAGTAAAAGAATAAGCAGAAGAAAGAGGCTGTTTGAATACGAGTGCCACTAAGGAGGTTTCAAATACAAGTGACACAGAAAATAAATCAGGTGTTCAATGTAATACTGGATAGAACTATTAATTCTTTCTCTGGAAGATTTGAACAGTTACAAAGTTTTAATAGCACATGGAGATTTTTAAATGACCAGATGAGAATAAACTCAAAGTAGCATGCCAGGGTTTAGAGAATAAGCTAAGGTACAAAGCAAATAGCGATATTAATGCATGTGATCTCTTGACTGAACTAGATATAGCCAAAGAATTATTTCCTGATGATGTAAAGCTTCCAATAGAATCCGCTAGTTTATAAACACTAATTAGTTACATGATGTGATGCAAAATCTGTGGGTTGCATTAAGAATAATGCTTACAATACCTATTATTGTGGCCGCAGGCAAAATAAGCTTTAGTGCGGTCTTCCATGTCTAAGACATAATGAGTTCTCTGGCAATTTTGTCTATAGAAAATGATATTGCAAAGAATATAAATATAGAAAGTGCCATGAAAAGATTTGCTGATCTAAAGGCTAGGAAAAAATGTTTCAGGTAGGCTAATTTTTAATACTGTCCAAAATTCAGGTTGAGAAAAACAATATTATTGTTCATTGTTTGTAAAAAACAACCCAGGTAATAAACTCATTTCTATTATTCTATATTTTTAGTTTTTTCTTTGAGAATACTTTTAATATTATACTTTAAAAGGGTGTCGAACATTTGCTTGCCCAGGGAACCAGCAACCATAGGGCCGTCCCTGAAAAAGTATGGTAGTCAAAATAATGCAGACAGCGTAATTCTATTACTTCTATCTTTGAGACAACCGGCTAATTTTGAGTAGTAACTTGCTTGCTAAAAAGGTCTCCTGGATTTCCTCAACATTTTACACATACAAGTGGGCTAACATCCATTTCTGTAAAATAAGAACTTTCAAGGAGCTTTTTGTACGAGTTGGCGTTTGAAACATACAGAAAACGAGAAATTGTGAGAACTTCTTGAGGCTCTTTACCCGTCCATTTTTTTTATAATGATAATAGTAAAAATTGCTTAATTAGATAGAAAAGTCTCCCAGGGTTCCTCAACCTTCTTCAGGAGTGCCACCAATACATCTGGGCTACCGGTAATCCCTTTTTGTAAAATAAGAAATTTCAAGAAGCCTTTTGTACGGGTTGGCGTTTGAAACTAACAGAAAACGAGGAATTGTGAGGAAAAAAATAGTCTCTTCACCCATTTATCATCACTTCTTCTTCATCATCAGTAACTCTATAATTTAAGAGGGAGATTTTTGATTATTTGAATAATAATTTCATCTTAGTTTGGTTGTGACTTATGTTTTTTATCAAAGTTATTTCTAATAATTCTTTTATAATATCAAAAAACAAAATGGTGAAGTTCAGAAAGAAATATAAGTATCGAAATTTTGTGATATTTTGAAAGGGGGAAAATTTAGTTTCGAGTTCCTTTTTAAAATTATTTTAATTGGCGAAGTTCAGAAAATTTATAAAAATTTAACCATGGCTGCTGTTTTTAGATTTTAAATTTTAATCTTAATAGCAAAGCTTAAACTCCCCCTTTGGGGGGAGTGGCGAAGCCATTGCCTGTTTTTTTTTTTAAATGAACTATAACGTCCATGACAATGAGATTAGGTAAGTTTAATAGTAAGAATTCTTTCATCAGCTAGAAAAGTCTCCTGGATCTCCACAACCTTATTCAAGAGTGTGCCATCTACACGACTGGACTACCATCCTTCACTCATATAATTTTTTGAATCAGGAAAACGTGTGCCTTTCAAGGTTTTGAAACCCCCAAAAGTCGGATTGGGCAGGCTACCATACATTTAGTTTTTCGTTGAAGATGTTAAGAAAGCTATTGCATCTTGTTTCAATTCTCATAATCCTTAGTGAGTTTTATAAAAAATAGTTTAAATAGATGGTATTATCTCTTGCAAAATTGTTTTGACCTTCCTTCAAGAACCCTCCTTATATATATATATATATATATATATATATATATATATATATATATATATATATATATATATATATATATATATATAGGGATGGTTTAATTTTAGTAAACAGGATAGGACACATAAATGGGTTTAAGCTTAACAAGTTTAGGTTTAGGAGAAAAAAGGATTGGTAGAAATTGGTTTACAAATCGAGAGGTAGATGAATGGATTAGGCTCCTCTCTACTTATGTGATAGAAGTGTCCTCTCTGCCGAGTTTTAAGAATAGATTGGATGCTAGGTGATATGAACTGTGTGATGGGAACAGCAGCTGCCTCGTATAGGCTATTGTTTAGATTAGCAGACTCCTTCTTTTCTTATCATATTAAGAATCAGGTTGTTTTTATCTTTAATTAGGCAAGAGCTCTCTGCAACAATTCAATCAGCAGACTCGAATTCCCTCTCTTGAAGCAGAAGTTAAAAAGAAGCACCATGCAACAATATTTTATATAAAAATTATAATTAATAACGATTAAATCAGTACACCGATGAATACTTGATAAAGTAAACAATTAGACGGACTTGGGTAAATCTAAATCCTGACCAACTCGGTAGATGAAACAGTTTGTCATCACGAATGACAAGTGATTTCTATGAACATGGGTTATAGAAGGAGAGAGGTGAGCTCTCTCATGCAGAGCGAATATGGTTGAAATCTGTGAAAGTTATTGGAGGCGTAGTTTATGTGATCTGACTTATGTTTGCGCTTATGTTTAAGTGCGTGTGTATGTATTTTCGTCTGCTCATGAGAAAATGTGTGATTTATTTGTGTTGAGCAATGGCATGCTGCTTAGATATCCGTGATAAGAGAATGGAGATATCGGTCAAGGTCGCTTACCTAGTACGACAGGAATGTTGGGGTGTCCCAGATGCTGAGGTTTAGAAATTTTGATATGATAAGCTTTAGTGAAGAATTTTTCCAAGCGACCATTAAGTCCTCGTCGAAAAGGTTAGGGTAAATTATAAATATACTAGGCAATGGCTTCGCCACTCCCCTCTACGGGGGGAGCTTGCGCTTCGCTACTAAGATTAAAATTTAAAATCTAAAAAAAAGCAGCCAGGGTTAAATTTTAATAAATTTCCTGAACTTCGCCAATTATAATAATTTTAAAAAGGAAATCTAAACTAAATTTTTTCCCTTTCAAAATATCACGTTGCTAAAATAAAGAGTTATAGAAGATATATAAAACTAAATTTTCTGAACTTCACCATTTGTAATTCTTCGGGTTTTAAAAAATTCACAAAATTTTTATACTTATATTTATTTCTGAACTTCACCATTTTTTTTTGATATTATAAAAAAAATATTAGGAATAACTTTAATAAAAAATAAGTCATAACCAAACTAAGATGAAATTATTATTCAAATACTCAAAAAAATCCCCTTCTTAAATTATAGTTAGTGATGATGATTAATGATGATGATATATTGTCAATTGGAATCGCATCATATTGTATTATATATAATTTTGAAGGGAGTTTTATTTAATTAAAATATGATATAAATATTTTATATCATTCAATATTAAAGAAAATATGATTGATTTAATTGGCATCCGGGGGCGGGTCTTATATGTCAGAAGTCAAGAAGCACGGCATAAAAACAAGCGCCTAACTACGTCTGTCAATCGCCTTTGAATTCGAACCTAATGCTAACATTTCGAATTGTGTATACTACTACTTGATTAAAAATAGTGGAGTGTGGGGGTGCGACCCCGCCATTAAAGGGGTGCATGGGGGTGTCCTCGCCCATTTAGAACTAATCACTTAAGAGTTTGAAATTAACTGTGGTTGTGAGACATTGTTAGGCGCTCCAATGTTAATTGTTTGTATACACTGCTCCGCCCCTTCGGGCAGTAGCTAGGAATAAACTCATTAAATTTCCTTGAAGTGGGTGACTGTGTATTCCAAATTTACCATATATATGTGTGTGCATTTAGAGTATATTAAATTTTGAATACACAGTCATACACTAACGTCAACGCACATAGAGATCTGGCTACCAATTGATGGACAAGCTGTGCTCAGCCCTGTACTGGGGTGTGTAGATCTTACACTTCTCATCACACACACAGACCCAAATACAACACTGTTTTCTGTCCTCTTCTGTCTTCTCAGCACAACACACACACACACACACATACACACACACACTCTGTTCCAAGGAATCTTGCCGATGGGTATCTATATCCACATACCTCCGACGAAGAACAGGTAGACACGTCCAGGGCGACGAAGGTTCTACATGAACGCTGTTTGTTGCCCAAAACATAATACTTCCTGGTACCTCTCTCAAAAAGAGGACCCACTCATGTCCCATCCATAGTGGGGCCTGGTCCCCTCGGACTCATCAGCGATTGTCATACTGACCTTTATGTCTACTTCATTATCCGGTCGGGATTCGCCCGGATAAAGTCAGGTTGGCGAACCACTACTATTGCTACCACAATAATCTAAAATCTCGACAACCAAAAAGGACACCCTGTACTATATCAAAAAAACACAGATGCGAACCTAAATTTTACCACTAAGCATTTCAAAAATATAAATTTTACACGAAATCACTTCGAAAATCATAAGAATTATCGTGTAGAGTTTTATGGTCACATAAAACAAAATGGAGTTGTTTGGATGGAATTTAGCTCCTCATGTGTGGAGGAAAGAAGGAATTTAGCTCCTCATGTGTGGAGGAAAGAAGGAATTTAGCTCCTCATGTGTGGAGGAAAGAAGGAATTTAGCTCCTCATGTGTGGAGGAAAGAAGGAATTTAGCTCCTCATGTGTGGAGGAAAGATGGAATTTAGCTCCTCATGTGTGGAGGAAAGATGGACATCTTTATGATCCAAAGAACACCATGGCCAAGAGCTCATATTAGCCCAGTGGATACGGCGTTGGCCTCCCAACGTCGAGGTACCGGGTTCGATTCCGAATCCCGGCATGAGTGGTCACAAACGTCAGCGCACGGAGAGATCTGGATACCGATTGGTGGACGCGCTGTGCTCGCCCCGTTTTTGGGTGGGTAGATCTCACACATAGCCAATCACAAGAATGCTTTCTTTCCTCTCCCACCTTCACAGCACAACACACTCTCTGTTCCAAGGACTCTTGCCGATGGGAATTTATATCCACGTACCTCTGACGCGGAACCGGTCCCTCTCACCCAAGGTGACGAAAGCTTTCACCAGAACGCTGTTTGGTGTCAAAACATAATACTTCCTGGCAACTATCCCCAAAATAGGACCGGCTCCCGGGGCCCTCGGGCCGGCCAGCGATTGTCATACTGACCTTATATAAATTTCATTATCCGGTCGGGGATACTCCAAGTATCATGGGAGGATGGGCGCTGACTAACTAACTAACTAACTAACACCATTCCCACCGTAAAATTCGGCGGTGGCATCATGGCATGGGGCTGTTTTTCGGCTACGGAGCAAAACAATTGTCGCAAACAATGAAAAATGTCTAGATGCAGTTACTGCTAACAATGGTTATTAAAATAAATGCTGAGTTTGAGTAATACATCTATACGAATACTTTTTTTTCCTACCTAATTTGAAAAATTTAAATTTTAATGTATTTCACTTGAAGTTTGGGTTTGTTCATTTCCAAATAGTGCACTTTAGTCTAATCCACATATTTTGTATAAGTTTAAAATAATTTGGATACTTCAAGGTTATTAATAAACGATTTTATGGTGTACGAATATTTGTTTCCCCACTATATATATATATATATATATATATATATATATATATCAGTGGCGTGCAGTCAATGGAAGCAATGCTACCCTTGTATAAAAAGAAAAGAAAAAGAAATTACACCCCAACAGTTAATATAAAGGGCAGAATCAATTTTATTCTCACATTTATGCTTGCCTATACTTGTATACACCATAAAGTACTGTTCACTTTCAATCGAATTGGCGTTAGACCCTGATGAGCCCGACTGCAATTGGACAAATGCATCCTTTTCATCGCGATTTCTACTCTTATTTTTTCTCATAATTTCAATAATAGTTCTGCTTTTTGGTGCTTTGGAATGAATAGTTTAAAAGATGTTTTGCTTTTCTTAGCAATAATATACTGTCATTAGAGTTTTATGATTTTTATCTAGATATTTCAACGCTGTGTTAAAATTAAGAAAACAATAACCTATTTCTATACGGAAAAGGAAACAAATTTAGCTTTACAGTCATCGGCTTGCAACTGGCAAACCTGCCGAGTTGCCAGAATCTAGGAAAAAGCAGCAAAATGTTTGACACAATGACGTAACTATTATTATGCTCTGAAGCTTAAAAATATTTTAGGTTATATTAAAATACTAGTTCTGAGAATGAAAGCAGCTACATAGATAAACTCTGTAGTCTGTATATATATATATATATATATATATATATATATATATATATATATATATATATATATATATATATATATACATATATATATATATATATATATATATATATATATATACATATATATATATAGTGTTCGACTGAGGCTGGCATGACAAACTCAATGCCGAAACTGGTCTCGAGATAATAAATACTACGCTCCTCCACAGTGGTTATATTTATATATTTGGAATCTGTCATTGGATTTAACAATTTTTCTGATATATATATATATATATATATATATATATATATATATATATATATATATATATATATATATATATATATATATATATATATATATATATATCCTCTTGGCTTCTTTATTTATTTGTTCCTAATAGTAGACTTTGTCATCGCCTTCATCGAACTCTCTTCATTTTCACTCTCCCATTCCTTCATTCATTTCCCCTATCATTTCCTATTTTTCTTTTTAACGCGAGATTCACCTCCCAACCAACTCTCCTGATTCCCCATCTGTCCAACATCCAGTAGCTCTCATTTGTCGATTCTTCTGTTCGTTTATATTCAATTTTCCTTCTTAAGTTTATTCGTCATAACCACCAACTTCTTACTTTAGCAGGAGAGCCTACAACTTTGCTGTAAATAGGTGATTGGTTCTGGAGGGTTCTGCGCCCCACAGTCTCTACGTCTACTTAAAATATGCATCAACAACACACTTTCACTTTTCTAACTTCACATCGTTTACGAACCATAAGCCCTCGTTGGTTTTTCATCTTATTAATTTAATAAATAAATCCTCCCCTCCTTCTTCTCTGCATTCCGTCAAGCTCCTGGTAGATGTGCTAAGAAAGTCTAAAATACAGTCTGTACTTTGTGTTGCTCAGCCTGAAGGTTGAAAATATAATTTTAGGAAAAATAAAGTTCTAAAAAGTTCTTTCAAACGGTAAAAAAATATTTCCTATTCAAAATTTAATGTGTAGTTCTAACGCCTCAACCTCGTCTAGATACCTTATGTTCTCAGATCACTTGCTACGACCAAGTTTCAACCCACATACGCCAGGGAAGCCTTCCCATGCTTCGATGAGCCAAGTTTTAAGTCAACTTTCAAAATCACTCTTGTGAGACCTTCGGGCGATGGCTATATTGGCCTCAACAACATGCCAATCGAGGTAACGTCTCATAAACCGCAGTAGGTTGATTCCAATTAACATTGGTTCAGTCGTAAACAATTTTGGGGACGGGAGGAAAATAAATGTATAGGGTAAAATTACTGTTTGTTATTCAGTTGAAACTAAGTAGCACAAACCAACGAGCTACCCCCTTGACAGAAAAAAATGTGAAAATAGGTTTCTAAAGGAACTGGTGAAGATGAAGGAGTGAAAATGTATGAACGATATATTGTTCATACATGAACAATAGGCCACTAAGGAACGGGAGGGAACGCCACTCTACAGAACGTGCCCAATATCTACAATTAAGGGAAGGTATTTAAGATGAATTATAGTATTAGTATTTTACAAGTGAGTTTAGAGAAACAAGAAGAGCGGGATCATTTTTTTATAAACTTTGGACAGAGTTATTAAGAGGAGAATCATTTGAGCGAAAGAACACAAGGCTTTAGTTTATTTCAGAAAGAAATTCTCGATTCGCCTTCTCAAGGTCTTACAGAAGTTCATTTTATGGAGTCTCTTTCAATGGTCACATACCTCGTTTGTTTCATCGTTTGTGATTTTACATTCAAACAGGTAAGAGCTTCCATGAATTGGTGTCTTAAGGTCTTAGGCAAAGATACGGGTAGGGCCCATGAACAAACTGTACGATTTGCACTCATACTAGTCCATATCTGAGTGCCTCTCTTACCTTATTGAATTAATTATTGACTCGAAAATATAGGGGTAACTGAAATGGAGTAATGGTGTCTATCCTAATCTTAAAACAATTCTATTTTTTTCCCCTTCAATCGACATTGGAAAACCGAAGGTATTGATGGTCTGAGGTCTGAGGCATTACTATTCGCAAGATTGTTTTCTTTTTGTTGGTATTACCGTATTGTAAACGTTGAAAGTTGTTCTCGTCTAAAAGAGATTTGCTTTGCATTATTTTCGCAAATGAATAATAAAAAAAATGAAAGATCAGTCGAGAGGTGCGGCATAACTCTCTTAATGAAAAGCTTGTTAGCGACGAAACTTCCACACGAGACACCGGGAAAATAATGGCGAGCCAGAACATTATGTCCATGATATAAATACTTCTAAAGGAGAAAAATCTACCACGATCCATCCTAGAACATAATCATAGAACAATAGTAGGCAATGGAGGTATAATCAAGAAATACAATACAAACAAACATAGTTTATAATATCTTAAAATATACTTTTCACAAAATTAAAAAAAATCATAGATATTCGTAAAGTAGAAACGAACTGTTAAGGAGATAGAAACCTATACCAGTATTCGTAGGAATAATTACTAATAACGATTTAAACGCCTACTACAAACAAACATATTCTAACAAGAAGACAAAGGCATACAAACATCACAACATATTTGAGTGAATCTCACGTGTAACGCCCTTTTCCCTTAACCATGCTAACTATACTTCTGCCTGATCTCCAGGCAAACTAGCAGCACTTTTCAAATCTCTACCTTCCTTCAAATTTCCCCCTATGTACTCTCACCTATCAGACATACACAAGGGACTCCCAGGGAACACGTGGGATAGGGGTCGCGAAATAGCGATTGATTAGAATAGTTAACATGCTACACATCGTGGTTCGGATTTCACGTTAAGCCGTAGGTCCCATGACTGCCTAAGTCCACTACTTTGTTGTCTCCTACTATACTTCACGCTATCCTATCTTCCGCACCCACACTGCCGGAGCTTACTGAGGCTCTGGACAATGACGGTGCGGAGGACTACAAAGTAGTACCGGGCCTTTCCCCCCACACACACACAATTGCCAGTCTTACGAGGGCTAGGGGCAGGGGAAAGGGGGGGAGGGCGGACGATCTGATATTTGTATCTGATTTTCTCTTTCATTTTATTTCATTTAATCAGTGTTTGCTGCTCATTGGAGAGGTAAGGTTTAACTTGAGACCCGAACCACTGTTCGTTGCAACATATGACAGCCGTTACAAAATGGACCCGAATCGCGATTTACACCTGGCCATTAACCATGCCCATTGTTGCCTAAGTTAGTTCAACGTAAGAAGCAGTGTTTCCGCTTGGCTAAGGGGTATCTCATCCAAGCTTTCGAGCTAACTCAACTGCAATCGACGGTTTGGCCGCTTTAAAGTCTTTGCCAGGTCCGCTATTATAAGTTTACATATCCAAAGAAGCTAAGTGACGGTGACGAGCCATGTCCAAGTCTCATCACAAATAACGTTATTTTTTTCTGAGATTAAATGAAACTTATACATTTTTATTTCCGATCAAATGATCCAAGATGGTTTCCTTGCAGGTGATTGACCTAGGATGGTTGATTCAAATCGCTCTCGCCCAAGCGACTCGAAGCAGTCTTTATATAGCTACTGGTTGCTTGATGCATTTATTTTCATTTTAATTTAGAAAAATGCGTCTGAGAAACCATCTGTTATGTGATAAGTAGAAAAATCATTATTGAGAAATTAAATGAAGCCCGCATGCTTACTTGCTATTAACACATATCACAAGAAATAAAACATACAAATATCATCAATCAGATCACAATGTAAGTGATAGAGTCACTGACAGCAAACAACAAGGAAACCGATGCATCTCTTGCCTCACAACCTTCCAACAGTAAATTTTTAGCTTCTTTCCTCTGTTATCTTCTAGTATTCCTTCGTTGACGACATTCTCACCTTGACATTCGATGTGCTAATCGTCGACGGTCTTTCCGCTGCTGTTGTCACTGATTCGACTTGAATCTGATAGGCAACATGGATAGCTTTTGTGTTTTAATCATTGCATAGGCATTTTTCATATAATCCGACACTCCTAAAGTTTTTAGAACATTTCTAAACAATTCTAAAGAAAACTAGAACGTTCGAGAAGAATAGGTTAGCTGCTAATTTACGTGAAAGAATTGTCAATTGTTGCCGCAAATTCACCAGGGAAACATTTGCAATAGCGCAATAGTGAAGACCGCTGAACATTCAGAATCTGCAAGAAATCATATTTTTAAATTCCACATGGCCTGTCATAGCTAAAGAACAATTTTATCCATTATGAACAGTCCAATTTCTTCTGCAAAAAAATTTATTGGGAAGTATAAATCTAATGGCATCACAGTATATTGTCCACGTGAAGATAGACCAAACAAACTGACTCTTAGATATGTTCAGTCTATGATTAAGGCAGAAACAATCCTAAGGATTCATTAAATTAGTTACAAGAAAATCTTGCAGCACGCGGCGTAGGTATACACGCTTCAACGGTACAATGTTATTTAAACCGGGAAGGATATTCTGGCCATGTCCCTAGAAAAAAAGCCTTTGTTAAAGAGGGCTTATAAAGTGGCCCGTCTAGTGTTCACTAAAGGGCATCTGGGAGATAACCAAGCTGAGTTAGATAAAATATTTTTCTCAGATGAGAAAAGAAATTAAGTTCTTTGGTCGAAATGACGAACGGTACGTTTTGCGGAGATCTAGCTGAGACCTCATAGGAAAGAAGCACGTCCGTGCTCTCAAACATGGAGGAAGTTCGATTATGTTGTGGGGATGTTTAGCGCCTACTGGGAATGGCGTAATATAAGTAATAGATGGCACCATGAATTCTGAAAAAGCACACACCTGATGAAAACGTGAAACAATCGATAAGGAAACTAGGACTTTGAAGACGTTTCACCCTTCAACAAGACAACGCCCACAAAGATACCAGCAAATCTACTCATACGTAACACAACACCACATTGCTGTACTCAAGTGGCCGTCTCAAAGCCCAGATTTGAACCCCATTGAACCTCTGTGGAAGGAGCTGAAGAAGCATGTGCCCAAGAGAGACCCTTACAACTTGTTGAAATGGCTACGTTTGATGAAGAAGAGTCGAATAAAATCCCTCCAGAAACGTGCACGAATCATATAAATGCATTTGGGCTGTTATTGAAGCTTAGGGGGTCATACCAGATATTAATTTTATTTTGCCATTATTCATGTTTTCCCTGTTTTCCATAAATAATTTTTTGCTATTGTTATGCCCGCTTTTATTTGACCATTTATATTTATATGTACCCCCATTGGAGTAGGAAGCTCATGTAATGCCCAAACATTAAGCAAGTGAAGTCTAAACCCCAAATATTTTTAGGTATTGCCTAAACTTATGCATGCAGCTGTAAGTCCTATTTAATGTAAAAAACTAACTCAAAGTATTACTAATTTTTACTCAACTAAAACGTGATCAAAACTTTTTAAATGGTAACTAAAAATCAAATAGTAGTTTGATACTTAAGTGAATTAAGAGGCTAATAGACAATGTTATCGAGGCTTTTGTTCAAAATTATAATTATTCACTTGTATTTCTTAAAAACAGACGTTGTAGCAGATCATTAGAGTCGTATAAGAAAAGTAAGAAAAAAGAAGACGGAATTGAAATATTCTCCGATAGTTTAATAGTAGAATAGGTGTAATCAGATATTGCCAAGGCAATCAGTGTAGAGCTACAGGGTAGAATTTGGTACCCCAATTCCTCTCAAAATTAATAAAATGGCTTATGTGAATATTTATAACGCCTAATTTTCTCCTTTGCTGATGGATGACCTTCGCATTCATAGTGAAATAAAATCTTGGCACGACAATGAAATTTTCCATCGCGACATTGGTAAAATATATCAATATATTAATATAAACGAATTAAAATTTAATGAAGACAATTTTAAACTAATAAAATATGGGCATAATATAACTCTTAAAGGAAACGCTATGTATGATCGTCCTTCTGGCACACTCAACCATGCCATGATTTATTTCGCTAAGTCACTTATTTAAATAATAACTATCAAAATGCAGGCAAATAACCGATCTCATCCTAGTGACTTTGGTACAAACCATATATTGAACCCAAATTAACTAAACTACATACTCTCAATGTTACTAAATATTTATTCACTAAAAAAATGAATTAAGCGAAATATCAACACAAGGTTCTTGAAAAAAAAACCTCCATTCCCCATATAAGGTTGAAATTGTAACGTTTTCTGTAAAATATGGATTTTTCAACTTCCTCACTCGCTCTTTAATCGCGGGGTAGAAGTAGCCATGTGGGAAATGTATGTAGCCTCTTGATTAATTCATACTAAGTTTTCAAGAAATTAATCTCGTTTTTTAGAAGGAAAAGCTGTTTAATTCAATTATTCCAAATAGGTTGCGAGCTGTTTAAAGATGACTGTAATAATGCCTATTTTTAAGCTTTAGTAAAGGAGTTCTTTTCTAAGCTAGCCATGATCAGTCCTTCTGAAGGACAACGTCTGCAATGTGTGAATATGGTTTCATTGAAATTGGTACGAAATCTCTGTGAGTCATTTCTGGGCAGAGTTGTTGCGGACGATGAAAAGTGGTTTTTTACTGCAATGTTAAGCTCAATAAGCAATGGCTTGACTGCAAATGGAAACCCATTTATAATCCTAGAAGTGGTTGCAACATCTGAAAGCCATGTTTTGCATACGGTTGGATGCGAAAATAGTTGTTCATTATGAGCCCCTGAATAATAAAAACTATATGTTCAACAATTGCAACATATAAATGAAGCTTTTGAACATGAACATAGAATGTCCTTCAATGGCTAATCGAAAGGGTTGTCCTCCTCTTTCCTGACAATTTACACCTATACATGGCATGTTTGACTCGAGAATAATTATTGAGTTAGATTGGGAAGTTCTTCCTCGTCCTTCATATTCATCGGACCTTGCATCCTCTGATTACCATTTATTTGAGTCACTACAGCATCGCCTGAAAGAAAAAACTTGCTCTAAAATAAAGGAGATAGAAACGATACCAAATCATCTATTTCATCAAAACCGTTTGAAATCCTAAAGAAAGGTAATGCTTACTTAAATGATCGGAAAGAATTATTAATAATAATTATTTTAATTCCCTTTAAAAAAAAAACAACCTGGTAAAATTATAAAATTTCGTAACGTTCCTGATTCGCTTGTCTTGCAACTTCGAGCAACATTTCTGACTAAATCCCCTATCCCCTAATAGGAGAAAATTGGGGTGTCGTGGGGCCGTGGATCCGCTCTTAGGGCAATACATGATCAAAGGAGGCTAATGCCATTAGAGCAGGAGCGCTCAAACGTATTTCTAATGTAGTGTTCGTACCAATTAGAGACTGAGAAAGTGTTTCGGTATCTATTTAGTGTGTAATCCCCCCGGCAGCTCTAGTAGTTGATGAACTTTCTCACATCAATGATCGACCTTTTATCCCGTTGGAATTTTGTTTTCTTCATTTTAACTTTCAGTATATGTCATGTCCATATGAATAGCAGAAGTCTAGAAGAATCCAGAAGTTCCAGAAATGATATATTATACTTTTTCGCTCACTGTTCGTCCCTTTCAGAAGATGCATCAAATTTGTCTAATATATTCAGTCATTTTTATTGAATTGCCACGATTGTATGAGCCTGCATTTAGTGTAAATGCATCTATTCTATAAATTGACTTATGGAATATTATTTTTATACAGGAAACACATGCAACCATGAATGGTGAGATTCCATTCAGAGTCTATGCCCCTGCTGATAAAATAGAAAACATGAATTATGCTCTCGAATACGGGGCAAAAACACTTCAGTTCTATGAGGTCATGTTCGATTATCCTTTCCCCCTGCCCAAAAGTGGTAAGAATTTAGATTTTTAGCAATTCATAATTGTATTAAAAATGTTATATTTTTTAAATAACTCAAAATGAAACAAAAACTTAAAATAAAAATATTTTAATTTCGTAAATGCTAGATTCTATTTCAGCCGAAGACCCTGAAAGGGCGCTCGAGTTTGTTTTTGGAGTCTGTGCTTTTCTTACGATCTTGCCCTTGAAGTTTATGATACTCACTCTCTCTCTCTCTCTCTCTCTCTCTCTCTCTCCCCCTCTCTTTTAGTTTTATACACCCTTAGCCCTGATATTATTCCTGTTATTTCTAATTTTTGTCCTATTTTAACATAATCTGTCCTCCACCTCATTGTTTCTCAATTGAGAGAAAATTACCTCATTGGTTACATGTTTTCTCTCTCTCATCAATTAATTTCCCAAAACTGTTCTTCCATAACACCACTTAAATTTATCCTCCCCCTTCAGCCCCATTGTGTTCTGTTAGGCATAAGTCTACTCATCTCGTGCTACCTGGACCTTCATAGCGATTGCACGTTGTGTAGTGTAGCAAATTGTCGAGTGAAGGTTCACTCTTAGGAAGAAGTCCCTTAGCATATCATATACAAATGCTTTCCGGCAAACTTATTGTAACTAACCCACAATACCATCCACTTTGTACATGTCAGCTGTACCTTTGGAATATCTACATGTTTTCTATTCTATTGTCAGTTATTTCATCCCCGCTTTACAACAGCCTCATACACTCTTCCCTCTCTCGCTGATGACAGCTTTTCACTTGATTCTTCTTTCTTTCCGCTATCATCACGTCTTCTTATCCATAAACCAACCTATTTGACTCTATAAAACACATTTTTGTCATCACACGTACCCTTGAATATAAGTACACACATATACAAGGTTGGTTTCCTTAGCACAGAAAATTACCCCTCTCTCTCTGTCGACTCTCTCTCTCTCTCTCTCTCTCTCTCTCTCTCTCTCTCTTTCTCTCTCTTTGCCCCCCTCTCTCTCTTTGAAGTGTACGAAAAGCCGCATTTATTCCTTCCTTTATCTTGTCCTTCTTCACATCTCCTTCAACCCATACCCGCGACTACCCGTTCCAAATTCCCTCCACTTCTCGTCCTATGGCATTTCAGAACCTCGCTTTCATAGCTTTACCCCTCTCTTTGCAGTTTCCACAGCTGACAAATACACATCGTTTCACTCTTATAAATCTCACTTTCACCAATATAATTCTCGACCCCACTCGATTCATATCCCACCGCATCGATTCAAAACTGACTGGACTCCAACAGTGAAACTCTTCATTTCCCTTAATTGACGTCTCAACGCAAGAAGCGCCAATGTTCCTTTTAAATAAATTCTTTATTTGCGGTTGCCATAGCAATGAGTAACCCACCTTCACACTTCATCGGGCTCCCCTGGGGGATGCTCTTCATTTATGCCAAGCAAGTGACTGTATCCAATAGACCAATCTAACCGCCCTAAAATGAACTGTATCAATTGAGTATTTTAACATTGACTTTTGCCGTCGCAGTACACGGGATCGCTTTCATCCGTGTGTGGCAGAGGGTCGTTTTAACCCGCCCGTGAAACTGCACACATTCCAGTTTACTTTACCTTCTTGATTTAAAATAATAATAATTTTCTGAAGATATGGCGGCTATTTCCGACTATTCATCTGGAGCCACTGAGCACTGGGGCCTCATCACCTATCGAGAAACAAGAATATTATATAATGAAGCCACAAGTTCAGCGAGAGCTCACCAGAGCGTGTCTACTGTCATCGCTCACGAATTAGCTCATCAGTGGTTTGGAAATTTAGGTAGGACTTATTTTTTTTAATTTATTAGACAGTGGCGAGTCATGAAATAATCAAGAAACAAAAAATAACAAAATGCAAAGCTCGTTTATAGAAGACGATTTTTTAATAATGAATTATTTATTTTGTTGTTGTTTCTAGTTACGTTGAAATGGTGGAATGATCTTTGGCTAAATGAAGGTTTTGCCACTTACATTGAATACAAAGGAACCGATTTCAACCACCCAACTTGGGAAATGGTAAAAGATAGTTGGTCTTTTTTTTCTTTGCTTGTCTCTTGTTTGAGTGCCCCCCCCCCCAAAGTTGTTTATGACCTTTCCTGGCGGATTAATTAATGTTACTAAAATTACGTAAATTATAAAGCCTAAAATGAGTCGTGTCAAATTTTCGTTTTTATATTTCAGAAAGCTCAGTTCATAGTTGATAGAGTTCAAAGCGTCTTTGAATTGGATTCTAAACTTAGCTGTCATCCAATCATTCAGAGAGTTCAAACCCCAGAGGAAATTAATGCCATGTTTGACTCAATTTCTTATGACAAAGTAAGTGAAAGAGAGTCATTTTTCGAAAATTAATTTAATTTACTGCACTGATGAACTTGGTTTTCGTTGGGCAGTCGTACTTTTGTAGAGGTTGTTTTATACTTTAGCCCTAAAGGATCTCTAATGGAAACAGATCCAGAGAATTCCTTGTCCAATTAAGTACCTGAATATTTTTATCTTGGTGATTTCATAATTTTTCTAATGTATTATATGGAACAAGATCTAACTGAAATATCGCTTTGGAAATATTAAGAACGAAAGGCACTTTTGCGTGAATTAAATCGAGGAATTTATCAGGATTCATAATTCCAGTAACTGTCACAATTAACCTGAGTCCAACATAACAAAAGGAAACCCTAAGCATTATTTTATAACGGTGTTTAACGTGTTGTTCGATGTGGCTATCATTAATCGGTTCATTTAATGCTCTTCTCAGATACTGACATCGCTGACCCTGAACTTCAAAATGACCATTGCATACGTTTCTTCTTAATCACACTCGTAATAAGTTGGTTAAATGTTTTTTTGCACTGCGTCCAACTTTCAGAGCACGTCTTCGTATTGACTGAACCTAGCTTCTTTTGTCTAAAAATTATGTTATCCCTTTCAGTGGTTCTACGCATTTAATCCCATCTCCATTTCCGTTTCAAGAATAAATATCTTCTCAGTTGGCTTTCACAATTGCTTTACATCTCTCACGAACACTTTATATTGTTTTGCAATATTTCTGACTCAATCAACCGAATTTTAATAATATTACATCCAATTAACAACAAAATTACAATAAATCAAAATGCTACAAAATCAAAAATGTCATTAATATTACTTTCCAATTTGTAGATGCCAGTTAGCTAATATATATATATATATATATATATATATATATATATATATATATATATATATATATATATATATATATATATACTATTGTATACCACATAACAAAACCAATATTTGATCACTTGAACATAAGTTTCCACAAGAACATATTTATTGGATGGTCAGAATAAAACTTAACTAAATTAAAACTGAATAACTTTAAAAAATGTTGCTACCTTGGAGCGCATAAATATATATATATATATATATATATATATATATATATATATATATATATATATATATATATATAGTACAAGAAAGAGAAATTGGACGCGAATGAGCAATGAGACAAGAAACAGGAGTTTTTAGAGGTAAGAGAAAGGGACATTAGAAGAAGACTAGAATCAAAGAGAGCAGAGGGCGGAACAATGAAGGCAAACCTTTACCAAGAAGAGAGAGAAACGCCAGGTTTTTTGCATCTTTCTTTCTGTCTTCAAAATTGTTTTGAAAGGCAGAAAATAGATATGGCGAAAGCCCTGTCTGTGGTGGTTGTTATCACCCGCAGAACTTGCATTTGCTCCTTCTCTCTCTCTTCTCTCTCTCTCTCTCTCTCTCTCTCTCTCTCTCTCTCTCTCTCTCTCTCTCTCTCTCTCTCTTTCTATATATATATATATATATATATTATTCAATTTCACGGTGAATGTAAGGACACATAGGAGGCTGAGGTACATGTGATTTATTTATGGAACAACGTTTCGGGCGTATCACCCATCTTCAAGTTCTAAAACATAAATGAATCTAATACAGTTAAAGAATATTAAAAATATTAAAAATAATTAGGTTAAGACTATGTAGGTAAATCAAGAATTAGAAAATAACGCAAGAATTTAAAAGGCAGGAGAATCAAATTATCAATCTAATATAACACTATTGAAACGAAAAAAACACAAAAAACAAAAGTAAATAATTACGGTATAATATTGCTTACCGATAACTCAGGAATTTAAAATGCAAGAGAATCAAATTAGCAATCTAATGTAATCACTATTGACACGAAAAAAAGAAGCAAAAACACAAAAGTAAAAAATTACACTATAATATTGCTTACCGATGAAGTTCAGGAGAAATCACAAAGTGAAGAAATTATAAAGGATGTGGCTTAAAGATTGATAATTTGCTTCTCTTACCTTTTAAATTCCTGAGTTATCGGTAAGCAATATTATACTGTAATTATTTACTTTTGTTTTTTGTGTTTTTTTCGTTTCAATAGTGTTATATTAGATTGATAATTTGATTCTCTTGAATTTTAAATTCCTGAGTTATTTTTTAATTTTTGATTTACCTACATAGTCTTAACCTAATTATTTTTAATATTTTTAATATTCTTTAATTGTATTAGATTAATTTATGTTTTAGAACCTAAAGATGGGTGATACGCACGAAACGTTGTTCCATAAATAAATCACATGTACATCAGCCTCCTATGTGTCCTTACATTCACCGTGAAATTGAAGATTAGACTGGTCAGCAGCAACTCATATGACTATATATATATAAGTGAAAGAACTCAATAACGAGCTAAGGTATATGGGATAGTGAAACCACTCTATAGGAGCATAAAATTTATTTACAAGACTATTTTCGGTATGTAGGTTACCATACCCTCTTCGGTCGTATATTGAGAATGGAATGGATACAAAATTCACTACACAGCCTCAAGATCAGGACAAAAGAAAAAAACGGGAGAAAAAGGTCATTAATCTGAGGGTGTGGTTCTAAGATCAGTAACTATACTGTTTACGATCAGGTTCAGGGAATAGGAGCTAGATTTAAATTAACCGTCAGAAAGATTGAAATTGGGAATTTCTCTTATTAATATCGATTCTACAATATTTCTTTAACGGAAATCTTTAGAATTGTATATTATTTGGGACTTCGAAAAATTTATTTGGTGGTTGTAATTGCTAATGCGTTTAAAAATACTGGATGTAGTGCTGCCTCGCCTGAAATCACCTTTATGTTCATATATTCGTTATTTTAATAGAAGAGAAAGGGAAAACATTGGAAATCTGGCATGGTTTCTGGTTCTTCTATTCTGGTTAATCATTTGAATGATTTCCTCATTCATCTCTTGATTAACCAGTTCCTACATATTCCTAGTCCGTTCTTCGATGACTAAGTTAATGGGCCTTAACCCTGCCTCCCGCTACAGCTCTTCTTGGATCTTCTTTCTCGCCTGCGTGTACCCATAATTAGGTAGACACACTTATTCTGTAAGACCTATAGTCTCCTCTTGTGTGTCCTCAAGACACAAGAGAGGGCGGAAGCGAGGTAGAGCAGTGTAGATCTTGCAATTGAATATTAGATCTTCTTATTGCTCTCGCGGAGATTTCTGAACATGTATAGAGTTCTGACTGTGGCCGAAGCTTTAGAAATTCGATCTTCGAAATGTTTCTTGTACTCAGATGGAATAATCTTCATTCCGAGTACATTGCACTCCGTGATGTAGGGATAGCGCTTATCTCCTACATTGATATCAGAAAGTAGTCTCTTCCCAATGAGGACTACCTTGAATTTCTCCTGGCTCGTTAATATCTTTCATTTGGCCTCGTAGATGTCTAAGCTTTCGATCTCTGCCGCCGTCATACGAGCTTGCATAAGTGCGTTACGACAAGGACACTGTATTATCTGGCTGAAATCATCGTTGAATTGATTGTTGAGGCAGGTGAGGTTCACAGGGGCGGGGACATCTGCGGTGTATATCGAGTAGAGAGGGAAGGGGAAACAGACATCCCCCTTACGAGAGGCCCAAATTGAGTGGAAATTTCGGACCGTCCATGCTCCCCAAACTGATATACGCCGTTCTCTCGATGACATGATCGCATAGTTTTTTCTAACTTTTCACTTAATCCCAGCCGTAGGATCTTGTACTGCATCTCCCCTTGCCTCACTTTATCAAATGCCTTTGATAACGGGTGGCCCAAAGGTTACTTCACATATTAAAAAATTAATAACATAAAAACTAATTAAGTTATAAAAGTGGGTAATATATAACATGAAGGAGGAGATCTTTGATTTTTATTATTTAAATATAATATCCTTCAAATGTTCTCCATTATTGTTAAAACAAAGGCGGATTCTTTGCACCATATTTTCTATGACATTTTCCAAAACATCAGGAGTGATTTTGTCGATTTCTTCAATGATGTTTCGTTTCAATTCTTGAAGATTATTAGGTTTATTTACGTATACCTTTTCTTTAAGGTATCCCCAAAGGAAAAAATCTGGAGGGGTAAAATCAGGTGATCGTGGTGGCCAAGAAACGTCACCTAAACGTGAAATTAACCGACCATGGAAGGCTGCTCTTAGTTTTACCATGGTTTCTCTCGCCCATTTTTGTTTTTTTCCCGCCATTTCTCTAGAGGCGAACGTAATTTTGAAGACGTGGGTGTGGTCGTAGAATTTTATTATTTCTCCGACCTTTGCCCACGCGTGCTGTCTTTCGATCTCGTTTTTAATTTTTTCGTCCGAGTACTCTCCTACCCAACTCTCCACTTTGTGGCATATAACACAGCGCGATTAGTTGCCACTTGTGTGTGTGTGGAGGGGGGGGGGGGGGCTCAAGGCCGATAGTCTTCAATGTACTTGTCCCCTGTTCTGCAGGAGCTTATCCACGTCACGAGTCTCCGCGCAGATTGCAAAGTATCTGCTAGAGACCTGTATTATCTTGACTAGGGTAACCTTAAATTCCGCGTAAAGGGCCTCGCAAAGTTTTCTCTTCTGTGGTGTGGATTGTCCTGGTATGGATTTCAAGAGGACTGTCTTAGTGAAGGCCTCTATGGTTCTTTGAGGTATCTTCATTATTTTTTTTTTGTGGGTGAGACGAAATTTTGGTAAAGTAGTTATGGGCGAGCATCGGTAGGTTGTCAAAAATTGGAATTGAACTCTCCGCCCATTTTCCAATTGGTCCCCCGCTCAGATGTTGGCAAGGGGAAGGGGGGGTGATACATGGTGGACTTGATGGAAGTAGCAGCCGAATCAACTTCTGTTACTTTTTGCCAACCCCCTCGGGAACTTGCGCCATAACTGCTTCCGGCATACACAGAGAGGGGGGGTTACCTTCCTCTGTGGTCCTGTTCGGACCCTCGGGTGTGAAGATTACTCCCCCACCAAAAGTTGGAGTTAAGTCTCATATCGGAAGAATTTCTTACTCATATTACCACTGTGAGACAGTCCATAAACCATTTTCCACGTGAGCCCATAATTATTCAAGTTCCGAGAGGACCCAGATAGTTAGAACGAAGTTAATGCATGGCAAACAAATGAGAAAGTTTCCCCACGTTGGTCGGTGGGAGGGAGTAGCGGCGGTTTTGACCCCTCATTTAAATGTAAATCTCTTTTAGAAAAGTGAAGAAACTTCATTAGGGTCTCCGGGTAGGGTTTAGCAGCGTTGCTAGCAGTAAGTTATTAATCAAGGTGGTAAAAATGAATTCCGATATAGTCGTTAGCAAATGCTTAGAGTTGAATATTCTGCCTTCTCGTAAATCGGAGTGACACCATCGAGACTTGTTAGGCCTTGTATAGGGTGAATTCATACGCAAATTATAGAGTATTCTAGCTGAGATTCAACCCAGTGGGTATAAATAGGACAGAGCTATCCCAAGAACACCATAAACACTGCATGTAACATGTACATACCACGCAAAACATGCATGCATTAAACACTTCATATTCTCTGTTCACACACAAGTTCTCATTAGATTGCACAATAACCACTACGGCAGATTCCCACACAACACAACATTACACTTCTACATGCCCGCATTCTACAATGGGCGTAGCTGGACCGGAACCACCAATGGTGCGAAGTGACTCACATCCCGGCTGACGCTCGCTGCATTGACCCTTACTTCTAGTGCGCGCGTAAAGAGGATGTTAGATACGGACTCACCAAAATCAGTTACCCTATTACACAATAACTGCGGAGAGCATGGTAGCCAGTTGTGTCTTGGAATTTCTGTGTGGTGTTTGGTGGTATGTGTGTGTAATTGACGGTGGGGGCGTGTTAAACGGAGTGATTGGGTGGCCCCGGAAGCACTAGTAGCAGCGGCGTATGTTTTTGTGAGTGGATGGGGGGTGAACGGTTGTAGTGGTAGAGGTGTATGATGGAGTTGTGGCATAACGTGGCCTCCTGTGTTCTTAGATGGCGTCAGCGGGTTTCTTCATGAGTAATGGGCATGTCAGGCTGACGGCAACGTGGCTACCATTGCAGTTCCCACAGCGGGGGGTAGTGTTTGTGCATGCGGTGTAAATGTACCCCTTTTCACTGCATTTTGTACAGACAAGCTTGGCTTTACACGAGCCTGTATGGTGACCAGGCCTGTAGCAACACAGGCACGGACGTGGGCTAGGTTGTGTTGTTGCTCCATTTGAGGTAGTTGTGCGTGAGTACCGATGACCTTAATGCCCTGGTCTAGCAATGTATTTGTGTACTTGAAATCTGAAAGTATTATGAGCGCCCAGGACTTGGGGCCTGGATCGTAGCCTCACCTTACTCATTTTTGAGTCCGGTATCTCTTGTTTGATGAATTACAGCCAGAGAGGGCTGGTACGTCTTAGGCAGATCTGGTTTCTTTTCGTTATAGACTCTGACAGTGTGGTGTAGTGTGCTTTGTATGCCATAGCATTTGTGCAAGCGGAAGGCATGGACGTCGTTAAAAGGCCTGAAAATCAGTCTGGCCAGAGTGTGTATCAATGATGTTAGTGATGGGGGTGTCTAGTGTGAATGAGAGTCGTAGTATTTCGGCGTGTGGTAGTGTGCATTTTGTCGCGTAGGTGTAGAGTGGTCTCGCCACACATGGCGTGTCTATTTATTTTGCTCGAGAGTGTGAAATTCGGGAGTGAATGGAGAAGGTCCCCACCCCACTGCTGATGACGCCCCGCGAACTGTAACTCCGATGAAGGGTGAAAAATGATAACCGAGAGACGAATCTACGGCCCTCCCCGAGATTGCCTCCCCCTCTACGGGTTTTGGTTATTCGGAGTTACTCACGGCATCCACAGAGAAAAGCGTAGAATCCCTCTGTGGTCCTGGCCGGATCCACGGACGAGGTAGGGTAGTCCCCCCCCCCCCCCCCTTCCCTCGCATGTTGTAACTCCGTTCCAATCCAGGGTGCCTCTTGACTTCTGGTTCCGCAATGGGCTAGACCACAAACCTCTTTTCCCCAAAGCCTGACCATCATGTTGTTTGACAGCCGAAATACAATATTATATCTCTCTCGATGAGAAGGGGGCGAAGGCGAGGGTTCGACTGGTGGCAGGGTCGCGTACTCCTCGGCTTCGTCCGCCTTTTGTATGGTTCGTGGCCAATTGGCGTTCTCCGTGTAACTTTCGTATTCGCTTGCCTCTTGAATCGGAGGCGATGGAAAGTGTATTAATTTGTTAATTTTTGTGATCATATTTTATAAATAATTAAAAGGATGTTGCTAAAAGATAGTATGACATATTTTTACCCCTGGCAGGGACAATATGAAAAAAAAAGTAAATATTGTAATGCACCATATTCAAAAAACGGCGCCCTTGGATACAAATAAGTTATTTGAATTTTAGGACAAATTTTGAATCCGTAATTTTTTCTTAATTTTATTAATTATGCAGGAAATTATCTGGTCCCGTATTTCCTTTTGATATTTAAAATTCTGTTTTGTGGCATAAAGGGCGCGTCTATACTTCGCATGCTGGAAGGTTTTATGGGCAAAGAAGATTTCCAAGCCGGTATAAATCAATATTTGAAGAATTTTGCTTTCGAAACAGCAGTAACCCAAGATCTCTGGAATACTTTAACTGAAGCTTGGAAAGAAAGTGTTGAGCAAGGTCAAAAGGTTAGTGTATTAAGCTTTATATTAGACGAAATTTCCTCTACATCACAGTCTAACCTGAACGAACGTAAACCACTAAATAAAGTAAGATGAGATCGATCCTAAATTTTAAAATTTCTTTTGATTTAAAAAAAGAAAAACGAATCACCCTATTTGGGGCAGCTTTTCAAATGTCTTTATTACTCGTTAAAAAACCCCCCACATTTAAACACCACGCCATTAATTTTATGAAATTATATTACTATCAATGACCACAGAGATATATTTCTATATTAAACTCGAATTAAGTTTATTTAAGTTCCTTTTTTTTTAATTAAAAAAAATCTCCCCTTCAGCACTTCTAACCGTACGATCCTTAATGCGATCAACCCAAGCTAAAATCCAAGACTTCTTCACTCAATACATGACAGTAAACATTATGTTTAATGGATAAGAGAAACTCACAAAGTAGCGCGTGAATAGAGCAATAAATGCAAAAAATCCCACAAGAAAATGAAAGGAGGATTCCAAGTACTTTCGAACATCGAACGTTTAATGTTTTTGTGACTCCTTTAATCTTCTTCTAGTCAGATGTTGGAGAAATCATGGATACGTGGACTGAACAAATGGGATACCCTGTAGTGAGCGTCCAGAGAACCCATCCGACGGAGCTGACAATCGTGCAATCCAGATTCCTTATGGATCCGAATGCAAAACAGGAGTAAGGAAATCGCTTTTTATAGCGATGATTGCATCATTTGTTTTAAACTAGTCTCATCTCAAGAGGAAACCCTCCCTCAGTGGGGGGAATAATGATAAAGCGGACATAGAGAAGAATAAAATAAGGATATGGACAGCAGAAAAGGAAGAGTGAACACGATAAAAGCAATCATTTAAAGCTCGAATGCTGCGAAGTGGCGGCATTCAAAGCCAAATTATTCCAAATAACACTCCACAAATTTCAAGGTCTTTCGTTGCCCCCACTCTCTCGGGTTGAACCGTGTGGAGTTCTGCTTAAGTTGTAGAAGTTGGGCTGGTTTAGGTGCGATGCGTGCCCTCCTAGTGCTCCGAGTAGTCTCCTCTTGTTTTTAAATAATATTAATGGGTAAATATTATTTTTTATCTCTCTTGATATTTGGTTATATATATATATATATATATATATATATATATATATATATATATATATATATATATATATATATATATATATATTTATAAAATCTCACCAAAGAAAAACTACTCACGTGGCGTGTTTAAAATAGTTTAAGCTACAAGGGTCTGTAGTTAGCATTGAATGAGGACAATGGAGAAGTTACTCCCATAGAAGTGTGTGGCGGTATTCATAGAATTCGCAAAGGTGGTACAGTGCTGTTCTTGTATTGTACGTTGTGTGTAAAATAGTGCGCTAAGCAGATGTTACTGAGTCGCAAAAGTGATTTTATTGCAATTGGGCGCGCCAAAAACCATCCTGTGTAAGATGTAGTGAAATTTGAAGGTGTATCTACGCGTACGGTCATACGGGTCTACCTCTAATGGTAAAAAATCTTCTATTTCTAGTCCCTCAGATTCCCCCTTTGGCTACAAGTGGGATATTGCCCTCAGCCTCATAACTTCGGCTCAGGCAGACGCCCGCAAGTACTGGCTGTATCGAGAAATGGAGGAACGTAAGTCTTGAATATCCTCTTTGTTTTAGGTGTTTGAGACGGGGTGTCTTTAAATGCACACAACTGACCTTAGGTTTTGGGATTGGTGACGTAACGTCCGTCAGTATTTTTTACCACTTCACGAGTTCCAATTCCTGCTTTGAGTAACCTTTGCTCTTTGGAGGATCGTTTTTGGAGCCATTAAGTCTACCATTCGGGTCTCGCCGTTTGAGATTGAACTTGTTCGATATTACGTTCCTTTATATCATGGAATTTTTTCATTACTTCTCTCCTGTTTATGTATTCGTTAAATTGAGACGATGATAGCGCCGTCTACTTTAGGCTATTTCCCACAAAAAAATTATAATTTTTAAGGTAATTTCGAAATGGGGGGAGAACCATACCCCCCTTTAATTGTGTGTGTGGGGGGGGGGAGGGATTGCACCCCACCACTATTTCTAAATAAACTCTTAGATTTCATAATTCGAAAACCGAGCATTAAATTCGAATTCAAAGGTGATTGCCAGATGTTAGGCCTTTAGTTTTTATACCGTGTTTCTTGACTTCAGACATATAAGCCTCGCCCCCGAATGCTATTTAAATTAATGCGATTCCCATTAACAATGTGGCTCCCAAGATGGCGGCCAATCTATTTTTGTCAGAATTTAGAAAAAAGTAACGAGGTATTGATAAACTTAATTCCATCAGAATTGCACCAAAAACGAATATTCCGATGTAATTTGATGAGCTAAAGGTAATACTTGAGTATATGGGCGCACGCTAGGGGGTGCTATTTCTGGGCTACAATTAATGCGATCGGCTCTGCACGTTTATTGTAATAATAAAGACGATAGCGCGGCCTACTTTAGGCTATTTCCGACAAAAATTGGCATTTTTTAGTTACTTTCGAAACCACACACCCCGCAACGTTAAAAAAAAACCTCGTAATATTCCTAATTTGAAAGGCAAACATCAGAATTGAATGCAAAAGGCGATTGCTAAATGTCGGCGGCGTTATCGTCGTCTTAAATTACCTAATAAATAATCACCACGACAAAAGCTATTATAATCGAGCTGCGCTTCTTTTCCACACCTGTTGCAAATCTTCGCTTCTAAATGAGGCCATGATATATACAAAAGTCTATAAAATTAACCGAGAAATGAATAAAAGTCGTATTAAAGTCCAACAACCCGAATACATTAGAATCGCGCTCTTTGAACTGCTTGGCTCCAGGATTGCCAATGTTTGAAATAATTTCGAATTAAGGGTTGCCAGTATGTGAAAATAGTTCATTTTAGGTAAACGTAACATATATAAGGTAATACATCACTAAAGATAATAAAAATTTCAATACATTACTAAATAATATGGTAATACTTCAGTTTAGGGGCGCACGATAGGGGGTGCTGTTTCTGAGCTACAATCTAGGCCTTATGACATCAGACGGTAGCTTCAAAGGAGACCAATCATGGCGTTGTATTTGTTTTGTTATTTTATTTTTTCCTTTCTTCTTTATTATTTAGTAAATGCCTGCACTTCTACTTAATTATATATTTAGTAATGCATTGATTTTGTTATAATTACTAATGTATTAAACTTTGTATGTTTCATTTAACTATTTTTGTAAAACTAAACCATTAATTCACACACTGGCAACCTTAATTCAACCTTATTTCAAACATTGGTAACCTTGAAACCGAGCAGTTAGTTAAAAGAGCGCGATACCTGCGAATACGGTTTGTTCGACTTCAATACGACTTGTGTTAATTCCTCGGTCAATTTAATAGACTTTTCTATAGATCTTGGTCTCATTTAAAAGAAGCGCGGCTCAATTATAATAGTGAAAGGTGGAGATAGGGTAAACCTGAAGATGTGCGTCACGCGCTCGCCTCCGCTTGTCCCCGGTCCTGGCCGCATAATATTTCGTCCATGTTCCAATATGTTTCACCTTTTTTGAGTAATTTCGAGTTACGGCTCGTGAAGAGGATCGCCCTGCGATGACTCTGCGATTCTAATTAATTCGGGGGTTCTGGGGGCGTAGCCCCCCAGTATATAATCGTAATTGTTTATAGAATAATATTTACGTTTTTTTTTTGTTGTTATTTTTTTACAAATCGTTTCTGCGCGTCTGAACGAAACATAAAAGCCACTTGGTCCCGATAGATTTCGGCTGAAATCTATTTCCAAAGTAACTAATTTTTTTTAAATTTTTTGCGGCAATAGCCTAAATTAGGCGGTGCTATCGTGTTGTTATTTTAATAATCGTGCTATCGGCTCTGCACGTTTATCGAAATAATAAAGACGATAGTCTCGCCTACGTTAGGCTATTTTCGCCAAAAAAATTAACATTTTTAGTTACTTTCGAAATGAGGGGCTTCGCCTTTTAACGTCTGACGTCATAAGGCCCAAATTGTAGCCCAGAAACAGAGCCCCCTATCGTGCGCCCCTAAACTGAAGTATTACCAATAATATAATTGAGTAAAAGTT